>OX352761.1:73103768-74434670 GCA_947095585.1 Nephrocerus scutellatus | reverse complement strand
AAATGACAGTCTGAAGTTGGTAACTTTTCGTGTCACCCGGTAATTCCTTATTTGCTGGATTTCGAATTGTAGGAGTGGGTAGAAGGGATTGAATTGAGGAACTCGTGTTTGGATAACGGGAACAACTTCTGAAATGATGGATTTCTCATACGGTGCTATTTCGATGATGTGCATTAGTTTTAAGGAGCCTTCCATAATTTTAGCCGTTCCTTCATTTAGGACAGTGGGCGCCGTGGCTCAGTGGAAGTGCACATGGCTGCTGAGCAGGAGGTTCAGGTTCGAATCCCAGCAACACCAAAAGTATTTTTCACGGCGTCCCACCTCTCGCGAATGGGTGACAAACGTTCCTAGAGTAATACCGTGCCTGGTGACACCCGCCGAAGTTGCCATCAGAACCGCCAACTGTTCTGTTCGTACTGCGGTACACCTGGCATACAAAGCCGTCATTGTCAGTGCAGGCCGGGAAACGCCAACGGGCCGTCCAATCTCGTAAAGTATTAGACGCCCCTATTAATACCGCTCTCAGCCATGCCTCGTACACCCTACCAATACAATTTTTATGCTGCTCGTACAACCTTGTCATTGACACCGGTACCGGAAGATCCTGTATCGGAAAAACTATTCGGCAACTTTGTATCAAGAACAATATACCCGCCCGAACTAGCGCAATGACGTTCGCGCTGGCGGATAATTCAACCGTCACCGCACGCCAAGCATACACTCTAAAATTCAGCTGGGGAAAATGGAACTTCAGCCAAGAATTCGTGTATATTCCAAAATTAATGGATGCATTTTTAATTGGAACTGACTGCTTACGAAAACATAAGTTCACCATCAACCGTGGTAAAGACTACATCACTGCACGAATCTAGCCCACGAATCTAGCCCACCAGTCGTCCGAAATGTCTTAACCGAAAAACAACAACTGGAAAACTTCTTAGACATAAAACTTCCTGAATTCGAAAACTTTAAAGAACCGACAAACCTCACCGAGGATGAGATTCGCCTGAAGCATCACCGACCTTTTAAACAAAGGTATATGCCCAGGAGCCCCGCGTAGCAAAATATTATCGACGCGGAGATCAACCAACTCTTGTCCAAAGGAAAGATTGAGCCATCCAAAAGCCCATACAGTTCACCCATAGTACTTGTAAAGAAGAAACAAGGCACATGGACACTCTGCGTCGATTATAGGCAACTCAATGACCTATCGATCAAGGATGCATATCCGCACCTTTTCCGAGCACATGGCAGCACTAACAGAAGTACTCAAACAGGCCAGACTAAGGATTAACCCCGAGAAGTGCGAATTCGGAAAAGCTGAGATGCGCTACCTGGGTCATATGGTCAACCAGAGCGGGATACACACCGACCCCAGTAAAATCGAGGCCATTCAAGCACTACTAGCCCCCCGAAACGTTAAAGAACTCCGTCGTGTCATCGGAATCGCGTCATGATATCGACGCTTCGTTTCAAGCTTTTCCACAATAATATCACCGCTGACCAGATTATTGGAAAAGAAACGGAAGTGGACATGGGGAAATACCCAAGAAGAAGCTTTCCAAACACTCAAAACCAAATTAACCGAGGCACCTGTTATCGCCTGTCCCGATTTCACCCGACCTTTCTTGCTAAAAAACGGACGCTGGTGCCGAAGGGCTCGAAGCAGTCCTTTCCCAGAGTATCGATATTAAAGAACAAGTAGTCGCCTATGCCAGCCGAACTCTTACAGATGCCGAGCGGAACTATTCTGTTACAGAGAGAGAATGTTTAGCAGTGGTATGGGGTATCCGCAAAATGCGACCCTACCTAGGGCTACCACTTCCTCGTCCATACAGATCACCAGTCGCTAAAAAGGCTACACGGCATAGACAATCCATCTGGACGCCTGGCGCGTTGGGCAATTGAACTGCAACAGTACGAGTAACGAGTACGAAATCCGTTACCGGAAAGGCTCAACCAACACCGTAGCAGACGTACTATCGAGGCACCCGATTGCCGAGCCACCAATCAAACTATTACTTCCGATTACTGCACCCTGTCCATGGTATCAGGCCAAAACGCAAATGGTAAAATCCAAACCCGAAGAAAATTCCGAATATCAAGTAGTAGACGGAACTCTGGAAAGTCTGCGTAACGATACCACTCCGCCATCAGGTCTTGCTTGAAAACCACACCGATATAACAGCGGGCCATACATGTCATGATGGGGCTTCTTTTTTTGGTTTGGTTTTGGACAAGTACCTACCGGAACTCATGCTGGCTATGAACACAAGTCGCAACAAAACGACTGGGTACTCCGCTGCCTACCTGAACTTCGGCCGTGAACTAGGCTTACCGTCTACTCCTAATATAGCATAAAACTCCGAACCTGATACAAACGAACGCATAAATGTTCTAAACGAAGTCCTGAATCTTGTCCGAATCAACCTAGCTAAAGCATTTGGAATACAGAAACGCTACTACGACCTCCGTCGGCGACCATGGATTCCTACCATATAGAGATGTAATACTACCGCTACCGACCACTCTCTTCGGCAGCACAACAATTCGCTGCTAAACTAGCACCCAGATACATCGGACTATAGCGAAAAGTTTTAACCAGTAATCTTCGTCCTAGAAGGAGACCAACAGAAAACTATAACCACATAAAGGATTGCAAGAAAACCTACGACCCACCCGACACCAGCAATACTCATATCGTAGGTATTAACAATCGCACCACAATCCGAAATACACCGAAGCCACCGTAGCACAAGTGACCCATCGACGTACCAAGCCACGTCCCGTGCTAGCACCACCGCCAAAGACGAGCACCACCCAGCACCACGTCCGGAACCAGGTGTGGAAAAAATGCCACCACCACCCAAGCGACCACTCACCAGCAACGAGCTGACTTAGCTGTGCAAAATCGTACCCCGAGACGTTGGTACCGCCGCAACCCCCGTCCCTTTTATTAAAAGCCGTCCAACACCACCCAAACAACCACCACGCTTCCTACCCCGTAGCAAGCCACCAAGCAGAAGCACTTCGCATTTAGGGGCCCCTGCGGAGATTAAGGGCTGCCAGAATGCCAAAAAAATCATCATCCTACGGACAGCCGATGACATCCTCACCCTTCGCTATGAACCGGACACACATGTGAAAAAATTTATATAAAAAAAAAAAACAAAAACATAAATAAAAAAAATAAATATATATATATATATATGAATTATAACCTTGTTACTTTACTTACCACTAGTATTACTTTAAACATATGATTTATATATTATTTACTTTAATGTGTACTCACCGTATTATTATTTTCACTTATTCCGCTCACCAAATACATAATTATCCTTATCATTAGAAATAAATTTGTTATTACAATACAAAAAACAATTTTATGAATTAAAACTTTGTTACCTTACATACCACTATTATACTATTATTACTTTATGATAATAGATATATTATTTACTTTGTTATTTACTTATTATTATTACTTTATTACTTTAAATATATATGAATTAAACTATTATTATTACTCATCGTACTATTTTTAAGAAATTTATGAATTAAACAAAGTACTTTATTTACATTTTTTGTAACTCGTTCGGCGATTGGCACCACATCATAACGGTTATCTCATATGAAGGAACAAAAAAATAATAACAACGTGACCACTCCGATCGAGCCTTAGTACTATTATCAATAGGAAAACTTTAATACAATACAAACACAATACAGTTAGAAAGAATATTTTGTGAAAGTAAATGTTACATAGAAATAAGAATTTGTACACTTTAATTATATTTTTTTTCCCCCGAAGTGGGAGGAGAATGTAACGAAGTTAGTTTAACGCATGCGGTAAACTAGCTACGTTACAACCCATATGCATAGTAAATAGACCAAACAATATATAACGTAAAATACCGATACCAGACATGTATCACAATGGCGCGATGGGTAAAACCTTTGGCTGCCATGCAGTAGGTAGGGGGTTCAAATCCCATACGTGCCATAGAGTCAAAGTCAAAAACTTGTTTTTTTTTCTAATAAACAATCAGACATAGGGATTTTTCTCGGCCATTGAATCACATAGGCATTATAAACCGACACACACATATATATATATATATATGTATATATATATATATCAAAATATCAAGGAATATGTACATAATATGCCGACATTATAGGCTCGATATATATAAGAATTCTTATTTTCATTGGAAATACCCATAAAATTCCTAACAATTTCAAAGAAATAACTAGTCACAACGGCCGAGAAAAATCAAAATAGGCAGCGAAGAGGAAGATTTGGAATAAAAATTAATCCAAAACAAGTAAGTGTAAAAAAAAATAGATTTTCGGATACAAACTTAAATGAATACATCGACACACGCCACAAAGTCCTTTTATTAAATTCTCTATTCTATCAACTGCGCGTGCTCATGGCTGGATGACTGGTCAGATTTTGTGATCAATTTTTAACCCACTTCCCAAAGCCCGATTTTATTGAAATATTGCACACATGTATATTTCCGGTGACAATACTTTCAATTTAAAATGTCATACTATGATGACTGTGTTATGTGTGCGTGGTGCGCTGTGAGCACCTCAGCTTGCCTTACGATTAGGGTTGTTTTGTTGTTTGGTTGCAGTGCTTCGAATGTGTTTTTATTTTTCAGCATTTATAGTGGAATTCAGTATACTTTTGGTTATTGGAGAATTTACATGAACAATTTCAATTTTTAAAGTCTCTACATTAAATTCGCGTGCCCGAGGCTGGCTGGCGGACACACCAAATCTTGTGATCAATTTATCCGATTTTCTTCAAATTTTATACACACATGTACTAGAGACAACGCTTTTTGTAAAAATTTGGAAGTGTCACCAGGCCCGAGGGGCTCCCATAAATTTTTTTTTAAAGTTAGTCGATTTTTTTTAGAAATTTTACACACATGTGTATCTTCTATGGAAACACTTTCTGTAAAATTTTTGGAGTGATCGGGATAGGGGGCTCCCAAAATATTTTTTAAAAAATTTACCCGTTTTTATTTAAACTTTGCACATTGTGTATCCCCGATTAGAGAATTTACACGAAAAATTTTAATTTTTATGAGTTGTTTTATTACATTGTATTATTTGTAATAACTACCAAATTATCTGTTTTTGAGGTGGGGCTTATTCCAAAGATTAACCCATATTCTACCCATCACACGCGCCACACGCGACTCGCCGGATCCCAGAAATGGACCTTAATACTTGTATGTGTTTTTTGCAGAGTATTTGACGATTTGTTTCCACCCTTGTAAATAACAAAAACCACAACTTAAATAGTATATAATTTAATTTAATTGCGAGTATTGATTACTGCTTAAACAAGTACAAAAAAAGGTTTTTTTTCTCTTTTAGAAAGAACGAGTGAAAAGCCACCATTCAATATCAAAAAAAAGTTGAAATGTCTATCTGTCAAAAAATGAAGTTGCACCATTGGGCTGTTGCGTGAGTAAAGCCAACGTATTCTTTCAGCTCTGTTCGCTTTGTTTTCTTGGTCTGGATATTTTCTCCAACATTCTCCCCCCCCCCCTTTTAAGAACTTTGTTTCTTAATAATTAGCTGAACTAGCTTTGTAACAGGACGTCGAATTTCAGATTTTGCTGTCTTCAAAGTGACTACTCGTGTGATCCCATCAGTTCCTGGGTGGATTGTAGTTATTCTGCCTCGTGCCCATTGGCTTGGATACAAATTATCTTCTCGTATAAGAACCAGATCGCCAACCTCAAACTCATGATGCTTTGACTTCCACTTGTATCGTTGTTGTAGTGAAGTAAGATAGTCCAGATGCCATCGCTTCCAAAAACCTTGAATTCGTTGCTGAATGTTTTGCCATCTTGATAATTTGTTTTCTGCAAAATCGTCTAGCTTCGGTTCCGGAATTGTAGTCAAGGGCTCTCCGATTAAGAAATGTCCCGGTGTTAAAATTTCTAAATCATCTGGATCATCATTTATCTTACATAGGGGCCTTGAGTTGAGGAGTGATTCAATTTGTGTGAGCAATGTTGTCATTTCCTCAAATGTAAGGTTTACATTCGTAACCCGGGTTAGATGGTATTTAAACGACTTCACCGACGCTTCCCACAGTCCACCAAAGTGTGGAGGGTTGAACTTGAAAATAATGCTTTTCTGCAATAGAAAATCAGAGATTAATGTGCTTTTTGACTGCATTAGAATTTGCTGTTTCAATTTTTTAAGTTCTCTATTAGCACCAATGAAGTTAGACCCGTTGTCACACCAGATTTGTTCAGGAACTCCTCTTCTCGAGACGAACCTTTTCAGTGCAGCCAGAAACGCCTCTTTGTCAAGACTGCTTACAACCTCTAAATGGACTGCCTTTACTGCTAAGCATACAAAAACTGCCACATATGCCTTTTCGCTCGGAGCGTTTTTCCTTTTTCCCGTTTTGATATATAGTGGCCCAGCATAGTCAAGACCTGTTTTAGAGAACGGGCGTGCTTGATTGCATCGTTCTGCGGGTAAATCAGCCATCTTCTGCCCTGTGTTGTGGAATCGATAGCGAATGCATCTTACGCATGATTTTATGCAATGTTTGATGGTATGCCTTGCCCCTATTATCCAATACTTACTACGAATGACGCTTAACATCAATGTGTTGCTGGCATGCATATGGTTCACATGAACATCTCGCACTATGAGATCGCAGAGGATGTGGTTTTTTGGCAGAATTACTGGATGTTTGGCGGAGTAAGATAAAGATGACTTACGCAATCGTCCACCTACCCGAAGTAATCCATGGGAATCGATAAAGGGATCGAGTGATGATAGAAGGTGACTGGTTGGCAACGGAGGCCTTTTATTGAGAACTACTAATTCCTTACTGAAAGCCGCCTTTTGAACATTACGAGGAATGAGAAATTCAGCATCGTTGATCTCAGAGAGAGTGACTGTATTCTTCTCCTCGTGCTTTAAGGTGCTTCTGTGCCGTCCAAATCTTAAAACGTACACCATAATTTTTCGAATTTTGAACCAGGATGAAACTTTTGTCAGTAAATTCAATACAATGTCGTCATTGTCTTTTAGTTCCATTTGCACGTTCATATATTTGGACCTTTCTTCTGAATTTATGTCGTCTGCACTTATGGGTTTTGATTTAGAAGCTGGCCAGGCTTGTTCATTTTCGCTCAGCCAAGATGGGCCATGCCACCATAATTGCGACCTTGAGAGTGCTTGTGGTTTTACCCCTCTGGATATCATATCAGCTGGGTTATGGTTTGACTGCACATGATGCCATTTGCTCCTTGGTATTGTCTCCAGAATCATTGCAGTTCTATTGCCTACGAAGCTTTTCCAACGCCGCGGAACATCAGAGAGCCAATGGAGAACTATCATTGAATCCGTCCAAGCGAATATGTCTACGTTCTCATAAGACAAAGACTTGATGCAGAATTTGATAGCCTTGCATAACAGGACTGCTCCACAGAGTTCTAGTCTAGGTAATGATACCTGTTTTATTGGTGACACCTTATTCTTTGCGTATATTACATTTGCGGTAATTTCTCCATTGTCACTGACAGCTCGTAGATAAATGACACTGCCGTAAGCTGCTTCTGAAGCGTCACAAAATGCATGCAACTGAAGCTGTTTGGGCCTTGGCAAGTTAGTCAGCCGTCGGGGTATCTCAATAGTTTCCAGTTCTGGTAGTGATTTGTAAATAGTTTGCCATGAATTCATGATGACAGTGGGCAATTCGGCATCCCATTCAATATTGATAAGCCATATTTTTTGTAATAATAATTTAAATAAAATTATTACGGGGGCAAGCCAGCCCAGAGGATCATACACCTTGGATGCTGTTGAGAGTATCCTTCGCTTGGTCCATCTGATGTTTTCGTCCTCCCGATGAACACTAAATGAAAATGTATCTGATTGTGCATTCCATCTAATTCCCAACGTTTTAATTGATACGTCGTCTTCGATCAACTTTGCACTAAGATGAATTTCGTGACGGGAAAAGGAAGTCATGAATTGCTGAGAGTTAGATTTCCACTTACGAAGGTTAAACCCACTATTACTTAGAATCTGCCCAAGCTGTTCCCTTAATTGTATGGCCTCTGCAATGCTGTCACATCCGGTTAGCATGTCATCAACATAGAAATCATTATTGATGACATGTACTGCTCTTGGATAAAGTTGGTGGAAGTTCTCGGTGGATTTCTTTAGAGATTTTACTGCTAGGTATGGTGCACAAGCTGTACCGTAGGTCACGGTGTTCAATTTGTAGGTTTTGGGCTGCTCAGTTGGCTTCTCACGCCACAATATTAGTTGAAAGAGGGCATCGTCAGAGGTTACATCAATTTGACGATACATTTTCTCTATATCTGCTACTAAGGCTATTACATGCTTTCGGAATCTAAGAATTATTGTTGATAGGTCTGTTTGAATGTTTGGGCCAGTTTGAAGGACATCATTGAGAGATACCTGTGTACTCGTTTTGCAAGAGGCATCAAACACGACTCTTAATTTTGTGGTACTGCTGCTGAACTTAAAAACAGCATGATGTGGTAGATAGTATTTAGCATCGTCTAGATCAGGAACTTCGTTTGATGGAATAAAAGTCATATGACCTAGCGTGCTGTATTCATTCATGAAAGATTGGTATGAGTCAAAGAATGATGATGAATTTGCAAATTTTCGTTCCATTGCTATTAGGCGCTGATATGCTGCTTGAAACGAGCTGCCTAAAGTTGCTCTAGGTTCCTTAAATGGCAGCTTGACGACGAAACGACCACTGGAGTTTCTAATTGTTGTTTGTTCGTAGTGGTCTTCACAAGGATCCCTAGATGTAAATGATTCGACCTCCCCAACTTCTTCAACTTCCCAAAATTTCCTTAACAGTTGATAAACATCATCCTGGGTCGTTTGAAATATTGGGTTGACTTGAACTGGTTGGTCCGCAGGTTCCCTTTCCTTGTCTGTTGATTGATCAGTCCATTTTCCTGCTACTAACCATCCTAACTTTGATGACTGTAGTATGGGGAATTTATCGATTTTTAATTGTTTTGGATTCAATATCTCAAAGAAGACGTCAGCTCCAAGAAGTAAGTTAACCTTGTTAGGTTTAAAATATTGTGGATCTGCTAGCTCGACTTCAGTGAATTGCTCGTTGAGCGTGATTGGCCTCGTAGGTAATGAATTGGTGATGTTATCAATGATATGGGCTGTAACATTGAGCTTGTAGAGCTTGTCAATGTGTGAGCATATTGTCATATCAATTTTCCCCCTTGTTCTTCCAGCTGACGTAGATGCTAGTCCGTATATTGAAATGGAAGTGTGGCTTCGCTTTAGGCCTAGGCGTTGTGCGCAGGATTCGGTCACAAAGGAAGTTTGAGAGCCTGAATCGAGTAGCGCTCGAAGTAGTTGAAATTCACCGTCACGTGTTTTTACATACACAGTAGCGGTTGGTAGTATCGTGGAAGGCGATGAATAGAAGGAGGTTACGGCTTGTTTGTTTGATTTTGTAGTGAAGGTCTGTGTTGGTTCAGTTGAATTCGTTTTCCAAAATGAATGGAAAGCTGTTGAGGCATGATTGGATTCTGCTTGCTGTTCGGTTTGTGTGGGATGTAACAAAGAGTGGTGACGTTTGTTACAAATTAAGCATGATAGTTTGGAAAAACATTTCACGGTTGAATGATTCTTGTTTAAACAGTTATGACACAGTCCACTTTCCTGTGCAATTTGCGCTCTTGTATTTGGAGTCATATTCTTAAACACTGGACACCTATACACGGGATGCAGCTGTCCACAGACTATGCATTCATAGGTAGAATTCGAATTAGATGTGACAAATGATTTAGTAATAGGTTTAGTGCAATATCTCTTTCCTGTTATACCGCAGATTTCTAAAGCATCGCATCTTTTGTTTAAAAATTGTAGTAGATTTCCGACAGTGGGAAAGTCCTTCCCGACTGATTCATTCGCCCATAATTGTTTTGTCTCAGCATCTATTTTATTTAAAAGAATATATATAATCCACGGGTCACGTGTTTCAGCATCTGGTCCCAATGCTCGAAGACCACGCAATATTTCATCGGAATTTTCAGTAATTTGACGTAGTTCTTTACAGTTGACCAGAGAACATACCTTCTGATCAATGAACGCTTGTATCAGTGATGACACGATGGGAGTAATTTTGTTATACCGATTGCAGAGTTTGTCCCATGCTTCTGCATAGTTACTTTCCGTAATGGAGATGTGACGTATGAGTGCGGCTGCTTCACCGGTTAGCAAACCCTTGAGAATTTGTAACTTGTGTACGTCATTGATGGTTTGATTTTCATGGGCAGTAGTCCTGAAAAGGTCATGAAAGGACGCCCAATATTTGTAGTCACCGGCGAATGAGTCGATGTTCACCTTTGGCAAGCGAACATGCTGCGACATGTTAACGCTTTCGTAAAAGGTTTTTTGTTGGTCGATGAATTGACCTAACGTTGCATTAAGTTCAGGAGGTGATTTAACCTCAACTCTCTCTCGCTCGTTTTTGGCACGTGTTAGCGATGCATGTGCTTTGTAGTAGGTTTCATCAACTATCTCTGCGATGGGCACATAATCTGCGTTTTCACATAACCTTGTCTCAAGTTCATTAAATGTGTTATATCTATCGGTTAGAATATGTAGTCGCGTTGTTATTTCTTCGATCGTAGTATTGTTGGTCATCGTTTCCCCAAACCGCATGATTTTGATGATTTGGTTGTGAGCACGATCACGCAACCTTTCCACTCTATCAGCCATAGCTTATTTTATAATGGTCAATCTGACAAATTTATTGTTCCCGGGTTTCGGCACCAAAAAATGTATGTGTTTTTTGCAGAGTATTTGACGATTTGTTTCCACCCTTGTAAATAACAAAAACCACAACTTAAATAGTATATAATTTAATTTAATTGCGAGTATTGATTACTGCTTAAACAAGTACAAAAAAAGGTTTTTTTTTCTCTTTTAGAAAGAACGAGTGAAAAGCCACCATTCAATATCAAAAAAAAGTTGAAATGTCTATCTGTCAAAAAATGAAGTTGCACCATTGGGCTGTTGCGTGAGTAAAGCCAACGTATTCTTTCAGCTCTGTTCGCTTTGTTTTCTTGGTCTGGATATTTTCTCCAACAATACTAAGTTGCTCAAAAAATTCCATCACTAAGAAGCCGAAAAAACCGACTGACAGGAAAAGTAAAGTTAAATAAAAAAGTACAGGCTATAGTTGATCGATCTATTCCCGAAAACTTAAAAGAACTTTGATCCTTTCGTGGAATGTAATGATATTATCGCCGCTTTATAAGAGATTACGCAAAGTTAGCAGAACCTCTGACATCCCTTTTAAGATGGGAAGACATGTATCCAAAAATATATCAAAGAAGAAACTAATTCGGTTGAACCAAGAACCCATCGAAACATTTAAGAAATTAAAGAAATCCTTTGTCTTTGAAGAAGTTACTCTTCAAAATCCAGAATTTGGCAAAAGCTTCCAACTAACAACCGACGCTTCTGACTACGCCATTGGCGCAGTACTTTTGCAAGCCAATTATATTTCTTTCCAGAACTATGAGCAATCGGAAGAAAGTCATGCTACCAACGAGAACGAAATGTTGGCAATTATTTGGTAACTCAATTCTTTAAGAACTTCCTTTAAAATTTTAAGATTAATATTTTTACAGATCCCCCTTATTAATGTCCTAGGCCTAGGTAATAAAAATAGAAACTCCAAAATAAAACAGTGGAAACCCATATTGAAAAATTATAATATACCAATTAAAATATAAACCCGGCAAAGTAAATGCTGTTGCTTATTCTCTCTGTAGACTTCATAAAACAAAAAATTCACTCAATGACTCCAACAGAACATAGTGCTGATAGCTCAACGCAGAACCTATTCCCTTCTATAGAAACCCCCATAAATATTTTTCGCAACCAACTTTTACTTAAGATAGGAAATGAAAATAGCTACCAAATACAAATTTTACAAATTTACAAATTTTCGAGAATTACACCAGACATATAATTAACATAGAACTCCGCCTTGCTTCCGTCGTGTGAGAGAGGGAATGGTCTCAGAGTCGATTACAAAATACGTCTGCTCACTCACTAGAGATGATTAGACGTGTTTTGGCAGATGACGAAGCTACCACCTCTCCTAGCACGTAAGCAGTATGCCGGTCCCAAGCCCGGGTAAAGGAGGAGGGTCTGGGATAACGGGGCAACCCTATCCTCAGTAAATAGTGTAGAGGAGTAAACCTCGGCTGACTAAAAAATCCTAAATCCAGTGGGGAGACACGTGCGCCGAGGGATGAATGGCCATGAGTTGTTGGTCGCTAGCACGGGACTTCGGATACCTGACAACCTCCGACTTAAACCGGTCTTCTCATGGTATACCGGGCTCTACCATGGGTGACATACTTTCCCGGATACTCGTGGGAATTATTGATCTAAAAACAAATAATGAGACCGTTGCATCTCCAATCGCATCAACCACGGAACCTGCGTTAGAGCGGCCCGTTGTAGTGTCAGAGGCTTCTGTGCCCAGACAGTCATCCCAGTGGTGACACCTACATCGAGATGTGCTTCTGTGCCATCCGAAACCACGTCAGGAACAAATTCCCTTCCGACGGTCAATCAAGTGTTGACTTCAAACGCGGATCCTGCCCATAGGCAGACCGTTGTTTTGTCGGTGGGGGAAGAGCTACCGACTGTCAACCCCGTGTTGACTACAACTTCTAGGTCTGCTCATGAGCAGCCAAGAAAAATTCAGAGTGCGGATGATTGTGCTTCAAGAGCCACATCCGTATCTCGTAAAAGTGGTGGCAACAAGGGTGTGGATTCGAATACATCCGAGTCTGACACATCCGAAGTTGTCGACACCATCAGCGTCATCTCGGAGAAATACGGCTGTTCCTCGGTTGGGATCGCATTAGGGGGAATGCAGATCCAACAACAGGCTTACGTCAAGCTAACCTAGAGGGAAAAAAGGCGTTTTAAGCATGCTTTACGCATAGGTAAAGATAGAGACAGTGCTCTTGTTTTTGCCAAAGCAGCGCCTCCCAGTAAATGCGTTGTTAAACGCGCCAGGTCGGAAGACCAGACACCACCCACATTGGCCGTAAAAAAGGCCAGATCAGGACCCTCACCCGACATTCCCACTTTCAGTTCAAGTGGCAAGTGCTGTCAGGCTGGGGGTTATCCCGATCGACCTGTCGAAGAAACCGCTGACAAAAGAGCAAATGACTCAACTTCAAGAATCGGTTATCGACATCTCGATCGAGATGATCAGCTGCAGCGTTTGGCCGCGTTCCACCGGATCATATCCGAAATCGGGATGGATAGTTTTCATCTGTTCAGAATGTTCTACTGCTGGGTGGATGCGCTCGAATTTGGAGAAAATAAAAGCCAAGAGTGGACTGGAAGTGACGTTAGTGGAAGAGGGATCTTTCTCGAAAACACATATCGTCCGTGGTTTCTTTCCACAAAGTCTTGAGCTCCCTTCAGAGAAAGGGCTCCTTCATCTCATAATGGCGGTTGACGACGCCTCCATGAATAGGCTTAACGCCAAACAGGTCGTGATAGGGTACCGCTTTGGTCAGATTAAACTGATTCTTAAGAGCACCGTCAAGAATCCAACATCTGACAAAAGTACCTCGGACATAGTCAGCTCCACTCGAAATGCCACGGAGCTACCTAGTGGTTCCGTACCAGCGACCGCGGTACAGAAGGCTGCCTCTTCGGTCATCAGCTCTACCGGGCAGGTTGACCACAGCGAGTCCGGAATCATTTAAACTAAGCTGGTATTACGACCAGTTCCGACGACCAGCAAGGCTACCAAGCCGTCTGGTTCAAATCCTTCCAAAAAAGGGAATAACGCAGCTATAGCTGCACTCGCTCAAAAGAGAAAGACGGGCAATGGAAGACCAACGGGTCAACAGAGCCAGACTTCCTGCCGGAAGGGTAAGGGCCCCAAGAAAGCTGTTCTTATCCGGCAGGCCTTTTCTCAAAAGGAGAAAGGATGAGCACCATCAAGGTGTTACAAACGAATCTGAACCATGCTAAGGGGGCGTCCGCTACACGCAGCAACAGATTCGTCGAGGAAAATATAGCACTCGGCCTCATACAGGAGCCTTGGGCTATTAGCGGACAGGTGAAGGGGAAGACCTTGTTGCCGTTCTGGCGGAGGTTCCGACCGAGAGTGGGAAACATAATATAGTATGTGCCTCAGCATACTTCCCCGGCGATGAAGAAAATATTCTGCCAAAAGAGGTGCAAGAACTGATTACGCACTGCAAAACTCGGAACATCCAATCCCTTATATGATGTGATGCCAATGCACACCATGAGGTTTGGGGCAGCAGCGGTATCAATCGAAGGGGTGAGTGTCTTTTAGATTATCTTATTAGCAATAATGTAGATATTGTGAACAAGGGCTCTAAACCAACCTTCGTAAATACGATTCGCGAAGAGGTACTAGATCTCACACTCGCGAGCCCATTATCTCAAATTCTATTGTTAATTGGCATGTGTCCGATGAGGCCTCGCTGTCAAACCATCAACACATCAGGTTTGACATTCCAGGCGCGATGGCACATGCCTCTCCCAGATATGATCCTAAGTCAACGGACTGGAATCTTTATCGAGGACTAGTCCTCTACAAATTAGATTTGCTTGTCTCACTTATTGATTCCATAGAGGAACTAGACGAGGCAGCTTACCAAGTAAATGATTTACTGCTTACTTCCTATCATGGCAGTTGTGTCGTCAAAACCAACCTTTGTAAACGCAAAGTTCCTTGGTGGAATGACCTACTGGCCAAGCTTAGGAGAAAGGTTAGAAAGCTCTTCAGCTCTGCTAAACGCACGAAGAGTTGGGACGAATATAAGTCCACCCTTACAGAGTATAACTCTGAATTAAGACAATCTAAACGGGCCACGTGGAGAAAGTGTTGCGAGAACATCGCTCAAATGCCAGCAGCTGCACGAATCCACAAGGCACTTGTTAGGGATCAGACAAATTCGAACACGCTTGACCGAAGGGTTAATATCGCTAGTAGAACTAATAGTTTATCTGGTAAGATTTTCACCCCAGATAAGGTTAGATGGGCAGTAGGCTCCTTTAAACCATTCAAAGCCCCTGGTGGGGATGGCATCTTTCCTGCTCTTCTACAGAAGCCGATCGATACAATCCTGCCAAGCTTGATTTTATTATTTAGAGCAAGCTACAATTGGGGATACATCCCTATTATCTGGAGACAGGTAAATGTGATTTTTATCCCCAAACCTGGCAATAGGCCTAGTGAGCTTCCTAAATCATACAGACCAATCAGTCTAAGATCTTTTGTCCTGAAAATCATGGAGAGACTCATTGATGTTCATATTAGAAGCAGACTAGAGGTGTCTGTTCCTTTGCACTCAAGTCAGTTTGCATACAGAAAAGGCAAAAGCACAGAAGGTGCACTCCACTATCTGGTTAAAAAGAAAGAAGGAACTTTTCGATCCAAGGAGGTTGCTTTGTGTGCATTCCTCGACATTGAAGGCGCCTTCGATAACACTGGCTATGAATCAATAAAGAGAGCCATTAGTAACAAGTGTATCGAAACCTCGACCAATCTATGGATAAGGGCTATGCTCGAGAGTCAAGATATTACTTCTTCCTCAGGAGGAGTGTCAGTATATGTGACCGCAGTAAAGGGGTGTCCCCAAGGAGGAGTCCTCTCTCCCCTTCTGTGGTCACTGGTCATAGACGATCTCTTGGCCAATCTACACAGATCAGGCTACATCGCCATTGGCTATGATGATGACTTAGCGATTATCATTAGGGGTAAGCACTGCACGACCATTTCTGCTGTCATGCAATGTGCCCTCTTACAAGTTTTAGACTGGTGTAGCAGGGAAGGGTTATCCATCAATCCTTGCAAAACGGTTCTAGTGCCTTTCACTAAAAGAAGGTTGATTGACTTAAATCCAATCACCATTAAAGGCACCACTCTAATGTACTCCAGCGAGGTCAAATACCTCGGTGTTATCCTTGATAAAAGACTTAACTGGAATGCTCATATCAAGGCTGCTACTAAACGCGCTACAAGGGCCTTATGGGCTTGCAGAAGACTTTACGGCAGTACTTGGGACCTCAATCCTAAGATGATACACTGGATGTATACAATGATGGTGAGACCCATAATCACGTATGCGGCCATAGTTTGGTGGCCCAAGGTACTCGAGCGGACAACGGCAAACGAGCTTCAGAAGCTCGAAAGAATTGCCTGTCTAGGTATTACAGGTGCTATGCGTACCTGCCCTACGACTGCATTAGAAGCTATCGTAGGTCTTTCGCCCCTTCAAATCTCAATTAGGAAGACGGCCGCTAGATGCGCTATAAAGCTGCAACTAGAATATAAGTATAAACCAGGCGACCTTGTGGGACACCTGAGAATTCTCAACTCAATTCCCGAAAGAGACATGTTCTGCACAATACCGGACGTTATGGTCAGGGAGTACTGTTTCGGAAGGTTATTTGAGGTAGAGATCTCAGACCGCGCAAGCTGGTCTAATGGTGCTCCGACACTAGACGCTAATGGTCTGGTTTAGTTCACTGATGGATCAAAGATGACAAGGGTGTGGATTCGAATACATCCGAGTCTGACACATCCGAAGTTGTCGACACCAACAGCGTCAACTCGGAGAAATACGGCTGTTCCTCGGTTGGGATCGCATTAGGGGGAATGCTAACCTCGAGGGAAAAAAGGCGTTTTAAGCATGCTGTACGCATAGGTAAAGATAGAGACAGTGCTCTTGTTTTTGCCAAAGCAGCGCCTCCCAGTAAATGCGTTGTTAAACGCGCCAGGTCGGAAACCAGACACCACCCACATTGGCAGTAAAAAAGGCCAGATCAGGACCCTCACCCGACATTCCCACTTTCAGTTCAAGTGGCAAGTGCTGTCAGGCTGGGGGTTATCCCGATCGACCTGTCGAAGAAACCGCTGACAAAATCATATCCGAAATCAGGATGGATAGTTTTCATCTGTTCAGAATGTTCTACTGCTGGGTGGATGCGCTCGAATTTGGAGAAAATAAAAGCCAAGAGTGGACTGGAAGTGACGTTAGTGGAAGAGGGATCTTTCCCGAAAACACATATCGTCCGTGGTTTCTTTCCACAAAGTCTTGAGCTCCCTTTAGAGAAAGTACTCCTTCATCTCATAATGGCGGTTGACGACGCCTCCATGAATAGGCTTAACGCCAACAAGGTCGTGATAGGGTACCGCTTTAGTCAGATTAAACTGATTCTTAAGAGCACCGTCAAGAATCCAACATCTGACAAAAGTACCTCGGACATAGTCAGCTCCACTCGAAATGCCAAGGAGCTACCTAGTGGTTCCGTACCAGCGACCGCGGTACAGAAGGCTGCCTCTTCGGTCATCAGCTCTACCGGGCAGGTTGACCACAGCGAGTCCGGAATCATTTAAACGAAGCTGGTATTACTACCAGTTCCGACGACCAGCAAGGCTAAAGTCTAAAGGACGTGAAAGGTAAGTTGATAGTAAAATGTGGGGAGGCAGTGCCAAGAGCGGCCTGCCTTATCAGATATAATATTAACTTTCTTCCCCTTCCAGAATTTATAACAAAAGACCTTGTAGCCGTTCTGGCGGATGTTCCGACCGAGAGTGGGAAACATTACATAGTATGTGCCTCAGCATACTTCCCCGGCGATGAAGAAAATATTCCGCCAAAAGAGGTGCAAGAACTGATTACGCACTGCAAAACTCGGAACATCCAATTCCTTATATGATGTGATGCCAATGCACACCATGAGGTTTGGGGCAGCAGCGGTATCAATCGAAGGGGTGAGTGTCTTTTAGATTATCTAATTAGCAATAATGTAGATATTGTGAACAAGGGCTCTAAACCAACCTTCGTAAATACGATTCGCGAAGAGGTACTAGATCTAACACTTGCGAGTCCATTTATCTCAAATTCTATTGTTAATTGGCATGTGTCCGATGAGGCCTCGCTGTCAAACTATCAACACATCAGGTTTGACATTCCAGGCGCGATGGCACATGCCTCTCCAAGATATGATCCTAAGTCAACGGACTGGAATCTTTATCGAGGACTAGTCCTCTCCAAATTAGATTTGCTTGTCTCACCTATTGATTCCATAGAGGAACTAGACGAGGCAGCTTACCAAGTAAATGATTTACTGCTTACTTCCTATCATGGCAGTTGTGTCGTCAAAACCAACCTTTGTAAACGCAAAGTTCCTTGGTGGAATGACCTACTGGCCAAGCTTAGGAGCAAGGTTAGAAAGCTCTTCAGCTCTGCTAAACGCACGAAGAGTTGGGACGAATATAAGTCCGCCCTTACAGAGTATAACTCTGAATTAAGACAATCTAAACGGGCCACGTGGAGAAAGTGTTGCGAGAACATCGCTCAAATGCCAGCAGCTGCACGAATCCACAAGGCACTTGTTAGGGATCAGACAAATTCGAACACGCTTGACCGAAGGGTTAATATCGCTAGTAGAACTAATAGTTTATCTGGTAAGATTTTCACCCCAGGAGGAGGAGGAGAGGAGGTCTAAGATCTTTTGTCCTGAAAATCATGGAGAGACTCATTAACTCATATTAGAAGCAGACTAGAGGTGTCTGTTCCTTTGCACTCAAGTCAGTTTGCATACAGAAAAGGCAAAAGCACAGAAGGTGCACTCCACTATCTGGTTAAAAAGAAAGAAGGAACTTTTCGATCCAAGGAGGTTGCTTTGTGTGCATTCCTCGACATTGAAGGCGCCTTCGATAACACTGGCTTTGACTCAATAAAGAGAGCCATTAGTAACAAGTGTATCGAAACCTCGACCAATCTATGGATAAGGGCTATGCTCGAGAGTCGAGATATTACTTCTTCCTCAGGAGGAGTGTCAGTATCTGTGACCGCAGTAAAGGGGTGTCCCCAAGGAGGAGTCCTCTCTCCCCTTCTGTGGTCACTGGTCATAGACGATCTCTTGGCCAATCTACACAGATCAGGCTACATCGCCATTGGCTATGATGATGACTTAGCGATTATCATTAGGGGTAAGCACTGCACGACCATTTCTGCTGTCATGCAATGTGCCCTCTTACAAGTTTTAGACTGGTGTAGCAGGGAAGGGTTATCCATCAATCCTTGCAAAACGGTTCTAGTGCCTTTCACTAAAAGAAGGTTGATTGACTTAAATCCAATCACCATTAAAGGCACCACTCTAATGTACTCCAGCGAGGTCAAATACCTCGGTGTTATCCTTGATAAAAGACTTAACTGGAATGCTCATATCAAGGCTGCTACTAAACGCGCTACAAGGGCCTTATGGGCTTGCAGAAGACTTTACGGCAGTACTTGGGACCTCAATCCTAAGATGATACACTGGATGTATACAATGATGGTGAGACCCATAATCACGTATGCGGCCATAGTTTGGTGGCCCAAGGTACTCGAGCGGACAACGGCAAACGAGCTTCAGAAGCTCGAAAGAATTGCCTGTCTAGGTATTACAGGTGCTATGCGTACCTGCCCTACGACAGCATTAGAAGCTATCGTAGGTCTTTCGCCCCTTCAAATCTCAATTAGGAAGACGGCCGCTAGATGCGCTATAAAGCTGCAACTAGAATATAAGTATAAACCAGGCGACCTTGTGGGACACCTGAGAATTCTCAACTCAATTCCCGAAAGAGACATGTTCTGCACAATACCGGACGTTATGGTCAGGGAGTACTGTTTCGGAAGGTTATTTGAGGTAGAGATCTCAGACCGCGCAAGCTGGTCTAATGGTGCTCCGACACTAGACGCTAATGGTCTGGTTTAGTTCACTGATGGATCAAAGATGACAAGGGTGTGGATTCGAATACATCCGAGTCTGACACATCCGAAGTTGTCGACACCATCAGCGTCATCTCGGAGAAATACGGCTGTTCCTCGGTTGGGATCGCATTAGGGGGAATGCAGATCCAACAACAGGCTTACGTCAAGCTAACCTCGAAGGAAAAAAGGCGTTTTAAGCATGCTTTACGCATAGGTAAAGATAGAGACAGTGCTCTTGTTTTTGCCAAAGCAGCGCCTCCCAGTAAATGCGTTGTTAAACGCGCCAGGTCGGAAGACCAGACACCACCCACATTGGCCGTAAAAAAGGCCAGATCAGGACCCTCACCCGACATTCCCACTTTCAGTTCAAGTGGCAAGTGCTGTCAGGCTGGGGGTTATCCCGACCGACCTGTCGAAGAAACCGCTGACAAAAGAGCAAATGACTCAACTTCAAGAAGCGGTTATCGACATCTCGATCGAGATGATCAGCTGCGGCGTTTGGCCGCGTTTCACCGGATCATATCCGAAATCGGGATGGATAGTTTTCATCTGTTCAGAATGTTCTACTGCTGGGTGGATGCGCTCGAATTTGGAGAAAATAAAAGCCAAGAGTGGACTGGAAGTGACGTTAGTGGAAGAGAGATCTTTCCCGAAAACACATATCGTCCGTGGTTTCTTTCCACAAAGTCTTGAGCTCCCTTCAGAGAAAGTGCTCCTTCATCTCATAATGGCAGTTTACGACGCCTCCATGAATAGGCTTAACGCCAACAAGGTCGTGATAGGGTACCGCTTTGGTCAGATTAAACTGATTCTTAAGAGCACCGTCAAGAATCCAACATCTGACAAAAGTACCTCGGACATAGTCAGCTCCACTCGAAATGCCACGGAGCTACCTAGTGGTTCCGTACCAGCGACCGCGGTACAGAAGGCTGCCTCTTCGGTCATCAGCTCTACCGGGCAGGTTGACCACAGCGAGTCCGGAATCATTTAAACTAAGCTGGTATTACGACCAGTTCCGACGACCAGCAAGGCTACCAAGCCGTCTGGTTCAAATCCTTCCAAAAAAGGGAATAACGCAGCTATAGCTGCACTCGCTCAAAAGAGAAAGACGGGCAATGGAAGACCAACGGGTCAACAGAGCCAGACTTCCTGCCGGAAGGGTAAGGGCCCCAAGAAAGCTGTTCTTATCCGGCAGGCCTTTTCTCAAAAGGAGAAAGGATGAGCACCATCAAGGTGTTACATACGAATCTGAACCATGCTAAGGGGGTGTCCGCTACACGCAGCAACAGATTCGTCGAGGAAAATATAGCACTAGGCCTCATACAGGAGCCTTGGGCTATTAGCGGACAGGTGAAGGGTCTAAAGGACGTGAAAGGTAAGTTGATAGTAAAATGTGGGGAGGCAGTGCCAAGGGCGGCCTGCCTTATCAGATCTAATATTAACTTTCTTCCCATTCCAGAATTTATAACAAAAGACCTTGTTGCCGTTCTGGCGGAGGTTCCGACCGAGAGTGGGAAACATAATATAGTATGTGCTGTGAAGGGAAAATTTGCCACACAATTTTTTCCACACATTATTTTTGGTACGCAACCATCTTTTTGTAAACAACACTTTCTTTTGAATTTAATAAAAACTTGCATACACATTACAAAGAAACGTTTACCATAATGTTCTTAAACCTAGCAACATGTTTCCCACTCTTTTAAGTGGTAAATTACTCGCCGAAATTACTCTCGGCTTATGATACACAGGTTCTCTATATTTCACAACGCGTAAATTCACCACGCACAACCAATGCACGCCATCATCAAGCAGCTGAGTGAGAGAATGACGACACACATACAGCACCAGACCACACAGACTAGGGATACCCCGCTCGTGACTCACAATACATGCAGAAGCACACAGCATCATCGGAGAAAACAACAACAGCAGGCATACAGCACCACAGACACAGAATACCCGACCAATATTCAAAACAACAACAAACAACATGCATACATTTTGCATCAGACAAGTCAAGGAGAACAACAACAACAAAGCATGCAGTGTAAGACGGCGCAGACCCACGTAAAAGGCAACAACAAACAGCATGCAAAATATGATAGCGGACAATCAGAAGTCTGCAGCATCATTAGACAACCAAAAGAAAAAAACAACAACAAACAACACACAATGTACGACAGCACGCATTTTCGAGGCAAACCAACAACAACACTACACCGATCATGCGATGTAGCGGAGTTCCCTAATTTTGCATCAACGGGATCTTGGAACTAACAAACATCAAAGAGGCAACAACAACACTACCAAGTCCCACCGATCATGTGACGTAGCGGATTTCCCTATCGTTGCATCAACGGGATCTTGGAACTAACAAACATCAAAGAGGCAACAACAACACTACCAAGTCCCACCGATCATGTGACGTAGCGGATTTCCCTATCGTTGCACCAACGGGATCACGAACCAATAGACCGCCGAGCGCAGCAATACTGACCGGCCGGACAAAACAACAACAACCATATCACATCAAAGGAAACAACAACAACAGCACACCATCAGGCGAGTTAGCGGATTTCACGATCGTTGCAACAACGGGATTTCTACACTCGATGGAGGACTATAAAAGGCCAGCAGTCCTAACAATCGGTCTTCTTTCCTAGAAATCCCTCTTCCCGGCAACAAGTCAGAGTGAATGGTTCAAGAGCGAAGTCCTTGCCTTCACTTTACACTTTACGCCAGTAGCTATCCTAACGATTGGAGGTTCAAGAGCGAAGTCCTTGCCTTCACGCCCACGCTTTACGCTAGACATTATCCACGCTTTACGCTAGATTGGAGGTTCAAAAGCGAAGTCCTTGCCTTCACGCCCACGCCTTACGCTAGACATTACCCACGCTTTACGCTAGATTGGAGGTTCAAGAGCGAAGTCCTTGCCTTCACGCCCACGCTTTACGCTAGACATTATCCACGCTTTACGCTAGATTGGAGGTTCAAGAGCGAAGACCTTGCCTTCACGCCCACGCTTTACGCTAGACATTATCCACGCTTTACGCTAGATTGGAGGTTCAAGAGCGAAGTCCTTGCCTTCACGCCCTCGCCTTACGCTAGACATTACCCACGCTTTACGCTAGATTGGAGGTTCAAGAGCGAAGTCCTTGCCTTCACGCCCACGCTTTACGCTAGACATTACCCACGCTTTACGCTAGATTGGAGGTTCAAGAGCGAAGTCCTTGCCTTCACGCCCACGCTTTACGCTAGACATTACCCACGCTTTACGCTAGATTGGAGGTTCAAGAGCGAAGTCCTTGCCTTCACGCCCACGCTTTACGCTAGACATTACCCACGCTTTACGCTAGATTGGAGGTTCAAGAGCGAAGTCCTTGCCTTCACGCCCACGCTTTACGCTAGACATTATCCACGCTTTACGCTAGATTGGAGGTTCAAGAGCGAAGTCCTTGCCTTCACGCCCACGCCTAACGCTAGACATTATCCACACTATTGGAGGTTCAAGAGCGAAGTCCTTGCCTTCAAATCCACGCTCTACGCGAAAACAGACTATCATCCCGCCTGGAGATACGTCGGTCTCCTTTAATCATAATTGAAACTTATACAGTAAAATAATATATAGCTTTAAACAAACGATAATTTTAAGTGTACAGATTAAGCGAAGAACAAATAAAGAACGATTGAATTCCATTACCGACTAAAAACAAATTCTTTTTATTGTAACGACCCTAATAGAAGGAACCCTGGTCACACTGAGTTCTACCCCGGCTGGGAAAACCTCGTTACAATTGGCGCCCGAGCAGGGACTCTGGAATTTGATAGAGAAAAAAAAAAAAAAAAAATATACCAATAAAGAAAGAACACAATTAGATAACCACGATGGTTAAGACCAGTTGGATTTATACACTGTCGAAAGAGGAGCTGAAGAGCTACATGAGCGAGTTCCGAATCGACAGCAACGGCGCAGTGGAAGATTTAAGGAAAAGGTTTTCCAGCTTTGTTTCGGGACGAGACGTTACGTCGGAGGACGAGATACGCCTAAGTGAGCTCGAGGAGAAGCATAGACGCAGCCCATCACAAGCGCCCCTTATAACCTTGAATCCATCTGAAGCCACGGTACGCGACGACCCAAAGGCAACCATCAGGGCAATCTCTCCGGCACCCCCGGAAGTGGTTCCAACGCGAAGCAGGACGGACACGACAGTTACGTCGTACGCTCAAATAATGGACCAGGTGAGGAAGTGGTTGGTGAAGTACGATGGTGGTAAGGAGCCTCTCCTATTCATCGAAAGGCTAGAAGAACTTGCGGATGCCTACTGTTTAAACAGGGACCTTCTACCCAGAACCATGCCGGAACTACTAGAAAGGATCTTCCGAAACTGTCGCCAAGAGTACCAGTACTATATCCGGAGGAAGGATTTTAGAGACCTCCACGAACTCATCAGTCTGGCAGAAGATTTCGAAGGCATCGCTGGTGCAGCAGAACCTATCAAACCCTCCCCCCGACCCAGACAACCCGAAAGGAATTTCATGGTAGCACAAAATATGGAAGCGCGAATAAATGTAAGGACGGCTTGCCTGCGATGTGGCCAGGACGGACACATGAGGCGGGACTGTCGTAACCCCCAAACCATCTTCTGTTGGGACTGCGGCCTTCGAAATGTTCGGACCGTGGAATGCTGCCGGAAACGCGTCGAACGACCGGGAAACGAGCAAGGGGACCGCCGAAACCGTGGTGCGACGGAAACCCCAAGACCGACACCCCGGGCCCAGTAAACTTCCTTGCCTACGATTCCAACCGGATCCTCGCCACCATCACCCTAGGAGGGACGCCGGTAAAAGCTACGATTGACACAGGGGCTACTAGGAGTTTTGTGAGCGAACGTTTTGCAGAAGACAAAAGGGGGACAACAAAGAGTCTACCCATGGATGTGACCGTACGGATGGCCGAAGGGACACCCAAGTTGATCCGAGAGGCCCTACAGCTAGATGTCGAGATAGGTAATAGGGAGATACAGTTTCCATTCTTGATTCTCCCAGATGCAATGGATGAAGTAATCTTAGGTCTGGACTTTTTGTCACGGGTGGAGGCCCTTCTAAGCTGCGGTGGCCAGACCATAAAATTACAGCACAGAACAACGCCCGCAGAACACATCCGACAATGCACCACCACGCAAGAAACACCACGGACAGAACAGGAACAGCTTTCAGCGTTTCTGCAACAAGAATTCAAGAAATTTGATCAACTACCCGCCGTTTCCAACATCACGGAACACAGAATCATCATGCACGA
Source organism: Nephrocerus scutellatus (assembly GCA_947095585.1). Lineage (NCBI taxonomy): Eukaryota > Metazoa > Arthropoda > Insecta > Diptera > Pipunculidae > Nephrocerus > Nephrocerus scutellatus. The sequence goes on along the minus strand of OX352761.1, from coordinate 74,409,503 downwards.
CGAACGCCCAATAAAGCAGCGCTACTTCCCCCGTAATCCAGCCATGCAGGAAATAATAAATACAGAGATCGACGAGTTGTTGGAAAAAGGATGTATCGAGCCTTCACATAGCCCCCACAGCGCACCCATAGTTCTCGTGCGAAAGAAGACGGGCAAATGGAGACTATGTATCGACTATCGAGAACTGAATGCACGATCAGTGCCCGACGCATACCCCCTGCCACGAATCCAACACATTCTAGAAAAGCTTCGCGGTGCCAAATTCATCAGTAGTCTGGACCTGAGAAATGGATATTGGCAAATCCCCATGGAGGAGAAGAGTAAGCAGTACACCGCCTTCACGGTACCCGGCCGTGGCTTGTTCCAATGGCGCGTGATGCCGTTTGGGCTACATTCGGCCCCTGCGACCTTCCAGCGAGCGCTCGATCGAGTCATCGGACCAGAGATGGAGCCCCATGCGTTTGCATATCTTGACGACATAGTCGTCATCGGGAGAACGTTTGACGAACACATGGGAAATCTGCGCAAGGTGTTCAGGCGATTGCAGATGGCTAACCTAAAAATTAACCCGGAAAAATGTGAGTTCTGCAAAACGGAAATACGGTACTTGGGACACGTGGTCAGTAACAAAGGCATACACACTGACCCCGACAAAATAGCGGCCATCAAAGAGCCCCAACCCCCGAGTAATGTACGAGAGGTACGCCGGTACCTGGGCATCGCTTCATGGTACCGCCGATTTGTTCCAGATTTCGCCGAGACCGTGCGACCGATGACGAGCCTCCTCAAGAAAGGCAAGCACTGGAAGTGGGGAGAAGAGCAGCAGCAAGCATTCGAAGCACTCAAAGTTAAACTTACCGAGGCCCCAATCCTGGCCTGCCCCGATTTCTCTAAGAAGTTCACACTCCAGACGGATGCTAGCGATTATGGTTTAGGAGCAGTCCTCACCCAGGAGATAGACGACAGTGAACGGGTCATAGCGTATGCCAGTCGACACCTAAACCCCGCAGAGAAGAACTACTCGCCGACCGAAAAGGAATGCCTGGCCATCGTATGGGGAATAAGGAAGATGCGGGTATACATCGAAGGGTATAGGTTTACAGTAATAACAGACCACCTCTCGCTCAAATGGCTAAACTCGATATCCAGCCCGTCCGGCCGGATCGCACGGTGGGCGCTAGAACTACAGCAGTATACATACGACATACAGTACAGGCGGGGCAAACTCAACGTCGTTGCAGACGCTCTATCAAGACAGCCGCAAGAAACACTGATGGCAACCTCCGAGGAACACGTAGAGCAACAGAAGTGCCACTGGCTGCAAAAGAAGGTCCAGCAGGTCACAGAGAACCCAGCCAAATTCCCCGACTACGTGATCGAAGGCCAGCAGCTGTATCGACACATAGGGCATCGAGCCGGAGACGAGGACTCAACACCGTTGAAACTGTGTGTGCCAAGTAACCTTCGAAGTCGGGTACTGCAGGAAAACCACGACAGCGCATCAGCAGGGCACCTGGGGATCCGGAAGACCACGGCGAGAATATGCGGTCGCTACTATTGGCCGGGTATGTTTCGTGACATTCGTCAGTATGTAAAGAAATGTGAAAGCTGCCAGTGCTACAAACCCAGCCAACAGCAAGCAGCAGGTAAAATGCTTACCCAGGTGGCCGACGAACCATGGGCCACATTGTGTAGTGACTTCGTTGGGCCACTCCCTAGGTCGAAACACGGAAATACCATGTTACTGGTTTTCTTTGATCGGTTTTCGAAATGGGTCGAACTGATTCCAATGCGAAGGGCAACGACCGAAGGAGTTCAACGGGCTTTTCGCGAACGTATACTGGCCCGATACGGCGTACCCAAGATCCTGATAACAGACAACGGGGCGCAATTCAGTAGCAGGGCATTTCGTCGATTCTTGGAGACCATGGGCATACGCCAGCAATCTACAGCGCCATATACCCCCCAAGAAAATCCCACTGAAAGGGTCAACCGCACCGCTAAAACAATAATTGCACAACTAGCGGGAACGCAACAACGCACTTGGGACGAGAAGCTGCCCGAAGTTATGCTAGCAATAAATTCAAGCGTACAGGACTCAACAGGATACAGCCCGGCATTCCTGACACAGGGCCGAGAACCCCGCCTCCCGAACACGCTGTACGACGAGATCACTCCTGGGACGGGTACACTAGGTAAAAAACCAGAGGACCGAAAGACCCAGATGAACGAGATCTTCGAGATCGTGCGACGAAACTTAGAACGAGCTGCGAAGGATCAAGCCCGCCACTACAACCTCAGACGACGTCCTTGGAAGCCCGAGATCGGGAATCTGGTGCTGGTCAAACAGCACCACCTATCAAAGGCAGTGGAAGGGTTCGCTAGTAAACTAGCACCACGATACGACGGGCCATACTTAGTAATGAGCTTCGTCTCACCTGTCATAGTAAGGCTAAGGAAACATGGGCAAAACAAGGAGCGCACAGCCCACGTCAATGAGTTGAAAGACTTCCACGGAAACTCCCCACCCGAACCAGAGAAGACAAACCGCATCGCAATAACAGTGACACCCCACACCCAACACTCTAACGAGCCCACAGTGATACAACACGGCAGCAAACATCAGCACGAATGGTATAATCACCCGCGCAACTGGCGGTCTGGGACGGGGAACCATGAACAGAACATCGTTCCATTAAAAACCACAAGACAAAACAATCGGCAACAAACCTCAAGACGACCACACAAAAGAACACAAGCGGGAGAGAGAAGTCAGGGGCATGACGAAAATGCGACAGCGATCAATAGCATCATCATCGAAATCCAGAGCAATACGTCAGCAACACACTGACACTGAAACGGCATTTGACGATCCCATCTGTAACCAAAAGAGTTAAATTGCAGAAACTATGATATCAACTTGGGAAAAGAAAGAAAAGACAACACATCCAAAGTAACACCACGACACCCCAATGCTGAAACAACGAAGTAAACTACACCAGAAGAAGAAAATAACGGAGTACAGGTCCCGCAACTTGTTTTCGTTTCAAGTACACACAACAAGTAAAAATTAGTCTCAAGTGATTACTCAGTGTATCCAGACATCGTAAACAAAACCAAAACCAACAAAATTTTTACAAGATGAATACCCAGAGGACACCCAAGATAGACAACGAAGCCATACAACGCATCTGCATGGAAGCCACAAACACGATTCACGCATCCGGAGACGCCGAGTTAAACCAGGTGATCGGAAGTTTTCCTCCAGGGCCAGGTGGCATCGATGTGCGAATGGCCGACTACTGCCGACTAAAGAAAGGGGTATACTTCAACGACGTTCTGGTGGGAGTCGGACTCAGGTGGTTAGAGAGAAGGATGGAGGAAAGCCACCGGGAGAGAATCAGGATCTGCAGCACATTCCTCTTCTCACGGATGCAGCAGTACCAGCCAGATCAGCAGGAGAGCCCCGAGTCAACGGCCATTAGGCGACACGCACTAGTGAGCAGGTGGGACCGGCACAAGGACCTCATCAGGAAAGACCTGGTTTTAGTGCCCATTTGCGACGGCAACCATTGGTACCTCGTGGTGGTTACCAACCCGGGGAGACCTCACCGTGCCACCATTGATGTGTACGATTCGTGGGCCAAAACACCAAGGAACGAGGCCATTGAGGTAATTCGCGGCTACGTCGTGCAACAGCACCTATCGAAGGGACATCACTGGACGTGGGCAGAGTTCCAGGACTCATACCCAGGCCGACACATGGAGATGCCACAACAGCGAAATGGGGTGGATTGTGGCGCATTTTTACTAGAAGCAGCGGAGAAAGTCCTCACCTGGGGACTGGCAGGACCCGACTCGCCAGGCCAGAGGATGTCGCCGGACAGCGCCAGCAAGAAACGGAGAATGCTTGCCAACCTCATCCAAAGAAGCGCCGACCCAGCAATTAAGTTTCCAGATCTCGGACTAGGCGATGACGACATAGACTGTAACATCCGAGAAAGAGTCAACCGCAGCAGGCCAAAAACTCCGCGCCGCACTCGCCACCGCTACCGCAGCCGCAGCAGACACGATAGCAGTAGCAGCAGCAGTGACAGTAGTAGCAACAGTACCCGCAGCAGCAGCAGTAGTGGGAGCAACAGCTGCAACCGTAGTAGCAGCAGCAGTAGCAGTGGCAGCCACAACAACAAACCGAGGGAAAGAAGTTTCACCCCGCCGACAGGCCTCCTCGAACCCGGACCAGACAGGAACAACCCACCAAAAACCGCGACGACCCGACGACAGGAAGATGTCCTGTCACCACAGGGAGTGACATAGTGCACAAAGAAGAGACCATGAGCGAAACCGTATCCCATGAACTCCAGGCCAAGATAGATACGGCAAAGGCGAGAGTACAAGCGGGAGAACTACGAAGGATACACTTCTTCCATGTGCAGGACAAGACCCGACTTGGAGTGCTAGTCACCAGGAAGGGAAAGATCAGCATCCGTCGAAGTAAGGGGGAGGTGTGAAGGGAAAATTTGCCACACAATTTTTTCCACATATTATTTTTGGTACGCAACCATCTTTTTGTAAACAACACTTTCTTTTGAATTTAATAAAAACTTGCATACACATTACAAAGAAACGTTTACCATAATGTTCTTAAACCTAGCAACATGTTTCCCACTCTTCTAAGTGGTAAATTACTCGCCGAAATTACTCTCGGCTTATGATACACAGGTTCTCTATATTTCACAACGCGTAAATTCACCACGCACAACCAATGCACGCCATCATCAAGCAGCTGAGTGAGAGAATGACGACACACATACAGCACCAGACCACACAGACTAGGGATACCCCGCTCGTGACTCACAATACATGCAGAAGCACACAGCATCATCGGAGAAAACAACAACAGCAGGCATACAGCACCACAGACACAGAATACCCGACCAATATTCAAAACAACAACAAACAACATGCATACATTTTGCATCAGACAAGTCAAGGAGAACAACAACAACAAAGCATGCAGTGTAAGACGGCGCAGACCCACGTAAAAGGCAACAACAAACAGCATGCAAAATATGATAGCGGACAATCAGAAGTCTGCAGCATCATTAGACAACCAAAAGAAAAAAACAACAACAAACAACACACAATGTACGACAGCACGCATTTTCGAGGCAAACCAACAACAACACTACACCGATCATGCGATGTAGCGGAGTTCCCTAATTTTGCATCAACGGGATCTTGGAACTAACAAACATCAAAGAGGCAACAACAACACTACAAGTCCCACCGATCATGTGACGTAGCGGATTTCCCTATCGTTGCATCAACGGGATCTTGGAACTAACAAACATCAAAGAGGCAACAACAACACTACCAAGTCCCACCGATCATGTGACGTAGCGGATTTCCCTATCGTTGCACCAACGGGATCACGAACCAATAGACCGCCGAGCGCAGCAATACTGACCGGCCGGACAAAACAACAACAACCATATCACATCAAAGGAAACAACAACAACAGCACACCATCAGGCGAGTTAGCGGATTTCACGATCGTTGCAACAACGGGATTTCTACACTCGATGGAGGACTATAAAAGGCCAGCAGTCCTAACAATCGGTCTTCTTTCCTAGAAATCCCTCTTCCCGGCAACAAGTCAGAGTGAATGGTTCAAGAGCGAAGTCCTTGCCTTCACTTTACACTTTACGCCAGTAGCTATCCTAACGATTGGAGGTTCAAGAGCGAAGTCCTTGCCTTCACGCCCACGCTTTACGCTAGACATTATCCACGCTTTACGCTAGATTGGAGGTTCAAAAGCGAAGTCCTTGCCTTCACGCCCACGCCTTACGCTAGACATTACCCACGCTTTACGCTAGATTGGAGGTTCAAGAGCGAAGTCCTTGCCTTCACGCCCACGCTTTACGCTAGACATTATCCACGCTTTACGCTAGATTGGAGGTTCAAGAGCGAAGACCTTGCCTTCACGCCCACGCTTTACGCTAGACATTATCCACGCTTTACGCTAGATTGGAGGTTCAAGAGCGAAGTCCTTGCCTTCACGCCCTCGCCTTACGCTAGACATTACCCACGCTTTACGCTAGATTGGAGGTTCAAGAGCGAAGTCCTTGCCTTCACGCCCACGCTTTACGCTAGACATTACCCACGCTTTACGCTAGATTGGAGGTTCAAGAGCGAAGTCCTTGCCTTCACGCCCACGCTTTACGCTAGACATTACCCACGCTTTACGCTAGATTGGAGGTTCAAGAGCGAAGTCCTTGCCTTCACGCCCACGCTTTACGCTAGACATTACCCACGCTTTACGCTAGATTGGAGGTTCAAGAGCGAAGTCCTTGCCTTCACGCCCACGCTTTACGCTAGACATTATCCACGCTTTACGCTAGATTGGAGGTTCAAGAGCGAAGTCCTTGCCTTCACGCCCACGCCTAACGCTAGACATTATCCACACTATTGGAGGTTCAAGAGCGAAGTCCTTGCCTTCAAATCCACGCTCTACGCGAGAACAGACTATCATCCCGCCTGGAGATACGTCGGTCTCCTTTAATCATAATTGAAACTTATACAGTAAAATAATATATAGCTTTAAACAAACGATAATTTTAAGTGTACAGATTAAGCGAAGAACAAATAAAGAACGATTGAATTCCATTACCGACTAAAAACAAATTCTTTTTATTGTAACGACCCTAATAGAAGGAACCCTGGTCACACTGAGTTCTACCCCGGCTGGGAAAACCTCGTTACAATTGGCGCCCGAGCAGGGACTCTGGAATTTGATAGAGAAAAAAAAAAAAAAAAATATACCAATAAAGAAAGAACACAATTAGATAACCACGATGGTTAAGACCAGTTGGATTTATACACTGTCGAAAGAGGAGCTGAAGAGCTACATGAGCGAGTTCCGAATCGACAGCAACGGCGCAGTGGAAGATTTAAGGAAAAGGTTTTCCAGCTTTGTTTCGGGACGAGACGTTACGTCGGAGGACGAGATACGCCTAAGTGAGCTCGAGGAGAAGCATAGACGCAGCCCATCACAAGCGCCCCTTATAACCTTGAATCCATCTGAAGCCACGGTACGCGACGACCCAAAGGCAACCATCAGGGCAATCTCTCCGGCACCCCCGGAAGTGGTTCCAACGCGAAGCAGGACGGACACGACAGTTACGTCGTACGCTCAAATAATGGACCAGGTGAGGAAGTGGTTGGTGAAGTACGATGGTGGTAAGGAGCCTCTCCTATTCATCGAAAGGCTAGAAGAACTTGCGGATGCCTACTGTTTAAACAGGGACCTTCTACCCAGAACCATGCCGGAACTACTAGAAAGGATCTTCCGAAACTGTCGCCAAGAGTACCAGTACTATATCCGGAGGAAGGATTTTAGAGACCTCCACGAACTCATCAGTCTGGCAGAAGATTTCGAAGGCATCGCTGGTGCAGCAGAACCTATCAAACCCTCCCCCCGACCCAGACAACCCGAAAGGAATTTCATGGTAGCACAAAATATGGAAGCGCGAATAAATGTAAGGACGGCTTGCCTGCGATGTGGCCAGGACGGACACATGAGGCGGGACTGTCGTAACCCCCAAACCATCTTCTGTTGGGACTGCGGCCTTCGAAATGTTCGGACCGTGGAATGCTGCCGGAAACGCGTCGAACGACCGGGAAACGAGCAAGGGGACCGCCGAAACCGTGGTGCGACGGAAACCCCAAGACCGACACCCCGGGCCCAGTAAACTTCCTTGCCTACGATTCCAACCGGATCCTCGCCACCATCACCCTAGGAGGGACGCCGGTAAAAGCTACGATTGACACAGGGGCTACTAGGAGTTTTGTGAGCGAACGTTTTGCAGAAGACAAAAGGGGGACAACAAAGAGTCTACCCATGGATGTGACCGTACGGATGGCCGAAGGGACACCCAAGTTGATCCGAGAGGCCCTACAGCTAGATGTCGAGATAGGTAATAGGGAGATACAGTTTCCATTCTTGATTCTCCCAGATGCAATGGATGAAGTAATCTTAGGTCTGGACTTTTTGTCACGGGTGGAGGCCCTTCTAAGCTGCGGTGGCCAGACCATAAAATTACAGCACAGAACAACGCCCGCAGAACACATCCGACAATGCACCACCACGCAAGAAACACCACGGACAGAACAGGAACAGCTTTCAGCGTTTCTGCAACAAGAATTCAAGAAATTTGATCAACTACCCGCCGTTTCCAACATCACGGAACACAGAATCATCATGCACGACGAACGCCCAATAAAGCAGCGCTACTTCCCCCGTAATCCAGCCATGCAGGAAATAATAAATACAGAGATCGACGAGTTGTTGGAAAAAGGATGTATCGAGCCTTCACATAGCCCCCACAGCGCACCCATAGTTCTCGTGCGAAAGAAGACGGGCAAATGGAGACTATGTATCGACTATCGAGAACTGAATGCACGATCAGTGCCCGACGCATACCCCCTGCCACGAATCCAACACATTCTAGAAAAGCTTCGCGGTGCCAAATTCATCAGTAGTCTGGACCTGAGAAATGGATATTGGCAAATCCCCATGGAGGAGAAGAGTAAGCAGTACACCGCCTTCACGGTACCCGGCCGTGGCTTGTTCCAATGGCGCGTGATGCCGTTTGGGCTACATTCGGCCCCTGCGACCTTCCAGCGAGCGCTCGATCGAGTCATCGGACCAGAGATGGAGCCCCATGCGTTTGCATATCTTGACGACATAGTCGTCATCGGGAGAACGTTTGACGAACACATGGGAAATCTGCGCAAGGTGTTCAGGCGATTGCAGATGGCTAACCTAAAAATTAACCCGGAAAAATGTGAGTTCTGCAAAACGGAAATACGGTACTTGGGACACGTGGTCAGTAACAAAGGCATACACACTGACCCCGACAAAATAGCGGCCATCAAAGAGCCCCAACCCCCGAGTAATGTACGAGAGGTACGCCGGTACCTGGGCATCGCTTCATGGTACCGCCGATTTGTTCCAGATTTCGCCGAGACCGTGCGACCGATGACGAGCCTCCTCAAGAAAGGCAAGCACTGGAAGTGGGGAGAAGAGCAGCAGCAAGCATTCGAAGCACTCAAAGTTAAACTTACCGAGGCCCCAATCCTGGCCTGCCCCGATTTCTCTAAGAAGTTCACACTCCAGACGGATGCTAGCGATTATGGTTTAGGAGCAGTCCTCACCCAGGAGATAGACGACAGTGAACGGGTCATAGCGTATGCCAGTCGACACCTAAACCCCGCAGAGAAGAACTACTCGCCGACCGAAAAGGAATGCCTGGCCATCGTATGGGAAATAAGGAAGATGCGGGTATACATCGAAGGGTATAGGTTTACAGTAATAACAGACCACCTCTCGCTCAAATGGCTAAACTCGATATCCAGCCCGTCCGGCCGGATCGCACGGTGGGCGCTAGAACTACAGCAGTATACATACGACATACAGTACAGGCGGGGCAAACTCAACGTCGTTGCAGACGCTCTATCAAGACAGCCGCAAGAAACACTGATGGCAACCTCCGAGGAACACGTAGAGCAACAGAAGTGCCACTGGCTGCAAAAGAAGGTCCAGCAGGTCACAGAGAACCCAGCCAAATTCCCCGACTACGTGATCGAAGGCCAGCAGCTGTATCGACACATAGGGCATCGAGCCGGAGACGAGGACTCAACACCGTTGAAACTGTGTGTGCCAAGTAACCTTCGAAGTCGGGTACTGCAGGAAAACCACGACAGCGCATCAGCAGGGCACCTGGGGATCCGGAAGACCACGGCGAGAATATGCGGTCGCTACTATTGGCCGGGTATGTTTCGTGACATTCGTCAGTATGTAAAGAAATGTGAAAGCTGCCAGTGCTACAAACCCAGCCAACAGCAAGCAGCAGGTAAAATGCTTACCCAGGTGGCCGACGAACCATGGGCCACATTGTGTAGTGACTTCGTTGGGCCACTCCCTAGGTCGAAACACGGAAATACCATGTTACTGGTTTTCTTTGATCGGTTTTCGAAATGGGTCGAACTGATTCCAATGCGAAGGGCAACGACCGAAGGAGTTCAACGGGCTTTTCGCGAACGTATACTGGCCCGATACGGCGTACCCAAGATCCTGATAACAGACAACGGGGCGCAATTCAGTAGCAGGGCATTTCGTCGATTCTTGGAGACCATGGGCATACGCCAGCAATCTACAGCGCCATATACCCCCCAAGAAAATCCCACTGAAAGGGTCAACCGCACCGCTAAAACAATAATTGCACAACTAGCGGGAACGCAACAACGCACTTGGGACGAGAAGCTGCCCGAAGTTATGCTAGCAATAAATTCAAGCGTACAGGACTCAACAGGATACAGCCCGGCATTCCTGACACAGGGCCGAGAACCCCGCCTCCCGAACACGCTGTACGACGAGATCACTCCTGGGACGGGTACACTAGGTAAAAAACCAGAGGACCGAAAGACCCAGATGAACGAGATCTTCGAGATCGTGCGACGAAACTTAGAACGAGCTGCGAAGGATCAAGCCCGCCACTACAACCTCAGACGACGTCCTTGGAAGCCCGAGATCGGGAATCTGGTGCTGGTCAAACAGCACCACCTATCAAAGGCAGTGGAAGGGTTCGCTAGTAAACTAGCACCACGATACGACGGGCCATACTTAGTAATGAGCTTCGTCTCACCTGTCATAGTAAGGCTAAGGAAACATGGGCAAAACAAGGAGCGCACAGCCCACGTCAATGAGTTGAAAGACTTCCACGGAAACTCCCCACCCGAACCAGAGAAGACAAACCGCATCGCAATAACAGTGACACCCCACACCCAACACTCTAACGAGCCCACAGTGATACAACACGGCAGCAAACATCAGCACGAATGGTATAATCACCCGCGCAACTGGCGGTCTGGGACGGGGAACCATGAACAGAACATCGTTCCATTAAAAACCACAAGACAAAACAATCGGCAACAAACCTCAAGACGACCACACAAAAGAACACAAGCGGGAGAGAGAAGTCAGGGGCATGACGAAAATGCGACAGCGATCAATAGCATCATCATCGAAATCCAGAGCAATACGTCAGCAACACACTGACACTGAAACGGCATTTGACGATCCCATCTGTAACCAAAAGAGTTAAATTGCAGAAACTATGATATCAACTTGGGAAAAGAAAGAAAAGACAACACATCCAAAGTAACACCACGACACCCCAATGCTGAAACAACGAAGTAAACTACACCAGAAGAAGAAAATAACGGAGTACAGGTCCCGCAACTTGTTTTCGTTTCAAGTACACACAACAAGTAAAAATTAGTCTCAAGTGATTACTCAGTGTATCCAGACATCGTAAACAAAACCAAAACCAACAAAATTTTTACAAGATGAATACCCAGAGGACACCCAAGATAGACAACGAAGCCATACAACGCATCTGCATGGAAGCCACAAACACGATTCACGCATCCGGAGACGCCGAGTTAAACCAGGTGATCGGAAGTTTTCCTCCAGGGCCAGGTGGCATCGATGTGCGAATGGCCGACTACTGCCGACTAAAGAAAGGGGTATACTTCAACGACGTTCTGGTGGGAGTCGGACTCAGGTGGTTAGAGAGAAGGATGGAGGAAAGCCACCGGGAGAGAATCAGGATCTGCAGCACATTCCTCTTCTCACGGATGCAGCAGTACCAGCCAGATCAGCAGGAGAGCCCCGAGTCAACGGCCATTAGGCGACACGCACTAGTGAGCAGGTGGGACCGGCACAAGGACCTCATCAGGAAAGACCTGGTTTTAGTGCCCATTTGCGACGGCAACCATTGGTACCTCGTGGTGGTTACCAACCCGGGGAGACCTCACCGTGCCACCATTGATGTGTACGATTCGTGGGCCAAAACACCAAGGAACGAGGCCATTGAGGTAATTCGCGGCTACGTCGTGCAACAGCACCTATCGAAGGGACATCACTGGACGTGGGCAGAGTTCCAGGACTCATACCCAGGCCGACACATGGAGATGCCACAACAGCGAAATGGGGTGGATTGTGGCGCATTTTTACTAGAAGCAGCGGAGAAAGTCCTCACCTGGGGACTGGCAGGACCCGACTCGCCAGGCCAGAGGATGTCGCCGGACAGCGCCAGCAAGAAACGGAGAATGCTTGCCAACCTCATCCAAAGAAGCGCCGACCCAGCAATTAAGTTTCCAGATCTCGGACTAGGCGATGACGACATAGACTGTAACATCCGAGAAAGAGTCAACCGCAGCAGGCCAAAAACTCCGCGCCGCACTCGCCACCGCTACCGCAGCCGCAGCAGACACGATAGCAGTAGCAGCAGCAGTGACAGTAGTAGCAACAGTACCCGCAGCAGCAGCAGTAGTGGGAGCAACAGCAGCAACCGTAGTAGCAGCAGCAGTAGCAGTGGCAGCCACAACAACAAACCGAGGGAAAGAAGTTTCACCCCGCCGACAGGCCTCCTCGAACCCGGACCAGACAGGAACAACCCACCAAAAACCGCGACGACCCGACGACAGGAAGATGTCCTGTCACCACAGGGAGTGACATAGTGCACAAAGAAGAGACCATGAGCGAAACCGTATCCCATGAACTCCAGGCCAAGATAAATACGGCAAAGGCGAGAGTACAAGCGGGAGAACTACGAAGGATACACTTCTTCCATGTGCAGGACAAGACCCGACTTGGAGTGCTAGTCACCAGGAAGGGAAAGATCAGCATCCGTCGAAGTAAGGGGGAGGTGTGAAGGGAAAATTTGCCACACAATTTTTTCCACATATTATTTTTGGTACGCAACCATCTTTTTGTAAACAACACTTTCTTTTGAATTTAATAAAAACTTGCATACACATTACAAAGAAACGTTTACCATAATGTTCTTAAACCTAGCAACATGTTTCCCACTCTTCTAAGTGGTAAATTACTCGCCGAAATTACTCTCGGCTTATGATACACAGGTTCTCTATATTTCACAACGCGTAAATTCACCACGCACAACCAATGCACGCCATCATCAAGCAGCTGAGTGAGAGAATGACGACACACATACAGCACCAGACCACACAGACTAGGGATACCCCGCTCGTGACTCACAATACATGCAGAAGCACACAGCATCATCGGAGAAAACAACAACAGCAGGCATACAGCACCACAGACACAGAATACCCGACCAATATTCAAAACAACAACAAACAACATGCATACATTTTGCATCAGACAAGTCAAGGAGAACAACAACAACAAAGCATGCAGTGTAAGACGGCGCAGACCCACGTAAAAGGCAACAACAAACAGCATGCAAAATATGATAGCGGACAATCAGAAGTCTGCAGCATCATTAGACAACCAAAAGAAAAAAACAACAACAAACAACACACAATGTACGACAGCACGCATTTTCGAGGCAAACCAACAACAACACTACACCGATCATGCGATGTAGCGGAGTTCCCTAATTTTGCATCAACGGGATCTTGGAACTAACAAACATCAAAGAGGCAACAACAACACTACAAGTCCCACCGATCATGTGACGTAGCGGATTTCCCTATCGTTGCATCAACGGGATCTTGGAACTAACAAACATCAAAGAGGCAACAACAACACTACCAAGTCCCACCGATCATGTGACGTAGCGGATTTCCCTATCGTTGCACCAACGGGATCACGAACCAATAGACCGCCGAGCGCAGCAATACTGACCGGCCGGACAAAACAACAACAACCATATCACATCAAAGGAAACAACAACAACAGCACACCATCAGGCGAGTTAGCGGATTTCACGATCGTTGCAACAACGGGATTTCTACACTCGATGGAGGACTATAAAAGGCCAGCAGTCCTAACAATCGGTCTTCTTTCCTAGAAATCCCTCTTCCCGGCAACAAGTCAGAGTGAATGGTTCAAGAGCGAAGTCCTTGCCTTCACTTTACACTTTACGCCAGTAGTTATCCAAACGATTGGAGGTTCAAGAGCGAAGTCCTTGCCTTCACGCCCACGCTTTACGCTAGACATTATCCACGCTTTACGCTAGATTGGAGGTTCAAGAGCGAAGTCCTTGCCTTCACGCCCACGCCTTACGCTAGACATTACCCACGCTTTACGCTAGATTGGAGGTTCAAGAGCGAAGTCCTTGCCTTCACGCCCACGCTTTACGCTAGACATTATCCACGCTTTACGCTAGATTGGAGGTTCAAGAGCGAAGTCCTTGCCTTCACGCCCACGCCTTACGCTAGACATTACCCACGCTTTACGCTAGATTGGAGGTTCAAGAGCGAAGTCCTTGCCTTCACGCCCACGCTTTACGCTAGACATTACCCACGCTTTACGCTAGATTGGAGGTTCAAGAGCGAAGTCCTTGCCTTCACGCCCACGCTTTACGCTAGACATTATCCACGCTTTACGCTAGATTGGAGGTTCAAGAGCGAAGTCCTTGCCTTCACGCCCACGCCTAACGCTAGACATTATCCACACTATTGGAGGTTCAAGAGCGAAGTCCTTGCCTTCAAATCCACGCTCTACGCGAGAACAGACTATCATCCCGCCTGGAGATACGTCGGTCTCCTTTAATCATAATTGAAACTTATACAGTAAAATAATATATAGCTTTAAACAAACGATAATTTTAAGTGTACAGATTAAGCGAAGAACAAATAAAGAACGATTGAATTCCATTCCCGACTAAAAACAAATTCTTTTTATTGTAACGACCCTAATAGAAGGAACCCTGGTCACACTGAGTTCTACTCCGGCTGGGAAAACCTCGTTACAGTGCCTCAGCATACTTCCCCGGCGATGAAGAAAATATTCCGCCAAAAGAGGTGCAAGAACTGATTACGCACTGCAAAACTCGGAACATCCAATCCCTTATATGATGTGATGCCAATGCACACCATGAGGTTTGGGGCAGCAGCGGTATCAATCGAAGGGGTTAGTGTCTTTTAGATTATCTTATTAGCAATAATGTAGATATTGTGAACAAGGGCTCTAAACCAACCTTCGTAAATACGATTCGCGAAGAGGTACTAGATCTCACACTCGCGAGTCCATTATCTCAAATTCTATTGTTAATTGGCATGTGTCCGATGAGGCCTCGCTGTCAAACCATCAACACATCAGGTTTGACATTCCAGGCGCGGTGGCACATGCCTCTCCCAGATATGATCCTAAGTCAACGGACTGGAATCTTTATCGAGGACTAGTCCTCTCCAAATTAGATTTGCTTGTCTCACCTATTGATTCCATAGAGGAACTAGACGAGGCAGCTTACCAAGTAAATGATTTACTGCTTACTTCCTATCATGGCAGTTGTGTCGTCAAAACCAACCTTTGTAAACGCAAAGTTCCTTGGTGGAATGACCTACTGGCCAAGCTTAGGAGAAAGGTTAGAAAGCTCTTCAGCTCTGCTAAACGCACAAAGAGTTGGGACGAATATAAGTCCGCCCTTACAGAGTATAACTCTGAATTAAGACAATCTAAACGGGCCACGTGGAGAAAGTGTTGCGAGAACATCGCTCAAATGCCAGCAGCTGCACGAATCCACAAGGCACTTGTTAGGGATCAGACAAATTCGAACACGCTTGACCGAAGGGTTAATATCGCTAGTAGAACTAATAGTTTATCTGGTAAGATTTTCACCCCAGGAGGAGGAGGAGAGGAGGTCTAAGATCTTTTGTCCTGAAAATCATGGAGAGACTCATTAACTCATATTAGAAGCAGACTAGAGGTGTCTGTTCCTTTGCACTCAAGTCAGTTTGCATACAGAAAAGGCAAAAGCACAGAAGGTGCACTCCACTATCTGGTTAAAAAGAAAGAAGGAACTTTTCGATCCAAGGAGGTTGCTTTGTGTGCATTCCTCGACATTGAAGGCGCCTTCGATAACACTGGCTTTGACTCAATAAAGAGAGCCATTAGTAACAAGTGTATCGAAACCTCGACCAATCTATGGATAAGGGCTATGCTCGAGAGTCGAGATATTACTTCTTCCTCAGGAGGAGTGTCAGTATCTGTGACCGCAGTAAAGGGGTGTCCCCAAGGAGGAGTCCTCTCTCCCCTTCTGTGGTCACTGGTCATAGACGATCTCTTGGCCAATCTACACAGATCAGGCTACATCGCCATTGGCTATGATGATGACTTATCGATTGTCATTAGGGGTAAGCACTGCACGACCATTTCTGCTGTCATGCAATGTGCCCTCTTACAAGTTTTAGACTGGTGTAGCAGGGAAGAGTTATCCATCAATCCTTGCAAAACGGTTCTAGCGCCTTTCACTAAAAGAAGGTTGATTGACTTAAATCCAATCACCATTAAAGGCACCACTCTAATGTACTCCAGCGAGGTCAAATACCTCGGTGTTATCCTTGATAAAAGACTTAACTGGAATGCTCATATCAAGGCTGCTACTAAACGCGCTACAAGGGCCTTATGGGCTTGCAGAAGACTTTACGGCAGTACTTGGGACCTCAATCCTAATATGATACACTGGATGTATACAATGATGGTGAGACCCATAATCACGTATGCGGCCATAGTTTGGTGGCCCAAGGTACTCGAGCGGACAACGGCAAACGAGCTTCAGAAGCTCGAAAGAATTGCCTGTCTAGGTATTACAGGTGCTATGCGTACCTGCCCTACGACAGCATTAGAAGCTATCGTAGGTCTTTCGCCCCTTCAAATCTCAATTAGGAAGACGGCCGCTAGATGCGCTATAAAGCTGCAACTAGAATATAAGTATAAACCAGGCGACCTTGTGGGACACCTGAGAATTCTCAACTAAATTCCCGAAAGAGACATGTTCTGCACAATACCGGACGTTATGGTCAGGGAGTACTGTTTCGGAAGGTTATTTGAGGTAGAGATCTCAGACCGCGCAAGCATGTCTAATGGTGCTCCGACACTAGACGCTAATGGTCTGGTTTAGTTCACTGATGGATCAAAGATGACAAGGATGTGGATTCGAATACATCCGATTCTGACACAACCGAAGTTGTCGACACCATCAGCGTCATTTCGGAGAAATACGGCTGTTCCTCGGTTGGGATCGCATTAGGGGGAATGCAGATCCAACAACAGGCTTACGTCAAGCTAACCTCGAGGGAAAAAAGGCGTTTTAAGCCTGCTTTACGCATAGGTTAAGATAGAGACAGTGCTCTTGTTTTTGCCAAAGCAGTGCCTCCCAGTAAATGCGTTGTTAAACGCGCCAGGTCGGAAGACCAGACACCACCCACATTGGCCGTAAAAAAGGCCAGATCAGGACCCTCACCCGACATTCCCACTTTCAGTCAAGTGGCAAGTGCTGTCAGGCTGGGGGTTATCCCGACCGACCTGTCGAAGAAACCGCTGACAAAAGAGCAAATGACTCAACTTCAAGAAGCGGTTATCGACATCTCGATCGAGATGATCAGCTGCGGCGTTTGGCCGCGTTTCACCGGATCATATCCGAAATCGGGATGGATAGTTTTCATCTGTTCAGAATGTTCTACTGCTGGGTGGATGCGCTCGAATTTGGAGAAAATAAAAGCCAAGAGTGGACTGGAAGTGACGTTAGTGGAAGAGGGATCTTTCCCGAAAACACATATCGTCCGTGGTTTCTTTCCACAAAGTCTTGAGCTCCCTTCAGAGAAAGTGCTCCTTCATCTCATAATGGCAGTTGACGACGCCTCCATGAATAGGCTTAACGCCAACAAGGTCGTGATAGGGTACCGCTTTGGTCAGATTAAACTGATTCTTAAGAGCACCGTCAAGAATCCAACATCTGACAAAAGTACCTCGGACATAGTCAGCTCCACTCGAAATGCCACGGAGCTACCTAGTGGTTCCGTACCAGCGACCGCGGTACAGAAGGCTGCCTCTTCGGTCATCAGCTCTACCGGGCAGGTTGACCACAGCGAGTCCGGAATTATTTAAACTAAGCTGGTATTACGACCAGTTCCGACGACCAGCAAGGCTACCAAGCCGTCTGGTTCAAATCCTTCCAAAAAAGGGAATAACGCAGCTATAGCTGCACTCGCTCAAAAGAGAAAGACGGGCAATGGAAGACCAACGGGTCAACAGAGCCAGACTTCCTGCCGGAAGGGTAAGGGCCCCAAGAAAGCTGTTCTTATCCGGCAGGCCTTTTCTCAAAAGGAGAAAGGATGAGCACCATCAAGGTGTTACAAACGAATCTGAACCATGCTAAGGGGGCGTCCGCTACACGCAGCAACAGATTCGTCGAGGAAAATATAGCACTCGGCCTCATACAGGAGCCTTGGGCTATTAGCGGACAGGTGAAGGGTCTAAAGGACGTGAAAGGTAAGTTGATAGTAAAATGTGGGGAGGCAGTGCCAAGGGCGGCCTGCCTTATCAGATCTAATATTAACTTTCTTCCCATTCCAGAATTTATAACAAAAGACCTTGTTGCCGTTCTGGCGGAGGTTCCGACCGAGAGTGGGAAACATAATATAGTATGTGCCTCAGCATACTTCCCCGGCGATGAAGAAAATATTCCGCCAAAAGAGGTGCAAGAACTGATTACGCACTGCAAAACTCGGAACATCCAATCCCTTATATGATGTGATGCCAATGCACACCATGAGGTTTGGGGCAGCAGCGGTATCAATCGAAGGGGTTAGTGTCTTTTAGATTATCTTATTAGCAATAATGTAGATATTGTGAACAAGGGCTCTAACCCAACCTTCGTAAATACGATTCGCGAAGAGGTACTAGATCTCACTCTCGCGAGTCCATTATCTCAAATTCTATTGTTAATTGGCATGTGTCCGATGAGGCCTCGCTGTCAAACCATCAACACATCAGGTTTGACATTCCAGGCGCGATGGCACATGCCTCTCCCAGATATGATCCTAAGTCAACGGACTGGAATCTTTATCGAGGACTAGTCCTCTCCAAATTAGATTTGCTTGTCTCACCTATTGATTCCATAGAGGAACTAGACGAGGCAGCTTACCAAGTAAATGATTTACTGCTTACTTCCTATCATGGCAGTTGTGTCGTCAAAACCAACCTTTGTAAACGCAAAGTTCCTTGGTGGAATGACCTACTGGCCAAGCTTAGGAGAAAGGTTAGAAAGCTCTTCAGCTCTGCTAAACGCACAAAGAGTTGGGACGAATATAAGTCCGCCCTTACAGAGTATAACTCTGAATTAAGACAATCTAAACGGGCCACGTGGAGAAAGTGTTGCGAGAACATCGCTCAAATGCCAGCAGCTGCACGAATCCACAAGGCACTTGTTAGGGATCAGACAAATTCGAACACGCTTGACCGAAGGGTTAATATCGCTAGTAGAACTAATAGTTTATCTGGTAAGATTTTCACCCCAGATAAGGTTAGATGGGCAGTAGGCTCCTTTAAACCATTCAAAGCCCCTGGTGGGGATGGCATCTTTCCTGCTCTTCTACAGAAGCCGATCGATACAATCCTGCCAAGCTTGATTTTATTATTTAGAGCAAGCTACAATTGGGGATACATCCCTATTATCTGGAGACAGGTAAATGTGATTTTTATCCCCAAACCTGGCAATAGGCCTAGTGAGCTTCCTAAATCATACAGACCAATCAGTCTAAGATCTTTTGTCCTGAAAATCATGGAGAGACTCATTGATGTTCATATTAGAAGCAGACTAGAGGTGTCTGTTCCTTTGCACTCAAGTCAGTTTGCATACAGAAAAGGCAAAAGCACAGAAGGTGCACTCCACTATCTGGTTAAAAAGAAAGAAGGAACTTTTCGATCCAAGGAGGTTGCTTTGTGTGCATTCCTCGACATTGAAGGCGCCTTCGATAACACTGGCTATGACTCAATAAAGAGAGCCATTAGTAACAAGTGTATCGAAACCTCGACCAATCTATGGATAAGGGCTATGCTCGAGAGTCGAGATATTACTTCTTCCTCAGGAGGAGTGTCAGTATCTGTGACCGCAGTAAAGGGGTGTCCCCAAGGAGGAGTCCTCTCTCCCCTTCTGTGGTCACTGGTCATAGACGATCTCTTGGCCAATCTACACAGATCAGGCTACATCGCCATTGGCTATGATGATGACTTAGCGATTGTCATTAGGGGTAAGCACTGCACGACCATTTCTGCTGTCATGCAATGTGCCCTCTTACAAGTTTTAGACTGGTGTAGCAGGGAAGGGTTATCCATCAATCCTTGCAAAACGGTTCTAGTGCCTTTCACTAAAAGAAGGTTGATTGACTTAAATCCAATCACCATTAAAGGCACCACTCTAATGTACTCCAGCGAGGTCAAATACCTCGGTGTTATCCTTGATAAAAGACTTAACTGGAATGCTCATATCAAGGCTGCTACTAAACGCGCTACAAGGGCCTTATGGGCTTGCAGAAGACTTTACGGCAGTACTTGGGGCCTCAATCCTAAGATGATACACTGGATGTATACAATGATGGTGAGACCCATAATCACGTATGCGGCCCAAGGTACTCGAGCGGACAACGGCAAACGAGCTTCAGAAGCTCGAAAGAATTGCCTGTCTAGGTATTACAGGTGCTATGCGTACCTGCCCTACGACAGCATTAGAAGCTATCGTAGGTCTTTCGCCCCTTCAAATCTCAATTAGGAAGACGGCCGCTAGATGCGCTATAAAGCTGCAACTAGAATATAAGTATAAACCAGGCGACCTTGTGGGACACCTGAGAATTCTCAACTCAATTCCCGAAAGAGACATGTTCTGCACAATACCGGACGTTATGGCCAGGGAGTACTGTTTCGGAAGGTTATTTGAGGTAGAGATCTCAAACCGCGCAAGCTGGTCTAATGGTGCTCCGACACTAGACGCTAATGGTCTGGTTTAGTTCACTGATGGATCAAAGATGACAAGGGTGTGGATTCGAATACATCCGAGTCTGACACATCCGAAGTTGTCGACACCATCAGCGTTATCTCGGAGAAATACGGCTGTTCCTCGGTTGGGATCGCATTAGGGGGAATGCAGATCCAACAACAGGCTTACGTCAAGCTAACCTCGAGGGAAAAAAGGCGTTTTAAGCATGCTTTACGCATAGGTAAAGATAGAGACAGTGCTCTTGTTTTTGCCAAAGCAGCGCCTCCCAGTAAATGCGTTGTTAAACGCGCCAGGTCGGAAGACCAGACACCACCCACATTGGCCGTAAAAAAGGCCAGATCAGGACCCTCACCCGACATTCCCACTTTCAGTCAAGTGGCAAGTGCTGTCAGGCTGGGGGTTATCCCGATCGACCTGTCGAAGAAACCGCTGACAAAAGAGCAAATGACTCAACTTCAAGAAGCGGTTATCGACATCTCGATCGAGATTATCAGCTGCGGCGTTTGGCCGCGTTTCACCGGATCATATCCGAAATCGGGATGGATAGTTTTCATCTGTTCAGAATGTTCTACTGCTGGGTGGATGCGCTCGAATTTGGAGAAAATAAAAGCCAAGAGTGGACTGGAAGTGACGTTAGTGGAAGAGGGATCTTTCCCGAAAACAAATATCGTCCGTGGTTTCTTTCCACAAAGTCTTGAGCTCCCTTCAGAGAAAGTGCTCCTTCATCTCATAATGGCGGTTAACGACGCCTCCATGAATAGGCTTAACGCCAACAAGGTCGTGATAGGGTACCGCTTTGGTCAGATTAAACTGATTCTTAAGAGCACCGACAAGAATCCAACATCTGACAAAAGTACCTCGGACATAGTCAGCTCCACTCGAAATGCCACGGAGCTACCTAGTGGTTCCGTACCAGCGACCGCGGTACAGAAGGCTGCCTCTTCGGTCATCAGCTCTACCGGGCAGGTTGACCACAGCGAGTCCGGAATCATTTAAACTAAGCTGGTATTACGACCAGTTCCGACGACCAGCAAGGCTACCAAGCCGTCTGGTTCAAATCCTTCCAAAAAAAGGGAATAACGCAGCTATAGCTGCACTCGCTCAAAAGAGAAAGACGGGCAATGGAAGACCAACGGGTCAACAGAGCCAGACTTCCTGCCGGAAGGGTAAGGGCCCCAAGAAAGCTGTTCTTATCCGGCAGGCCTTTTCTCAAAAGGAGAAAGGATGAACACCATCAAGGTGTTACATGCGAATATGAACCATGCTAAGGGGGCGTCCGCTACACGCAGCAACAGATTCGTCGAGGAAAATATAGCACTCGGCCTCATACAGGAGCTTTGCGCTATTAGCGGACAGGTGAAGGGTCTAAAGGACGTGAGAGGTAAGTTGATAGTAAAATGTGGGTAGGCAGTGCCAAGAGCGGCCTGCCTTATCAGATCTAATATTAACTTTCTTCCCATTCCAGAATTTATAACAAAAGACCTTGTTGCCGTTCTGGCGGAGGTTCCGACCGAGAGTGGGAAACATAATATAGTATGTGCCTCAGCATACTTCCCCGGCGATGAAGAAAATATTTCTCCAAAAGAGGTGCTAGAACTGATTACGCACTGCAAAACTCGGAACATCCAATTCCTTATATGATGTGATGCCAATGCACACCATGAGGTTTGGGGCAGCAGCGGTATCAATCGAAGGGGTGAGTGTCTTTTAGATTATCTTATTAGCAATAATGTAGATATTGTGAACAAGGGCTCTAAACCAACCTTCGTAAATGCGATTCGCGAAGAGGTACTAGATCTCACACTCGCGAGTCCATTTATCTCAAATTCTATTGTTAATTGGCATGTGTCCGATGAGGCCTCGCTGTCAAACCATCAACACATCAGTTGACATTCCAGGCGCGATGGCACATGCCTCTCCCAGATATGATCCTAAGTCAACGGACTGGAATCTTTATCGAGGACTAGTCCTCTCCAAATTAGATTTGCTTGTCTCACCTATTGATTCCATAGAGGAACTAGACGAGGCAGCTTACCAAGTAAATGATTTACTGCTTACTTCCTATCATGGCAGTTGTGTCGTCAAAACCAACCTTTGTAAACGCAAAGTTCCTTGGTGGAATGACCTACTGGCCAAGCTTAGGAGCAAGGTTAGAAAGCTCTTCAGCTCTGCTAAACGCACGAAGAGTTGGGACGAATATAAGTCCGCCCTTACAGAGTATAACTCTGAATTAAGACAATCTAAACGGGCCACGTGGAGAAAGTGTTGCGAGAACATCGCTCAAATGCCAGCAGCTGCACGAATCCACAAGGCACTTGTTAGGGATCAGACAAATTCGAACACGCTTGACCGAAGGGTTAATATCGCTAGTAGAACTAATAGTTTATCTGGTAAGATTTTCACCCCAGATAAGGTTAGATGGGCAGTAGGCTCCTTTAAACCATTCAAATCCCCTGGTGGGGATGGCATCTTTCATGCTCTTCTACAGAAGCCGATCGATACAATCCTGCCAAGCTTGACTTTATTATTTAGAGCAAGCTACAATTGGGGATACATCCCTATTATCTGGAGACAGGTAAATGTGATTTTTATCCCCAAACCTGGCAATAGGCCTAGTTAGCTTCCTAAATCATACAGACCAATCAGTCTAAGATCTTTTGTCCTGAAAATCATGGAGAGACTCATTGATGTTCATATTAGAAGCAGACTAGAGGTGTCTGTTCCTTTGCACTCAAGTCAGTTTGCATACAGAAAAGGCAAAAGCACAGAAGGTGCACTCCACTATCTGGTTAAAAAGAAAGAAGGAACTTTTCGATCCAAGGAGGTTGCTTTGTGTGCATTCCTCGACATTGAAGGCGCCTTCGATAACACTGGCTATGACTCAATAAAGAGAGCCATTAGTAACAAGTGTATCGAAACCTCGACCAATCTATGGATAAGGGCTATGCTCGAGAGTCGAGATATTACTTCTTCCTCAGGAGGAGTGTCAGTATCTGTGACCGCAGTAAAGGGGTGTCCCCAAGGAGGAGTCCTCTCTCCCCTTCTGTGGTCACTGGTCATAGACGATATCTTGGCCAATCTACACAGATCAGGCTACATCGCCATTGGCTATGATGATGACTTAGCGATTATCATTAGGGGTAAGCACTGCACAACCATTTCTGCTGTCATGCAATGTGCCCTCTTACAAGTTTTAGACTGGTGTAGCAGGGAAGGGTTATCCATCAATCCTTGCAAAACGGTTCTAGTGCCTTTCACTAAAAGAAGGTTGATTGACTTAAATCCAATCACCATTAAAGGCACCACTCTAATGTACTCCAGCGAGGTCAAATACCTCGGTGTTATCCTTGATAAAAGACTTAACTGGAATGCTCATATCAAGGCTGCTACTAAACGCGCTACAAGGGCCTTATGGGCTTGCAGAAGACTTTACGGCAGTACTTGGGGCCTCAATCCTAAGATGATACACTGGATGTATACAATGATGGTGAGACCCATAATCACGTATGCGGCCATAGTTTGGTGGCCCAAGGTACTCGAGCGGACAACGGCAAACGAGCTTCAGAAGCTCGAAAGAATTGCCTGTCTAGGTATTACAGGTGCTATGCGTACCTGCCCTACGACAGCATTAGAAGCTATCGTAGGTCTTTCGCCCCTTCAAATCTCAATTAGGAAGACGGCCGCTAGATGCGCTATAAAGCTGCAACTAGAATATAAGTATAAACCAGGCGACCTTGTGGGACACCTGAGAATTCTCAACTCAATTCCCGAAAGAGACATGTTCTGCACAATACCGGACGTTATGGTCAGGGAGTACTGTTTCGGAAGGTTATTTGAGGTAGAGATCTCAGACCGCGCAAGCTGGTCTAATGGTGCTCCGACACTAGACGCCAATGGTCTGGTTTAGTTCACTGATGGATCAAAGATGGAATCTGGAGTTGGTGCTGGTGTCTACGGACCTAATACAAAGGTCTCGATACCAATTGGAGTTAGTCCCACGGTCTTCCAAGCTGAACTCCATGCCATAGAGATCTGCGCTAAGTTAAACCTTAGTAAAGCCGTTAAAGGCGCGAGAATATATATCTATTCAGATAGCCAGGCAGCGCTCAAAGCTCTGTCGTCCAAGTCGATGGACTCATTAACAGTTAAAAGCTGCTACGAATCATTGCAATCTCTGGCCAGACACAACAGGGTTAAGCTCGGTTAGGTACCAGGTCATCGAGGTATCGCAGGCAACGAAGCCGCAGATGAACTAGCTAGGGCTGGTTCGGAAACTGCATTCATAGGACCTGAACCATTTTGTAGCGTCAATTGGTGTGTCGCCACAAAGTTGATAAACTGTTGGGAGGGCAAACTTCGCCTGGCTCATTGGGTAAATACCCCGGGGCTAAGGCAATCCAAACAATTGATCAGACCATTTTCATATAAAGAAATCCTGCATTTAGATAAAGGTAGCATTAGGAAGCTAGTGAGTTTTCTAACTGGCCACTGTGGCCTAAGATATCATCTTAGCAAAATGGGTGTGGGCTCTGTGACAGAATGTACTGTGCGGAGGATGAGGAGTCATCAGAACATGTTCTCTGCGATTGCCCAGCACTTATTTGGTTAAGGAAATATGCTCAACAGTGGAGTTGAAAAACCCTGCTACTAAGGACATCCTATCTATTATTAGGAAAGCTGTATGTCTATTAGATAATTAATGCCCTATATACAATACAATATACAATACAATAGATCTTTTAGGTCACGGTGTCAGTCACTTGGACTCGGGTTTTCAAAAAAAAAAAAAAAAATTAACATAACGAAATAATTGATATTTTCAAAAGATACCTTAATCGAAATACTATTAACGGACTTTTAACAGACGAAACGATGAATGCACGAGTGTTCGATGTACAAAAAAAAATGGTTGAAGCCGTACCCAGCCAAATCGAGCAAGAAGAAAAAATTCTGAAGATATACCGAAGACCCCATCGCAACGCCGAAGGAAACCGAAGTCAACTGTTTTACTTCCCTAAAATGTCCTCAAAAATAAAACTATTAACTTTTTTTTATAATTCGCGCTCGCGTAAAGACAAGATATGACAATTATACTAAGTTTAGGGTGGATAAAAGCCTTCTAAATAGTAGCCAGATCAGAGGGAGTGAAATATTTCTTGCACCGGGTTAGAAAACCTAAACATTTCGCAACATTTTTGTGCGAAAGTAAATATGTGGTCATTTCAACCGCACATACCGAGAATTGCGAGGCGAGATTTTCAGTTTGCTCGATGCAAGTGCCATTCCTGAATAATGGCATGGGATTAAGGATTTAAAGACGACAGGAGACAGCATTTGGTTTTGAAAGCATTAAATTCTACTCGATTGTTATCTTCCCATTTTATTATGCTGTCTAGGTCAAAATTTGACGTTCTTAACATACGTAGTTGTTTGAGTTCCCTATGCGTTGTGGAGGGATGTACCTCAAACTTATATGAGAAGCTGGAGTGCTGTCGTCAGCGAAAGAGTGAATTGGATTAGAAGTCATAGATAAGAGATCATTTATGTGGTTATAGTGCCGTTTAAATCCGATAAAATAAAAATACATGCGAACAAGCAGTTTCCAATAATAACAATACTAATGTAGTTTATTTTTAAATAAATATAAACAAATTCTAAATCCAATTAGGTTTTAACGCACAATAAGGCTTCAGATTTCACGCATTCGTGTACTGCTTCACAATGCGACTTTTTCACCCGGCTGATAAACGGCAACTGTCTGCAACATACTCATATTAAACATTCTATAATAGCAAATAAAGATAAAACTACTATGTGAACTACTAAGTGAAACGATGCAGAGTTTCGTAACCTTGTCACCTGGTACTCATACACTCGGCCATTCTACATTTGCTCGGTCTCCGATGTATCATCATCTGTGTATCAACTCTGAATATGTCCATGTCCTTTTTTATCACCGGAACGCCAAACATAATTTCAAATGGAGTATTTTGAATTGCTTGTTGAAAACCGATATTTATATATATTTAGTGTTTGCTGCAGGTGAGGCACATGCTTATACCATTTTCCGGGATCATTTAATGTCATTTTCATCAGCACGTTCAGTATGATCCGGTTAAGGCGCTCTACTTGACCGTTTCCGCGGGTTACTTCATTCGTCACCAATATATGTTTTATTCGTTCATTTGTACAATAATTCTGAAACTCTGTTGACGTAAATGCTGAACCATGATCACATATAATTCGGGCTGTGTTTCCAAAATACGCTTGTTGGTCCATCAATTTTTTATTTGCTTCAGCTGATGTTAGTGTTTTCGTTGGATATAACCATACATATTTGGAAAAGCCGTCGATAATTGAAAAATATATTTGTATTGATTGGTGGTTAAATCCATTGGCCTCATATGGTCGATGTGAAAGGTATGTAACGGTTTTGTTTTTTCTTGCTTACCAGCTTTTTTGTTGGCTAAAATACAATGCACGCAATTATCGATTACTGCTTGAATTTTTTCTTCACATTAGGTATAAAAAATTCGTTACTAATAGCAAACTCCGTTTTTGTTGTTCTGAAATGGCCATCGTTGTGCTTGTTAAGTATTATCTACTTTTCCATACTTTTTGGTACCACTATCAACGTTAGCCCATCCTGCATATAATATCGGCTTTTATAAAGAAGTTTTTATACTGCTGGGATTTTAAAATTTCTGAAACTGCTTCGAGCCAGGGATCATCTTGCTGTACTTTCTTTATGCATATTAAAACACTATCTTCAACTGGAAAAATGGTGTAGCATCTGCTCAACGAATCAACATGACCCATACGTTCATTTTTGCGGTGTTCCATTTTAAATTCGAATTCCTGAATATGCAATATCCATCTGGAGACTGTTTATAGGTAAATTTTCTTTTGCTATTGTTGCCACTGTTGCTTGACATTCCATCACGAGTTTGAAATGCATACCCAATAAATATACACGAAATTTAATAATAATAATAATATTGCGGTCCAACGCCTAGCATCTCGCGACTATTTGTGTAGCGCATGTATATTTTTGGACACGAATGGAAGGGACCTACAATTTAATGCCGGTTCCGAGCGGCGAATTGAAAAGCTTTCCGTGACAAGTTATTACTCTCGGAACGTTTGTCACCCATTCGCGAGAGGTGGGACACCGTAAAAAATATTTTTGGTGTTACTGGGATTCGAACCACGAACCTCCTGCTCAGTAGCCATGCGCATTTCCACTGAGCCGCGGAGCCTACACGAAATTTAACCAACGCCAAATTTACTGTTTTCACTTCCAAATAGTAGCTATGAAATTTAAGCATCGCTTGGTGAGGTTTTATAACTCATATAGTATGTATATAGAATGTAATTTTGCATCTTCAACTTTTTGCAAAATAATTGCACCAAACCCTTTTGGACTTGCGTCCGTATGCAATTATGTTTCGACGATTTGCCTAAATATGTTAAGAACATATTTATTATTTAACATATTTTCCAAAGTTTGAAATGCCAAAATATCGAAAGCATATCGAAACATTAGTGAACGATTACAAGCCGAATACATTCCCGGGCAGTGTCCATTTAATATTTAGTCCATTTTTCGCAGAGCGTTGTAAAACTTTTCGCAATTTTAAAACTCCTTCTTCTTCATTTTTCGACGGAATAATAACATCGTCCATGTAAATTGTAATATCATTACTTCGTATAAAATCCATAAAAATGAAATTAATAAATCTGACGAACTTTGTTAAATTCGAAATGGCCTTGATATCTTACAAATGCTGTAAACTTTTTGGAATTTTCTTCATGAAAGAATCCATTTTTGAGGTCGAGCGTTGAAAAAACTCTGTCTTCGCCCAATTTATCAAGCTGCTCTTTAATTTACCGGCATCATAAATTGGTCTTAAATAATCAACGAGTTTAATTTTCTGTAGTCGATACAAACTCTTAAGAAGTTGAACTTCCGTCTTTTTAATACACCACCACGACTTGACTGCTGTATTCGGATGTTGACGGTCTGATTATTTCTTCTTGCAACTACTGGTCTACTTGTTGTTGCACGACTTGCTGTTGAATTATTGGTAATCGTCTGGGTCTACATGATATCGGCTTATCTTCTTTAACATCAATTTTTAAATTTTTTGGACTTCTACTACTTGTATTCGGCTTGTAATCGTTCACTAATGTTTCGATATGCTTTCGATATTTTGGTGGCACGTTCAGCTCAGAATTCTCTTCAATTTGAATATTCATGACTGAAGCTTCACGGCCTTCAAGGTCATCTTCTTCTTTAATAATATTACGAAATTTTACTCCGTTTTTGTTCACGACAATTGCAGCTTGAGACAAAAAATCATTTCCGAGTATTAAATTTTTTTATTTTTTTTATAATGTACACACGCTAAAGGGGTTTACACCCTTATAGTGCTTAGCACAGCGTTGGCGTTAGGAAATTAAGGAGAGGTAAATATGAGATGTCTATGCACGCGTGTCATAAATGACTGCAGATCTCAGCAACATACGTGGGCTGAGAACGAATTTTTTCTCTGTGTTTAACCATGTACATGTCCACAGGCCAGCAATTCTGGCACTGAGTTAAACTCAGGTGTTTGATAATTCTGATGTGTCGGAATTTAATCTACCTGGGCATAGCTTGGTGCCATTATTTTTCTCTCGACGCGGACTCACAATCTATGTCAGGAGTGATGTTGCATTTCAGCTTTTTCCTCAATTTAACCAAAGTTCCAAACCGTAATTCAAATTCATTGGATCAAACTTAAGGTACAAAATCGCAACATCTACTACTGTTTCCTTCACAGAAGCTCCCACTTAGACAGTGTTTCAACCCAGAGTGAGTTTGATGCACTATCTGATTCAATCTTAAGAATTTATACAAAATTTGAAATCGTTATTGCGAGCGATTTCAATGTACACAATTCTGGATGGCTTCGCCATTCTGGCCAGACAGAACCTAAAGGAAGGTGTGTTGAGTTATTCGCTGAGTTTAATCCCCTTACTCAGCTTGTTAATGAGCCTACGCGAATACTTGACATTGCATATCATTCCGCGAACACCCTTGACTTGTTCCTTACCTCTCGTCCTGATAAAAACTCCGCCAATGTATTATCGCCTCTAGGCTCGTCAGACCATTGTGTAGTATCTGCTAATTTCTCGTTAATAAATCACGTAGTTAGAGAAAAAACTCCCAAAAAAATAGTATGGCTATACGAGAAAGCCAATTGGGACGGCCTTAACAACTTCTTTGGGAGAATTAACGGGTCGCTATTTTTTCACGATAGCAACGTGGATGCCGCCGCTGATGCAATCACAAACATTATTCTTATTGGTATGAGAAAGTTTATCCCTTACAGGAATAAGTCTATCAAATCAGAGGAAGATGGATGGAATGACTTGAACTGTAAAGAGGCTTCTAGGATTAGAGAGGTATGCTTTCGGTTTTACAAAGCAAACCCTACCGAGGAAAACCGAAAAAAGTTTAAACGAGCAAGAAATGATTGCAATGCCCATCTTCGGCGAGTCAAATTCGCCTACGACCAAAAATTAAGGCAAAAAATACTACAATGTACCAAGGGTAGTAAAAATTTCTGGTCTTTCTTGAACAGAATCAAAAATACAGCCTCGTCGTCGATTCCAACGCTCATTTATAATGACATTCCAGTTGTCAGCTCTATAGACAAATCCAATCTGTTTGTTGCGAATTTCGCAGCTAGCTCCACGCTTCCAGATTGTGCATTGCTACCTCCTGCACCTCAGAGTATTGAACACTCGATGCGACAGATATTCAGTCGTACTCGTGCAGTTGCTAGAGTTTTAAACGATTTCAACACTCACAAATCCGCTGAGCCAGATGGTATTTCCCCATTAGTTCTGAAGAGGTGTTCTTACAAGCTGGCATTACCATTGCGTAAGCTTTTTCAACTATCCTATTCTTCTGGACTCTTCCCGAGAAGTTGGAAAATAGCATTTGTCCAGCCCATACCCAAAAAAGGCGAGCCGTCGTCTCCTTCTTCGTACCGCCCCATAGCACTTACATCCATTCTTTCCAAGGTTATGGAAACACTGATAAATTTTCAGCTCATGAAATATCTTGAAACCAACGAAATCCTTAGTGACCGGCAGTATGGATATCGTGGGCAACGTTCTACTGGTGATTTGATGGTATATCTCACCAAACAGTGGAACCGGTCTTTGCGAAAGCAAATCTGTTGCCCTCGATATTTCTAAGGCATTTGGCAGAGTTTGGCATCAAGCTCTTTTGTCTAAAATGCGTGCTTATGGAGTCGATGAAAAACTGCTTCATCGGATTAGAAGCTATCTTTTGGACCGCTCAATTCAAGTTGTTTTGGACGGTTTCAAGTCTAAAGTTCATTACTTAAATGCTGGCGTTCCCCAGGGCTCTGTTTTGTCCCCGACTCTCTTTCTCAGTTTTATTAATGATGTCTTATCTGTGACTTCTAATCCAATTCACTCTTTCGCCGACGACAGCACTCTCAGCTTCTCATATAAGTTTGAGGAACGTCCCTCCACTTCTCATGTGGAACTTAAATAACTACGCACGTTAAGCACGTTAAATTCTGACCTAGACAGCATAACACAATGGGGAGAAATCAATCGAGTAGAATTTAACGCTTCCAAAACCAAATGCTGTCTCCTGTCGTCCAAGCGAATCCTAAGCCCCATGCCAGTATCCATGAATGGCACTTGCATCGAGGAAACTGAAAATCTCGCAATTCTCGGTATGTGCGTTAACGACAAGCTTCGTTGGATTGACCACATATTTACCGTCGCTAAAAATGCTGCGAAATGTTTAGGTTTTCTAGCCCGGTGCAAGAAATATTTCACTCCCTCTAATCGGGCTACCTTTTATTCACCCTAAACTTGAGTACAATTGTCATATCTGTTCTGGTGCGCCTAAGACTACTTTGTACGCGCGATAAAACTTATAGGTGACGAAAATAAAGCGAAATCAACACTATGATCCACAAGCATTCAAAACACAAGCTCACAGACATCTCCTCTTTTCTCCTCCTCTTCCTTAACGACCAGGCTGTGCCAAGCATATAGCCGAGCATTATAAGGGTGCGACCCCTTGAAGCGTGCACGAATTATAAAAAAAATAAGATCATATTAATGCGTAAATCCATTGTTGTTGACAATGCGATAGCTACCTTTCATTTCAACATCGTCGACTTTTATAACTGCTGCAAACATACCTGTTGTTATACTTTGTCCATTGCCAAATCCACCAACATTGTTGAATTTCAATTCTCGATTTACCATATAAATTCTAAACGCTTGGTGTTGCTATTTTGTTTTATCACACTATATTGACATTTCCTGCTGATTTTGTAATAGTGCAGTTTTTGGATTCATGGCCTGCTTTATCGCATTTAAAGCACTTCGTCTCACTTGTGCAATCTGCCCTTTTATGCTCCATAGAACCACAATTAAAACAATGGTATGAATTTTTTGAACGATTCTGATATTGACCATTTTGATATTGTTTGCTGTTGCTGTTGAATTTACTGTCGCTGTTGTTACTGCTGCTGCTGCCGTTATTGCTGCTGCTGCGTGACATTTAATGCCCATTTCGAGACAAAAATTCTTCAACTTTTAATTTCTCATATGCTGTAAAAAGTGACTTTTGTTCTGAACAGTTTTAGCTGTGACTTAGACCAGTTTTAGCTGTGACTAGACTTTTTGGCTGGTGAGTCATTAATTTCTGCTATGATGTACTCCACCAGAGCCGATTCTTCAATATCGCCCACACTGCGGATTTGCTTTTTCTATAAAAATATTGAATCAGTGATTCTTTATCATATTTCTTTGTAGTAGTTAGCTGCTGATGGATGAAATTGCTAGAGACTTACAAACTAAATTCTCTTTGTAAAAAATCTTTTAAAGTTGTCCATGTAATACAGCTGTTTTCTGCACAACCTACGACAGTATAAAACTTTTTTAAACTCGCTCCATTGAAACGCTGCCGCTACCTCTTCAAATCTGGCCAAAAAAACTCGAAACTCTCCAATGCACTCTCAACAACTTGAAATGAAAAATAGTTTGCCATATTTATTTTTACTTCAGCTGGACTATTTTTGCTTGATTCTGTTGTTGTATTTGTTGTCTCTTCCTGTGTTGCTTGTGATACTTTACTACTTTTAACTGTTTTACCACTGCTTTCTTCTCTGGATGCAAAGCTTTTTACCTCTTGTGCTGTTAGAGATTCGGTACTGTTTTTAAAAAAATTGACTGGCTGGCTGGTCAGATCTTGTGATAAATTTTTAACCCACAATGTAACTATGTAAAACGATTTTATTGAAATTTTGCGGGGTCGGGGGGCTCCCATACAAAAAATTTTCCCGGTTTCAGATCATTTCATACTATAATGACTGTGTTCAGTAGCGTTGTGCGCTGTACGCTGTGGGCAGCGCTGCTTGATTTACGAATGTGGTTGTTTTGTTGTTGGGTTGCATTGCTTCGTATTTGTTTTTATATTTCAGAATTTGTAGTGGAATTCAGTATGCTTTTGGTTATTAGAGACTTTACATGAAATTTACTTTGAATTTTTATGATTTTTTTTTTAAATAAATACAAACAAATTAAAAATCCAATTAATTTTTACCGCACAATAAAGCTTCCGATCTCACGCATTCGTGTACTGCTTCACAACGCGGCTTTTTCACTCGGAAACTGCCTGCAACATACTCATATTAAACATTAATATAATAGCAAATGATAAGGAGAAAACTACTATTTAAACTACTATGTAAACTACGAGGTGAAACGATGCAGAGTTTCGCAACCTTGTCACCTAGTACAATTTTTATAAAAAAACAACCCATAAAAATTAAAATTTTTCATGTAAATTCTCCAAATTTGAAGAAAATGGGGCTAATTTTTATAAAATTAATAAACACACCACACGGCTATCGGGGCCGGATCACTCCAAAAAATTTACATAAAACTTTGTACATCAGTGATACACATATGTTTAATCTATCTATCTATCTATATATATATTTATATCTATATATATAAAATAGAGAATTTGTTTGTATATTTGTATATATGTATATATATTTGTGCCTAACGAGCTCTGGAACGCCTTGAACAATTTCAACCAAACTTGGTATCCATATTAGTTACTATGTGGAATCAAACATAGGTGGTGGGGGGTAGCACGTTTTTTGGCTGGGGAGGCGTGGCAGGCGATTTTAGTGTCGGACCCACCGTTTTCGGTATCGCCGAGACGAATAGTGCTGGTAGTACACTCCTATGGGTGAGTTATATTCCCGCAGGGGGGTGGGTGATCAATGTTAAAGTTGATTCTATGGTTTTCGGGGTCACTGAGTTGAATGGTGATGGTAGCTCTAGGGGCATGGGGTCGATAACTCAGGGGGGGGGGGGGGCGAACGATATTAGTGTCGATTTTATGGTTTTCGTGGTCGCTGAGTTGAATGGTTATGGTAAGACAGCTCTAGGGGGATGGGGTCGATAATTGATGGTGGGGGGGGGGTGAACGATATTAGTGTCGATTCTATGGTTTTCGGGGTAGCTGAGTTGAATAGTGATGGTAAGACAGCTCTAGGGGAATGGGGTCGATAACTGAGAGTGGGGGGGGGGGGTGACCGATATTAGTGTCGATTCTATGGTTTTCGGGGTAGCTGAGTTGAATGGTTATGGTAAGACAGCTCTAGGGAGATAGGGTCGATAATTGAGGGGGGGAACGATATTAGTGTCGATTCTATGGTTTTCGGGGTAGCTGAGTTGAATGGTGATGGTAAGACAGCTCTAGGGGGTTGGGGTCGATAATTGAGGGGGGTTGAACGATATTAGTGTCGATTCTATGGTTTTCGGGGTAGCTGAGTTGAATGGTGATGGTAAGACAGCTCTAGGGGGATGGGGTCGATAATTAAAGGGGGGGGGGTGAACGGATATTCGATAATAGGTGGGTTGTCCCATTTTCAACGTTGCTGTCACACATGTTCCAGGCACACATTAACGTAGAGTATTGTAACAGTGTGAAGTCGATTAAATACGTGTGCAATTATGTCAACAAAGGTAGTGATATGGCTGTTTTCGGCATAAGCAACGAAAGAGCAAACGATGAAGTGATGCGTTGTCAGTTGGGAAGGTACATTAGTAGCAACGAATCAGTTTGGCGAATCCTTGGATTTACGATTCACCAAAGACCCCCTACTGTTGTTCAACTAAGCGTCAATTTAGAAAATGGTAAGAGAGTTTATTTCACAATAGAGAGCGCCCGTGCAGTGCTTGATCAGCCACCAAACACAACATTAACAGCATTTTTTCAACTCTGTCAGCAGGATCCTTTCGCAAAGACTTTGTTGTATCCTGAGATACCTCGATATTACACATGGAGTCAATCGAGAAAAGTTTTCTATAGAAGAAAAGTTGAACAGCCCGTTCCTGGACATGATGCAGTCGCGAGTGACGCTTTGGGTCGAGTGTACACAGTTCAGCCCAATAACGCCGAATGTTATTTCTTAAGGATGCTTCTTCACACAATTCGAGGACCAAGATCTTTCGCAGAGCTAAGAACAGTAAACGGAGAAGTATGCCAGACATTTAGAGAAGCCTGTCAGAAATTGGGTTTACTGGAAGGAGACCAGCACTGGGATCTTACATTGCGAGAATCCGAAATGATCTCTCTTCCAGAGCAAATAAGAAATTTGTTTGCTATAATATTAACTACATGCAGTCCAACGAATCCAAATACTTTATGGGAAAAATATAAGGAAGCCCTAAGTGCGGATATACTTGCAAAAGTCCGGAGAGATAATCTGACATTGGAAATCATGTTTGGTCCGGACATTTACAACAAAACTTTGATTATCCTTGAGGACAAATGTATGTCGATGATCAATAAAACATTACTGCAGCTCGGCCTACCTGCACCAAAACGAGTCCGCCAAGACGTACTTCACGCAGATTACATACGTGAAAAGTACTACAACACCGAAGAGCTAAGTGCATACGTTGCGGAAAAGAAGCCACTTTTAAATCAAGATAAAAAAAAGCATATCAAATTATCATGGATCAGGTAGCAAAACAACAAGGTGGTATAATTTTTCTTGATGCTTCTGGGGGCACAGGAAAAACATTTTTAACCAATTTAATTCTTGCCGGAATCAGGGCTCACGGAGAAGTTGCTCTTGCCATCGCCTCTTCAGAGATTGCATCGACATTATTGGAAGGAAGCCGGACAGCCCATTCTGCACTTAAGTTGCAACTTGACATCGCCAGGCAGGAAAACGCTACCTGCAACATTAGCAATACAAGTGGTCGAGCGCAAGTACTCCGGGAATGTAAAATAATCGTATGGGATGAATGCACTATGGCTCATAAGAAAGCTCTCGAGGAGAAACGATAACCTGAGGAGCTTTGGTACTCCTTTGTGGAGACTATCGTCAAACTCTGCCCCTCATTCCAAAATCAACACCGTCCGATGAAATCCACGCATGTTTAAAACATTCATTTTTGTGGAAACATGTGCGAAAGACCAGTTTGTATCCCACAGATACCAATCATTTCGACGGATCTACCTTTTAACTTTAAAAGATTGGAATTTCCAGTAAGACTTGCGTTCTCGATTACGATTAACAAATCACAGGGTCAGTCTATTAAATACTGCGGAGTGGACTTGAGATCGCCATGTTTCTCCCATGGACAACTTTATGTTGCTTGCTCTAGGGTGGGCTCACCTAAAAATTTATTTATTCTTGCTCTTGGAGGTGAAACTAGAAATGTTGTTTAAAATCAAGTTTTGTGTTAAACTTATATTTTAGTAGATTTTTAAAAAAAATGTTTCTGTATAATTTTTATAGTGTTCTTTTACCTTAACATATTTATTTTGTGAATAAAAAATTACATTGATTTTACTTTTTTAATATAGTTATTTCTTTTCATACCAATGCCTAAGATAATCTTGGGATAAATTCCTAGGCAAAGCCGGGTAATCAGCTAGTATTTGAATAAAATATGGCTAATTTTTAAAAATTTACATGGACACCCCTCGGGCCCTAATCTAATCTAAAGAATTAGATCCACATGCAAAACATACGACAGTTATTTTTTACCTCTTCTTTAGCTGCGCTGTTGAGGATGGGGCACACGGACACCACACCCTGGACTTTCCACTTGCCGATCGAACGACTGCACGAAGTGATATCTTTATTTTTATATTTTGTAAGTTATACTTCTTTAGGCACGCCTAGGCGGTAAATGAAATCATTTTTATGCGGAACCGATAATGTGGATCTAGCTGTTGGTGTGTATAACATTAGATAAGTTTGTGTTAAATACCTTGCGATTTACGATCTTTAGATGTAGCAGTTGGTGTATAGGCTTGACAAAGGGGTAACTGAAATCATTTTGATGAGAATTTGAAATTTCGAATGTGTAAATGAAATCATTTCTGGGATCTGGCCAATAAAGTCTGGAATTTTGGGAGACAAGCCATTTCTCAAACGATCCGTATGAAATTCGGTACGTATGACTAATGTGCGACTATAAGACTTGTTCCAATAGAATTCTAGGATCTGGCTAATAGGGTCTGGAATTTTGTGGACCAAGTCATTTTTCAGCCGATTCGTATGAAATTCGGTATTTAGGACTAAGATGCGACTATAAGCCATGTTCAAATGGAAATTCTACGATCTGGCCAATAGGGTCTAGAATTTTGTGTACCAAGCCATTTCTCAAGCGATTCATATGAAATTCGGTATGTAGGACTAAGGTGCGACTATAAGACTTGTTCCAATTGAAATTCCATAATCTGGCCAATAGGGTCTGGAATTTTGTGGACCAAGCCATTTCTCAAGCGATTCGTATGAAATTCGGGAAATGGAAATTCTGGGATCTGGGTAGTAGGGTCTGGAATTCTGTGGACCACAAGCGGTGTTCAAAATAAATATCGAGATGCATCCCGCCCATTCTCCAACCCATCCGTAATACCCGTGCCTCAACTTGAGCTCACGGGTCCGCCATTAAGCCTATTTTCAGACGTATTAACCAATTTAGAGATTCCTTCTTTAGCCGCACGATAGTTATGTGGAATGAATTGACTGATTCTATGTTTCCGCTTTTGTATGAACTGCAGTCGTTTAAGACACGCGTCCATAGACATCTCATCTTTTCCTCTCCCTAATTTCCTGACGCCCATGCTATGCTAAGCATTATAGGGGCGCAAACCACTTTAGCGTGTGTACATTATAAAAAAATAAAAAAAGCCATTTCTCAAGCGATTCGTATAAAATTTGGTATGTAGGACTAAGATGCGACTATAAGACTTGTCCTAATAGAATTTATATGATCTGGCCAACAGGGTCTGGAATTTTGTGGACCAGACTATTGCTCAAGCGATTCGTATAAAATTTGGTATGTGTGACCAAGATACGACTAAAAAACTTGTTCCAATGAAAATTCTATGATCTGGCCAATAGGGACTAGAATTTTGTGGACCAAGCCATTTCTCAATCGATTTGTATGAAATTCGGTATGTAGGACTAAGATCAGACTATAAGACTTGTTCCAATGGAAATTCTTGGATCTGGCTAATATGAACTGGAATTTTGTGGACCAAGCCATTTCTCAAGCGATTCGTATAAAATTTGTTATGTAGGACTAAGATGCGACTATAAGACTTGTTCAAATGGAAATTCTATGATCTATTTAATAGGGTCTGGAATTTTGTGGACCAAGCCATTTCTCAAGCGATTGGTATGAAATTCGGTACGTAGGACTAAGATGAGACTATAAGATTTGTTTCAATGGAAATTCTGGGATCTGACTGATAGGGTCTGGAATTTTGTGGACCAAACCATTTCTCAAACGATTCGTATGAAATTCGGTATGTAGGACTAAGATGCAACTATAAGCCTTGTTCCAATGGAAATTCTGGGATCTTGCCAATATGGTCTGGAATTTTGTGGAATAAGCCATTTCTCAAGCGATTCGATGGAAATTCGGTATGGAGTACTAAGATGCAACTATTAGTCTTGTTTCAATGGAAATTCTATGATCTGGCCAATAGGTTCTGAAATTTTGTGGACCAAGCCATTTCTCATGCGATTCGTATGAAATTCGGTATGCAGGACTAAGATGCGACTATAAGACTTGTTCCTATGGAAATTCTGGGATCTAAATAATAGGGCCTGGAATTTTGTGGACCAGACTATTGCTCACGCGATTCGTATAAAATTTGGCATGTGTGACCAAGATGCGACTAAAAAACTTGTTCCAATGAAAATTCTATGATCTGGCCAATAGAGACTAGAATTTTGTGGACCAAGCCATTTCTCAATCGATTCGTATGAAATTCGGTATGTAGGACTAAGATGCGACTATAACATGTACCAATAGAAATTCTGGGATCTGGCCAACAGTGTCTGGAATTTTGTGGACCAGACTATTGCTCAAGCGATTCGTATAAAATTTGGTATGTGTGACCAAGATGCGACTAAAAAACTTATTCCAATGAAAATTCTATGATCTGGCAAATAGGGACTAGAATTTTGTGGACCAAGCCATTTCTCAATCGATTTGTATGAAATTCGGTACGTAGGACTGAGATGCGACTATAAGAATTGTTCCAATGGAAATCCTATAATCTGGCCAATAGGGTCTGGAATTTTGTGGAGGAAGCCATTTCTCAAGCGATTCGTATGAAATTCGGTATGTAGGACTAAGATCAGACTATAAGACTTGTTCCAATGGAAATTCTTGGATCTTGCCAATATGGTCTGGAATTTTGTGGACTAAGCCATTTCTCAAGCGATTCGATGGAAATTCGGTGTTTAACGCCGATGTAGATAGCCGTGCTTCCTTGTGAGACCAAGGGAAGAGCTATGTGGGCGGAGAGTTAATGTGTAAATAAAAAGGACGGTTGTTAAATTTTAAGTTGTATTTTTCTTTATTTCTTTGGTTTTTTATTATACACTACTAGAGAGGCCCGCTGTCTTTGGCGTGGCTGCGACCTCTGCTAGCTATATTTTTATATTTTATATTTATATTTTTTATTTCAATCCTAGGGAGGCCCGCTGTCTTTAGCGTGGCTGCGACCTCTACTAGGATGTTCGTAGCTTTAAAGATATCAATATAAATGTGTCAGCATTACATTCGTCAACGGCTCTGGATATAGTTCATACATCCAGATGTTGCTGTTGACGATGTTCATTCACCCTGGTTCTCTATACCTACAATGCATAAACGTACTCGACTTTGGATTTTGTGTATCCGCCGTCGTACAGCATTGCGTTCGGTATGGAACAATGGGACTGCTATAGCTGCAGTGCAGTATATAGATACACACAGCACTAAACGATCGCATGAATTATGTGTATGGATATTTAAATGCTATTGGATGTAGCGGATATCGGGTGACGAGCTCATAAACATTGTATTTTATGTTTGACACGAAAAGCGAGCGCTGTAGCGTGCTTGGCGTACTTTCGGTATTATGACGCCGTGGGAAAGAATCGTGGTTAGGAGAGTTGATTTTGAGTTGAGTTGTGTTTTGAGAGGCGATATGTAGTGCGATCACTACATCCCACCCCCCTTAGAAGAAGGAAATTCCACGGTTGGAATTTTCGAACCATATTCGTTGAAAAGCCATTACATAATTGGTTTGTCAAAGATAATATATATATATATTTTTTTAATATTATTTACAAATATTATATATTAATTTTGTAATATAATAAAAAGGTAAAGTAGTCTAATTTTTCTTCTTATTTTATGCATTTTTTTTTTTCATTTAGACACTAATACTTATCTTAATTGTTTTAATTATATTTATACGATTTATATTTCTTAAAATAAAAATTAATTTTTCAACATTAATAGATGTTTTGATATCGTAAATTCTAAAAAATTCTTTTTTTTTTGTTTTAATTGGTTTTACGATTTTATTTCCTATTTCAAAAAAAACATTTTGTTTATTTTATTTATGTCTCTATTTAATACTTCTAAAAATTATTTTAATGATTATAACGGGTGTTTTTTTAAGAGGTTGCCGATTTTTTTTTTGAATAAAACACATATAAAATTATGAAATGACCAAAATTTTTATTTGGTAGATAATTTTTTGGCATTTAACATTTAAACACAATTTCTGGCATATGGCTACCACGACTATTTTTCACAAATGTCATTCTGGAGGTCCAATTTTCCAGCACTTTTTCAAGCATTTGAGGGCGTATGTCAGCAATGACACGTTGAATATTGGTTTCCAAAGCGTCAATCGATTGAGGTTTATCCACATAAACCAATGACTTCACGTATCCCCACAAAAAGTAATCGAGTGGCGTCAAATCGCACGAACGCGGAGGCCAATTCACCGGACCATTTCTCGAAATAATGTTGTCGTTGAAAGTTTCTTTCAATAAGTCGATTGTTTCACGTGCTGTATGGCAAGTGGCACCATCTTGTTGAAACCACATTTCATCCATATCCATATCTTCAAGATTTGACAAAAAAAACTCATTTAACATGGTTCTGTATCGATTTCCATTCACGGTAACGCGTCGTCCTTCCTCATTTTTAAAGAAATATGGACCGATGATCCCACCAGCCCATAGACCGCACCAAACAGTACATTTATCAGGATGCATTGGTAATTCTTGAACGGCGTGTGGATTATCTTTGCTCCAAATGCGACAATTTTGTTTGTTGACGTATCCATTTAACAAAAAATGCGCCTCATCACTGAAGAGAATTTTACGGTAAAAAAATGGATCTTCGTTCAATTGATTTAACGACCAATCACTGAATTCACGGCGCAAACGATGGTCGTGTGGCTTTAATTCTTGCACCAATTGAATTTTGTATGGCACCAAACCCAAATCTTTACGTAAAATTTTCCATAAAGTCGATGGACAAAGTCCAATTTGCTGAGCACGACGACGAATCGATAAATTGTCGTTTTCTTCGACACTGGCCTCAACGACAGCAATATTTTCTTCTGTACGAACTCTTCTCATTCTTTTCGGTGGCTTGGCATCCAAAAGAGTGAATGTAGACCGAAATTTGGTAATTACGTTCTTTATGGTGGTCTCTGACGGACGATTATGTGCACCATAAAATTCACGAAGTGCTCTATAAACATTTTTAATTGAACACTGATTTTGAAAATAAATTTCCACGATTTGAAAACGTTGTTCTGGAGTTAACCTA
Source organism: Nephrocerus scutellatus (assembly GCA_947095585.1). Classification (NCBI taxonomy): domain Eukaryota; kingdom Metazoa; phylum Arthropoda; class Insecta; order Diptera; family Pipunculidae; genus Nephrocerus; species Nephrocerus scutellatus. The sequence continues at coordinate 74,367,447 of OX352761.1, read as the reverse complement.
TTCATAATGATTTGCCAAACAATACTGAGTAGAAATGCCACTTTGAGCTGTCAAAACAACTGTCATAAAATAAAACGACATCTATCGGAAAAACAAACCTCCTAAAAAAACACCTTATATATATATATTTTTTTTGCTTCTTTTAATAGAGTATATGTATTCTTATTTATGATGTTAATGTAAATCTTGGGCTTGGGTTTGGGTTAGCATTGTTATTATCTACTTCTAGTACAATAGACTGATCAACAAAAACTTCATCAATAATTTCCTCATTTGGTTTATTTTCTGTTGGCTTTCTAACTTCACTTACAATTTCTTTCAATTTAGAATTGTATTTATAAATTAACAACAGCATTATGCATGTTACTAAAGTCAAGCTATATATTACAGTATAATGGTGAACATCGTGCTTATCTAACTTTTGCAAACCTTTCCCTTCCTCTTTCTTTAGCAAACCTACCTGATAAAAGATTTCCGCGAGATTATTATTTTCATCGTATCTAAGCAATTTAATAGGATTTACCTTCGCAGAAGTTGTGCTAGCTTTAGATTTTAAAAGAGTTAAATTTATCATCGGGATAAAAGAATGCTGTCCAGATTTTGACCGTATATTGTCAGATCTTTACTACGTAAATAGCATTTGCCTGTAAATTCTATGATTCCTGCTCCCAGAAATTTATGTGTTGTTAATTTTTGGTCACAAATTTCGTCCATGATATACTCGCTTTTAGCGGACAATAACCATTTGCCAGGTTGAGGTAATAATTGTATTTCACAACTATCCTGGTTAGAGTTAAAGTCATAAAGAGGATGAGTAATCGGACATAGTAGGGAGTCAGTTTGTGCAGTGCATTTGTTTATTTCTTCGAATGTGAGATCATAGAAGTGTTTTTTATCGAAATCTACTATAACGTAGTTCATCTTGGGTTGGATATAGAGGAAGTCATTTTGAATATTAGTGGGAAATGGTAAAATTTTGTAGAGTTGGTATATTTCTTTGAAAGGAATCGGTAATTTAATCTCATATATTATCCGTTTAGATTGGATTGAAGATGTTATCGTACTAATTTTATAGAGGGGAAGTATATCGTTGTGCCGTATTAGGATAGGAAGTTTGGTGTTGCTAGGGATTTCTCTAAGCATAGCTGAAAGGACGGTTTCTAACTGTTCAGGAGATATGATGGCCGGGTGAGGTTTACCGTGACGTACCTCAGTTACTGAGTCGATAACTTCATTCAACAAACTTTGGTGATGCAAAACGGCTAAAGTAGAATAGGATATTAGAGATTCTAGTTCGTTTACTAGCCGCTCATTTTGTACACTATTAGTACAATCGTCTAGTAGTTTTATTATTGAGGAAAATTTAGTGTTCAGTGATTTAAATTGACTGTCTCTAACTTGATGGGTTCTATTGAAGATGTTAATAGTTGTTCCCATGATGTATGTTTGATTTTTTATGAGATTTTTTAGATGCTCCTCGTTGTATTGTAATTTACTAATTTGTCTGTCGTAATAGTTGGCATCCTCTTCCGACAAAGTACCGAAAAGAGATTTGCTGATCATTCCTACCGCATTTAGTAATGCTCGTTTTGCCATTGATTTCATATTTACTTCCAAGTTTAGGAGGCTGCATTTTTGCAGAATGTCCTCGATTACATGATTAAATTCTACCACCGTACCTTTGCACAAATGCAATATTTGCGTTTCGTTTTTTATTCCGTTGCACAATTTGGTTATTTCAGATGTGTATTGGCTCATGAGCTTAGTTGTCGTTAGTAGACCTTCCAGATCGTAGTATGTTATTATTTTCCATTCATTTGAAAATAAATTGACCCTGTCTAGTTCCTCGAAATACATTCCAGAACCTTGTTGTATAGGCGTGAAAGTTAGATGTCCAAGCGCCATGGTGAACATGAAACACCAAATTGTTACGCTTTTCATTTTTCTGCGTAGGGGAGATAGAGAACAAAGTTCTTTACAAAAACCTTCTTTTTTTTTCAAGGAGTAAGATGACAGAAGAGAAGTGAAGAATTGAAACAGTGTTTTAAAGCAGATTAAAATTTAATTCTTGTGCAGGTAAATTTACATGTACTAGGACTCATGTTCAAGCATCTGAAGCGTTAGATCACGAATCCATCCTCGCAGGAGTCCTGCTGCAGAGTAAGGCCGTCGCCGCCTTACGACGTATGCGGGGCATAAACTTAGGCTGAAGTCTTCCTGTTGAATCCCCAGACTCAGAACGTCCCCGCGGCGGTTTCCCCAGGCCTAAGCGGCACCCCGTTGACGTAGGTACCACTGGAGCCCTCGCAATCCTTGACCGTAACATTTTCCTCACAGTCATCTATTTCAATTATAGCGTGTATAATTGAAACGAGTTCAGTGGGAATGGATATACGATTCGGATAGCCGTTCCCGATTTTTGAGAAACCTTTTCGTAAAGGAATCTCATAATCTGAGACTATGCTGTACAGAATCCAGTACGTGTCGGGCAGATAATCTATCGACTTGAAAGAAGAAGAAAAAAACTTTGTTGTTTTCATTCTAGAAACTTATGAGAATGGAGTAAATTTAAATTATTCTGTCAAAATCTTTATATTATTATTATGGAGTATTTTAAATCTGTTTCCTACTTTAACTTCTGTATTCTCGTCTGATACTATGTTGGTTACCTCATGAGGTCCTTCCCATAATGCAGAGAGCTTATTCTTTCTTGCATGGTTTTTTATAAAGACTTTATCTCCTACATTAAATTTTTTTCCTTTCGATCCCCTGTCGTAATATGTCTTGGACTTTTCTTTTGTGTTTAATAAAATCTGTTTGGCTATTTGATAACCGTGTTGTAAACGGGCTTTTAACTCTGAAGCTAGTTGTCATAATTGTATGAAACTTGTGGACTTCGGTTTATGGAATTGGGGATCCGTGCAGGAAATCCATAGATAAGCTCAAAAGGACTAAACTTTGTACTGCTATGAGGGGTTGTGTTATATACAAACATTGAATAGGGTAACCAAGTGTCCCAAGAAAGCTGGTCTTTATCGACATAGTGCCTGAGATATTCGGCTAGTGTTCGGTGGCTACGCTCTAAAGCTCCGTTCGTTTGCGGATGGTATGGAGTTGTTTGTATCTTTTTGACTTTAAGAAGCTTACAAACCTCCTTAAAAAGGTTGCTCAAGAAATTAGTACCTTGATCAGTTAACACCGCATCGGGTGGTCCAAAACAACATATTATTTTTTCTACAAAACAGCGCGCCACAGTCGAAGCTTCAGCGTTTGGCAGAGGCATAGCCTCAGTGAACTTAGTCAAATCGTCTTGAAACGTAAGTATATATTTATTGTCCTCATAGCTAGTTCAAATGGACTTGTGCTAGTCGTCGTGACTTTCATCGGAATTCATGGATTTTGCCTTAACTTATTTCTTTGGCAGGATTCACATTTTCGAATGAATTCCTTTGTGTCTTTGACCAAAGTAGGCCAATAATATCTACTTCGGATACGTTTGAGGGTTCTTGAGGTTCCTTGATGACCTCCGAAAGGCGAATTATGGAAGTCATGCAAAATTTTTTCGATCTCTTGTGGATCTGTGAGAATGATTCGGTTGTCCGAATACAAATAAATATCGAGCTTTATTTGAGAAAATGCATGTGTTATTGATGATTTTAAGAAATCGAAAAATGGTTCTTGGGGAGGAATTGATACATCGATACTTTTAATTTTTTCTTTTTGACAAAAATCTCGGATCTGTAAAATATGGTTTTCTATAGTTGCCTTTTCTGTAAGATGTACAGGCAAAGAGGTGATAATGTACGTTGATGATTTGGTTGCGCGAGGAAATATTTTTAGTTCGTTAGGATTGGGGCGAGTATACCCCGAAATATTCCTAAATAAAGTTTCCTCTTGTCGCGTTCCGTGGGGTAGAAAAAAGATCTGGATCGGAGAATTGTGTTCGGCTAACGTTATGGACTTACACGTCTTAATTATAGTGCATTCAGTCGGTGGCGGCACGATTTCTTCACTCCCTACTACGATTATTTCATCAAGGTTTGGCTGTTTAGCCTTGCTTCTTGTGGTGACTAAAACTTTTCCATAGCTTGTGTCATTTTGAGAGTCTCCAGGGATGCGACTGAGTGCATCGGCATTGGCATTACATTTGCCTGGCTTGTATATGATTTCATATTCATATTGCTCTAATGAAATACGCCATCGCGCCAATCTTGATGTAGGATCTTTAAGATTTAAAAGCCATTGAAGCGGCCTGTGATCCGTGAGTATTGTGAACTTTCTGCCGTAAACGTAGGGGAGGAACTGCTTAACTGCAAATATTATTGCTAATAACTCTTTCTCGGTAGTGGTATACTTTGTTTCAGCAACATTTAAGGTACGGCTGACGTAATATATAGGCTTGTCTTGGCCTATTTTTCCTTGAGACAATACGGCTCCTATAGCAAAATCACTTGCATCGGTAGTGATAAGAAATTTTTCTTTAAAATCTGGGTAAATTAGTATTGGCGAGGAGATTAATTTTTCTTTTAAAATTACAAAAGCTTCCTCACATAAAGCATCCCATTTGAAATCTATGTTCTTTTTCAGCAAATTATTCAATGGTTAAGCTATCAGGGCAAACTGGGGAATAAATCTTCGGTAGTATCCTACAAATCCCAAAAACGCTTTGATATCTTTTGCCTTCTTTGGCCTTGGATACGTTTTTACTGCCTCTATCTTATCTGGATTTGGCTTAATTTCTTCGTCGCTGATAATATGTCCCAGGTACATAAGCTCTCGCTTAATAAAATGGCATTTGTCTGGTTGTAGTTTTAATTTGTTAAATCGTAGCCTTGTCAGAACATTTCGCAACTTTCGGTTATGGTCGTCCAAAGTAGGTCCATAGACTACTATGTCATCAACAAAGATAAAACATTCAATTCCAATTAGACCCATCAAAACATTATTCATAGTTCTTTGGAAAGTGGCGGGAGCGTTTTTCATACCCATTGGCATTCGGTTATATTCCCAATGACCAGTGGGAGTGCTGAACGCTGTCTTTTCCCGATCTTCTTCTTGAACCAAAATTTGATGAAAGCCGTTTGCAAGATCTAACGTGCTGAAATATTTTGATTTACCTAGTTGGTCCAAAATGTCAGTTATATTGGGAAGCGGAAATGCATCCCCAACAGTTGCATCGTTAAGACGCCTGTAGTCTACAACTACTCGCCATTTCTTATTACCTTGAGCATCAGGTTTTTTAGGAACAAGTAAAAGAGGTGAGTTCCAAGGACTGTAGCTTGGTCGAATAATGTCATTTTTGAGCATTTCGTCTACCTGTTTATTAATTTCTGCTCTGCTTGTTTCTGGCAGTCTCTATGGTCTAACATATATAGGAGGTTTACCTACTTCAGTGATTATTTGATGTGTCGCTGCATCAGTACAAGTGAGCTTATCTCCAGGTAAATAAAACAAATCATTAAATTCTCGACATATTTGGACTATGGAAGATCTTTCTTCTTTATTACAGTGGCTTATGTCCACTAATTTTTCCAGATTTTCTAGACGCTTGTACACCGGATCGTTTTCCGAGTCTGTAGTAAAAAAATTGAATTCGTCTAAGTTATCCCATTCTAAACTCAGATCGTGTGCATTTAGCTGCACTGGGTATTCATTAACGTTCAGGAGTAGGACTTTTGCAAAATTGTCACTTGAAGAGGCCAAAAAGACCCCAGGTGAAACCTGCTTCTTCCGAATGACGACGTCATTTGCACAATTACAAGCGACTTTAGAAAAGAGAGTACTTCGTGCAGGTATGTTAATCAGTTCAACAAATTTTTGTTCGGTATTCATGTTCTATTTTGCTCCATCAAAAATTCGTTCTGGTTTTGGAAGAGCTACTTCCCCAAATCAGCTACATATAGGAGACTTACTTTTCGAAACATCGATTACCTCACTTTGTTGGATTAAACAATTTTGCGCTTGTACCTTGACTTCCTTTGCCTTAGTCTTTCCTGTTATTAATTTTTCTTTACACTGTGATTCCATTTGTTCTTTTTGACTCAAATTTTTATTTTCTTTTTTCTTAGTTTTACTGTCTACCAAGTTTGTTGTTGATTTAAAAAATTGCTTAGTTTTTTCTAAGTCTTTTTGTTTTTGCTTAGGATCTTTTGTCTCTAAGTCTTTTTTATTCTGCTTAGGATCTTTTGTCTCTAAGTCTTTTTTATTTTGCTTTGGATCTTTTGTCTCTAAGTCTTTTTTATTTTGCTTAGGATCTTTTGTCTCTAAGTCTTTTTTATTTTGCTTAGGATATTTTGTCTCTAAGTCTTTTTTATTTTGCTTTGGATCTTTTGTCTCTAAGTCTTTTTTATTTTGCTTGGTTTTACGCTCTACTAAGTTATTGAATTTGTTACAGAAATTGGAATCATCAGATTGAAGTTCGCATGGCGGCTTAAAGTTTTCAGGATTTTTTTCATAGGTCGAACGGAAAAGTTTGTTTTCCTCCGTTTGACTTCTCTTGAATGGAATTTCTAGAGTGTCGTTTTTGAAATCCACTACGCATTTGAATCGAGATAAAAAATCATTTCCAATAATTCCATCAAAAGGGAAATTAATTTGGTTATCTAGTATATGAAATGGATGCTCTAATAAAAGTGTATGTTCGGGTGACTTGAACTCTAAAGTACCATTCACCAAACAAAGGGGTTTTAGCGACTCCCCGGCTATGGTAGTAATGGTGTAGAGGTCGTCACCATGTATCGTATTTCTACTATACATATTTTCTTTTACTAAACTGACGTCGGCACCCGTATCAATCAAGAACGTAGAGAATTTCTTGCAGTAATTGCAAGTAATAAACTGCACTTCCTTTTTAATAGGAGGCCTATTCTGAAAAGTTGGAAATTGATTATTTCGGTAACACGTTTCCCTCGTGTGACCGGCTTACCGCAAGTCTGACAATATACAGTTGGCGGATTCCTCTGAGAAGCATATTTGTTTTGGAAATTTTGTGGGGTGTGATCAATGCGTGCAGCATGTCCTTCAGCATGAGCTATAACCTTTTTTAGGTCAGCTCCCCCGAAAGCCTTGGCTATTAGCTTAATTTGGTCATTTTTCAAACCGTTTTCGAACACCTGGATCGCTAGACGACGGTTTTCTTGCACCAAGAATTCCCGTACTGTCTCGTCGCGAGTTGTGTTGAAGGTGGCCGAATTGAGATTGTTAAGGGCCGTACAAACCCGTTCGCCAAACTCCTTGACCGATTCTTTAAATCGTTGCTTCGTTGTCAACAGCTCGTTGTGTGCAGAGGTACGAGTTTTTACCTCCTTATACTCAGACTCGAGCTTCTCCTTGAGAGCTGCCCAAGTCGTGAGTGAGTTGAATTGCGTCAACTAAACGCGGGACCCTGTAGCCTTGTTTTAACAATGGCTAAAAACGTGGGTTCATCACTCTCTTTTACAGAGGTGAAGAGAATATCACCGCAGGACGTAAATTTTGCCAATTCGGCTGGCTTCCCATCGAAGAGGGGGATGATGTTGTACACATCAGAAATACTAATCTTTATGTCCATATTGGACGACTCTTCTTCCGGAATGACCTCTAGGTCCGATGAAAAACTCAAGCTTGATGACAAATTAGTATCAGCAATCGCTTTTGCCTGCCTACTAATTTGTCTAGTGACTGGTCTACTTATTTTGAAGGATTAAATGGACCAGTCCAAGCAAAAAAACAAAATCAAAAACAACATTCACAGCACCATAAAAATTTCGCGAAAAATACCGGGTAATACCAAAAACTTCGCGAAAAAATATATCGTATTAGAGAGAGGGGGAAAAGGGTTTGCAACAATGTACCCAAGATTGACAAAAAAAAAATTTCAACAGGGTATAAACCCAAGGTTCACCAAAAAATATTTTAAAAATGTGCAACCAAATATATGTTTAAAAATATATTAATACTATAAAATTTAATATAGGATTTATGTTATATATTTTTTTTTTGTTTTAAAAACAGAAAAAAAAAAAGAATAGAAGAATTGTTCTACCTTGTTAAATTTTGTTGGTTTTACTGTGTTGGGTGCTGCCGCTGAATTTTGCTGCTTGCTGCTGAATTTTGATTATCTGCTGCTGTTGTGTTGTTTTGTCGCTGCTTGCTGCTGTTGTCGCTGCTGTGGATGTTACCTGCAGCTGTTGGCTTTCTGCTGCTGTTGTTCTCGTTGTGGTCGTCGCTGCTTGTCGTTGGTTTTCTGCTGCTGCTGCCTGGTCTTTTTTCACTGCCCGAATGTTGGCCAAATGCCTACGCTCTAAAGCTGGCAAGGTCTTACTGTCTTCGGGGCTTTCTAAATTTACAGTCACTTTTCACTTTTTTTTTTTACTTTTACTCTTACTTTTATTTACTTTTTTATTTACTTTTATTTATTTTTATTTACTTTGCTTACTTTGCTGGTGTATAGCCCCAGCACGCATCAGAAGATCGGCCTTCTGTTTTGGCTTATAATTTTTTTTGGTAAGAGATCTTTTTGTAGATCCCACCGCTGCCACCAAATGTTTAACGCCGACGAAGATAGCCGTGCTTCCTTGTGAGACCAAGGGAAGAGCTATGTGGGCGGAGAGTTAATGTGTATATAAAAAGGACGGTTGTTAAATTTTAAGTTGTATTTTTCTTTATTTCTTTGGTTTTTTATTATACACTACTAGAGAGGCCCGCTGTCTTTGGCGTGGCTGCGACCTCTGCTAGCTATATTTTTATATTTTATATTTATATTTTTTATTTCAATCCTAGGGAGGCCCGCTGTCTTTAGCATGGCTGCGACCTCTACTAGGATGTTCGTAGCTTTAAAGATATATTAACTCTGACTTTTCAACCGGTTTTCACTTCCCTTTTATACTCTCAAATCCGAACGATCTTTGTACCCAAATCAATGCAGTTCATGGAAATGCACCCATCAGCAATATTTCCCAATATCCATAAATCAAGTAATTTATGCTCCAGTTATAGTGCAATGCACTATTAACTGAGTAAGCAATTAAATTATTACCCAACAATATTAGGCTTAACGATTAAGCCGGAAAATTATTACACAATATAAATGTGTCAGCATTACATTCGTCAACGGCTCTGGATATAGTTCATACATCCAGATGTTGCTGTTGACGATGTTCATTCACCCTGGTTCTCTATACCTACAATGCATAAACGTACTCGACTTTGGATTTTGTGTATCCGCCGTCGTACAGCATTGCGTTCGGTATGGAACAATGGGACTGCTATAGCTGCAGTGCAGTATATAGATACACACAGCACTAAACGATCGCATGAATTATGTGTATGGATATTTAAATGCTATTGGATGTAGCGGATATCGGGTAACGAGCTCATAAACATTGTATTTTATGTTTGACATGAAAAGCGAGGGCTGTAGCGTGCTTGGCGTACTTTCGGTATTATGACGCCGTGGGAAAGAATCGTGTTTAGGAGAGTTGATTTTGAGTTGAGTTGTGTTTTGAGAGGCGATATGTAGTGCGATCACTACATCGGTATGGAGGACTAAGATGCGACTATTAGTTTTGTTTCAATGGAAATTCTCTGATCTGGCGAATAGGTTCTGAAATTTTGTGGACCAAGCCATTTCTCATGCGATTCGTATGAAATTCGGTATGCAGGACTAAGATGCGACTAAAAGAGTTGTTCCTATGGAAATTCAGGGATCTGGCTAATAGGGCCTGGAATTTTGTGGACCAAGCAATTTCTGGTTGTTTGAAATTCGGTATGTAGGACTAAGATGTGACTATAAGACTTGTTTATATAGAAATTCAGGGATCTGGCCAAAAGGGTCTGCAATTTTATCGACCAAGCCATTTCTCAAGCGATTCGTATGAAATTTGGTATGTACGACTAAGATGTGACTATAAGACTTGTTCCTATGGAAATTCTGGGATCTGACTAATAGGGTCTGGAATTTTGGGGACCAAGCCATTTCTCAAGCGTTTCGTATGAAATTCGGTTTGTAGGACTAATCTGCGACTATAAGACTTGTTCCTATGGAAATTCTGGGATCTGGCCGATAAGGTCTGGAATTTTTTGGACCAAGCACTTTCTCAAACGATTGGTATGAAATTCTGTATGTAAGACTAAGACGCGACTATAAGACTTGTTCCAATGGAAATTCTATGATCTGGCCTGGAAGGTATGTAGGACTAAGATGCGACCATAAGACTTGTTCCAATGGAAATTTTGAGATCAGGCAAATAGGGTCTTGAATATTTGGAACAAAGCCATTTCTCAAGCGATTCGTATAGAATTCGGTATGTAGGACTATTTTTGCCTTTTAATTTAATCGCAATGTCGGCCACTACGTCAAATAAGTTTAACTTTAACTGTTAACTGCAAGTGCAAGAGGAGTAAATAGGATAGACATCCTAATAAACAACATTTAAATCATACACCGATCGTCGATTAACCCGGTCACACACTTCTACCGAAAACACCTCGTTTTAATCGCCGTCGTTAAATGCACAAAATTTTCAATATCTAAAATCATATTTTCGTGATCACTCAAACGACCGTTACGTAATATCTTGTTATATTTTTGTATCCCTGAAGTTGTTATTATAGACAATGCGAAAGCCTCTAAATTCAGCATCGATTACCCCAATGTTAGAATATGATCTCCAAATGAAAATCTTCAAAGTACGACCATATACAATTAAAGTTAACGGTCAAGTCGAACGTTTTTATTCTACTTTATCCGAAATTATCAACAAAATTAATTGGTGACAGCCATATCGCACAACCAATCAACTCGCTTGTTACTGTTTAGTCTATTTTACCACAAGCAGTGTTTAGAAGAAATATCCAACCGAAATTTCTTCGAACCTATCCGTTATACTCGTCAACCAATTTTCTTTGAATGTACAGACCAATACGGAGATTTCGCATATTAACTATGTGAAATAAATTTCCAGACACTCTGTTTCCGCGTCTGTATGATCCGCAGACAATGGAGACGTCTGTGCATATAAATTTCCTCATTTCATTTCCTTACTTCACTAATTCGTGTTATGTCATTGGCAAAAGTAGAGAGAGCACTCTCAAATTCGCCAAAACTCCACACAACGCGAAACCAAGCGTATTAGATGGGAAGATCAGACTCCACCCAATTCGGGGGCCAATAAAGTCAAGGCTTCTTAGCCAAGTGGCTAGTACTGACAGGTCGTCCCGATGGACTTGGCGACACAACCTCTCTGAAATGAGGAAATCTCTCGTTTGCAAGAGTTGGTTATAAGCACCTCGATTGAGATGACCGATAGCGGTGTGTGTGCAATTTTCCGGCTCATATCTCAAATCGAGGTACCACATTTTGGAAAAAATTTGGAAGTTATCGTGGCACGGGGTCGGGAGGCACTCATACAGATTTTATAAAAAAAGGTACATCTCCGATTGACAGAACTTTTTGTAAAAATTTGGAAGTGATCGGGCCCAGGGCCGAGGGGCTCCCATATAATTTTTTCAAAATTAACCAAATTAAATGCTTTTATATTAACTTGCCTGTGTCTTTCTGTCTGTCGGTTTATATGCCAGTCTGTCATTCTTTTTTCATTCCTATGGAAATTCGGGGATCTAGCTAATAGGTCCTGGAATTTTGTGGACCAAGCAATTTCTGATTGTTTGAAATTCGGTATGTAGGACTAAGATGCGACTATAAGGTTTGTTTATATAGAAATTCAGGGATCTGGTCAAAAGGGTCTGCAATTTTATCGACCAAGCTATTTCTTAAGCGATTCGTATGAAATTCGGTAAGTAGGATTAAGATGCGACTATAAGAATTGTTCGTATGGAAATTCTGGGATCTGGCCAATAAGGTCTGGAATTTTGTGGAACAAGTCATTTCTTAAGCGATTCGTATGAAATTCGGTATGTAGGACTAAGATGCGACTATAAGACTTGCTCCAATGGAAATTCTGGGATCTTGCCAACAGGGTCTGGAATTTTGTGGACCAGGCTATTTCTCAAGCGATTCGTATGAAATTTGGTATGTGTGACCAAGATGCGACTAAAAGACTTGTTCCAATGAAAATTCTATGATGTGGCCAATAGGGACTAGAATTTTGTGGACCAAGCCATTTCTCAAGCGATTCGTATGAAATTCGGTATGTAGGACTAAGATCAGACTATAAGACTTGTACCAATGGAAATTCTTGGATCTGGCTAATATGGTCTGGAATTTTGTGGACCAAGCCATTTCTCAAGCGATTGGTATGAAATTCGGTACGTAGGACTAAGATGAGACTATAAGATTTGTTCCAATGGAAATTATGGGATCTGGCTGATAGGGTCTGAAATTTTGTCGACCAAACCATTTCTCAAACGATTGGTATGAAATTCTGTATGTAAGACTAAGACGCGACTATAAGACTTGTTCCAATGCAAATTCTATGATCTGGCCTGGAAGGTATGTAGGACTAAGATGCGACCATAAGACTTGAGATCAGGCAAATAGGGTCTTGAATATTTGGAACTAAGCCATTTCTCAAGCGATTCGTATAGAATTCGGTATGTAGGACTATTTTTGCCTTTTAATTTAATCGCAATGTCGGCCACTACGTCAAATAAGTTTAACTTTAACTGTTAAGTGCAAGTGCAAGAGGAGTAAATAGGATAGACATCCTAATAAACAACATTTAAATCATACACCGATCGTCGATTAACCCGGTCACACACTTCTACCGAAAACACCTCGTTTTAATCGCCGTCGTTAAATGCACAAAATTTTCAATATCTAAAATCATATTTTCGTGATCACTCAAACGACCGTTACGTGATATCTTGTTATATTTTTGTATTCCTGAAGTTGTTATTATAGACAATGCGAAAGCTTCTAAATTCAGCATCGATTACCCCAATATTAGAATATTATCTCCAAATGAAAATCTTCAAAGTACCACCATATACAATTAAAGTTAACGGTCAAGTCTAACGTTTTTATTCTACTTTATCCGAAATTATCAACAAAATTTATTGGTGACAGCCATATCGCACAACCAATCAACTCGCTTGTTACTGTTTAGTCTATTTTACCACAAGCAGTGTTTAGAAGAAATATCCAACCGAAATATCTTCGAACCTATCCGTTATACTCGTCAACCAATTTTCTTCGAATGTACAGACCAACACGGAGATTTCGCATATTAACTATGTGAAATAAATTTCCAGACACTCTGTTTCCGCGTCTGTATGATCCGCAGACAATGGAGACGTCTGTGCATATAAATTTCCTCATTTCATTTCCTTACTTCACTAATTCGTGTTATCTCTCGTTTGCAAGAGTTGGTTATAAGCACCTCGATTGAGATGACCGATAGTGGTGTGTGTGCAATTTTCCGGCTCATATCTCAAATCGAGGTACCATATTTTGGAAAAAATTTGGAAGTTATCGTGGCACGGGGTCGGGAGGCACTCATACAAATTTTATAAAAAAGGTACATCTCCGATTGACAGAACTTTTTGTAAAAATTTGGAAGTGATCGGGCCCAGGGCCGAGGGGCTCCCATATAATTTTTTCAAAATTAACCAAATTAAATGCTTTTATATTAACTTGACTGTGTCTTTCTGTCTGTCGGTTTATATGCCAGTCTGTCATTCTTTTTTCATTCCTATGGAAATTCGGGGATCTAGCTAATAGGTCCTGGAATTTGTGGACCAAGCAATTTCTGATTGTTTGAAATTCGGTATGTAGGACTAAGATGCGACTCTAAGACTTGTTTATATAGAAATTCAGGGATATGGTCAAAAGGGTCTGCAATTTTATCGACCAAGCTATTTCTTAAGCGATTCGTATGAAATTCGGTAAGTAGGATTAAGATGCGACTATAAGAATTGTTCGTATGGAAATTCTGGGATCTGGCCAATAAGGTCTGGAATTTTGTGGAACAAGTCATTTCTTAAGCGATTCGTATGAAATTCGGTATGTAGGACCAAGATGCGACTAAAAGACTTGTTCCAATGAAAATTCTATGATGTGGCCAATAGGGACTAGAATTTTGTGGACCAAGCCATTTATCAAGCGATTTGTATGAAATTCGGTACGTAGGACTGAGATGCAACTATAAGAATTGTTCCAATGGAAATCCTATAATCTGGCCAATAGGGTCTGGAATTTTGTGGACGAAGCCATTTCTCAAGCGATTCGTATGAAATTCGGTATGTAGGACTAAGATCAGACTATAAGACTTGTACCAATGGAAATTCTTGGATCTGGCTAATACGGTCTGGAATTTTGTGGACCAAGCCATTTCTCAAGCGATTGGTATGAAATTCGGTACGTAGGACTAAGATGAGACTATAAGATTTGTTCCAATGGAAATTCTGGGATCTGGCTGATAGGGTCTGAAATTTTGTGGACCAAACCATTTCTCAAACGATTCGTATGAAATACGGTATGTAGGACTAAGATGCAACTATAAGACTTGTTCCAATGGAAATTCTGGGATCTTGCCAATATGCTCTGCAATTTTGTGGACTAAGCCATTTCTCAAGCGATTCGATGGAAATTCGGTATGTAGGACTAAGATGCGACTTGTTTCAATGGAAATTCTATGATCTGGCCAATAGGGTCTGAAATTTTGTGGACCAAGCCATTTCTCAAGCGATTCGTATGAAATTCGGTATGCATTACTAAGATGCGACTATAAGACTTGTTCCTATGGAAATTCTGGGATCTGGCTAATAGGGCCTGGAATTTTGTGGACCAAGCAATTTCTGATTGTTTGAAATTCGTTATGTAGGACTATGATGCGACTATAAGACTTGTTTCATTGGAAATCCTATGATCTGTTTAATAAGGTCTGGAATTTTGTGGACCAAGCCATTTCTCAAGCGATTGGTATGAAATTCGGTACGTAGGACTAAGATGAGACTATAAGATTTGTTCCAATGGAAATTCTGGGATCTGACTGATAGGGTCTGGAATTTTGTGGACCAAACCATTTCTCAAACGATTCGTATGAAATTCGGTATGTAGGACTAAGATGCAAATATAAACCTTGTTCCAATGGAAATTCTGGGATCTTGCCAATATGGTCTGGAATTTTATGGACTAAGCCATTTCTCAAGCGATTCGGTGGAAATTCGGTATGGAGGACTAAGATGCGACTATTAGTCTTGTTTCAATGAAAATTCTATGATGTGGCCAATAGGGACTAGAATTTTGTGGACCAAGCCATTTCTCAAGCGATTTGTATGAAATTCGGTACGTAGGACTGAGATGCAACTATAAGAATTGTTCCAATGGAAATCCTATAATCTGGCCAATAGGGTCTGGAATTTTGTGGACGAAGCCATTTCTCAAGCGATTCGTATGAAATTCGGTTTGTAGGACTAAGATCAGACTATAAGACTTGTACCAATGGAAATTCTTGGATCTGGCTAATATGGTCTGGAATTTTGTGGACCAAGCCATTTCCCAAGCGATTGGTATGAAATTCGGTACGTTGGACTAAGATGAGACTATAAGATTTGTTCCAATGGAAATTTTGGGATCTGGCTTATAGGGTCTGGAATTTTGTGGACCAAACCATTTCTCAAACGATTCGTATGAAATTCGGTATGTAGGACTAAGATGCAACTATAAGACTTGTTCCAATGGAAATTCTGGGATCTTGCCAATATGGTCTGGAATTTTTTGGACTAAGCCATTTCTCAAGCGTTTCGTATGAAATTCGGTATGTAGGACTAAGATGCGACTATAAGACTTGTTCCTATGGAAATTCTGGGATCTGGCCGATAAGGTCTGGAATTTTGGGGACCAAGCAATTTCTCAAGCGATTGGTATAAAATTCTGTATGTAAGACTAAGACGCGACTATAAGACTTGTTCCAATGGAAATTCTATAATCTGGCCTGGAAGGTATGTAGGACTAAGATGCGACCATAAGACTTGTTCCAATGGAAATTTTGAGATCAGGCAAATAGGGTCTTGAATTTTGGGAACTAAGCCATTTCTCAAGCGATTCATTTCAAATTCGGTATGTAGGACTATTTTTGCCTTTTAATTTAATCGCAATGTCGGCCACTACGTCAAAGAAGTTTAACTTTAACTGTTTAGTGCAAGTGCAATAAGAGTAAATATGATAGACATCCTAATAAACAACATTAAAATCATACACCGATCGTCGATTAACCCGGTCACAAACTTCTACCGAAAACACCTCGTTTTAATCGCCGTCGTTAAATGCACAAAATTTTCAATAGCTAAAATCATATTTTCGTGATCAATCAAACGACCGTTACGTGATATCTTGTTATATTTTTGTATCCCTGAAGTTGTTAATATAGACAATGCGAAAGCCTCTAAATTCAGCATCGATTACCCCAAGGTTAGAATATTATCTCCAAATGAAAATCTTCAAAGTACCACCATATACAATTAAAGTTAACGGTCAAGTCGAACGTTTTTATTCTACTTTATCCGAAATTATAAACAAAATTTATTGGGACAGCCATATCGCACAACCAATCAACTCGCTTGTTACGGTTTAGTCTATTTTACTACAAGATGTGTTTAGAAGAAATATCCAACCGAAATATCTTCGAACCTATCCGTTATACTCGTCAACCAATTTTCTTCGAATGTACAGACCAACACGGAGATTTCGCATATTAACTATGTGAAATAAATTTCCAGACACTCTGTTTCCGCGTCTGTATGATCCGCAGACAATGGAGACGTCTGTGCATATAAATTTCCTCATTTCATTTCCTTATTTCACTAATTCCTGTTATCTCTCGTTTGCAAGAGTTGGTTATAAGCACCTCGATTGAGATGACCGATAGTGGTGTGTGTGCAATTTTCCGGCTCATATCTCAAATCGAGGTACCATATTTTGGAAAAAATTTGGAAGTTATCGTGGCACGGGGTCGGGAGGCACTCATACAAATTTTATAAAAAAGGTACATCTCCGATTGACAGAACTTTTTGTAAAAATTTGGAAGTGATCGGGCCCAGGTCCGAGGGGCTCCCATATAATTTTTTCAAAATTAACCAAATTAAATGCTTTTATATTAACTTGCCTGTGTCTTTCTGTCTGTCGGTTTATATGCCAGTCTGTCACTCTTTTTTCATTACAAATCTGTGAGTAAGTCTCGTACGCATTTTTCGAGTAGGACTTTTCGGGGTATTTTGGTGGTCTTCAGGTGGGTCTTGAGGTGAGTCATAATGGCGCCTTCAGGTGGGTCTAGAGGGGTCTTGAAGGGATTTAGAGAGGGTTTTGAGTAGGATGTTGATTGGCTTTTGAGGTAATAAGAGGGTTTTGTAGGGATCTTAAGGGAATCTTGAGTGTGGTCTTGAGAGGTTCGTAGATGGTGTCGGGGGTGGTCTTCAGGGGGTTTCGAGGGGATTTTAAGGAGGATCTTAAGTGAAGTCTTGAGGGGTCTTTAAGTGGTCTTAAGAGGTTCTTGCTGGGATTTTGAAAGGCTTTTGAGGGTATATTGGGGGACTTGTGTGTGTCTCCATATTACCATCCCATCTGAATATAATTGAAATGTTATATTGTAACCTGTATATTTTACGATTTAAATATGCAGTAAATATGCAACTGCATTACCGATAATGAATTGTCAAAATTATGATTGTCAGTTGTTACGAGAGATACGAGACCGTGTGCACGTACTTTGGCAAAGTAAATAAAATCAAAATAATCGGCTTCAGTTTTACTCGTTTCAACTCAGATGTGGGGTACGCCTAACAAATAAATAATTGTGAACCCGAATTTGCCAAAAGTTTTGTGAATTACCATATATTTCCTGAGAAAATATCTCGCTCTTGAGGTGAGGTCTTTTGGCAGTCTTCAAGGGGGTCCCGATGGATTTTGTGAGAATCTTAAAAGGTTAGTTTCGAGGACGTCCTTAGGTGGTCTTGTGGGGATCTTGAGGGGATTTTGGGATGGTCATGAGTGGAGTCTTGAGGGGGTTTTTAGCTGTAGGGTGTGGTCTTGAAAGTGTTTTGAGAGCGTCTTAAGGGAATCTTAAGGTGGGTTTTAGGGGGGTCATGAGGAAATATTGATGGGGGTCGTATCGTGGTTTTAACGGAGTCTTGAGGGGGTCCCTAGGTGTTCTTGAGGTATGAGGTTGGGTATATTGGGGGACTTGTGGGTGTCTCCATATTACCATCCCATCTGAATATAATTGAAATGTTATATTGTAACCTGTATATTTTACGATTTAAATATGCAGTAAATATGCAACTGCATTACCGATAATGAATTGTCAAAATTATGATTGTCAGTTGTTACGAGAGATACGAGACCGTGTGCACGTACTTTGGCGAAGTGAATAAAATCAAAATAATCGGCTTCAGTTTTAATCGTTTCAACTCAGATGTGGGGTACGCCTAACAAATAAAGAATTGTGAACCCGAATTTGCCAAAAGTTTTGTGAATTACCATATATTTCCTGAGAAAATGTCTCGCCTACTAACGAAACAACAATTGTGTGCTGCACTTGAAGAAGCCGGCGTGAATTGCGCGGTGTCTGCCACTATAATACAATTACGTGCTTTATTCGAGCAAATTGGTGCTGCAAATGATGTTCCCCCCTTGGTAGCGCACTTGCAGCAGAACAACCAGGTTTTCCCAGCGGAGCCTTCTGGCCGAGGTTATGTCAGCTAATTCGGCCAACATGCAATAGGCTGCAGCAGGCGCGACAGCTGACAACGATGAAAACGAAATTGCTCGTTTGCGGCGCTGACGTGAATTACAGCAGTTGCAGCGTGAAGTGTGTTTAGAGGAAGCTGAATTTCAACCTGTTGCACAAAATCAGCGTCGTGTCGAATTCTGTGACATCGAGAATGCATTGCCCCCTTCTCTGGTGCTGATTAATACAATGTCCGCAAATACATTGCATATTTCGAAGAAGTGACTGGCCCATTGTGATAATGAATTTCACCTGCGATGTTTGCGTCGCCTTTTAAAAGGCACCGCGAAAACGTTTTTGCGTACAACCCGAACTGAAAATTACGCTGCTCTCCGCGACGCGTTGATCATTGAATTCGATTCACAGGTCACACGACCGCAAATTTTTGGACAATTGTCGATCGTAGTAGGTGACTCGTTTTTAAAATTCAAAATTTTTATTTTTTTAATTTAAATCTCAAAAATTAAAACCGAAAAAACGGAATGGAAAATTTTATTCAAAAACCTGAATTGAAAGTTTGCCCGAGAGCACTTGGCCAACACACGAAAATCAACAAAGCAGAATTTTGACAAGCCTTTCGGCTCGATAGTTGTGCGTGCCCTTTTCGTTTGTAAGGCCTGGTACTACAGACGAATCCGGTACGTTTCACTGTTGAGTTGTTGGCCTTCAAAAAAGACGTCAAGTTGCAGAAGAACAGATGTGTACTACAGTCTAGAGAGGTTCCAAGAAAAGGCGGAATTTCGTAATTATTTGTAATATTTTCTTGGTCAGGTTTTTTTGTAGTTTTCCCTGAGCATGATACATTGATTAAAGCATTGGACTCGCGTCGTTTTTAGATTTGTAATCCTTTTCCGTTTTGCTTTTTCAATGAATCAGAGAGAATTCTAAAAAAATAAATTAAACCCGGCTACAAACGTGAGGAATGTGATATATTGTAAATTACATTACTTCAATTTTTGAATTTTAATAAAGGGCTTAGCCCAGCTTATTGCCGTGGCGCAAGTCATTCACGGAGTTCTCCCTTGGCAATAAGTTTATCAAATAAAAAAATTAAAAAAAGCCAGCCGTCATATTACAACAAAAGAATTGTCCCATAAGTTCGTGTTAGGTATGCAGGAGCTTGCCAGCCACATGGACATTAACGAAATTGAATTGTTGGATTTCATCATTAATGGACACCGTTACCCGATCGGCAGCGTTATTCTTTATTCAGCGCGTACTGTTGCTGAATTAAAACAGCTTTTGCCACGATATGAACAATGCCGTCAACGATTGTTATCCGCTGCTTCTGCGATGATGGCGAATAAAGCGAAAATCAACGTGCCGCCGAAAACAACGACGTCCCAACGAACGCGCTGTTACAATTGTGCTGCTTTTGGACATTTTTCAAGCCAATGTCCGAAACCAAAACGAGTACATTGTGCCTGTTTAAAGTTCCAACAATTGGGGCACACTCATATCAACTGCCCAAAGCGTACACGAGTCAGAGAAGGCATCGTAGCTGCTGCCAACGTCGATGATGCTGTTTTGACGGAACTCTGTGATGCCTTGGAAGCCAATGAGCGGGTAAGTGTCTCTTTTCTTTTCGGAAACTATGAAAGTGAGCTAATTAGCATATTCGTACTCTTTTCGATACCGGTACCGGCTAGTTTTGTTCGACGATCGTGCCTCCCTGACAATGTGCCATGCGGCGAGCTTTATCTATCACAATATCGCTGACTTGGTTCGATAAAATTATTGACATTTGGAAAAATCAATTGCAATGTGAATATACGTGAAAGAAATAAAACAATTGGTTTGTTCATACTGCCAGATGACGCCTTCCAGAACCATTACTATTGGGTCGCGATTGCCTTGAATTATTTGGAATTAAACGTATGCTACCGTCATTGTCAAATAAAAACACACTGTGAAGGGAAAAACACATAAATGGTTTTCTTAATTCTCACTTTCATGCGTTTGACGTTTCTGAAATTAATTGTCTGGCGATGAAGTCGCCTCGGTCGCAACCTCGTGTGTGTTGCGGTCAATTGAAGAAACTTGTACCGAGATTATTCCGTCTGATAAAGCGGCAGACGTGGCTATTGTTGAGGAACTTTCATGTACACTTAGAATTTCGTGATAAATGTAATTTGCTTATTGATCGTGCCGCTGCGCCCCGTTCTGTTCATGTAATGCAGATCTGCCCTACATCAGATACGCCTTTTCATTGTCATCCGCGTCGTTTATCCGTGCACGAGAAAAATGTTGTGCAGCAAGTGATTGATGAGTTATTGGAAGATGGTGTCATCCAACCGAGCGATTCTCCAAAAGCCTTACCTATTGTCCTTGTGAAGAAGAAGAGTGGCCAGACACAGACAAGTTGACTATTCGCGACAACTACCCATTGCCTCTAAATGAGGATTACCTCGAGTACCTCGATGGAAAGCGTTGGTTTTCCGTTCTCGATTTCAAAAGTAGTTTCCACCAAGTGCAAATGTCTCCCGAGTCTGTCAAGTATACTGCGTTCGTCACGCCTAACGGTCAGTACGAATATTTAAAAATGCCGTTCGGTCTTAAAAATGCCCCTTCGGTATTTCAGCGTTTCATTACGTCAGTGAGAGTGATCTACCTCGATGATATCAATGCGTGAATATCGACTTGAACTTAAACTAACGAAGTATAAATTTCTGTATAGCATGTTACATAAAAATCTCCCTAATCTAATTTATCAAACACACAGAATAGCCAAATAATAATATGTAGTTTACCGATTCACATACACATACACACAAGTATAATACTCTTATCTAAAGAAGGGAGGAATTGTTACATAGAAACTTCCCGTATACAATATACCGAGGCATACACACAAGTGTATTAGCCACACAATAAAGATGCATTCCCATGCACCTATAATAAGAACAGAAACAAAAGAACAAAGATCACCAAAATAAATTACACAAGTCGCCTAAAAAAACAAACTGCAAGTTATCGGTAGATAACGACACAGACAGTTCAAAGGCGACAACGTGATTCATATAGGAGAAGTAGGGCATTTGCATTGTGCCCTATTTTAATGAATTCCACGTGCATCGATATCGAGCACACATAATTCAAAATAACCTGCCATTACTCAGCTCTTGACCTTATTATATGGCGACCATGCCATTGAACTTCTAGCGATCAACGTATTAATAATTGCCTGTCAACAATTATAAAAGATATTTAAGTATAAACCAACAAACCATTGTATATTGTAATGGAATTTTTAACCCGGTTAACTTTGGTTGGGCATACTTAGCCTTAAATGGATTAGGGCCTGGTGTTCAGTTTGGCCCCCCCGTTTTCCATAGAGATACTAACCTCCCTGGGTTGCATGCGCTTGTACGGCCTTGCTCGTCGGCTTTGGGGGGTGGGGTCTTGGTTAGTAACCTGTGTTCCATGGGTAATAATTTTAATTCGCATGCATTTGAAAAAAAAGGAAAAGAGAAGAGGGAAAATTGAGCGTGGGAGGGGAATCAGCACACTTCAGATTCGCCACCACCAGAAGGGTGGAGGGGAAGTTCAAGAACCGCGAACGATTTCTAGTTGCTGCCAGGGTTGACATGTTTTGATGTTGGCGGAACGGCGTACCTATGTCTGCACAGGAGAACTCGTTCCGATCGTCTCTACCCACCCTTCCTTTGGGCCCCAATGTCAGGGGACCCCCTAAATGGAGTTAAGCCCCTACCGTCGATACTGCATGATCAAGCTGAAATGGTGCATCAAGTAAAGAAAATACTCACTAAAGGTTCATTTTACTATTGTACAAGTTTATTAAACAAAAAAAAATTGGGCGAAATGATTAAATGAATCTTACAATTAATGCTATGCACTAGGCTCGCTGTAATATTTATTTAAATAAATTTTATTTTACATGGTGGCCTTAATTTAACAAAATTCTTTTCCGGAAAGTATGCAAAAAAAAAAGAAAACCAGAGAACAATCTTTAGCCTAGAAATTTTCTGTACGCAGACTTCTCTGCTCATTATTTATATAATCTTAATTGACAGTTTTGCAACAAAAAAAAAGTTTACTTAGAATAATTCTATTAACACAAATTTTCTGTTACTTATTTAAATATTCTGTATTGCCATACTTCCCAAAATAAAAGTTTACTTAAATGAATTCAATGAACAAAAAAATGTTCTGTTACTTATTTAAATATTCTTGGTTGCCAAGTATGCAACAAAAATAAAAGTTTACTAAAATAAATTCTGTGAAAAAAAAAAAATTCTGTTACTTATTTAAATATTCTTGGTTGCCAAGTATGCAACAAAAAATAAAAGTTTAAGTGTTTTCTCTAAGAGCTAGTTAGCTTCCCCGGAATGTATGTATCAGAAAATATATTGTTAAGATATGTCTATGAACCAAAACAAGTTTTTGTTCACTTTTTATCTATGTTCTTTGCTGCAAAGTATGCAACAAAACAATTTTCTTAAAAATCTTCTAAGGACAAGATTTCTGTTGCTTATTTCCTCTAAGCTTTCCTGGAAAGTATGAAAGAAAATACTTTGCTTAAATTATGACTATGAACAAAAAATTTCGTTCACTCTTTATTTATGTTCTTTGTTGCAAAGTATGCAACAAAAAAATTCTTAAAAGTCTTCTATGGACAAGATTTCTGTTGCTTATTTCCTCTAAGCTTTCCTGGAAAGTATGCACCAGAAAATACTTGATTAAGATATGTTTATGAACAAAAAAAAATTTTTGTTCACTTTTTATTTATCCTTTGTTGCAAGGTATGCAATAAAAAAAAAACGTTTACTTAAATACTTCTTTGAAAGGAAGTGCTAAATTATTACAATGTATTTTTTTCTTTCTACTCTAATATATATAAGATCGAATTTTTCTCTTTGTTGCGCTTACTCCAACTTCGGACGCAATTTATAGTTTAAATGGAAGATGGACCTATGGCTGATGGATCAAGAATAACACAGAATAGCGTCATCAAGCTTTTCAGAGGGGGTTTCTTTACGAAACACGAAAAACACCAGATTATTCTGCTACAAATTTCTCGTTATCAAATTTTTTTCTTCCACAGGGCTGTGTAGAATTTATATATCAAAAAAATATGCCGCACAACTTTCGAGCGGTAATTTTCGGCACTGTTCAAACAACGTGGGGGGGGGGGTCTAGGCACACGGAGTGCGCGTCGCACAATTTTTTTGTTGGGTTGACTCGTTAGCATTGATAAAATCCCACTGACTGGTACTCAATCATAAATTTGCCAACGCCAGTTTCTACAGTCGTTACCCGCGCCAGTATTTTTCCATCGCTTTCTTTTGTGTTCTTCTTTGTTTCTTTTTTCTTGCATTTCGTGTGTAAGCAAGCGTTAGTCTATACATGAGTACAGACGATTGTCACCCAATACGCTACTAGTTGACAATCTCGCATGATCCTACGGTGCATTACAGCTATCATGCAATGGGAGAAGGGACGACGAGAACATCCGACTATGCGGTCTCTTTGAGAACACTCTCGCTGAGTGGAAGTGTGTGCAACTCACGTAATTACATACAACCATAACGACAAGATAATTGCCAGCAACGTGCATTGACATCGTCTGTAAATATGACGCTGACTGTACCATCTTCGGATGGATTTAGGTTCCTCTTTCTTTCTATGAGGTATTTTGCTCAGCCAACTATTCCATGTATGTACATACCCTTAACGAAAACGACAAGAGAAAAAATTCACGATTTATAGAGTGAGTTATCTCACTTCAGTCACAAGACGGTATGTATGACAGTATCATGGAATAGCTCGCTTTTACTTAGCCCGACCGTTACAAAAACAAATAATAGGCCAATCTCCTCGTTACGAAGGGAGAGAGACTCTATTATTTGAAAGCCGTAGGGTAACTGAACTTAAGATTCACTGTCGAATGTGGCTTACCAGATCGATCTTCAAGTAGGTAGTAGGAATTGCCCTTTTCTCACGAATTCTCGCTGGAAGGAATAAGGGAGCTAACTTGGCACTAAAGCCTTTAGCAAAGTTGCTTTGCGCAAAATTTCGCCTAAAAACCTCCTGTCCAACCTTAAAGTCGATGTCGCGGCTTCGAATGTCATAGGTACGTTTGTTGGTTTTATACGCGTGTTCCAGATTTTTAACGACCTGGTTTCTAATCGATAACAATCAATCTTCCGGACAGACATTCACGTCGGAACCTCCAAGTAGACCCAAGTTCCTCAGCAACCCATATTCCGATGCGTGGTGTATCATGTGGAGACCGAAAAGAGCGTAGTACGGTTAAAACCCAATCGAGGAATGGTGCGAACTCCGCAAGGCGCAACTAATCCCGCTTAGATATTTATCCCAATCCTTCTGTTCCCCTTTTACGAAGGCTCGGATCGCAGCGATTATGGAACGATTTACTCGCTCGGAAGCATTAGATTGGGGTGAATACAGTACCGTATAGGTATGTTTTATCCCATATCCCATATCAGTCAGTTAAAATTTGCTGATTTAAATTGCACTCCGTTTTCGGACACTATTACATCGGGAACACCAAAAGTGTGAAATATATATTCTTCCAAATATTTGCAGATCTCTGAGGCGCAAAATTTTTTTAATGGTTTCAGGAAGTTGTACTTAGACAGGTGATCTAAGACGATTAAAATTCCGACAGACCCGGCCCTCGATCGTGGGTAGGGACCCAACAAATCTATGTATAGCCGTTGAAATGGCTGGGCTGATTGTACCCGCTGACCCATACGAGGACGCAAGATTTTGTTGAAGGGTTTGGTGCATTTGCACACTTTGCAATTAGAAATATAGTCTCGGATCTCTCTTGTCATATGAGGCCAAAAAAATAACGCTGTATATTCTCGATGGTTTTTCTTACCCCACCATGAGCACTAGTCAGGCGCCCGTGGGCTCGTTGTATGACGTCGTTGGTCAAGCTTTCTGGAACCCAAAGCTTCCACGAGTTGTTTTCCTAGTCTTCGTTACCAGAAGCAAATTCCCTACGTTTGTAAAGGTAATTCCCCACAACTTTCAAGTCTGGTAGTTTGTTCTGATTAGCAAGCACGTTGGATTTTAGCTTTTCATATTCGGTATTCTGGAATTCGGCGGAATCCAAATCAATTTCGGAACCCTTATCGACCAGTTCACACAGCTCGTCTGAATGCAGTCTAGACAGGGTATCTGGAACCACGTTCTCAGATCCTCTACGATGTTTAATGGAGAACTGAAATCCTTGAAGTTTCAGGGCCCACCGCGCCAGTCTACCGCTTAAGTCCGTCTGCCGCATCAGCCATTGTAAGCTGGCGTGATCGGTGATCACCGTGAATTCCTGACCCTCGATGTAGGCACGAAATTTCTTAATGCACAAAACTACGGCTAGGCATTCTTGCTCCGTGACACTGTAGTTCCTTTGAGCTTTGTTGAACTTCTGGGACATAAAAGCCACGGGGACTTCGTCTCCGTTATCAGTCACTTGGGCAAGAACGCTGCCTATACCGTCCTGGCATGCGTCACATAGTAACAAAAATGGTCTACTGAAATCTGGGTTAGACAATACTGGAGCTGTAGTCAAGCGTTGTTTAAGCTAGCTAAAAGCTCCCTCGGCTTCTGCCGACCAACGAAGGATTTCGACTTTTTAAGGAGTTCCCTGAGAGGGTGAGTTATGACAGAGAAGTTGGCTATGAAGCGCCGATACCATCCTGCCATTCCGAAAAATCTTCTCAATTGTCAAACAGACACGGGAGTTGGAAACTCCGTTATGGCAACGAGCTTGTCTGGATCTGCCTTCAGCGCTCCATATCCAACCACGTATCCCTGATACTTTACTTCCTTCAAGCCGAACTTGCTTTTACCAACTTTATAAGTCAGACCAGCCTTCCGTAAATGTAAGGCGACTTCCTCTAAAATCAGCAGATGCTTATCGAAAGTGTCGGTAATTACTAGTGGATCATCCAAGTATACAAATACAAAATTTCGAAGTTGGGGTAGTCTACAAAGGGTCTGTGGAGCGTTACACAACACGAAGGGCATCAGTCTGTATTGGTATAAAGGTCTATTCGGAACAGTGAGGGGCTTTTGTCCCGAGAATTTACCTTCAACGGAATCTGATGGAACTCTTCTTCAGATCCAAACTCGAGATGACCTCTGCAGGCGGCAATCGACCTAGAATCCCGTTAATGTGGGGCAAGGGATAAGCATCCTTGACTGTCACAGCGTTAACCTTCCTCGAGTCTAGACAAAGTCTGACTTTCCCTGGTTGACGCACCAACGCCACCGGCAAACTCCAGGAACTATTGGATTCTTCAATGATTCCTTGAGCCAACATCTCATCCAGCTCAGCGAAGATCAGTTCGCCGGAGATACTGGATAATGCTGCTGTCTTATTGGCTTTGCCTCCTGAACATCGATGACATGTTTAACCAGGGTCGTCTTTTCCAGTCCATCACGATCCGAGGAAGGAAACCGAGCTTTAACCGCTTCCAGTCTGCGTAAATGTCCACTTGTCAACTCGAGAGATTTGTTGGCATCATCCTTATCCAATCCAACCTCCAGACTATGGTGTAATTCTCCGATGATCCCAGGCGCTAGATTGAACGCCTTCCAGAAGTCGACCCCGAGGTACAAATCTTGTGAAAGATTGGGGATGAGGTACAGTTCGATTTTTCGAGTCTGCCCTCGAGATTCAATCTTAACGTCAATTTTTCCCTTTATCGGCTGACGACTTCCATATGCCGTTCTCACGCTAATGGTGAACCTCTTTAAATCGCGACCATCCCTTAGAATCTCTTCAGCCACCTTCGATCCGATACAGCTTATTGTTACCCCACTATCGAGTAGTCCCAACACAGAACGACCAAGAAACTTTACTTCGGCATACGAACGTACATCCTCACCTCGGTTGATGATCGCATTAACCAATATTCGACGCTTTTTCCGCACTGCTTTCCAAAATCTACGCGACCTAAGTGTCGAACGTTTACTTCTTTTTTGCACTGTGGCTGTGTCTGTGTCAAAAATACGCGCTCGAGCTTTTT
Organism: Nephrocerus scutellatus; assembly: GCA_947095585.1. Lineage (NCBI taxonomy): Eukaryota > Metazoa > Arthropoda > Insecta > Diptera > Pipunculidae > Nephrocerus > Nephrocerus scutellatus. The sequence continues at coordinate 74,339,759 of OX352761.1, read as the reverse complement.
GGTATTCGTCGAATCGCACATGGTACGGCTTAATGGGGAAAATTAATGGCTTTTTACTATCCGGTGGGGGTGTCAATCTATGTACGTTAGAGGCAAGCAAGGTCTTTGGGACTTGGGATTCACCCTGTCCTCTGCGGTTGAAATTACTTGAGGTGTGGGTTGCGCTGTCGAGGCTGAGCCACACCCGCTCCGGAGTTTCCCGAAGCCCTGCACATTACACAGTTTGGTTTATACATGTTTTCCGCTCCGCATCCGTAGCAAAAAATTCGCCGATCTTTCAGGCAATCAACATATCGGTGACCACCCTCTCCGCAATTCCAGCAAATGGGCGGTATGCAGACTTCATCAAGAGACCTACAGTCTATATCCACTTCGGCGACATTACGCCGGGGTATCGGGTTTCTGAATCCGTTAAACACACGGCTAACGTCCGCGAGGAATCGTTCCCGTTTACGGCAGATATCTCGGAGTTGTGCCACAGAGTTAATTGACAAATACAGTATTTCGTGCCGGATATCCGATTGATTTCGGGATTTGATATCAACGAGTTCGTCCTCTTTTATTGGGAAATTTAACCGATTGGTCATAACGGAAATCGAGTCGAGATACTCATCGAACGTTTTCCGCTCCTTCTGCTTCCTCGACAGAATACTTTCTAATAGATCATAATTCGTACGATTATCTTTGTATTGTAACCGCAAGGCTTCGCAAATATCGAACCAATTTCACGACGATCTTACGACAACCTAAATGTACCGGATAGAATGATTTACACAACCCGCGATAACTAAATGTCTTCAAAATTATTTCTATATCCCGCTTGGTAAGTGTTTCCAATATGATTCGTTCGTCGAACGTTGAAGAAATAACTAAAAAAGGAAATATATATATAATAAAAAAAATACTAAATCCTTAACTACCTCTATACTAATTATTTTTCCTAACTATTCCTCATTAGAATTCTTGGGCGATATTTTCAAGCAGAAAAAATAATAATTAAATTGCTTCGAATGAGAGAAAAAAAGAAAAAATCTCTAAAACTCAATGCACCGTCTTCCAGCAAGATCACCCAGGTCGACGGCTTTGGTACTGTTCTACATCCAAAACAAGCAAGCATTTCAGAATTTCAAGATTGAAATCTGGTAGGCAGTGAACTCCCGTACACAACAAAAAAAATAAAACAACAAAGATTCAGGTAAAACTTAGGACTTAGAATGTGCTAGTCATCCTCTAGTCAGGTCGTCCGCCTTAGGCAAGAGACCTGTAATTCCAGAAGATAGATAGGGGTGTGATGCAGTAACTACGCTGGCAGGATTCCGAACAGGAAATCAGAGTCAGGTATTCGATAACAAAATGCTTCCAAATGACCTGCAATTCTCAGCGACCTGCTTAGGTACTACACCATAACGGAAAAATAATGTCCTTCAGATAAAAGGGTATACATAAAAAAAAAGAGACCTGTAATTCCAGAAGATAGATAGGGGAGTGATGCTGTAACTACGCTGGCAGGATTCCGAACAGGAAATCAGAGTCAGGTATTCGATAACAAAATGCTTCCAAATGACCTGCAATTCTCAGCGACCTGCTTAGGTACTACACCATAACGGAAAAATAATGTCCTTCAGACAAAAGGGTATACATAAAAAAAATATATAAGATTTAATATTTCCAATTTTGTGTAGTTTCCAAACTCTAGCGCCATGCCAATTCTTCGAGTTATAATTAATTGCACCTGACTATGCGCCATTATATATGCAATGAACTACCCTCTAGATTGGTCAAATCGCACTTGAACTTAGTGAAGTGCATCAAGTATACGAAGATCGAGCAAGAAGAAATTTTAGATAAAATTGTGGACAACCCGTTTACAAGCTGATCCAACTGTTCTGGGCAGACCGTCTGCTTCCAGCTCAACGTCTGCTAATCCGCAGAAAGTCCGATCATCATGATAGACCGACGGAAGTCCGGATAGAAGGGAAAATGGAACTAAAGTGGAGAGTCCTCAAGACCGTAGAGAAGTGTTGAGGAATTTGGTCAGACCAGTCTCATTGGCCAGGAATCCGCTTAGAAGCTACCGGTTACCTGCACTTTCCGAAGGAACTGTCTGACTGCCCGCTCTCAATTGCAAATTAATGTCCTATAGACAATATGTATTAAGCTACAAAGTGAAAATTTAAAATGAATAGAGTGTGTGGAAAACCCAAAAGTAATTCAGAAACTGAACCTCATTCGTGCCCCACGTTGGGCGCCAAAAATTATATGTAATGGAATTTTTAACCCGGTGAACTATGGTTGCGCATACTTAGCCTTTAATGGATTAGGGCCTGGTGTTTAGTTTGGCCCCCCGTTTTCCATAGAGATACTAACCTCCCTGGGCTGCATGCTCTTGTACGGCCTTGCTCGTCGGCTTTGGGGGTGGGGTCTTGGTTGGTTAGTAACCTCTGTTCCATGGGAAATAATTTTATTTCGCATGCATTTGAAAAAAAAAAAAAAGGAAATGAGAAGAGGGAAAAGTGAGCGTGGGAGGGGAATCAGCACACTGCCAGGCTTGACATGTTTTGATGTTGGCGGAACGGCGTACCTATGTCTGCAGAACTCGTTCCGATCATCTCTACCAACCCTTTCTTTGGGCCCCGATGTCAGTGAACCCCCTAAATGGGGTTAAACCCCTACCGTCGATACTGCATGATCAAGCTGAAATGGTGCATCAAGTAAAGAAAACACTGACTTAAGGTTCATTTTATTATTGTACAAGTTTATTCAACAAAAAAAAATTGGGCGAAATGATCAAATGAATCTTACAATTAATGCTATGCACTAGGCTCGCTGTAATATTAATTAAATAAATTTTATTTTACATGGTGGCCTTAATTTAACAAAATTCTTTTCCGGAAAGTATGCAAAAAAAAAGAAAACCAGAGAACAATCTTTAGCCTAGAAATTTTCTGTAAGCAAACTTCTCTGCTCATTATTTATATAATCTTTGTAGACGGTTTTGCAACCAAAAAAAAGTTTACTTAGAATAATTCTACGAACACAAATTTTCTGTTAATAATAAATATATAATAATAATAAAATAATATTTGGCGCGACAGAACATTGCGGTCCAAGGCCTGGCTTCTCGCAACCATTTGTGTTGAGCATGTATATTTTTGCACACAAATGGAGGGGACCTACAATTTAATGCCGGATCCGAACGGCGAATTGAGAAGCTTTCCATGACAAGTTATTACTCTCGGACGTTGGTCAGACTTTCGCGAGAGGTGGGACACTGTGAAAAATACTTTTTGGTGTTACTGGGATTCGAACCACGAACCTCCAGCTCAGAAGTCCATGCTCTTATCCACTGAGCCACGGCGCCCACAATTTTCTGTTACTTATTTAAATATTCTGTATTGCAAACTATGCAACCCAAAATAAAAGTTTACTTAAATGAATTCAATGAACAAACAAATGTTCTGTTACTTATTTAAATATTCTTGGTTGCCAAGTATGCAACAAAAATAAAAGTTTATTTAAATTAATTCTGTAAACAAAAAAAAATGTCTGTTACTTATTTAAATATTCTTGGTTGCAATGCAACAAAAAATAAAAGTTTACTTAAAACAATTCTGTGAACATTTTCGGCCACTCAGGCTAATTTCTAGACCACCAGACTGGACGAGCTGCGACTTCTCGTTAGCATTGATAAAAACCCACTGACCGATACTCAATCATAAATTTGCCAACGCTAGTTCCTACAGTCGTTACCCGGTATTTTTCCATCGCTTTCTTACATACATACCTCGTAACAACAATGGATTTAGTTTCCTCTTTCTTTCTATGAGGTATTGTGCTCAGCCGACTATTCCATGTATGTACACAAACTTTACGAAAACGACAAGAGAAAAAATTCACGATTTATAGGGTGAGTTATCTCACTTCAGTCACAAGACGGTATGTATGACAGTATCATGGGATAGCTCGCTTTTACTTAGCCCGACTGTTACAATATACCTATAATATATCTACATATATAAAAAAAGATATTAAAGTATTTTACAAATAATATTTACATTAAATAAAAATCTACATTTAGGGAATTCTCAGCAACCACAAACTAAAGTCCCATCAGTTAAGCTTCCATTGCCTAAACGGCAATGTAAAACTAGTAGTGGACACCGGCGCTGAGGTAAGCATTATCACCGAAAAAGTGATATCACCAGAAACACAAATAAATAGAAAAAATACATGTACAATACAAACACGTTTCGGAACTGGAAATACTTTAGGGAGTTGCCAGGGTAATTTCAATTTGAAAACTCAAATACCCTGCAATTGTCAAGTATTACGCAACATGCCTGGGCTATCTGAAGACGGATTATTTGGAAATGATTTCCTGTCACAAAATTGTGATGTAAAGGGACCTGAGCAACTACTAAAGTTTCCTCGCACGGAAACTAACTCTGAAGAGTTCAGCGTCCCTCTGAATTACAACGACAGAAATCCGTGTCGCAAAACGGCAGTCGAAGAGGGACCAACTACGTACAGAGCGAGACCTGAAGAGGTTGCAAAAACCGCTTGTAGCGTCTCCAAGGCTTTTTCTACACAAGAAGCTGACTGCATAACCTCAACGATGCATACAGATAATGAAATGAGTAGAAATTGATAAATCTGCAGAGTTCAACATAACTATCTTTGCCGCAAAAGGGCAGTCGAAATGGGACCAACTACATACAAAGCGAGACCCGAAGAGGTTACAAAACCGGCTTGTAGCATCTCCAAGGCTTCTTCTACACAAGAAGCTGGCTGCATAAGCTCAACGATGCGTATAGATAACAAAGTTCCAAAGACAGCATCTAATAGCACCCATAATCAATTTAGGTCAGTGGAAATAGGGCTAAATCAACACATCAGCACACCTGCACGATCACAAACGGTCATCGCCGTTCCAATAGATTTAGAGGAAGAAATACTCTGCCTATCACAAGAAATTGGCAATGGAGTCTTCCTGTCTAACAGCATATTGCCACCAGGCCAAAGCGCTTTAATAGGTGCAATAAATGTAACCACAAAGCCTGTAAAAGTCACTAATTTAACTTTACAACTGATCCCGGTAAAAGACTACATACTAGTACCTATGAAAACCGAGGACACGCAAAGTAAAACAAGCAAGGAAAAAAATTCTCATAACGATACTGACAAAAGAGAGAGCAAAACGCAAATTGTCTCAATTTAGCACATCATATATATGTTCACAGAGTTAGATCCTATGGACGATCCACTTAAAATATCGCGCTCTAAACAGCTTGAACAAGAATTAAAAATAGACAACAATCTAAACCCTGATGAAAAAGAGGCAATAGTAGATCTTTGCAATGAGTATAGTGATATATTCCACTTAACTGGTGACGAACTAACATACACCACGGCCATAACGCATGAGATACCGCTGGTGATAGATCAACCGCCTATAAATCAAAAAATTTATAGACATTCCGAGATACAGAAACAAGTTATCAATGATAAACTAAGGGAAATGCTTGAAAATGACATAGTCCAACCTAGTAAAAGCCCGTGGAACTCACCCCTTCTCGTAGTTCCCAAAAAGGCGGGCCCGCATGGTGAAAGAAGGTGGAGAGATGTGGTCGATTTTCGTAAGCTCAACGAAAAAACAATCGGCGATGCTTATCCCTTACCTCGAATAGAGGATATTCTAGACCAGCTCGGTCATTCCCGTTACTTTTCTACGCTCGATCTTGCCAGCGGCTATCACCAAGTTTTAAAGGATGTTAAAGATCGGGCCAAAACAGCTTTTAGCACTAACTACGGACATAATGAGTTCACACGCATGCCGTTTGGACTAAAAGGAGCTCCAGCTACCTTTCAAAGGCTGATGAACTATGTTCTTACTGGTCTACAAGGACTTGAATGTTTAGTATATCTGGATGATATAGTCATCTACGGCAAAAATCTTAACGATCACAATGCCAAACTAAAAAAGGTTTTCGACAGATTAAGAGAACATAAGCTCAAATTGCAGCCGGAAAAATGCAAGTTCCTGCAAAAGAAAGTCGTTTATTTGGGACATATATGCACAGAAAAAGGAGCACTTCCAGACCCCAGCAAGACAGCCTGCATTCCAAACTTTCCTGTTTCGCGAACAATAAGACAAGTACAGTCTTTTTTGGGGCTTGCTAATTACTACCGTAAATTTATCCCACAGTTTTCTAAAATAGTGCGACCACTGACCAATCTCCTCTGCAAAGACGTAAAGTTTACATGGACAGAAAAATGTCAAAACGCATTCCATTTAATCAAACAACGTTTCGTCTCACCTCCTCTTCTGATTTATCACGATTTTACCCAACCTTTTAACCTCCCCACTGACGCAAGCGGCGAAGCAACCGGAGCCGTAGTTTCACAAGGAGACGTTGATAAAGACCAACTCATTGCTTACGCTAGTCGTACTCTGAATAAAGCCGAACGCAATTACTCAACAATAGAAAAAGAGTTGTTAGCGATTTATGGGCTACCAAAAATTTTCGGTGTTACCTCCAAGGGCGACAATTTACGGTCTACACTGATCACAAGCCGTTAAAAGGAATTTTTAATGTCAAAGACCCTACAGCTCGACTCATACGTTTCCACCACAAGTTGTCTGAATTTAATTATAGAATTGAATACAAGCCAGGCAAATTCAATACAAATGCCGACGCTCTCAGTTGAATTCCACAGGAGAGTGTACAAAAGGACACACCAACGGCAACACCCACAATCAAGACACTCGAAAACAAACAATTCGAGAATGAGTCTAAAGACGCTTTTCAATGTAATGCTGTTACAAGATTACAAGCCCAGAATCCCAAATCAGCAAGTCAGAAAAGACTATCAGAAAAAGGATAGGAAAAAGAAATAATTAAAGAACTCATGGACAGTTTAGAAAATCAATCACAAACTGAAATACAAATAAATAGTAAAACCAATATAGAGGAAATCACTAAACCTGAGGAAACAATATTAAAAGATTATCACTCCCTGATTCGGCGGTCATCAGGGAGTGATAAAAACATACAAAAGAATTCGTACAAAGTATTGTTGGCGACACATGCTCAAAGATATTAAGAAATATATTAAAAGAAGTCAAATAAAATCCTAACGACAAAAATTGCTGAACTCGAACAGCGGTTAGAGGCGTTTTCCAATATTGTTCATCAAGCGTAGATACTGCTGATAGCAATACCATCAAAATAAAGACATCATATCGTAACGTTACCAAAGAATCAGACACAAAAAAGCAGTTACGTTAAAAAGTATTGTTATTCAAGTTTTTATTTTATTTGAGTAGTTTTTAGAAGTAGAATTTTTATTGACTTTCTGTCTCAGTAGCTGTGCGTGCCTTTTTCGTTTGTTAGGCCTGGTACTACAAACGAATAAGTAACGTTTTCACCGTTGAGTGGTTGGTTCGTAGAAATTCTTCTTATTATTGTTATTTTTAATATTTTTTTATTTTTTATTTTATTATTATCTTATTTTACGTATATTTTCATCATCTTGATGGGTTTGGTTTTTTTTAATTTGTAAAATGAACTCTTATTTTGAAATTCATTTCACAAATATTCGCGGCATTAAAAGTAATTTCAACTCGATCGTAGCACATCTTGACGCGAATAAACCTGCGGTTCTAAGTTTATGTGAAACGCAGGCCTCTTATATGGGTACCCCAAATGATTTTCAATGTCCGGGGTATTCTCGTGTCGACTGTTTGGTTCCTCATCGTGGGGTTATTTTATTTATACGATAAGACATCAGTTTTAGTGTACCTAATGTTAATATTCCAAACAGTAATCCCATGTTCAATACGATATGGATTGAAATTGTAATTTCAAACCATTCGATGTTTATTTGTTCCCTTTATCGTAGTCCTAATTTGTCACCTGATGACACTAATATTGAGTTTAATTACTTATCAGACACAATAGAAAAGATTTACCAATCATCAACAAAATCACAATGATTCATGGTTGACCTATTCGAATGGTAGAGATCGATAAGGTGAAACCGCTGAACTATTTTCAAATGTTAATCTTTTTACCCAACTCGTTGATAAGCCAACTAGGTATCCCGATACTACTGGTCAATCACCTCACCTTTTAGATTTATTTCTAACTACTATGCTAGAGAAATATTCAATTGATGTATCTGCTCCATTAGGTCTTTCTGACCATGCCAAATTTTCAATATCACCAGCCCTTATAGAGCCTACAAGTAAAAGGCTACTCTGGCACTATAAAAATGCAAACTGGGAGCTCCTGAACCAATTTTATAGCTCATTTGATTGGTCAACCTGTTTTTCCAGCAATAATGCTGATGAAGCATCACAAGCTATCACGTCAACCATTTTGCTAGGAATGAAAGATTGCATTCCTTCATCATTTAAAAAGAAAAATACTCATAAAAATAAATGGTTTAACGAACATTGCAGGTCAGCAGTCGCGTGTAAAAAAGCAGCCCATTTGGACTACGTTAATTGCACTTCTGAAGAAAACCTTGTAAAGTTTCGAATAGCTAGAAACAGATCAAACGCTATATTGAAAAGGTACAAAATAATATATGACCTTAAGATTCGAGATAGCATGCGAAAAATTTTGGATTCTGATTCAAACAGTCGAAGCTTTTGGTCGTTTGCTGCATTGGTTAAAAGAAACTTTGCAGACAATACTTCGTCTATTCCTTCTTTATTTCATAATGTTATTCATTATAGAACTAATATTGAGAAAGCTAATCTCTTAGCTTCTCATTTTGCTGGTGCATCTACTCTTCCTTTAACTAATCAAAGCCCCCCAATTCTCCCGAATCTAGGCCCAGGTATGTATAAAATCTATTTTCGGAAACGGGTTGTTTCAAAGATTCTGAAAGAACTTGACCCCAATAAAGCGACTGGCCCCGACGGTATTCTGACAAAAGAGAGAGCAAAACGCAAATTGTCTCAATTTAGCACATCATATATATGTTCACAGAGTTAGATCCTATGGACGATCCACTTAAAATATCGCGCTCTAAACAGCTTGAACAAGAATTAAAAATAGACAACAATCTAAACCCTGATGAAAAAGAGGCAATAGTATTTCTTTGCAATGAGTATAGTGATATATTCCACTTAACTGGTGACGAACTAACATACACCACGGCCATAACGCATGAGATACCGCTGGTGATAGATCAACCGCCTATAAATCAAAAAATTTATAGACATTCCGAGATACAGAAACAAGTTATCAATGATAAACTAAGGGAAATGCTTGAAAATGACATAGTCCAACCTAGTAAAAGCCCGTGGAACTCACCCCTTCTCGTAGTTCCCAAAAAGGCGGGCCCGCATGGTGAAAGAAGGTGGAGAGATGTGGTCGATTTTCGTAAGCTCAACGAAAAAACAATCGGCGATGCTTATCCCTTACCTCGAATAGAGGATATTCTAGACCAGCTCGGTCATTCCCGTTACTTTTGTACGCTCGATCTTGCCAGCGGCTATCACCAAGTTTTAAAGGATGTTAAAGATCGGGCCAAAACAGCTTTTAGCACTAACTACGGACATAATGAGTTCACACGCATGCCGTTTGGACTAAAAGGAGCTCCAGCTACCTTTCAAAGGCTGATGAACTATGTTCTTACTGGTCTACAAGGACTTGAATGTTTAGTATATCTGGATGATATAGTCATCTACGGCAAAAATCTTAACGATCACAATGCCAAACTAAAAAAGGTTTTCGACAGATTAAGAGAACATAAGCTCAAATTGCAGCCGGAAAAATGCAAGTTCCTGCAAAAGAAAGTCGTTTATTTGGGACATATATGCACAGAAAAAGGAGCACTTCCAGACCCCAGCAAGACAGCCTGCATTCCAAACTTTCCTGTTTCGCGAACAATAAGACAAGTACAGTCTTTTTTGGGGCTTGCTAATTACTACCGTAAATTTATCCCACAGTTTTCTAAAATAGTGCGACCACTGACCAATCTCCTCTGCAAAGACGTAAAGTTTACATGGACAGAAAAATGTCAAAACGCATTCCATTTAATCAAACAACGTTTCGTCTCACCTCCTCTTCTGATTTATCACGATTTTACCCAACCTTTTAACCTCCCCACTGACGCAAGCGGCGAAGCAACCGGAGCCGTAGTTTCACAAGGAGACGTTGATAAAGACCAACCCATTGCTTACGCTAGTCGTACTCTGAATAAAGCCGAACGCAATTACTCAACAATAGAAAAAGAGTTGTTAGCGATTTATGGGCTACCAAAAATTTTCGGTGTTACCTCCAAGGGCGACAATTTACGGTCTACACTGATCACAAGCCGTTAAAAGGAATTTTTAATGTCAAAGACCCTACAGCTCGACTCATACGTTTCCACCACAAGTTGTCTGAATTTAATTATAGAATTGAATACAAGCCAGGCAAATTCAATACAAATGCCGACGCTCTCAGTTGAATTCCACAGGAGAGTGTACAAAAGGACACACCAACGGCAACACCCACAATCAAGACACTCGAAAACAAACAATTCGAGAATGAGTCTAAAGACGCTTTTCAATGTAATGCTGTTACAAGATTACAAGCCCAGAATCCCAAATCAGCAAGTCAGAAAAGACTATCAGAAAAAGGATAGGAAAAAGAAATAATTAAAGAACTCATGGACAGTTTAGAAAATCAATCACAAACTGAAATACAAATAAATAGTAAAACCAATATAGAGGAAATCACTAAACCTGAGGAAACAATATTAAAAGATTATCACTCCCTGATTCGGCGGTCATCAGGGAGTGATAAAAACATACAAAAGAATTCGTACAAAGTATTGTTGGCGACACATGCTCAAAGATATTAAGAAATATATTAAAAGAAGTCAAATAAAATCCTAACGACAAAAATTGCTGAACTCGAACAGCGGTTAGAGGCGTTTTCCAATATTGTTCATCAAGCGTAGATACTGCTGATAGCAATACCATCAAAATAAAGACATCATATCGTAACGTTACCAAAGAATCAGACACAAAAAAGCAGTTACGTTAAAAAGTATTGTTATTCAAGTTTTTATTTTATTTGAGTAGTTTTTAGAAGTAGAATTTTTATTGACTTTCTGTCTCAGTAGCTGTGCGTGCCTTTTTCGTTTGTTAGGCCTGGTACTACAAACGAATAAGTAACGTTTTCACCGTTGAGTGGTTGGTTCGTAGAAATTCTTCTTATTATTGTTATTTTTAATATTTTTTTATTTTTTATTTTATTATTATCTTATTTTACGTATATTTTCATCATCTTGACGGGTTTGGTTTTTTTTAATTTGTAAAATGAACTCTTATTTTGAAATTCATTTCACAAATATTCGCGGCATTAAAAGTAATTTCAACTCGATCGTAGCACATCTTGACGCGAATAAACCTGCGGTTCTAAGTTTATGTGAAACGCAGGCCTCTTATATGGGTACCCCAAATGATTTTCAATGTCCGGGGTATTCTCGTGTCGACTGTTTGGTTCCTCATCGTGGGGTTATTTTATTTATACGATAAGACATCAGTTTTAGTGTACCTAATGTTAATATTCCAAACAGTAATCCCATGTTCAATACGATATGGATTGAAATTGTAATTTCAAACCATTCGATGTTTATTTGTTCCCTTTATCGTAGTCCTAATTTGTCACCTGATGACACTAATATTGAGTTTAATTACTTATCAGACACAATAGAAAAGATTTACCAATCATCAACAAAATCACAATGATTCATGGTTGACCTATTCGAATGGTAGAGATCGATAAGGTGAAACCGCTGAACTATTTTCAAATGTTAATCTTTTTACCCAACTCGTTGATAAGCCAACTAGGTATCCCGATACTACTGGTCAATCACCTCACCTTTTAGATTTATTTCTAACTACTATGCTAGAGAAATATTCAATTGATGTATCTGCTCCATTAGGTCTTTCTGACCATGCCAAATTTTCAATATCACCAGCCCTTATAGAGCCTACAAGTAAAAGGCTACTCTGGCACTATAAAAATGCAAACTGGGAGCTCCTGAACCAATTTTATAGCTCATTTGATTGGTCAACCTGTTTTTCCAGCAATAATGCTGATGAAGCATCACAAGCTATCACGTCAACCATTTTGCTAGGAATGAAAGATTGCATTCCTTCATCATTTAAAAAGAAAAATACTCATAAAAATAAATGGTTTAACGAACATTGCAGGTCAGCAGTCGCGTGTAAAAAAGCAGCCCATTTGGACTACGTTAATTGCACTTCTGAAGAAAACCTTGTAAAGTTTCGAATAGCTAAAAAAAGATCAAACGCTATATTGAAAAGGTACAAAATAATATATGACCTTAAGATTCGAGATAGCATGCGAAAAATTTTGGATTCTGATTCAAACAGTCGAAGCTTTTGGTCGTTTGCTGCATTGGTTAAAAGAAACTTTGCAGACAATACTTCGTCTATTCCTTCTTTATTTCATAATGTTATTCATTATAGAACTAATATTGAGAAAGCTAATCTCTTAGCTTCTCATTTTGCTGGTGCATCTACTCTTCCTTTAACTAATCAAAGCCCCCCAATTCTCCCGAATCTAGGCCCAGGTATGTATAAAATCTATTTTCGGAAACGGGTTGTTTCAAAGATTCTGAAAGAACTTGACCCCAATAAAGCGACTGGCCCCGACGGTATTCCGCTATTAGTATTGAAAAGTTGTCATCTTACTTTGGCAAAACCGCTTAGCAAATTGTTTCATCTCTCAATGAAGACAGGCGTTTTTCCATCATTTTGGAAAATAGCAAATATTCAACCCGTTCCGAAAAAAGGTGATAAATCGGCACCTACGAACTACCGACCTATTGCTTTGTTGTCGGTTCTATCGAAGGTAATGGAATCTATCGTTAATTTCAGACTAATGAACTATCTGGATTCGAATGTTCTTTTATCCGATGTGCAGTATGGATTTCGTAAAAATCGATCTTCAGGCGAACTAATGACGTGCATGACTCATTGTTTGGAGCGAAGCATTGAAAACCTAGGTGAATCAAGCGTTGTTTCCTTAGATATTGCTAAAGCTTTTGATAGAGCATGGCATGATTGTCTTATTAATAAGATTCGTGCGCTGAATTTACACTCCTCTCTCATTACATGGATTGAGAATTATTTATGGAACCGTAAAATAAAAGTTGTATTAAATGGTATATCTTCAGATTCACATGGGATCAATGCTGGCGTGCCTTGTCTCCCACGCTCTTCTTGATATATATCAACGACCTGTTGTCTTCTACAACCTGTGATATCCATTCATTTGCTGATGATACAACACTATCGGCCTCCATTGAGTTTGTCAATCAAAAAGAATGCAATTCTCGCTTGAATGGTTCGCGTGCATTAATGAATTTGACTATTCTGTCTAATATTCAAATCATTCTTGATTGGGGCATTTCTAACAGAGTAGAATTTAACCCAAATAAATTCCAGTCTTGCCTTTTTTCTCAGAAGACAACTCAACATTATGTTCCTCCTGTTATTAATGGTACCTCTATTGCGAGATCTGATTCACTTAAGTTGTTAGGTTTAAAAGTATCAAGTGATCTTTCCTGGAAAGAACATATTTATGAAATTTCAAAAAGAGCTAGCCAATGTTTAGGCTTCATAAGACGTTGTAACTTCTACTTCACTCCCTCTGAAGTGTTAAGATTATATAAATCTTATGTTAGACCAATTTTCGAATTTAATTCATATGTGTGGGGTGGTGCTCCAAGATCGCATTTTGTTCATCTTGATGGTGTTCAAAATAAAGTTATCCGTTTGATAAACGATGTAACCATTACTTCGTCTCTTGATACTTTGGAGCACAGACGAAATGTAGGAGCTTTATCTGTTTTCTATAAATTTTACAACGGTAAATGTTCTTAAGAAACCCGTTCTCTAGTTCCTGGTCCTTTTCTCAGTAACGTAAACACTCGTTTAAGGTGCAATCAACATAGATTTTTTCATGTAGAACCCAACACTTTAAATCCTCCTTTTTTTCCGAGAGTCTCTTCGATGTGAAATCAATTGGTCGAACACGTGTTTCCAGAATTCCAGAATCTTATAATCTGCAGGCGTTCAAATTAGCCGTTAACGACTTCTTGAAGGATGATGGTTAAAGTATTCATAAGTTGTTTCTTAATATATAAAAAATAAAAAAAAAAAAAAATTGTTTATCAGTATTTTTTATATTTTTTAAAAATTCGTAATACTTTCTTGGTCAAGGTTTTTTGTAGTTTTCCCTGACCATGATTCATTGATAAAAGTAAAGTATTTGGACTCGCGTCGTTCTAAATTCGTGTTCGTTTTCCGTATTGCTTTTCCATTTAATCAGGGAGAATTCTGAGAAAATAAATTGAAACCTACAAACGTGAGGAATGTGATATATTGTAAATCACATTCCTTCGATTTTTATTTTATTTTGAATTTAATAAAGGGCTTAGCCCAACTTATTGCCGTGGCGTAAGTCATTCACGGAATCATCCCTTGGCAATAAGTATTTATATAAAAAAAAAAAAGTGTAAAAAATGCCAAACCTTGAAGGCGACACTTTCTTTCCGAATGCCAATTGTCATCACAGATATCGCCGAAAAACCTTTTGATAAAGTGTATCTAGATATCGTAGGACCTTTGGAGCAATCTTTTTCCGAAAACCTCTACATATTAACCTTCCAGGATAATCTAAAAAAATTCTTTGATTGCTATGCCATACCAAATGCAGAGGCTCAAACAGTAGCTCAAGTAGTCTTCGACCAAATAATTACACGGTACGGTATTCCCAAGAAGATAGTAACAGACCAGGGAACAAACTTCCTTAGTGACCTTTTTAAAGAACCGTGTAAGTTGTTAAAAATAAAGAAATTGCAAACATCAGCGTACCACCCACAGTCAAATGGAGCTTTGGAACGAGTTCATCGGCCACTGGTAGAATACATACGTACTATAGTCGACGAAAATCCTAAATCCTGGGATCAATATCTAAGAACGGCCGCATTTGTATACAATAATAGTGTTCATGACAGCACCAAATTAACACCAATGGATTGCCTTTATGGTTTCTCACCTGAGATACCATCTAACTTAAAAACTTAAAACGAGAACCTGAACCTCTTTATAACCACAAAAGTTATTACCACATGTTGAGATATAAACTTCAAAAAACATATTCAATAGCGAAACATAATTTACTAGCCAGCAAACATAGGTCAAATGGTTATTATGATACTTTTCATGTAGGAGATAAGGTGCTCATTAAAAGCGAAAATCGTAAGGGCAAATTAGCACCTATTTGGAGGGGACCTTATTCTGTTACGGCAGTTAAAAGACTCGTTTACACAACTATCAAGTTAGGTAGAAAACAAATAGTAGTACATAACAACCGTTTAAAGCCTTACTATGAATAACATAACCCCACTACAACGTTCGTAACATTAAACTTAGGTTACTAATTTTATTTTCATCTCCCTATAGTACATGATGGAGCTGTTGTTTCTGTGTTTATTAACTATCTTTCCCATTGGAGAATCTCCTGAGCAACCATAAAGAATAACCCCTCTTAATAACACGGGCGTGGTGTTCGTAGGTTTAGGCGAACTATGGATCTATCACAACACCTGGATCGTCCTCACCGAGATAGATCTATGGGTATTAGGAAACCAAACAATTTTGGCTGAATATGCAGAACACCTGGTAAACCAACTGTGCAGTAATGACAATAATACCAACAAAAGAAATTGTCAATGAACAGTAAATTAGATGAAATACAAACCAATGAGAAAAAACTATACGAATTGGATAAACAGCAAATCAGTGTAGTCAGTACCACCCTTCAAAAGATTCAAAAACCATTGAAAACCCTAATGTATAGACAGCAAAACATTGGCTATCAGATAAACGAGATGTTACAACTCACCGAAAATTTCACTAAAATACAACTAAATAGTAACAAGTATCCTATTACAAGTTTACGACACAGAGTCACGTCAAAGTACATTAATTGATATCATTTTGGCATGCATGCATGCAGGTTGTCACTAGGCCAATAACCTCGCCTGTAAAAAATTATTATTACGGAACCCAAAATCAGCATCGGATACACTGATGAACAACCAATTTTCTCATGGAACGTACGCTCACTGTATAGAGCTCGAGCTGAACAGCAGCTGGCCGATACCCTGTCTAAATATAAAGCTGACATAACAGCAATCCAGGAGATGCCGTTGACAGGGAATGGTATCTTACAAAAATCAGAATATAACATATATTACAGATGTCATGCAAAATATCATGTGCATGGGGGTGGGGTCTCTAGTCAGCAAAAGAATGAAACCCACCGTTATCGGATTTAAAGCAATAAATGAACGGCTATGCACCATTCGCGTGCGGGGCAAATTTAAAAACATAAGCCTCATAAACGTTCATGCACCTACAGAGGATTCCCCAGATGATGAAAAAGAAGAATTCTTTGAATCATTCGAAGGGGAACTCCATGCCTGCACTCATTATGATGTAAAAATCATTCTGGGGGATATGAATGCTAAAATAGGTAGGGAGCCAGTATTCAGGCAATACAATGGCACCCATAGCTTACACGAGAACACTAACGACAATGGACAACGAGTCATAGAGATGTCAGCAAGCAATAATTTGGTCGTTTTGAGTACAAGGTTTGCGCGTAAAAATATCCACAAAGCCACCTTGGTATCCCCCGATTGAGCCACTCGCAACCAGATAGACCACGTGTTGATAGACCGCCGCCACAACCCGAACCTGATGACGGTACGAACGTACCGAGGTGCCAACGTCGACTCGGACCACTATCTTGTTGGTATGGTGCTCCGAGCGCGGATTGCATCACCACGAAAGACTGCATCCGAGAATCAGATTCGAGTCAACACAGCTGCCCTTCGCAATGAAGAGATCAGAAACAACTACGGTCAAGAGATAGGAGTCGCCCTAAATGCAGGGAGAGTAAGTCCTGGGGCTGAGATGCCGGGCGTAGAAGAGAAATGGACACGCCTTAAGAATACTGTCATTAGTACTGCTGACTCCATCTTAGGCAGTAGTCGTAGAGATCGGAACGACTGGTTCGATGACGAATGTAAGCTAGCGACAGAACGTAAGAATATTGCGTACCGAGCAATGCAACAATCTTATAGAACGCGGGCACGCGAAGATGAATATAAAGAGCTCAGAAGATATAAAAAAACAGTTCACCGGCGAAAGAAAGCAGCCTGGGAGAAGAATCTTGTCCGTGAACTGGAACAGTACAGAGATCAAGGACCGCACCAGGCGTGGAAGTTCTACCAAAGAGTCCGCGGTATGACGCAATATACACCGCGTTGCACATACTGCAAGGACAAAGAGGATAATCTGATCGCCGATCGTAAAGGCATATTAGAGCGATGGGAAGGGCTCTTTCATGAGTTGCTAAATGGCCAGCTAACTGAGGAATTGGAGGCTCCACCAATGACCGAAGATCATACTATGCTGCCGCCAACAAGCATAGACGAAGTAAGCAGAGCGATAAATCGGCTCAACAATAATAAGGCCCCGGGATCTGATGGGATCCCAGCGGAACAAATAAAAAAAATTGGAGGCCCCACATTACACCAAGCAATTCATGAAATAATAGTGCAAGTATGGAAAGAAGAAGCTATGCCAGAAGACTGGCGAAGAAAGGAGATATCAAAATCTGGTATAACGTTGTTGAGTACCGCGTATAAGATTTTCTCCTCTATCCTTCAAGACAGAATATCCCCATACGCTAAAGTCATCATTGGTCCAAACCAGTGTGGCTTCATCCCATGCAAATCAACAACTGATCAGATTTACACCCTAAGGCAGGTGATGGAAAAATGTCTAGAGTTTCAAAACTCACTACACCATCTTTTTATAGACTTTAAAGCCACCTATGATAGTATAGCCAGAGTAGAACTTTATAAAGCCATGAGAGAACTCGGCATCCCAAATAAACTGACACGACTATGTAGGTTGACCATGACCAATGTTATTAACCAAGTAAAAATATCTGGATCACTATCAAGCACATTCAACATATATATCGGGTTCCGACAAGGGGATGGACTGACCTGCGTCCTCTTCAACTTGGCGTTGGAGAAAGTGATCCGAGAATCTGACGTAACGGCGAGAGGAACAATCCTCTATAATTCCTTTCAGATACTGGCTTACGCAGACAATATTGACATCGTTGGTAGAAACCCAAGAGCTGTACAGGAAGCTTTCATCCAGATAGAGCAGGCGGCACGAAATCTGGGGCTGCACATAAATGAGAGCAAAACAAAGTTCATGGTGGCCACGTCTGCGAGTAGAAGATCCAACATTTGTCCCTCAATTCAAATAGTGGAGCGCGAATTTAAAGTAGTGCAATCCTTTAACTATCTCGGGTCAACTATAGCAGCCGATAACAGCATGGAACCAGAAATACGCGCACGGTTGCTTAAAGCCAACAGAGCCTACTATAGTCTGTCAAGACTCTTCAAATCCAGGAACTTAACCATAACATCCAAGCTGCTGATATATAAAACAATGGCCATACCAGTACTTACATATGGATCCGAGACTTGGGTGCTTAGCAAAAAGCATTCTGACCTCTTAGCCGCGTTCGAGAGAAAAGTCTTACGGAGAATTGTTGGCCCGATATGTGAGGAAGGCCGATTCCGGAGACTCTATAATGATGAGATCTACGAGCGTTACCGCGATGTCGAGATCGTGAAGAAAATTAAGCTCGGTAGGCTCCGGTGGGCAGTAAACCTAGCTCGCATGAGCGAAGAGGCACCAGCTCGAAAGTCCTTTGCGGTAGGATTTATGGAACACGACAGCGAGGTTGGCCAAGCCTACGCTGGAAGGATGGCGTAGACCAGGACACCCAGAGTTTAGGGATGCCAAACTGGATGACATCGGCTCGAAATGGGGACCGGTGATGATGAAATCCAATATGTAAAAACTGTCTGCCAATTTTATACCAAACGGCTGAAGTAAAATTCCATCTGTTACGAGAAAAGCTAGTAGTGAAAATAATAATAATAATATTCGGCGCGACAAACCATTGCGGTCCAAGGGCCAGCTTCAACCATTCGTGCTGCGCATGTATATTTTTGGACACAAATGGAAGGGACCTACAATTTAAGGCCGGATCCGAACGGCGAATTGAGAAACTTTCCGTGACAAGTTATTTATTTACTCTCGGAACGTTTGTCACCCATTCGCGAGAGGTGGGACACCGTGAAAAATACTTTTGGTGTTACTGGGATTCGAAAAACGAACCCCCTGCTCAGTAGCCATGCTCATTTCCACTGAGCCACGGTGCCCACAGTAGTGAAAATAACACTACCAATATTCGTATTACCCAAGATGCAATTTTTTAATATTCTTTGTTTCCCAATACACCTTTCGGCAGGACACTCCCTAGTACCTGACATCAAATATTCCCACTTATCTGCTCAAACTGAAACTCAAGAGTTTATTCTACTCCATTCCGGTGGTGTCCAAAATTTTGTTAAAATCACGCATGGTCTAAACACAACCACTTTAGTAGGAAAACTCGAAAGTCCCATAATGATAGTATCTACTCAATGTCACTACCGAATTCAAGTCCACTCACAAGATTCTTTCATTAAAATGACTAGACTTAACACTTGGCTATATTCGGTTACCAAACCAACCATAATACGTATACTCTGTTAAAGGAGTTTATTAACACATAAATTAATCGGTCAGGGCATCCTCACAATAAACCATCCTTGCCAAGTATACATTCAAGATCATACCATTTATTATCAGGGAGACGCAATGCCACCTTCAACGATCATATACAACCACCGTATTTCCACATTGTTAATGACGAACTATCCCAACTTAACCGTACGATTCTTATTCCCAATATTTTGTATTCCACCCCAACACAATTAATTACAAACACCGATACTAACGTTGTCATACATAAAAGCACTCAATCACTGGAAGAAATCAATAATAAGCTAGAACAACTAAACAAGGATCAAAAATCTATTAATCACCACACCTTGTCATTGGCCTCTTTCTCTATATCCAGTCTGCTAATAATAGGGCTAATCGCATATATTGTGGTTAAAACTTTCCCCATACTTCTAAAAAACCTGCAGGGTAAGATAACGCTTGCAGAAGATGTAGAAATGCAAACTATAGAAACCTCTCCCAACATTTCGAAACTTCGTGAAATCTGACCTTCACGTCTTATACAATTGAATAGCAAACCTAATAGCCAACTAACTCAATCACCGACACTGTCAAAAACTGCCTGAATACGTTTAGTAGGGTAAATAATATAAAATAATGTAAGTTTTAATATAACAAGATATATCAAAATGTTGTTTAGTAAAAAATAAATTCAAATAAATCAAGTAAAAACAACAACAATTTTTCTTAAAAATAAATGTTAGTAGGTACATATTATTAATTATTCTTATATAAAAACGAAACCAAAAAAAACATACATATTACATATATCGTTACTATTTAAGTTTAAAAATAAAAAAAAAATAATAAAAATTACTAGATTTTATAAACAAGCTGAATCAAAATTTCCTGTCTCAAAAAAGATAAAAAAATTAAATAATATTGCAATTGAACAAATACAGAAAAAAGCGGTACCCAAAGAGGATAACAATATCGCCTGTAATAAAATTTTAAACAACAAAGGCAGAAGACATATATTTACATATATTGTAAAAAACAAACAAAAACCAAACAAATAAGCATTACTAGATGCGTTTAAATTAACAACAAAGTCATTAAACAAAACTGAATTAAATTTAAATACCTGTCTCAAAAAAAAATAAAATAAAGGAAAATTACATGAAAAAGTTACAAACAGACCGGTACCTAAAGAGGACACCAATACCGCCTGCATTAATTAAAATAGATAAAAACAAAACAAAGACAACTTGCATATATCGCTAGAAAAAGCTACACAAGAACACAAAACGAAAACAATTTTCTTGTATTTTACAACAACAAAAAATATATAGATATATTGTATGAATTTAAAATAAAATAAATAATAAAAATAAGAATATATATATCTTTTATATGTGTATCATTGTATAAGCAATAAAAAAAAAATAATATATAATCAAAAAAAAAAACAAAACAATAACTTATTTGCTTAAGAAAATAAACTTAAACCTTGAGAATTATTCCTCTTCCAAGAATAATCCTCTTATCTAAAGAAGGGAGGAATTGTTACATAAAAATCTCCCTAATCTAAATTATCAAACACACAGAATAGCCAAATAATGAAATGTAGTTTACCGATTCATTCACATGCATTTATATTTAGAACACACATAAGTATAATACTCTTGCGCCCGACCACTTGTTTTGCTAATGTTGCAGGTAGCGTTTTCCTGCCTGGCGATGTTAAGTGGCAACTTAAGTGCAGAATGGGCTGTCCTGCCTCCTTCCAATAATGTCGATGCAATCCCTGAAGAGGCGATGGCAAGAGCAACTTCTCCGTGAGCCCTGATTTCGGCAAGAATTAAATTGGTTAAAAATGCTTTTCCTGTGCCCCCAGAAGCATCTTAAAATTATACCACCTTGTTGTTTTGCTACCTGATCCATGATAATTTGATACGCTTTTTTTATCTTGATTTAAAAGTGTCTTCTTTTCCGCAACGTATGCACTTAGCTCTTCGGTGTTGTAGTTCTTTTCACTTATGTAATCTGCGTAAAGTACGTCTTGCCGGTCTCGTTTTGGTGCAGGTAGGCCGAGCTGCAGTTATGTTTTATTGATAATCGACATACATTTGTCCTCAAGGATAATCAAAGTTTTGTTGTGAATGTCCGGACCAAACATGATTTCCAATGTCAAATTCTCCGGACTTTTGCAAGTATATCCTCACTTAGGGCTTCCTTATATTTTTCCCATAAAGTATTTGGATTCGATGGACTGCATGTAGTTAATATTATAGCAAACAAATTTCTTATTTGCTCTGGAAGAGAGATCATTTCGGCTTCTCGCAAAGTAAGATCCCAGTGCTGGACTCCTTCCAGTAAACCCAATTTCTGACAGGCTTCTCTAAATGTCTGGCATACTTCTCCGTTTACTGTTCTTAGCTCTGCGAAATATCTTGGTCCTCGAATTGTGTGAACAAGCATCAGGTAGCTGGTAGTATGAAAAAGGCACCAAGATTTTCAACATTAACGTCATTTACCACAGCATCTCTCAGGTGAATATATTCTTCCACTCTTAGTTTACGTTGATTTAGACGAATGTAAAGAAGACGCTCACTTTCGATTTTTGCATACATATCAACGATGAATTGATGAAACAATTGTCTGCAGTTTAATATGTGGTTCTGTTCCTCTCGAACCATAAGTCTAGTCTGTATGCATAGAAATCCATCGCTGAAACTTTTGCTAGTTGTGTTACCTGACGTTGGGCTGACCTGCCTCAGATTAAAATGATATCCATCTTCACCACGGGGAAACATCACTGGGTACTGGAGAACATCATAAGATCGATGTGTTTCTGAAATGCGCTGCAATGATACGCTTCTTCGTTGAATTACGATATCCCGTTGATCAAACTCATCTCCTGATATAACCACCGCGACTTCATCTACCTGAGGAGCATTGAAGCGACGTTCGTGTTCGCCTGCTGGTCTTCGGTCTGCTCTTATGACAACTTTATATTCATCCGTTGGCATACGTTCCAATGATGTTTTAAAAGTTTTAATCAGATCATTGTGTTCATGAAACATTTTCTGTAAGTTTAACACTATCGGACGTCTTGTTCCAGAGATATAGGTACACCTCCAGACCAGATCCCGCCTTGCGACGTAAATGTTGATGGTAATCCGGGCTGATCCAATAACTGTTGTGGCGCCGAACGATATCATTGGGAAGCATGAATTGTATTTTCTGATGTTACTAAGAAAATGCTTTGACTCCGACGTGGCTCCTGATGTGTAACTCAAAAGTTCTTGTGGTGGTGATTCTAATGGAAAGAGTTTCACTTTTCCATTTTTACAGCAAATACCAGGTGACTCTGACTTAAACTTTCTTGCTTGACTGTAACTACAAACCGTTTCCATTTTTCCGATGGTAACACTTTCTTACTGTGAGTAGTCTATGTGTGGATCATAGTGAAACCCTTCCAATGCTAAGTTCAATTGTTGTGCAGTCCGTAATCGTCTGCGTTTATGTCTCATTTCCTGTACTCGGGTCCGCCGCTGTTTTACTGTCTCTAAAGCTCTGAATGTAGTAGTTCTGTCTCTCTGATACTCTAGTCGGGCTTCACGCTGTTGTCTGGTCTCTGAAGTTCTAGATGTAGTAGCTCTATTTCTCTGATCCTCTAGTCGGGCTTCACGCTGTTGTCTGGTCTCTGAAGCTCTAGATGTAGTAGCTCTATTTCTCTGATCCTCTAGTCGGGCTTCACGCTGTTGTCTGGTCTCTGAAGCTCTAGATGTAGTAGCTATATCTCTCAGATCATCTAGTCGGGCCTCACGCTGTTGTCCGGTCTCCGAAGTTCTAGATGTAGTAGCTATCGCGCGCTGCGTCGCAAGTCTTCTATTAGTTTCCTCGGGAGTTTCTTGTCTTCGCTGTTGTTTAATTTGTTTAGCCTTTGCTTGCAGTTGGCCAATCCCTTTACGTTTCCTTGGCGGCATTTTTAAAAAAGGCACACTCTAACTGAACAATGGAATTTATTATAGAAAATAAAAAAAAATTATAAACAACAGAAAAAAAGGAAATTTAAAAATATAAATGTACTTACATGCGTGTAAAAATATAAACCCTTTACAAAAACAAAAACGTAATCAACTTTATTTTAAATTAGTAAAATAAACACTCTCAAATAAAGTAGAAAATACAAAAAATTATATCAGTAAATTTTTTTTTATAACATGTAAACAGTTATCAATATATAATTTATTTAAACTTCAATATAATTGCGTATTTGTTGTAGCACACTTGAATTATATTTAAGAACTGTTTTGATTTTTAAAAGATTTGTTTTTATATACACAATTCTTACAATAGTTATTCTCAATATAAGGAAGGGATGAATAAATATGTATGTATACATTATGCAGTGGTACGGATTTATTGACACGACTGCTCTTATTTGGGTTTTACCAGCATATGCTAAAAAAACAACCCATAAAAATGAAAATTTTTCATGTAAATTCTCTAATAGGAGATAGGTATGTGTTAAAATTTGAAGAAAATCGGGCTAATTTTTAAAACACATTTACATGGACACCACACGGGTCTCAGGGCCTTATCACTCCAACAAATTTACAAAAAGTTATGTCCATCAGTGATACACATGTGTTAAAAATTTGAAGAAAATCGAGCTAAATTTTAAAAAATGTAACGGGTGTTTTTTTGGGAGGTTTGTTTTTCCGATAGACGTTATATCTAACGGGTGTTTTTTTAAGAGGTTGCCGATTTTTTTTTTGAATAAAACACATATAAAATTATGAAATGACCAAAATTTTTTTTTATTTGGTAGATAATTTTTTGGCATTTAACATTTAAACACAATTTCTGGCATATGGCTACCACGACTATTTTTCACAAATGTCATTTTTTTTTTTTTTTTTTTTTTTTTTTCATAATGATTTGCCAAACAATACTGAGTAGAAATGCCACTTTGAGCTGTCAAAACAACTGTCATAAAATAAAACGACATCTATCGGAAAAACAAACCTCCCAAAAAAACACCCTATATATGGTCACCCCTTGGCTCTCAGGGCCCGTTCACTCCAAAAACCAAAAAAATTTGGTCCATCGGAGATACAGAGGTGTATAAAATTTGAAGAAAATCGGGTTAATTTCTTTGAAAAATTTTTATGGGGTCCCACGACCCCGGCCACCAAAATGTATGCAAAAAGTGTTGTCCATCGGAGATACACACGTATATAAAATTTAAAAGTGAAGTTAATATAGAGAATTTAAAAAATAATTAGTAGGTAAAAAAGTTCATGTGTTCTGCAGTGCACAAATTTGGGTTTTACCAGAATACCCATACATAAAAAAAATGTGCATTAGGACGAAAAAATAATTAGTAGGTTAAAAAAGTTCATATGGTCCGCAGTGCTACATAGTTTCTTTGGGTTTTACCAGCATATGTAAGACAGACAATTCATCAGGTATACACTTATTTTATGACAGCGTTTCCTGTTTTACCAAGAAATGTATAAAATAGTTTTTATTGACTGTATTACAAAATTTTACAGTTGTCATCTGTGTAGAAATATAAAAACTCTTCACAGAAGTAAAAAAGATAAGACACGCATTAGACACGTTTGTAATGTATTCTTTATACAACGTTTTAATTGATCTTTAGAAATATGAAAGTGAAGGAGTATTGGCAGCGCTCTAACCACCACTATTCATGTCAGCCACCCCGAAAACTATAGAATCGACTCTAATACTAATACTATCTTACCATCACCGTTCAACTCAGCGACCCCGAAGACTATAAAATCGACACTAATATCGGTCACCCCCTCAATCGACCGCTACCACCAAGAGGTGTCTCACCATCACTATTCAACTCATCGACCCCGAAAACTATAGAATCGACTCTAATACTAATACTATCTTACCATCACCGTTCAACTCAGCGACCCCGAAAACTATAAAAGCGACACTAATATCGGTCACCCCCCTCAATTCACCGCTACCACCAAGAGGTGTCTCACCATCACTATTCAACTCATCGACCCCGAAAACTATAGAATCGACTCTAATACTATCTTACCATCACCGTTCAACTCAGCGACCACGAAAACTATAAAATCGACACTAATATCGGTCACCCCCTCAATCGACCGCTACCACCAAGAGGTGTCTCACCATCACTATTCAACTCATCGACCCCGAAAACTATAGAATCGACTCTAATACTAATACTATCTTACCATCACCGTTCAACTCAGCGACCCCGAAAACTATAAAAGCGACACTAATATCGGTCACCCCCCTCAATTCACCGCTACCACCAAGAGGTGTCTCACCATCACTATTCAACTCATCGACCCGAAAACTATAGAATCGACACTAATATAGGTTATCCCCCCTCCCAATCAACAACGACCTCCTAGAGGTGTATCACCGTCACTATTCAACTCAGCGACCCCGAAAACCATAGAAGCGACACTAATATCGGTAATCCCCACCCCTCCGTTATCGACCCCATCCCCCTAGAACTGTCTTACCATCACCGTTCAACTCAGCGACCCCAAAAACCATAGAATATCAACACTAATATCGGTCACCCCTCCCCCCTCAGTTATCGACCCCTTCCCTCTTGAAATGTCTTACCATTACCATTCAACTCAGCGACCCCGAAAACCATAGAATCGACACTAATATCGGTCACCCCCCCCCTTCTCAATTATCGACCCCATCCCCCTAGAGCTGTCTTACCATCACCATTCAACTCAGCGACTCCGAAAACCATAGAATCGACACTAATATCGGTCACCCCCCCCCCCCTCTCAGTTATCGACCCCATCACACTAGAGCTGATTTACCATCACCATTCAACTCAGCTACCCCGAAAACCATAGAATCGACACTAACATAGTTCACCCCCCCTCAATTATCGACCCCTTCCCCATAGAGCTGTCTTACCATCACCAGTCAACTCAGCGACCCCGAAAACCATAGAATCGACACTAATATCGTTCACCCCCCCCCCCCCCCCCTCCTAAATTATCGACCCCATCCCCCTAGAGCTGTCTTACCATAACCATTCAACTCAGCTACCACGAAAACCATAAAATCGACACTAATATCGTTATTACCGATATTAAAGTATATAACAACTCCAAATAAACCTTTTTGGTAACAATTTTGGAATAACAACAAACCATTTCTGATATACAATAGTAAAAATTGGGTAACACGCACATTCAAGCCATACGTGAAGACCGTGTACCCCGAAACGTCTAAGAACTCCTGTCGTGCCTCGGTTTATTCTCATATTTTCGAAGATTTGTGCCATCATTCTCTCACAGACGCTATTTCCCATGGATTTGGTGGAATGTTTCTACAAAAACAGGACGATGGTCGCCTCCACCCGGTTTCCTATTTTTCGTTTCCACAGGGGTTGAATCGAGATTCGAGGTGGAAGCACTATGCACTACGACGCTTTCGAGTCTATTTAGAGAGGATCCCTTTTCGTATCGTGACTGATTGTAATTCCCAAACATTGACTCTCAACAAAAAGACAATCAACCACCGCATTGCTCCAATATCATCTAAGCGGTACGAGTATGGGACATGTCTTGAGTAGATGTCACGGGGTGGCCGCTATTCAAAACGACGTTATATACTTTCAGTTGCAGGCTACCCAAGCGCGTGATCCGGTTATAGCGAAATTGCGCGAATCTCTTGAATTCGCTGAGCAAGAACGGTATGAGCTCTGGGATCGGTTGATTTACAGACGTTTTACACCAAATCGAATTGGATTGTACGTTCCCGCTGAAATGGAGTCTAATGTGATTCGGCCCATACATGAACAGATCGGTCATTTGTGCATTGACAAATGCTACGACCAAATTCGACGGCATTATTAGTTTCCCGCTATGCGTCCTAAAATTGAGAACTTCATCAAAAATTGCATTCAATGCATATGTTGCATTGCTCCAGTACGAATCAATGAGAGAACTTTGTATAGCATCCCAAAGCGTCCAATCCTTTTTCACACGGTACACATTGACCATAACGGTCCACTACCCAGCGTCCAGTCGAAACAAAAATAAATTTATTTTTATTTTTATAATGTAGTGCTTAGCACAGCGTGGGCGTTAGAAAATTAAGGAGAGGAAAAGATGAGATGTCTATACACGCGTGTCTTAAATGACTGCAGAGCATATAAATGCGGAAACACAGAATCGGGCAATTCAATCCACATAACTGTAGTGCGGCTAAAGAAGGAATCTCTGAATTGGTTAGTACGTTCGAAGATAGGCTTAATGGTAGATCCGTGTGCTCGAATTGGCACGGCACAGGTATTACGGATAGGTTCGAGAATGGGCGGGATGCATCTGGATATTTATTTTGAACACCACAACAAAAAAGCGATAAAACAGTGACAAGCGGGAAACATTCCTACGATGTTCAAGCGATTCGACTGTTTTCGCGATATATACATCACCAATAAGATTTATCGCGCGATACAATACAGTTATATTCAAGTTTAGGACGAATATATGCTTAGCGATGGCAAATATGTAATCGTTCCAACGGAGCTTGTTGTTGACGCACATACCGAGAATTGAGAGTTTTTCAGTTTCTTCTATGCAAGATCCATTCATGGATAAAGGCTGGGGGTTTAAATTACGCTTGGACGACAGAAGACAGAATTGGGTTTTAGAAGCCTTAAATTCAACGCTATTATTTAGTCCCCACCTTCTTATGCTGTCAAGGTCAGAATTTAACGTGCTTAACATACGTTGTTGTTCAAGTTCCACTTGTAACGAAGAGAGTCGTGCAGAAAGCGTGAAGTCATATGAAAAGCTAAGAGTACTGTCATCAGCGAAAGAATGGATTGGATTAGAGGTGGTGGATAGGAGATCATTAATGAAAATCAGAAAGAGTGTCGGAGATAAAACAGAGCCTTGAGGAACACCGGCGTTTATGCAGTGAAAATTGGATTTGAATCCGTCCAATACGACCTGGATTGAACGGTCAGAAAGGTAGTTACTAGTCCAATTGAGGGTGTTATTAATTCCATAAGCATTCATTTTCGACAAAAGAGCTTGATGCCAGACTCTGTCAAATGCCTTGGAAATATCGAGTGCAACAACTTTACTTTCACCAAATTTATGAATAGACTGGTTCCACTTTTCAGTGAGATAAGCCATCAGGTCACCTATAGAACGTTGCCTACGAAAACCATACTGCTGGTCACTAAGGATTTCACGTGATTCAAGGTATTGCATAAGCTTACGATTGATCAGGGTTTCCATGACCTTGGAGAGTATAGATGTTAGTGCAATGGGTCGGTACGAGGAAAGGGATGACGTTTCGCTTTTTTAGGAACAGCGTGGATAAAGGCTTTTTTCCAATTCCTTGGGACGACTCCAGAAGAATAAGAGAAATGGAAAAGTCTGCGCAGTGGTAATGCCAACGTTGAAGAACAACTCTTCAAAACTATAGCGGGAATGCCATCAGGCGCAGCAGATTTATGAATGTTGAGATCATTTAATACTCTTGCCACTTGACGAGTACGGAAGTAAATCTGTCCCATAGAGGATTCAACTCTTGCAAGTACAGGCGGCGACAACGCGGCAGCGTAGAGCTAGCTGCGCAATGTGAAGCAACCAGATTGGCCTTGTCTTTTGAGCTGACAGTTGGAATGTCATTGTAAATGAGCGTTGGAATTGAAGACGAGGCAGTATTTTTAATTCATTTCACGAATGACCAAAAATTTTTACTTCCTTTGGGACATTGAAGTATTTTTTGTCTCAGTTTTTGGTCATAGTCGAATTTGGCGCGTTTAAGGAAGGCATTGCAATCATTTCTAACTCGTATAAATTTGGTTCGGTTTTCCACATTGGTTTTTTTTTATATAACCGAAAGCATACCTCACGGTTCCTAGTAGCCTCTTTGCAGCTTAAATCATACCATGCATTTTCCTTCGGTTTGATACACTTTGTCCTGGAAGGGATAAATTGTCTCATACCCTCAAGGATTATGTTAGTGATCGTATCAGTAGTGGCATCCACACCACTATTGGCGTTAAGTGGCCAGTTATAGCTTCTAAAGAAATTATTGAGGCCATCCCAGTTGGCTTTCTCGTGTAGCCATACTTTTCTTTTAGGTGTTTTCTCTTTAACTGTGTGGTTTGACAACGAGAAATTAGCTGATACTACACAATGGTCTGAAGAGCCTAGAGGCGATAATACACTGACGGTGTATTTGTTAGGAAGAGAAGTAAGAAACAAGTCAAGGGTATTAGCGTTATGACTTACAATGTCTGGAATTCGAATGGGCTCCTTCACAAGCTGAGTGAGATGGTTAAAATCAGCAAATAAGTCAACATCCTTTCCTTGCTCTGTTGTTAAGCCTGAATGGCGCAGCCAACTAGAATTGTGTATGTTGAAATCTCCCGCAATTACAATTTCAGAGAATTCATCAAGTGAACTCACTACAAGTTAAGACACTGTCTAAATTAGGGCTGCTGTATATGAAGCAGTAGTAAATGATATGCTTACGCACTTTGTCTTTAAGCCAAATGAAGTTGAATTCCGCTTGAAGTTGAAATCTTGTAGTTGAAATGTGCTTGGGTCTGGAAAGCAATATCACTACGTACATATATTGCGAGTGGGGAAAAAATACTGGCACTAAGTTGTAACCAGGCCAACTAAAATCCGAAACGTCGGAATCAGCATTAACCTGAGTTTCTGTTAGTGCCAGAAAAGCAGGTTTGTGGTCTGCTAAAAGGACGCACGTGGCCGAGAGATTCGATCTAAGCCCACGAATGTTACACACATCGACCCTCAATTCGAACATTAGACGAATAGGACACACACCGATACAATAGAGACAAACCGTGGTGAGGAAGAACAATGACGACACTCAACCAACCGTTGCAAGTGTTATGCCTTTACAACTAGAATTGAGCGACCGTCACAGCAATCACACACTGTTCGCCACTACAGAGACAGAATTAAACGCACTGGTTCATCGAATTTATGTGTAGCCAAAAACGATTCACCAGCACGTTCAGCCAAGTCGTGTTTACTGAGGAAATGAGAGGAAAAGGAAATAAAAAGGAAAACTGGCACACACACGCTATGCTATTCAACACTATAGGTACAATCAACCCAGACACTGCACTACACTGCACTGGGTGTGGTATTTTTTTAATTTTTGGTATTTGGAAATTCAATTGAAAGTCGATCGTCATGGCAGTGGTGTTGAACCAAGAAAGCACCAAGTGCACAATCAAGTTGTTGGACGATACGAATTATTTCAATTGGAGCTTCCGTATGGAAACGATTTTAAGGCATAAAGGATTGTGGAAGGCAATTAATGAAGACAAACCAGAAGGAGCAGCAAATGCGGTTGCAGCTGCGTCTTGGGATAAAAGCGACCAAGAAGCTTTTACGTACATGCGTAATGCATATCAGGACTATCGACACGGCAAAAGGTGCGGTGAAAACATTAAAGGATGTCCATGAGCGTGACACGCCGGGCAGTAAAATTCGATTATTGCGTGAAATCGTCGGAAAAATGGCGAACGAAGGAGATGATAATTAACAACACGTCAATTCAATGACAGAAATGTTCCAGAAATTGTTGGCTCTCGGAAAACTCGAACCAGAATTTTTGATGAGCACGATGCTCATAAATTCGCTACCGAAAAGTTACGACGGGTTGGTGCTAGCGCTTGAATCAAGGCCTGAGAAGGACATCAACGTAGGCGTCGTAAAGAACATCGTCACTGAAGAATATCGTCAGCGTATGTCTCGAGATGGTGAAATGGGTGCCGGTTCGGCACTGAAAGTGACAACAAACAGATCGAATGCTTTGTCGTCTGCAAAAATGACTTGTTTCTTTTGCAAGAAACCCGGTCATGTGAAGGCGGAATGCAGAAAATTTCAGAAATGGAAAAGCGATGGCGGTAGCAGAAATTCGAAGCAGGAATCAAATGTGGTGAAACAAGGAGAAATTATCAAAGAATTTTTGTTTCTCGTAGGTCAGCCGAGCGGATGGATTATCGATTCGGGTGCAACATGTCACATAAGCAGTGAACGAGAATTGTTTTCGGAATTGGACGAAACCCACACCGAAATAGTCACTGTTGCAAATGGTGAAGAAGTTCGAGTATGGGGTTGAGGCAAGATTCGTCTAAATTTTATCAACAGTACCGGTGAGGTAACATCTGCGCAAATGGCGGACGTTCTGTACATTCCATCGATTGACACAAATCTCATCTCAATCAAGAAGCTCGCAGAAAAAGGTTTTCGAGTGAATTTCTCAGGAATGACATGTGAAATTCGTACTCAAGACAACAAACTGGTCTTGGGGGCACCTGCCCAGACAATACAATTGTATTCGAGTTTAGGGCGAATATACGCCTTGTAAATAGTAGACAGATCTGAAGGAGTGAAGTACATTTTGCACCGATTTAGGAAACCTAAACATCTCGCAACATTTTTGGCGATGGCAAATATGTGGTCGTTCCAACGAAGCTTGTTGTTGACGCACATACCGCGAATTGAGAGCTTTCATTGCATTGCATTGCATTTTGCATTGCAATCATTTCTGACTCGTCTAAATTTGGTTCGGTTTTCCACAGTGGAGTTTTTTTTATATAACCGAAAGCATACCTCACGGTTCCTAGTAGCCTCTTTGCAGCTTAAATCATACCAAGCATTTTCCTTCGGTTTGATACACTTTGTCCTGGAAGGGATAAACTGTCTCATACCCACGAGGATTATGTTAGTGATCGTATCAGAAGTGGCATCCACACCACTATTGGCGTTAAGTGGAGAAATTATTAAGTCGGCGTTCTCGTGTAGCCATACTTTTCTTTTAGGAGTTTTCTCTTTAACTGTGTGGTTTGACAACGAGAAATTAGCTGATACTACACAATGGTCTGAAGAGCCTAGAGGCGATAATACACTGACGGTGTATTTGTTAGGAAGAGAAGTATGAAACAAGTCAAGGATATTAACTTACAATGTCTGGAATTCGAGTGGGCTCATTCACAAGCTGCGTGAGATGGTTAAAATCAGCAAATAACTCAACATCCTTTCCTTGCGGTGTTTTTCAGCCTGAATTGTGTATGCAGAAATTCGAAGCAGGAATCAAATGTGGTGAAACAAGGAGAAATTATCAAAGAATTTTTGTTTCTCGTAGGTCAGCCGAGCGGATGGATTATCGATTCGGGTGCAACATGTCACATAAGCAGTGAACGAGAATTGTTTTCGGAATTGGACGAAACCCACACCGAAATAGTCACTGTTGCAAATGGTGAAGAAGTTCGAGTATGGGGTTGAGGCAAGATTCGTCTAAATTTTATCAACAGTACCGGTGAGGTAACATCTGCGCAAATGGCGGACGTTCTGTACATTCCATCGATTGACACAAATCTCATCTCAATCAAGAAGCTCGCAGAAAAAGGTTTTCGAGTGAATTTCTCAGGAATGACATGTGAAATTCGTACTCAAGACAACAAACTTCAGGTCGGCATTGAAATTGCAAACCAGCAAACAGCAGGTGAACACAGCGGTGGATGTGCAACGACATTGCATTCACGGTTGGCACCGTATACTAGGACATCGAGATATAGACATCGTGAAAAAGATCCCATCCATGGAAATTGTTGATGGGATGACTCTTGGGACTTGTACCTCAGTTTGCGAAGAGCACTGCAGAGCTTGAATCGAAGGAAAAATGACAAGAAAATCTTTCCCGAAACAATCAACATCGATATCGGAAGCAGTGCTTGATCTCATCCACAGTGATCTCTGTGGTCCAATGCAAACGAAAACACCCCGTGGTAAGCGATACATTTTAACCTTTATCGATGACTTTTCTATATACACCACGATTTATCTGCTGCATGACAAATCAGAAGCTATTGTCAAATTTAAAGAATTTCATCAGTTGATGAAAAATCAATTCGGTCATGGCATCAAGGCATTCCGAAGCGACTGAGGTGGCGAATACGTGGGAAATAAGTTCGTAAACTATTTGAACTCGGAAGGCATCAGGGTTCAGCGTACTACCCCGTATTCACCTCAGCAAAATGGTGTCGCAGAAAGAAAAAACCGTTCATTGCTGGAAATGGCTCGAAGCATGCTGTCGGATGCCCAATTAGAAAAACATCTCTGGGGCGAAGCAGTGGTGACGGCAAATTTTATGCAGAATCGTCTGCCCAATCGTATTTTGGAAAATACCCCCCACTAATATTGGTACGGACGTAAACCAGTATACACACATTTGAAGCGATTCGGGGCGGCATGTTTCGTGAAGGTACCAGATGAGAAACGACGCAAATTCGACGTCAAGGCAGTCGAAGCAAAGTTCATTGGCCACGATACAGAAGCGAAAGCGTACCGTTGCTACGTACCATCCAAACGAATTGTGGTCATCTCGAGAGATGTGAAATTCGTTGATGATGTCACCTTTGCGGAGTAAAAAGAGCAACGGATTGAAAAGTCCGAAATTCCATCAGGTAATCACAATAATCATTTTCAATTTAATCTAGCAAACAAAGCTCAGATTGAAGCCCAGAAGGAGTGTCAGGAGGAGCATCAAGAATTTGGCTCTGAAGCTGATGAGTTCGAAGATGCGCATGATTCAACTGTGGTCGAAGAACCACAGGCATCGGGAATAAAATACGTCGTTCCACAAGAGCAAATTTTGGTGTTCCGCCGGAACGCTTCCAAGAAATTTGCATTACACTCAACAGTGAACCAACATCGTACAAAAATGCAATTTTTTCGGCAGAGAAGAATCAATGGATCAAGAGATAGGACTCGACTCGTAGAAGAGAAATGGACACGCCTTAAGAATACTGTCATTAGTACTGCTGACTCCATCTTAGGCAGTAGTCGTAGAGATCGGAACGACTAGTTCGATGACGAATGTAAGCTAGCGACTGAAAGTAAGAATGTTGCGTACCAGTACAGTACAGAGAGCAAGGACCGCACCAGGTGCGGAAGTTCTACCAAAGAGTCCGCGGTATGACGCAATATACACCGCGTTGCACATACTGCAAGGACAAAGAGGGTAATCTGATCGCCGATCTTAAAGGCGTCTTAGAGCACTTCCATGAGTTGCTAAATGGCTAGGTAACTGAGGAATTTGAGGCTCCACCAATGACCGAAGATCATACTATGCTGCTGCCACCAAACATAGACGAAGTTAGCAGAGCGAAAAATCGGCTCAAAAATAATAAGGCCCCGGGATCTGATGGGATCCCAGCGAAACTGATAAAAATAGGAGGCCCCACATTACACCAAGCAATTCATGAAATAATAGTGCAAGTATGGGAAGAAGAAGCTATGCCAGAAGACTAGCGAAGAAGCATCCTGTGCCCCATACATAAGAAGGGAGATATCACAAAATGCAGCAATTTATTTTTATTTTTATAATGTACACTCGCTAAAAGGGTTTGCACCCTTATAATGCTTAGCACAGCGTGGGCGTTAGAAAATTAGGGAGAGGAAAAGATGAGATGTCTATGCACGCGTGTCTTAAACGACTGCATATCATAAAAATGCGGAAACACAGAATCAGGCAAATCGTTCCATATAACTATCGTGCGGCTAAAGAAGGAATCTCTGAATTGGTTAGTACGTCCGAAGATAGGCTTAATGGTAGACCCGTGAGCTCGAGTTGAGGCACGGGTATTACGGATGGGTTGGAGAATAGGCGGGATGCATCTGGATATTTCTTTTGAACACCGCTTGTGGAAAAAGCGATAAAACAGTGACAGGCAGGAAACATTCCTACGATATTCAAGCGATTCGATTGTTTTCGCGATATGAACGTCACAAATAAGTTTAAACGCGCGGTTCTGAAATCTGTCTAGTACATGCAATGTGGTCTTGGGGGCACCTGCCCAGACAATACAATTGTATTCGAGTTTAGGGCGAATATACGCCTTGTAAATAGTAGACAGATCTGAAGGAGTGAAGTACATTTTGCACCGATTTAGGAAACCAAAACATCTCGCAACATTTTTGGCGATGGCAAATATGTGGTCGTTCCAACGAAGCTTGTTGTTGACGCACATACCGCGAATTGAGAGCTTTCATTGCATTGCATTGCATTTTGCATTGCAATCATTTCTGACTCGTCTAAATTTGGTTCGGTTTTCCACAGTGGAGTTTTTTTTATATAACCGAAAGCATACCTCACGGTTCCTAGTAGCCTCTTTGCAGCTTAAATCATACCAAGCATTTTCCTTCGGTTTGATACACTTTGTCCTGGAAGGGATAAACTGTCTCATACCCACGAGGATTATGTTAGTGATCGTATCAGAAGTGGCATCCACACCACTATTGGCGTTAATTGGAGAAATTATTAAGTCGGCGTTCTCGTGTAGCCATACTTTTCTTTTAGGAGTTTTCTCTTTAACTGTGTGGTTTGACAACGAGAAATTAGCTGATACTACACAATGGTCTGAAGAGCCTAGAGGCGATAATACACTGACGGTGTATTTGTTAGGAAGAGAAGTATGAAACAAGTCAAGGATATTAACTTACAATGTCTGGAATTCGAGTGGGCTCATTCACAAGCTGCGTGAGATGGTTAAAATCAGCAAATAACTCAACATCCTTTCCTTGCGGTGTTTTTCAGCCTGAATTGTGTATATTGAAATCTCCCGCAATTTCGATTTCAGACAATGGATCAAGTGATAAAATTCTATTTATATAGTCGGACAGTGCATCTAAATCATTACAAGGTGAGACACTGTCTAAATTAGGGCTTCTGTATATGAAGCAGTAGTAAATGATATGCTTACGCACTTTGGCTTTGAGCCAAATGAAGTTAAATTCCGCGTTGGAACAATGATTGAAATGTGCTTGTATTTGGTAAGCTACATCACTACGTACATATATGGCGAGACCGCGGTGGGGAAAATATACTGGCACCAAATTGTAACCAGGCCAACTAAAATCCGAAACGTCGGAATTATCATTAACCTGGGTTTCTGTTAGTGCCAAAATAGCAGGTTTGTGGTCTGCTAAATGGACGCAGGTGGCCGAGAGATTCGATCTGAGCCCACGAGTGTTGCACACATCGACCCTGAATTCGCACATCAGACGAGTAGGACACACACCGATACAATCGGGACAAACCGTGTGAGAAAGAACAATGACGACACTCAAACAAACCGTTGCAAGTGTTATGCGCTTACAACAGCAAGAGTTCGGCGACCGTCACAGCAATTACACACTGTTCGCCACTACAAAGAAGACAGAGCTAATCGCACTGGGTAATCAAATTTTGGTGTAAACAAAAACGATTGACCAGTACATTTAGCTGCGTAGCGTCGACTGAGGAAAATAATGAAAAGGAAAGAAGAAGGAAAACCAGCATTCGCACGCCACGCTATTGAGCACTGTCAACACTGCACTACTACACTGGGTTGGTGCTTTTTTGGCTTTTTTTTAATGTTCTATTTTCGGTACCGCCGTCCGCACTAAGAGCACGACGAGCGATATGGTAGTCGACGGCAACCAGACACAACCGTTATTTTCTTTCTTTTTTTGTTGTTATTCCGATTTTTTTCCTTTCCGAACTTTATCAGTACGATGCGCGAATTTAAGTCAGCCCGGATCGAAATGTAGTAGACATTGTTGTTGTCGATGCATTTACAAAATTTGTGAACCCCGTGAGCCCGGCGAATGGGCTTTTGTCACGTTTGCATGCGAAAGTAGAACGCAAAAGAGAACAGCCGATGGAAATTATTACCAAAGATTATCGACGAGTGTTTTGGCAAAGGGAGTAGGAATTGTGTGTCGGTACGAACAACTTGTCCGCTGGTAGTTGCGCTTTCTCCTTGCAAAAGAATAAAAAGTTTGATCAAGTCCTCGTGTTAGGGAAGCGTCTGCGGTGGATTGAATATCTTCCAATTTTTTTGTTGTTGAAAATTTCTTAAGTCCCGCTTATCGAAAAGTGTTGATATTTATATATATTGAAAATTGAAATTTATTTAAATCGTGAAAGTCATAAAATTTGAAAATGGACGCCAAAGTCTAAAAATTGGAATTATCTATCGAAAGTAGAAAATTGAATTTTAAAAATCGCGCATTCAAGAAAGTCGTAAATTGAGATATCAGAGAAAATCATAAGAAAACTCTCCTCCCCTTTGTGTTTGGTGCGGTAATCCTGCAAAAGATCGAAAATTCTAGAACTCGTGTACCACTAACGTGTATCCAAAGTGCAACGGCAGAAAACTCGCTGAAGGAGTCGCAATAGCGTTAGGCGTGTGCTCGCCTATAGTCGGCCAGTTCACAGCGCTCGCCTTGTGCATACGCTACGGTCGGCAGCTAACAACCCTGCAACGAACTGTTCTCCGTCCGTGCTCCTGGCCTAGGAAGCGACCGGAGTGTGGTCGTGCCCTTTTGGTGGAATTCCTTTGAGCGGATCTAGGGTGCTCACTGGTCCTTGCCCGTGCACTCTATTGCCACATTTTCATCTAGTTCCAGTACCCCTCCTCAGGATGGTCTGAGCAACGTGGGAAAACCCAACTATCAATTTAGGATTATGATTTTTTTTTCCTTTCTTGTTGAAGTTATTGAAATTATCGAGAACATTCGATTGATCGGATTATATATATACGTGTGTATATGTGTATATATATGTATATATATAGGCCTATTTAATTTGAATATTCTTTCCTGATTTTCTTTTGGAATAATATTATTCGATTCAAGTATTAGAATAATTAAAGATTAATTAAGCTCTACTATATCGTTAGATTTATATGTATGTATGTGTATGTATGTGGGCATATGCATATATATATATATATATATATAGATATGTGATAGCGGACCCCAATCCGAACGTAATTTGTAGGGTATGGGTGACTTCAGCCCACGAAAAGTGTTGACTAAGGTAACGTACCGCTAACCAAAACTTTTGTTCGCAACAGGTTCATCGTCATCGACAGCGCTGCCGACGTCGGATGGATTTCAACATTAAAGTGATAAAATATTATACATTAAATTTAAAATTTATTGGATTTATTCTCAATCTGACCCAGTGTCAGCTTTCCGTGGGCAGGGTAAAACCATATCCCAAGGATAGTGGTTGATTAAATATGTAAATTGTTTTTTTTTTGGCTTTCTACGGCTAGAGTTGCCAGCCTGAAGCCTTCGTAGTATTAAAGAATGTTCTTAATTCCGAACTCGAAACTTTTCGTTTACGGGATTTTATTTGTTTTTTCTATATTTGCCAGCAATCTTAATTTTAGAATCTCTATAATTAATTATGGCATATTGTATTATAGCACGGAAAGTGACAATTTTCTGTTGTGTTTAGCGTTTTTATTTGTTGGCTCGTCATGTAAAATTTATTATGACATTTAAATCGATATTTTTTTTTGTGTTATTCGCACCCCCTCTGGGCGGTATACATGAACCTATCGACATTATATAAGTCTTGAAGTAGCTATAAGTCACCTTAGCGTAATTAGTTTGTTTTTAGTAATAAAGTACTCCTTTAATTGAAAGGGAAAAATGAACACGAACTGAGTTCTTTCTGTTCCCTCCTTTGGCATAGGTGTTCCCGGCAGAGGTAACATGGAATGCAGGTAAAACCTAAATTGGGGGGCGCAAGGGGGCGTGGCCCCAACAGCCTCATCCACATCAATTCATTTCTCTCCAGTTTTCTGGGTGGTTTAAAAAGGGGGGATTTTTCCCTATGTATAGCTTCTTCAAATTTTGTGTCCTATAGGATGTCGCACGCTAAATAACATTTATGCTGATGGAAGGAGACAGAGGTCAACCAAGACCCCACCCCAATTGCCGACGAGCACGGCCGAATTTGATAGCGTGCGCCCCGGTTGTCCTTGACTCCAGAGGAAGGGAGTGGCGCGAGGTCAAACTTGCCAGACTACACCTTCCCTACCCCGGAATGAAAATCTTACCATCGTCCATTACACGTGGTCGGGTTTTTTTGACGATCGAGGACGATCGGTTGTCAGACCGGGCGAGTTGTAACCTGTATAATTTAGGATTTAAATGGTTATAATTATTTAGTATTAAGTTGGTATAATGGTAACGCAGCAAATATGCAGCTGCATTACCGATAATGAATTGTCAAAATTATGATTGTCAGTTGTTGCGAGAGATACGAGACCGTGTGCACGTACTTTGACTAAGTAAATAAAATCAAATTAATAATTCGAAATCATCGGCTTTAGTGTTACTCGTTTCAATATAAATATTTTATTATATGTTCTTTTAATTTTGTCATAAACCTCAAATGCTTAAGACGGTTATTTTAAATTATGTGATTTTTTTAAGCCACAGCCACAAATATTCCAGATTTCCATTAAAAACATTCTAGCAATTTTCGTTTGTTTTATAACTGTTCTAGTTGCTCCAGAGCTAACACTTTTTTTATTTTCTACCTTTAAGGGGACTAGTTATTCTTCAATAAAAGCATTTTTTTTTAAATTTGTATATAGTCTTATTTTATTCAAACGTTGATACATGTGTATTACCCAATAGAGGATTTGCAAGAAAAATTTTAATTTTTATTGGTGGTTTTTTTATTAATGATCTCTTTTCCATTAATTTTATTCCAATTTCTCCTTTACACACTCTTAGCTTCTTATATAAGTTTGAAGAACGATCCTCCCCTTCTCATGTGAAACTCAACAAAAGTACATGCAATTCTGACATGGAAAACAAAGCACGTTAAATTCTTACCTGGACAGCATAATACAATAAGAAAAAAATAAGTGAGTAGAATTTACGGCTCTAAAACTCAATGTGGTCATCTGTCAGCAAGACAAGCTTCGTTGGAATGACTGCATGTTCACGTCACTAAAAATCCTGCGAATGTTTAGGTTTTCTAATCAAACTACAAAATGATAAAACTTATCGGTGACGAAAGCATTGCGAAATACATTGATTTGCTTGAACACTGCAGAAATTGCTTTTCACTGTTTTATCACTTCTTCAACCAAGAGAAATAGCCAGTTGTATTCCACCTCTCAATGAATTCAACCGCAATACTCGTGTCACTCTAAATGCTCATCACTTTACCCTCAAGTCCATCCTCGGATGTAGAGTTAAGTGCTTCTTCAGCCGTGCAATGAACGAATTCCTGCGGCAACGCCGTACGATTTATACTCATTTAACAGTTTCCAGAAACTTCCAATACTATAGACAGAATTATCGAGAAAAGACCAGAAAATCGTGGCACTTTCCCTTATTAACAACTAACCATACTAATAAGTAATGAGTCATACTCTAAAAATAAACTACATTTGCAATAATTTTTTTGGACGAGTATGTACATTGCGATTTATTTTGGGATTCGTTTTCCATTATCTGCTTTTCGTAACAGTACCCTCACCTTAATTCTGTTCGTCCCGAACAGATTCAGCACTCCTTCTGATGTTGTACTTTGTCAAACTGTCAATGTGAACAACTTTCATTTTACATCTGGGGCTTTGTTGAATCCGATATACTACATAATTTATCCTCTTAGTTATCTTAGTGATCGGTTTCTGACATCCACTATGTTACTCGTTACTGCAGCATGAACTGCGATCATCCTCTGTCCTCTGTTTTAGTGCATACCACTCCGTTCTTGTTGAAATCCATCCATTATTCCTACTCTACTGTCCCCAAGATCACCGTTCTTCTTGCCATAGATGATTTTCTCGCACATCGGTGGTAATGATTCTTAGCCCAGCAATTTGGTTGTCGGGTGCTTCCACATTACGCCATTTTAACACGTGGTTCTTCAGATCAAGGGACATCTCATTCTCTGCCTTGAAATAAAATCCCAATATGCATTCATCTGCAATGCTGGCAACAATAAATCAATGAGAAAACCGTGTTGCTCCAAACATGACACTACAGGAGCACTATCCTTTAACTGCTGCTACTTCACCTGTCGCTCTCCTTAAATTATAACGATAGATTTTTCCACTTGACCTTTGGACACCCCTTTGGGATTCACAAATGATCGGGAAGCTCTTGTTTCCAAGGTAAACGTACATGGTTTTCCTACTAACACACCACTAACAACCAAGCTGTTGCTGTCCTTTGCAAGTTTGGCAATGTTCACCGTGACCTTGGAGCTCTCTGCCCTCTTCACCAGCATACGCCCCGTAAAGCTAGTGTAACTAAGTTCCTGGTCTGCAGCCACGAGATAAGCTGGCTGCTTCACCTCATTCATCTCTCGACACGATTCATAGGCTGTACTGTAGTTTGTACCGGTCTTGGTTAGAAATTAGATGAGTGTTCTCGTCCAGTCTTTGATTTTCTAATCTTCTCATCAATGATGACTTCTATTTGTGTGATGTCCTCAGTTTCCAAATGGCGCAATCTAACTAAATCAGTGGACAAACTCGCTCCAGCTACTTCGTATTCCAAAGCCGATTCCAACAATTCATTCATTGATTTCCTCTGGGTGTAGTCCTTAAATGAAGTTTTGAGCATTGATGAACGCATCCACTGCCAGTCTGTGCAAGATACCAGCCGGAACTCCACAATTGGCTTGTCGTGCGAGCTTAGGTCTTGAAGCCGTTCTCCTCGCTGTTGTTTCTTCATCTGGATCTGTATTTTGCTTAGCTCCTGTGTGTGAGACTGTCCATAACGCAATTCCAACTCTTTCAAGATTCTTCCGGAACTCATCTTCATCATTCATTTGAGAATTTAAATATTTTCTTAACTCTTCCCTTTGTTCAATTTGCCGCTGCATTTGTTGCATTGCATTGCTTCTATGTTTGGCACTACTTTATTTTCTAAAGTAGCCGTTTTTCGGTCCACTAACTTCGTCTTAATTGAAAACATTTCACCAGCTTGTTGCTTCTCCCCTTTAACGACTTGTTGCAATCGGAGAAATAGCTCTTGCTTATTTCCAGCAGTGCTTAGACCTCGCCTTCCAAGCTCGCTCTTCTTTAAGTTCCTGGGAACTATAGGTTTTATGCTCACTGCACTTTCCATTGTATTATTTGCTATTTAACGATTTGTAAAATTTTACCTAATTTATTTACCCTCTTATTAATAAACACTGAATAACAGTGTGTTAGCACTAATACATATGTTAACTGGTAATTTATATTAAGAAATGTGAGTTAGCCTTATCAACGAGCGGATAGCTTAACTCACCGAATTTTGTGTATAAGGAGCGGATAAGTTTTTAACATACATTTCATATGGAGTTAGTTGTCATGACAAAAATCGGTCTGAATATTAAAATATAACAATAATATTGAGCTAATATCAGTGTCAGCTGCTGAAATATGAGAGCGTTACTCGAATAATTGTACAATTCGGTGAAATGTTGCCGTGCTTTTATTGATAATGAGCGGATAGCTGACATAGACAAATAATATGTTTATTAATAAGAAAAGTTATCAAACGGACAAGTTTCCTATTCGTGTGATAGCTAACACATGTGTTAACGAGCGGATAGTGATTTTTTATTAATACGGGTGTTACTGTCTCAAGGTTATCAAAATCACCAATTTATTTATTTATTTATTATTATCTTATAGACAGAAATATCGAGAAAAGACTAGAAAATTGTGGCAACTTCACTTATTTACAACTAACCAAACTCATATGTTATGAGTCATCTTCTAAAAATAAATTACATGTGCAATCATGTACCTACACAAAAACCGGACAAACCGGTTGGCTATATTTTTGACAAGTACATAATGATTTAAACTTATAGACCGTTAATCTTTGAAACAATCTAATTAATCTAACAACCTAAAGGTATGCAATACTAACTTCTAATTAAGTGCCTATTGTTGGACGAGTATGTATATTGCGATTTATCTTGGGAGTTGTTTTCCATTATCTGCGCTACTAACTACTTTTCGTAACAGTATTTTGATTTAATTTTTTTTTAAAACTTACCGCTTCAGTTGTTTTTTCTAATCTTAACCCATCCTTCCACCATGTTATTACCACAGGTGGTCGTGAACCCGCACTTTGGCATAACAGATCGTATCGCCTTCCCGCTGATAAAGGTTGATGCGCTCCCAACAATCTTATATTTAACGGAGCAACTGTAAGTATAAATAAACATAAAACGTAAGAAAATAGTACCTTATATTCAAAAGGAAATTAACATTTTTTCAGAGAGCGTGTGTACATTTGTACATACGTTTGAACGTGTGTCTGCCATCTCGTATATCTCGGCTTCTACCAGTCAAAATTT
Source organism: Nephrocerus scutellatus (assembly GCA_947095585.1). Classification (NCBI taxonomy): domain Eukaryota; kingdom Metazoa; phylum Arthropoda; class Insecta; order Diptera; family Pipunculidae; genus Nephrocerus; species Nephrocerus scutellatus. Next base: position 74,295,814 of record OX352761.1, on the reverse strand, counting down.
GATGGGACTTTTCTTAAAACAATTGGTTAGTGCTAGGCTATCGATGGCGTACTTTTTTCAATCATAGGGGTTACTACCCTTGAGGAAACTGAAAAAATACTCAATCTCATTGCTATTGTTTTTTTTAATCCTAAAGTTAAATGTGGTTTTTTCAGTCTATTTCAGAAATCGCTTATGACTGAAAGACCTACATTTAACGTTGCATACTGCTAGGCTTTTAAGACAATTCAGTCTTCAGAATGAATTACAACTAAATACATTTGTTCGGGTGTGTGTAGTCATTCGCATATCAAAATACATTAGCCCTTGTGACTATAGTAGTGAAAAGTTTTTGGTAGGACCGATTTTCAGTACAGTACAGAAAGACGGCAAAACAAGTCTGATGATTTTCATTGATAATCATTTTCGTCATTGTTGGTTCACTCGTATATCTCGGCTTCTACCAGTCAGAATGTCATGGGACTAGTTTTAAAACAATTTTGATGCATGTGGTGTGTAGCGTGTGTCGCGTGTGGTGCATGTCGCGGGTAAAAAAATAAAAGGAAAAGTAAAAAAAAAATTTAAAATAAAATAAAGTTTTTTTTTAAAAAAAGAAAGTTTTTTTAAGAAAAAAACTTCTTAAGAAAAAAACAATTTCCCAAATTTTTTTTTAAGAATTTTGTAGATTAAATGGGTGCTATTGGGCTTTTTTGAAAAGCTTCTTCATTCGCCGTTCGGATCGTCATTAAATTGCAGGTCCCCTCCATTTGTGTGCAAAAATATACATACTCAACACAAATGGTTGCGAGAAGCTAGGCCTAGGACCGCAATGGTCTTTCGCGCCGAATATTATTATAATTATTATACAATGATATTTAAATTTCAACTATTTCCTATAAACAAATAAAGTATAGGGTTTTTCAATAAGAGCACTTCAACTTTTTTTTTTGAATAAAACACAAACTGTTCGACTTTTGAACTAACTTTTTTTTTATTAACGAATTTGAACATATACATATGATACATTTAAGTATGAAACTCGATTTCTTTTGCATGACCACCGCGTGCACGTTTTACGAAGTGAGCCTCATCGCTGAAGATGATTTTTCGGTGAAAATCTGCATCATTTTCGATTTGCTCTTGAGCCCAATTCACGAATCGGCGTCGCTTCAAATGGTCAAACGGCTTTAGTTGTTGTGTCAGCTTGATCTTATACGGATGTAGGCCAAGATCTTTACGTAAAATCGATTGACGAACGGGCTGGCTTGTTAAATGGACCGTAAAATGGCCGTAATGCTCTTAAAGTAGCGGCAACAGAACGATTATTTTGATAAAAAATTTGCACGATTTGCAATCGCTGTTCACATGTGTAGCATTCTATGATGAAATGTATACTAATGAAGTTTCCAAATGACAAAAGAACAATAAAAAATATGGCGTCGTTCGCCGTCCCTATCGGAGAAAAGTTGAAGCGTACCTGTTGAAACACCCGATAAATAAGCTTGTCAGTGTGAAATACGTAAAGATAAGTTGCTTAGTACGTGCCTTGCAAGGGCGCAATGCACGTCGCGTCGTACAGGCCGATAAGTACACTCGCAATGATTTTATAACCTTTTTAAAAAATGTTATTAAAAAATTTAAACCCATATTATCACAGCAGGATATTCTACCAGACCACTAATTTGGATTTTGAGGTCAGCATAGTACTGCAGAGCAGGTGATAATGTTAATAATGTTAAAAGCGCGTTAAAAAAACGAAATACTTTTTTACCATTTTTTAGGAGAATCATGCAACCGGCTATTTCTCATGAGCACCGCTGGTGAAATTAGCGACAGAACAGTGACAAGCAGGAAACGGTCTTACGGTGTTCAAGCAAATCTATTGACTTCGCAATGTTTTCGTTACCGATAAGTTTTATCACACGGTTTTATATTATATCTATCATATGCAAGGTACTCTTAGGCGCACCTTACCCAATATAACAATTGTACTCAAGTTTGGGGTGAATAAACTCCTTGTAGATAGTGTAAGTGAAATATTTCTTGCACCGTATGAGAAAACCTAAACATTTCACAGCATTTTTGGCGGTGGCGAATATGTGGTCATTCCAACGAACTTTTATACCGAGAATTGCGAGTTTTTCAGTTTCCTGGAGGCAAATGCTATTTATGGATAATGGCATTGGATTTAAATTTCTGTACAGGTTAGAATTTAAAGCAACAGTTTTTTGAGTTCCACATTAGAAGGGGAAGGACGTTCCTCCAATATTATATGAGAGGTTGCATTTGACAGAAATTCGGTGGGCCCGAAATCTTATTCGTGGCGTGATAAATTGGAATTTTGCCATTTCCGATGTCCAAAAATTGTTTTGAGAATGTTTGGGCAAACGGGTCTCGCAGCAAATGCACACGCATGTTCGTCGATAGCGTGATTCACAATATGATGAAATCATCTTGTTTACCAATTTCACAATATGATGAAATCATCTTGTTTACCGTTTACACAATATCTTATCTTGTTTACCATTCTGATCCAAAGACATGTTCTAACATGAATTACAATTATCATATTTTGCGATCTAAGATATCAACATGTTTACTCCGTAAATTCAAAACAAGATCAAAGTCCAAAAGCTAACAAAGAAGTTGGACAGCACACAAATAGTATATAAGCAGTATGCAAAGCTTTAGTTCAGTTCAGTTCTATTCAACCGTTCAGTACTTCAGTTGTATCCAGAAACACAGTTTAAGTTTAACTTGCAATTTAAGAATTCAGTTCTAAGTTCTCAGTTTAATTAAGTGCTAATAAATAAAAAGTTGTTTTAGAAATTAAAATACTTGTGTTTAATTTAGTTGTGGTGTTTTCATTCGAAAACACAAAATATATTTTTTTAAAATAAATACGAATCGGAAACGAAACTGGTGCAGTCGGTAGGATCCTGAAAGATAAAGATATCTTACTTTATTTAAAGTTTAATTCGGGATCGTCCTTTAACTAATTAAAATAGTTTGCCGGTAAAGTGAAATTACAAAACGGTAATAGGACAACAATAAAAAAATATATACATTCATTAAAGTGAAAAACATAGTGAACCAGATCTTTAAAAGACAATTTCACAAAATCTCATAGAGGGAATGTTTGACTAAAAACAATTAAATTAAAAAAAATGTTAATGCAACCAGAAGAAATAAAACTTCAAAAGGGAGCAGACGCACCGCAAATAGAAGAACCACACATAGAACAGAATTCACAAAGTTGGATAGACGACGAAGCAACAATTGATTTTAAAGAGCATTTTAAAGCAATTCAAGAAAAGTTAAGAAGACAACAGCTTCGAGAAAATAAAATTAAATAAAAGTGAAATAAAAGAAAAGAAAGAAGAGCAACTTTACGTGGCATAAAATATCCAAGTCGAAAGCCCCAACGTGTTCCGAAAAATAGATGAAGAAATTCAGACCATACAACATACCAGCTGCATTAAAATTTGACAGAAAGGAAAGTGATACCTCAGCTATAGAATCAACACAATCAACAGATCCAGCAGTGATCCAGCAACTAAAAGAAGAACCAATTGAAGAAAATCTCCAGCAACCAAACATACCATACCATACTTAAACGGTAAAACATGTAATTTAATTATATTTATAAAAAAGTCAGACTTTATAATGAGTACAGTCATTTTACACAATGAACCCGCAAAAGAATTTATAGTTAGTGAAATAAAATCTAAAATCACAGATTATGCATTAGAAGTAATATTACGGGGTGGTGACCCAAATAGTTGGCAAGGAGTAAAGAATATATTAGTTAGAAATTTCGGAGAAAAAGAATCCTTTTTAAAATTAAAAGAACAAGCAGATAGAGTTTATACTAAGATTATAACTCAGCTTTATAATTCATATTCAGACATTCTTTGTAGATTCAATAATAAATATTATCTATCGGAAGACAAACCAATAGAATATAAATCTAGCAATAATGAAGCATCATTACTAGCTAAATTCTGCGAAAAAATTCCACCAAATGCTAGTTCAATTATAATTAATCATAACATAAAAACTTTAAGTGAAGCTTTTTATAAATTAGAAGCCTGTCATTGGACAAAGGAAGAAAATAATAATAATTTTCAAAGTTTTAGAAATAACAATAATAATTTTAATGACAAAAATTATAAACAAAATAATAACTATAATACAAATCAAAGAAATAATAGGGATTATAAAAACGAACCAATAAATTCAAATAACAATAGGAATTTCAATAACAAAGGCCAGAACTTTTATAGAAACAATAATCAAAACTATAGGAACCAAAATGAACAAAATAATAGGCAACCAAACAGAAGTGGAAATTTTTCTAATAATAATCGTAGCCCATTTGCTACACAAAATAAAAGAAATGATCCAGAACCAATGGAAGTAGATCACCTTACTCAAAATACTGCAAATTTTTCAAACACCTGCCTCAACAGACCATTACCCTGCATAGATGTTCATATTCTTAATAAAAAACTTAGATTTTTAGTAGACACAGGAGCAGCTACATCTATTTTAAAAGAAAATATATTCCCAAGACATTTAGAAAGTAAATTAGACAAACCAATTACTATTAAGGCAATATATAATGAAAAACAAGTAATTACTAAAATAATTTTACCATTACCAATCGAATTTAATAAAAGAGAATCAACCATGGAATTTTTAATATCTCCGATTACCAACAGTTCATTTGACGGAATTTTAGGAAATAATATCCTTATACCATTAGAAGCCGAAATATCATATTATACTCATACATTGATAATTAAAAATACTAATATCCCATTGCTCACAAAACCCAAGGAATACCCTTTAGATAGTTACATTCAAGAATTATCAAATACACAAATAAATTTATGTGATATTGATTTAGCTTTACAAGACTTAACCGACAAATTAACTAAACCTTATATGAACAGAGAAGAAAAGATAGCTCTAAATCAAATATTAAAAAATAATAAACAATTATTCTATAGGGAAGGAGACATTTTAACTAACGTAAAAGAAGTAACACATAAAATTGAAACTAAAAGTGATAAACCAATATATTCACGTCTATATAGGTATCCAGAAGTACATATAAAAGAAGTCGATAAACAAATGTTCGAAATGCTAGAACAAGGCATAATAAAAGAAAGCAACAGTCCATACAATGCTCCTATCTGGGTCGTTCCCAAAAAGATAGACAATTCAGGACTTAAGAAATGGCGAATTGTTATAGATTATAGAAAACTTAACGAGATAACCGTGGAAGACAAGTTTCCTATTCCAAACATTGAAGACATTTTTAGTAAATTGGGAAGAGCCCAATATTTTACCACTCTTGATTTAGCGAAAGGCTTCCACCAGATATTGGTGAATCCTAAAGACAAGTATAAAACTGCTTTCTCAACAGCAAACGGTCATTACGAATTTAATCGAATGCCATTTGGACTAAAAAATGCCCCGCTACTTTTCAGCGAATGATTAATCACGTCTTAGAAGAACTTGTAGGAAAAATATGTGTTGTCTATTTAGATGACATTCTCATATTCAGTACATCATTAGAGGAACATATTTGCTCAATTAATAAAGTATTTAAAAAACTTAACCAACACAACTTAAAAATACAAATAGATAAATGTAAATTTCTTAGCAAAGAAACAGAATATTTAGGGCACGTAATTACTACAAACGGAATAAAGCCAAACCCAGAAAAAATAACAGCAATCGAAAAGATACCTATTCCTTGTACAACAAAACAAATAAAATCTTTTCTAGGTCTAACAGGTTATTACAGAAAGTTTATTACAGATTATTCAAAGGTAGCAGTTCCTATGACTAAATATCTTAAGAAAGGAACAAAGATAAACATTAAAGACCCAGAATATATAACAGCTTTTGAAGAACTTAAATTACTCATATCTAATGACCCCGTTCTTAAATATCCTGACTATAAGTTAAGGCAACTTAAATTAACTTTGCAACTATTTGTTACATACGAATACGCGCAGCTGCAACAACAAACTTTGAAATGGAAATAAGTTTATGGCTCTTCATTAAGCATACGCATACGCGCAGCTGCAACAACAAACTTCGAAACGGAAATAAGTTTATGGCTCTTCATTAAGCATACGCATACACGCAGCTGTAATAACAAACCAAAAATTAATTGCGCACACGCGCAGATGAAAACTATAAATCCCAAATCATTAATGGATCGGACATTTAAGTGGCCACCTACGACAAACCCAAACCCTATGGACAATCATAGAATCTGCTGACGACATCCCAACACAAAATACTTGCATGCACATAGAGAATAAGATAGGTATAAAAGATCTAGATTGTTTAAGCTCAAAGTTCAGTTATTATCTTGCATCAAATAAAGAAGGAGCTCTGCTCCAAAAAATATTTTTTTATAAAACTTAACAACAAAAGTTTTAATTGGCGCCCGAGCAGGGACAGTGACATAGTTCAACGGTTAACAAAAAATTTTTTTAAGAACATTTAAGTAAGTTCAAATAAGCACAATAAGAACATTTAAGTAAGTTCACCAGTGCTAATATAATTTTTTTTGAAAGTTCGAGAAAGCATACATTTAAGAACATTTAAGTAAGTTCGCGAGTGCTAAACTTCTCGATCACACGCGTTATTTATCGCAAAGCCGTATAAAGCATTTAAGTAAGTTTTAGCACAAAGTGCCGGCAAGATAAGGAGAAACGTATTTTTCCAAAGCGTGAAACCGTTAGCAATTGTGTTTGCCGGTGCCATTAAAGTGTTGGGGAAAAATTAAATAAAGGGTCCCTTAGTATCCAGAAAAGGAAAAAAGGAGGTGTCAGAAGATACCAGCCGCCCCACCGGAAAAAAAAGAAAAGCAGTTAATAATATAATAATAATTAAACAGACTTCAATGAAAAATAATCATCATTATCATCAAGTAACGATGCTGATTTATATGTAAGTCATAAGGAAATCAAAATTTTTTACAAATAAAGTGAATAAGTAATTAAAGTAGAGTTATAAAAAATATAAAAAATATAAAGTAAAATAAAGGGAAAAAGTTTAACTAACAAAAGATATATTAAGAAATTTAACAAAAAAAGGTGAAATTAAAATAAAATTTAGTACATAGGAAATTTTTTTTTTTGAAAAAAGAACAAGCAACCAAAAAGTAAGAAATCTAAAAGAGATAAATTTAAAATATAAAAATATAGTATATTTATGAAAAAATATCAACCAGCAAAAAAATAAAATAAGAAGTTAAAAATCTAAAACAAATTTTCTTTGAAATAAAGACTATACCATTTACCATATAGCTGAAGGTAATAATATAATAATAACTATATTGAAATACAATTTTTCCATATTTACTACTTGTTGAAATATAATTCTTTAACTGACTGACAAAATTTTACTAAACGACTGACGAAAATGGTAAACGAAAATTTAATCAGACCACCAGTACTCCAAGCCCCTCAACAACCATTGGTACCACCTGTAAATCCAGCACAAATGGACCAACCTTCTTCACACCAAGCTGCACCGCCCGTCGGTTCTCCAGCATTGGAAACTCTCGTTAGAAATATAGTTTCAGTAGTACTCCAAGGTGAAGTAAAGAATTTAATTGAATCTGTTATAAACCCTAATTCAATTAGACAGCAATATGTCGACCAGGGCATAAATCCCGAATATGGAAATAACCTAGATCAGCTAGATAAGGTTCCGGACATTGTCCGCTGCTTGAGAGATTTCTCAGGTCTCAGACCAGAGGAATTTAGTTCATGGATGAAAGGAGTTGAAAGAGTCCTCAGACTCTATGAATCTCAGAAAGGCTCACCGAAGTATTTTGCTATTCTAAGCGTCATTCGTAATAAAATTATAGTACATGCAGATGCTGTCCTAGAGTCATATAACACACCGCTTAATTGGGAATGTATTTCACGCTGTTTGGCCCTGCATTATGCAGACAAACGAGATTTAGGAACACTCGAGTATCAACTCACCTCACTCGTTCAAGGAAACAAAACAGTGCAAGATTTTTACCAGCAAGTATACTCCCACTTGTCACTTATCCTTAATAAAATCTCATGCATGGAAATCTCTACCGAATCCATGTCACTACTAACTCAAACCTATAGAGATAAAGCTCTTGATACATTTATTAGAGGTTTGAAAGGTGATTTACCCAGACTGCTCGGTATTAGAGAACCATTAGATTTGCCACAAGCATTACATTTGTGTCTCAAACTTGAAAATCCGAACTATCGTACTCATCATGCAACATATACTCAGAATCCTATTAGAAATTTTCAAGGACCATCACCATCACTACCACCTCGTAGACCTGTTCCAAATTTTACTCATCAACAATTTTATCCTCAACTCGCACATATTCCATCTCCACAACGACCACAACAATTTCAACTGCATTAAAATTTGACAGAAAGGAAAGTGATACCTCAGCTATAGAATAAACACAATCAACAGATCCAGCAGTGATCCAGCAACTAAAAGAAGAACCAATTGAAGAAAATCTCCAGCAACCAACCATACCATACCATACTTCAACGGTAAAACATGTAATTTAATTATATTTATAAAAAAGTCAGACTTTATAATGAGTACAGTCATTTTACACAATGAACCCGCAAAAGAATTTATAGTTAGTGAAATAAAATCTAAAATCACAGATTATGCATTAGAAGTAATATTACGGGGTGGTGACCCAAATAGTTGGCAAGGAGTAAAGAATATATTAGTTAGAAATTTCGGAGAAAAAGAATCCTTTTTAAAATTAAAAGAACAAGCAGATAGAGTTTATACTAAGATTATAACTCAGCTTTATAATTCATATTCAGACATTCTTTGTAGATTCAATAATAAATATTATCTATCGGAAGACAAACCAATAGAATATAAATCTAGCAATAATGAAGCATCATTACTAGCTAAATTCTGCGAAAAAATTCCACCAAATGCTAGTTCAATTATAATTAATCATAACATAAAAACTTTAAGTGAAGCTTTTTATAAATTAGAAGCCTGTCATTGGGCAAAGGAAGAAAATAATAATAATAGTTTTCAAAGTTTTAGAAATAACAATAATAATTTTAATGACAAAAATTATAAACAAAATAATAACTATAATACAAATCAAAGAAATAATAGGGATTATAAAAACGAACCAATAAATTCAAATAACAATAGGAATTTCAATAACAAAGGCCAGAACTTTTATAGAAACAATAATCAAAACTATAGGAACCAAAATGAACAAAATAATAGGCAACCAAACAGAAGTGGAAATTTTTCTAATAATAATCGTAACCCATTTGCTACACAAAATAAAAGAAATGATCCAGAACCAATGGAAGTAGATCACCTTACTCAAAATACTGCAAATTTTTCAAACACCTGCCTCAACAGACCATTACCCTGCATAGATGTTCATATTCTTAATAAAAAACTTAGATTTTTAGTAGACACAGGAGCAGCTACATCTATTTTAAAAGAAAATATATTCCCAAGACATTTAGAAAGTAAATTAGACAAACCAATTACTATTAAGGCAATATATAATGAAAAACAAGTAATTACTAAAATAATTTTACCATTACCAATCGAATTTAATAAAAGAGAATCAACCATGGAATTTTTAATATCTCCGATTACCAACAGTTCATTTGACGGAATTTTAGGAAATAATATCCTTATACCATTAGAAGCCGAAATATCATATTATACTCATACATTGATAATTAAAAATACTAATATCCCATTGCTCACAAAACCCAAGGAATACCCTTTAGATAGTTACATTCAAGAATTATCAAATACACAAATAAATTTATGTGGTATTGATTTAGCTTTACAAGACTTAACCGACAAATTAACTAAACCTTATATGAACAGAGAAGAAAAGATAGCTCTAAATCAAATATTAAAAAATAATAAACAATTATTCTATAGGGAAGGAGACATTTTAACTAACGTAAAAGAAGTAACACATAAAATTGAAACTAAAAGTGATAAACCAATATATTCACGTCTATATAGGTATCCAGAAGTACATATAAAAGAAGTCGATAAACAAATGTTCGAAATGCTAGAACAAGGCATAATAAAAGAAAGCAACAGTCCATACAATGCTCCTATCTGGGTCGTTCCCAAAAAGATAGACAATTCAGGACTTAAGAAATGGCGAATTGTTATAGATTATAGAAAACTTAACGAGATAACCGTGGAAGACAAGTTTCTTATTCCAAACATTGAAGACATTTTTAGTAAATTGGGAAGAGCCCAATATTTTACCACTCTTGATTTAGCGAAAGGCTTCCACCAGATATTGGTGAATCCTAAAGACAAGTATAAAACTGCTTTCTCAACAGCAAACGGTCATTACGAATTTAATCGAATGCCATTTGGACTAAAAAATGCCCCGCTACTTTTCAGCGAATGATTAATCACGTCTTAGAAGAACTTGTAGGAAAAATATGTGTTGTCTATTTAGATGACATTCTCATATTCAGTACATCATTAGAGGAACATATTTGCTCAATTAATAAAGTATTTAAAAAACTTAACCAACACAACTTAAAAATACAAATAGATAAATGTAAATTTCTTAGCAAAGAAACAGAATATTTAGGGCACGTAATTACTACAAACGGAATAAAGCCAAACCCAGAAAAAATAACAGCAATCGAAAAGATACCTATTCCTTGTACAACAAAACAAATAAAATCTTTTCTAGGTCTAACAGGTTATTACAGAAAGTTTATTAAAGATTATTCAAAGGTAGCAGTTCCTATGACTAAATATCTTAAGAAAGGAACAAAGATAAACATAAACATCGGACATTTAAGTGGCCACCTACGACAAACCCAAACCCTATGGACAATCATAGAATCTGCTGACGACATCCCAACACAAAATACTTGCATGCACATAGAGAATAAGATAGGTATAAAAGATCTAGATTGTTTAAGCTCAAAGTTCAGTTATTATCTTGCATCAAATAAAGAAGGAGCTCTGCTCCAAAAAATATTTTTTTATAAAACTTAACAACAAAAGTTTTAATTGGCGCCCGAGCAGGGACAGTGACATAGTTCAACGGTTAACAAAAATTTTTTTTAAGAACATTTAAGTAAGTTCAAATAAGCACAATAAGAACATTTAAGTAAGTTCACCAGTGCTAATATAATTTTTTTTGAAAGTTCGAGAAAGCATACATTTAAGAACATTTAAGTAAGTTCGCGAGTGCTAAACTTCTCGATCACACGCGTTATTTATCGCAAAGCCGTATAAAGCATTTAAGTAAGTTTTAGCACAAAGTGCCGGCAAGATAAGGAGAAACGTATTTTTCCAAAGCGTGAAACCGTTAGCAATTGTGTTTGCCGGTGCCATTAAAGTGTTGGGGAAAAATTAAATAAAGGGTCCCTTAGTATCCAGAAAAGGAAAAAAGGAGGTGTCAGAAGATACCAGCCGCCCCACCGGAAAAAAAAGAAAAGCAGTTAATAATATAATAATAATTAAACAGACTTCAATGAAAAATAATCATCATTATCATCAAGTAACGATGCTGATTTATATGTAAGTCATAAGGAAATCAAAATTTTTTACAAATAAAGTGAATAAGTAATTAAAGTAGAGTTATAAAAAATATAAAAAATATAAAGTAAAATAAAGGGAAAAAGTTTAACTAACAAAAGATATATTAAGAAATTTAACAAAAAAAGGTGAAATTAAAATAAAATTTAGTACATAGGAAATTTTTTTTTTTGAAAAAAGAACAAGCAACCAAAAAGTAAGAAATCTAAAAGAGATAAATTTAAAATATAAAAATATAGTATATTTATGAAAAAATATCAACCAGCAAAAAAATAAAATAAGAAGTTAAAAATCTAAAACAAATTTTCTTTGAAATAAAGACTATACCATTTACCATATAGCTGAAGGTAATAATATAATAATAACTATATTGAAATACAATTTTTCCATATTTACTACTTGTTGAAATATAATTCTTTAACTGACTGACAAAATTTTACTAAACGACTGACGAAAATGGTAAACGAAAATTTAATCAGACCACCAGTACTCCAAGCCCCTCAACAACCATTGGTACCACCTGTAAATCCAGCACAAATGGACCAACCTTCTTCACACCAAGCTGCACCGCCCGTCGGTTCTCCAGCATTGGAAACTCTCGTTAGAAATATAGTTTCAGTAGTACTCCAAGGTGAAGTAAAGAATTTAATTGAATCTGTTATAAACCCTAATTCAATTAGACAGCAATATGTCGACCAGGGCATAAATCCCGAATATGGAAATAACCTAGATCAGCTAGATAAGGTTCCGGACATTGTCCGCTGCTTGAGAGATTTCTCAGGTCTCAGACCGAGGAATTTAGTTCATGGATGAAAGGAGTTGAAAGAGTCCTCAGACTCTATGAATCTCAGAAAGGCTCACCGAAGTATTTTGCTATTCTAAGCGTCATTCGTAATAAAATTATAGGACATGCAGATGCTGTCCTAGAGTCATATAACACACCGCTTAATTGGGAATGTATTTCACGCTGTTTGGCCCTGCATTATGCAGACAAACGAGATTTAGGAACACTCGAGTATCAACTCACCTCACTCGTTCAAGGAAACAAAACAGTGCAAGATTTTTACCAGCAAGTATACTCCCACTTGTCACTTATCCTTAATAAAATCTCATGCATGGAAATCTCTACCGAATCCATGTCACTACTAACTCAAACCTATAGAGATAAAGCTCTTGATACATTTATTAGAGGTTTGAAAGGTGATTTACCCAGACTGCTAGGTATTAGAGAACCATTAGATTTGCCACAAGCATTACATTTGTGTCTCAAACTTGAAAATCAGAACTATCGTACTCATCATGCAACATATACTCAGAATCCTATTAGAAAATTTCAAGGACCATCACCATCACTACCACCTCGTAGACCTGTTCCAAATTTTACTCATCAACAATTTTATCCTCAACTCGCACATATTCCATCTCCACAACGACCACAACAATTTCAACATTGCCGACCTTTTGAACGCAATTTCGCAAATAACCAATTTAATCAGAACTATCGGACAGAACATGCTCAGAATGATTTTGCTTTTAACAGAAATCAACAACCAGCTCGACCTATTCAACCTAAACCACAACCTAGACCTGAACCAATGGATGTAGACCAAAGCATGCGTTCTCGCATGGTAAACTACATGAATCGTCCAAATTTAAATAACTCTGATGGCAAAAGGCCATCCCAAGATTTTGATTTACCTGCAAAACATCCACGGAACTTCCACATTAACGCAGAAAAAATAGATACTGACTATACGAAACCACCAGATGACCAATTATCTTATCAACAAACGGTCAACGAAGAACATTATACGGACGGACAAACCTTAGACGAATATATAGAACAACAAGACAGACCAGTTCATGAATCTCACGACTCTAATTTTCTTAACGAAATTTCCGACATACATTTTTTAGACTAAATCACTCCTCTCTGCCATATTTCGAGTGCAAGACGGGGAGCGGACAAATTTTAAAGATTTTAATTGATACCGGATCAAAAAAAAATTATATACAACCTTCTCTTGTAAAAAACCCGATTCCCAACGAACAATGTTTTTATGCTAATTCTGTCGGTGGCAAAGTTAAAATTAGTCACCACAAACTCACAAATCTTTTCGGCTTAAAAGACGTACAAATAAAATTCTTTCTTTTACCTACATTAAAATCCTTTCACGGAATCTTAGGTAACGACAGTCTCAAACAATTATCAGCGGTAATACACACCAAAGACAATATAATGACAATAAAGAACGGACATAAAATTTTGATAAAACAATTCGCTTTCGACTCTATTCTCGCAACTAATCTACGCACAGAACACATGACGAACAAACAAAGAGAACAAATCATATCTTTAGTAGAAATATTTCCAAATCTTTTCTCTGAACCAGATGAAAAGTTAACCTACACAACAAAGGTAATAGGAGAAATTCGTGCCACAACAGATAACCCAATATATTCCAAATTTTATCCTTACCCAATGTCCTTAAAGAATGAGGTAGAAAAACAAGTAGAAATACTCTTAGAAGACGGAATTATACGACCTTCAAGATCGCCTTTTAATTCTCCAGTATGGTTCGTTCCAAAAAAAATCGACGCCAGTAACGAAAAAAAGTACAGAATGGTCATTGACTACAGAAAATTGAATTCGGTCACAATTTCAGATAGATACCCTATTCCAGATATAAATGAAGTCCTTTCGCAACTAGGAAAATGCAAATGGTTTACAGTTCTAGATTTAAAAAGCGGATTCCACCAAATCCCACTCAAACCATCCGATATTGAGAAAACAGAATTTTCTGTTAACCAGGGAAAATATGAGTTTACACGTTTACCATTCGGATTAAAGAATGCTCCGTCAATCTTTCAACGAGCTCTAGACGATATCCTACGTGCTCATATAGGGAAAAGATGCTACGTCTACATAGACGACATAATAATTTTTAGTCAGAATGAAGATGAGCATGCAAAAGACATTTTTGAAATATTTAAAACTCTTAACGAGGCAAACATGAAAATTCAACTAGACAAAAGCGAATTCTTTAAAAACGAAGTAGAATTTTTGGGATTCGTAGTTTCCCACGAAGGTGTTAAAACCAATCCTGAAAAAATTAAAGCAATACAAAATTTTCCTGTCCCTAAAACACTCAAAGATCTTAGATCATTTTTAGGTCTTTCAAGTTACTATAGACGTTTTGTCAAAGATTACGCTAAGATTGCAAAACCACTTACAAGTTTTTTAAGAGGAGAAAACGGAAGGTGTTCGAAAAATGCTTCAAACAAAAAACCCATTAATCTAAACAAAGAAGCAATAGATGCTTTAAACAAAATTAAAAACATACTTACTTCCAAGGACGTAATTCTAATGTATCCCGATTTCACAAAAAGTTTCGAGCTTACCACAGACGCTTCAAACTACGCAATAGGAGCGGTGCTCAGTCAAAACGACAAACCTATAATTTTCATATCTAGAACTTTAAATAAATCCGAAGAGCACTATGCAGCAAATGAAAAAGAAATGCTCGCGATAATATGGGCTCTAAATTCTTTACGTAATTACCTTTATGGTACAGCCAAAGTTAAAATTTATACTGACCACCAACCACTTACCTATGCCCTCAGTAATAAGAATAACAATATGAAAATGAAAAGATGGAAAGCAATTTTGGAAGAGTACAACTACGAACTCTTTTACAAACCTGGTAAGAGTAATGTTGTTGCCGACGCTTTATCGAGACCACCTCAAATCAATCAAATAGATTCCACTGCCGCTACAATCCATAGTGATGAAAGTTCTGGACAAAATTTAATTCCCACAGTTAACTGCCCCATTAATATTTTTAAAAATCAAATAATTCTGTTAATTGGAAATGAAGACAGTTACTAATTTAAGATACCTTTCCCTACATACCACAGACACATTTTAATCAAAAGAAATTTTAATAGAGATAATTTAATTACCCTTCTCAAAAGATACCTCAACCCAAGTGTTATAAATGGAATACAAACAGAAGAAAGAATAATGGGAGAAATTCAGGAATTTTACCCATTACATTTTTCCAAATATAAAATCACATACACCCAAAGTCAAGTTCAGGACCTTAGAAACGAAGAACAGCAAATAGAAGAAATTCTCAATGTACACAAAAGAGCACACCGTAATAGCCGCGAAAATAAAATGCAACTTCTAGAAAAATTTTATTTTCCCAAAATGAACAATAAAATTAATGACATAGTCAAACAATGTAAAATATGCAAACAATCTAAATATGATCGTCATCCTAACAAAATTGAAATTTCTCCAACCCCTATACCTCAATACGCAGGCGAAATAGTCCATTTAGACATTTACGTTACCGACAAGAAACTCGTTCTCACCGCAGTTGATAAATTGACAAAATACGCACAAGCCAATCTTATTGAATCTAGATCTTCCGAAGATATCAGAGAACCTCTAAGAAAATTATTATTTGCTTTCGGAGTACCAAAAACAGTCGTGATGGACAATGAAAAGTCCCTTAATTCAGCCTCCATTTGTTTCATGTTAGAAGATCAACTAGGCATTAGCATATTCAAAACCCCTCCATACGCAAGTTCTGTAAACGGACAAGTAGAACGCTTTCACTCAACGTTGTCAGAAATATTGCGATGTTTAAAATCAGACCGAATCTATAGACATTTTAGTGAGTTACAGAGCAGAGCAGAATATAACTACTCCATACATTCCACAACCAATCAAAAACCTATAGAAGCTTTTTTTGGAAGAAGAGTCAGTGTTGATCCTGATCAGTACGAAAGAGCTAGAAAAGAAAATATTCAAGAAAAACAGGCAAAACACTTAGAAACGCACAATAAAAACAGAAAAATTTCAAAAAAATACCAACCAGGTGAAGAAATCTACGTTAAAAGGAACAAAAGGTTAGGCACGAAACTATCCCCAAGATACAAAAAAGAAATAGTTAAGGAAAATAAAAATAGGACTGTAATTACAGAGTCTGGCAGAACAGTTCACAAAAATCACATTAAAAATTAAATTTACCTATTTCTAGGTTACTTGTACATCTTTGTTTGGCTGAAGTCCAAATTTTTAATTACACCTCATCACATCTAGTTACCATAAATAATGGGTTTGCAAAAATTCAAGAGGGATCATTTAAATTCATTCATTTACTCGAACTGGACAAGTACGAAGATTTTTTAACAAACACAAGACAACACGTTGAAAAATATTTTTATAAGAACCATACACTATATCCACTTCTTGGACACGAACTCAACCAAACCATTGACATACTGAACACAATAAAACCTAGGACAGACAGAAAAAAAAGGTATTTTAATTTTCTGGGTACAGCCTGGAAATTTATAGCAGGAAGTCCTGACCATGACGACATAATGTTAGTTAACAAGACGTTAGACGAACTAATTAGCAATAATAATCAGCAAGTAGTAATTAACAAAGCGTTTAATGAAAAAATTAATATGTTAACAAATGTAACCAATCAAATTATAAATTCGCAGAAAAAAAGCGAATTCCTTAATAATGAATTAATAATTATCAGTATCCAAAATAGAATAAGATTAATAAAAGAAGATTTAATAAATATAAAATATGCCATACAATGGGCAAAGAATAATATAATCAACTTTATTTTGCTAAATAAAAAAGAAATAAATTGTAAGTAATAATCACCATGTACCGCATATTGAAGAAATTTCTTCTGGAGTTATCCTGTTAAACGACTATCATGGAGCAATGACCACAAAATCCACAAACTACACTTTACATGGTACATTTCTAATAAAATTCCACAACGAGACCATCTCAACCAACAACAATCAGACTTACAGCAATTTGGAAATTTCACCTATGGAAATAGTCCAAGCTATTTTACAACCAAACCCCGCAGAAGAAAGCAGGCTTAATTTACTATCCCTCGAAGTAATAAACGAACTACATATTAATAATACTAAAACAATAGAATCAATAAAACAAGACACACATATTAATAGATTTACAACCATTTTTTTATTAATATTCATCACTACATTTATAATAATCACTTATAAATATCAATGCAAAAGAACAATTATCCTGGAACAGAAAGAAATAAATTATCAAAAGGAAGAAAAGCCTCATGAAGAAGAAATAAATCCATCAATTGAGATCAATATAGAAACATCAGCATCTGTACCACGCCTACACAACCAACCATATTTTTAAACACATTACCCTATCATCATCACACCACATTGTTTCTAAACGATTGAGGACAATCGTCTTTTTAAGGAGGGAGGAGTTAAGGCAACTTAAATTAACTTTGCAACTATTTGTTACATACGCATACGCGCAGCTGCAACAACAAACTTTAAAATGGAAATAAGTTTATGGCTCTTCATTAAGCATACGCATACGCGCAGCTGCAACAACAAACTTCGAAATGGAAATAAGTTTATGGCTCTTCATTAAGCATACGCATACGCGCAGCTGTAATAACAAACCAAAAATTAATTGCGCACACGCGCAGATGAAAACTATAAATCCCAAATCATTAATGGATCGGACATTTAAGTGGCCACCTACGACAAACCCAAACCCTATGGACAATCATAGAATCTGCTGACGACATCCCAACACAAAATACTTGCATTCACATAGAGAATAAGATAGGTATAAAAGATCTAGATTGTTTAAGCTCAAAGTTCAGTTATTATCTTGCATCAAATAAAGAAGGAGCTCTGTTTCAAATAATATTTTTTTATAAAACTTAACAACAAAAGTTTTAATTTATACAAAGGAATTCGTTTTAACAACTGATTCATCAAATTATGCAAACGGATCAGTTCTTTCACAATCAAATCACCGATTATGCTATGCATCTCGTACACTCAATGAACATGAACGCAGATATAGCACTATTGAAAAGGAGTTATTAAGTATTGTTAGGTCAACAAAATATTTCAGACCATATCTTTACGGTCGCAAATTTAAAATACAAACTGACCATAGATCTTTAGTTTGGTTAAGTAACCTTAAAGAACCAAATTCTCCAAAGATGGAAAATTAGTTTAAATGAATATGATTTTGATATCGAATATTTAAAAGGAAAAGAAAATCGCGTAGCAGATTATCTTAGTAGACTCGAAGTAAACGCAGTCAATGGAAACGAAGATTCATCGTTAGCCACAAATCATAGTGGAATAGAAGAAAGAAATGATCACATAGGAATTTCAGAAATACCTACAAATATTTTCAAGCATCAAATAGAAGTTATAGAGTTAGAAGGTGAAGGTAAAAATATAAAAAATGTATATACAGGTATAAGAAGACTCACTATTAAATCAAAAGATGTAGGCGAATATTTTACTGAAGCATTAAGGGAATTTTTACCCGATCACGGAAAAGTGGCAGTATGTTGTCCAAGTGATACTTTATTTTGCAAAATTCAGGAAAAATATGTTGCGCTTTATAGCAATCAAAGTAAACTAATATTACTAAGATGCACTACTCTTTTAAAAGATTTAAGTAACGCAAATGATGAGTTGAATCTCATTCAAAGGATTCATGAACAATTTAATCACAGAGGAATACAAGAAACATATCTTGAAATTAAAAGTGAATACTATTTTTCATAATTAAGAGAATTAATTAGAAGATACATTAACAGTTGTACTGTATGTCAAACAGCAAAACATGATAGAAGTCCAGAAAAAATAAAATTTGAAATAAGCAAAACTGCACTTAAGCCAAATGAGCTTATACACATGGACATTTATATTCCAAGTAAAGATATTTACTTTTTAACAATTATAGACAAATTCACTAAACATTTGACAGCCTTTCCCCTAGCTAGCAGAAACACTCATAAAATTATTGAGCAACTTAAGCTTAGAAATTCTATATTAGGCAAACCCCAAGAAATAGTATGCGATAATGAATTTAATAGTCTAGCATTTAAAGAATATTGCAATGAAGAAGGTATTAAAATAAATCTCATAACCCCAAATCATAAGACAGGAAACTCAGATGTAGAAAGAGTGCATGGTACACTAAATTAACATATAAGAATATATAAAGCACAAGAAGAGAAAAAGAACATATTAAACTTGAGAGAAAAAAAGTAAAAGCAGTTAGCATATACAATTGTACAATACATTCAACAACATTAAGAAAATCTATAGATTTTATACAAAAACTAATGTAACAGTAGAAGAGATACATATAAATCAAATTGAAAATTTAAAAGAATTGCAAGCTGTAAGATACCAAAACAATGTAAAACATGTTATATCATATACAAGTATCACAATCAGAATTATTATAATTGCAATTCTATTATTATATTATACATGTCGAAAAACCCAAAAAATTAGAATTGAAAATAGAATTATAGATACTCAGGAGAGCATCAAACTTAAGGAGGGAGGGGTTACATTCCCAGAACACTCTCACATCACTTTATAATATTATTCATAATACACATTCATAATATTACTCATATGCGCAGTCCTAATGGAAAATTCCATTCCTTTTACCAATTTCAAAATATGATGAAAACATCTTGTTTACCAATTTCACAATATGATGAAATCATCTTGTTTACCAATTTCACAATATGATGAAATCATCTTCTTAACCAATTTCACAATATGATGAAATCATCTTGTTTACCGTTTACACATTCTTATCTTGTTTACCATTCTGATCCAAAGACATGTTCTAACATGAATTACAATTATCATATTTTGCGATCTAAGAGATCAACATGTTTACTCCGCAAATTCAAAACAAGATCAAAGTCCAAAAGCTAACAAAGAAGTTGGACAGCAAACAAATAGTATATACGCAGTATGCAAAGCTTCAGTTCAGTTCAGTTCTATTCAACCGTTCAGTACTTCAGTTGTATCCAGAAATACAGTTTAAGTTTAACTTGCAATTTAAGAATTCAGTTCTAAGTTCTCAGTTTAATTAAGTGCTAATAAATAAAAAGTTGTTTTAGATTAGTTTATTTGTGAAACAAAAGCCTTGAAAAAAAATAATATTAAGAAAAAAGAACATTAAATTGCAATTGCAAACAGTGCAACGCAAACAGAACTGTTCATGCATACATCGAAAGCTGATCAGCACAAAACAAACACACAAAAACAACATAAGATGACGACAGAAAGAACAGCACCACTGACGAGATCAACAACGCCGAACTTGGTTACGCAGTCGTTGATCGAACATCTTAATAGACGCCTCAACCAAGTTATGAGAGAAAATGAGAAGCTGAAGAAACTTTTGCTCGAAGAAAAACATTCTGACGACAAGGAGAGAGCCACCAAAAGAAAAAAATCTAGTGATAGAGCAGCAGCAACACCAACACCGCCGAACGCAGCATAAGCCAAGAGAAATGACAACAGGTTCTCTATACTTGCCGAAGAGAACCCAGCAGAAGAATCTCAGTCACTGACTACGATCAATGCAACAAGAGCAGCAGAAATAAACCACACTACCAGCGCACTAATACCACCAGCCACATCAAAACAAACTGACGTCAATTCACTAATCAATGAATTGAAGAGAAAAATCAAATTATAATAGAGAACGATAACAAATAAACCACTCAACAAAAACAACTCAATTGCACGACAAGAGGAGGAACCAAATAAAAACCTCAGTAGCGGGGGAAATAAAATCAACATGGGGGCATCACCAGAAGAAAGACGAAGCATGCCGCCGATTAACTTTTGCAACCAAGGCTTCAGGGCCATCTCCAAAATACTAGATCCTGCAATAGGAAAAAACAATTATTATATCAAACAGGTGAGCCGTATAAAGCACTCAATTAATGTATATAATAAAAAAAATTATGAAAAAATTAAAGGCATATTGACAGAGACAGAAACAGAATATTTCACATACACGGACAAAAAAAAAAGACACAGACGTATTTAATAAAAGGACTTAACGTAGACTTTACTCCATAGGTAGTCCTCCAAGAATTGAAGGAACTGCAATTTGCAAGTTCCTTCCGTTATGCTACCGCTCGTTCAAAACGAGAAAATAGGATTTTGCCAATAATAGCTGTGCAGCTGTCGGCAGATAGTGATGTTAAAATGCTTAGAGACATACGTACCATGTGCTCCCACATAATTAGGGGGGAAAAGATTAAGCGCAGCGATGTCCTACAGTGTAGAAACTGCCACCGATTCGGTCATGCGTCTAATTGCAGCATGCAGTACAAGTGCGTTAAGTGCCAAGAAGGGCATGAGCCTGGTAAGTGCGCCACAGGAAAGGAGTCTCCGAAGGACTCTTTGTTCTGTGTTGCCAAAGATAAAGTGTCGGAAATCTATGAAATGTTATCTGAACCGTAACATAAAAGCCCTACAGAGATATAAAAGTTCTCTTCTTACGCAGATCAATATTATCTATCGTCGCTCTGAGGATAGAGAAAGATGGGATGGGCTTGTAAGGCTGAAAGCTTTGCTAAAGAATTACAAGACGCTCCTGAGCCAACAGTTTCGGAATATCATCAGTGACTTTTGGCGGCAAAAAATCAAAAACATACAAAGATCCGATTCTAGGAACATGTTTCCGCAGATTAATCGGATCTTTAAGCCGAGAGCCAGGGTTGCTATTCCGGAACTGAAGGTTCCAGTTGTTAGGGCGCTTCATTTACAACAGGCCGGTATTTCTAGCAGTGCAATACGTAGAGTCGGTGATGACTTTGTCATCGACTCCAACGTTGACAAAATCAGCCTTATCGGTAGCCATTTTGAGGCAGTTCATTCGGGCGTTGACGAATCGGCTACGTTGTTCTGGTGAGAGATGAGGTATTTCGATTTAGATTTTGGAGTACCTCATTAAGAACTCTAGTCACATTCTCTGAAAGGCTTAGATACGATGCACTGACAGCGGATACAACTCAGGGATACTTTACAACACTTGACGACCTGACGCTTATCTTTAGGCGACTGAACAATAAAAAATCATCACGTTTAGATAACATTCCTAACATCGTCTTAAAACATCTACCAGACAGCTTCATAAGGAAATACTGCTTGTTATTCAACAATTTGTTGAACAACTTCTACTTTCCGAGCTGTTGGAAAGTTTCGAAGGTATTTCCAATAGCAAAGAAACAGAAGGATCCTTCTGATCCTCTGAGCTACAGGCCAATCAGCCTGTTGCCTAACATCGGAAAGGTTTTTGAAGTTGCCATCAACAAAGCGATTTGGTCCGTTTGCGAAGAAAAAGACGTCATACCGCCACCAGTTTGGGTTCAGAAAGAATCACTCGACAGTGCATGCGGTGACCAAACTCATCTCAGATGTCAAATGGCATCTGAATGACAAGAGGTGCACTGCGGCCTGTCTGGTCGATATCGAGAAAGCCTTCGACACGGTGTGGACAGATGGACTGTTATAGAGAGAGAGAGAAAAAAAAAGTGAAGTCACTGCCTTAGACGTCGCAGTAGTAGCAACAGCAGCAATACACAAAAAAAGAAACTGAAACAAGTAGGCAGCGCAGCAGCGTCTACTGTTATATATAAAAGTTTCATACGTTCCCTCTTCATTATTATAGAATTTTCAGTACAGTTCAATTGGTGCGTCGTAGGGTGAGGAAGTTCTCACAAATATAAAATATTATATATATATATAATATTGTAAATTCTGAACAACGGAGTCATCAATCAGCATTCGGAATTGCGGTATTTCAAAAATCAGCTATAACGGAGTTTGCATTGAAAAAAATGCCACGCTAAACAAGAACACGCGGAACACTAGGCGATCACATGCAATTATTTGAGAAAGCCAATATAATCAATAGTGAGTAGTAACTACCAATTTACAATCTGGACATTGTTCCGAGTGAAAAAATATATATACATTATCGAGAGCTAACATTAATTTATGATCGATCCGTTAGTCAATAAGCCAAACGTCCTTTGTTAATCTAAATTCACTAGATAAGCTTTAAGCATCGCACGAGAATGCAGCCTTGAAGCACCAAGGTTACTACTCGCAGACAATACCATGAATACTACACAGCACCAAGCCATTGAAGTTCGTTTGCCAAAAATAAATATTCCAGTATTTGAAGGGGATTACATGCAGTGGCAATCATTCTTCGACCTATACAGTTCCACCATTCATGAACGAGAAAATTTAACAGCGGCGCAGAGGTTTCAGTACCTGAGGGGTGTGTTAAAAGGAGAACCATTAGCACTAATCCGGCATCTTCCAGTGACTGATTCTAATTATAATGAGGCGCTACAGAAGCTCATAAAACGATACGACAGAAAACGATATGCCGTCAACGGATTTATTAAGACATTCATTGAGCACCCAAACATTACACAACCAAATGCTGCAAACATTAGAAAATTGACGGATACAATCGACGAAGCAGTTAGAGGACTAAAGGCGTTAGGTGCGGATGCTGAAAAAAGAGATCCTTGGTTAATTTATATTACACTTAATAAATTAGATAACGAAACCAGATCTATTTGGGCGCAGGAAACAACGGAGCAGGAATTTCCCACTTTCGATGACTTATTGGCATTCCTAGGAAAGCGCATAGATATGGCTGAGTCATTAAGGGGCTACACAAGGAAAATTATCCCAAATCGAGCGATACCAGTATCACAAGCATATACAGTGGCTACATCAACTGCAGTCACTAGTAAATGTGCAATTTGCAAACAAGAGGAGCATTTCAAGCAAGCAATAGATGCTTCAACTGTTTAAATGGCGGACACCGGGTTCAAGAGTGCAGATTAAGAGCGAGGTGTTATCATTGTCAAAGAAACTACAATACCACGCTACATGAAGCATCAGATACGTCGAGGGCAGCCAAGCAATCTAATCAACCAAACGCTCAAGTCCACAAATTGAACTAGCCACAAATGAGGCTGCAAGTGACATCGTAGATGTAGCAGACTTGGAAACTTATACCACGTATCCCGAAACATCACACAATATCTTACCAACTGCCTTGGTGATGATTAAAAACGTCAATGGTCACTACCAAACATATCGTGCATTACTGGGTTCTGCATCCCAGGCATCATTCATTTCTGAAGCATGTATGCGGGATTTAAGGCTAGAGCGCAAAAACGCTAGAATTTTGGTAAAGGGGCTAGGTGAAACGGGAATGGTGAAAACAAAGGGTTCCACAGAGATGATCATTAAGTCAACTTATAGTAAAGAAACACTAGCAGCACAGGTATTCATCATCCCGAAAGTATCCGTCATATCCATATCATATAAAATATCAGAACGTGATGCCGAAATGCTGAAGGAGCTGCAGCTGGCTGATCCAATTTTTAACGAGATTGGACAAATCGACTTGCTTTTGGGAGTAGATATCTTCTTCAAATCACTAGCATCGAAGAAACTACACTTGCCAAGTGGCTTGGCAGCAATTGAAACTGTGTTCGGTTGGATTGTGGCCGGAGGAAGCGGCGCGAACCAGCAGAAAAATACCGATCTGACTAACTTTAATATTCTTTTAGACATAGATAATTCCCTTCGCAAATTCTGGGAAATCGAAGAACTTCCGAAAAGTAATAGACGAACCCCAGAAAAATTAAAATGCGAAGAGCTTTTTCAGATCACAACCAAGAAAGCAGAAGACAAGAAATTCATTGTAAAGCTGCCATTCAAGCAAACCCCTAGCATTCTTGGCACAACTTATAATGACGCTCTCAATAGATTAAAGGCCATGGAAAGAAAATTCGAGCGTGATGAACAATTCGGAGCAATGTACAAGGCATTCATGGCGGAATATGAGAAGCTCGGGCATATGGAAAGGGTACAAGGTTGCAACCTTGCTATCAAATATTATATCCCGCATCACGGAGTATTGAAGGCAGACAGCACTACTACAAAGCTCAGAGTGGTTTTTGATGCTTCTGTAAAGTCATCTACCGGGATATCGTTAAACGACATACTAATGGTCGGTCCCACTGTGCAACCACCACTGATCAAAATATTGCTAAAGTTCCGCCAGCACGAATTTGAACTGTGTGGAGATATAGAGAAGATGTACCGGCAGGTGTGGGTGTCAAACCGAGATCAAGAGTACCAAAATATTTTGTGGCGAAATAAACAAAATGAACAACCAGTAGTTTACAGATTGAAAACACTCACATATGGCACGGCATCAGAAGCGTACTTAGCAACACGAAGCTTAAAGGAAATTGGCTGTCAAATGCAATCAAGTCAACCCGAAGCAGCACAGATTATATTGGAAGATATGTATGTGGACGATATGATGACCGGAGCTACTAGTGCGACGAAAATCATAGAAGTTATGAAGCAGGTAACGATCGCATTGAGCAAGCATGGGTTCAGAATGCGCAAGTTCCTCACAAATAATGACGATGTACGATCATTCGTTCAGAATCAAGACGCGGACTAAAGAGCAATGAACGACATAGGAGAACCCTCTAGCGCTGCAAAGGTAATAGGTCTTCAATGGGATCCTTACGAAGACACATTCAAATTTACCGCGCATTTACCAGAACGAGCCTTTCACACTAAACGCACTTTATTATCAGATGCCAGCCGCACTTTTGATCCTTTGGGATGGTTATCCCCAATAATGATTAAAGTGAAGATCTTGTTCCAAAGCCTTTGGATGCAGAAATTGGGGTGGGATGATAGACTCCCTCCAGCAATCTTGAAAGCCTGGCTACAAATTAAAGGTGATCTCTTCGGATCTACGAGCGTGCGAATCCCAAGGTGGCTGCAAACAACCGATCAATTAAGTTTAATAGGGTTCAGTGACGCAAGTGAACAAGCTTATGCCGCAGTTGTGTACGCACTAGTTAACACGAACAATGGTTTAAGGGCAACCATCATCGCCAAATCGCGTGTAGCACCAGTGAAACAAATAAGTCTGCCACGATTAGAATTGATGGGAGCTTTACTGCTGTCCAACTAAATGAAGATGGTGGAAGAATCGTTAAAGTGCAAAATCACTAACATTTATTTATTCACAGATTCAAAAATAGTTTTAGACTGGCTGTCCGCACATCCTAGACGGTGGACCACGTTCGTTGCAAACAGAACAAGCGAGATCATAAGGATTTACAAAGGAGAACATTGGTTTCATGTTGCATCGAAGGATAACCCAGCTGATATCGCATCGAGAGGCATGAGTACAACTGATCTTGTTGGAAATGAGCTTTGGTGGCATGGGCCTCATTGGCTAAGTGATTTCAACAAAACCAAACCAGCACAATTAAGGGGCATTTCATCACAGAAGCTAACGACCGAAGAATTACGGCCTTCAAAGATGGACGCATTTGTGGTTGTAATAAACGAATTCCTGGACAATTTTATGATCAAATACTCTAGTTTCATGATGATGTGCAAGGTATTGTCGCTTGTGAAACGTTTTATAAACAACCTCAAAACCAAAGATAAAACCATAGAGGCTAACAGAGAAGAAAGGCAAGCATCTGAAGAAATTTTATTAAAACACATTCAACAAAGCGAGTTTGCTAGCGAAATAGAAGCACTGAGAACCAAAAACCCATTACCAAGGCAAGGCAGGCTTGCGAGTTTAAATCCGTTCATCGATGAAAAAAGGCTTGCTCCGCGTAGGGGGACGTATCCAACGGTCACTGGCTCCATTTTACGTCAAGCATCCAATCATCCTACCAATGAAGCACCAATCAGTGAAGTGTATAGTAAGAGATGCTCACTTACTACACAATCATCCAGGTATAAGCTTGCTCACCAGTATTATTAGACGGAAATTCTGGATAATAAAAGGCAAGGTGCTTTCTAGATCGGTAGTGCAAAATTGCATAAAATGCATTAGACAAAACCCAACTACAGGAAGCCAACTTATGGGCAACTTACCTGCCGCGAGAGTACAATACACTCATCCGTTTTATAACTATTGTGGACCATTTATGGTTCAGCCAGTGAGGCGAAGAGGACAAGTGCCGATGAAGGTGTATGTGTGCATATGCGTCTGTTTGAGCACAAAGGCGCTTCACATTGAAACAGTATGCAACCTTACGAGCGGTAGTTTTATTGGCGCTTTAAGCAGATTCATATCACGTCGTGGAAACTGCCATACAATATTCAGCGACAACGAAACAAACTTCGTTGGTGCAAACAATAATTTGAGGGAGTTGCTTTAATTTCTCCGAGATAAGGCGTCCGATATAGCATCAGCGTTGCTGCAATACAGTATCAATTGGAAGTATATTCCACCTGGAGCACCACATATGGGTGGTATATGGGAGACAGCAGTCAAGCAGGCAAAAACCCACTTGGGAAGAGTTGTCGGTGAGTCTATACTCACCTTAGAGGAATTTTCAACTTTAATGACAAAGATAGAAGCCATAATAAACTCACGACCAATAGCTACCACACAATCTGAAGAAATCGATTGCATAACACCTGCACACTTTTTAATTGGGCGAACATTTGTAGACATAGCAGAAGAAAATGTAAACGATAAACACATTTCCCCGATGGCGAGATGGAAGCTGGTAAAACAAATGCAGCAACATTTTTGGAAAAGACAGCATCGCGAGTATCTCACTACCTTGCAAAAAAGACGCAAATGTACCAGGAAATCCAATAACCTTGAAGTAGATGACATTGTTCTCATTGCAGAAAGTGGGCTACCTTTGTCTTGTTGGGCATTAGGTAAAATTGTCAAGACACATTCAGGGCCAGATACCAAGGTGCGCGTGGTGGATATACGACTGGCCAACACTAGTAGAATTATCCAGAGACCTATACACAAATTGTGCAGATTGCCGGTTCAGTCATATGAATCAGCCAATTCATGGCCGGCGGAATGTTATAGAGAGAGAAAAAAAAAGTGAAGTCACTGCCTTTGACATCGCAGTAGTAGCAACAGCAGCAATACACAAAAAAAAGGAACTGAAACTGTTATATATAAAAATTTCATTCGTTCCCTTTTTATTATTATAGAATTTTCAGTACAGTTCAATTGGTGCGTCGTAGGGTGAGGAAGTTCTCACAAATATAAAATATTATATACAAATATAAAATACATGAATATTAATTTGAACTGTTTTAATTTACAACCATTGTCAGAATTGTTGGACATTGGATTGCAAAAACACAATAATCTCTTTAAACGTTTAAATAAAATCAATTAATGCGAAATATTTCATTTGTGTGTGACATTCTTCTCTGTCTAATTTGCGGAACAGTTGTTAGTAAAGGGAAAACCAGCTTTAACGTTACAGGCGAGCAAGAATTGGAAGCCGTACATCTGTCAAAAAGGTATTCATTTTGTTAATAGTTGGATACGGAGAAATTAGCATTTATCCATAGAACCATGGACTGATATGTAAGCTAATAAGACTGGGATTCCCCACATGCATTATTAAAATTATCATGCAAATGATATACGACAAAAATGTGTAACTGATAACCGTGACACGACTGCTAAAGTTTTTAATATCGCGAATGGTCTGCAGCAGGGGACTGTGAATTCGCCGCTCCTGTTCTGGATTTACATCAGCGAGGTGCTCAGGAATAGGGACACGACACTAGCGTTTGCTGACGATATTATATTGTATGCACACGGTGATAGGGTAAGGACAATAAGGACTGAGCTCCAAGACAAATTCAATAGGGACATACGACAAAATTAAAAAAGTTTACGCCTCCATAACGGCGACGGAGTGCCAATCCGAAATTAGACGTGCGTGAAATATCTTGGGATTGGCCTGGACAACTTCCTATACTATGATCGGCACGTAAATGCACAACGGAAAAAGGCGAAAGCTACTTTAATGGCATTGAAACGCTTGTTCTTTTCAAGGCACTTGTGTTCCGATGTCAAAGTATTGTGCTATTTATTTGTCGTTCGTCAGGCCGATTATAGTGTATGGTTGTCCCATTGGGTTAATTTAAGCTCTTCCTACATGGAACGCATCCGAGTGTTCAAACGTACCGCAGAAACCGATTATCTGTACATGGTCTCGAACAAAGACAAAATAGATAATGACATCAATAGTCAAATAAGGAACCACTTCGCGAGGTCAGCAAACGCTATAGAAAATGAATTAATATCAGGGTTATTTTATCCTAACCCTGAGTACTTCAGGTGAACTTTGGAGATTGGCCACATACCGCCCGAACAATTTTATGTGTTAATATTTATTATTTTACACTTTTAAATTAGTTATTTATTCCAATTTTTTGACTTATTTATTTATTTATAAATATTGTATTAGTTTGTAAGTTTAAATCTGTGATATAAGTTTTAGGATAAAGTAGAAGAAGTAGTAGTAGAAGTATTTTTAAAAAAACACTATTTTGACTTCATAAAAAATTTATGTAAAATTTGTAAAAAAATGACGTCCTGGTTGATATTGTCCAATCATTGTAAAATAAACTAAATGTAAATATTATAATTCATGTATCGAGTGCTTTATACGGCCATTTGACTTAAAAACAAAAATGATTGTCATGTATTTGTTTATTGTACAAATTATATAAAATTATCTGATTGAATAAAAACAAAAAAAAAATAACCCATAAAAATTACAAATTTTCATGTAAATTCTCTAATAGAGTCATTTGACAGCTTCTTCTTTGATTTTGTGGGCAAAAAGATCTCCAAAAGACCACAAGAGACCCCGAAAAGAATCACAAAAAGACCTCCGAAAGTCCCTCAAAATCCCCAAAAATCATTAAAGACTCCCAAAAGAACCCCTAAAAGACCCAAAATTAAAAAATGTAACACAATGATGTGACTAATACTGTGACTCGATATCGCAAAACAAATAGATTTTGACAAGTTCACAAAACGATTACAAACAAATTTATTGAAAGTGGGACAGGACAACGTCTGTCGGGTCAGCTAGTATATATATATTATCTTATATTTATTTAATTTATATATAAATAAGTGTAGTGTAAGTACACGGTGTAAACTACCCTGGCCGTCTTTAGCTACCTGGTACGTTTCTACTCTGTAGGTCAAGGTGGCAAACAGAAACACTTTTCAATCCCTCCCCTTTGACCACAAAACGAAACCACCAGCTCTTCTAACTACCCATCCTATCACGTGTTTTCCCACAAGACTCACGGGTCACTTGGTAACCTGTGCGGTCACCGGCCAAAATACCGGCGACCACGCACATAATCTACTACGTAGGCCAAGGTGGCGATTAAAACCCTCCACCCCCAACTACTCATCCTATCACGTGTTTCCCCACAAGACTTACGGGTCACTTGGTAGCCTGTGAGGTCACCGGCCAAAATACCGGCGACCACGCACAGATTCTACTCCGTAGGCCAAGGTGGCGAACAGAAATACTCCTAAACCCCTCTCATTTACCCCCGCCTTTTAAAAGGAAAAACTTCATTCCCACCTCTTAAAATTAAAAAACACCCGTCCCGCCATTTAAAAGGAAAAACTCCCATCCCAAAATTAATTAACAAATCTTGGTTTGCCCCCGCCTTTTAAAAGGAGAAACTCCCCCTTTTTAAATTTAAACATTAAAATAATAATAATTCGTGCAAACGGTATTTCATTTATCTCCCAGATGACACGGTCATCTCTCACCGCATCAATTTCTAATGAAATGAAATGAAATGAAATTTTCACTATTCAACAGTATGTGAATAAACACCTCTTGGTTTCCCTTGACTCCATGTTCGATGAAAACCAGAGGAGTGCGTCCATCTGCAGTTACTGCAGCCCAAACCATAACATAAGCTGGTGATTGCTTGCGCATGGCAACTCTTGTGTCCAAATTATCGTTGGACTTGTGCTCTAACCAAACACGATCATTTTGTTTATTCACATACTGTTGAATGGTGAAAATTTTCGAGCTAATTTGGATGTGGGGTCTTTCAGATTCATTAGCCATGTCATAGGATGATGATTCGTGACTATGGTAAATCTTCGACCATATAGATAAGGACGGAACTGTTTGACTGCTTATATGATAGCTTATAATTCCTTTCCTGTCGTGCTGTATCTGGTTTCATCTGAATTTAGTGTACGGGTGCTATGACATATTGGTCGGTCTTCTCCAATTTCACCTTGCGATAGTACCGCTATTACTGCATGGTCCCTGACATCGGTCGTTAACTAAAATTAATTTTCAAAGTTAGGATAAGCTAAAATTGGTGTGTTGATTAATTTATTTTTAAATTCTTTATATTAACTTCACTTGCCCGTGGCGGCCGGCCGGGTGGCTGGCTGGCTGGCTGGCACACCAAATCTTGTGATCAATTTTTTATCCACTTCCTACAGCCCGATTTAATTGAAATTTTGCACACATGTATATCTCCCATGACAACACTTTCAATTATAATTTAAGGCCCCTCGGGCCGCGGGGTCGGGGGGTTCCCATACAAAATTTTTAAAAAATTTACCCGATTTTCTTCAAATTTTATACGTATGTGTATCTTTGATGGACAACACTTTCTATAAAAATTTGGACTACAAATTTTATGAAAAAAGTTTCCGATTTTCTTCAAATTATATACGGCTGTGTATCTCCGATGGACAAAACTTTTTGTAAAATTTTTGAAGCGATCGGGCCCGGCTCCCATACATTTTTTTTTAATTAACAATTTTTAACGCACTTCCTAAAGCCCGATTTTCCTGAAATTTTGTACGCATGTGTATTTCCGGTGACAATACTTTCTTTTAAAATTTTGAAGTGATCGGGCCCCGGGTTCGTGGGACTACCATACAAATTTAAAATAAAAATTACCTGATTTTTTTAAAATTTTACACATGTGTGTATACCCAATAAAAAATACTTTTTCTAAAATTTGGTAGTGATCGGGCCCCGGGTTCGGCCGCAAGGCTCTTATACATTTTTTTAAATATCATTTAGTGGCATCAGATACCGTCGTACTTTAATGACTGTGTGCGGTGTGTGCTGCGCAGTCGGCTGCGCTGCTTGGTTTTGGTGGTGGAGAGAGAGAGAAATCTTAGCTCACGCACAAATGAACCCAGCAAATGAAACGAGACATAAATGTTTTATGCTTAATTCAACTAAGTTACTTATTTACTGAATTGTATTTTTATTGATGTCGTTTTTAGTTGTCGGTATCAACTTACAGATAGAACAACAAGTTTTCACAATATTCTCTCATTTGGCGTTTTCATAAATTAGTTCAGAACAGTCAAAGAGTTCTTAAGAAAAATGCTCGTGTTTCTTATTTGCTCAGAGTATGAGCGTGCTCTAAGTGATCAGAATAAAATGATCTGAGCATTTTTAAATTTGACATCTGATGTCTCTTTCGATTATTTTCTCCTACAATAAAAAAATAAAAAAAATAAAAAAAGACCCAGGATCGAGGGGCTCCCATATCAATTTCTGCGATTAGAGAATTTATATGAAAAATTTTAATTTTCATGGGCTGTTTTTTTAATGTTCTGAATACTTCATCACAATGCGAGTCCTAAATTCAATATTTTTCTGTAGCAGTTTTGTCAATGGTTTTGTTATAATAGCAAAACTTGGTATAAAACGTCTATAATATCCCGCAAGTTCAAGAAATGCTTTTATATCCTTAGCTTTCTTTGGAACTAGAAAACTTCTTACTGAATTTATCATTTTATCAATCACGCTCAACTGATCCTAACTAGGAGTATTCGGACGAGATATTCAACCAAGCTCTACTTACAAAGACGTGAACTTAGAACGGTTGTAGGGATAATGACAGGACACTGCCTTCTAGGAAAACACGCGAGAAGGATGGGTGTCGAATATAATGACTTCTGCAGAGGTTGCTTGGACGAGGAGGAGGAAGAGGCCATAGAGCATCTTCTTTGCTCATGTCCGGCACTAATGCACAGAAGGCACAAACACTTGGGTAAGCGGTTAATGAATAACCTATCAGATCTCGAAAACGGCAAAGTGCGAGATATACTCCGATTCATTAAGAGCACTGAATGGATCTTATGAAAAGGGGAAAGGTGTAAGATTCGTGGTAACACAAAGGACCGCGTATGTTCTAAGTGAGCATTAGCTGCCACCGCAACCTAACCTAACCTACTGCAGATTGAGGACATGTGCATAACCATCAACAAGAAAGTGTTTACTCAACTTGAAATCCCGGTTCCGATACGGGGCAGAAACAGTGTCCAAGGCAGAGGCCTGGTGCAAGAACAGCACTTCAATGTGAACCAGCAACAACAATATGTGGAAACTAAACAGGACGGTTGGCTGCTGATCAAAGAGTGCTTAACAGAAAGTCATGCAACGTGTAACAAACGGAAATGGCGTACTTTTTTCCCTCAGTAGAACAGGCAAAAAATTCCTCATCAATATGATATTGGCGTCAGTTCGGATGCAGAATTGGATTGCACTCGCAGTGTTATAATCGGGAATTACATCAATGATATTGGACGGCGAACGCACTGCGCACTTAGCACTTAAGCTTGCATTGAATTTAAACCACACAGAAACATCAACTTGCAATATCAGCAAAAACTCCGGCATGGCCACAATCCTTAAAACGAGCAAATTTATCATTTGGGACGAATCCACAATGGCCCATAAGAAATTGCTCAAAGCACTTGACACCGCCCTCTGCGTGATTTTCGAGGAAACAATCAACCGATGGGAGGCGCTCTTATTCTTCTTGCTGGTTATTTATGCCAAACTTTGCCTGTTATTCCACGATCAGTGCCCGCAGATGAGCTGAACGCATGCTTTAAATTATCGAAATTTTTCTGGAACCGAGTCGAGAAAATCACGCTATCGACGAACATGCGTGTGGATTTTCTGCAAGACCCGTCTGCCCAAACATTCTCGAAACAACTTTTGGACATCGGAAATGGCAAAATTCCAATTGATCGCGGCGCGAATGAGATTTAGTTCCCTCCGAACATCTGTCAAATGCTACTGAATATTCCAGCAGTTGTTAAGAAGGTATTCCCAGGTTTAACAACCAACTACAAGAATAATTGGAACCACCCGGAATGCCATTGCACGTATTACAATTAAAGGTGATGTCTGTTCGCAACAAAAACGCATCAAAGTTGTGCAATGGAACCAGATTCACCATCAAAAATTGTCACCAAATTTAATCGAGGTAACAATCATCGGTGGCAAATTCAAAGGCGAAAACGTACTGATTCCACGCACACCAATGATTTCCAACGATTTCCCATTCGAATTCAAGAGACTCCAGCTCCCTTTGCGTCTTGCCTTTGCTATTACCATCAACAAAGCACAAGGCCAATCGTTCACTACTGTTAGCTTAAATTTGAAAAATTCATGTTTTTCACACTGTATGTGGCTTTTTCCCGAGTTGACACACCGAAAAATTTGTACGTTTTTACTTCAAATTAAAAAACTTTGTCTATCCACTGGCGTTAAGATGAATTATAAAAAATTAATAATTTCCCATTTGTCTTAAACACATGTGTTTTATTTTCTTAGGCGTCCAATGGGATCGATAGGTGGGTCATGAGGCCACGGGCAACGCCGAGTACTTCAGCTAGTAAATTTATAATGCTGTTTTTTTCTTCTGTGTTCCAGTTTAAAAGTGTATTCTAGTTTAGTTAATCTATATTTCACTCGATCTTTAGATGTATTCATCGCAATAACGTCAAAGTCCTCCAATTTATCACATTCCAGGTTCCAGTCTTTATTATGCAAACGCATTTCTTCATCATTGCTATTTTCTTATGATTATTTTCCTTATTTACCTTATTTTCTTATGATTTTACAGCTGTTACCCTTACGTATAATCCGGTAGTGGTATTTCTATTGCTTGTTCGCTTCTTGGTTCTATTGCAAATGTACTTAGTTCATTTTTGAGTTTATCTTGAGTTTTAATTATTAAATGTTCAGTTTTATAGTCTGCTATATTTTTCTCTAACTTAGTCTTACGATTTGCTGAATTTTCTTTCAACTGTTTAGTCTTACTCTCTGCTAGACTATATTTTAGCGTAGTCTTACAGGTTGCTAAATTATCTTTTGTATAATCAGTCTTACACTTTGCTAGGCTCTCTTTGGGCGTAGTCGTACTGTTTGCTGAAATTTCTTCTACCTATATATTCAGTTTTATTCTTTGCTTGGCTATTTTTGAGCGTAGTCATATGTTTTGTTGAATTTGTTTGTGGAACTTCGAGTAGTAGCTCCTTCTTTCTGTAACCTTTCTCCTTGAAATGCGTTGAGGAAATCATTACCAAGGAATTCGTCATATTTCTATTCTATTATATGGAATGTTTGTTAAATTTTAAACCATTGACGTCAAACGTACCAACTAACGACCCATGGGTGGAAATCGTGTTTCCTGCAATAGTGGTAATCTAGCAGTCTATGTTATTTATTAAATTTGTATTAATTCCTAAAATATTTTGGCGCTTGAGGAGGCTTATTTCTGCTCCTATATCTATAAGAAATGCATTGTGTATTTTGTTAAAAGGTTTAAAAGGAATACATACTGTTGGTTCTGTTGTATTTAAAAATATATATTTATTTTATTTAAATTTTTTTATTAGCAATTGTTTGTCTAATTCGCGCCTATCACCAAATCCCGATATTAGAAGAAGACGTCAAGAAAACCGCAATCACCACACCGTTCGGACTTTACGAATTCACTCGTATGCAGTTCGGTTTGTGCAACGCTGGCCAAACCTTTCAACGATTTATGCACGAAGTCCTGAAGGATTTGGATTTCGTGTATGCATATATCGATGACATCATCGTAGGATCAACTTCTCATGAACAACATTTGCATCATCTGAGGATTTTATTCCAACGTTTTCGCCAGCATGGCGTCACCATCAACGTCGCCAAATGCTGTTTCGCCCAGCCCATCGTGAAGTTCCTCGGACACCAAATAAGCACCGATGGCATACGACCGCTTCCCGAAAAAGTCGAAGCCATCCTCAACTTCCCAAGGCCCTCCGTAGCCAAAGACCTTCGGAAATTCATCGGTATGCTGAACTATTACCGTCGTTTTCTTCCGCACGCAGCGTCCGAACAAATTAAACTTCACGCTTTAATACAAGGGAACCGGAAAAACGACAAATCTCCTGTCAGCTGGTCCTCAGACAACATCGAAGCATTCAACAAGTGCAAGCAGCAGTTGGCCGACGCCGCCCTTCTGGCTCACCCTGTCGAAGGTGCAACACTTCGTCTACACGTCGACGCATCGGAAACAGCCGTGGGAGCAGCACTACACCAAGTAGTAGGAAACGACTTACAGCCATTGGGTTTTTTCTCCCGCAGTCTTACAACAGCGCAGCGAAAATACTCCACCAACGACCGTGAACTCCTGGCTATGTATCAAGCCATCAAACACTTCCGCCACGTCCTTGACGCTCGAGTATTTACGATCCTTACGGATCACAAGCCGCTGACGTACGCCTTCAAGCAAAAATTGGACAAGGCATCACCGAGGGTAAGTCGTCATTTAGATTTCATTGGCCAATTTTCTACGAATATTCAGCATGTCAAGGGTACCGAAAACGTAGTTGCAGATCTTCTTTCGAGAACCGCCTATACTAACGAACCGAACATCGACGAGGCTCACGTAGCATCAGGTAGCGTCAATTTCCTAACCATCGCCGATCAACAGGAAGACAACCAGGTTGAACTCACGTCCGTACTGAATAATAAATTGTATACTTTCAAGCAGCTAAGCGTACCGGGCTCACAGAAGAAAATTTGGTGCGAAACCTCTACGGGCCGAATTCGACCATTTATACCACAGGCGGAAAGACTAACCGTGCTCCACCAGCTTCATGGCCTGGCACATCCTGGTGCCCGAGCAACAACCAAACTAGTAACAGAACGTTTTTTCTGGCCTTCCATGAAGCGCGATTGCAGGCAAATGATTCGTCAATGCATTCAGTGTCAGAAAGCTAAGATCATTCGACACAACAGATCGTCTCTTCAAAACTACGAGCTGCCATCTGATCGCTTTAAACACATCAACATTGACCTCATCGGCCCATTGCCCTACTCGAATGGTTACAATTACTGCTTAACGATCATAGATCGTTTTACCAGATGGCCCGAAGCGATACCTCTTGTAGATCAAACCGCCGAGTCCGTGGCTAAAGCTCTAATCAGCGGCTGGTTCGCTCGTTTCGGTGTCCCTGCAAATATAACGACAGACCAAGGAAGACAATTCGAAAGCGCTCTCTTCAATGAGCTCACTCAGCTAGTCGGTTGCTATCATTTTCGCACTACGAGCTACCATCCGCAATCCAACGGAATCATCGAACGGTGGCATCGCACATTGAAAACAGCGATTAAATGTCACCACTCTTCTTCCTGGCCGGAAATTCTGCTTATAATCTTACTAGGCTTACGATCATCGTATAAAGAAGACATCGGCGCATCAGCAGCAGAACTCGTGTACGGTCAAACGCTAACACTACCAGGCGAATTTTTCACGTCCTCTACAGCATCACCAAATGCAAACGAATTTGTGCAAAGCTTGAGAGAACACATGAACAAAATTCGCCCAATACAAACTGCACATCACCAAGCAGCAGCAACGCCGTTATTCCTGCAACCAGAACTGGCCAAGTGCAGCCATGTTTTCATTCGTCACGACGCAGTTCGTACACCACTGCAACCACCATACGATGGCCCTTTCAAGATCCTCAAACGGAACACCAAGTTCTTCCAAGTATTGGTTAAAAACAAGCCTAAAAACGTCTCCATCGATCGCCTAAAAAGCGCACAAATCGCCAACGAACAGCAGCATCTTGCACCAAGCAACAACAGCACCCAGCTGAAACCGCAAACTAAGCCGAAAACGGTGAGAATAACAGTACCGCAGCAACAGCAACAACGACATCATAATCGAAACACAACACCAAATCAAGCTACAGGAATTCCAGCACCAGCAATAACAAAGCCTAAGTGCATTAGAACGAGATCAGGCAGGATTTCACATCGTCCTAAGACACTCAACCCATATCGCTGTCACTAAGGGCGGAGTACTGTAGCGAGCACATTTTGCTTGCATTTTACATGCAATCATAAATATACACATGCATGTGCTACACATTCACTCCGTGGTCCGAGCTGACGGCGTGACGACAGTCGATTTCGTTTTTTTATATAAGCGCACATACATGCTACACAGCTACGGTCGCAGCCTTTGCGATAGCAAAAAGTGTACATATGGTATTTTACAGTTCCTTGGTTTCTCGCAGACGTCGGTCGACATTCGCCAGCTCGGACAACGGTGCGCAATAAAACATATTTCTTTTGGTACAGCCACCACCCATTATTTGTTAAGCATTTCTTTGTAAATATATTAAATAGTGACTACTATCCTTTTTCAATAAAGTACATCATCACTAAACATATTTGTTTTATTTGTAGTTTTTTGTTGGTCAATATTTCTATTGGTGGACTTCTCCTGCTGTCTGACCCAATCGGGAGAACGGGTCCAGTTTTATTTCCCTGGGAGATTCGTTTCTCTGAGCTTCAGTTGCTTGACGAGTTCTGTTTCTCTGATTTCGCTGATTCATCGCTGTGTTTGTGGGTGGTCCTCTGAAAGGATTTTGATATCGAGGTTTGTGTTATGTGTGGAGTGGTTATTTTCGCATCGTCCTTGATTTCTTGAAGTTTTAGTTTGTGGATGTAGGTTTCTTTGTCTTTTGTTCCTTAATCGCGTTCGGCATTCTTGATATGTGTGATTACTTCTTTTACAGTACTAGCACTTCCCCTCTTGTTTCCTTCGGGACGAAATTTGGCAGCGAAGTGTTACGATAACATGTCGCTGAAGTATGCACATTTCTTTTACAAGCTGTGCAGAAAAGTTGCTCCATTGGTCTGCCGAATCCTCGTATCATTTGGGCATGTGGTTCTAATTGCTACGATTGCTCACTAGCAAAGTGCGAGCTTTGCTTTAGGTCCTTCTCCCCTCGTGCCTTAACCAGGATTCTGAGCTCATGAATTCGTAAGCCATTCTCAAATGGGTTGATCGCTAGCCGCTGGTTCTCTTTCACTAGGTACGCCCGAACGTTGGTATGACTTATTTATCACATACCGAATTTAAAGCTCTTAGCAAATTACAGATTCTGTCACCGAACTTCTGTTCTGTTTTGCCTTAGTAATTTCTTCTTGACCAGAACTTCGCGAACGTTTATCCTTAACATTTTTCTCTAATTCCCTAATTAGATCAGTCCACGTTGAAATAGACTGGTACTGTGTTAACTAAAACGCGGAATCCTGCAATTTCGTGTTTAAAATTTTGAGAAACACTTGCGCATCTGTGTTTGATTTGATTGATGCAAACAAGATATTTCCACATGCAATGTACTTGTGAAATTTTCCCGGTGTTCCGTCAAACTCATGAACAAGATTAAACGCATCGCTTAAACTAATTTTCAACTCCGCGTCTGTAGACGTTATGGATTTTCTGAGAGAATGGAGATGGTTATGAAAGGGTAGTTCCTCAAACAGACGAACCCTTTTAGCTCGTATGCGAGTAAAAATTTAGAAAATTTATGTATACATTTTTTAATGGAGAAAAAAAACAACCAATAAAAATTAAAATTTTTCATCTAAATTCTCTAATTGCAGAATTTGATATGGAAGCCTCTCGATCCTGGGTCATTTTTTTTATTGTACGAAAAAATCATCGAAAGAGACATTTGACATAAGATGTCAAATTTGAAAATGCTTCAGATCATTTTATTCTGAGAACTTAGAGCACGCTCATACTCTGAGCAAATAAGAAACACGAGCATTTTTCTTGAAAACTCTTTTACTGCTCTGAACTAATTTATGAAAACACCAAATGACAGAATATTGTGAAAACTTGTTGTTCTATCTGTAAGTTGATATCGACAACAAAAAACGACATCAATAAAAATACAATTCAGTAAATAAGTAAGTAAGTTGAATTAAGCATAAAACATTTATGTCTCGTTTCATTTGCTGGGTTCATTTGTGCGTGATCTAAGATTTCTCTCTCCCTCCAACATCCAAAAACAAGCAGCACAGCCGACTGCGTAGCACACACCACACACAGTCATTAAAGTACGACGATATCTGATGCCACTATGATATTTAAAAAAATGTATAAGGGCCTTGCGGCCGAACCCTGGGCCCGATCACTACCAAATTTTAGAAAAAGTATTGTTTATTGGGTTTACACATGTGTGTAAAATTTTAAAAAAATCTGGTAATTGTTATTTAAAATTTGTAAGCCCCACGAACCCGGGCCCGCTCACTTGCAAATTTTAAAAGAAAGTATTGTCACCGGAAATACACATGTGTACAAAAGTTTAGGAAAATCGGGCTGTAGGAAGTGCGTTAAAAGTTGATAATTAAAAAAAAAAATTGTATGGGAGCCACCCGACCCCGGGGACCGATCGCTTCAAAAATTTTACAAAAAGTTTTGTCCATCGGATATACACATGCGTATAAAATTTAAAGAAAATCTGGAACTTTTTTCACAAAATTTGTATGGGTGCCCCCTCGACCCAGGGGCCCAATCTCTCCAAAAATTTTACAAAAAGTGTTTTCCATCGGAGATACACATTTGTATATAATATATGTGGGCGCCGTGGCTCAGGGGTTCATGGTTCGAATCCCAGTAACAACAAAGGTATTTTTCACGGTGTCCCACCTCAAATTCGCCATTCGGATCTGGCCTTAAATTATAGGTCCCTTTCATGTGTGTCCAAAAATATACACGCGCAATACAAATGGTCGCGAGAAGCTAAGTCTTGGACCGCAACGGTCTGTCTCGCCGAATATTATTATTATTATATATAATATGTAAATTTAACTTCTAAAAAAAAATATTATCGTGGTTGTTGTCCATTTATTTAGGTGGTGCTTTCTTTTTAATTCTCTATATTAACTTCGCGTGGCGTGGCTGGCTGGCTGGCTGGTGGGCAGAATCTTGTGATAAATTTTTAACACACTTCCTAAAGTCCGATGTTATTCAAATTTGGCACACATGTGTATTTCCCATGATAATATTTTTTTTTAAATTAATTTTTAAAAAATTTACCCGATTTTCTTCAAATTTTATACGCATGTGTATCTCCGATGGACAACACTTTCTGTAAAAATTTGGAAGTGATCGGCTGGGGGCACCCATACACATTTTTTAAAAATAGTACCCGATTTTCTTCACATTTTATACGCATGTTTATAACCGATGGACAACACTTTTTGTAAAAATTTGGAAGTCACTCGGCCCCGGTGTTGGGGGGCACTCATACAAATTTTATAAAAAATGTACCCGATTTTCTTCAAACTGTATACGCATGTCTATCTCCGATGGACAACCCTTTTTGTAAAAATTTGGAAGTTATTCGGCCCCGGGGTTGGGGGGCACCCATACAAATTTTATAAAAAAAACCCGATTTCTTCTAACTTTATATGCATGTGTATCTCCGATGGAAAACACTTTTTGTACAAATTTGGAAGTGAAATGGCCCCGGGGTTGGGGGCTCTCTAATAAAAATTTTAAAAAATTTATCAGATTTTATTCAAACTGCACATTGTGTATTCCCGATTAGAGAATTTACACGAAAATTTTTAATTTTTATGGGTTGTTTTATTTCTCTTTTCTTGATTGGGTTTAACCATGGTCATTTTTCACTGCCTACAGCCTGCCAAATGCTTACGCTCTAGAGCTAGCAAGGACTTACTCTTGTAGGTCTTCTATAACTTTATTTAAGATACTAGCGGAAATACCCGGCGTTTCCCCGATGTCCCATCCCACTGACCCCCACCCAAGTAAAAACCCGCCCACTGACCTACCGCCCACTGACCCCCAACCCACTGACCTATCGACAAAAAATGTGTTCGAATATTCTTTATATAAAAATCATATACAGGGAAAACTACATTTTCTACCCCAGCGCCCCCTATCGGGTCCAAATTTTTCCAACGACTTTCTTTTTATTTAAATATTTATTTAAATATTATATCGTGTGAATTTGAACCAAATCGGTCCATAAATAAGAATTTTCGAAAAAAAAGCTACCCCAGCGCCACCCATGGGGGTCTAACATAAACAAAAACAATCCGGAGCACCACACGAACATATGGTGTGAGTACAATTAGGAAAGCTTCAGTGGATCAGCCGTTATAGTCAGACATTTGATGGCGAACGTGAAGTTAATCAGATGTCATAATCTTCGCTCTGTTATAATATTTACTAAAAGTTGAGTTTTAATTGAAATAAAAAAGAAGTAAAGAAGGGAAAAGAAGGAAAAAGACATAAAATAGAAGAGCTGGTTTTTTTTAATTTGGTATTTGTTACTTTATTTATAATGCGTAGTTCGTGATCAAAAATAGCAAGTTAATGCAAATTTTTGGTAATCGAGAGTGATGAAACGGTCCAATGTGACAACTGTAATAACAAACTGCATGACTAATGTACCAAGCTGGATAAGCGGCAACTTGAGCAGATAAAATATGCTAACATAGATTTTGTATGCCATTTCTGTGACAATCGGGAAAATTCCATAATATCTGTGGATATTATTGAAATTAAATTGAAATTGGGCCAATTGGAAATTGGATGATATTAACAAAACGATTTAGTTTATGTCATCACAATATGACACCATTTTGAAGGGTGCGTTAAATACACAAAAAATTAAAGATATACAAAAAGAAAACATTGTTCTGAGCAATGAAGTACAGACTTTAAAATTTTTGTGTGATCGCGGTGTGACAATTCAAAACGAAAAAAAAACAACCCATAAAAATTAAAATTTGTCATGTAAATTCTCTAATAGGAGATAGGTATGTGTTTAAAATTTGAAGAAAATCGAGCTAATTTTTAAAAAATTTATATGGGCACCCCTCGGGCCTCAGGACCCAAAAACTTTACAAAAAAATTTGTCCATTGGAGATACACATGTGTATAAAATTTGAAGAAAATCGGGTTAGTTTTTTTTAAATTTTATGGGACCCCACGACCCTGGGGCCGCCAAAATTTTTGCAAAAAGTGTTGTCCATCGGAGATACATATGTAAAAAAAATCGGTGTTGTCCATTGGAGATACACATGTGTATAAAATTTATAGAAAATCGGGTTAATTTTAAAAAAAATTTAAAGGGCACCCCTCGGGCCTCAAGGGCCAAATTTTAATAAAAAATGTTGTCTCCGGAAATACACATGCAATAAAATCGGGCTTTGGGATGTGGGTTAAAAATTGATCGCAAGATTCCACGACAAACCGACCGACTGCCAAACGACCAACCGACCGACATCCGGACGAGCCACGGGCAAGTGAAGTTAATATAGAGAAAAAGTTCGGTCTTTCAGGAACTAGCTGACTTCTTTCTTGAATCCCCATAACTCGACAGTGAATTGTACCGGATCATTTGTAGTACCAGACCTAACAAAAAAAAGGCAAAGACAACTATCGGGCCGATAAGCTCCAACGCCAAATATTCCATCAAGGATGACCGAAAAAGCTGGACTCAAATGGAGCTCTGGAAGATTCTCTGCGGTTCCTCGTAGCTTGACCAATTGCACCGGAGAAACCTCCAATTCAGGCCACTGATTTGTAAATTTGGTTCTTTGTTTTAAATTTTTAAGATTTAAAAAACAATTAAAAAAAATTAAATTCCGAAAAACGACTACGACATCGTTCTGTTTCTGATATTCCACACAAAATCTCGTTGAACCATCTTTCTTTTGGACGAGTATTACAGGTGAGCTCCATTAGCTTTTAGACTTCTCTATGATTCCAACTGTTCCATCTTCTTGACCAGTTTTTCTGCCTCTTGTTGCTAAGCAAGTGATAATCGTCTTAGCGCCTGTCGAATTGGAAAAGCATTTCCTGTATCGATTTGATTCCGCACTATATTGGTTTTACCCATGTTGTTGACAGCAAAAACGTCGGCAAATTACTCTAGCGCCTTTTCTTGTGCTTGTCGCTGTGCTGCTGAAAGATGTTTACATAGCAAACGAATTATCTGCTTCTTTTCCAGATCTAGTGGCGTATTCTATACTTTTAAAGGCGGACAGTTTGCGATACAGCTTACTAACTGAGTCTTGCCAATGGCTGTTCCTTCTCTTATTACCTTCGGTGATTGGCAAACATTATTATTCTCACCCGTATCTTGGGCTGGAGTTTCACTAGAGTTCTTCTGCATAGCAATCCGTTCTTGTTGAAGTTCGTTGGCTCCACTATTCCTACTCTACTGTCTCCAAGATCACCGTTCACCTTGCCATAGATGATTTTCTTGCACATGGGTGTTTCTTCAGGAATGACTCTTAGCCCACCACTCTGGTTGTCGTTTAT
Organism: Nephrocerus scutellatus; assembly: GCA_947095585.1. Taxonomy (NCBI): domain Eukaryota; kingdom Metazoa; phylum Arthropoda; class Insecta; order Diptera; family Pipunculidae; genus Nephrocerus; species Nephrocerus scutellatus. The sequence continues at coordinate 74,250,964 of OX352761.1, read as the reverse complement.
TTGCAAGGGTACCTTCACATTATGCCATTTTAAGACGTCGTACTTTAGATCAAGAGACTTCTCGTGCTCTGTCATGAAATCCAAACCCAAAATGCATTTATCTGTAATGCTGGCAACAATAAACTGATGAGAAAACCGCATTCCTCCAATTTTGACACTACAGGAACACTCTCCTTTAAATGCTCCAACTTCACCCGTCGCTGTCCTCAAATTAACTATAACGAAATACTTTTTCCACTTGACCTTTGGACACCACTTTGGGATTCTCAACTGATCTGGAAGCTCCTGTTCAAAGGCTGTGCTGTACTTTGTATTGGTCTTCGTTCCTTGCAGTCGAGGATAAAATGTTCAGGATTCTGACATCTCAAGCATTTTGGACGGGAACTAAATGTTGGGTTTCCGTCGTTCTGAGGGCTTCCAGATTTGGTTTTCGGATTTCCTCTTTAACTATTGCCTTTATTTTTGTGATGTCCTCCGTTTCAAGTTTGCGCAATCTAACCAATTCAGTAGACGAACTGGCTCAAGCTGCTTCGTATTCCAAAGCCGATGCCAATACTTCAAAACTCTTTCAATATTCTTCCGGAACTCATCTCAGCATTTGGAAGCATTTGTAATACGTCAGCCGCCTTGCCCCTCAACGCCAGGATTAGAAAATTTAGTTATTCTCCAGCACCCCATCCAATGTGTTGTACAGCAGCTGCAAATTTCAAAAGCTGTGTCGCCATCGAACGCAGGTGGCTTCAAAATTCCCTTCCGGTTCACTAAAGGATTCTGAATATAACCCTGGTACTACTTTGTTGAGAGTTCTCTCTGACGAATTGGGTATGGTTATCCAGCCGGGTCTCAATCTCCGTAATTTTTCCTTCCATGTTCGTTTCGAGCGATTTCAGTTGTCAACTTGAAATGTTGCTTGAATTTCATTTATCTCGCTGTTGACAGTGCTTTTACTGCCAATAGTATTAGATCACGGTTCTTGAACCGTGACTAATTTAATGTAACTAGTGCAGGTACATCAATAATGGAGAATCGCAAAATGAAATACACGATTTGGTAGTTTAACGATATCTGAGCATTCAGTAAATTTTATTCACCTTTTGTAGATAAAAAAATTGCTTACATTATTATAAAATAATTATTGAATTCTAATAAACAAATTGCTTACATAGCTATATTGTAAGGTGCACGTAAATTCTATACATCAAATTCTATACAACAAATTGCTTACTTAGCTAAATGACACGAAAGTCTGCGGAAAAGAAAACAACCAAAAATGAATTATTTGATGTGCTGACTGTTGCTATTGCAGCTAAGGTGATTATATATAAAGAAAATTAAAGAGAGTAACATCAGCTTGTGCAATGTGCAGAAATATTGCAATACGAACAATATTCAAGGTTATTAAAAGTGTATAAAATGCGGTTATTGAATTATAACTAATATGTGTTAACATCCTGCCCCCATTGAATGTAATTCAATAATCTGGTTAGGTGGTGATTATACGTTATGTCCTTGTGGTCCTCTTGGTGCGGGAACAGGATACTCTGCTGCTCGCTGGTTGCAAGTACGCAGTTTCCATGCTAGTATGATACATGCTGCGAGGATCATAAACAGTCCGGCTGAACTTACAATAGTATGAGGCAAAACATGTCGTTGGATGATATTTGGTAATTCTAGGTGGCTTCAATCCATTTGTGCTGATAATGTTTTTAATTTGCTCTCTTGGACAATCATTTGGATGATTTCGTTATAGCCATTTGTTCTTGAATGGTAATGTTTGGTATGTCACTAAATCTTGTGATAGATAAGTGAATACTTTGATGATGAATGCCGTGAGGGTTGTTATGTCCTTCTTGGCGATGCAACTAGGTTGTAATTTCAGGATTCCTCAACCTTCAATAGTTAGTAGTGATGTCTGGTGGTCACATACCACATTTAATGAAGTTTTAGTAGTCACGGCGTATATCCATTGATTGTTGTGTAAGTATTGCGTCCAAATTGTATTGTTTTGGATTATTTTTATTTGACATGATGTTAGGTTCTCCATTTTATTTAGGATATGTATTTCTCATCTACTTGTCATCGCACGACGGTGGTAAATCGAGTGCATCTGAGTGCAAAGGTGTCTTGTTTTTTCCACGATGATGCAAGAGGCTAATTATTGCTCTGTAAGCGGGTAGTACTGGTCGTGATGACGGCTAACAGCTATGAACTTCGATGATGGTTCTATTGTAACGAATGTGTTGTTTATGACTGTTGGTATCGGGAGAAGTCGATACAGCTCAAAATCCGCGGAGCTTATTAGTGGGATTTTGAATTTGATGATCACATAATTGCTTGTTATTCGGCTTTCAGTCACCATTATTCTATATAACTCAAGTATGTTGTCGGTGTTGACCAGATTTTTATTTCGATGGATCGTTGCTTCATTTGCTGTGGTAACATAAGTAAGTGGCTTACTCTTCCGTGATGAGTTTCTGACAAGGCGTTGGTTATTACTGTTTGCGTTAGTTGAATGTTGGTAATAAATAATATGGTGAGTAGTGACCACGAAGTGAAGAGTTGTTGAAGCTTCAGCTGGTGAGATTCATAATGGTGTTGTTTATTCGATTGATCACTTCAGTAAATTGCTGCTGCAATGTTCTGTGCCTTTCGTCCAGAGTTTCCTGATTCTCTCTCATGATGTTAATGGTAGACTCTGTTACAGATGTAAGGTTTTTGGCGAGGGTTACTAGATAATCCTCATTGCCCTTAACCTTTTCTATGGTTTTCGACATTTCTTCTGCATATTGCGAGTCCAGTACACCAAATAATGAGCTTGCCATATTTCCAATGAGATTGAATGCACCTCGTTTGCTTCCTTTAGTTTATTTGTATTGAAGAAGCATGTCATCTTGTAGCAACTCCTTATATGTAGCCTGAATTGAATTTGTTACTCGAGTACATAATGTTTTTTGTTGCGTATTGTCACAAAGATGTTGTAATAATCTAGTGCTATTTTATTTCCAGTATGGTTTCAAATCATATTATGTGACTAAATTACATGAGTGAGTTATTAACGTGGAAGTCCCAATATTGTGTAACGTCCGCTAGCACTCAGAGATACAGGCGGTGTTTACGAACTTGCACAAGGCCTGTTTTAGACCGCAGGATGAGGAAAGGACGGGGACAAAAGGGATATTTAACTAGGGAGCAGCAGCTAACCTGAACATGTACTCATCGTTCGGGGAACAGAGTCACCCACACCACAATATCAAACCCTTTAGAATCCCATTGAAGTGGCGGGAAGGAAAAAGAAAATAAGGAAAAGTGATTTCATACAAGTTGTGCTTTATTTAGCAAAAAAAAAGAAAATTGAAGTAATGCTAATAAAAATGATTTTTAATACTATGAATATTAAAAATAACTATATATATATAAATACATATATATAACATAAATATATACATATAAATAATCTGTAAGTATATATAAATAAGAATAAGAAAGCAAAAAAAACCTTATGCGGCGCCGCTAGTGATTCCGTTGAAGCGTAGGTTTTATCCGTGATGGTGCTGCGTTGATCGATGAGGTTTCCATTCTGTGCTCACACACACAAACAGCGAGTTGAATGAGCATACTCTGTACACTTAAGACAAACTCGAAATATCGAATTTTCTGTTAAGCTATTTAAAACTGCTTTTTATTCACTACACAGTGGTTTTGGCAAACTGTAACCCTGCAAAACGGACACTCCAAATATCTCTCCTCACCCTCACCTAAACCACCAATCGGGAACACCCACTGGTACAGTCTAACACCACCGCTAATGTCGTCCACGAATTCGAAGACCCGGACCCCGCTACTCGTTATTAAGGCCAGAGAAGTATTCTTACGGCAATGAGAAAAATTCCACTAGGAATAACACTATTTTTACTTAGATTCAAAAGTTCATAAAGATTTCGGTTATAGAAACCTATTAAACCCACATATGCTGGAATGCTGATGGTTTCGATGTAAACAGATGATGCATTTAAAGAATTATATGTATTTATATACATAAAAATGTCTTACGTATATTTATATATATTTTATTATTTATAATTTTTCCTGCGTTACGAAGACGTTGACCGATGCACTAAGCGACGACAACGTTGACGAGTACTGCCTCGTTTTATGCTTAATACTGCTTAATATTCAAACATATGCTGGAATGCTGATGGTTTCGATGTAACACGATGATGCATTTAAAGAATTATATGTATTTATATTATGTATTTATATACATAAAAATGTCTTAGGATTTTCATATATATTTTATTAATTATAATTTTTCCTGCGTTACGACGACGGTGACGGATGCACTAAGCGACGACAACGTTGACGAGTACTGCTTCGTTTTATGCTTAATACTGCTTAATATTGAATAGGCTATGTTGTATTTTTATATATAAACCTATGTTTTTAATTAAATTTAAACAGTTTAATTCTCAACGCAAGCTTGCAATCGCCGAGCAACAACACGACTCGATGGCCCTTTCTCAGGAGACAGTCAAAACTCTTTGCGACCACTCACGTCGAAGACTCGATACCCACTCCGTTGGTAACATCCCTCCTCCTCAATTCTAAGAAAGGTCTCCACCTCCAATTTGTGCATATCCATATAATTTGTCCGTATAATCTCAATAATCATATAACAAATCATAATAATCATATAACAAATCATATAAAATACTCCTACGAGAGAAAAAAACGATCAATATATAAAAAAAACCACTAACAACACTACATGATGACTCAACTTGCATGAGTGAATCAATCACTCAGTACGGCTATCTTCACAAATCGTGGGGCTGTCCGTGATCCCATGAGAAATGTCTCTAAGCCGGGCATTATTAATATATGAAGAAAGCTTAAAATTCGCATTTTCAGGTGATTACTGAGGTTGCTACAAAGCCTACTACCGATATAGCGAAGACCATGCTAATTAAGTTTTAATGTCCTTTATATGATATGTACCAATATGAGTGCCGTCCTTGTCTACTAGTTTGAACGCAACATTTCCTACTGGTTCTTTAATGAATGCCATTTTACATTTTGGTGCAAGTTTTGCAGAAAACCTCTGGATGGCTGAACTCTGACAAAAGTTCTTCACGAACACCTGCTGCCTTGTGTAAAACTTACGGGGACGACTGCGTAAGTTATGCCTATCTGAATGGTTTTTATGAGCTTTTCGAAGATTTCCTAGTACCGCTTTTTGCGCTAAAGTCAGCTTATCGGAATTACAAAGGTGAATCTCTCTATTGTCTAAACTCTTTAACTCACGAAGTAAACCATAATGGGATCCATCCGAAATGTAATGCTGGCCAAAAACCATAAAGTAAGGCGAACAATCGGTACTTGCATGGGTAACATTCCGCAACGCAGATGCAATGGCATGAACATGCGCATCCCATGTTGTGTGATCTTCTTGAATGATGGACAAGATACTTTGGTTCACACGTTCCGAGGCGTTCGCTTGCGCCGAGTACTTCGGAGTCAACATGTGCTTGATGCCATGTTTGCTCAGAAATTCACGAAATAATATGGAAGTAATTTGTTTGCCATTGTCACTCAAGATTCGTTCAGGGACCGAATAAACGTTAATAACTCGATTTTCAAAAATTTAATTACGTTTGTAGTAGAAGCATCCCGCATCGGCTCGAGCAAAACAAAGCGACTAAGCTGGTTTAAAACTACAAAAAGATAAGTATTACCTTGTTTTGAACGCGGGTAAGGACCCATAAAGTCTATATTTAATGTTGAAAAACTCTACTGACTTCGGTGTATTTCCCCATCGGCGGGCGAGTTATGATATTTGCTGGTTTGCTAGCCTTACATATCGGACAATTCATTATAAATTTATGCACGTGTACAGCCATTTTAGGCCAATTATAATACCGGCGTAAAACTTCTAAAGTTTTACGGATTCCCAAATGTGAAGCTTTCGGTGGAGAGTGAACTCTTTCGAGTAGAATTGGAATAAGTGGTTTTGGGACATAAACTTTCCAAGAAGGAATATCGGAAAATAAATCAGATTCAGATTTCGTCCGGATCAAGATCTTATCGTTAACTATTCTAAGATTTGATTTAATCTCGCCTTTTGATTGAATAAGTTCTTTTTCGGTTATGTATTCTGGGTCTTGAAAATAAATAGCATCCGAATCTGGATATAACGGTATGACATCCACGCCAACATCCAAGGACAATACCTCAACTTGCCTTGAGAGGGCGTCTGCTACGACATTATCTTTCCCCTGGCGGTATTCAATCGAGAAGTTGAAACCCTGAAGTTTGAGACTCCACCGAGCGAGCCGTCCAGAGAGCTCCTTCTGTCTCATTAACCATTTCAAGCTTGCGTGGTCGGTAATGATTGTAAAAGGATAACCCTCCACGTATTGCCGAAATTTTCCGACACTTAGTACAGCCGCATAACACTCCAGCTCTGTAACGCTATAATTTCGCTGTGCTGCGTTAAGTTTCTGGGAGACAAAAGCGATAGGGCGTTCATCGCCACCGACAGATCGTTGAAACAACACACCTATACCTATACCTATACCAGTCATGGACGCGTCACACTGAATGAAAAATGGCTGAGTCCAATCGGGATTACACAGGACGGGGGCTGAGGTAAGGGATAATTTCAACTTCTCGAAAGATTCCTGGGCCTTGTCATTCCATTCAAACTTACGGTTCTTCTTAAGAAGATTGATAAGAGGCGTTGTCAAATCTGCGTAACATCGGATAAAACATCTGTACCAACCAGCCATGCCCAGAAACCTTCGTAATTGATGAACGGAATTAGGGACAGGGAAAGAGGTTATTAAAGAGGTTATTGCGGATCACCGACGATGTATCCCAAATAACATTTCTCTTTAAGAAGAAATTTGCTCTTCTCTATATTTATGGTAAGATTTATGGTCAGCCACCTTACTCAACAACTCGAGGTGTTCTTCGAATGTCTCAGCGGCTATAAGGATATCATCGAGATAAACGAAAACCTGTGTGTGCAACTTGTGAGGAATCACTCGATGCATTAACCGACACATTGTCTGTGGAGCATTGCAAAGACCGAAAGGCATAACGGTGAATTGGTATAGTGGGCGTCCCGGAACAGTAAAAGCTGTCTTATCCCTTGACCCCTCATCCAACGGAATCTGCCAAAAGGCGTTCTTCATATCCAGACTCGATATAAATCGGGTCTTATTAAGACGTCCTAGCAAACCGTCTATGAGAGGCAAAGGGTAAGCATCCTTCACCGTAACCGCATTCACCTTCCTTGCATCCAAGCACAGTCGAACTGTAACATCCGCCTTGCGTACCTTTGTGATCGGTGAACTCCACGAACTTGCACTTTCCTCAATGACCCCTAGTGAGAGCATTCGATCAAGCTCTTTCCCAATCTCAACTTCAACAGCCGGGGACACAGCATAAAACCGTTGTTTGATGGGTTTGGCATCGCCCACGTCAATAACGTGTTTTAAAAATTGCGTTCGCCCTAATCCAAGAACAGCTGACGACGGAAAACGTTGCTTGATTATCTCTAACTGTTCCTGCTGAGACGGAGTTAGCTTATGTAAATGGGAAACAACGTCGATATAAGTGGTATTTGATATGGTAAGAGAAGAACAAAATCGGGCAGGAGTAGACAAGGCGAAATAAGCAGAATCACGAACAATTCTTAAATGAAATAATTTCCAAAAGTCAATACCGATATACAAAGACTGTGTAAGATTCGGAGCTAGATGCAAGGTAACAAAAGTAGTTTGACCCGCGAACATCACAGGTACTTTTATGTGGCCTATGATTTGTTCAGAGTTGCCGTTTGCCGTTCTAATAGTGCACGGAAAATGCCGGAAATTAAGGGTCAGATTCTTTAAAAACTCTTCGCAACTTTTACCCAAAATAGAAACGTCTACTGTCTAAACGCACCACTGTCTAATAACCCAAAAACTCTAAAATTTCTACTTCGGCATACGGACGATCATCGGATGAATCCGTTAACAATGATTCAGAAATTTGAGATTTCAACTCTTTCCTTTGAAGGATACCTTCCATTCCTGTTTTGGTTCGATCGATGTCTGTTATCTGTTCGTAGTGCTTGATGGTTGGGAGTAAACTTCCGCGTTGAATTGCTTGCGCCTACCCCCTTCTTCAAGTTTCCCTGAACTAGACAACAATGGGAACACGATTTCTTTAGAACTTCAGGAGCACCACAACCGAAACAAAACGTATGTAATATATGATGGTTACATTTTTTAAAGTAGTGACCTTTTTGGAGGCAATTCCAACAATGGTTGACCTTCAACTGGGAAGTACTCGAAAAAGGTGATGCTGACCGAACTACCTGACTCTTATGCAGCGGCATACCTTTTCCTAAACCATATGGGCCCTGATAATTTATTCTATTTTGTGAGTTGGGATAGAAACCCGAGTGATCATGGGACTCTACAACCACAGGGTTAACATTAGAATGACCCTGGTATGAAACGTAACTCGCTGTTGTGTTAACCGGTTGAAACCTAGGATAATTAGTATTGTAACTAACGTCAGTAAAATTCGGATCCGATAAAACTTGTAGTTCATGCGCATATTTTCGAGACTCAACAGCCATTTCTGGTAAAATTCGATTACGAGCTCAAGTATCCTCGTATGCCATGCATTGCCGCAGCAATTCGTCTAGTGTTACGAACTGTGTAACTGCAAGTCGGTCCTGTAGACCGGTCGCATATTTTGGGTAAGAATGAAAATGAGTTCCGAGTCTGGCATAGGAGTTTCCATTTGCAGAGACCTTGATGGAACTGAATTATAGAACTCAATAAACTTTTCATTCGGTCGCTGTTTCTTCGATTCTATAACACGTCGTATTTCCAAATCGGTTCGTCTATCAGCGAATCTTTTTGTCAGCTAAGCAATTTTCTGCAAATGAATTCGGTTAGTCAACGCTTGGTGCTCCAACATGCGAATAAATTTTTTAACCGGCGTGCCCGTCAATGAACCGTCAAATGATATGGGCCATTTTGTTTGGTCACGCTAAAGAGGATTAAAGATTGGTGGATGGTACAACTGATCTGGATTCAGCACTGAACAGTTGCCAGACTGTATATTATTTGACATCGAACTACCCATCGGTGGGAACAACAAATTATGTGGGGTCTGGTTTACGCTCGGTTGTTTTACCATTGCCGGAAAAGTCTTCGAACTCGTTACAACGGGATCGACACTCTGCGAAGAAACTCCCTGAACTACACCATTCAAATTATTAGACATTGTAGGCTCATTCATATAATTAGGAGAGCTGGTCTGAGGCTCTAATTGTCGTCGGTGTGATCTGTGTCAGAACTGTTGGATCCTTCCCCGTCGTCCTGTTTAATGCCGTTACTAGAATAGGTAGGTCCTTCGGTACCAATACCCAAAGACTTAAACTGAGTTATAGACTCATTCAAATCTTTGTCGTCCTGATTAGCACTATTGATAAATTCGATCATCTGATCACATTTCTTGTTAAGTTCGGTGACTACTGTCTCCACGGCTTTGGAATACTGGATCCTTTGCTGCCGACTACGAATGTGTAGCAACCGCGAATGGGCTATTACAAACTGAATGTTAGCTTTATCGCTATGTACAGATAGTATGTTTTGAATATCACAGTAGAGGGAACGAAATTTCAGTGAAATCTTACTGACTTCACTTCTAGGATTTTTCTGTGCCGAATGTGGAGGTCTATTTGGTGCTAACACCGGATGCTCTTTCTCGTTTTCTAATCGCTTTATGAGCTCATTAAGTTTAGTTAATGGAACACCAGAAATGTTGCGGACCAGACATTCCAATTCAAACTCATCGTTAGACAAATGGTCCGGATTCACTTGGTATTTTGTAAAGAACTACTCCCGAGAGATTAAGAAAAAAAAGAGTTAAGTCAGCTATGATTGGTAACGCGTATCACACCTGAGAGACTAAGACACACATGCAATTGTTTAATTACAAGAACCTGATGAAATTTTTCTTTTTAACAAAAAAAAATCGTTAAATATAAACTTGTTGTTTTGTAAATTATACTTCTTAGTTCCGCACCTAAAGGTGTCAAAACTGTTTCCAAGGAACCACCGCGCTAACATTTAGCCAAGTCTCCGAATATTGGTCAAGTCCTGCTTAAGCCGATCGTTAACATTATCAAAGGGAGATATGAATGGGGAAATATAACAAAAAAAAATAAACAGACAATTTATGTTCAGCTGAAAATCAACAAAAATTATTCAGAAGTCCATAGGAAATCAACTGAGACTCGATTATAAATCAAACGAAAATATCCGGAAATCAGCCGAGACTCAAGTCACCACGAAAAATCTCCAAGAATCAACCGAAAATCATCTCACAATCAACCAAGTCACATTTTTAAGTCAAACGAAAATATTCGGAAAACAACTGAGACTCAATTGAAAGTTAACAAGAAATATGCCTAGAAATCAACTTAAAATCAACTGGCATTGAAACTAAATCACCATATATATATTTGGATATAATTCGAATACCAAACCGTATTTTGGGCGCCACTGTAACGTCCACCATGTAAATGGTGGCGTTAGCAGATTGCGATGTGCAGAGGTTCGTGCGGTCAAATGCTCCGGCTAAGCACTCAGAGATACAGGCGGGGTTTACAAACTTGCACAAGGCCTGTTTTAGACCGCAGGATGAGGAAAGGACGGGGACAAAAGGGATATTTAACTAGGGGGCAGCAGCTAACCTGAACATGTACTCATCGTTCGGGGAACAGAGTCACCCACACCACAATATCAAACCCTTTAGAAACCCATTGAAGTGGCGGGAAGGAAAAAGAAAATAAGGAAAAGTGATTTCATACAAGTTGTGCTTTATTTAGCAAAAAAAAAAGAAAATTGAAGTAATGCTAATAAAAATGATTTTTAATACTATGAATATTAAAAATAACTATATATATATAAATACATATATATAACATAAATATATACATATAAATAATCTGTAAGTATATATAAATAAGAATAAGAAAGCAAAAAAAACCTTATGCGGCGCCGCTAGTGATTCCGTTGAAGCGTAGGTTTTATCCGTGATGGTGCTGCGTTGATCGATGAGGTTTCCATTCTGTGCTCACACACACAAACAGCGAGTTGAATGAGCATACTCTGTACACTTAAGACAAACTCGAAATATCGAATTTTCTGTTAAGCTATTTAAAACTGCTTTTTATTCACTACACAGTGGTTTTGGCAAACTGTAACCCTGCAAAACGGACACTCCAAATATCTCTCCTCACCCTCACCTAAACCACCAATCGGGAACACCCACTGGTACAGTCTAACACCACCGCTAATGTCGTCCACGAATTCGAAGACCCGGACCCCGCTACTCGTTATTAAGGCCAGAGAAGTATTCTTACGGCAATGAGAAAAATTCCACTAGGAATAACACTATTTTTACTTAGATTCAAAAGTTCATAAAGATTTCGGTTATAGAAACCTATTAAACCCACATATGCTGGAATGCTGATGGTTTCGATGTAAACAGATGATGCATTTAAAGAATTATATGTATTTATATTATGTATTTATATACATAAAAATGTCTTACGTATTTTTATATATATTTTATTATTTATAATTTTTCCTGCGTTACGACGACGGTGACCGATGCACTAAGCGACGACAACGTTGACGAGTACTGCCTCGTTTTATGCTTAATACTGCTTAATATTGAAACATATGCTGGAATGCTGATGGTTTCGATGTAACACGATGATGCATTTAAAGAATTATATGTATTTATATTATGTATTTATATACATAAAAATGTCTTAGGATTTTTATATATATTTTATTAAATATAATTTTTCCTGCGTTACGACGACGGTGACCGATGCACTAAGCGACGACAACGTTGACGAGTACTGCTTCGTTTTATGCTTAATACTGCTTAATATTGAATAGGCTATGTTGTAATTTTATATATAAACCTATGTTTTTAATTAAATTTAAACAGTTTAATTCTCAACGCAAGCTTGCAATCGCCGAGCAACAACACGACTCGATGGCCCTTTCTCAGGAGACAGTCAAAACTCTTTGCGACCACTCACGTCGAAGACTCGATACCCACTCCGTTGGTAACATCCCTCGTCCTCAATTCTAAGAAAGGTCTCCACCTCCAATTTGTACATATCCATATAATTTGTCCGTATAATCTCAATAATCATATAACAAATCATAATAATCATATAACAAATCATATAAAATACTCCTACGAGAGAAAAAAACGATCAATATATAAAAAAAACCACTAACAACACTACATGATGACTCAACTTGCATGAGTGAATCAATCACTCAGTACGGCTATCTTCACAAATCGTGGGGCTGTCCTACGATCCCATGAGAAATGTCTCTAAGCCGGGCATTATTAATATATGAAGAAAGCTTAAAATTCGCATTTTCAGGTGATTACTGAGGTTGCTACAAAGCCTACTGCCGATATAGCGAAGACCATGCTAATTAAGTTTTAATGTCCTTTATATGATATGTACCAATATGAGTGCCGTCCTTGTCTACTAGTTTGAACGCAACATTTCCTACTGGTTCTTTAATGAATGCCATTTTACATTTTGGTGCAAGTTTTGCAGAAAACCTCTGGATGGCTGAACTCTGACAAAAGTTCTTCACGAACACCTGCTGCCTTGTGTAAAACTTACGGGGACGACTGCGTAAGTTATACCTATCTGAATGGTTTTTATGAGCTTTTCGAAGATTTCCAAGTACCGCTTTTTCCGCTAAAGTCAGCTTATCGGAATTACAAAGGTGAATCTCTCTATTGTCTAAACTCTTTAACTCACGAAGTAAACCATAATGGGATCCATCCGAAATGTAATGCTGGCCAAAAACCATAAAGTAAGGCGAACAATCGGTACTTGCATGGGTAACATTCCGCAACGCAGATGCAATGGCATGAACATGCGCATCCCATGTTGTGTGATCTTCTTGAATGATGGACAAGATACTTTGGTTCACGCGTTCCGAGGCGTTCGCTTGCGGCGAGTACTTCGGAGTCAACATGTGCTTGATGCCATGTTTGCTCAGAAATTCACGAAATAATTTGGAAGTAATTTGTTTGCCATTGTCACTCAAGATTCGTTCAGGGACCGAATAAACGTTAATAACTCGATTTTCAAAAATTTAATTACGTTTATAGTAGAAGCATCCCGCATCGGCTCGAGCAAAACAAAGCGACTAAGCTGGTCTAAAACTACAAAAAGATAAGTATTACCTTGTTTTGAACGCGGGTAAGGACCCATAAAGTCTATATATAAATGTTGAAAAACTCTACTGACTTCGGTGTATTTCCCCATCGGCGGGCGAGTTATGATATTTGCTGGTTTGCTAGCCTTACATATCGGACAATTCATTATAAATTTATGCACGTGTACAGCCATTTTAGGCCAATTATAATACCGGCGTAAAACTTCTAAGGTTTTACGGATTCCCAAATGTGAAGCTTTAGGTGGAGAGTGAACTCTTTCGAGTAAAATTGGAATAAGTGGTTTTTGGACATAAACTTTCCAAGAAGGAATATCGGAAAATAAATCAGATTCAGATTTCGTCCGGATCAAGATCTTATCGTTAACTATTCTAAGATTTGATTTAATCTGGATATAACGGTATGACATCCACGCCAACATCCAAGGACAATACCTCAACTTGCCTTGAGAGGGCGTCTGCTACGACATTATCTTTCCCCTGGCGGTATTCAATCGAGAAGTTGAAACCCTGAAGTTTGAGACTCCACCGAGCGAGCCGTCCAGAGAGCTCCTTCTGTCTCATTAACCATTTCAAGCTTGCGTGGTCGGTAATGATTGTAAAAGGATAACCCTCCACGTATTGCCGAAATTTTCCGACACTTAGTACAGCCGCATAACACTCCAGCTCTGTAACGCTATAATTTCGCTGTGCTGCGTTAAGTTTCTGGGAGACAAAAGCGATAGGGCGTTCATCGCCACCGACAGATCGTTGAAACAACACACCTATACCTATACCTATACCAGTCATGGACGCGTCACACTGAATGAAAAATGGCTGAGTCCAATCGGGATTACACAGGACGGGGGCTGAGGTAAGGGATAATTTCAACTTCTCGAAAGATTCCTGGGCCTTGTCATTCCATTCAAACTTACGGTTCTTCTTAAGAAGATTGATAAGAGGCGTTGTCAAATCTGCGTAACATCGGATAAAACATCTGTACCAACCAGCCATGCCCAGAAACCTTCGTAATTGATGAACGGAATTAGGGACAGGGAAAGAGGTTATTAAAGAGGTTATTGCGGATCACCGACGATGTATCCCAAATAACATTTCTCTTTAAGAAGAAATTTGCTCTTCTCTATATTTATGGTAAGATTTATGGTCAGCCACCTTACTCAACAACTCGAGGTGTTCTTCGAATGTCTCAGCGGCTATAAGGATATCATCGAGATAAACGAAAACCTGTGTGTGCAACTTGTGAGGAATCACTCGATGCATTAACCGACACATTGTCTGTGGAGCATTGCAAAGACCGAAAGGCATAACGGTGAATTGGTATAGTGGGCGTCCCGGAACAGTAAAAGCTGTCTTATCCCTTGACCCCTCATCCAACGGAATCTGCCAAAAGGCGTTCTTCATATCCAGACTCGATATAAATCGGGTCTTATTAAGACGTCCTAGCAAACCGTCTATGAGAGGCAAAGGGTAAGCATCCTTCACCGTAACCGCATTCACCTTCCTTGCATCCAAGCACAGTCGAACTGTAACATCCGCCTTGCGTACCTTTGTGATCGGTGAACTCCACGAACTTGCACTTTCCTCAATGACCCCTAGTGAGAGCATTCGATCAAGCTCTTTCCCAATCTCAACTTCAACAGCCGGGGACACAGCATAAAACCGTTGTTTGATGGGTTTGGCATCGCCCACGTCAATAACGTGTTTTAAAAATTGCGTTCGCCCTAATCCAAGAACAGCTGACGACGGAAAACGTTGCTTGATTATCTCTAACTGTTCCTGCTGAGACGGAGTTAGCTTATGTAAATGGGAAACAACGTCGATATAAGTGGTATTTGATATGGTAAGAGAAGAACAAAATCGGGCAGGAGTAGACAAGGCGAAATAAGCAGAATCACGAATAATTCTTAAATGAAATAATTTCCAAAAGTCAATACCGATATACAAAGACTGTGTAAGATTCGGAGCTAGATGCAAGGTAACAAAAGTAGTTTGACCCGCGAACATCACAGGTACTTTTATGTGGCCTATGATTTGTTCAGAGTTGCCGTTTGCCGTTCTAATAGTGCACGGAAAATGCCGGAAATTAAGGGTCAGATTCTTTAAAAACTCTTCGCAACTTTTACCCAAAATAGAAACGTCTACTGTCTAAACGCACCACTGTCTAATAACCCAAAAACTCTAAAATTTCTACTTCGGCATACGGACGATCATCGGATGAATCCGTTAACAATGATTCAGAAATTTGAGATTTCAACTCTTTCCTTTGAAGGATACCTTCCATTCCTGTTTTGGTTCGATCGATGTCTGTTATCTGTTCGTAGTGCTTGATGGTTGGGAGTAAACTTCCGCGTTGAATTGCTTGCGCCTACCCCCTTCTTCAAGTTTCCCTGAACTAGACAACAATGGGAACACGATTTCTTTAGAACTTCAGGAGCACCACAACCGAAACAAAACGTATGTAATATATGATGGTTACATTTTTTAAAGTAGTGACCTTTTTGGAGGCAATTCCAACAATGGTTGACCTTCAACTGGGAAGTACTCGAAAAGGGTGATGCTGACTGAACTACCTGACTCTTATGCAGCGGCATACCTTTTCCTAAACCATATGGGCCCTGATAATTTATTCTATTTTGTGAGTTGGGATAGAAACCCGAGTGATCATGGGACTCTACAACCACAGGGTTAACATTAGAATGACCCTGGTATGAAACGTAACTCGCTGTTGTGTTAACCGGTTGAAACCTAGGATAATTAGTATTGTAACTAACGTCAGTAAAATTCGGATCCGATAAAACTTGTAGTTCATGCGCATATTTTCGAGACTCAACAGCCATTTCTGGTAAAATTCGATTACGAGCTCAAGTATCCTCGTATGCCATGCATTGCCGCAGCAATTCGTCTAGTGTTACGAACTGTGTAACTGCAAGTCGGTCCTGTAGACCGGTCGCATATTTTGGGTAAGAATGAAAATGAGTTCCGAGTCTGGCATAGGAGTTTCCATTTGCAGAGACCTTGATAGAACTGAATTATAGAACTCAATAAACTTTTCATTCGATCGCTGTTTCTTCG
This sequence comes from Nephrocerus scutellatus, assembly GCA_947095585.1. Classification (NCBI taxonomy): domain Eukaryota; kingdom Metazoa; phylum Arthropoda; class Insecta; order Diptera; family Pipunculidae; genus Nephrocerus; species Nephrocerus scutellatus. Next base: position 74,234,597 of record OX352761.1, on the reverse strand, counting down.
ATTCTATAACACGTCGTATTTCCAAATCGGTTCGTCTATCAGCGAATCTTTTTGTCAGCTAATTTTTCAAAAATTCCCATTAAACCTTGCCATACCGTTGGATGAAATCCCAATACCAGTCTGCTGCGATGCCACGGAGGAAGTAACTCATATCATAAGCAATTTTCTGCAAATAAATTCGGTTAGTCAACGCTTGGTGCTCCAACATGTGAATAAATTTTTTAACCGGCGTGCCCGTCAATGAACCTTCAAATGATATGGGCCATTTTGTTGGGTCACGCTAAAGAGGATTAAAGATTGGTGGATGGTACAACTGATCTGGATTCAGCACTGAACAGTTGCCAGACTGTATATTATTTGACATCGAACTACCCATCGGTGGGAACAACAAATTATATGGGGTCTGGTTTACGCTCGGTTGTTTTACCATTGCCGGAAAAGTCTTCGAACTCGTTACAACGGGATCGACACTCTGCGAAGAAACTCCCTGAACTACACCATTCAAATTATTAGACATTGTAGGCTCATTCATATAATTAGGAGAGCTGGTCTGAGGCTCTAATTGTCGTCGGTGTGATCTGTGTCAGAACTGTTGGATCCTTCCCCGTCGTCCTGTTTAATGCCGTTACTAGAATAGGTAGGTCCTTCGGTACCAATACCCAAAGACTTAAACTGAGTTATAGACTCATTCAAATCTTTGTCGTCCTGATTAGCACTATTGATAAATTCGATCATCTGATCACATTTCTTGTTAAGTTCGGTGACTACTGTCTCCACGGCTTTGGAATACTGGATCCTTTGCTGCCGACTACGAATGTGTAGCAACCGCGAATGGGCTATTTCAAACTGAATGTTAGCTTTATCGCTATGCACAGATAGTATGTTTTGAATATCACAGTAGAGGGAACGAAATTTCAGTGAAATCTTACTGACTTCACTTCTAGGATTTTTCTGTGCCGAATGTGGAGGTCTATTTGGTGCTAACACCGGATGCTCTTTCTCGTTTTCTAATCGCTTTATAAGCTCATTAAGTTTAGTTAATGGAACACCAGAAATGTTGCGGACCAGACATTCCAATTCAAACTCATCGTTAGACAAATGGTCCGGATTCATCTTGGTATTTTGTAAAGAACTACTCCCGAGAGATTAAGAAAAAAAAGAGTTAAGTCAGCAGTAACGCGTATCACACCTGAGAGACTAAGACACCCATGCAATTGTTTAATTACAAGAACCTGATGAAATTTTTCTTTTTAACAAAAAAAAATCGTTAAATATAAACTTGTTGTTTTGTAAATTATACTTCTTAGTTCCACACCTAAAGGTGTCAAAACTGTTTCCAAGGAACCACCGCGCTAACATTTAGCCAAGTCTCCGAAATCCTGCTTAAGCCGATCGTTAACATTATCAAAGGGAGATATGAATGGGGAAATATAACAAAAAAAAAATAAACAGACAATTTATGTTCAGCTGAAAATCAACAAAAATTATTCAGAAGTCCATAGGAAATCAACTGAGACTCGATTATAAATCAAACGAAAATATCCGGAAATCAGCCGAGACTCAATCGACAGTCACCAAGAAAAATCTCCAAGAATCAACCGAAAATCATCTCACAATCAACCAAGTCACATTTTTAAGTCAAACGAAAATATTCGGAAAACAACTGAGGCTCAATTGAAAGTTAACAAGAAATATGCCTAGAAATCAACTTAAAATCAACTGGCATTGAAACTAAATCACCATATATATATTTGGATATAATTCGAATACCAAACCGTATTTTGGGCGCCACTGTAACGTCCACCATGTAAATGGTGGCGTTAGCAGATTGCGATGTGCAGAGGTTCGTGCGGTCAAATGCTCCGGCTAAGCACTCAGAGATACAGGCGGGGTTTACGAACTTGCACAAGGCCTGTTTTAGACCGCAGTATGAGGAAAGGACGGGGACAAAAGGGATATTTAACTAGGGGGCAGCAGCTAACCTGAACATGTACTCATCGTTCGGGGAACAGAGTCACCCACACCACAATATCAAACCCTTTAGAATCCCATTGAAGTGGCGGGAAGGAAAAAGAAAATAAGGAAAAGTGATTTAATACAAGTTGTGCTTTATTTAGCAAAAAAAAAAAAAGAAAATTGAAGTAATGCTAATAAAAATGATTTTTAATACTATGAATATTAAAAATAACTATATATATATAAATACATATATATAACATAAATATATACATATAAATAATCTGTAAGTATATATAAATAAGAATAAGAAAGCAAAAAAAACCGCCGCTAGTGATTCCGTTGAAGCGTAGGTTTTATCCGTGATGGTGCTGCGTTGATCGATGAGGTTTCCATTCTGTGCTCACACACACAAACAGCGAGTTGAATGAGCATACTCTGTACACTTAAGACAAACTCGAAATATCGAATTTTCTGTTAAGCTATTTAAAACTGCTTTTTATTCACTACACAGTGGTTTTAGCAAACTGTAATCCTGCAAAACGGACACTCCAAATATCTCTCCTCACCCTCACCCAAACCACCAATCGGGAACACCCACTGGTACAGTCTAACACCACCGGTAATGTCGTCCACGAATTCGAAGACCCGGACCCCGCTACTCGTTATTAAGGCCAGAGAAGTATTCTTACGGCAATGAGAAAAATTCCACTAGGAATAACACTATTTTTACTTAGATTCAAAAGTTCATAAAGATTTCGGTTATAGAAACCTATTAAACCCACATATGCTGGAATGCTGATGGTTTCGATGTAAACAGATGATGCATTTAAAGAATTATATGTATTTATATTATGTATTTATATACATAAAAATGTCTTACGTATTTTTATATATATTTTATTATTTATAATTTTTCCTGCGTTACGACGACGTTGACCGATGCACTAAGCGACGACAACGTTGACGAGTACTGCCTCGTTTTATGCTTAATACTGCTTAATATTGAAACATATGCTGGAATGCTGATGGTTTCGATGTAACACGATGATGCATTTAAAGAATTATATGTATTTATATTATGTATTTATATACATAAAAATGTCTTAGGATTTTTATATATATTTTATTAATTATAATTTTTCCTGCGTTACGACGACGGTGACCGATGCACTAAGCGACGACAACGTTGACGAGTACTGCTTCGTTTTATGCTTAATACTGCTTAATATTGAATAGGCTATGTTGTATTTTTATATATAAACCTATGTTTTTAATTAAATTTAAACAGTTTAATTCTCAACGCAAGCTTGCAATCGCCGAGCAACAACACGACTCGATGGCCCTTTCTCAAGAGACAGTCAAAACTCTTTGCGACCACTCACGTCGAAGACTCGATACCCACTCCGTTGGTAACATCCCTCCTCCTCAATTCTAAGAAAGGTCTCCACCTCCAATTTGTGCATATCCATATAATTTGTCCGTATAATCTATAACATATAACAAATCATATAAAATACTCCTACGAGAGAAAAAACGATCAATATATAAAAAAAAACCACTAACAACACTACATGATGACTCAACTTGCATTAGTGAATCAATCACTCAGTACGGCTATCTTCACAAATCGTGGGGCTGTCCGTGATCCCATGAGAAATGTCTCTAAGCCGGGCATTATTAATATATGAAGAAAGCTTAAAATTCGCATTTTCAGGTGATTACTGAGGTTGCTACAAAGCCTACTGCCGATATAGCGAAGACCATGCTAATTAAGTTTTAATGTCCTTTATATGATATGTACCAATATGAGTGCCGTCCTTGTCTACTAGTTTGAACGCAACATTTCCTACTGGTTCTTTAATGAATGCCATTTTACATTTTGGTGCAAGTTTTGCAGAAAACCTCTGGATGGCTGAACTCTGACAAAAGTTCTTCACAAACACCTGCTGCCTTGTGTAAAACTTACGGGGACGACTGCGTAAGTTATACCTATCTGAATGGTTTTTATGAGCGTTTCGAAGATTTCCAAGTACCGCTTTTTGCGCTAAAGAATTACAAAGGTGAATCTCTCTATTGTCTAAACTCTTTGACTCACGAAGTAAACCATAATGGGATCCATCCGAAATGTAATGCTGGCCAAAAACCATAAAGTAAGGCGAACAATCGGTACTTGCATGGGTAACATTCCGCAACGCAGATGCAATGGCATGAACATGCGCATCCCATGTTGTGTGATCTTCTTGAATGATGGACAAGATAATTTGGTTCACGCGTTCCGAGGCGTTCGCTTGCGGCGAGTACTTCGGAGTCAACATGTGCTTGATGCCATGTTTGCTCAGAAATTCACGAAATAATTTGGAAGTAATTTGTTTGCCATTGTCACTCAAGATTCGTTCAGGGACCGAATAAACGTTAATAACTCGATTTTCAAAAATTTAATTACGTTTATAGTAGAATCATCCCGCATCGGCTCGAGCAAAACAAAGTGACTAAGCTGGTCTAAAACTACAAAAAGATAAGTATTACCGGGTAAGGACCCATAAAGTCTATATATAAATGTTGAAAAACTCTACTGACTTCGGTGTATTTCCCCATCGGCGGGCGAGTTATGATATTTGCTGGTTTGCTAGCCTTACATATCGGACAATTCATTATAAATTTATGCACGTGTACAGCCATTTTAAGCCAATGATAATACCGGCGTAAAACTTCTAAAGTTTTACGGATTCCCAAATGTGAAGCTTTCGGTGGAGAGTGAACTCTTTCGAGTAGAATTGGAATAAGTGGTTTTGGGACATAAACTTTCCAAGAAGGAATATCGGAAAATAAATCAGATTCAGATTTCGTCCGGATCAAGATCTTATCGTTAACTATTCTAAGATTTGATTTAATCTCGCCTTTTGATTGAATAAGTTCCTTTTCGGTTATGTATTCTGGGTCTTGGAAATAAATAGCATCCGAATCTGGATATAACGGTATGACATCCACGCCAACATCCAAGGACAATACCTCAACTTGCCTTGAGAGGGCGTCTGCTACGACATTATCTTTCCCCTGGCGGTATTCAATCGAGAAGTTGAAACCCTGAAGTTTGAGACTCCACCGAGCGAGCCGTCCAGAGAGCTCCTTCTGTCTCATTAACCATTTCAAGCTTGCGTGGTCGGTAATGATTGTAAAAGGATAACCCTCCACGTATTGCCGAAATTTTCCGACACTTAGTACAGCCGCATAACACTCCAGCTCTGTAACGCTATAATTTCGCTGTGCTGCGTTAAGTTTCTGGGAGACAAAAGCGATAGGGCGTTCATCGCCACCGACAGATCGTTGAAACAACACACCTATACCTATACCTATACCAGTCATGGACGCGTCACACTGAATGAAAAATGGCTGAGTCCAATCGGGATTACACAGGACGGGGGCTGAGGTAAGGGATAATTTCAACTTCTCGAAAGATTCCTGGGCCTTGTCATTCCATTCAAACTTACGGTTCTTCTTAAGAAGATTGATAAGATAAGCGTTGTCAAATCTGCGTAACATCGGATAAAACATCTGTACCAACCAGCCATGCCCAGAAACCTTCGTAATTGATGAACGGAATTAGGGACAGGGAAAGAGGTTATTAAAGAGGTTATTGCGGATCACCGACGATGTATCCCAAAAAACATTTCTCTTTAAGAAGAAATTTGCTCTTCTCTATATTTATGGTAAGATTTATGGTCAGCCACCTTACTCAACAACTCGAGGTGTTCTTCGAATGTCTCAGCGGCTATAAGGATATCATCGAGATAAACGAAAACCTGTGTGTGCAACTTGTGAGGAATCACTCGATGCATTAACCGACACATTGTCTGTGGAGCATTGCAAAGACCGAAAGGCATAACGGTGAATTGGTATAGTGGGCGTCCCGGAACAGTGAAAGCTGTCTTATCCCTTGACCCCTCATCCAACGGAATCTGCCAAAAGGCGTCCTTCATATTCAGACTCGATATAAATCGGGTCTTATTAAGACGTCCTAGCAAACCGTCTATGAGAGGCAAAAGGTAAGCATCCTTCACCGTAACCGCATTCACCTTCCTTGCATCCAAGCACAGTCGAACTGTAACATCCGCCTTGCGTACCTTTGTGATCGGTGAACTCCACGAACTTGCACTTTCCTCACTGACCCCTAGTGAGAGCATTCGATCAAGCTCTTTCCCAATCTCAGCTTCAACAGCCGGGGACACAGCATAAAACCGTTGTTTGATGGGTTTGGCATCGCCCACGTCAATAACGTGTTTTAAAAATTGCGTTCGCCCTAATCCAAGAACAGCTGACGACGGAAAACGTTGCTTGATTATCTCTAACTGTTCCTGCTGAGACGGAGTTAGCTTATGTAAATGGGAAACAACGTCGATATAAGTGGTATTTGATATGGTAAGAGAAGAACAAAATCGGGCAGGAGTAGACAAGGCGAAATAAGCAGAATCACGAACAATTCTTAAATGAAATAATTTCCAAAAGTCAATACCGATATACAAAGACTGTGTAAGATTCGGAGCTAGATGCAAGGTAACAAAAGTAGTTTGACCCGCGAACATCACAGGTACTTTTATGTGGCCTATGATTTGTTCAGAGTTGCCGTTTGCCGTTCTAATAGTGCACGGAAAATGCCGGAAATTAACGGTCAGATTCTTTAAAAACTCTTCGCAACTTTTACCCAAAATAGAAACGTTGGCACCACTGTCTAATAACCCAAAAACTCTTTTGCCTAAAATTTCTACTTCGGCATACGGACGATCATCGGATGAATCCGTTAACAATGATTCAGAAATTTGAGGTTTCAACTCTTTCCTTTGAAGGATACCTTCCATTCCTGTTTTGGTTCGATCGATGTCTGTTATCTGTTCGTAGTGCTTGATGGTTGGGAGTAAACATCCGCGTTGAATTGCTTGCGCCTACCCCCTTCTTCAAGTTTCCCTGAACTAGACAACAATGGGAACACGATTTCTTTAGAACTTCAGGAGCACCACAACCGAAACAAAACGTATGTAATATATGATGGTTACATTTTTTAAAGTAGTGACCTTTTTGGAGGCAATTCCAACAATGGTTGACCTTCAACTGGGAAGTACTCGAAAAGGGTGATGCTGACCGAACTACCTGACTCTTATGCAGCGGCATACCTTTTCCTAAACCATATGGGCCCTGATAATTTATTCTATTTTGTGAGTTGGGATAGAAACCCGAGTGATCATGGGACTCTACAACCACAGGGTTAACATTAGAATGACCCTGGTATGAAACGTAACTCGCTGTTTTGTTAACCGGTTGAAACCTAGGATAATTAGTATTGTAACTAACGTCAGTAAAATTCGGATCCGATAAAACTTGTAGTTCATGCGCATATTTTCGAGACTCAACAGCCATTTCTGGTAAAATTCGATTACGAGCTCAAGTATCCTCGTATGCCATGCATTGCCGCAGCAATTCGTCTAGTGTTACGAACTGTGTAACTGCAAGTCGGTCCTGTAGACCGGTCGCATATTTTGGGTAAGAATGAAAATGAGTTCCGAGTCTGGCATAGGAGTTTCCATTTGCAGAGACCTTGATAGAACTGAATTATAGAACTCAATAAACTTTTCATTCGGTCGCTGTTTCTTCGATTCTATAACACGTCGTATTTCCAAATCGGTTCATCTATCAGCGAATCTTTTTGTCAGCTAATTTTTCAAAAATTCCCATTTAACCTTGCCATACCGTTGGAAGAAATCTCAATACCAGTCTGCTGCGATGCCACGGAGGAAGTAACTCATATCATAAGCAATTTTCTGCAAATGAATTCGGTTAGTCAACGCTTGGTGCTCCAACATGCGAATAAATTTTTTAACCGGCGTGCCCGTCAATGAACCGTCAAATGATATGGGCCATTTTGTTGGGTCACGCTAAAGAGGATTAAAGATTGGTGGATGGTACAACTGATCTGGATTCAGCACTGAACAGTTGCCAGACTGTATATTATTTGACATCGAACTACCCATCGGTGGGAACAACAAATTATATGGGGTCTGGTTTACGCTCGGTTGTTTTACCATTGCCGGAAAAGTCTTCGAACTCGTTACAACGGGATCGACACTCTGCGAAGAAACTCCCTGAACTACACCATTCAAATTATTAGACATTGTAGGCTCATTCATATAATTAGGAGAGCTGGTCTGAGGCTCTAATTGTCGTCGGTGTGATCTGTGTCAGAACTGTTGGGTCCTTCCCCGTCGTCCTGTTTAATGCCGTTACTAGAATAGGTAGGTCCTTCGGTACCAATACCCAAAGACTTAAACTGAGTTATAGACTCATTCAAATCTTTGTCGTCCTGATTAGCACTATTGATAAATTCGATCATCTGATCACATTTCTTGTTAAGTTCGGTGACTACTGTCTCCACGGCTTTGGAATACTGGATCCTTTGCTGCCGACTACGAATGTGTAGCAACCGCGAATGGGCTATTTCAAACTGAATGTTAGCTTTATCGCTATGCATATCACAGTAGAGGGAACGAAATTTCAGTGAAATCTTACTGACTTCACTTCTAGGATTTTTCTGTGCCGAATGTGGAGGTCTATTTGGTGCTAACACCGGATGCTCTTTCTCGTTTTCTAATCGCTTTATGAGCTCATTAAGTTTAGTTAATGGAACACCAGAAATGTTGCGGACCAGACATTCCAATTCAAACTCATCGTTAGACAAATGGTCCGGATTCATCTTGGTATTTTGTAAAGAACTACTCCCGAGAGGTTAAGAAAAAAAAGAGTTAAGTCAGCTATGATTGGTAACGCGTATCACACCTGAGAGACTAAGACACCCATGCAATTGTTTAATTACAAGAACCTGATGAAATTTTTCTTTTTAACAAAAAAAAATCGTTAAATATAAACTTGTTGTTTTGTAAATTATACTTCTTAGTTCCGCACCTAAAGGTGTCAAAACTGTTTCCAAGGAACCACCGCGCTAACATTTAGCCAAGTCTCCGAATATTGGTCAAGTCCTGCTTAAGCCGATCGTTAACATTATCAAAGGGAGATATGAATGGGGAAATATAACAAAAAAAAATAAACAGACAATTTATGTTCAGCTGAAAATCAACAAAAATTATTCAGAAGTCCATAGGAAATCAACTGAGACTCGATTATAAATCAAACGAAAATATCCGGAAATCAGCCGAGACTCAATCGACAGTCACCAAGAAAAATCTCCAAGAATCAACCGAAAATCATCTCACAATCAACCAAGTCACATTTTTAAGTCAAACGAAAATATTCGGAAAACAACTGAGACTCAATTGAAAGTTAACAAGAAATATGCCTAGAAATCAACTTAAAATCAACTGTCATTGAAACTAAATCACCATATATATATTTGGATATAATTCGAATACCAAACCGTATTTTGGGCGCCACTGTAACGTCCACCATGTAAATGGTGGCGTTAGCAGATTGCGATGTGCAGAGGTTCGTGCGGTCAAATGCTCCGGCTAAGCACTCAGAGATACAGGCGGGGTTTACAAACTTGCACAAGGCCTGTTTTAGACCGCAGGATGAGGAAAGGACGGGGACAAAAGGGATATTTAACTAGGGGGCAGCAGCTAACCTGAACATGTACTCATCGTTCGGGGAACAGAGTCACCCACACCACAATATCAAACCCTTTAGAATCCCATTGAAGTGGCGGGAAGGAAAAAGAAAATAAGGAAAAGTGATTTCATACAACAGCCATTTCTGGTAAAATTCGATTACGAGCTCAAGTATCCTCGTATGCCATGCATTGCCGCAGCAATTCGTCTAGTGTTACGAACTGTGTAACTGCAAGTCGGTCCTGTAGACCGGTCGCATATTTTGGGTAAGAATGAAAATGAGTTCCGAGTCTGGCATAGGAGTTTCCATTTGCAGAGACCTTGATAGAACTGAATTATAGAACTCAATAAACTTTTCATTCGGTCGCTGTTTCTTCGATTCTATAACACGTCGTATTTCCAAATCGGTTCGTCTATCAGCGAATCTTTTTGTCAGCTAATTTTTCAAAAATTCCCATTTAACCTTGCCATACCGTTGGAAGAAATCCCAATACCAGTCTGCTGCGATGCCACGGAGGAAGTAACTCATATCATAAGCAATTTTCTGCAAATGAATTCGGTTAGTAACGCTTGGTGCTCCAACATGCGAATAAATTTTTTAACCGGCTGGTCTGAGGCTCTAATTGTCGTCGGTGTGATCTGTGTCAGAACTGTTGGATCCTTCCCCGTCGTCCTGTTTAATGCCGTTACTAGAATAGGTAGGTCCTTCGGTACCAATACCCAAAGACTTAAACTGAGTTATAGACTCATTCAAATCTTTGTCGTCCTGATTAGCACTATTGATAAATTCGATCATCTGATCACATTTCTTGTTAAGTTCGGTGACTACTGTCTCCACGGCTTTGGAATACTGGATCCTTTGCTGCCGACTACGAATGTGTAGCAACCGCGAATGGGCTATTTCAAACTGAATGTTAGCTTTATCGCTATGCACAGATAGTATGTTTTGAATATCACAGTAGAGGAAACGAAATTTCAGTGAAATCTTACTGACTTCACTTCTAGGATTTTTCTGTGCCGAATGTGGAGGTCTATTTGGTGCTAACACCGGATGCTCTTTCTCGTTTTCTAATCGCTTTATGAGCTCATTAAGTTTAGTTAATGGAACACCAGAAATGTTGCGGACCAGACATTCCAATTCAAACTCATCGTTAGACAAATGGTCCGGATTCATCTTGGTATTTTGTAAAGAACTACTCCCGAGAGATTAAGAAAAAAAAGAGTTAAGTCAGCAGTAACGCGTATCACACCTGAGAGACTAAGACACCCATGCAATTGTTTAATTACAAGAACCTGATGAAATTTTTCTTTTTAACAAAAAAAAATCGTTAAATATAAACTTGTTGTTTTGTAAATTATACTTCTTAGTTCCGCACCTAAAGGTGTCAAAACTGTTTCCAAGGAACCACCGCGCTAACATTTAGCCAAGTCACCGAATATTGGTCAAGTCCTGCTTAAGCCGATCGTTAACATTATCAAAGGGAGATATGAATGGGGAAATATAACAAAAAAAAATAAACAGACAATTTATGTTCAGCTGAAAATCAACAAAAATTATTCAGAAGTCCATAGGAAATCAACTGAGACTCGATTATAAATCAAACGAAAATATCCGGAAATCAGCCGAGACTCAATCGACAGTCACCAAGAAAAAACTCCAAGAATCAACCGAAAATCATCTCACAATCAACCAAGTCACATTTTTAAGTCAAACGAAAATATTCGGAAAACAACTGAGACTCAATTGAAAGTTAACAAGAAATATGCCTAGAAATCAACTTAAAATCAACTGGCATTGAAACTAAATCACCATATATATATTTGGATATAATTCGAATACCAAACCGTATTTTGGGCGCCACTGTAACGTCCACCATGTAAATGGTGGCGTTAGCAGATTGCGATGTGCAGAGGTTCGTGCGGTCAAATGCTCCGGCTAAGCACTCAGAGATACAGGCGGGGTTTACGAACTTGCACAAGGCCTGTTTTAGACCGCAGGATGAGGAAAGGACGGGGACAAAAGGGATATTTAACTAGGGGGCAGCAGCTAACCTGAACATGTACTCATCGTTCGGGGAACAGAGTCACCCACACCACAATATCAAACCCTTTAGAATCCCATTGAAGTGGCGGGAAGGAAAAAGAAAATAAGGAAAAGTGATTTCATACAAGTTGTGCTTTATTTAGCAAAAAAAAAAGAAAATTGAAGTAATGCTAATAAAAATGATTTTTAATGCTATGAATATTAAAAATAACTATATATATATAAATACATATATATAACATAAATATATACATATAAATAATCTGTAAGTATATATAAATAAGAATAAGAAAGCAAAAAAAACCTTATGCGGCGCCGCTAGTGATTCCGTTGAAGCGTAGGTTTTATCCGTGATGGTGCTGCGTTGATCGATGAGGTTTCCATTCTGTGCTCACACACACAAACAGCGAGTTGAATGAGCATACTCTGTACACTTAAGACAAACTCGAAATTTCGAATTTTCTGTTAAGCTATTTAAAACTGCTTTTTATTCACTACACAGTGGTTTTGGCAAACTGTAATCCTGCAAAACGGACACTCCAAATATCTCTCCTCACCCTCACCCAAACCACCAATCGGGAACACCCACTGGTACAGTCTAACACCACCGCTAATGTCGTCCACGAATTCGAAGACCCGGACCCCGCTACTCGTTATTAAGGCCAGAGAAGTATTCTTACGGCAATGAGAAAAATTCCACTAGGAATAACACTATTTTTACTTAGATTCAAAAGTTCATAAAGATTTCGGTTATAGAAACCTATTAAACCCACATATGCTGGAATGCTGATGGTTTCGATGTAAACAGATGATGCATTTAAAGAATTATATGTATTTATATTATGTATTTATATACATAAAAATGTCTTACGTATTTTTATATATATTTTATTATTTATAATTTTTCCTGCGTTACGACGACGGTGACCGATGCACTAAGCGACGACAACGTTGACGAGTACTGCCTCGTTTTATGCTTAATACTGCTTAATATTGAAACATATGCTGGAATGCTGATGGTTTCGATGTAACACGATGATGCATTTAAAGAATTATATGTATTTATATTATGTATTTATATACATAAAAATGTCTTAGGATTTTTATATATATTTTATTAATTATAATTTTTCCTGCGTTACGACGACGGTGACCGATGCACTAAGCGACGACAACGTTGACGAGTACTGCTTCGTTTTATGCTTAATACTGCTTAATATTGAATAGGCTATGTTGTATTTTTATATATAAACCTATGTTTTTAATTAAATTTAAACAGTTTAATTCTCAACGCAAGCTTGCAATCGCCGAGCAACAACACGACTCGATGGCCCTTTCTCAGGAGACAGTCAAAACTCTTTGCGACCACTCACGTCGAAGACTCGATACCCACTCCGTTGGTAACATCCCTCCTCCTCAATTCTAAGAAAGGTCTCCACCTCCAATTTGTGCATATCCATATAATTTGTCCGTATAATCTCAATAATCATATAACAAATCATAATAATCATATAACAAATCATATAAAATACTCCTACGAGAGAGAAAAACGATCAATATATAAAAAAAACCACTAACAACACTACATGATGACTCAACTTGCATGAGTGAATCAATCACTCATTACGGCTATCTTCACAAATCGTGGGGCTGTCCTACGATCCCATGAGAAATGTCTCTAAGCCGGGCATTATTAATATATGAAGAAAGCTTAAAATTCGCATTTTCAGGTGATTACTGAGGTTGCTACAAAGCCTACTGCCGATATAGCGAAGACCATGCTAATTAAGTTTTAATGTCCTTTATATGATATGTACCAATATGACTGCCGTCCTTGTCTACTAGTTTGAACGCAACATTTCCTACTGGTTCTTTAATGAATGCCATTTTACATTTTGGTGCAAGTTTTGCAGAAAACCTCTGGATGGCTGAACTCTGACAAAAGTTCTTCACGAACACCTGCTGCCTTGTGTAAAACTTACGGGGACGACTGTGTAAGTTATACCTATCTGAATGGTTTTTATGAGCTTTTCGAAGATTTCCAATTACCGCTTTTTGCGCTAAAGTCAGCTTATCGGAATTACAAAGGTGAATCTCTCTATTGTCTAAACTCTTTAACTCACGAAGTAAACCATAATGGGATCCATCCGAAATGTAATGCTGGCCAAAAACCATAAAGTAAGGCGAACAATCGGTACTTGCATGGGTAACATTCCGCAACGCAGATGCAATGGCATGAACATGCGCATCCCATGTTGTGTGATCTTCTTGAATGATGGACAAGATACTTTGGTTCACGCGTTCCGAGGCGTTCGCTTGCGGCGAGTACTTCGGAGTCAACATGTGCTTGATGCCATGTTTGCTCAGAAATTCACGAAATAATTTGGAAGTAATTTGTTTGCCATTGTAACTCAAGATTCGTTCAGGGACCGAATAAACGTTAATAATTCGATTTTCAAAAATTTAATTACGTTTATAGTAGAAGCATCCCGCATCGGCTCGAGCAAAACAAAGCGACTAAGCTGGTCTAAAACTACAAAAAGATAAGTATTACCATGTTTTGAACGCGGGTAAGGACCCATAAAGTCTATATATAAATGTTGAAAAACTCTACTGACTTCGGTGTATTTCCCCATCGGCGGGCGAGTTATGATATTTGCTGGTTTGCTAGCCTTACATATCGGACAATTCATTATAAATTTATGCACGTGTACAGCCATTTTAGGCCAATGATAATACCGGCGTAAAACTTCTAAAGTTTTACGGATTCCCAAATGTGAAGCTTTCGGTGGAGAGTGAACTCTTTCGAGTAGAATTGGAATAAGTGGTTTTGGGACATAAACTTTCCAAGAAGGAATATCGGAAAATAAATCAGATTCAGATTTCGTCCGGATCAAGATCTTATCGTTAACTATTCTAAGATTTGATTTAATCTCGCCTTTTGATTGAATAAGTTCCTTTTCGGTTATGTATTCTGGGTCTTGGAAATAAATAGCATCCGAATCTGGATATAACGGTATGACATCCACGCCAACATCCAAGGACAATACCTCAACTTGCCTTGAGAGGGCGTCTGCTACGACATTATCTTTCCCCTGGCGGTATTCAATCGAGAAGTTGAAACCCTGAAGTTTGAGACTCCACCGAGCGAGCCGTCCAGAAAGCTCCTTCTGTCTCATTAACCATTTCAAGCTTGCGTGGTCGGTAATGATTGTAAAAGGATAACCCTCCACGTATTGCCGAAATTTTCCGACACTTAGTACAGCCGCATAACACTCCAGCTCTGTAACGCTATAATTTCGCTGTGCTGCGTTAAGTTTCTGGGAGACAAAAGCGATAGGGCGTTCATCGCCACCGACAGATCGTTGAAACAACACACCTATACCTATACCTATACCAGTCATGGACGCGTCACACTGAATGAAAAATGGCTGAGTCCAATCGGGATTACACAGGACGGGGGCTGAGGTAAGGGATAATTTCAACTTCTCGAAAGATTCCTGGGCCTTGTCATTCCATTCAAACTTACGGTTCTTCTTAAGAAGATTGATAAGAGGCGTTGTCAAATCTGCGTAACATCGGATAAAACATCTGTACCAACCAGCCATGCCCAGAAACCTTCGTAATTGATGAACGGAATTAGGGACAGGGAAAGAGGTTATTAAAGAGGTTATTGCGGATCACCGACGATGTATCCCAAATAACATTTCTCTTTAAGAAGAAATTTGCTCTTCTCTATATTTATGGTAAGATTTATGGTCAGCCACCTTACTCAACAACTCGAGGTGTTCTTCGAATGTCTCAGCGGCTATAAGGATATCATCGAGATAAACGAAAACCTGTGTGTGCAACTTGTGAGGAATCACTCGATGCATTAACCGACACATTGTCTGTGGAGCATTGCAAAGACCGAAAGGCATAACGGTGAATTGGTATAGTGGGCGTCCCGGAACAGTGAAAGCTGTCTTATCCCTTGACCCCTCATCCAACGGAATCTGCCAAAAGGCGTTCTTCATATCCAGACTCGATATAAATCGGGTCTTATTAAGACGTCCTAGCAAACCGTCTATGAGAGGCAAAGGGTAAGCATCCTTCACCGTAACCGCATTCACCTTCCTTGCATCCAAGCACAGTCGAACTGTAACATCCGCCTTGCGTACCTTTGTGATCGGTGAACTCCACGAACTTGCACTTTCCTCAATGACCCCTAGTGAGAGCATTCGATCAAGCTCTTTCACAATCTCAGCTTCAACAGCCGGGGACACAGCATAAAACCGTTGTTTGATGGGTTTGGCATCGCCCACGTCAATAACGTGTTTTAAAAATTGCGTTCGCCCTAATCCAAGAACAGCTGACGACGGAAAACGTTGCTTGATTATCTCTAACTGTTCCTGCTGAGACGGAGTTAGCTTATGTAAATGGGAAACAACGTCGATATAAGTGGTATTTGATATGGTAAGAGAAGAACAAAATCGGGCAGGAGTAGACAAGGCGAAATAAGCAGAATCACGAACAATTCTTAAATGAAATAATTTCCAAAAGTCAATACCGATATACAAAGACTGTGTAAGATTCGGAGCTAGATGCAAGGTAACAAAAATAGTTTGACCCGCGAACATCACAGGTACTTTTATGTGGCCTATGATTTGTTCAGAGTTGCCGTTTGCCGTTCTAATAGTGCACGGAAAAGGCCGGAAATTAACGGTCAGATTCTTTAAAAACTCTTCGCAACTTTTACCCAAAATAGAAACGTTGGCACCACTGTCTAATAACCCAAAAATCTTTTGCCTAAAATTTCTACTTCGGCATACGGACGATCATCGGATGAATCCGTTAACAATGATTCAGAAATTTGAGATTTCAACTTTTTCCTTTGAAGGATACCTTCCATTCCTGTTTTGGTTCGATCGATGTCTGTTATCTGTTCGTAGTGCTTGATGGTTGGGAGTAAACTTCCGCGTTGAATTGCTTGCGCCTACCCCCTTCTTCAAGTTTCCCTGAACTAGACAACAATGGGAACACGATTTCTTTAGAACTTCAGGAGCACCACAACCGAAACAAAACGTATGTAATATATGATGGTTACATTTTTTAAAGTAGTGACCTTTTTGGAGGCAATTCCAACAATGGTTGACCTTCAACTGGGAAGTACTCGAAAAGGGTGATGCTGACCGAACTACCTGACTCTTATGCAGCGGCATACCTTTTCCTAAACCATATGGGCCCTGATAATTTATTCTATTTTGTGAGTTGGGATAGAAACCCGAGTGATCATGGGACTCTACAACCACAGGGTTAACATTAGAATGACCCTGGTATGAAACGTAACTCGCTGTTGTGTTAACCGGTTGAAACCTAGGATAATTAGTATTGTAACTAACGTCAGTAAAATTCGGATCCGATAAAACTTGTAGTTCATGCGCATATTTTCGAGACTCAACAGCCATTTCTGGTAAAATTCGATTACGAGCTCAAGTATCCTCGTATGCCATGCATTGCCGCAGCAATTCGTCTAGTGTTACGAACTGTGTAACTGCAAGTCGGTCTTGTAGACCGGTCGCATATTTTGGGTAAGAATGAAAATGAGTTCCGAGTCTGGCATAGGAGTTTCCATTTGCAGAGACCTTGATAGAACTGAATTATAGAACTCAATAAACTTTTCATTCGGTCGCTGTTTCTTCGATTCTATAACACGTCGTATTTCCAAATCGGTTCGTCTATCAGCGAATCTTTTTGTCAGCTAATTTTTCAAAAATTCCCATTAAACCTTGCCATACCGTTGGATGAAATCCCAATACCATTCTGCTGCGATGCCACGGAGGAAGTAACTCATATCATAAGCAATTTTCTGCAAATGAATTCGGTTAGTCAACGCTTGGTGCTCCAACATGCGAATAAATTTTTTAACCGGCGTGCCCGTCAATAAACCGTCAAATGATATGGGCCATTTTGTTGGGTCACGCTAAAGAGGATTAAAGATTGGTGGATGGTACAACTGATCTGGATTCAGCACTGAACAGTTGCCAGACTGTATATTATTTGACATCGAACTACCCATCGGTGGGAACAACAAATTATATGGGGTCTGGTTTACGCTCGGTTGTTTTACCATTGCCGGAAAAGTCTTCGAACTCGTTACAACGGGATCGACACTCTGCGAAGAAACTCCCTGAACTACACCATTCAAATTATTAGACATTGTAGGCTCATTCATATAATTAGGAGAGGTGGTCTGAGTCTCTAATTGTCGTCGGTGTGATCTGTGTCAGAACTGTTGGATCCTTCCCCGTCGTCCTGTTTAATGCCGTTACTAGAATAGGTAGGTCCTTCGGTACCAATACCCAAAGACTTAAACTGAGTTATAGACTCATTCAAATCTTTGTCGTCCTGATTAGCACTATTGATAAATTCGATAATCTGATCACATTTCTTGTTAAGTTCGGTGACTACTGTCTCCACGGCTTTGGAATACTGGATCCTTTGCTGCCGACTACGAATGTGTAGCAACCGCGAATGGGCTATTTCAAACTGAATGTTATTAATGTTATGTTAGTATGTTTTGAATATCACAGTAGAGGGAACGAAATTTCAGTGAAATCTTACTGACTTCACTTCTAGGATTTTTCTGTGCCGAATGTGGAGGTCTATTTGGTGCTAACACCGGATGCTCTTTCTCGTTTTCTAATCGCTTTATGAGCTCATTAAGTTTAGTTAATGGAACACCAGAAATGTTGCGGACCAGACATTCCAATTCAAACTCATCGTTAGACAAATGGTCCGGATTCATCTTGGTATTTTGTAAAGAACTACTCCCGAGAGGTTAAGAAAAAAAAGAGTTAAGTCAGCTATGATTGGTAACGCGTATCACACCTGAGAGACTAAGACACCCATGCAATTGTTTAATTACAAGAACCTGATGAAATTTTTCTTTTTAACAAAAAAAACCGTTAAATATGTTGTTGTTTTGTAAATTATACTTCTTAGTTCCGCACCTAAAGGTGTCAAAACTGTTTTCAAGGAACCACAGCGCTAACATTTAGCCAAGTCTCCGAATATTGGTCAAGTCCTGCTTAAGCCGATCGTTAACATTATCAAAGGGAGATATGAATGGGGAAATGTAACAAAAAAAAATAAACAGACAATTTATGTTCAGCTGAAAATCAACAAAAATTATTCAGAAGTCCATAGGAAATCAACTGAGACTCGATTATAAATCAAACGAAAATATCCGGAAATCAGCCGAGACTCAAGTCACCAAGAAAAATCTCCAAGAATCAACCGAAAATCATCTCACAATCAACCAAGTCACATTTTTAAGTCAAACGAAAATATTCGGAAAACAACTGAGACTCAATTGAAAGTTAACAAGAAATATGCCTAGAAATCAACTTAAAATCAACTGGCATTGAAACTAAATCACCATATATATATTTGGATATAATTCGAATACCAAACCGTATTTTGGGCGCCACTGTAACGTCCACCATGTAAATGGTGGCGTTAGCAGATTGCGATGTGCAGAGGTTCGTGCGGTCAAATGCTCCGGCTAAGCACTCAGAGATACAGGCGGGGTTTACAAACTTGCACAAGGCCTGTTTTAGACCGCAGGATGAGGAAAGGACGGGGACAAAAGGGATATTTAACTAGGGGGCAGCAGCTAACCTGAACATGTACTCATCGTTCGGGGAACAGAGTCACCCACACCACAATATCAAACCCTTTAGAAACCCATTGAAGTGGCGGGAAGGAAAAAGAAAATAAGGAAAAGTGATTTCATACAAGTTGTGCTTTATTTAGCAAAAAAAAAAGAAAATTGAAGTAATGCTAATAAAAATGATTTTTAATGCTATGAATATTAAAAATAACTATATATATATATATAAATACATATATATAACATAATTATATATACATATAAATAATCTGTAAGTATATATAAATAAGAATAAGAAAGCAAAAAAAACCTTATGCGGCGCCGCAAGTGATTCCGTAGGTTTTATCCGTGATGGTGCTGCGTTGATCGATGAGGTTTCCATTCTGTGCTCACACACACAAACAGCGAGTTGAATGAGCATACTCTGTACACTTAAGACAAACTCGAAATATCGAATTTTCTGTTAAGCTATTTAAAACTGCTTTTTATTCACTACACAGTGGTTTTGGCAAACTGTAATCCTGCAAAACGGACACTCCAAATATCTCTCCTCACCTTCACCCAAACCACCAATCGGGAACACCCACTGGTACTGTCTAACACCACCGCTAATGTCGTCCACGAATTCGAAGACCCGGACCCCGCTACTCGTTATTAAGGCCAGAGAAGTATTCTTACGGCAATGAGAAAAATTCCACTAGGAATAACACTATTTTTACTTAGATTCAAAAGTTCATAAAGATTTCGGTTATAGAAACCTATTAAACCCACATATGCTGGAATGCTGATGGTTTCGATGTAAACAGATGATGCATTTAAAGAATTATATGTATTTATATACATAAAAATGTCTTACGTATTTTTATATATATTTTATTATTTATAATATTTCCTGCGTTACGACGACGGTGACCGATGCACTAAGCGACGACAACGTTGACGAGTACTGCCACGTTTTATGCTTAATACTGCTTAATATTGAAACATATGCTGGAATGCTGATGGTTTCGATGTAACACGATGATGCATTTAAAGAATTATATGTATTTATATTATGTATTTATATACATAAAAATGTCTTAGGATTTTTATATATATTTTATTAATTATAATTTTTCCTGCGTTACGACGACGGTGACCGATGCACTAAGCGACGACAACGTTGACGAGTACTGCTTCGTTTTATGCTTAATACTGCTTAATATTGAATAGGCTATGTTGTATTTTTATATATAAACCTATGTTTTTAATTAAATTTAAACAGTTTAATTCTCAACGCAAGCTTGCAATCGCCGAGCAACAACACGACTCGATGGCCCTTTCTCAGGAGACAGTCAAAACTCTTTGCGACCACTCACGTCGAAGACTCGATACCCACTCCGTTGGTAACATCCCTCCTCCTCAATTCTAAGAAAGGTCTCCACCTCCAATTTGTGCATATCCATATAATTTGTCCGTATAATCTCAATAATCATATAACAAATCATAATAATCATATAACAAATCATATAAAATACTCCTACGAGAGAAAAAAACGATCAATATATAAAAAAAACCACTACCAACACTACATGATGACTCAACTTGCATGAGTGAATCAATCACTCAGTACGGCTATCTTCACAAATCGTGGGGCTGTCCTACGATCCCATGAGAAATGTCTCTAAGCCGGGCATTATTAATATATGAAGAAAGCTTAAAATTCGCATTTTCAGGTGATTACTGAGGTTGCTACAAAGCCTACTGCCGATATAGCGAAGACCATGCTAATTAAGTTTTAATGTCCTTTATATGATATGTACCAATATGAGTGCCGTCCTTGTCTACTAGTTTGAACGCAACATTTCCTACTGGTTCTTTAATGAATGCCATTTTACATTTTGGTGCAAGTTTTGCAGAAAACCTCTGGATGGCTGAACTCTGACAAAAGTTCTTCACGAACACCTGCTGCCTTGTGTAAAACTTACGGGGACGACTGTGTAAGTTATACCTATCTGAATGGTTTTTATGAGCTTTTCGAAGATTTCCAAGTACCGCTTTTTGCGCTAAAGTCAGCTTATCGGAATTACAAAGGTGAATCTCTCTATTGTCTAAACTCTTTAACTCACGAAGTAAACCATAATGGGATCCATCCGAAATGTAATGCTGGCCAAAAACCATAAAGTAAGGCGAACAATCGGTACTTGCATGGGTAACATTCCGCAACGCAGATGCAATGGCATGAACATGCGCATCCCATGTTGTGTGATCTTCTTGAATGATGGACAAGATACTTTGGTTCACGCGTTCCGAGGCGTTCGCTTGCGGCGAGTACTTCGAAGTCAACATGTGCTTGATGCAATGTTTGCTCAGAAATTCACGAAATAATTTGGAATTAATTTGTTTGCCATTGTCACTCAAGATTCGTTCAGGGACCGAATAAACGTTAATAACTCGATTTTCAAAAATTTAATTACGTTTATAGTAGAAGCATCCCGCATCGGCTCGAGCAAAACAAAGTGACTAAGCTGGTCTAAAACTACAAAAAGATAAGTATTACCTTGTTTTGAACGCTGGTAAGGACCCATAAAGTCTATATATAAATGTTGATAAACTCTACTGACTTTGGTGTATTTCCCCATCGGCGGGCGAGTTATGATATTTGCTGGTTTGCTAGCCTTACATATCGGACAATTCATTATAAATTTATGCACGTGTACAGCCATTTTAGGCCAATGATAATACCGGCGTAAAACTTCTAAAGTTTTACGGATTCCCAAATGTGAAGCTTTCGGTGGAGAGTGAACTCTTTCGAGTAGAATTGGAATAAGTGGTTTTGGGACATAAACTTTCCAACAAGGAATATCGGAAAATAAATCAGATTCAGATTTCGTCCGGATCAAGATCTTATCGTTAACTATTCTAAGATTTGATTTAATCTCGCCTTTTGATTGAATAAGTTCCTTTTCGGTTATGTATTCTGGGTCTTGGAAATAAATAGCATCCGAATCTGGATATAACGGTATGACATCCACGCCAACATCCAAGGACAATACCTCAACTTGCCTTGAGAGGGCGTCTGCTACGACATTATCTTTCCCCTGGTGGTATTCAATCGAGAAGTTGAAACCCTGAAGTTTAAGACTCCACCGAGCGAGCCGTCCAGAGAGCTCCTTCTGTCTCATTAACCATTTCAAGCTTGCGTGGTCGGTAATGATTGTAAAAGGATAACCCTCCACGTATTGCAGAAATTTTCCGACACTTAGTACAGCCGCATAACACTCCAGCTCTGTAACGCTATAATTTCGCTGTGCTGCGTTAAGTTTCTGGGAGACAAAAGCGATAGGGCGTTCATCGCCACCGACAGATCGTTGAAATAACACACCTATACCTATACCTATACCAGTCATGGACGCGTCACACTGAATGAAAAATGGCTGAGTCCAATCGGGATTACACAGGACGGGGGCTGAGGTAAGGGATAATTTCAACTTCTCGAAAGATTCCTGGGCCTTGTCATTCCATTCAAACTTACGGTTCTTCTTAAGAAGATTGATAAGAGGCGTTGTCAAATCTGCGTAACATCGGATAAAACATCTGTACCAACCAGCCATGCCCAGAAACCTTCGTAATTGATGAACGGAATTAGGGACAGGGAAAGAGGTTATTAAAGAGGTTATTGCGGATCACCGACGATGTATCCCAAATAACATTTCTCTTTAAGAAGAAATTTGCTCTTCTCTATATTTATGGTAAGTTTATGGTCAGCCACCTTACTCAACAACTCGAGGTGTTCTTCGAATGTCTCAGCGGCTATAAGGATATCATCGAGATAAACGAAAACCTGTGTGTGCAACTTGTGAGGAATCACTCGATGCATTAACCGACACATTGTCTGTGGAGCATTGCAAAGACCGAAAGGCATAACGGTGAATTGGTATAGTGGGCGTCCCGGAACAGTGAAAGCTGTCTTATCCCTTGACCCCTCATCCAACGGAATCTGCCAAAAGGCGTCCTTCATATTCAGACTCGATATAAATCGGGTCTTATTAAGACGTCCTAGCAAACCGTCTATGAGAGGCAAAGGGTAAGCATCCTTCACCGTAACCGCATTCACCTTCCTTGCATCCAAGCACAGTCGAACTGTAACATCCGCCTTGCGTACCTTTGTGATCGGTGAACTCCACGAACTTGCACTTTCCTCAATGACCCCTAGTGAGAGCATTCGATCAAGCTCTTTCCCAATCTCAACTTCAACAGCCGGGGACACAGCATAAAACCGTTGTTTGATGGGTTTGGCATCGCCCACGTCAATAACGTGTTTTAAAAATTGCGTTCGCCCTAATCCAAGAACAGCTGACGACGGAAAACGTTGCTTGATTATCTCTAACTGTTCCTGCTGAGACGGAGTTAGCTTATGTAAATGGGAAACAACGTCGATATAAGTGGTATTTGATATGGTAAGAGAAGAACAAAATCGGGCAAGAGTAGACAAGGCGAAATAAGCAGAATCACGAACAATTCTTAAATGAAATAATTTCCAAAAGTCAATACCGATATACAAAGACTGTGTAAGATTCGGAGCTAGATGCAAGGTAACAAAAGTAGTTTGACCCGCGAACATCACAGGTACTTTTATGTGGCCTATGATTTGTTCAGAGTTGCCGTTTGCCGTTCTAATAGTGCACGGAAAATGCCGGAAATTAACGGTCAGATTCTTTAAAAACTCTTCGCAACTTTTACCCAAAATAGAAACGTTGGCACCACTGTCTAATAACCCAAAAACTCTTTTGCCTAAAATTTCTACTTCGGCATACGGACGATCATCGGATGAATCCGTTAACAATGATTCAGAAATTTGAGGTTTCAACTCTTTCCTTTGAAGGATACCTTCCATTCCTGTTTTGGTTCGATCGATGTCTGTTATCTGTTCGTAGTGCTTGATGGTTGGGAGTAAACATCCGCGTTGAATTGCTTGCGCCTACCCCCTTCTTCAAGTTTCCCTGAACTAGACAACAATGGGAACACGATTTCTTTAGAACTTCAGGAGCACCACAACCGAAACAAAACGTATGTAATATATGATGGTTACATTTTTTAAAGTAGTGACCTTTTTGGAGGCAATTCCAACAATGGTTGACCTTCAACTGGGAAGTACTCGAAAAGGGTGATGCTGACCGAACTACCTGACTCTTATGCAACGGCATACCTTTTCCTAAACCATATGGGCCCTGATAATTTATTCTATTTTGTGAGTGAGTGATCATGGGACTCTACAACCACAGGGTTAACATTAGAATGACCCTGGTATGAAACGTAACTCGCTGTTGTGTTAACCGGTTGAAACCTAGGATAATTAGTATTGTAACTAACGTCAGTAAAATTCGGATCCGATAAAACTTGTAGTTCATGCGCATATTTTCGAGACTCAACAGCCATTTCTGGTAAAATTCGATTACGAGCTCAAGTATCCTCGTATGCCATGCATTGCCGCAGCAATTCGTCTAGTGTTACGAACTGTGTAACTGCAAGTCGGTCCTGTAGACCGGTCGCATATTTTGGGTAAGAATGAAAATGAGTTCCGAGTCTGGCATAGGAGTTTCCATTTGCAGAGACCTTGATAGAACTGAATTATAGAACTCAATAAACTTTTCATTCGGTCGCTGTTTCTTCGATTCTATAACACGTCGTATTTCCAAATCGGTTCGTCTATCAGCGAATCTTTTTGTCAGCTAATTTTTCAAAAATTCCCATTTAACCTTGCCATACCGTTGGAAGAAATCTCAATACCAGTCTGCTGCGATGCCACGGAGGAAGTAACTCATATCATAAGCAATTTTCTGCAAATGAATTCGGTTAGTCAACGCTTGGTGCTCCAACATGCGAATAAATTTTTTAACCGGCGTGCCCGTCAATGAACCGTCAAATGATATGGGCCATTTTGTTGGGTCACGCTAAAGAGGATTAAAGATTGGTGGATGGTACAACTGATCTGGATTCAGCACTGAACAGTTGCCAGACTGTATATTATTTGACATCGAACTACCCATCGGTGGGAACAACAAATTATATGGGGTCTGGTTTACGCTCGGTTGTTTTACCATTGCCGGAAAAGTCTTCGAACTCGTTACAACGGGATCGACACTCTGCGAAGAAACTCCCTGAACTACACCATTCAAATTATTAGACATTGTAGGCTCATTCATATAATTAGGAGAGCTGGTCTGAGGCTCTAATTGTCGTCGGTGTGATCTGTGTCAGAACTGTTGGATCCTTCCCCGTCGTCCTGTTTAATGCCGTTACTAGAATAGGTAGGTCCTTCGGTACCAATACCCAAAGACTTAAACTGAGTTATAGACTCATTCAAATCTTTGTCGTCCTGATTAGCACTATTGATAAATTCGATCATCTGATCACATTTCTTGTTAAGTTCGGTGACTACTGTCTCCACGGCTTTGGAATACTGGATCCTTTGCTGCCGACTACGAATGTGTAGCAACCGCGAATGGGCTATTTCAAACTGAATGTTAGCTTTATCGCTATGCACAGATAGTATGTTTTGAATATCACAGTAGAGGGAACGAAATTTCAGTGAAATCTTACTGACTTCACTTCTAGGATTTTTCTGTGCCGAATGTGGAGGTCTATTTGGTGCTAACACCGGATGCTCTTTCTCGTTTTCTAATCGCTTTATGAGCTCATTAAGTTTAGTTAATGGAACACCAGAAATGTTGCGGACCAGACATTCCAATTCAAACTCATCGTTAGACAAATGGTCCGGATTCATCTTGGTATTTTGTAAAGAACTACTCCCGAGAGATTAAGAAAAAAAAGAGTTAAGTAGTTAAGTCAGCTATGATTGGTAACGCGTATCACACCTGAGAGACTAAGACACCCATGCAATTGTTTAATTACAAGAACCTGATGAAATTTTTCTTTTTAACAAAAAAAAATCGTTAAATATAAACTTGTTGTTTTGTAAATTATACTTCTTAGTTTCCAAGGAACCACCGCGCTAACATTTAGCCAAGTCTCCGAATATTGGTCAAGTCCTGCTTAAGCCGATCGTTAACATTATCAAAGGGAGATATGAATGGGGAAATATAACAAAAAAAAATAAACAGACAATTTATGTTCAGCTGAAAATCAACAAAAATTATTCAGAAGTCCATAGGAAATCAACTGAGACTCGATTATAAATCAAACGAAAATATCCGGAAATCAGCCGACACTCAATCGACAGTCACCAAGAAAAATCTCCAAGAATCAACCGAAAATCATCTCACAATCAACCAAGTCACATTTTTAAGTCAAACGAAAATATTCGGAAAACATCTGAGACTCAATTGAAAGTTAACAAGAAATATGCCTAGAAATCAACTTAAAATCAACTGGCATTGAAACTAAATCACCATATATATATTTGGATATAATTCGAATACCAAACCGTATTTTGGGCGCCACTGTAACGTCCACCATGTAAATGGTGGCGTTAGCAGATTGCGATGTGCAGAGGTTCGTGCGGTCAAATGCTCCGGCTAAGCACTCAGAGATACAGGCGGGGTTTACGAACTTGCACAAGGCCTGTTTTAGACCGCAGGATGAGGAAAGGACGGGGACAAAAGGGATATTTAACTAGGGGGCAGCAGCTAACCTGAACATGTACTCATCGTTCGGGGAACAGAGTCACCTACACCACAATATCAAACCCTTTAGAATCCCATTGAAGTGGCGGGAAGGAAAAAGAAAATAAGGAAAAGTGATTTCATACAAGTTGTGCTTTATTTAGCAAAAAAAAAGAAAATTGAAGTAATGCTAATAAAAATGATTTTTAATGCTATGAATATTAAAAATAACTATATATATATAAATACATATATATAACATAAATATATACATATAAATAATCTGTAAGTATATATAAATAAGAATAAGAAAGCAAAAAAAACCTTGTGCGGCGCCGCTAGTGATTCCGTTGAAGCGTAGGTTTTATCCGTGATGGTGTCTGCGTTGATCGATGAGGTTTCCATTCTGTGCTCACACACACAAACAGCGAGTTGAATGAGCATACTCTGTACACTTAAGACAAACTCGAAATATCGAATTTTCTGTTAAGCTATTTAAAACTGCTTTTTATTCACTACACAGTGGTTTTGGCAAACTGTAATCCTGCAAAACGGACACTCCAAATATCTCTCCTCACCCTCACCCAAACCACCAATCGGGAACACCCACTGGTACAGTCTAACACCACCGCTAATGTCGTCCACGAATTCGAAGACCCGGACCACGCTACTCGTTATTAAGGCCAGAGAAGTATTCTTACGGCAATGAGAAAAATTCCACTAGGAATAACACTATTTTTACTTAGATTCAAAAGTTCATAAAGATTTCGGTTATAGAAACCTATTAAACCCACATATGCTGGAATGCTGATGGTTTCGATGTAAACAGATGATGCATTTAAAGAATTATATGTATTTATATACATAAAAATGTCTTACGTATTTTTATATATATTTTATTATTTATAATTTTTCCTGCGTTACGACGACGGTGACCGATGCACTAAGCGACGACAACGTTGACGAGTACTGCCTCGTTTTATGCTTAATACTGCTTAATATTGAAACATATGCTGGAATGCTGATGGTTTCGATGTAACACGATGATGCATTTAAAGAATTATATGTATTTATATTATGTATTTATATACATAAAAATGTCTTAGGATTTTTATATATATTTTATTAATTATAATTTTTCCTGCGTTACGACGACGGTGACCGATGCACTAAGCGACGACAACGTTGACGAGTACTGCTTCGTTTTATGCTTAATACTGCTTAATATTGAATAGGCTATGTTGTATTTTTATATATAAACCTATGTTTTTAATTAAATTTAAACCGTTTAATTCTCAACGCAAGCTTGCAATCGCCGAGCAACAACACGACTCGATGGCCCTTTCTCAGGAGACAGTCAAAACTCTTTGCGACCACTCACGTCGAAGACTCGATACCCACTCCGTTGGTAACATCCCTCCTCCTCAATTCTAAGAAAGGTCTCCATCCTCCAATTTGTGCATATCCATATAATTTGTCCGTATTATCTCAATAATCATATAACAAATCATAATAATCATATAACAAATCATATAAAATACTCCTACGAGAGAAAAAAACGATCAATATATAAAAAAAAACCACTAACAACACTACATGATGACTCAACTTGCATGAGTGAATCAATCACTCAGTACGGCTATCTTCACAAATCGTGGGGCTGTCCTACGATCCCATGAGAAATGTCTCTAAGCCGGGCATTATTAATATATGAAGAAAGCTTAAAATTCGCATTTTCAGGTGATTACTGAGGTTGCTACAAAGCCTACTGCCGATATAGCGAAGACCATGCTAATTAAGTTTTAATGTCCTTTATATGATATGTACCAATATGAGTGCCGTCCTTGTCTACTAGTTTGAACGCAACATTTCCTACTGGTTCTTTAATGAATGCCATTTTACATTTTGGTGCAAGTTTTGCAGAAAACCTCTGGATGGCTGAACTCTGACAAAAGTTCTTCACGAACACCTGCTGCCTTGTGTAAAACTTACGGGGACGACTGTGTAAGTTATACCTATCTGAATGGTTTTTATGAGCTTTTCGAAGATTTCCAAGTACCGCTTTTTGCGCTAAAGTCAGCTTATCGGAATTACAAAGGTGAATCTCTCTATTGTCTAAACTCTTTAACTCACGAAGTAAACCATAATGGGATCCATCCGAAATGTAATGCTGGCCAAAAACCATAAAGTAAGGCGAACAATCGGTACTTGCATGGGTAACATTCCGCAACGCAGATGCAATGGCATGAACATGCGCATCCCATGTTGTGTGATCTTCTTGAATGATGGACAAGATACTTTGGTTCACGCGTTCCGAGGCGTTCGCTTGCGGCGAGTACTTCGGAGTCAACATGTGCTTGATGCCATGTTTGCTCAGAAATTCACGAAATAATTTGGAAGTAATTTGTTTGCCATTGTAACTCAAGATTCGTTCAGGGACCGAATAAACGTTAATAATTCGATTTTCAAAAATTTAATTACGTTTATAGTAGAAGCATCCCGCATCGGCTCGAGCAAAACAAAGCGACTAAGCTGGTCTAAAACTACAAAAAGATAAGTATTACCATGTTTTGAACGCGGGTAAGGACCCATAAAGTCTATATATAAATGTTGAAAAACTCTACTGACTTCGGTGTATTTCCCCATCGGCGGGCGAGTTATGATATTTGCTGGTTTGCTAGCCTTACATATCGGACAATTCATTATAAATTTATGCACGTGTACAGCCATTTTAGGCCAATGATAATACCGGCGTAAAACTTCTAAAGTTTTACGGATTCCCAAATGTGAAGCTTTCGGTGGAGAGTGAACTCTTTCGAGTAGAATTGGAATAAGTGGTTTTGGGACATAAACTTTCCAAGAAGGAATATCGGAAAATAAATCAGATTCAGATTTCGTCCGGATCAAGATCTTATCGTTAACTATTCTAAGATTTGATTTAATCTCGCCTTTTGATTGAATAAGTTCCTTTTCGGTTATGTATTCTGGGTCTTGGAAATAAATAGCATCCGAATCTGGATATAACGGTATGACATCCACGCCAACATCCAAGGACAATACCTCAACTTGCCTTGAGAGGGCGTCTGCTACGACATTATCTTTCCCCTGGCGGTATTCAATCGAGAAGTTGAAACCCTGAAGTTTGAGACTCCACCGAGCGAGCCGTCCAGAAAGCTCCTTCTGTCTCATTAACCATTTCAAGCTTGCGTGGTCGGTAATGATTGTAAAAGGATAACCCTCCACGTATTGCCGAAATTTTCCGACACTTAGTACAGCCGCATAACACTCCAGCTCTGTAACGCTATAATTTCGCTGTGCTGCGTTAAGTTTCTGGGAGACAAAAGCGATAGGGCGTTCATCGCCACCGACAGATCGTTGAAACAACACACCTATACCTATACCTATACCAGTCATGGACGCGTCACACTGAATGAAAAATGGCTGAGTCCAATCGGGATTACACAGGACGGGGGCTGAGGTAAGGGATAATTTCAACTTCTCGAAAGATTCCTGGGCCTTGTCATTCCATTCAAACTTACGGTTCTTCTTAAGAAGATTGATAAGAGGCGTTGTCAAATCTGCGTAACATCGGATAAAACATCTGTACCAACCAGCCATGCCCAGAAACCTTCGTAATTGATGAACGGAATTAGGGACAGGGAAAGAGGTTATTAAAGAGGTTATTGCGGATCACCGACGATGTATCCCAAATAACATTTCTCTTTAAGAAGAAATTTGCTCTTCTCTATATTTATGGTAAGATTTATGGTCAGCCACCTTACTCAACAACTCGAGGTGTTCTTCGAATGTCTCAGCGGCTATAAGGATATCATCGAGATAAACGAAAACCTGTGTGTGCAACTTGTGAGGAATCACTCGATGCATTAACCGACACATTGTCTGTGGAGCATTGCAAAGACCGAAAGGCATAACGGTGAATTGGTATAGTGGGCGTCCCGGAACAGTGAAAGCTGTCTTATCCCTTGACCCCTCATCCAACGGAATCTGCCAAAAGGCGTTCTTCATATCCAGACTCGATATAAATCGGGTCTTATTAAGACGTCCTAGCAAACCGTCTATGAGAGGCAAAGGGTAAGCATCCTTCACCGTAACCGCATTCACCTTCCTTGCATCCAAGCACAGTCGAACTGTAACATCCGCCTTGCGTACCTTTGTGATCGGTGAACTCCACGAACTTGCACTTTCCTCAATGACCCCTAGTGAGAGCATTCGATCAAGCTCTTTCACAATCTCAGCTTCAACAGCCGGGGACACAGCATAAAACCGTTGTTTGATGGGTTTGGCATCGCCCACGTCAATAACGTGTTTTAAAAATTGCGTTCGCCCTAATCCAAGAACAGCTGACGACGGAAAACGTTGCTTGATTATCTCTAACTGTTCCTGCTGAGACGGAGTTAGCTTATGTAAATGGGAAACAACGTCGATATAAGTGGTATTTGATATGGTAAGAGAAGAACAAAATCGGGCAGGAGTAGACAAGGCGAAATAAGCAGAATCACGAACAATTCTTAAATGAAATAATTTCCAAAAGTCAATACCGATATACAAAGACTGTGTAAGATTCGGAGCTAGATGCAAGGTAACAAAAATAGTTTGACCCGCGAACATCACAGGTACTTTTATGTGGCCTATGATTTGTTCAGAGTTGCCGTTTGCCGTTCTAATAGTGCACGGAAAAGGCCGGAAATTAACGGTCAGATTCTTTAAAAACTCTTCGCAACTTTTACCCAAAATAGAAACGTTGGCACCACTGTCTAATAACCCAAAAATCTTTTGCCTAAAATTTCTACTTCGGCATACGGACGATCATCGGATGAATCCGTTAACAATGATTCAGAAATTTGAGATTTCAACTTTTTCCTTTGAAGGATACCTTCCATTCCTGTTTTGGTTCGATCGATGTCTGTTATCTGTTCGTAGTGCTTGATGGTTGGGAGTAAACTTCCGCGTTGAATTGCTTGCGCCTACCCCCTTCTTCAAGTTTCCCTGAACTAGACAACAATGGGAACACGATTTCTTTAGAACTTCAGGAGCACCACAACCGAAACAAAACGTATGTAATATATGATGGTTACATTTTTTAAAGTAGTGACCTTTTTGGAGGCAATTCCAACAATGGTTGACCTTCAACTGGGAAGTACTCGAAAAGGGTGATGCTGACCGAACTACCTGACTCTTATGCAGCGGCATACCTTTTCCTAAACCATATGGGCCCTGATAATTTATTCTATTTTGTGAGTTGGGATAGAAACCCGAGTGATCATGGGACTCTACAACCACAGGGTTAACATTAGAATGACCCTGGTATGAAACGTAACTCGCTGTTGTGTTAACCGGTTGAAACCTAGGATAATTAGTATTGTAACTAACGTCAGTAAAATTCGGATCCGATAAAACTTGTAGTTCATGCGCATATTTTCGAGACTCAACAGCCATTTCTGGTAAAATTCGATTACGAGCTCAAGTATCCTCGTATGCCATGCATTGCCGCAGCAATTCGTCTAGTGTTACGAACTGTGTAACTGCAAGTCGGTCCTGTAGACCGGTCGCATATTTTGGGTAAGAATGAAAATGAGTTCCGAGTCTGGCATAGGAGTTTCCATTTGCAGAGACCTTGATAGAACTGAATTATAGAACTCAATAAACTTTTCATTCGGTCGCTGTTTCTTCGATTCTATAACACGTCGTATTTCCAAATCGGTTCGTCTATCAGCGAATCTTTTTGTCAGCTAATTTTTCAAAAATTCCCATTAAACCTTGCCATACCGTTGGATGAAATCCCAATACCAGTCTGCTGCGATGCCACGGAGGAAGTAACTCATATCATTAGCAATTTTCTGCAAATGAATTCGATTAGTCAACTCTTGGTGCTCCAACATGCGAATAAATTTTTTAACCGGCGTGCCCGTCAATGAACCGTCAAATGATATGGGCCATTTTGTTGGGTCACGCTAAAGAGGATTAAAGATTGGTGGATGGTACAACTGATCTGGATTCAGCACTGAACAGTTGCCAGACTGTATATTATTTGACATCGAACTACCCATCGGTGGGAACAACAAATTATATGGGGTCTGGTTTACGCTCGGTTGTTTTACCATTGCCGGAAAAGTCTTCGAACTCGTTACAACGGGATCGACACTCTGCGAAGAAACTCCCTGAACTACACCATTCAAATTATTAGACATTGTAGGCTCATTCATATAATTAGGAGAGCTGGTCTGAGGCTCTAATTGTCGTCGGTGTGATCTGTGTCAGAACTGTTGGATCCTTCCCCGTCGTCCTGTTTAATGCCGTTACTAGAATAGGTAGGTCCTTCGGTACCAATACCCAAAGACTTAAACTGAGTTATAGACTCATTCAAATCTTTGTCGTCCTGATTAGCACTATTGATAAATTCGATCATCTGATCACATTTCTTGTTAAGTTCGGTGACTACTGTCTCCACGGCTTTGGAATACTGGATCCTTTGCTGCCGACTACGAATGTGTAGCAACCGCGAATGGGCTATTTCAAACTGAATGTTAGCTTTATCGCTATGCACAGATAGTATGTTTTGAATATCACAGTAGAGGGAACGAAATTTCAGTGAAATCTTACTGACTTCACTTCTAGGATTTTTCTGTGCCGAATGTGGGGGTCTATTTGGTGCTAACACCGGATGCTCTTTCTCGTTTTCTAATCGCTTTATGAGCTCATTAAGTTTAGTTAATGGAACACCAGAAATGTTGCGGACCAGACATTCCAATTCAAACTCATCGTTAGACAAATGGTCCGGATTCATCTTGGTATTTTGTAAAGAACCACTCCCGAGAGATTAAGAAAAAAAACAACCCATAAAAATTAAAATTTTTCATCTAAATTCTCTAATCGCAGAAATTGATATGGGAGCCCCTCGATCCTGAGCCATTTTTTTTTATTGTAGGAGAAAATCATCGAAACAAACATTTGACATCAGATGTTAAAATTGAAAAAGCTCAGATCATTTTATTCTGAGCACTTAGAGCACGCTCATACTCTGAGCAAATAAGAAACACGAACATTTATCTTGAGAACTCTTTGACTGCTCTGAACTAATTTATGAAAACGCCAAATGACAGAATATTGTGAAAACTTGTTGTTCTATCTGTAAGTTGATATCGACAACAAAAAAAACGACATCAATAAAAATACAATTCAGTAAATAAAAATGTAAGTTGAAGTAAGCATAAAACATGTATGTCTCGTTTCATTTGCTGGGTTCATTTGTGCGTGCGCTAAGATTTCTCTCTCTCTCTCCACCACCACCAAAACCATGCAGCGCAGCCGACTGCGCAGCACACACCGCACACAGTCCATAAAGGGCGACTAATATCTGATGCCAGTACAGATATTTAAAAAATGTATAAGGGCCTTGCGGCCGAACCCGGGACCCGATCACTACCAAATTTTCGAAAAAGTATTGTTTATTGGGTATACACATGTGTGTAAAATTTGAAGAAAATCGGGTAAATTTTTTAAAATTTTTGTTTGGGAGCCCCCCGACCCCGCAGCCCGAGGGGCCTCAAAATTTAATAGAAAGTGTTGTCTCCGGATATACACATGTGTGCAAAATTTCAATAAAATCGGTCCATGGGAAGTGGGTTAAAAATTGATCGCAAGAATCCACGACAGACGACCGACCGACGACCGACCGACGACCGACGACCGACAGACGACCGACCGACGACCCACGGGCAAGTGAAGTTAATATAGAGAATTTAAAAAGAGTTAAGTCAGCTATGATTGGTAACGCGTATCACACCTGAGAGACTAAGACACCCATGCAATTGTTTAATTACAAGAACCTGATGAAATTTTTCTTTTTAACAAAAAAATCGTTAAATATAAACTTGTTGTTTTGTAAATTATACTTCTTAGTTCCGCACCTAAAGGTGTCAAAACTGTTTCCAAGGAACCACCGCGCTAACATTTAGCCAAGTCTCCGAATATTGGTCAAGTCCTGCTTAAGCCGATCGTTAACATTATCAAAGGGAGATATGAATGGGGAAATATAACAAAAAAAAAATAAACAGACAATTTATGTTCAGCTGAAAATCAACAAAAATTATTCAGAAGTCCATAGGAAATCAACTGAGACTCGATTATAAATCAAACGAAAATATCCGGATTACGAACTTGCACAAGGCCTGTTTTAGACCGCAGGATGAGGAAAGGACGGGGAAAAAAGGGATATTTAACTAGGGGGCAGCAGCTAACCTGAACATGTACTCATCGTTCGGGGAACAGAGTCACCCACACCATAATATCAAACCCTTTAGAATCCCATTGAAGTGGCGGGAAGGAAAAAGAAAATAAGGAAAAGTGATTTCATACAAGTTGTGCTTTATTTAGCAAAAAAAAGAAAATTGAAGTAATGCTAATAAAAATGATTTTTAATACTATGAATATTAAAAATAACTATATATATATAAATACATATATATAACATAAATATATACATATAAATAATCTGTAAGTATATATAAATAAGAATAAGAAAGCAAAAAAAACCTTATGCGGCGCCGCTAGTGATTCCGTTGAAGCGTAGGTTTTATCCGTGATGGTGCTGCGTTGATCGATGAGGTTTCCATTCTGTGCTCACACACACAAACAGCGAGTTGAATATGCATACTCTGTACACTTAAGACAAACTCGAAATATCGAATTTTCTGTTAAGCTATTTAAAACTGCTTTTGATTCACTACACAGTGGTTTTGGCAAACTGTAATCCTGCAAAACGGACACTCCAAATATCTCTCCTCACCCTGACCCAAACCACCAATCGGGAACACCCACTGGTACAGTCTAACACCACCGCTAATGTCGTCCACGAATTCGAAGACCCGGACCCCGGTACTCGTTATTAAGGCCAGAGAAGTATTCTTACGGCAATGAGAAAAATTCCACTAGGAATAACACTATTTTTACTTAGATTCAAAAGTTCATAAAGATTTCGGTTATAGAAACCGATGATGCATTTAAAGAATTATATGTATTTATATACATAAAAATGTCTTACGTATTTTTATTATTTTATTTATTATTTATAATTTTTCATGCGTTACGACGACGGTGACCGATGCAATAAGCGACGACAACGTTGACGAGTACTGCCTCGTTTTATGCTTAATACTGCTTAATATTGAATAGGCTATGTTGTATTTTTATATATAAACCTATGTTTTTAATTAAATTTAAACAGTTTAATTCTCAACGCAAGCTTGCAATCGCCGAGCAACAACACGACTCGATGGCCCTTTCTCAGGAGACAGTCAAAACTCTTTGCGAGTCGAAGACTCGATACCCACTCCGTTGGTAACATCCCTCCTCCTCAATTCTAAGAAAGGTCTCCACCTCCAATTTGTGCATATCCATATAATTTGTCCGTATAATCTCAATAATCATATAACAAATCATAATAATCATATAACAAATCATATAAAATACTCCTACGTGAGAAAAAAACGATCAATATATAAAAAAAACCACTAACAACACTACATGATGACTCAACTTGCATGAGTGAATCAATCACTCAGTACGGCTATCTTCACAAATCGTGGGGCTGTCCTACGATCCCATGAGAAATGTCTCTAAGCCGGGCATTATTAATATATGAAGAAAGCTTAAAATTCGCATTTTCATGTGATTACTGAGGTTGCTACAAAGCCTACTGCCGATATAGTGAAGACCATGCTAATTAAGTTTTAATGTCCTTTATATGATATGTACCAATATGAGTGCCGTCCTTGTCTACTAGTTTGAACGCAACATTTCCTACTGGTTCTTTAATTAATGCCATTTTACATTTTGGTGCAAGTTTTGCAGAAAACCTCTGGATGGCTGAACTCTGACAAAAGTTCTTCACGAACACCTGCTGCCTTGTGTAAAACTTACGGGGACGACTGCGTAAGTTATACCTATCTGAATGGTTTTTATGAGCTTTTCGAAGATTTCCAAGTACCGCTTTTTGCGCTAAAGTCAGCTTATCGGAATTACAAAGGTGAATCTCTCTATTGTCTAAACTCTTTAACTCACGAAGTAAACCATAATGGGATCCATCCGAAATGTAATGCTGGCCAAAAACCATAAAGTAAGGCGAACAATCGGTACTTGCATGGGTAACATTCCGCAACGCAGATGCAATGGCATGAACATGCGCATCCCATGTTGTGTGATCTTCTTGAATGATGGACAAGATACTTTGGTTCACGCGTTCCGAGGCGTTCGCTTGCGGCGAGTACTTCGGAGTCAACATGTGCTTGATGCCATGTTTTCTCAGAAATTCACGAAATAATTTGGAAGTAATTTGTTTGCCATTGTCACTCAAGATTCGTTCAGGGACCGAATAAACGTTAATAACTCGATTTTCAAAAATTTAATTACGTTTATAGTAGAAGCATCCCGCATCGGCTCAAGCAAAACAAAGTGACTAAGCTGGTCTAAAACTACAAAAAGATAAGTATTACCGGGTAAGGACCCATAAAGTCTATATATAAATGTTGAAAAACTCTACTGACTTTGGTGTATTTCCCCATCGGCGGGCGAGTTATGATATTTGCTGGTTTGCTAGCCTTACATATCGGACAATTCATTATAAATTTATGCACGTGTACAGCCATTTTAGGCCAATGATAATACCGGCGTAAAACTTCTAAAGTTTTACGGATTCCCAAATGTGAAGCTTTCGGTGGAGAGTGAACTCTTTCGAGTAGAATTGGAATAAGTGGTTTTGGGACATAAACTTTCCAACAAGGAATATCGAAAAATAAATCAGATTCAGATTTCGTCCGGATCAAGATCTTATCGTTAACTATTCTAAGATTTGATTTAATCTCGCCTTTTGATTGAATAAGTTCCTTTTCGGTTATGTATTCTGGGTCTTGGAAATAAATAGCATCCGAATCTGGATATAACGGTATGACATCCACGCCAACATCCAAGGACAATACCTCAACTTGCCTTGAGAGGGCGTCTGCTACGACATTATCTTTCCCCTGGTGGTATTCAATCGAGAAGTTGAAACCCTGAAGTTTAAGACTCCACCGAGCGAGCCGTCAAGAGAGCTCCTTCTGTCTCATTAACCATTTCAAGCTTGCGTGGTCGGTAATGATTGTAAAAGGATAACCCTCCACGTATTGCCGAAATTTTCCGACACTTAGTACAGCCGCATAACACTCCAGCTCTGTAACGCTATAATTTCGCTGTGCTGCGTTAAGTTTCTGGGAGACAAAAGCGATAGGGCGTTCATCGCCACCGACAGATCGTTGAAACAACACACCTATACCTATACCTATACCAGTCATGGACGCGTCACACTGAATGAAAAATGGCTGAGTCCAATCGGGATTACACAGGACGGGGGCTGAGGTAAGGGATAATTTCAACTTCTCGAAAGATTCCTGGGCCTTGTCATTCCATTCAAACTTACGGTTCTTCTTAAGAAGATTGATAAGAGGCGTTGTCAAATCTGCGTAACATCGGATAAAACATCTGTACCAACCAGCCATGCCCAGAAACCTTCGTAATTGATGAACGGAATTAGGGACAGGGAAAGAGGTTATTAAAGAGGTTATTGCGGATCACCGACGATGTATCCCAAATAACATTTCTCTTTAAGAAGAAATTTGCTCTTCTCTATATTTATGGTAAGATTTATGGTCAGCCACCTTACTCAACAACTCGAGGTGTTCTTCGAATGTCTCAGCGGCTATAAAGATATCATCGAGATAAACGAAAACCTGTGTGTGCAACTTGTGAGGAATCACTCGATGCATTAACCGACACATTGTCTGTGGAGCATTGCAAAGACCGAAAGGCATAACGGTGAATTGGTATAGTGGGCGTCCCGGAACAGTGAAAGCTGTCTTATCCCTTGACCCCTCATCCAACGGAATCAGCCAAAAGGCGTCCTTCATATCCAGACTCGATATAAATCGGGTCTTATTAAGACGTCCTAGCAATCCGTCTATGAGAGGCAAAGGGTAAGCATCCTTCACCGTAACCGCATTCACCTTCCTTGCATCCAAGCACAGTCGAACTGTAACATCCGCCTTGCGTACCTTTGTGATCGGTGAACTCCACGAACTTGCACTTTCCTCAATGACCCCTAGTGAGAGCATTCGATCAAGCTCTTTCCCAATCTCAGCTTCAACAGCCGGGGACACAGCATAAAACCGTTGTTTGATGGGTTTGGCATCGCCCACGTCAATAACGTGTTTTAAAAATTGCGTTCGCCCTAATCCAAGAACAGCTGACGACGGAAAACGTTGCTTGATTATCTCTAACTGTTCCTGCTGAGACGGAGTTAGCTTATGTAAATGGGAAACAACGTCGATATAAGTGGTATTTGATATGGTAAGAGAAGAACAAAATCGGGCAGGAGTAGACAAGGCGAAATAAGCAGAATCACGAACAATTCTTAAATGAAATAATTTCCAAAAGTCAATACCGATATACAAAGACTGTGTAAGATTCGGAGCTAGATGCAAGGTAACAAAAATAGTTTGACCCGCGAACATCACAGGTACTTTTATGTGGCCTATGATTTATTCAGAGTTGCCGTTTGCCGTTCTAATAGTGCACGGAAAATGCCGGAAATTAACGGTCAGATTCTTTAAAAACTCTTCGCAACTTTTACCCAAAATAGAAACGTTGGCACCACTGTCTAATAACCCAAAAACTCTTTTGCCTAAAATTTCTACTTCGGCATACGGACGATCATCGGATGAATCCGTTAACAATGATTCAGAAATTTGAGGTTTCAACTCTTTCCTTTGAAGGATACCTTCCATTCCTGTTTTGGTTCGATCGATGTCTGTTATCTGTTCGTAGTGCTTGATGGTTGGGAGTAAACATCCGCGTTGAATTGCTTGCGCCTACCCCCTTCTTCAAGTTTCCCTGAACTAGACAACAATGGGAACACGATTTCTTTAGAACTTCAGGAGCACCACAACCGAAACAAAACGTATGTAATATATGATGGTTACATTTTTTAAAGTAGTGACCTTTTTGGAGGCAATTCCAACAATGGTTGACCTTCAACTGGGAAGTACTCGAAAAGGGTGATGCTGACCGAACTAACTGACTCTTATGCAACGGCATACCTTTTCCTAAACCATATGGGCCCTGATAATTTATTCTATTTTGTGAGTTGGGATAGAAACCCGAGTGATCATGGGACTCTACAACCACAGGGTTAACATTAGAATGACCCTGGTATGAAACGTAACTCGCTGTTGTGTTAACCGGTTGAAACCTAGGATAATTAGTATTGTAACTAACGTCAGTAAAATTCGGATCCGATAAAACTTGTAGTTCATGCGCATATTTTCGAGACTCAACAGCCATTTCTGGTAAAATTCGATTACGAGCTCAAGTATCCTCGTATGCCATGCATTGCCGCAGCAATTCGTCTAGTGTTACGAACTGTGTAACTGCAAGTCGGTCCTGTAGACCGGTCGCATATTTTGGGTAAGAGTGAAAATGAGTTCCGAGTCTGGCATAGGAGTTTCCATTTGCAGAGACCTTGATAGAACTGAATTATAGAACTCAATAAACTTTTCATTCGGTCGCTGTTTCTTCGATTCTATAACACGTCGTATTTCCAAATCGGTTCGTCTATCAGCGAATCTTTTTGTCAGCTAATTTTTCAAAAATTCCCATTAAACCTTGCCATACCGTTGGATGAAATCCCAATACCAGTCTGCTGCGATGCCACGGAGGAAGTAACTCATATCATTAGCAATTTTCTGCAAATGAATTCGATTAGTCAACTCTTGGTGCTCCAACATGCGAATAAATTTTTTAACCGGCGTGCCCGTCAATGAACCGTCAAATGATATGGGCCATTTTGTTGGGTCACGCTAAAGAGGATTAAAGATTGGTGGATGGTACAACTGATCTGGATTCAGCACTGAACAGTTGCCAGACTGTATATTATTTGACATCGAACTACCCATCGGTGGGAACAACAAATTATATGGGGTCTGGTTTACGCTCGGTTGTTTTACCATTGCCGGAAAAGTCTTCGAACTCGTTACAACGGGATCGACACTCTGCGAAGAAACTCCCTGAACTACACCATTCAAATTATTAGACATTGTAGGCTCATTCATATAATTAGGAGAGCTGGTCTGAGGCTCTAATTGTCGTCGGTGTGATCTGTGTCAGAACTGTTGGGTCCTTCCCCGTCGTCCTGTTTAATGCCGTTACTAGAATAGGTAGGTCCTTCGGTACCAATACCCAAAGACTTAAACTGAGTTATAGACTCATTCAAATCTTTGTCGTCCTGATTAGCACTATTGATAAATTCGATCATCTGATCACATTTCTTGTTAAGTTCGGTGACTACTGTCTCCACGGCTTTGGAATACTGGATCCTTTGCTGCCGACTACGAATGTGTAGCAACCGCGAATGGGCTATTTCAAACTGAATGTTAGCTTTATCGCTATGCATATCACAGTAGAGGGAACGAAATTTCAGTGAAATCTTACTGACTTCACTTCTAGGATTTTTCTGTGCCGAATGTGGAGGTCTATTTGGTGCTAACACCGGATGCTCTTTCTCGTTTTCTAATCGCTTTATGAGCTCATTAAGTTTAGTTAATGGAACACCAGAAATGTTGCGGACCAGACATTCCAATTCAAACTCATCGTTAGACAAATGGTCCGGATTCATCTTGGTATTTTGTAAAGAACTACTCCCGAGAGATTAAGAAAAAAAAAAGAGTTAAGTCAGCTATGATTGGTAACGCGTATCACACCTGAGACACTAAGACACCCATGCAATTGTTTAATTACAAGAACCTGATGAAATTTTTCTTTTTAACAAAAAAAAATCGTTAAATATAAACTTGTTGTTTTGTAAATTATACTTCTTAGTTCCGCACCTAAAGGTGTCAAAACTGTTTCCAAGGAACCACCGCGCTAACATTTAGCCAAGTCTCCGAATATTGGTCAAGTCCTGCTTAAGCCGATCGTTAACATTATCAAAGGGAGATATGAATGGGGAAATATAACAAAAAAAAATAAACAGACAATTTATGTTCAGCTGAAAATCAACAAAAATTATTCAGAAGTCCATAGGAAATCAACTGAGACTCGATTATAAATCAAACGAAAATATCCGGAAATCAGCCGAGACTCAATCGACAGTCACCAAGAAAAATCTCCAAGAATCAACCGAAAATCATCTCACAATCAACCAAGTCACATTTTTAAGTCAAACGAAAATATTCGGAAAACAACTGAGATTCAATTGAAAGTTAACAAGAAATATGCCTAGAAATCAACTTAAAATCAACTGGCATTGAAACTAAATCACCATATATATATTTGGATATAATTCGAATACCAAACCGTATTTTGGGCGCCACTGTAACGTCCACCATGTAAATGGTGGCGTTTGCAGATTGCGATGTGCAGAGGTTCGTGCGGTCAAATGCTCCGGCTAAGCACTCAGAGATACAGGCGGGGTTTACGAACTTGCACAAGGCCTGTTTTAGACCGCAGGATGAGGAAAGGACGGGGACAAAAGGGATATTTAACTAGGGGGCAGCAGCTAACCTGAATATGTACTCATCGTTCGGGGAACAGAGTCACCCACACCACAATATCAAACCCTTTAGAATCCCATTGAAGTGGCGGGAAGGAAAAAGAAAATAAGGAAAAGTGATTTCATACAAGTTGTGCTTTATTTAGCAAAAAAAAAAGAAAATTGAAGTAATGCTAATAAAAATGATTTTTAATACTATGAATATTAAAAATAACTATATATATATAAATACATATATATAACATAAATATATACATATAAATAATCTGTAAGTATATATAAATAAGAATAAGAAAGCAAAAAAAACCTTATGCGGCGCCGCTAGTGATTCCGTTGAAGCGTAGGTTTTATCCGTGATGGTGCTGCGTTGATCGATGAGGTCCCCATTCTGTGCTCACACACACATACAGCGAATTGAATGAGCATACTCTGTACACTTAAGACAAACTCGAAATATCGAATTTTCTGTTAAGCTATTTAAAACTGCTTTTTATTCACTATACAGTGGTTTTGGCAAACTGTAATCCTGCAAAACGGACACTCCAAATATCTCTCCTCACCCTCACCCAAACCACCAATCGGGAACACCCACTGGTACAGTCTAACACCACCGCTAATGTCGTCCACGAATTCGAAGACCCGGACCCCGCTACTCGTTATTAAGGCCAGAGAAGTATTCTTACGGCAATGAGAAAAATTCCACTAGGAATAACACTATTTTTACTTAGATTCAAAAGTTCATAAAGATTTCGGTTATAGAAACCTATTAAACCCACATATGCTGGAATGCTGATGGTTTCGATGTAAACAGATGATGCATTTAAAGAATTATATGTATTTATATACATCAAAATGTCTTACGTATTTTTATATATATTTTATTATTTATAATTTTTCCTGCGTTACGACGACGGTGACCGATGCACTAAGCGACGACAACGTTGACGAGTACTGCCTTGTTTTATGCTTAATACTGCTTAATATTGAAACATATGCTGGAATGCTGATGGTTTCGATGTAACACGATGATGCATTTAAAGAATTATATGTATTTATATTATGTATTTATATACATAAAAATGTCTTACGGATTTTTATATATATTTTATTATTTATAATTTTTCCTGCGTTACGACGACGGTGACCGATGCACTAAGCGACGACAACGTTAACGAGTACTGCTTCGTTTTATGCTTAATACTGCTTAATATTGAATAGGCTATGTTGTATTTTTATATATAAACCTATGTTTTTAATTAAATTCAAAAATTCAGGCATATTAATAGTTCACTATGGAATGAAGAAGTAGACAAATTTCACAGTTTAATTCGTGACGCAAGCTTGCAATCGCCAAGCAACAACACGACTCGATGGCCCTTTCTCAGGAGACAGTCAAAACTCTTCGCGACAATTCACGTCGAAGACTCGATACCCACTCCGTTGGTAACATTCCTCCTCCTCAATTCTAAGAAAGGGCTTCTTTCACTCCAATTTGTGCATATCCATATAATTTGTCCGTATTTGATTTCTTTGAAGGGGCTACCCTCGATTTTGCGCAGAGTAAACGAACTATAATAATATTGTCCTTGTCCATCGATCTGACGTAACTTGCTGCTTCGTAGGCCTTCTCCGATGCATCTGGGAACACGTGAAATTACACATCC
The DNA here is from genome assembly GCA_947095585.1 of Nephrocerus scutellatus. Lineage (NCBI taxonomy): Eukaryota > Metazoa > Arthropoda > Insecta > Diptera > Pipunculidae > Nephrocerus > Nephrocerus scutellatus. The sequence continues at coordinate 74,190,467 of OX352761.1, read as the reverse complement.
TTGAGAACCTTGTGAGAAAACACGTGCCTTGGTATTTTAATGTTGTGAAGTGTTTTTAACCCTTCTCGAAATCAAGTCCACTTCGTTTGCATCTCTTGGGGAAGTGCTGCATCCCAATCAAATTTTAGTTCCCATAATTGTTGTAAAAATAATTTGGCAGATAATTTGAAGTTAAGCTCAGTTTCAAGATCACTGATTGGTATGGTTTGTATTAGTGACTGGTGCTTGGCACACCATTTTCGAAGCTTAAACCCTGCACTTTGCAGCAATTTTTGTAATTCTGTTTGTGTTTCAAAAGCTTTACTCATGCTGTCGGATCCTGTCATCACATCGTCAACATACGTATTTCTCTGTATAGCTCTTGACGCTAAAGGGAATTGGCCCTGATTACCTACTGCCAATCGCTGAAGGCATTTTATAGCGAGATATGGAGCAGATGTTATACCGTAGGTTACTGTGTTCAGTCTGAAACATTTAAGAGCATCGTTGGGACTGTTTCTCCACAATATTAGTTGATATTTTGTATCTTCGTTGTGCATTTGTATTTGTCGATACATCTTTTCTATGTCTGCAGTGAACACGTATCTGGGCATGCGAAATCTTAGTAGACTCGAGAAAACGTCATCTTGGAGGGAAGGGCCTGTCGATAATATGTCATTTAGTGAGACGTTGGATGATGTTTTTGCTGATCCATCAAAAACTACCCTGAGCTTAGTTGTAGTACTGTCAGCCTTTGTTACACAGTGATGTGGCAAAAAGTAGTAAGGTCCTTTCAACTGGTGAAAATTAACTTCTTCCATGTGGCCAAGTTGTTGGTATTCTTGCATGAACTCTATTGTATCTTAAGTTCCTTCGAATTAGCAAGTCTGCGTTCAAGTGACATAAATCGTTGGAAAGCTTTATCTTTTGATTCGCCCAATACGTGTGGCTCGTCCTTAAATGGTAGCCTTACAATAAATCTTCCTTCGTGACTTCTTGAAAGTGTGTCGTTAAAATTGGTCTCATATTGTTGTTCGGACGCTGTAAGGCGTCTTTCATTAGGCTGTAATTCCTCTAATTGGCAAAATTTCTCGGTTTGGTGGTCAAGTGTTTCGTCTGCACTGCATATTCCACACACTGCATTCACATCCTGAGTGCCTTCTATTTTTCCGGAGACTGTCCATCCAAATACTATATTCTGCAACGTGCGTATGGCTTGGCCCAATCTTATCTGCCGTACTGAGAGAAGTGAGTAATACAACTCAGCTCCAATCAGAACGTCGATTGGACCCGGTTTGTTAAATGTGGGATCCGCAAGTGGAAGGTTGTCTGGAATCATCCCGGATTGTATGTCAAAGAATTTGCTGGGTTGATTTGCAACTATTTTAAGGAGCACATGAGCCTCCATCCTTATAGAAAATGCATTGAGACGAGATCCTAGCTGTATGCTGACTCTCCTCTTTGCCTGTTGGGTCTATTGACCAATACCTTGAATACGCATTTCTGATAGATTGTTGATACTCCAAGTTTCTTCATGGTTCATTCGGTAATAAAATTTAACTGCGATCCAGAATCAAGTATGGCCTTGCATGTGATGCTCTTGCCATGCTGATTTGTCAAGTTGATGATGGCGGTGGAGAGATACTCGTGGTGAGTAAATTATTTGTTGATGGTTTCATAAACTGGGCACCGTGGCTCAGTGGAAGTGCACATGGCTGCTGAGCAGGAGGTTCAGGTTCAAATCCCAGAAACACCAAAAAGTAATTTTCACGATGTCCCACCTCTCGCGAATGGGTGACAAACGTTCCAAAAGTAATACCTTGTCACGAAAAGCTTCTCAATTAGCCGTTCGGATCCGGCCTTAAATTGTAGGTCCCTTCCATTTGTGTCCAAAAATTAACATGCGCAGCACAAATGGTCGCGAGAAGTTAGGCCTTGGACCGCAATGGTCTGTCGCGCCGAATATTATTATTATTATTATTATTATTATGCAATAATTCGAGGTCTTCACTAAACTTAGACGCTCTTTCGGACTTAATTGCAGAAAATTTTGACAACTGAATAAATTATGTTCGCCTTTGCAAGCTATGCACTTAAGTTTTGATGACGTGGTGATTGTCAATACCATTGACGTTCCTTGTTTTTTATGAGGTTCCTCTGAATAAACCTTAGGCACTTTCGCTCCTAATGTTTCTAGGGATTGAAGTACAAGAAATCAGTCAATGAGGGCAATGATCTTGGTTGTTGCAATGATTGCTCCCATAGTGAGTGCGTGTTACGATCCAATCTTTTTATTAATGAGTGCAATAAAAGTGGATCTCAATTTGATGTGTCCACGCCAAGATTTTGTAAGTTTAAGAGACACTCACGTGTTGTGTCGTGCAGTGCCTTGATCATGACCGAATCTTCTTTGTGGATTGTTGGTTGTGCCATCAGTTTTATGAGCAACGCTGTTACCAGTAGACGTGTGTTTTCGTAACGATCTGTTATAACCTTCCAGGCGGCACTATAGTTGACGTCGGATGTTGTGAAATGACGAATTAATTTCTCGGCCTCTCCTGTGAGTGTTGTCTTCAAATAGAATAGTTTTTGGCACTACGGAATATGCTGATTATGAATTAGCTCCGTAAATAGGTCACGGAACTGTCGCCATTTCAGGTAATTACCATCAAATTTTGGTAATGTCAATTTTGGCAAATTAAGCATGGATCCTGTTGATGTCGTGTTTAAATTCCCAATGCTTAATTCATTTATTTTGGTCGATAAGTTTATTATGGAGTCTTGAGTAGATTGTTCTAGATCCAGATATTCTTTGAAGTTGTATCCTAATGTATTGGGATTTTCCTCGAGTTCTCCTATCTGTTGATGTAGTTCTTCCAATTGCAGCCAGTATTTTTGTATGCCCGACATCTTCAGCTCATAAAATGCCTTGGTGTGAGATACGTTCTTATCACTTAGACTACTAATTTGACGTTGAAGAGTATCAGCAATGATGTTGTGTCTTCGCAATAGCCTTTTGAATTCTGGTACTTCATCAGCTGTCGGTGGAGGAGATCCTCGGGTTTTTGTAATGGGTTTTGGATTGACATTTTCTGCCGTAGGTTCCGGTTCTTCAGAATTAATTTCTATGTAGTGGTAGAGGAGTTCTACCCGTTGAAATGTAATCCCTGCGATATATGGAGTGTCATGTTTGATCACGCCTTCTATTTGTTTGTGGTTAGCTTGGAATTGTTGCCAAATGGTTTCAATCCGCTGAATCCTATCCGCTCGATATTGCCTGTTTTTCCTTGAACTGGAGTCCTTGGAAATATTGGTTTTTAGGCTCCCAAGCTCATCTGCTAGGGCCTTTTGTTTGCATACGATAAGGGACACTTCTGTGTCGTCCATTTCGGCTATTGATATCGTCGGTTGGATCTGTGCTTCCTCTGAATAGCACGATGTATATTGTAAGAGATTCTCTTCTTTTAATAAGAATCACTGCTCCTTGACCAGAGTGGTTGATTGGTCCTACCAGTGTCTAAGCCCTGGTAACGCTTCTTGCGAAGAATCACTGCTCCTTGATAGGAGTTTTTGATTGTCACTACACGTGTCTAAGCCCTGGAAACGCTTTTTTGTTCAGTGATTGCTAAATGCTCCTTACCACTGGTAGGGGGAAAGCGAAATAACAATCACGTCGTGGTCACCAAATGTTGACAGTGCTTTTACTGTCAATAGTGTTAGATCACGGTTCTTGTACCGTGACTAATTTAATGTAACTAGTGCAGTACTAGGTACATCAATATTGGAGAATCGCAAAATTAACTACACGATTTGGTAGTTTAACGATATCTGAGCATTCAGTAAAATTTATTCACCTTTTACCGATAAGAAATTGCTTATATTATCATAAAATAATTTACTTAGCTAAATGACACGAAAGTCTGCGGAAAAGAAAACAACCAAAAATGAATTATTTGATGTGCTAACTGTTGCTATTGCAGCTAAGGTGATTATACATAAAGAAAATTAAAGAGAGTAACTTGAGCTTGTGCAATGTGCAGAAATATTGCAATACGAACAATATTCAAGGTTATTAATATAAGTGTATAAAATGCGGTTATTGACATATAACTAATATGTGTTAACACTCGCCTCTTAACTTTTCCTGAACAATATCCAGCTTTTTATTTTGCTGATCAAATTTGGAATTTACCCAGTGCAGTTGAAAAGCTCTTACTCGCAGAATTATTGAAAAGTACAAGTATTATATGTGTTTTTGTGTGCATTTAAAAGTTGTCAAGCATAAAATTGTGAACTTGTGTTATTTTTAAATTCTCTATATTAACTTCGCGTGCCCACACTTCCTAAAGTCAGATTTTTTTCAAACTTTGCACACATGTGTATTTCCCATGACAATACTTTCTATTAAAATTTGGGCACCTCGGGCCTCGAGGTCGGGGGGCTCCCATACAAATTTTTAAAAAAAATTTATACGCATGTGTATCTCCGATTTTGGAAGTAATTGGGCCCAAGGGTCGGGGGGGCACCCATACAAAGTTTATAGAAAAAAGTACTCAATTTTATTCAAATTTTATACGCATGCCGTGCCGTGCACGTTGTGCCGTCGTAAAGTAAACACAACTGGCGCTGCACTACATAATTGTCTTTATTGATACCTGAAATACACTGCCTATTGCTCGCTTGGATGATGTTGTGAGGAAAAATTCTGTCACACAAATTTTCCCACACGACTGGGAGTTACATTTCTTTTCTTTTCTTTTGTTATCACAATGAAATTGATGTACAATAAAATTTAAGAGAACATTTCAAACAAATAGAATTTAATTTCTCCTACCCACCCAACTCTCACAAATAGAACGAGAGCAATTTTGATTTCGCCGTTTGTAGATTTCCCCTCGTTTTGGCAACTTTCGAACATCCCAATCAGGCGAAACTCTTAATATACGAAACCTCTATTAAAAGGGGGAGAGAGACGGAGAACTACCAACTCTGCGCACGCATGGGGGAGCAGAACATTTAGGAGGAGTCAGAACTGAATCACAAAAGTCGGCGAACCATACATATGGTAGCAAGTGCGGACAACTACTACCACCCAAAAATGAGAAAAAGCAGATCACCACAAGTATAGCCGACAGGGTTCACCGAAAATCAACCTATCACGATCGAACGCTGATAAAAGGCACCAACAACAAAAGAGCGACATACCGAACAGCACACTAATAGACAAGCCGAGCACCACCAACCGAATGAGCTTGCCTATTGACATATGCCGAACAACATATCAACAGCAACCCGAAACAGTCAGCTTAACAACACCAAGATCATAGAAGCCGAGCAACACCAACCGAACGAGATTACCTATTGCAACACCCGAAAAGTACCAACAACAAAGTAGCGACATACCGAACAACACAGCAACAACAACAACCCGGAAACGCTGCCGAACAACAACAAAACCAATACACAGAGCTGAGCCAAGACAACTCAAACCAAACGAATTTGCATATTACAAAGACACAACAACAAAAAACAACACGATGAGCAGAACAACAGTACACTGATAAACAAAGCAGAACCCAAATCATGCTTTGACTTCTGCAACGCAGGAATACAACAACAACATGTACAGAGCTGGACAAAACAACACAAAATCGAATGATTTAACGGAACCACAAAACAATGACCATAGCAACAACGGGATCTAGGACCGACCGTGGGAGCCAAACAACATCAATCGTCCCACGGTTCAGGCATAACAGGACTTTTTCACCCAATTCAAAAACGTATAAAAGGCAGGAAATTCCAAAAACCAGTCTTCTTTACTTCCCTGTGATTCCTAGTACTAGCAACTCGCTTGGTAATTCCTCGCATTAATGGTTCAAGAGAGATATCCTTACCATTACGTCCACACGCTTAACGCTAGACTCAGTAACTCCTCGAATTAATGGTTCAAGAGAGATATCCTTACCATTACGTCCAAAAGCTTCACGCTAGACTCAGTAATTCCTCGCATTAATGGTTCAAGAGAGATATCCTTACCATTACGTCCAAACGCTTCACGCTAGACTCAGTAATTCCTCGCATTAATGGTTCAAGTGAGATATCCTTACCATTACGTCCACACGCTTAATGCTAGACTCAGTAATTCCTCGCATTAATGGTTCAAGAGAGATATCCTTACCATTACGTCCACACGCTTAACGCTACACTCAGTAGTTCCTCGCATTAATGGTTCAAGAGAGATATCTTTACCATTACGTCCAAACGCTTCACGCTAGACTCAGTAATTCCTCGCATTAATGGTTCAAGAGAGATATCCATACCATTACGTCCAAACACTTCACGCTAGACTCAGTAATTCCTCGCATTAATGGTTCAAGAGAGATATCCTTACCATTACGTCAAAACGCTTCACGCTAGACTCAGTATTTCCTCGCATTAATGGTTCAAGAGAGATACCCTTACCATTTCGTCCACACGCTTACACTAGACTCAGTAATTCCTCGCATTAATGGTTCAAGAGAGATATCCTTACCATTTCGTCCACACGCTTAACGCTAGACTCAGTAATTCCTCGCATTAATTGTTCAAGAGAGATATCCTTACCATTACGTCCAAACGCTTCACGCTAGACTTAGTAATTCATCTAATAAATGGTTCAAGAGAGATATCCTTACCATTACGTCCACACGCTTCACGCTAGACTCAGTAATTCTTCGCATTAATGGTTCAAGAGAGATATCCTTACCATTTCGTACACACGCTTAACGCTAGACTCAGTTATTCCTCGCATTAATGGTTCAAGAGAGATATCCTTACCATTACGTCCAAACGCTTCACGCTAGACTCAGTAATTCCTCGCATTAATGGTTCAAGAGGGATATCCTTACCATTACGTCCAAACGCTTCACGCTAGACTCAGTAATGCCTCGCATTAATGGTTCAAGAGAGATATCCTTACCATTTCGTCCACACGCTTAACGCTAGACTCAGTAATTTCTCGCATTAATTGTTCAAGAGAGATATCCTTACCATTACGTCCAAAGGCTTCACGCTAGACTTAGTAATTCATCGCATTAATGGTTCAAGAGAGATATCCTGTCCATTACGTCCACACACTTAACGCTAGAAATTCGTCGCATTAATGGCTCAAGAGAGATATCCTTACCATTACGTCCACGCTTAACGCCAAACCTAAGCAAACATTGATACTACAGCCAACGGGGTACAAAGGCCTCACCGCTAGTACAACGACACTGCGCTCGCCATCCACATAGTCAACACACAACGCCCCGGTACTACGCTTCGCCAGCACATACACACCACCGCCGAGGATACGACCGGATATCATAAGCATTACACTTGAATTTACACAAATAAATAATTGTTAACTGAAAGAAGGAAATAAAAGATCAAATTCCATTCACCAAACAAATAAATTCTTTTTATTGTAACGACCTTATAAACAAAGAACCCTGGTCACACTGAGTTTTACCCCAGCTGGGAAAACCTCGTTACAATTGGCGCCCGAGTAGGGACCCTGGAATTTAGTAAAAATAAACTAACATATCAATCATTTAATAATACCAGCACAAAACCAAGATGGTTAAGACCAGCTGGATATATACGTTGTCGAAAGAGGAGCTGAAGAACTACATGAACGAGTTCAGACTAGATAACAGCGGCGCACTAAAAGAGTTGAGGAAAAGATTTTCCAACTACGTCTCAGGACGATACGTCATGTCTGAGGACGAAACACGCATAAGCAAATTAGAAGAGAAACACAGACGCATCTCATCGCCATTGCCCCTATTAACTTTGGAGCCATCGGAAGCTAGAGGACGCGATAATCCAAAGGCAGTCATAAGAGCAGCATCGCCGATACCACCTGAAGTAGCTCCAACACGAAATAGGACCGACACGGCGACTATATCATACGCTCAGATAATGGACCAAGTAAGGAAATGGTCGGTAAGGTACGATGGAGGGAAGGAACCTCTTCAATTCATTGAATTGCTGGAAGAACTCGCTGACGCCTACTGCGTAAACAAGGACCTCCTGCCCAGAACTATGCCTGAACTACTCCGTGACCGTGCTTTGTTGTGATTCCGCAACAATAACCAAAAATGGGACAATTGGAAAGCGTTTTCAGCGGACTTCCTAAAGTTCTTCCTGCCCACCAGGTTCTGGGAACACTTGGACGACGAAATTCGCCAACGCCAGCAAAAACCGAAGGAACGTTTTAAAGACTTCGTAGGTCGAGCAGCAGGTCGAGAGGATTTTTCGGAATTGTCGGCAAGAATACCAGTATTACATCCGGAGGAAGGACTTCAGAGACCTACACGAGCTCATCGGCCTGGCAGAAGACTTCGAAGGCATCGCCGGAACAACGGAACCCATTAGACCTCCACCTCGACCTAGACAACCCGAAAGGAACTTCATGGTGGCACAGAACTCGGAAGCACGGATAAACGTCAGGATGGCCTGCCTGCGATGTGGCCAGGACGGACACATGAGAAGGTCGGGTCGCAACCCCCAAGTCCTCTTCTGTTGGGACTGCGGCCTGTAAAACTTTCGGACCGTAGAATGCGGCCGGAAACGTGTCGAACCGTCGGGAAACGAACGAGGGGACCGCCGGAACCAAGGTGCCACGGAATCTCCAAGACCGACACCTCATACCCAGTAAATTTTCTCGCATTCGATTCCAATCGGATATTCGCTACCATCACCCTAGGCGGAACGCTTGTAAAAGCCACAATCGACACCGGGGCCACCAGGAGCTTTGTAAGCGAACGTTTTGCGGAGGAGCGAAGGGGCACAACCAAAAGTTTACCCGTTGATCTGACCATGCGAATGGCCGAAGGAACACCCAAACTGATTCGAGAGGCCCTACAGCTAGATGTCAGGATAGGGAATAGAGAGATCCAGTTTACGTTCCTGATCCTTCCAGATGCGATGGACGAAGAGATCCTGGGCTTGGACTTTTTTTCACGGGCGGAGGCCCGTCTAAGCTGCGGCGGTCAGACAGTACAATTGCAACACAAAGCAGAGCCCGCAGAACACATCCGCCAATGCACCATAGCTCAGACAACACCACGGACAGACCAGGAAAAGCTTGCAGCTTTCCTACACCAGGAGTTCAAAAGGTTCGACCAGCTACCCGCAGTTTCCAACATCACCGAACACCGAATTATCATGCAGGACGAACGCCCAATAAAGCAACGTTACTTCCCCCGAAACCCAGCGATGCAGGAAATAATAAACAAAGAAATTGACGAGTTATTGGAAAATGGGTGCATCGAACCCTCACATAGCCCCCACAGCGCACCCATAGTTCTCGTACGGAAAAAGACAGGCAAGTGGAGGCTCTGTATTGACTATCGGGAGCTCAATGCAAGGTCGGTGCCAGATGCATACCCTCTGCCACGGATACAACACATTTTGGAAAAGCTTCGCGGTGTCAAGTTCATCAGTAGCCTAGATCTACGAAATGGATACTAGCAGATACCCATGGAGAAAAGGAACAAACAGTACACTACCTTCACAGTGCCCGGTCGTGGCCTGTTCCAGTGGCGCGTAATGCCGTTCGGACTGCACTCGGCCCCCGTGACATTCCAGCGAGCGCTCGATCGAGTCATCGGACCGGAAATGGAGCCCCACGCGTTTGCATACCTCGACGACATAGTCGTTATCGGGAGGACATTCAAAGAGCACATGGAGAACCTGCGCAAGGTATTCAGGCGGCTGCAGATGGCCAACTTAAAGATCAATCCCAACAAATGCGAGTTCTGCAAAACGGAGATACGATACCTGGGACATAGTCAGCAGCAAAGGTATACACACTGATCCAGAAAAAGTAGCGGCTATCAAGGAGCTCCAACCATCCCGAAGTGTTCGAGAAGTGCGTCGGTATTTGTGAATCGCTTCGTGGTACCGACGTTTTGTCCCAGACTTCGCCGAGACCGTACGACCAATGACAAATTTGCTAAAGAAAGGGAAGCACTGGAAGTGGGGAGAAGAACAACAGAAGGCATTCAAAACTCTCAAGGAAAAACTCACCGAGGCTCCGATCCTGGCGTGCCCCGACTTTTCCCAGAAATTTTATCTCCAAACCGATGCAAGTGACTGCGGGTTGGGGGCAGTCCTCACCCAAGAAATCAATGGCAACGAACGGGTCACAGCGTATGCCAGCTGGCACCTGAACCCCGCAGAGAAAAACTACTCTCCGACCGAAAAGGAGTGTCTGGCCATCATATGGGGAATTAGGAAGATGCGTGCGTATGTCGAAGGTTATCGGTTTACGGTGGTAACAGACCACATATCCCTAAAGTAGCTTAACTCCATATCCAGCCCTTCGGGACGGATCGCACGATGGGCACAAGAACTGCAGCAATATACGTTCGATATACAGTATAAGCGAGGCAAACTCAACGTCGTCGCAGACGCGCTGTCACGACAGCCGCACGAAACGCTGATGACAGCCTGCGAGGAACACGCGGAACAACCAAACTGTCACTGGCTACAAAAAAAGATTCATCAAGTCAAAGAGAACCCAGCCAAATTCCCGGATTACGTGATTGAAGGCCAGCAGTTATACCGACATATAGGTCAGCGCGCGGGAGACGAGGAAACAGCACCGTGGAAGCTGTGCGTACCAAGTACGCTTCGAAGTCGAGTGCTACAGGAGAACCACGACAGCGCATCAGCAGGACACCTGGGAATTCGAAAGACCACAGCGCGAATATGTGGTCGGTATTACTGGCCGGGCATGTTTCGCGACATTCGTCAGCACGTAAAAAGGTGCGAAAGTTGCCAGTGTTACAAGCCCAGTCAACGGCAGGCAGCAGGAAAAATGCTTACACAAGTAGCCGACGAACCATGGGCCACGTTGGGCAGCGACTTCGTTGGACCACTTCCTAGATCCAAACACGGGAATACTATGCTTTTAGTTTTCTTCGATCGGTTTTCGAAGTGGGTCGAACTAATCCCCATGCGAAGGGCAACGACGGAAGGGGTCCAAGGCGTTCTGCGAACGTATACTGGCTCGGTATGGCGTCCCAAAGATTCTAATTACAGACAACGGGACACAATTCAGCAGCAGAGGATTCCGTCGGTTCCTGGAGGCCATGGGTGTACGCCAACAGTTCACGGGGCCATACACTCCCCAAGAGAACACTACTGAACGAGCCAATCGAACTGTCGAAACCATCATCGCCCAACTGTCAGGGGCACAACAGCGCAATTGGGACGAAAAACTACCCGAAGTCATGCTGGCCATAAATTCCAGCATCCAGGATTCAACGGGGTACAGCCCAGCCTTTTTGACGCAAGGACGAGAACCACGCCTTCCGCATGCGTTGTACAACGAAATAACTCCCGGGACAGTCACGTTAATCAAAGCTCCCGAAGATCGAGAGGCCGATATGAAGGAGATCTTCGAGATAGTGCGACGGAATCTGGAACGAGCAGCTAAGGACCAAGCCCGCCACTACAACTTAAGGCGACGTCCCTGGAAACCAGAGATTGGGAAACTAGTTCTAGTCAAGCAACATCATCTATCAAAGGCGGCAGAAGGATTCGCCAGTTAATTAGCTCCGAGATACGATGGACCCTATTGCGTAATGGATTTCGTCTCACCAGTCATCGTAAGATTAAGAAAGCAAAGACAGACTAAGGATCGCACTGCACACGTAAATGAGTTAAAAAACTTCCATGAAAACTGCCCAGAGAAAACAGAAAAAAACAAACCGCGTCACAACAACAATTCCCCTTCACACACAACAGCGACACGAAGACACCACAGTGACACATCCCAACAGCAAACACCAGAACGATCGGCATATTACGCTGCGTAGCTGGCGAACAGGGATCAAGAACGTCAAACACCAAGCCGCCCAACCGATAGCACAAAGTAATGAACATACGACAATTTTATTCCAAAACAGCCGCAATGGGAAACAAAAGCCTAACAGGAGAGACCACGTACATACCAAATATACGATTGCATCCGCAACATTATGCCTAAAGCTCAGTAACACGGCGAGATTGTCCCGATTCTCCCACGAAGCAAAAGGCATTTGACGACATCAGCGTCAAATCAAGCACCAAACGAAGAGAAGCAAAAACCGTTGGAACATGTGATGCTAGTTCAACACTAGTTCCCGAGCACCACGAAGACGAACAAACAACACAGGACAACAACAATGGTCCACGACAGACAGAGACACCGGACAGAACCACCACACCAGAGACTTGAGCATGAGGGAAAAAAAACGGACCTGTGGTCCCGCAACTTGTCTTCGTGCTGAGTAAATTACCCAAGTAAAATAGTCACAAGTGATCATCGATCATCTCCAGATACCTTAAGTAGAGAAGTCGAAACAAGAAAATTTACCAACGATGTCCAACTACGGAAACATTCAGGAAGAATTAAAACCAACCGCCGAGGTCGTACACCGCATCGTACTAGTAAAGAGGACAGGCAGCTGGGCCATCAAGACGGCAGCAGACGAAGTCAAGATGGAGCAGAAAATCTGCAGGTATCGCCTCGGACCCAGGAGCATCGACGTCCGGCTAGAAGACTACTGTCGACGTTCTAGTGGAAGTCGGACTAAGATGGCTGCTGGAAAAATTGGCCGAAGACAAACAACCCAGGATCCAAATCTGCAGCACTTTTCTACTCTCAAGAATGCAGCAAGAGGACGAAGAGACCGTTGCCAGGAGGCGGAGTGCACTAGTAAACAGGTGGGATCGCCACTTCAAATTCATTCAGAGTGATCTAGCCCTAGTGCCCGTGTGTGACCGCAGGCACTAATATCTCGTGGTAGTCACCAACCCGGGAATCCCGGACTGCACCACGGTCGACGTGTACGATTCCTTAGCGACAGCACGACGAGACGAAGTGGAGCAGATCATACGAGGATATGCCATCCAGCAACACCGGACGAAGGGACACCAACGGACCTGGCAAGAGTTCCAGCACTGCTTCCGGAGCAACTACAAAAAAATCCCACAACAACCCAACCTGACCGACTGTGGGATATTTCTCCTGGAAGCCGCGGAGAAAATCATGACATGGGGACTTACAGGGACCGAATCACCAGCACAAAAGATGTCATCGGAGAGCGCCATGGGAAAAAGAGTTAGACTTGCCAGTGTAATCAAGGCACACACGGACCCATCAATAAGACTCCCTGACATTGGCCTGGGCGACGGCAGAAGAGGGAACAACAACCGAGAGGCTAACCACAGGGGTAGGACTTGAATGCCACGCCGCAGCAGCCACAAACATAGAAGCCGCAGTCCTAGGAGTCGCCACCGACGTTAGTACTAGCAGCAGCAGCAGTAGTAACCGCAGTAGCAGTAAGACCGGCAGTAGCAGCAGCCGCCACAGCAACAACAACGGCAGCGACAGTAGTGGAAACACTAATAACAACAAAGACGACACCCTAAACAGCGAGAACAGTGGCATGGATATCGCCAGCACATACACACCGCCGCCGAGAAAAAAACCAGGAGTCGAACACCCCACACCCCAAAGCATGGAGAGCGATCGAGGCGAAGCACTGTCGCTTACAGGGAGCGACACCATCCAAGGCAGCGAAACAACCAAGAATCCTGGCCCTACGAGTTGCAAGCGAAGATAGATGCGGAAAAAGAAAAAATAAAAACGGGGAACCTCCGCCGCCTACCACCAGAGAGACACCCGTTTCAGTGTTATGGTGACCCGGAAGGGACAGGTCAGCGTCCGTCGGAGCGACAGGGAGGTGTGAGGAAAAATTCTGTCACACAAATTTTTCCACACGACTGGGAGCTACTTATTTTTTCTTTTCTTTTGTTATCACAATGACATTGATGTACAATAAAATTTAAGAGAACAATTCAAACAAATATAATTTCATTTCTCCTAGCCACCCAACTCTCACAAATAGAACGAGAGCAATTTTGATTTCGCCGTTTGTAGATTTCCCCTCGTTTTGGCAACTTTCGAACATCCCAACCACACAAAACTCTTAATATACGAAACCTCTATTAAAAGGGGGAGAGACACGGAGAACTACCAACTCTGCGCACGCATGGGGGAGCAGAACATTTATGAGGAGTCAGAACTGAATCACAAAAGTCGGCGAACCATACATATGGTAGCAAGTGCGGACAACCAATACCACCCAAAAATGAGAAAGAGCAGATCACCACAAGTATAGCCGACAGGGTTCACCGAAAATCAACCTATCACGATCGAACGCTGATAAAAGGCACCAACAAAAAAAGAGCGACATACCGAACAGCACACTAATAGACAAGCCGAGCAACACCAACCGAACGAGCTTGCCTATTGCAACATGCCGAACAACATATCAACAGCAACCCGAAACATGCAGCCAAACAACACCAAGATCATAGAACCCGAGCAACACCAACCGAACGAAATTACTTATTGCAATACCCGAAAAGTACCAACAACAAAGGAGCGACATACCGAACAACACATTAACAATAACTCGGAAACGCTGCCGAACAACAACAAAACCAACACACAGAGCTGAGCCAAGACAACTCAAACCAAACGAATTTGCATATTACAAAATATTTTCGTACCAAGACACAACAACAAAAAACAACACGATGAGCAGAACAACAGTACACTGATAAACAAAGCAGAACCCAAATCATGCCTTGACCTTTGCAACGCAGGAATACAACAACAACATGTACAGAGCTGGACAAAACAACACAAAATCGAATGATTTAACGGAACCACAAAACAATGAGCATAGCAACAACGGGATCTCGGACCGACCGTGGGAGCCAAACAACATCAATCGTCCCACGGTTCAGGGATAACAGGACTTTTTCACCCGATTCAAAAACGTATAAAAGGCAGGAAATTCCAACAACCAGTCTTTTTTACTTCCATGTGATTCCTAGTACTAGCAACTCGCTTGGTAATTCCTCGAATTAATGGTTCAAGAGAGATATCATTACCATTACGTCCACACGCTTCACGCTAGACTCAGTAATTCCTTGCATTAATGGTTCAAGAGAGATATCCTTACCATTACGTCCAAACGCTTCACGCTAGACTCAGTAATTTCTCACATTAATGGTTCAAGAGAGATATCCTTACCATTACGTCCACACGCTTAACGCTAGACTCAGTAATTCCTCGCATTAATGGTTCAAGAGAGATATCCTTACCATTACATCCAAAAGCTTCACGCTAGACTCAGTAATTCCTCGCATTAATGGTTCAAGAGAGATATCCTTACCATTATGTCCAAACGCTTCACGCTACACTCAGTAATTCCTCGCATTAATGGTTCAAGAGAGATATCCTTACCATTACGTCCAAACGCTTCACGCTAGACTCAGTAATTCCTCGCATTAATGGTTCAAGAGAGATATCCTTACCATTACGTCCAAACGCTTCACGCTAGACTCAGTAATTCCTCGAATTAATGGTTCAAGAGAGATATCCTTACCATTACATCCACACACTTAACGCTAGACTCAGTAATTCCTCGCATTAATGGTTCAAGAGAGATATCCTTATCATTACGTCCAAACGCTTCACGTTAGACTCAGTAATTCCTCGCATTAATGGTTCAAGAGAGATATCCTTAGCATTACGTCCACACGCTTAACGCTAGACTCAGTAATTCCTCGCATTAATCCAGATTCAACCAGATCCAACCAGAGATTGGGAAACTAGTTCTAGTCAAGCAACATCATCTATCAAAGGCGGCAGAAGGATTCGCCAGTTAATTAGCTCCGAGATACGATGGACCCTATTGCGTAATGGATTTCGTCTCACCAGTCATCGTAAGATTAAGAAAGCAAAGACAGACTAAGGATCGCACTGCACACGTAAATGAGTTAAAAAACTTCCATGAAAACTGCCCAGAGGAAACAGAAAAAAACAAACCGCGTCACAACAACAATTCCCCTTCACACACAACAGCGACACGAAGACACCACAGTGACACATCCCAACAGCAAACACCAGAACGATCGGCATATTACGCTGCGTAGCTGGCGAACAGGGATCAAGAACGTCAAACACCAAGCCGCCCAACCGATAGCACAAAGTAATGAACATACGACAATTTTATTCCAAAACAGCCGCAATGGGAAACAAAAGCCTAACAGGAGAGACCACGTACATACCAAATATACGATTGCATCCGCAACATTATGCCTAAAGCTCAGTAACACGGCGAGATTGTCCCGATTCTCCCACGAAGCAAAAGGCATTTGACGACATCAGCGTCAAATCAAGCACCAAACGAAGAGAAGCAAAAACCGTTGGAACATGTGATGCTAGTTCAACACTAGTTCCCGAGCACCACGAAGACGAACAAACAACACAGGGCAACAACAATGGTCCACGACAGACAGAGACACCGGACAGAACCACCACACCAGAGACTTGAGCATGAGGGAAAAAAAACGGACCTGTGGTCCCGCAACTTGTCTTCGTGCTGAGTAAATTACCCAAGTAAAATAGTCACAAGTGATCATCGATCATCTCCAGATACCTTAAGTAGAGAAGTCGAAACAAGAAAATTTACCAACGATGTCCAACTACGGAAACATTCAGGAAGAATTAAAACCAACCGCCGAGGTCGTACACCGCATCGTACTAGTAAAGAGGACAGGCAGCTGGGCCATCAAGACGGCAGCAGACGAAGTCAAGATGGAGCAGAAAATCTGCAGGTATCGCCTCGGACCCAGGAGCATCGACGTCCGGCTAGAAGACTACTGTCGACGTTCTAGTGGAAGTCGGACTAAGATGGCTGCTGGAAAAATTGGCCGAAGACAAACAACCCAGGATCCAAATCTGCAGCACTTTTCTACTCTCAAGAATGCAGCAAGAGGACGAAGAGACCGTTGCCAGGAGGCGGAGTGCACTAGTAAACAGGTGGGATCGCCACTTCAAATTCATTCAGAGTGATCTAGCCCTAGTGCCCGTGTGTGACCGCAGGCACTAATATCTCGTGGTAGTCACCAACCCGGGAATCCCGGACTGCACCACGGTCGACGTGTACGATTCCTTAGCGACAGCACGACGAGACGAAGTGGAGCAGATCATACGAGGATATGCCATCCAGCAACACCGGACGAAGGGACACCAACGGACCTGGCAAGAGTTCCAGCACTGCTTCCGGAGCAACTACAAAAAAATCCCACAACAACCCAACCTGACCGACTGTGGGATATTTCTCCTGGAAGCCGCGGAGAAAATCATGACATGGGGACTTACAGGGACCGAATCACCAGCACAAAAGATGTCATCGGAGAGCGCCATGGGAAAAAGAGTTAGACTTGCCAGTGTAATCAAGGCACACACGGACCCATCAATAAGACTCCCTGACATTGGCCTGGGCGACGGCAGAAGAGGGAACAACAACCGAGAGGCTAACCACAGGGGTAGGACTTGAATGCCACGCCGCAGCAGCCACAAACATAGAAGCCGCAGTCCTAGGAGTCGCCACCGACGTTATGACAGCAGCAGTACTAGCAGCAGCAGCAGTAGTAACCGCAGTAGCAGTAAGACCGGCAGTAGCAGCAGCCGCCACAGCAACAACAACGGCAGCGACAGTAGTGGAAACACTAATAACAACAAAGACGACACCCTAAACAGCGAGAACAGTGGCATGGATATCGCCAGCACATACACACCGCCGCCGAGAAAAAAACCAGGAGTCGAACACCCCACACCCCAAAGCATGGAGAGCGATCGAGGCGAAGCACTGTCGCTTACAGGGAGCGACACCATCCAAGGCAGCGAAACAACCAAGAATCCTGGCCCTACGAGTTGCAAGCGAAGATAGATGCGGAAAAAGAAAAAATAAAAACGGGGAACCTCCGCCGCCTACCACCAGAGAGACACCCGTTTCAGTGTTATGGTGACCCGGAAGGGACAGGTCAGCGTCCGTCGGAGCGACAGGGAGGTGTGAGGAAAAATTCTGTCACACAAATTTTTCCACACGACTGGGAGCTACTTATTTTTTCTTTTCTTTTGTTATCACAATGACATTGATGTACAATAAAATTTAAGAGAACAATTCAAACAAATATAATTTCATTTCTCCTAGCCACCCAACTCTCACAAATAGAACGAGAGCAATTTTGATTTCGCCGTTTGTAGATTTCCCCTCGTTTTGGCAACTTTCGAACATCCCAACCACACAAAACTCTTAATATACGAAACCTCTATTAAAAGGGGGAGAGACACGGAGAACTACCAACTCTGCGCACGCATGGGGGAGCAGAACATTTATGAGGAGTCAGAACTGAATCACAAAAGTCGGCGAACCATACATATGGTAGCAAGTGCGGACAACCAATACCACCCAAAAATGAGAAAGAGCAGATCACCACAAGTATAGCCGACAGGGTTCACCGAAAATCAACCTATCACGATCGAACGCTGATAAAAGGCACCAACAAAAAAAGAGCGACATACCGAACAGCACACTAATAGACAAGCCGAGCAACACCAACCGAACGAGCTTGCCTATTGCAACATGCCGAACAACATATCAACAGCAACCCGAAACATGCAGCCAAACAACACCAAGATCATAGAACCCGAGCAACACCAACCGAACGAAATTACCTATTGCAACACCCGAAAAGTACCAACAACAAAGGAGCGACATACCGAACAACACATTAAAAATAACTCGGAAACGCTGCCGAACAACAACAAAACCAACACACAGTGCTGAGCCAAGACAACTCAAACCAAACGAATTTGCATATTACAAAATATTTTCGTACCAAGACACAACAACAAAAAACAACACGATGAGCAGAACAACAGTACACTGATAAACAAAGCAG
This sequence comes from Nephrocerus scutellatus, assembly GCA_947095585.1. Classification (NCBI taxonomy): domain Eukaryota; kingdom Metazoa; phylum Arthropoda; class Insecta; order Diptera; family Pipunculidae; genus Nephrocerus; species Nephrocerus scutellatus. The sequence goes on along the minus strand of OX352761.1, from coordinate 74,171,639 downwards.
AACCCAAATCATGCTTTGACTTCTGCAACGCAGGAATACAACAACAACATGTACAGAGCTGGACAAAACAACACAAAATCGAATGATTTAACGGAACCACAAAACAATGAGCATAGCAACAACGGGATCTCGGACCGACCGTGGGAGCCAAACAACATCAATCGTCCCACGGTTCAGGGATAACAGGACTTTTTCACCCGATTCAAAAACGTATAAAAGGCAGGAAATTCCAACAACCAGTCTTTTTTACTTCCATGTGATTCCTAGTACTAGCAACTCGCTTGGTAATTCCTCGAATTAATGGTTCAAGAGAGATATCATTACCATTACGTCCACACGCTTCACGCTAGACTCAGTAATTCCTTGCATTAATGGTTCAAGAGAGATATCCTTACCATTACGTCCAAACGCTTCACGCTAGACTCAGTAATTCCTTGCATTAATGGTTCAAGAGAGATATCCTTACCATTACGTCCAAACGCTTCACGCTAGACTCAGTAATTTCTCACATTAATGGTTCAAGAGAGATATCCTTACCATTACGTCCACACGCTTAACGCTAGACTCAGTAATTCCTCGCATTAATGGTTCAAGAGAGATATCCTTACCATTACATCCAAAAGCTTCACGCTAGACTCAGTAATTCCTCGCATTAATGGTTCAAGAGAGATATCCTTACCATTATGTCCAAACGCTTCACGCTACACTCAGTAATTCCTCGCATTAATGGTTCAAGAGAGATATCCTTACCATTACGTCCAAACGCTTCACGCTAGACTCAGTAATTCCTCGCATTATTGGTTCAAGAGAGATATCCTTACCATTACGTCCAAACGCTTCACGCTAGACTCAGTAATTCCTCGAATTAATGGTTCAAGAGAGATATCCTTACCATTACATCCACACACTTAACGCTAGACTCAGTAATTCCTCGCATTAATGGTTCAAGAGAGATATCCTTATCATTACGTCCAAACGCTTCACGTTAGACTCAGTAATTCCTCGCATTAATGGTTCAAGAGAGATATCCTTAGCATTACGTCCACACGCTTAACGCTAGACTCAGTAATTCCTCGCATTAATGGTTCAAGAGCGATATCCTTACCATTTCGTCCACACGCTTAACGATAGACTCAGTTATTCCTCGCATTAATGGTTCAAGAGAGATATCCTTACCATTACGTCCAAACGCTTCACGCTTGACTCAGTAATTCCTCGCATTAATGGTTCAAGAGAGATATCCTTACCATTACGTCCAAACGCTTCACGCTAGACTTAGTAATTCCTCGCATTAATTGTTCAAGAGAGATATCCTTACCATTTCGTCCAAACGCTTCACGCTAGACTCAGTAATTGCGCGCATTAATGGTTTAAGAGAGATATCCTTACCATTACGCCCACACGCTTAACGCTAGAAATTCGTCGCATTAATGGTTTAAGAGAGATATCCTTACCATTTCGTCCACACGCTTAACGCTAGACTCAGTAATTTCTCGCATTAATTGTTCAAGAGAGATATCCTTACCATTTCGTCCACACGCTTAACGATAGACTCAGTTATTCCTCGCATTAATGGTTCAAGAGAGATATCCTTACCATTACGTCCAAACGCTTCACGCTTGACTCAGTAATTCCTCGCATTAATGGTTCAAGAGAGATATCCTTACCATTACGTCCAAACGCTTCACGCTAGACTTAGTAATTCCTCGCATTAATTGTTCAAGAGAGATATCCTTACCATTACGTCCAAAGGCTTCACGCTAGACTTAGTAATTCATCGCATTAATGGTTCAAGAGAGATATCCTGTCCATTACGTCCACACACTTAACGCTAGAAATTCGTCGCATTAATGGCTCAAGAGAGATATCCTTACCATTACGTCCACGCTTAACGCCAAACCTAAGCAAACATTGATACTACAGCCAACGGGGTACAAAGGCCTCACCGCTAGTACAACGACACTGCGCTCGCCATCCACATAGTCAACACACAACGCCCCGGTACTACGCTTCGCCAGCACATACACACCACCGCCGAGGATACGACCGGATATCATAAGCATTACAATTGAATTTACACAAATAAATAATTGTTAACTGAAAGAAGGAAATAAAAGATCAAATTCCATTCCCCAAACAAATAAATTCTTTTTATTGTAACGACCTTATAAACAAAGAACCCTGGTCACACTGAGTTTTACCCCGGCTGGGAAAACCTCGTTACAATGTTCTATTAGGTGGCAAGTGATAAGGGTTGTGTCACCCCGTAACATCGGTAATGTTTTTCACAAGATATGAACACACTATACAGATAGAGGTTAAAAACACCCTGTAGTTGTTTGCTTCCCGCACAATGCCAATGACCATGTAAGCGAGCTATGAAGATAACAGTGCCAGCTTGTATCGTTAAGATAAAGTTATTTATGTAGATATGAAATGAAGCAATAGCAGAGTGAAACATGATAAGGGTATTTATGAAGCAATAGCAGAGTGAGACATGTTGATCACAACATCCCTTCCCGCTGCGAATACCTTGAAGAGTTAGAATTTTCGTACTGAAGTCGAAGCTGATGTGATGTATTTTCTAAAGTACGTATCTATATATATAAAACAAAGTCGGGTTAGTAACACCATTTATAGCTCGAGAACGGCTTGACCGATTTTTATGATTTTTGTTTTGTTGGATTTGTCTCCGCCAGGAATAGCATAATAACTATTAAAACATCGGAAAAATTCACCAAAAATAATTATGTAGAAAATTCATTTTCTCATACATTTTGTATTGAACGGATTTTTTGATGATATCTAGAGAACGGTTCGACCGATGGAACGATTTGGCTCAAATTCACACCTCCAGTGGTCAGTGCGCGGTAGGTCAGTCGGCGTGGCATTACATCCACACACTTAACGCTAGACTCAGTAATTCCTCGCATTAATGGTTCAAGAGAGATATCCTTATCATTACGTCCAAACGCTTCACGTTAGACTCAGTAATTCCTCGCATTAATGGTTCAAGAGAGATATCCTTAGCATTACGTCCACACGCTTAACGCTAGACTCAGTAATTCCTCGCATTAATGGTTCAAGAGCGATATCCTTACCATTTCGTCCACACGCTTAACGATAGACTCAGTTATTCCTCGCATTAATGGTTCAAGAGAGATATCCTTACCATTACGTCCAAACGCTTCACGCTTGACTCAGTAATTCCTCGCATTAATGGTTCAAGAGAGATATCCTTACCATTACGTCCAAACGCTTCACGCTAGACTTAGTAATTCCTCGCATTAATTGTTCAAGAGAGATATCCTTACCATTACGTCCAAACGCTTCACGCTAGACTCAGTAATTGCGCGCATTAATGGTTTAAGAGAGATATCCTTACCATTACGCCCACACGCTTAACTCTAGACTCAGTAATTCCTCACATTAATGGTTCAAAAGAGATATCCTTACCATTACGTCCAAACGCTTCACGCTAGACTCAGTAATTACTTGCATTAATGGTTCCAGAGAGAGATATCCTTACCATTACGTCCAAACGCTTCACGCTAGACTCAGTTATTCGTCGCATTAATGGTTCAAGAGAGATATCCTTACCATTACGTCCACACGCTTAACGCTAGACGCAGTAATTCCTCGCATTAATGGTTCAAGAGAGATATCCTTACCATTACGTCCACACGCTTAACGCTAGAAATTATTCGCATTAATGGTTCAAGAAAGATATCCTTACCATTACTTCCACACGCTTAACGCTAGAAATTCGTCGCATTAATGGTTTAAGAGAGATATCCTTACCATTACGTCCACGCTTAACGCCAAACCTAAGCAAACATTGATACTACAACCAACGGGGTACAAAGGCCTCACCGCTAGTACAACGACACCGCGCTCACCATCCACATAGTCAACACACAACGCCCCGGTGCTACGCTTCGCCAGCACATACACACCGCCGCCGAGGATACGACCGGATATCATAAGCATTACACTTGAATTTACACAAATAAATAATTGTTAACTGAAAGAAGGAAATAAAAGATCAAATTCCATTCCCCAAACAAATAAATTCTTTTTATTGTAACGACCTTATAAACAAAGAACCCTGGTCACACTGAGTTTTACCCCGGCTGGGAAAACCTCGTTACAATGTTCTATTAGGTGGCAAGTGATAAGGGTTGTGTCACCCCGTAACATCGGTAATGTTTTTCACAAGATATGAACACACTATACAGATAGAGGTTAAAAACACCCTGTAGTTGTTTGCTTCCCGCACAATGCCAATGACCATGTAAGCGAGCTATGAAGATAACAGTGCCAGCTTTTATCGTTAAGATAAAGTTATTTATGTAGATATGAAATGAAGCAATAGCAGAGTGAAACATGATAAGGGTATTTATGAAGCAATAGCAGAGTGAGACATGTTGATCACAACATCCATTCCCGCTGCGAATACCTTGAAGAGTTAGAATTTTCGTACTGAAGTCGAAGCTGATGTGATGTATTTTCTAAAGTACGTATCTATATATATAAAACAAAGTCGGGTTAGTAACACCATTTATAGCTCGAGAACGTCTCGACCGATTTTTATGATTTTTGTTTTGTTGGATTTGTCTCCGCCAGGAATAGCATAATAACTATTAAAACATCGGAAAAATTCACCAAAAATAATTATGTAGAAAATTCATTTTCTCATACATTTTGTATTGAATGGATTTTTTGATGATATCTAGAGAACGGTTCGACCGATGGAACGATTTGGCTCAAATTCACACCTTCAGTGGTCAGTGCGCGGTAGGTCAGTCGGCGTGGCGTCAGTGGGCGGGGGGTCAGTGTGCGGGGGTCTGTGGGATGGGGCAGCCGGGAAACGCGGGTGTAAGTGGGCGGGTCGTCAGTGGGCGTGGAGTCAGTGGGCGGGAAGTCAGTGGTTGTGAGGTCAGTGGGTGTGAGTTCAGTGGGCGGTGGGTCAGTGTATATGAGGTCAATGGGTGGGAGGTCAGTGGGTGTGAGGTCAGTGGGTGTGAGTTCAGTGGGCCAGTGTGTATGAGCTCAATGGGTGGGTGGTCAGTGGGCGGGAGGTTAGTGGGGGGGTGTCAGTGGGTTGGGGCAGCCGGGAAACGCTGGTGTAAGTGGGCGTGGCGTCAGTGGGCGAAAAGTCAGTGGTTGTGAGGTCAGTGGGTGTGAGTTCAGTGGGCGGTGGGTCAGTGTGTATGAGGTCAATGGGTGGGAGGTCAGTGGGTGTGAGTTCAGTGGGCGGTGGGTCAGTGTGTATGAGGTCATGGGTGGGTGGTCAGTGGGCGGGAGGTTAGTGGGCGGGGGGTCAGTGGGCGGCGGTCAGTGGGATGGGTCAGCCGGGAAACGCGGGTGTAAGTGGGCGTGTTGTCAGTGGGCGGGTAGTAAAGCATCCGGGAACAGCTAGTAATATATAGAATATTAGTAATTTTTTACGTATAGAATAGAATTAATGCTAGTTTTTTTAATTTTTTAAGATACTAGCACACACTATACAGATAGAGGTTAAAAACACCCTGTAGTTGTTTGCTTCCCGCACAATGCCAATGACCATGTAAGCGAGCTATGAAGATAACAGTGCCAGCTTGTATCGTTAAGATAAAGTTATTTATGTAGATATGAAATGAAGCAATAGCAGAGTGAAACATGATAAGGGTATTTATGAAGCAATAGCAGAGTGAGACATGTTGATCACAACATCCCTTCCCGCTGCGAATACCTTGAAGAGTTAGAATTTTCGTACTGAAGTCGAAGCTGATGTGATGTATTTTCTAAAGTACGTATCTATATATATAAAACAAAGTCGGGTTAGTAACACCATTTATAGCTCGAGAACGGCTTCACCGATTTTTATGATTTTTGTTTTGATGGATTTGTCTCCGCCAGGAATAGCATAATAACTATTAAAACATCGGAAAAATTCACCAAAAATAATTATGTAGAAAATTCATTTTCTCATACATTTTGTATTGAACGGATTTTTTGATGATATCTAGAGAACGGTTCGACCGTGGAACGATTTGGCTCAAATTCACACCTCCAGTGGTCAGTGCGCGGGAGGTCAGTCGGCGTGGCGTCAGTGGGCGGGGGGTCAGTGTGCGGGGGTCTGTGGGATGGGGCAGCCGGGAAACGCGGGTGTAAGTGGGCGGGTCGTCAGTGGGCGTGGAGTCAGTGGGCGGGAAGTCAGTGGTTGTAAGGTCAGTGGGTGTGAGTTCAGTGGGCGGTGGGTCAGTGTGTATGAGGTCAATGGGTGGGAGGTCAGTGGGTGTGAGGTCAGTGGGTGTGAGTTCAGTGGGCGGTGGGTCAGTGTGTATGAGCTCAATGGGTGGGTGGTCAGTGGGCGGGAGGTTAGTGGGGGGTGTCAGTGGGTTGGGGCAGCCGGGAAACGCTGGTGTAAGTGGGCGTGGCGTCAGTGGGCGTGGCGTCAGTGGGCGAAAAGTCAGTGGTTGTGAGGTCAGTGGGTGTGAGTTCAGTGGGCGGTGGGTCAGTGTGTATGAGGTCAATGGGTGGGAGGTCAGTGGGTGTGAGGTCAGTGGGTGTGAGTTCAGTGGGCGGTGGGTCAGTGTGTATGAGGTCATGGGTGGGTGGTCAGTGGGCAGGAGGTTAGTGGGCGGGGGGTCAGTGGGCGGGGGTCAGTGGGATGGGGCAGCCGGGAAACGCGGGTGTAAGTGGGCGTGGCGTCAGTGGGCGGGTAGTAAAGCACCCGGGAACAGCTAGTAATATATAGAATATTAGTAATTTTTTACGTATAGAATAGAATTAATGCTAGTTTTTTTAATTTTTTAAGATACTAGCGGAAATACCCGGCGTTTCCCCGATGTTCCATCCCACTGACCCCCACCCAAGTAAAAACCCGACCACTGACCTACCGCCCACTGACCTATCGACAAAAAATGTGTTCGAATATTCTTTATATAAAAATCATATACAGGGAAAACTACATTTTCTACCCCAGCGCCCCCTATCGAGTCCAAATTTTGCCAACGACTTTCTTTTTATTTAAATATTTATTTAAATATTATATCGTGTGAATTTGAACCAAATCGGTCCATAAATAAGAATTTTCGGAAAAAAGCTACCCAGCGCCACCTAGGGTGGTCTAAAATAAACAAAAACAATCTGGAGCACCGCACGAACATATGGTGTGAGTACAATTTGGAAAGCTTCAGTGGATCAGCCGTTATAGTAAGACATTTGATGGCGAACGTGAAGTTAATCAGATGTCATAATCTTCGCTCTGTTATAATATTTATTGAAAGTTGAGTTTTAATTGAAATAAAAAAGAAGTAAAGAAGTGAAAAGAAGGAAAAAGACATAAAATAGAAGAGCTGGTTTTTTTTAATTTGGTATTTGTTACTTTATTTATAATGCGTAGTTCGTGATCAAAAATAGCAAACAAGCATTTATCTTGCAGTCAATGCAAATTTTTGGTAATCGAGAGTGATGAAACGGTCCAATGTGACAACCGTCATAACAAACTGCATGACCAATGTACCAACCTGGATAAGCGGTAACTTGATGAGCAGATAAAATATGCTAACATAGATTTTGTATGCCATTTCTGTGACAATCGGGAAAATTCCATAATATCTGTGGATATTATTGAAATTAAATTGTGCCAATTGGAAATTGGACAATATTAACACAACGATTTAGTTTATGTCATCACAATATGACACCATTTTGAAGGGTGCGTTTAATACACAAAAAATTAAAGATATACAAAAAGAAAACATTGTTCTGAGCAATGAAATACAGACTTTAAAATTTTTTGTGATCGCGGTGTGACAATTCAAAACGAAAAAAAAACAACCCATAAAAATTAAAATTTTTCATGTAAATTCTCTAATAGGAGATAGGTATGTGTTTAAAATTTGAAGAAAATCGAGCTAATTTTTAAAAAATTTATATGGGCACCCCCCGGGCCTTAGGACCCGTTAACTCCAAAAACTTTACAAAAAAATTTTGCAAAAAGTGTTGTCCATCGGAGATACATACGTAAATAAAATTTAAAGAAAATCGGTGTTATTCATTGGAGATACACATGTGTCTAAAATTTATAGAAAATCGGGTTAGTTTTTAAAACTTTTAAAAGGACACCCCTCGGGCCTCAAGGGCCAAATTTTAATAAAAACTGTTGTCTCCGGAAATACACATGCAATAAAATCGGGCTTTGGGATGTGGGTTAAAAATTGATCGCAAGATTCCACGACAAACCGACCGACTGCCGACCAACCAAACGACCGACATCCGGACAAGCCACGGGCAAGTGAAGTTAATATAGAGAATTTAAAAATGCCATACGTGAGCCTTCAAAATTCTTGGAACCTCTATTGAAAAATTCGGTCTTTCAGGAACTAGCTGACTTCTTTGTTGAATGCCCATAACTCGACAGTGAATTGTACCGGATCATTTGTAGTACCAGGCCTAACAAAAAAAGGCACGCAAAACTATAGGGCCGATAAGCTCCAACGCCAAATATTCCATCAAGGATGAGCGAAAAAGCTGGACTCAAACGGAGCTCTTGAAGATTCTCTGCTTTTCCTCGTAGCTTGACCAATTGCACCGGAGAAACCTCCAATTCGGATTTGTAAATTTGGTTCTTTCTTTTAAATTTTTAAGATTTAAAAAACAATTTAAAAAAAATTCAATTCCGAAAAACGACTACGACATTGTTCCGTTTCTGATATTTCACACAAAATCTCGCTGAACCATCTTTCTTTTGGACGAGTACCACAGGTGAGCTCCATGGGCTTTTAGACTTCTCTATGATTCCAACTCGTTCCATCTTCTTGATCAGTTTTTCTGCCTCTTGTTGCTAAGCAAGTGATAATCGTCTTGGCGCTTGTCGAATTGGAAAAGCATTTCCTGTATCGATTTGATTCCGCACTATATTGGTTTTACCCATGTTGTTGACAGCAAAAACGTCGGCAAATTACTCTAGCGCCTTTTTTGCTGCTTGTCGCTGTGCTGCTGAAAGATGTTTATTATCTGCTTCTTTTCCAGATCTAGTGGCGTATATTATACTTTTAAAGGCTGACAGTTTGCGATACAGCTTACTCCCTGAGTCTTGCCAATGGCTGTTCCTTCTCTTATTACCTTCGGTGATTTTTTTTTTTATATTTAAACTTATTGCCAAGGGAATACTCCCTGAATGACTTGCGCCACGGCAATAAGGTGGGCTAAGCCCTTTATTAAAATTAAGAATTAAATCCGCAAAAAAAAAAATTACATACGTGAGCCTTCAAAATTCTTGGTGCCTCTATTGAAAAATTCGGTCTTTCAGGAACTAGCTGGCAAACATTCATTATTCTCACCCGTATCTTGGGCTGGAGTATCACTAGAGTTCTTCTGCATAGTAATCCGTTCTTGTTGAAGTTCGTTGGCTCTACTATTCATACTCTACTATCTCCAAAATCACCGTTCACCTTGCCATAGATGATTTTCTTGCACATGGGTGTTTCTTCAGTAATGACTCTTAGCCCACCACTCTGATTGTCGTTTATTTGCAAGGGTACCTCCACATTATGCCATTTTAAGACGTGGTTCTTTAGATCAAGAGACTTCTCGTGCTCTGTCATGAAATCCAAACCCAATATGCATTTATCTGCAATGCTGGCAGCAATAAACTGATGAGAAAACCGCATTCCTCCAATTTTGACACTACACTCTCCTTTAATTGCTCCAACTTCACCCGTCGCTGTCCTCAAATCATAACGAAATACTTTTTCCACTTAACTTTTGGACACCACTTTGGGATTCTCAACTGATCTGGAAGCTTCTGTATCCAAGGTAAACGGGCTTACGGCCTCGTAAAGCTGGTGTAATTTAGTTTTCCTGGTGTGCAGCTACGAGGTAAGCTGCTGCACCTCATTAATTTGTGATGCGTCTATCTGCCGTAAATCCCAAACAAATTTTAAAAAAAAAATGTATACGCATGTGTATCTCCGATGCATAACACTTTTTGTAAAAATTTGGAAGTAATTGGTCCCAGGGGTTGGGGGGGCACCCATACAAAGTTTATAAAAAAGTACCCGATTTTATTCAAATTTTATACGCATGTGTGGAGAAACACAAAATTTGAAGAAAATCGGGTAAATTTTGTAAACAATTTGTATGGGTACCCCCCGACCCCGATGCCCGATAACTACAAAATTTTTACAAAAATATGTTATCCATTGGAAATACTCATGCGTATAAATCTTGAAGAAAATCGGGTAAAAAATTGAAAATAACAATAGTATGGGGAAATTTATGTCAGATAAAGTTAACTTAAAGAAACTGGAAGAAATGAAGAATGTTTTTATCTATGATTATTTAATTAAGTAAAGCTGTTGGGTTCAATTTTGTTTTTGTGAGGTCATGGAAAAAAACAACCCATAAAAATTAAAATTTTTCATGTAAATTCTCTAATAGGGGATACATATGTGTGCAAAAATTGAACCGGGTTAATTTGGAATAAATGAATATAAAAGCCCCCTTCACTTCAAAATTTTTTCAAAAACTATTCTCACCGGAGATACACATGTGTAAAAAAATTTGTATGGGAAAAAAATTCAAATCAAAAACTCAAAAATCTTTACAAAAAGTTCGGTCTATCGGAGATACACATATGTTTAAAATTAAAAGTAAATCTAATTAAAAAAAAATTGATTGACCCTCAGGGCCCATTCGCTCCAAAAAGTTTACAAAAACTTTTGTTCATCGGGGTAGACATATGTTTAAAATTTTAAGAAAATTGAGCTAATTTTTAAAAAATTTATACGGGCACCCCTCGGGCCTTAGGGCTCATTCGCTCAAAAAATGTCCAAGGAGTTTTATCCATCGGAGATATACATGTATATACAATTTTACCAAAACGGGTTAATTTTTATTTTTAATTTGTATGAGGACCCACCGACCCCAGGGCCTGGCATCTGTAAAATTTTTACAATAGGTGTTGTCCATTGGAGAAACGTGTATAAAATTTGAAGAAAGTCGGGTTAATTTTTTAAAAGATTTTAATGGTGCCACACGACCCTGGGGTCTGTAAAATTTTTACAATAGGTGTTGTTCATCGAAAATACACATGTGTATAAAATTTGATGGAAATCGGGTTAATTTTTTTAAAAACATTTTATGGTCTCCAAAATTTTTACAAAAAATGTTTTCCGGAGTTACACATGCGAATAAAATATAAAAAAAAAATTACGGGGCCCCACGATCCTGCGGCCCGGGGTCTCCAATATTTTTACAAAAAATGTTTTTCATTGGTTTGTATAAAATTTTAAGAAAATCGGGTAAATTTTGTAAAATATTTGTATGGGAGCCCCCAGACCCCAAGGTCTGAGGTGCCCCAAATTTTAATAGAAAGTATTATCACCGGAAATATACATGTTTGCAAAAGTTCAATAAAATCGGGCTTTGGGAAGTGGGTTAAAAATTTATCGCAAGATTCCACGACAGACGACGACCGAAACACGTTCGACATCCGTGCCACGGGCAAGTGAAGTTAATATAGAGAATTTAAAAATCATGGGCGACATTAACAAGTTGTTGTTGACCTGTGCAAAAAAGAATAAAACTGTTCGTAGGAGAACGTCTTTCTCTGCTCCCACCGCTATTGACGCCGTCACCGAGTGTGAATAAACATATTTTACTGTTTTTTTGTTCTCTTTTTTTCTTATTTTCTTAATGTCAATATGACCGACAAAATTGTTCAATTCAAAGCTTAACACAACTAAAATTTTTTGTATTCACCAAAACATTTAAAGTTTAAGAAACATTTTTCACTCACTGTTATCACACTTAGAATCTCGTTCGAACTTAGTGGTAGTAATTGTTTTGAGTAAAATTTGGATATATGATTATGAACAAGCATTATATAATATTGCGGGTTATACGTTATTTGGAAATTGCAATGAGTCGTATGCTGCGGGTGGCGTTGCAGTGTACTTAAGAGATGGGTATGAGTGCGATTGTTCTTCAATTGATGTTATTTCTGCGAATATTCTCAAATTATATATAGTTTTTAATGCTATTAAATACACTATGTTAAGCGTGTATAGACTACATGCGTACTGTAAAGGTGTCTCTGTCGTGGAATTTGGTAAAATTGTATATTCTACTAGAGCAAAAAATCTTATTATTGTGGGTGATTTGAACCTTGATCTGTTGGATATTTCCGACAGAGATAATGAGTGCTATAAATTTGTAAAGGCTCCAATGGACTTGAAAGTCTCATAAACGAACCAACACGCGTTACAACTTCCTCTTCGAGCTGTATTGATCATTTATTTACAAGATTTGATAGTAAAAATTTGTATGCGTTAAGTGGCTCTGTTCATGACTATAGGTTAACTGAATATAGAATGGTTGCTCTTACCGTTGCTACGCATTCGGTTATTACTAAAAAAACCAATGAGTTAATATGTAAATAAACAATAAATTGCTGTTTGTTAATAGAATGCTTACAAAATGAAATGAGTCATGGAATCCAGTTTATGTATTGTGTTGCATATGACATTTTGCTCTCGATTTTAATCTAATATATAAAAATCTCGTGTCACGTTGTTTGGGTCTCAACTGCTCCGAAACGGCTCGACCGATTGTTATGAAATTTTTTATGTATATTTGCTAGGTATGAGAATAGGTTTTAAAGTAAAAAAAAAAACTATTGAGAACGACTGGACCGATTTGGCTAACTTTTATTTTATAAATTCGCTATAGTCCGAATAAGGTTTATGCGAAAAAAAAAAATAGAAAAGATGCCCGGAAAATTGTAAAATTCATTGTAATATGTAAATAAACAATAAATTGCTGTTTGTTAATAGAATGCTTAAAAAATGAAATGAGTTATGGAATCCAGTTTATGTATTGTGTTGCATATGACATTTCGCTCTCGATTTTAATCTAATATATAAAAATCTCGTGTCACGTTGTTTGGGTCTCAACTGCTCCGAAACGACTCGACCGATTTTTATGAAATTTTTTATGTATATTTGGTAGGTATGAGAATAGGTTTTAAAGTGAAAAACAAAAAAAATTGAGAACGACTGGACCGATTTGGCTAACTTTTATTTTATAAATTCGCTATAGTCCGAATAAGGTTTATGCGAGAAAAAAAAAATAGAAAAGATGCCCGGAAAATTGTAAAATTCGGAAACTGAAAGTGCTGTTTTCCATAGGATTTATGTATGAACTCGCGACCATAACTCACGATTCGAACGATGGATTAGCGTAATTCTTTTTTTGTTTTGTTCGTTAAGTCCTAGGAAACAAAGACAATTACAAAGGAAAGTCGAAAAATTCGGATAAACAGCAAAAAATTTTTTGTTCGTTATGTTCCCGGAGATATTTTTAGCAAAATAAAATTCGGGAAAATTTTGGAAAACGATAAATTGGATATATTTTGAGGAAATAACTCTATTGAATGTTTTCGGTGAAATGAAAACTTTGGAAAAACGCATTCCAGCCTAACTTAAAATAAAATTAAATTTGTGTTTATTCGCGATCTGTCCAGCAAAAGTCGTTATTTCATTTCTGTTCCAATAGATTCCAATTGTTTGGGTTACGTGCGCAAATGTCATTTGACAGCTTCTTCTTTGATTGTGTGGGCAAAAAGATCTCCAAAAGACCACAAAAGACCCCGAAAAGAATCACAAAAAGACCTCCGAAAGTCCCTCAAAATCCCCAAAAATCATTAAAGAACCCCAAAAGACCCTAAAGACCCAAAATTAAAAAAATGTAACACAATGATGTGACTAATACTGTGACTCGATATCGCAAAACAAATAGCTGTTCACAAGTTCACAAAACGATTACAAACAAATTTATTGAAAGTGGGACAGGACAACGTCTGTCGGGTCAGCTAGTAAATTATATAAAGTCATGTACGTCTGTATCCCCTCATGTTTCTTACGGCAAAAAATATCTGAAGCCTTGATTGACAAATAACTTATTAATGCTAATAAAAAGAAAAAATTTATTTGCAAAAAAATGTAAGAAACATCCACATAACCAGAAACTAAAAGAATATATCAACACTTTATGCTATAAAGTTCAAAAAATGTAATAGCAACCCGTAACAATACTACGCATTCCAACTTCAAAATAACGGTAACGGGTAACGTAAAAAAAATGGAGGTGTGGGCACAACACGACTTTCTTTTACGGACGGGACCGGAATCTTCAGTTAATGTATATTAAATTTTTATTTTTATTTATTTTTTAATTTTTTTTGCATTTTCTCATAGTAGTTTACTACTACGACTACCACTTCCGTTTGGCCGATTTCCGCCAAAATCAACTGGGCCCTCCCAATTTATGTAAAAAGCTTAAATATGAATTTTCGTCTCAATCAATTCAGCCGTCTGGGCTGTAGAGTGGACACAGAGCCACAGACACACAGACAGAGATTTTTTTGCTTTTTCTGACTCAGGAGATACGGTAATGGGTAAATCTGCAAAAATCCCGAGTTCGAAAATTTTCATGATTACTATACTTACTTTTACTACTAGTAAAAGAAAGTAAAACACTCCATAAAAATTAAAATTTTTCATGTAAATTCTCTAATAACCAAAGGTATACTGAATTCAACTAACGGGTGTTTTTTTAAGAGGTTGCCGATTTTTTTTTTGAATAAAACATATAAAATTATGAAATGACCAAAATTTGTTTTTATTTGGTAGATCATTTTTTGGCATTTAACATTTAAACACAATTTCTGGCATATGGCTACCACGACTATTTTTCACAAATGTCATTCTGGAGGTCCAATTTTCCAGCACTTTTTCAAGCATTTGAGGGCGTATGTCAGCAATGACACGTTGAATATTGGTTTCCAAAGCGTCAATCGATTGAGGTTTATCCACATAAACCAATGACTTCACGTATCCCCACAAAAAGTAATCGAGTGGCGTCAAATCGCACGAACGCGGAGGCCAATTCACCGGACCATTTCTCGAAATAATGTTGTCGTTGAAAGTTTCTTTCAATAAGTCGATTGTTTCACGTGCTGTATGGCAAGTGGCACCATCTTGTTGAAACCACATTTCATCCATATCCATATCTTCAAGATTTGACAACAAAAACTCATTTAACATGGTTCTGTATCGATTTCCATTCACGGTAACGCGTCGTCCTTCCTCATTTTTAAAGAAATATGGACCGATGATCCCACCAGGCCATAGACCGCACCAAACAGTACATTTATCAGGATGCATTGGTAATTCTTGAACGGCGTGTGGATTATCTTTGCTCCAAATGCGACAATTTTGTTTGTTGACGTATCCATTTAACAAAAAATGCGCCTCATCACTGAAGAGAATTTTACGGTAAAAAAATGGATCTTCGTTCAATTGATTTAACGACCAATCACTGAATTCACGGCGCAAACGATGGTCGTGTGGCTTTAATTCTTGCACCAATTGAATTTTGTATGGCACCAAACCCAAATCTTTACGTAAAATTTTCCATAAAGTCGATGGACAAAGTCCAATTTGCTGAGCACGACGACGAATCGATAAATTGTCGTTTTCTTCGACACTGGCCTCAACGACAGCAATATTTCCTTCTGTACGAACTCTTCTCATTCTTGTCGGTGGCTTGGCATCCAAAAGAGTGAATGTAGACCGAAATTTGGTAATTACGTTCTTTATGGTGGTCTCTGACGGACGATTATGTGCACCATAAAATTCATCGATATTTCAAAAGCTTTTGATATGGTTGACCACGATTTACTGTTAACTAAACAAGAAAACAAGTTGCTAAGATCGATGCAAAATTCAGCAGCTCACTTACATTATGATATTGTGTACCTCAAGGCTCTGTTCTTGGTCCTCTATACTAATTCTTTCCTGAATTTGAATTTTAAGGGTAAAGCTACTGCATATGATGATGACATCGTTTTAATACGTTTAAAATTTGAAGAAAATCGAAAAAAAAGTATTGTATAGGAGATACACGCGTATATAATTTGAAGAAAATCGGGTTAATTTTTTTAAAAAAGTTTTTGGAGCACCACGACCCTGGCGCCCGGGGTATCCAACATTTTTACAAAAAGTATTGTCCATCGGAGATACACATGTGTATAAAATTTGAAGAAAATCGGGTTAATTTAAAAAAAATTGTATGGGTGCCCCCCGACCCCGAGGTCCGAGGGGCCCCAAATTTTAACAGAAAGTATTGTCACCGGAAATATACATGTGTGGAAAATTGCAATAAAATCGGTATTTGGGAAATGGGTTAAAAAGTAATCGCAAGGTTCCACGACAAACAGACCGACCGACCGACAGACAGCCGTGCCACGGGCAAGCGAATTTAAAAATTTAAATTTTTCTTGTAAATTCTCTGATCGGAGATTCGATTATGTGGTGAATTCCCCATTTGGTAGTGAAAACATAGCAGCCACAGCGCACGGTTGGTACGACGTACACACAACGACGAACGAAGTATCACTAAGATTATTTATTTTGAGTTGAGTTGGGCTGTAAAGCAGTTGAGTGCGTTACCAGTTCTTCATATACTCCTAGTATTGTACAAAACACAAATTCGCTGCCTACAAGCGTCACTCAACAGCGCACACAGAACACAGTCATTGTAGTATGATATGATCTGGAAAAAAAATGAAAACGATCCCGCAATCGCGATCCCCAATCTTTCTGAAATTTTAATATAAAGTATTGTCACCGGAAATATATATGTGTGCAAAATTTCAATAAAGCCGGGCCTTGGAAAGTGGGTTAAAAATTGATCAGAAAATCTGACCAGCCAGCCAGCCAGCCACGGGCACGCGAAGTTAATATAGAGAATTTAAAAAAACAACCCATAAAAATTAAAACTTTTCATCTAAATTCTCTAATCGCAGAAATTGATATGGAGCCCCTCGATCCTGGGTCAATTTTTTTTTATTGTAGAAGAAAATCATCGAAAGAGACATTTGACATCAGATGTCAAATTTGAAAATGCTCAGATCATTTTATTCTGAGCACTTAGAGCACGCCCATACTTTGAGCAAATAAGAAACACGAGCATTTTCTTGAGAACTCTTTGACTGCTTTGAACTAATTTATGAAAACGCCAAATGACCGAATATTGTGAAAACTTGTTGTTCTATCTGTAAGTTGATATCGACAACAAAAAACGACATCAATAAAAATACAATTCAGTAAATAAGTAAGTAAGTTGAATTAAGCATAAAACATTTATGTCTCGTTTCATTTGCTGGGTTCATTTGTACGTGAGCTAAGATTTCTCTCTCTCTCCACCAACAAAACCAAGCAGAGCAGCCGACTGCGCAGCACAAACCGCACACAGTCATTCAAGTACGACGGTATCTGATGCCACTAAATGATATTTAAAAAAAATTATAAGGGCCTTGCGGCCGAACCCTGGGCCCGACCAAATTTTATAACAAGTATTGTTTATTGGGTATACACATGTGTGTAAAATTTGAAAAAAAATCGGGTAATTTTTAATTTAAATTTGTATGGGAGCCTCACGAAAGAAAGTATTGTCACCGGAACATGTGTACAAAATTTCAGGAAAATCGGTATGGGAGCCCACCGACCCCGGGGCCCGATCGCTTCAAAAATTTTACAAAAAGTTTTGTCCATCGGAGATATACATGCGTATAAAATTTGAAGAAAATTGGGAACTTTTTTCATAAAATTTGTATGGGTCCCCCCCCGACCCCGAGGTCCGAGGGGCCTCAAATAGAAATATTGTCGGTGGAAATACACATGTGTGCAAAATTTCAATAAAATCGGGCTATGGAAAGTGGGTTAAAAATTGATCAGAAAATCTGACCAGCCAGCCAGCCACGTGCACGCGAAGTTAATATAGAGAATTTAAAAAAGGTACCAAAACATTAAGTTAACTATATAATGGGTGTTTTTTTGGGAGGTTTGTTTTTCCGATAGATGTCGTTTTATTTTATGACAGTTGTTTTGACAGCTCAAAGTGGCATTTCTACTCAGTATTGTTTGGCAAATCATTATGAAAAAAAAAAAAAAAAAAAAAATGACATTTGTGAAAAATAGTCGTGGTAGCCATATGCCAGAAAAATGCCAGAAAAAAAAAATGACATTTGTGAAAAATAGTCGTGGTAGCCATATGCCAGAAATTGTGTTTAAATGTTAAATGCCAAAAAATTATCTACCAAATAAAAAAAAATTTTGGTCATTTCATAATTTTATATGTGTTTTATTCAAAAAAAAAAATCGGCAACCTCTTAAAAAAACACCCGTTAGATATAAAGTGTTTTTTTAAGAGGTTGCCGATTTTTTTTTTGAATAAAACACATATAAAATTATGAAATGACCAAAATTTATAATTTTTTGGCATTTAACATTTAAACACAATTGCTGGCATATGGCTACCACGACTATTTTTCACAAATGTCATTTTTTTTTTTTTTTTTTTTTTTCATAATGATTTGCCAAACAATACTGAGTAGAAATGCCACTTTGAGCTGTCAAAACAACTGTCATAAAATAAAACGACATCTATCGGAAAAACAAACCTCCCAAAAAAACACCCTATATATATATATGTGATTTTTTTTGTTTGTAATCCCTACATATATTTTTGTTAAACAAACATTCGATTGCATTTGTTTATATTATAATAAAAGAATTGATAACGTTTGGACATTCCGAGTTCCTTTTTTTTCGTTTATAAAATCATTATCTTTTCTAATAGCATTGTTTAACTTATTTTTATATTTTTGTTAAATTACTTATTTTTTCATTAAAAGCCTCATTTATTAAAACTTGTTTATTGTAGTGTAACCCTCACGTCACCAAAAACAACAAAAACCACAAAAGAATAAATTGTATAAATTGTATAATCTAATATAAAACAAACTGCACGTGTTCGGCTAATGACGAATACGACGAATACTATGACTATGCAATGCGAACTAACCAAATTCGTAATAGCACACCCGATAGAAGCCAAAGACGCAGTAACAATAGCAAAGACTTTAATCGAACAACTTATACTTAAATACGGACTTTTCAAGATATTAAAATCAGACAATGGGACAAAATTCACAAACGAACTTCTCAAAAATATTTGTTCACTACTCAAAATCAAACAGACATTCTCAACACCTTATCACCATGAAACACTAGGATCTAGAACTAGAACGAATCCATAGAGTCATGAACGAATATCTTTTATTTTTTACTGAAAACAATGACTGGGACAAATTGATCCCCTATTACACATTTGCGTACAACACCACTCTACACATAGACACCATTCAAACTTATTTATTGTAAATTAGCAATTTTTTTTTTTTTTGACATAGAAACCAACAGACAGAAAATTTATAGTTTTGAAGACTAATGAGCTTCGTATTAGAATAAAAACAGCACTACAAATAGCCAGAGATATAACAAATGAGATAAAAATGAAAAGAACACAAAATAGTAATAGGAGATTTAGTCCTATTAAAAGTAGAAAATAGAACAAAAACACAAAGTCCATACAAAGGACCATACGAAATTATAAGTAGATAAACAAAGAAATCCATAAAAATATGTTAAAATTATATAAGCCAAATACAATGTACGTATATAATTAAGATTTTTCAATAATTTTTATTTTAAAACGTTTTTATTAGCTCGCTTTCGTGTATGACTGCTTGTGCGGTTGGAATTTTTTAATTGATTTTAAACTAACTTCCCATTGAGCTAGAGACTTGAAACTTAAAACATAGCTCAAAACTGGATGAACATTGACAAATCATAAAAAAGACTACAAATCGCAAAAAAAAAAATTAATTCAACACAAGTTTGCAATTTGTTTCAGATCAAAGGAAACTACTACGAAAAATACTCGTTTTAAACGTTTTAAATTAAAAATGTTTTTATTAGCTGTCATGTTTATAGATACTATTGTTTCGGATTTTGCATATAAAACACAACATAAGTTTATTAATTTACATTTAACAACTTTAATAAATAAAGATGGACACCACTTTTTGTAAATATATGGTAGTGATCTTCTGATTTTCTTAAAATTGTATACGGCGGGTGTATCTCTGACTGACAACACTTTTTGTAAAAAATTTGGCGGAAGACCCCATTACTTCCGTCACCGAGGCCCGATAATTTTGAAAAATTTAAACGATTTTCTTCAAATTTTATACACACATGTTTAATCCTATGGACAACGCTTTTTGTTAAAATTTTGAAGTGGCCCCAAGGCTGAGGGGCTTCCATATAAATTTTTAAAAATTAGCCGTATTTTCTTAAAATTTTATAGACATGTGTATCTCCCATGGAAAAAATTTTTGTAAAAATTTTGGAGTGATCATGATAAGGGGGCTCCCTTTGCACTTTGTGTATCAGTTAGAGAATTTACATTCTTTGCATCTTGCCCAACTTTGTATCGATGCGATTTCCCTCCAGCTCTTTGTTGCAGTTCTCTTCTTGCAGCAGATTTCGCACACGTTCGGCACCAGCTTTTAACATATCTGCGACAATTGACCCAAACGAATCGGCTTCTTACTTCATCTGGTGTCTTCTTAATTCCCAAATGATCGTCTGATGTTCCACTGTGTGCATCGTGAAGAACCTTGTTCATTAAATTACCCAAAATTGACAATTGACCCAAAATAATCGACTTCTTACTTGATCTAGTGTCCTCTTAATTTCCAAATGATCGTCCGATGTTCCACTGTGTGCATCGTGAAGAACCTTGTTCATCAAATTAGTTGGTAACACTACCACAGTTGGTAACACTACCTTTGATTTGGAACACCGACCATCGGCAGATTTTCATTGCCTTACCATAGTCCATTATTGAATCTCAATAACTGCCATTGAGCCCAGTAACTTTCTACTGTCGGACTTGATGTTGCCAGTGCGGTCTTTCTCCTTGCTCCATCCATCGAAGTACTGGACCAATTGAATCGTCCTGCTCTCGTTCTTCCCTAAGCTGCTCTTGTCAAATGATCTTTCATCTGCTGGACTGTAATTCGTGAAACAACTGAACATTTCCGTATTTTCAATCTTCTACTCTGTTTGTACTCGGGGACACAACACTTCCTCAATGATCCACCATTGTGATTTCCGGTCATGCTGAGCGAAACTTCCACATTACGGCATCTCAGTACTTGCTTTCTCCAATTAAATGACATCTGGTGCGTCATCATAAAGTCCAGACCCAATATGCATTCATCTTCAATAAACCGATGTCGAAACCTTAATCCTCCAAACTCGACTGTAAGGAAACGTTCACCCTTTACTGCTGCAGCTTCTCCTGTAGCTATCCTCAACTTTAAGTGATACACTCGTTCTAATTGGTCTCTATACACCATTTCAGGACTCACAATTAATCTGGAAGCTCCTGTGTCTAGAATAAAATCGCAAGGTCTTCTCTCCAATACGCCATTAACAACCAGACGGTTGCAATCCCTTCTAAGATTTGTGCTGTGTATTGTGAACCTGGGATATTCCCTTGTATTCTTCAGCCTTTGCCCTGCAAAGCTGGTACAAGAAGATCGCTCCACTTCTTTTAAATGTTGTGCATCTAACCGCCGTAATCTTTACAGATTACTGAGACTATTCACAGGCTGTCTCATTATGTTTCCAATGCTCAGTTCCTTGCAATCCCGAATGAAATGTCCAGGTTTTTGACATCTAAAACATCTTAGTGAAGAGACGGATTTGCTATTTCTGTCGTTTTGAAAGTGACCAGTGGTTGAATTTTTGATCTCCTCTCCAATCAGAGCTTTTATATGTTTCCAACTTGCGTAGCCCAACAAAATCCGAAGACACACTGGCTTTAGCTACTTCATACTCCAAAGCCGATGCCAATACTTCATTCATCGTTTTTCCTCTCGATTTTGTCCTCAAATGAAACTTCAACTGTTTATCTCGAAATGAGTTGAGTTGTGAAACTCATGGTGAGCAGACGTGCTTAGAAGTAAAGCGCATAAGAAGTAAACAAAATAAAGTTAAAATTATTTTTGTTGAATCGGTAATTTTTATTGCTAAAACTGAGAAAAACAGTACTTAGTAATTTTTATTACTAATAAAGTGTGAAGTATTATTATGCGGTAATAAAATTATAGAACGAGAATTGCAGCTGCAAAACAAGTTTTTATTACTTTGCGCGCACAAGCTAGAGGATGTAATGACTCTTGAAGTTTTCCAGAAGAGTATCTCCGTTAGGAGCCATCCTAAAAGGGAGGACATTGATGCTGTGGCGGACGTCATTCTGGAGGGTTCCGACCAAGTGATTGATTATCTCCTTGGTGGTGGCCGCTTCTATATCAATTGGGTCTCTTGTAGGGAACGATCGCATGACGCAAGTTTTGGCTGCTTCCGATGCCTTTTATTTGGTCACCGGATAGCAGACTGCCCTCTAAAGCAGAATGTGTGTCGTCGTTGTGGCGGCCAATGGCACGTGGCAGCACAGTACGACAAATCGCCGCACTGTTGCAACAGCAAAATGAAGGGCCTGAGTGCTGATCATCTTATGATGTATGCACAATGTCCTATCTATTGCGGAGTCGTTGCGAGAGAAAATGCTAGGCACTAAAAATGCCGAATATTTGGTGGTAAAACCACGTCGAATTTCCTGACTTGTTAACTGATAAGTTAATTTCAGTTGATTTTAATTGAGAAATTATGGCGTAATGGACCTTTACGTCAGTCAGTACCTGAGTTGTAAGGAACTCAACTGCAATAGTTTGCTACGTGTTAACTACGAACATACGACCAGAGATTCGTCTGGTACCACGGGAGCCGGGGAGCCCACGGTAGGATTTTTTTGTCCCCGGCTATTGAGGTTAGCGCCCTTGTGGGAGAATCGTGGTGGCTGTGGTTGAAACCCAAATGTGGGTAGAGTATCTACTCAGCGTGAGTTCTTACTCGGCGTGGAGTTGCGTTCTTCCAACCAGGTGCCGTGACCCATAAATCGGCAGAGATATAGATAGGTCTCGCTCATATCAGTGAGAAGCTGGAGCCTTACACTCTAGCTATACTGATACATCTGCAATAACAATATTGTGGATGGGCGCTGTTTGACGTCACAAAATTAATCCGTGTCCGAAGAGGACCGTGGAATTATACCCTCTGTTGGTGGTATTCAGGGAAATCCGAATAAACATTTTTGTCCATCTCGAATAACATTGATGAACGCATCCACTGTCAATCCGTCCAAGATACCAGCCGGAACTCCACAATAGGCTTGTCGTGCTAGCTTAGTTATTTCCCGCTCTAATTCTTGAAGTCGTTTTCCTCGCGGTTGTTTCTTCATCTGGAGCTGTATTTTGCTTAACTCCTGGATGTGAGACTGTCTATAACGCAACTCTTTCAAGATTCTTCCGGAACTAATCTCGGCATTTGAAATCATTTGTAATACGTCTGCTGCCTTGCTCCTCAACGCTAAGATCAAATAATTTAGCTGTACAGGAGCTGTAAACTGGACTATGAAATTTTCTTTAGCTGTGTCGCCATCAAACGCAGGTGGCTTCAACATTTCTTTTTGGTTACTAGAACATTCTGGAATGACTCGGATACTGCTTTGTTGAGTGTTTTGCCTGATCAACTGGGTACGTATCTAATAGGGTCTTGAACTCTTTAATTTTTCCTTCCAGACCACTCATTTCTTCATGAAAGAAATTTGAGCGTTTCTTGAATTTCGCCCATTTCACCTCTTAGCTTTTCTTGAATAACATCCAGCTTTTGATTTTGCCGATCGAATTTGGAGTTCAGTTCTGGGGTTTGCTGAGTAAAATTCTGCTTTTGTTGATCAAATTTGGAATTTAGTTCCTTCTTCAGTTCTTGCTTCTGCTGTTGATTTTGACGATTCAGCTTTTGGCTTTGCTGTTCCAACTTCTCGTTTAATTTGAAACTCAATTCTAGATTCACCTGTTTGTTCTCCTGACTCTATTGCTGCTCTGTTGCTGATGCAATTGTTCACTTTCCCGTTCCATCTTGCTTTTCATTTGCTCGTGTTGCTGCTTCATTTGAGAATTTAAGTATTTTCTTAACTCATCACTTTGTTCACTTTGCCGCTGCATTTGTTCTCTCTACTGGTCAAACTTGCTATATATTTGTTGCATTAGAACTTGCAACATCGCCTCCACGTTTGGCACACCACCCTTTTCTTCCGAACTGGACGATTTTCGCTCAAGTAACTCCGTCTCAATTGAAAATACTTCACTAGCTTGCTGCTTTACCCTTTTAATGACTTGCTGCAAGCGGAGAAATAACTCCTGCTAATTTCCAGCAGTGCTTGGACCTCGCCTTCTTTAAGCTCCTAGGAACTAAAAGATTAAATGTTCACGGCGCTTTTTTCTTATTATTTACTGTTTATCGGTTTGTAAAATTTCACTTCATTTATTTACTGTCTCAAGGCTTGGCAAATCACCAATTATTTTTTTTATTGTTCAACGATTTGCAAAACTTTACTGTCTCACAATTTGCAAAATCTTATTGTCTCTCAATTTACATGATTTGCAAAATCCCACTTCTGAAACCAATTGTGACGAAATTTAGGCTTTGGAGTTCGTAAAGGATTTTGCAAATAACACACAACACAACTTTATAAATTTACATACAACAACTTTAATAAACAAACAGTAAAATTAACAAAAGTTCACAATTTATACTGGTGATAGCTTTAAATGTACACAAAACACTTATTACAACAATGGTTGTACTTCACAACAATTTTTGCAAGAGCTTTTCAACTGCACTGGTTGAATTCCAAATAAGAACTAACAAAGAATGGGTGGCTATCAGTAAACGGCGCAGATGAAGGCACGGCAACATGGCTCACCAAGACTACCTCAAGTCTAAAACCATGACCAAATGCCAGTCTAAAATTTGTTGGAGCGGAAGAAATCCCACGTAATCAAATCTTCTACGTGTATCTTCCTCACAGCACAAGCGAACCGAATGAGAAAATTCGCAGGCGCCTAGTGGTCCAAAAGAAAGAGCTAAGGAATGCGGATTGGAAGACACTCTCAAGGAAAGACAGCGATAAGGAGTATCTCCAATTGACCATGTCAGCCTCGCCAAAAACTGCTGAGAACCTTAAAGGCTCAAACTATAAAGTCAACTGACTCTTTGGGTCTTTCTATTTCAGGCTTAAAAAAGACCACGAAAAGAAAAAAGAAGACGCGAAATCGGTACCAGACAAGGTGGCACCAAAATCAGGGAAATCAAGTCTGTTAGGAAGACTAAGGCATCACCCAACGACAACTAACACCAAAAACACAACTACCAAACCAGACCAGGCTAAACGGTCCAAAAAACATGGCCTAGCAGCAGCAAGACCGACAAAGTCCACCGAGACTACGACAACACAGGGCTCTCAAGACAAGCCGGTTAGTCCAAAAAATACCCAAAATGCTGAAGTGCGTGCAGATAAATCTGCATAAATCCAAGGCAGCAACCGCCAACCTATGCCTGCACTTCGCAGCCAAAAACTGGGACATAGCTCTCATCCAAGAGCAATGGACCAAATACGACAAAATTCTGGGAATACCAAACAATATAGGTAAGTTGATTTACAGCAAAGGGAACGAAAGCCCAAAGACAGCAATCCTATATCGCCACTCGTTCAACATTTACTCTCTAAATCAATTTATTTCCAGAGACCTAGTCGCGATCTCCCTAGAGACGCCCATTAACACCGGAAGCAAGAACACCATCAATTTTGCCGCTGCCTACTTCCCGGGAGAAGAAGAAGACCCCCCTCCGGAAACAACACAGAGCTTTGCAGAATACTGCATAGCTCACAGACAGAGATTCGTGATCGGATGCGATGCAAATTCTCACCACACAGTCTGGGGAAGCACTGACACAAACACAAGAGGTGAGCAACTGCTAAACTATTGCTTAACAAACAATATTATTATAAATAATGTGGGGAATGATGCAACCTTCATAAACGCCATAAGGAGAGAGGTACTAGACCTTACCCTGTCAGACGCAGGTACGGCCAGCACGATCCAAAACTGGCACGTAATGAAAGAGGCATCATTCTCCGATCACATGTATATCAATTTCGATATCGAAACACCCCACAGGGTTCAATCTCTTATAAGAACCCCTAAACACATTAACTGGCAAGTCTTTCAAGACACACTCCAAGCTAACCTAACAGGCTTCAGTAACCCAATTAGAACAATTGCAGAATTAGATAGCACTGCAAACGACCTTACCGAGGCAATCATGAATGCCTACCATACAAGCTGCCCCGCAGTACGAGTCAGAGGCACGAGAGATGTTCCATGGTGGAACCACGATCTCGAGGCCAAAAGAAGAGAGGTCAGAAAACTTTTCAACAAGGCTAAACGGTCAAACAACTGGATGGCCTATCGAACCTCCCTTACTAGATATAACGCTGCACTTAGAAACAGCAAAAGGAACAGTTGGAGAGAATTTTGCGAAAGTATTGTCAAACTACCAACAGCATGTCGACTACACAAAGCTCTCTCTCTCGACCATAAAAATCCACTCGGATCTGTCAAAAAACCAAACGGTGAATTGACATCCAACAGACTAGAAACTCTTGACAGCCTAATAAAAAGTCATTTCCCCAACTGCCGAATACTAGGCAACCAAGAAGAAAACGAGGACATTAACACAAACCTTTACCTTATCCCCGCGGAAGCTAACAGACGCTCAAACAAAATCTTCACCACTGAAGGAATTCGATGGGCAGTAAACTCCTTCGGCCCCTACAAATCCCCAGGTGGAGACGGAATATACCCGATACTCCTACAACGCGGTTTGCACCTATTAGAATCTCTACTTGTAAAACTCTATAAATTCAGCTATAGCCTAGAATATGTACCAAGGTGCTGGAGAGATGTACGAGTGATTTTCTTACCAAAGTTAGGGAAGAATTCCCCCGAGGATACAAGGTCATACAGGCCTATCAGCCTTACATCATTTATACTCAAATCCATGGAAAAAATCTTAGGTCACTACATAAGATCTAATATACTCCAATCCAATTAACCCCAGCCAACACAGAAACAGAAACAGCCCTCCACGAGCTGACCACTGAAATCGAAGATACTCTCCGAAGCAAAGAGATGTTACTATGCGCCTTCATCGACATCCAAGGCGCTTTCGACAACACTAACTTCGAAGTAATTCAAGCACAAGCTAGAACAAGGAGAATAGATTCCTCTATCATAGGTTGGGTCATGTGCATGCTAAGGGGTAGGAAAATTCGGGCCTCATTTGGTGACGAAATCATCACAATAGCGGCAACAAGAGGCTGTCCACAAGGAGGCGTTTTATCACCACTCTTGTGGCTACTGGTGATGGATCAGTTGCTAGACAGGCTTCAGAACAATCTAATCACAAATATTGGCTATGCGGATGATCTAGTCCTAATGGTTCGAGGTAAATTCGAAAGCACGATAACAGAGCGCATGCAATTAGCTCTCAAAATAGTAAACGAATGGTGCCGGGAGGCAGACCTAAGTGTCAACCCAGATAAAATCGTATGCACCGTTTTCACAAAAAAAAGCAGAACAACTCTTCCCGTCCTAAGATTCCAAGGCAAAATACTCCAAATAATGCCTGAAGCTAAATACCTGGGGTAATGTTTGACCAAAAACTAACATGGAACTCCCAAATATCATATATCACCAACAAAGCTAACAAAGCTTACTTCACTTGCCAACGCATGTTCAATAAAACGTGGGGAGCAAACCCGCCAGTTACTGTATGGCTATACCAAAGCATTATCAGGCCCAGGCCCACTTTCGCAGCCCTGATATGGTGGCCAAAAACAGAGCAGTGGAAAACACGCTCAAAACTCAGTAAAATTCAAAGACTAATTTGTCTTAATGCAACAGGAGCCAATAAGATTTGCCCAACAGCAGCACTAGAAAAACTAATAGGACTCACACCTCTTCACTTACACATTAAAAGCGAAGCGGGTGTAAGAGCCATTTCACTCAAGGTAACTAACCAACTCAAAGTCAATAGACCAGGACATACAAGCACTATCGCCAAAATCAATTTGGGAAGCGAATTTGTCCTCCAATCAGATTCAATGATAAAAACCACTAATTGCCAAAGGAACTTCTCAGTAAGAGTACCGGACCGTAATCAAGTTGAAAATATCATAAACAACCTCCCCAGTCATGCATCTGTCTGGTACACAGATGGATCCAAAACAAACTTGGGAACAGGGGCAGGGGTATTCGGACCCAGACTCAAATTACGTATACCCCTAGGAAAATCCCCAACCGTTTTCCAGGCAGAAACAACAGCATTAGAAGCCTACACACTAGAATGCATAAAAAGAAAATATAGAAGAACCGAGATCTATATAGTCGTCGAAAGTCAGGCCGCTCTACTAGCGCTAAAAGGCCCGGGTTTCAATTCAAAAACAACGTGCAGCTGCTACCTAAATGTCACCTAAATGAACTGGCAAAAACCAGCAAGGTAAACCTGATGTGGTCTCCAGGCCATTCAGGCATTTATGGGAACAAGACAGCAGACCTCTGCGCAAGAGCAGGCGCGGAAGAGACCTTCACTGGCCCCGAGCGAAGCATTGCCTTCAGCAAGAGCCACCTCAAAAATAAGATAAAAGAGTGGGCAAACAACGCCATCGAGGCTGAATGGGAATCATCAACTACGATGAAACAAACCAAAAAGCTTCTCAAATACAACAGTAAACATATAAACAAAGCAATCAAGTTAAACCGACAAACACCGAGATCCGTTGTCTGGTACATGACGGGACATGGTCCATTTAAGGGCCACTTAACAAAAATGTGGAAATCTCAAATAGGTCGCTGCCGCTTTTGCGGCGAGGCAGAAGAAACGCCAGAACACATACTTTTTATATGTGATTCCCTTACCCGAAAAAGACTTCGATACCTCAAGGCTCACACAGTTCTATGACAGAATGCCAGACCTATCGACCTGGCAGATATATTGGCATTCATAAGAGGACTAAGCCACCACATAATGTGGTAGACATCTGGGACGCACAATAGACCTTAAGGTCGCAGTGCACAGGGCTTTCCAGCCCACCAACAATAACATAACATAACATCTTAGGATTCGCATTCATTATCGACTAACTACTTTTCGTAACAATACTCCCACATTAATTCTGTTCGTCCCGAACAGATTCAGCACTCCTTATGCTGTTGTACATTGTCAATCTGTCGATGTGAACAACTTTCATTTTACATCTGGGGTTTTGTTGAATCTGATATACTGCGTCGTTGTTCCTCTCTGTAATATCCCTTGTCTTGTCATCGAATTCTATAGCCAAACGAAATCTTGTTCCCGCAATTTTTCATAGTTCGCTAGTAGATGATTCCGTGTTTTCATTCCTTGGTTACCATTCACGATGTTGTTCTTTACTGTTCTATGGACATTGATCACCATTAGTCTTCGATCCTTTGCATCTTGCCAAACTATTGGCGCGACAACCTTGGATTGATGCGTTTTCCCTTTAGCTGTTTGTTGCAGTTCTCTTCTTGCAGCACATTTTGCACTAGTTCGGCACCAGTTTTCAACATCTCTGCGACAATTGACCCAAAAGGATCGACTTCTTACCTTATCCAGTGTCCTCTTTATTTCCAAATGTTTTCCTGGTGTTCCACTGTGTATTTTGTGAAGAACTTTGTTCGCCAAATTAGTTAGTAACACTACCTTTAATTAATTACACCGACCTTCGGCAGATTCCCATTGTCTCACCAATAGTCCATCTTTGAATCTCAATGACTGCTATTGAGCCCAGTAGCTTTATACTGTCGGACTGGCTGTTGCAATTTCGCGCCAGTGCGGTCTTTCTCCTTGCTGCATCCATCGAAGTATTGGAGCAATTGAATCGACCTGCTCTTGTTCTTCCCTAAGCGGCTCTCTTGTCAAATGATCTTTCATTTGCTAGATCGTGATTCGTGAAACAACTGAGCATTTCTGGTTTTCCGGTCTTCTACTGTTTTTGTACCCAGGGACACAACACTTCCTGAATGAAATGAACGAGCTTCCATGAAATTAGTTTTTTACCTGAACTTTCGTCACTTTTAGTGACTTAGTATTGACTTGCGATTCTGTTGGGATTCTCGAGAGGGTGTCAGCCACAACATTACTTTTTCCCGGTTTATAATGCAGTTTATAGTTACTTTGGCGGAACCATACAGTTAGTTACACAGGGATTTGAGAGCCCAAATAACGGGAAGCAACTCTTTTATCATTTGCCACGTAGTGCATGTCCTGGATTAAAAAGTTATGGGCTTATCCTTTTGAGAAAGTACAGCTCCAAGCGCGAAGTCTGATGCGTCCGTTGTGAGTTCAAAGTCTTCGTGATAGTTAGAGTAGGAGAGCAAATTTTCTTTTGAAATCAGAGTTTTTTTTTTGTTTTGTTAAAAGCTTCGGTTGCGGTGTTATCAAGAGTTATTGTGATTTTGGAAGATTGTCGTTTTAACACACGGCATTCTTCGCTCCTTAATAAAGTTGTCAAGGGTTTGGCTAATTTAGAGTAATATCTTATGAATCGGCGATAGTAGCCAGAGAGGCCAAGGAAAGATCTCAAGTTTTTTTTTTAAAGTTTTTGGTATTTGAAAGTTAATTATAGCTTCAACCTTTTTTTTGATTGGTTTTGATGCCAGCTTGTTGTATTACAAACGTTAAGAACTCCACTTCTTAAAGAAATGACATTTGCGGTTTTTTCATATTGTCATCTTCCAGAGTCTTAAAAATGCTTTCGATGTGACGTTCAAGTTCCTCCTCTGACTTACTGTATATAACATATCGTCTAAGTGACGTAACAGATTTCCCCGATAGTCACGAAGGATGTCGTCTAATGCACGCTAAAATATGTATGGTGCGTTCTTTAAGCCAAATGGCAACGTGTAATCTCATACTTTCCATTATTTATGGAAAATGTGGTTTTTTCTACATCGGTGACCTTAAGAGGAATCTGGTGGAAACCGCTTTTGAGATCGAGCATTGAAAAAAAGTTGCTATTACCTAGCTGTGACAGGACGTCAGCTATCTTTGGAACAGGGTAACTGTCGGATATTGTCAGTAAATTTAATTTCCTATAATGAACTAACATTCTACAGTATATTGTTTGTTCCCTTTGGAGTCTGGTTTTTTATCAACGATCCATACCGGATAGTTATAGGGCGAGCGCTATAGTCGTATTATGCCATCGCTTAGGAGTTTACTCTTAGGCTATCATTCCCTAGAATTCCATGGAAGGATTTGAGGGTAGTCATAAGGTAAAATTTGAGTTTCTCATGTAAATTGAATAAATTATTATAGATGTGGGACTGATTTTTATGTCGCCTGCAACTGATTTTGCAACAAAAAGAAAATGGAATGTCGTTTGGAATCACCTTTTTCACTAGGCTCGGCTGGACATAATTTTTGCTATAAACCGTATCAACTAAAAATTTTAACACTTCTCCGCTCTTCGTTTTGCATTCGAAATATGGAAGCGAAGAGCTGGTCATTCTAAAAATTGTATGTCTCTTAGTACTAATTCGGTTTCTTTGTTCTTATTGTTTAGACCCAAGCTGCTTTTTTTGGATAAGATCTTAGGTACATAAACCTAGATCTGAGTGTATCTAAAGGATCCTAAAACGTTGAGTAAAGAGTTCTTGCTTGTTTAGTAGTTTGATAACGACTTCATTTATTCATCAAAATTTAAATCAATTTATACTTAAAATTACTTACAATATACAAATAAAATAAACTGCTTCGTTGAACAATCCGCTAAGAAAACAAATTGCAGCGATAACAAAAGTATGTTCGCAACATACTCTCGTTACAAAAATGTGAACTTCGCTCAAGGTCCTAACGACACGAAATACAATGCTGGCAAAATCGGCAATGCGGGAAATTCATTGTTCTCACTATAGGGGAAAATGCAATGTAAGCATAATATGGCATTATGCTGCGCTAATATGCCTGATATGAGCAACCTTAAACGAGAGTTCAACATTCTGCCCCGCGTTGAACAGAAAGTTCAACATATCAATGATAATTGAATTTATATATTTAATTATGGATACTATTTTTGATACATACGAGTATAATATATAAGTTGCTTGAATGTTTATCATGAATCTGTTTAGGGGTGGTTCGTCGACATGGGGACATCACTTCGGGCCCTCGGGATTGGAACTGGGTTGATAGTTTTCCTCGGCTTTCGGTAGGACTTTATGCATAGAAAAATCCAAATCCAAAAAAATGCATTTAGAACCCCAATGAGTCTGACCCTATGTTGAATGTCATGGTGTTGGTGGTTAGTTGGCAAGGTAGCTTGAAATCTTTGGATGTTTTGCTTCAGCGCTTCGATTTCAGCTTCATGGCGTTGATAAGAAGGGTATTTTGATCAGGAATAAAGACATCCTTGAGGTTGCTTAGCAGTAGGTATGACATCCTCATGACTAAAGGATATATATTATGCCCCCGTATGGTGAGCAACTCTTGCTTTATGATGCAGTCCAGCGTTAGCTTCGCGATTCCTGAGCCTTGAATGATTAGATGAGTTGTATTTGGACCATATACTATATTTAGAGTTGATACTTGTCGCAAGGCGTAAATCCATTCGTTTGGGTTGTGCAGCTGAATCTAATGAGGCCCTTCACCTGACCTTTGTCTTTGGAAGCTGTGCCAATCGGGAATATGGTTAAAGAGTGAAATCTCGCACGCACTAGCGATTAAGCCCTTATGATGTAAAGGATCTTGTTGCCTGCATAAATATTCTCCTTGATTAGTAGATGCACAACCTTTTACACCTTCTTCGGAGAGAGAGTAGTACTGATCTCGATGTAGGTTTATTATAAGAAATAGCGATGTTGGTCGTATTTCGGTGAAGGTTCCATCTACAAGTACTGGTACTGAAATCACATGAAATAATTTAAATGGTTTTGCTGATATCAATGATATTCTGATTTGGAAAATTACGTGATTTGGTAGAATGTTTCCTTCAATGGCCATTAAATTGAAGTCTTAGGTCCGAAGGTAAGTGCTCTATTATGCGTCGTAGCTCCTGGCATTGCTGAGATGGTGGTAACAATAGTGGGCTAATTTTTCCATGTTGACTGTGAGTAATAACGTCTAAAAGAGAGGCTTGGATACATTCAAAATTTGCTATGTTGGTCAAAGTTTATATTACAAGGGAGATAAATATGCTTGACAATTTTCCTTGATGAACTTCCTTAGCTATATTGTCGATTCGAGTTTTTAATTCATCAATGCTGTAGGTTATTGATTCAAAATGGGATAAGGCCTCTTGATTTCGATTCATAAGGTGTACCGTGACTGCGAGGAATGATGCCTGATTCTTCATGTAAGATAGTAAGTGCTCTTCGTTTTCCTGCAGTCCGTCGATTGTATTTGATATTCACTCGGAATATTCGGAGTCCAAAACACCAAACAATGCATTGGCTATCTTTTGCCCCTTTTTATTCGAGTTTGAATAGAGGTGTGAGACAATAGGTCATTGGTATCTACCAGTTCCTTTGTAAGATGCTGAATTTGAGTTGTAATACAATAGTAATAATAATAATACGGCAACTCTACATTAACTCGCAGACAATCAACAGTCGAGTTGATACGCCGCACCGTTAGTAATATTACTGTGTAAATAACACGACAAACGCGATGTTTGAGCTTGGAGTTTACTTTATTAACTGAACTGAAAAACTTCTTAAAATTATTCTTAAGTATTATTGTACACAAGCGCTGACCAAGTACAGCGCGAGTAAATAAGTGCATGCGCTGATTTGCAGGTGCAATGCGTCATATTTCCTTCTCGGCAACTTTGTTTGTCGCTGGGAAAATGCTTACGTTGCGTCTGCCCCAGCGGATGCGCTTCTTGGATTTTACTTCTAGCGTAGGAATTCAGCTAAGGGAGTTGACGTTATATCACTCCTCCGACTCATATCACACATCACGTTATATCACTCACGACTATTCGCGTCGTCGTGAATATTGTTTGCGGGGTTCTTAGTTCGTATAATATATAACTTAGGATAAATGATAATTATGATTATTACTATAACTAACAGTATTGTTGTTGAGTTTATTATATTGCTTTGAGTTTTTACTTTGTTTACATGTAATTTCAAATCGGTAAGAGTAAAGTTGGGTAAGACATTTTTATCATTGATTTCATTAATATATGGGATTGTAAGTACTTTGAATTCTTCATGGAATGATACAAATTTCAGGTTTTTTAAGTAAATTTGACAATCTGATAAGTGTATTATATTATGTCTTTTTAATTTAATAGACAAGTTACTGCATGTTTGGTTTAGTATTTGTTCTTCGAAATTCTTTATGATAATTACATTTGGTTCAATGAACTCAATTTCTTCATTAAAGTTAACAATGAAATCCCATTTATATTGTTTGTTGTTTAGTACATTTATGATGCATTCGTTATTTACGTTTAGTAGTTTCCTGTCGTCTTCTTCATACAAAGTGTTATTTATTCTTGTAAATTTTTTGCTGGAGTCAAGCACTAATTCTGTATTATCAGAGGATGCTGGGATTGGGATTATTTTTATCAAGGGATAATCGTTCTGTTCAATATCTACTAGCTTAGGGTTTAGAATTCCTTGCCTACTCAGAAGGAGTCCCAGTTGTATTTCCTTGATATGTTCGTAATAGCTTTTAACGTTATCTAAAAGGGCGTCTGTTACAATTTTTTTTTTGTAACTGGTTTTGTAAAACATTTGTTGAGTTTTCTCATTCGCGGATAAGCATGTTACCCTCATTAACATGATTTATTATATTATCCAAATCGTCTTGAGACAGTGTTTCTGATTCCAAGGTGCTGAGTCTATCACAAATTTTGCTTTTATCCTCGTCGTCTAGTGTCCCGAAAAGGTAGTTAAGGCCTCTGCCTATTACATTCATAAGTCCTCTTTTGTGTCTTACATCAAAGATTTTCCTTTCGTTGTTGGCTAGTTTCATGTTTTTTCTACGAGGGTTGTGTGTAAATAGCTACTTTTATTTTATTGCTCTTTATGTAGGGAATAAGCTAGTTCTAATTCTGTTTTGTTTATAGAAATGAAAATATGTTCGTAGTAGTTAGGAAGTTGAATTTGTCCTTGCTGGAAGATTATGAAGCCCTTGTTGTTGTTGAGTTCTTGGACCTCGATCGATTTAGCTTGACACTTGCTGCATAGGGTCAGCAATAATATTATCATCAATGCTCCGGATAATTTGGCCCTGGTTTTTTGGGTCCGTTTCCCCCTGAGTGTTAATTTTCTTTTTCTTTTTGAAATGTCCTTTGTACTAAAACTTGACTTTAAAATGCTCGTTATCTTTATATCGTGAAAGAATTTTGACCCGCCTAAATGGATTTGATTATTTCTCTAACCTCTATTGTGTTTTTTAATGCATGAATGAAATGTGGGTCAATATCAAAATCTTGTCTATGCTCATTGATTTTTCCTATTCTGTCGGAAAAATACACTGTATGGTGTTTTTCCGGTAGTTGAGTGGACAATAGTATGATTTAAGTGTAAACTACCTGTTCGATGGCGTAGTGTTTCAATTCATTGCGTCTGAAGTGTTAATTATTCTCATTTTTTCATTAAGGGTTTTATGTAGTCGTTCCACATCTGATATACCGTTCTTGCCAGTCGTAATTTATATTTCTGTGTTTAAACTTGAGCACCATTGTTGGAGGTTGATGTTTATAAGGCCTCCGTCCTGGTCGGTTTTAAGTTTAGCATGTGTTCCCATTGTATTGAATATTTTAAGGAGTGCTCTTTTGCATTCAATCCAGTTCGTATGGGTAAGCTTTTCAATCGCAGCGAATTTGGAATGAACGTCAATGCAGGTTAGAAATGAAGTCTTGTCCCACTTCCATACATCTATAACGTACTTTTCTCTTACTGCGTAGGTTGGTGGCGTAATTTTGAATGGTAATTTTGCGCCGGAATGGTCGTTCTACATTCGTTACAGAGGTCGCAATTATTTACTATATGTGATATTTCTCGGAGATAATTTGGGTAATAATATTTATTTTTAAATACCTGTTGAATTTTTTCTATGCCTTGACGAAGGCCTTTTAGATGAAGCTCACTTCTTTAAAACGTTCATGGGATGTGAGGTCCTCTAAAATATACATGCATCTAAGAATTGAGTTAGTTCTTGACTGATTTATTATGTTGGAATAAACGGACTGAAATATACTGCGCTATTTTTGCCTGCGAATCTTTCTAGTATAAATTCCTTTGCGAGTTTTTCCGTCATATTGACGTAATAAATAACGTTCTGAGTCTTCTTGAATATGATTATTAGTTTTTCCGCATTTTTTTTGACCCTTTTTAAAAATATACTGGCGCTTAAATAAATTCAAAGGTCTTTCTGAAATTAATATGTAGTTAGAATTACCTTCTTCCGCTGAATGGATGGTGGTAGTATCTGATGCTATGTCGTTAAAAAAGCAAGTGTCTATCTGAATTCGCGATAAGGCGTCCGCGACGTGGTTTTCTTTACCAGGAATGTATTTTATTTCAAAATCATATTCATTTAACTTCAATTTCCAACGTTGAAGTTTCATATTGGGCTCTTTCAAATTATGCAACAATTGGAGTGGCCTATGGTCGCTATTATTAAAAATTTTCTGCTATATAAATAGGGTCGAAAGTACTGAGTAGCCCAAACGATGCCCAGCAGTTCTTTTTCGGTTGCTGAGTAGTTCGTCTCATGTTCGTTGAGAGTTCGACTCGCAAAAGAAATTTGGTGTCCGTCTTGGCTAAGGACAGCGCCTAGGGCGACGTTTGATGCGTCAGTAGTCAAGGTGAATTTCTTACACCCGTATTAATAAAAAATCACTATCCGCTCGTTAACACATGTGTTAGCTATCACACGAATAGAAAACTTGTCCGTTTGATAACTTTTCTTATTAATAAACATATTATTTGTCTATGTCAGCTATCCGCTTATATTATCAATAAAAGCACGGCAACACTTCACCGAATTGTACAATTATTCGAGTAACGCTCTCATATTTCAGCAGCTGACACTGAAATTAGCTCAATATTATTGTTATATTTTAATATTCAGACCGATTTTTGTCATGACAACTAACTCCATATGAAATGTATGTTAAAAACTTATACGCTCCTTATACACAAAATTCGGTGAGTTAAGCTATCCGCTCGTTGATAAGGCTAACTCACATTTATTAATGAAAATTACCAGTTAACAGATGTATTAGTGCTAACACACTGTTATTCAGTGTTTATTAATAAGGGGGTTATTGTATTCGGGGTACTTTAAAATATGATAGCTAACTATTACCGTTTTTATTGTATTCACCGCTTCGACATATGCGTAATCGGTAGGTGTGGGTTTTTCACCCTTTTTAAGAAACTTGGTAAGAGGTTTTACTAATTCGGCGAAATTTTTAATAAATTCTCTATAGAAGCCCGCCAGTCCCAGAAATCTCCTTCGCAGTTTTAAGTATCGGAAAGTCTTTGATTGCTGTGACCTTATTTGGGTTGGGTCTGACGCCATCGTTATAATTTGACCCAGAAATTCCGTTTCCCATCTTAGGAATTCACATTTATCTAGCTGAACCTTAAGGTTTGCGGCCTTAAGGCGAGTAAGAACCTTATCAAGTGAACTGATGTGCTCCTGTAGGGAGGTACTAAACACTATTATATCATCAAGGTAGACAAGGCATTCTCTGCCTATTAGAACGGACAAAACTGAGTTCATTAATCTCTGAAACGTCGCAGGCGCATTTTTCAATCCAAATGTCATGCGGACGAATTCGTAGTGCCCTGTTTCAGTGGAAAACGCCGTTTTAGCACGGCTTCCCTCATCTAGTTCTACCTGATAAAAGCCTTTTGCCAGATCTAACGTAGAGAAGTACTGGCAACGACCTAATTTATCTAAAATTTCGTCCATCACGGGGATCGGAAATTTGTTATTTATAGTTATGTCATTTAGCCTACGATAATCTACAACTACACAAATTCTAATTCAACACTGGGGAGTTCGTGTCCGAGGCTTGTACATGAAAATTTTCTTCTATAGGGTCTTGCTGCATGGGTTGAGGTGCCCTATATATCCTGATTCTGGACTGGTTTGAGTCGTACTCCCGCTTTCTCTTATAGGTTTGGAAGGAACCTTGCCCTTGAGGCTGCTGAATTTGATAGGCCTGCGGAATACTTTGTTGAGGTTGTCATCGAGATACTGATAACTTGGGCCTGGCAGGGGCTGTGATACACTATATTGATGCGCCATATATTGGCTCTGATTGTTATTATTGTTATTATTTGGTTGAATTGGAGCATCGTCGAATGCCTCATTTTCTTGAAGAACTTTGACTGCTTCGTTCATATCGCTAACATTATTCGCATTGAGCATTGCAATTGCGTGGTTCGGTAGCTGTTTTTTTAAACAATAAGAGGCATCTATTCTTTGCCTCATTAGTGTACATAGCTTTTTCGAAAGCTTGGGGAATATTTAGTTTAAACGCATCATTTATTCTACACAAGGCTTCGTTAAATTCTTTGTATAAAAATTTAACGATATTTATAAATTTAATTTTTTCTAATTTTCAGATTAAAGTAGACACTGGAATGTGCTCACCGAATTCGTTAGTAAGGAATTTGTTTAGTGCGCCCCAGTCCGCGGGCTGCTCTTTTCGCACGATGTTTTGCGCTTCGCCTTGAAGCGTACGTAGTATTCCATGGAAAAATTAGTGTTTTGTCCTCCCTGGAACATGCCGCTGTAGTGGCGATGAAGGCTTCCAAATTTCCAACGTAGAATGCTAGATCCTCTTTTCTTCCGTCTAAGGGTTGTATCAGCCGCAATGTTTGCAGGGTATATTCCTTTGCTTCCTTTGGCTTCATTCCGTTATTGTTCAACACAAGTCCGCTAAGTAGTTGATTTAAAAATTCAATTTCTTGATGCATTAACCGATGGGTTATTCTTATTTGTTTTTCGCGGCGTACAACAGATCGAAAACTTCGTTTCTTGAATTCGTTGTTAATTTGTTTTTAAGTTTACGTCGCACTTAACACGTTTATAATAACAATTCCGAACTTATCACGTTGGGCACACTTGGGCACTGGTGATTGTTTAAACTTATGTATAATTTAACACTATTCGAACGTTGGAGTCGCGTTCGTTTAAAATCCGACTGCGCCAATAACAAGACAAACGCGGTGTTTGAGCTTGGAGTTTACTTTATTAACTGAATTGAAAAACTTCTTAAAATTATTCTTAAGTATTATTGTACACAAGCGCTGACCAAATACAGCGCGAGTAAATAAGTGCATGCGCTGGTTTGCAGGTGCAACGCGTCATATTTCCTTCGCGGCAACTTTGTTAGTCGCTGGGAAAATGCTTACGTTGCGTCTGCCCCAGTGGATGCCCTTCTTGGATTTTACTTCTAGCGTGGGAATGCAGCTAAGGGAGTTGACGTTATGTCACTTGTATTTCACTGTTTATTAGTTCTCATGCAGTCGCATGATAATCGTTCAAGTGGTAACACCAGTAATCAAGTAACTTATATTTTAAAGTAATAAAGTAATTTATTAAAGACTTGTGATTGTGTTATTCCACAACATAATATTGGCGACACGGAAATTAAATAAGTTCTAATTAAAATAATTAATAAACATTAATTGGGGCATTTTACGATAAAATAAAACTTGTGTGAATACGGGACAATTTGTGTGTGCACGTGTTTTCATCATGGCATCAATTGGGAACATGGAACAATTCGAAGTTAAAAAAGTCGCCAGCTGGCAAGGGCATTGCCGACGATTCGAATTATATTTCAAAGCAAACGACATCTTGGATGCCACAAAAAAGAGAGCGATTTTCCTGACGCTGTGTGTTACTGCGTCGTTTAAGTTCTTCAAATGAGAGCAAATGCCTGGAGTCAAGCACTAATTCTGTATTATCAGAGGATGCTGGGATTGGGATTATTTTTATCAAGGGATAATCGTTCTGTTCAATATCTACTAGCTTAGGGTTTAGAATTCCTTGCCTACTCAGAAGGAGTCCCAGTTGTATTTCCTTGATATGTTCGTAATAGCTTTTAACGTTATCTAAAAGGGCGTCTGTTACAATTTTTTTTTTGTAACTGGTTTTGTAAAACATTTGTTGAGTTTTCTCATTCGCGGATAAGCATGTTACCCTCATTAACATGATTTATTATATTATCCAAATCGTCTTGAGACAGTGTTTCTGATTCCAAGGTGCTGAGTCTATCACAAATTTTGCTTTTATCCTCGTCGTCTAGTGTCCCGAAAAGGTAGTTAAGGCCTCTGCCTATTACATTCATAAGTCCTCTTTTGTGTCTTACATCAAAGATTTTCCTTTCGTTGTTGGCTAGTTTCATGTTTTTTCTACGAGGGTTGTGTGTAAATAGCTACTTTTATTTTATTGCTCTTTATGTAGGGAATAAGCTAGTTCTAATTCTGTTTTGTTTATAGAAATGAAAATATGTTCGTAGTAGTTAGGAAGTTGAATTTGTCCTTGCTGGAAGATTATGAAGCCCTTGTTGTTGTTGAGTTCTTGGACCTCGATCGATTTAGCTTGACACTTGCTGCATAGGGTCAGCAATAATATTATCATCAATGCTCCGGATAATTTGGCCCTGGTTTTTTGGGTCCGTTTCCCCCTGAGTGTTAATTTTCTTTTTCTTTTTGAAATGTCCTTTGTACTAAAACTTGACTTTAAAATGCTCGTTATCTTTATATCGTGAAAGAATTTTGACCCGCCTAAATGGATTTGATTATTTCTCTAACCTCTATTGTGTTTTTTAATGCATGAATGAAATGTGGGTCAATATCAAAATCTTGTCTATGCTCATTGATTTTTCCTATTCTGTCGGAAAAATACACTGTATGGTGTTTTTCCGGTAGTTGAGTGGACAATAGTATGATTTAAGTGTAAACTACCTGTTCGATGGCGTAGTGTTTCAATTCATTGCGTCTGAAGTGTTAATTATTCTCATTTTTTCA
This sequence comes from Nephrocerus scutellatus, assembly GCA_947095585.1. NCBI lineage: Eukaryota > Metazoa > Arthropoda > Insecta > Diptera > Pipunculidae > Nephrocerus > Nephrocerus scutellatus. Next base: position 74,130,667 of record OX352761.1, on the reverse strand, counting down.
TTAAGGGTTTTATGTAGTCGTTCCACATCTGATATACCGTTCTTGCCAGTCGTAATTTATATTTCTGTGTTTAAACTTGAGCACCATTGTTGGAGGTTGATGTTTATAAGGCCTCCGTCCTGGTCGGTTTTAAGTTTAGCATGTGTTCCCATTGTATTGAATATTTTAAGGAGTGCTCTTTTGCATTCAATCCAGTTCGTATGGGTAAGCTTTTCAATCGCAGCGAATTTGGAATGAACGTCAATGCAGGTTAGAAATGAAGTCTTGTCCCACTTCCATACATCTATAACGTACTTTTCTCTTACTGCGTAGGTTGGTGGCGTAATTTTGAATGGTAATTTTGCGCCGGAATGGTCGTTCTACATTCGTTACAGAGGTCGCAATTATTTACTATATGTGATATTTCTCGGAGATAATTTGGGTAATAATATTTATTTTTAAATACCTGTTGAATTTTTTCTATGCCTTGACGAAGGCCTTTTAGATGAAGCTCACTTCTTTAAAACGTTCATGGGATGTGAGGTCCTCTAAAATATACATGCATCTAAGAATTGAGTTAGTTCTTGACTGATTTATTATGTTGGAATAAACGGACTGAAATATACTGCGCTATTTTTGCCTGCGAATCTTTCTAGTATAAATTCCTTTGCGAGTTTTTCCGTCATATTGACGTAATAAATAACGTTCTGAGTCTTCTTGAATATGATTATTAGTTTTTCCGCATTTTTTTTGACCCTTTTTAAAAATATACTGGCGCTTAAATAAATTCAAAGGTCTTTCTGAAATTAATATGTAGTTAGAATTACCTTCTTCCGCTGAATGGATGGTGGTAGTATCTGATGCTATGTCGTTAAAAAAGCAAGTGTCTATCTGAATTCGCGATAAGGCGTCCGCGACGTGGTTTTCTTTACCAGGAATGTATTTTATTTCAAAATCATATTCATTTAACTTCAATTTCCAACGTTGAAGTTTCATATTGGGCTCTTTCAAATTATGCAACAATTGGAGTGGCCTATGGTCGCTATTATTAAAAATTTTCTGCTATATAAATAGGGTCGAAAGTACTGAGTAGCCCAAACGATGCCCAGCAGTTCTTTTTCGGTTGCTGAGTAGTTCGTCTCATGTTCGTTGAGAGTTCGACTCGCAAAAGAAATTTGGTGTCCGTCTTGGCTAAGGACAGCGCCTAGGGCGACGTTTGATGCGTCAGTAGTCAAGGTGAATTTCTTACACCCGTATTAATAAAAAATCACTATCCGCTCGTTAACACATGTGTTAGCTATCACACGAATAGAAAACTTGTCCGTTTGATAACTTTTCTTATTAATAAACATATTATTTGTCTATGTCAGCTATCCGCTTATATTATCAATAAAAGCACGGCAACACTTCACCGAATTGTACAATTATTCGAGTAACGCTCTCATATTTCAGCAGCTGACACTGAAATTAGCTCAATATTATTGTTATATTTTAATATTCAGACCGATTTTTGTCATGACAACTAACTCCATATGAAATGTATGTTAAAAACTTATACGCTCCTTATACACAAAATTCGGTGAGTTAAGCTATCCGCTCGTTGATAAGGCTAACTCACATTTATTAATGAAAATTACCAGTTAACAGATGTATTAGTGCTAACACACTGTTATTCAGTGTTTATTAATAAGGGGGTTATTGTATTCGGGGTACTTTAAAATATGATAGCTAACTATTACCGTTTTTATTGTATTCACCGCTTCGACATATGCGTAATCGGTAGGTGTGGGTTTTTCACCCTTTTTAAGAAACTTGGTAAGAGGTTTTACTAATTCGGCGAAATTTTTAATAAATTCTCTATAGAAGCCCGCCAGTCCCAGAAATCTCCTTCGCAGTTTTAAGTATCGGAAAGTCTTTGATTGCTGTGACCTTATTTGGGTTGGGTCTGACGCCATCGTTATAATTTGACCCAGAAATTCCGTTTCCCATCTTAGGAATTCACATTTATCTAGCTGAACCTTAAGGTTTGCGGCCTTAAGGCGAGTAAGAACCTTATCAAGTGAACTGATGTGCTCCTGTAGGGAGGTACTAAACACTATTATATCATCAAGGTAGACAAGGCATTCTCTGCCTATTAGAACGGACAAAACTGAGTTCATTAATCTCTGAAACGTCGCAGGCGCATTTTTCAATCCAAATGTCATGCGGACGAATTCGTAGTGCCCTGTTTCAGTGGAAAACGCCGTTTTAGCACGGCTTCCCTCATCTAGTTCTACCTGATAAAAGCCTTTTGCCAGATCTAACGTAGAGAAGTACTGGCAACGACCTAATTTATCTAAAATTTCGTCCATCACGGGGATCGGAAATTTGTTATTTATAGTTATGTCATTTAGCCTACGATAATCTACAACTACACAAATTCTAATTCAACACTGGGGAGTTCGTGTCCGAGGCTTGTACATGAAAATTTTCTTCTATAGGGTCTTGCTGCATGGGTTGAGGTGCCCTATATATCCTGATTCTGGACTGGTTTGAGTCGTACTCCCGCTTTCTCTTATAGGTTTGGAAGGAACCTTGCCCTTGAGGCTGCTGAATTTGATAGGCCTGCGGAATACTTTGTTGAGGTTGTCATCGAGATACTGATAACTTGGGCCTGGCAGGAGCTGTGATACACTATATTGATGCGCCATATATTGGCTCTGATTGTTATTATTGTTATTATTTGGTTGAATTGGAGCATCGTCGAATGCCTCATTTTCTTGAAGAACTTTGACTGCTTCGTTCATATCGCTAACATTATTCGCATTGAGCAATGCAATTGCGTGGTTCGGTAGCTGTTTTTTTAAACAATAAGAGGCATCTATTCTTTGCCTCATTAGTGTACATAGCTTTTTCGAAAGCTTGGGGAATATTTAGTTTAAACGCATCATTTATTCTACACAAGGCTTCGTTAAATTCTTTGTATAAAAATTTAACGATATTTATAAATTTAATTTTTTCTAATTTTCAGATTAAAGTAGACACTGGAATGTGCTCACCGAATTCGTTAGTAAGGAATTTGTTTAGTGCGCCCCAGTCCGCGGGCTGCTCTTTTCGCACGATGTTTTGCGCTTCGCCTTGAAGCGTACGTAGTATTCCATGGAAAAATTAGTGTTTTGTCCTCCCTGGAACATGCCGCTGTAGTGGCGATAAAGGCTTCCAAATTTCCAACGTAGAATGCTAGATCCTCTTTTCTTCCGTCTAAGGGTTGTATCAGCCGCAATGTTTGCAGGGTATATTCCTTTGCTTCCTTTGGCTTCATTCCGTTATTGTTCAACACAAGTCCGCTAAGTAGTTGATTTAAAAATTCAATTTCTTGATGCATTAACCGATGGGTTATTCTTATTTGTTTTTCGCGGCGTACAACAGATCGAAAACTTCGTTTCTTGAATTCGTTGTTAATTTGTTTTTAAGTTTACGTCGCACTTAACACGTTTATAATAACAATTCCGAACTTATCACGTTGGGCACACTTGGGCACTGGTGATTGTTTAAACTTATGTATAATTTAACACTATTCGAACGTTGGAGTCGCGTTCGTTTAAAATCCGACTGCGCCAATAACAAGACAAACGCGGTGTTTGAGCTTGGAGTTTACTTTATTAACTGAATTGAAAAACTTCTTAAAATTATTCTTAAGTATTATTGTACACAAGCGCTGACCAAATACAGCGCGAGTAAATAAGTGCATGCGCTGGTTTGCAGGTGCAACGCGTCATATTTCCTTCGCGGCAACTTTGTTAGTCGCTGGGAAAATGCTTACGTTGCGTCTGCCCCAGTGGATGCCCTTCTTGGATTTTACTTCTAGCGTGGGAATGCAGCTAAGGGAGTTGACGTTATGTCACTTGTATTTCACTGTTTATTAGTTCTCATGCAGTCGCATGATAATCGTTCAAGTGGTAACACCAGTAATCAAGTAACTTATATTTTAAAGTAATAAAGTAATTTATTAAAGACTTGTGATTGTGTTATTCCACAACATAATATTGGCGACACGGAAATTAAATAAGTTCTAATTAAAATAATTAATAAACATTAATTGGGGCATTTTACGATAAAATAAAACTTGTGTGAATACGGGACAATTTGTGTGTGCACGTGTTTTCATCATGGCATCAATTGGGAACATGGAACAATTCGAAGTTAAAAAAGTCGCCAGCTGGCAAGGGCATTGCCGACGATTCGAATTATATTTCAAAGCAAACGACATCTTGGATGCCACAAAAAAGAGAGCGATTTTCCTGACGCTGTGTGTTACTGCGTCGTTTAAGTTCTTCAAATGAGAGCAAATGCCTGAAGAGAAAGTCGCTGACTAAACGCCGAGCTTTGGCGGTAAGCAAAGGAGTGCAATTTTCCATCCGGAAGTCTCGACCGCATGCCTCGCGATCGAATCGGTTGTGGAATCCGCAGTACGGCCTTGCAACAACAATTCCTAGCTGATAAGACCTTGAATTTAGAGAAAGTTTGTGAATACGCTATCGCTGCTGAAACCGCATCAGAGGATCACAAAGCCATTACCGATGCCCATCAGCAGTCCGGCCAAGTGAAAAGTATTTAACAATCGCGTCAGACATTTAATACCGCTCCTGCCCAATCCACGAGGGTCAGTTACCATGAACAAAACCGTCAACCACGTCAACTACAATGTGAAAGCTGCGGGGACAACCATTTGCGATCAACCTGCAAATATCGAAGCAGCACGTGTGTATTCTACTGACTCATCGGTCATCTACAGCGAGTTTGTCGTTCTTGTCCGGCGAACTGTAATCGGAAAAAGAGGAACTCCAAGAAGGGTAAGCGATACACAAACTCCGTCAAGCAGATCTCCATGTCAAAGAAGATGAGGGCGGATACAACCATCATGATAAACAAAGTACCTTGCCGATTTGAAGTAGACTCGGGATCCAGATACACAATTATATCGGAACCGACCGTTCGATCTATTTGGAAATCACCACCGACTCTACAGCCATCTGGGCTACAATTAAGGGATTTTCAACAGAATCCGATACAGATTCTTGGTCGTATTCAAGTTGATGTCGAATATAATGGCCGATTCGTCGACAACATGCCACTACTTGTGACCACCGGAAATAGAACCAACATTTTTGGTCTCGACTGGTTCGAGACACTAGGAATTTCCATCGAAGGAGTATGTTCTATTCGACCCACAAAATTTTCGGTGATAATGGAAACTTATGAACACCTATTTTCCAATGAGTTTGGAGAATTTAACGGTCCGCCTGTTTCATTGAAGTTGGATCCAAATATCATATCAATTCGTTTACCACCACGACGACTTCCACTCTCTCTTCGTGGACCTATCGAAATGGAACTACAAAAGATGTTAAACCAGTGAATTTTAGAGTCTGTGGGTTACAGTGAGTGACACCGATCGTTCTAGTGATATAATCTGACTGATCAGTAAGGATTTGTGTGGACTATAATTCTACCGTGAACAAAGCGCTTTCCGTGCATGCTTTTTCAATTCCGTCAGCAGCCCATTTGCTGTCTACGATGCCGAGAGGATCAATATTTGCCAACCTGGATTTGGCCCAAGCCTACCAGCAACTCACCGTTGATGATAACACTGCCATTATCCAAACCATCGCGACTCACAAAGGGTCTTTTAAGGTGAAGCGCTTCAGTTCGGAATCTCCACGGCACCAGTTATTTTTCAAAGCTTTATCGAAAATTTGCCAGTGGTCATTCCATTTTTCACGACGTTATTGTCATCGCTTCTTCCTCCGATGAACTTCATCAAATATTGAGCCAAATCTTTCTACGATTTGATGAAGCAGGGATACGTCTTCGAAAGGATAAATGCGTGAATGGATGCGATTTTGTCGATTTCCTGGAATACCGAATTGACTCCAGTGGTCTTCGTTCTACCGAAGACAAAGTTAAAGCCATCCGGAATTCACCGCCAAATTCAAGCTTTTCTGAGGCTTTTCAATTTCTACAATGCATTCGTTAAAGGAAAGCTACAATCGCAGAGCCGCTGCATCAACTTCTTTGTGCCAACATCAAGTGGTCGTGGTTCACTGCCCAGCAGAGAAGTTTTGCGAGCTAAAATCTGCTCTACAACCAACAATGTTCTCATGCCATACGATGAGAAGCTGCCATTGCTGTTGGTATGTGATTCCTCCCCATACGGCATCGGTGTAGTCCTGTCTCATAAGGTGGGTTATAATGAACGTCCGATTGTTTTTTTTCCTCTAGGATATGTCGATATGTTCAAATTGATAAAGAGGCCTTGTCACCACTCCTAGGATTATTCAACCTCGATAGACCGACACCGCATATTCTGTCCCCAAGAATGATGCGATGGAGCGAATTTCTGAATGCTTACCATTATCGCCTCAGTGACCGTCCAGGCAATAAGAACGGAAACGCTGATGTCCTTAGTTGTCTGCCTAATATGGTGGCACAAGCAATCGACGAAGAAGAGGAGGTGATGCTGATCGAATCGCTCGAACATCCAGTTGTTCTGGCAGAGGACATCGCAAAGTCTACAAAGAGAGACCCCATTCTTTCACGCGTACTTTCATGGTGCATGAGAGGATGTCCTGAAAAGGTGAAAGACCAGCTCAAACCATTTTGGGTACGGAAAAATGAACTAAGTTGCAGCAAGGATTGCCTTCTATGGGGCCAGCGCACGATTATTCCATCCTGCTACCGTCAGACTGTCCTCAGCGCACTGCATACTGCCCACCCAGGGCTAGTACGCATGAAATTGGTGGCGAGGAGCTATTTGTGGTGGCCTAAGATTGATGAGGACGTCAAAAGGGTCGTTCGTTCCTGTACGCCTTGCCAAGAATCTCGATCCGAAAACTCCCAAGCACCAATACATTTCTGGGAGAAAGCAAAAAGGCCTTGGTTGAGGTTATATATAGATTTCGCCGGACCATTCCAGTCGAAAGTATTTTTAATCATGGTAGACTCGTACGCTAAATGGCTCGAAGTTCAACTACCTAGTATCATCTACATCATCAGAGTGTGCTATTCAATCGCTCCGTTCAATTTTTGCGACACATGGTATTCCGGGAGTCATCGTAAGCGATAACGGCACCGCCTTTACTTCAGCTGACTTCGGAGCGAATGGTACGGTCTACAAAAGATTATTTAAAGTGTAACGAGGTTTTTCCCAGCCGGGGTATCCTCAGTGTGACCAGGGTTCGTAGATATAAGGGTCGTTTCAATAAAGATTTGTTTTGTTAGGAACTCTAAATTTATTTCTTTTAAAAACAAAGGAAAAATGATTATGAAATAATTTGACTTAAGTATTAGATTCTACGTAGTGTGTCTTGTGGTTTTGACGCCTTGGTCCACCGGGATCGAAGTAAATCGTCTGCGTAGGAATAATCTGACCAGTGAGCACGGATTCTTCGATCACTTCACTGTCAGTCGAGCCGTTACGTCCAAGTGCTGACCACCGAAAATAGGATGCTACGCTCCGTTCGCTGTCAAGAGTTGCTACGTTCCAGTATGATGGCCCGCGAAAGAGGATGCTACGCTGAGTTCGCTGCCAAGAGTTGCTACGTTCCTGTATGTTGACCCGCGAAAGAGGATGCTACGCTCAATTCGCCGTCAGAGTCTCTGTGTCCACGTAGTTTGATCAGTGAAGGGAGGATTCTACGCTCGGTTCACTATCAGGAGTCGCTATGTCTATGTGTTTTGATCAGTGAAAGGAGGATGCTGCGCTCGGTTCACTATCAGGAGTCACTATGTTTATGTGTTTTGATCAGTGAAAGGAGGATGCTTTGCTCGGTTCACTATCAGGAGTCGCTGTGTCTATGTAGTTTGATCAGTTAAAGGAGGATGCTACGCTCGGTTCACTATCAGGAGTTTGTCCGAAGAATAAGAGACTGTGTGTTGGGCCTGTGTCCCCTTTTATAGGACGTGAAGCGGTTTAAAACTTTGTTCCTGTTCCATATTTTCCATTCGGTAAATCACCGTTGTTGCTATGCCGTTTTCCTTTCCTTTCCAGGGTTACGTTTCATCGGAACTGCAGTGCGTATGCGTTATGCCGTGTTGTTGTTGTTGTTTTTGTCGCTTGTGTATGTACGCTGCAGGCTGTTATCGAAATGTTGACAAAAATCCCTTTATGTTTTATTGTTGTATTTTTCCTTTCAATTTGCCCAGCGCATAGCCACGCTCAACGGCATCGTTGTTTGCAAAATGTTGACAAAAAACCCTTTATGTTTTGTTGTTGTAGGGGACTCCGTTTGTCTACTGTGGCTATTGTGTTTGTGCATAGCATTGTAACGTCGTTGTGTTTACATCGCCTTGTTGGTCAACGCTCCTCTGTCGTTGACCTCATCTGTTGACTTTTGATCATTAGTTCCTGCTTGCTGTTTTAGTGGATGTTGGTGTTGTGCATGCGTTTGTTTTTATGTTGAGATTCTGCCTACGCTTCTGTGCTCCCGGCTGCGTACAGAGTTTGCATGTAATATGCACTGTCTCCTTTCCTCTCCTATCATTACATTATGGTGGTTGCAGTAGAGGCGCGGCTACTCAATACTCATAATTGTTTTTCTGTTGCTTTGCGATCAGTGTCCCAAAAATGGAGGTGTGGGTTAAGATTAAGATATTTTATTTAACATTTAAGTAATATACAATTTTGACTTAAAACTAAACTTCCATATTTTCCATTCGGTAAATCACCGTTGTTGCTATGCCGTTTTCCTTTCCTTTCCAGGGTTACGTTTAATCGGAACTGCAGTGCGTATGCGTTATGCCGTGTTGTTGTTGTTGTTTTTGTCGCTTGTGTATGTACGCTGCAGGCTGTTATCGAAATGTTGACAAAAATCCCTTTATGTTTTATTTTTGTATTTTTCCTTTCAATTTGCCCAGCGCATAGCCACGCTCAACGGCATCGTTGTTTGCAAAATGTTGACAAAAAACCCTTTATGTTTTGTTGTTGTAGGGGACTCCGTTTGTCTACTGTGGCTATTGTGTTTGTGCATAGCATTGTAACGTCGTTGTGTTTACATCGCCTTGTTGGTCAACGCTCCTCTGTCGTTGACCTCATCTGTTGACTTTTGATCATTAGTTCCTGCTTGCTGTTTTAGTGGATGTTGGTGTTGTGCATGCGTTTGTTTTTTATGTTGAAATTCTGCCTACGCTTCTGTGCTCCCGGCTGCGTACAGAGTTTGCATGTAATATGCACTGTCTCCTTTCCTCTCCTATCATTACATTATGGTGGGTGAAGTAGAGGCGCGGCTACTCAATACTCATAATTGTTTTTCTGTTGCTTTGCGATCAGTGTCCCAAAAATGGAGGTGTGGGTTAAGATTAAGATATTTTATTAAACATTTAAGTAATATACAATTTTGACTTAAAACTAAACTTATAACTATTATTAATAAGTGTCGGTTCAACAATAGGGGCCCGACGTATTTACATCTTTTCGTCTTTTTTTTTGTATTGCTTATTATTAAACAATATTATTTACTACTTAATCTACTACATGTTTATATTTAAAGTAATTTAATTTTAAACGATAAATTTTAAAATAAAATAAAAATGGAAAAAAAATATAAAAGGGAATATAAACAGGACGATCTTCAGCCTCTGTAATGTTGGTTGTAGGCCTTCTCGTAGAAGGAGGCGTCTTGATTATTAAGGATGTCGTTGTATCTAGCATCTGTGAATCCTCTGATGTTTATATAGCGGTGGCTTGGCTCGATTTCCTCGATTCTCAGTCCTTGCATCTCCGGACTTGGATGTGTTTCTAACCCATCAACGAATTTCTTTGCCATTTGGAACAAGTGGTCGGTTATTGGCAGCAAACCTGCCGTGTCGTAAAGTCTTGCAGTCGACACAAACTTATAGCTGTTTGGCACCCTCCAGAGTCCTGTACATATCCTAAGTACCTTCCTTTCAAATAGAGAGATCTTCTTCATCGTTGTTGGTGAGACGGTGAACCATATGGGATAGCCATATGTTATCACTGGCCTGATGAGCTGCTTGTAGATGAGCAGCCTGGTGTTGTTGGACAGTCCGTTTCGTCTTCTTAGTAGCGGGTGCACCAAATGAAGAGCGTAGTTCGCTTTTTTCAATGTTTTATCGATGTGAGAGTTAAACTTGAGCCTCAGTAAAGTTGATTCCCAGGTACTTAGTCTCTGACTTGATGTTTATTGTCGTGTTATCCGGAAGGGTGATTTTAAGGCTCTGCACCGGCTTGCGATTTTTCTTAGCGTTGTTTCGGTTGCTGGCACTCGGAAGCAGATGAGTTCAGATTTGTTGGCGTTGATCTTCAGTCCCCACTTCAGGTAGTACTCCCAAAGGAGGTGTTCCTCCACTCTTCGGGCAGCTATCTCAGGAGAGCGGGAAACGGCATACGTGATGGAGTCATCCGCGTAAAGCATGCTGCTTGTTCCGGCTGTATTTGTGGGTTGATCCGCCGTGTAGATATTGAAAAGGACTGGGCCAAGTCTGGAACCTTGAGGAACTCCGGCTTTAAGTCCTTTCCTAGTGGATGAGTCGCCAAAAATCTGTACAAAAAATACCCTGTGAAAGAGAAAATTTTTAATTATTTTTACAATATAATTTGGGAAGCCAAATCTAATAAGTTTGAACAGTAGCCCGTTGATCCAAACACTATCGAAGGATTTTTCGATGTCTAGCAAACACGCTAGCTTTTAACGTTCAGTCCTCGAGTGACGTTGCTGTGAAGTTTCAGCAGAGGGTGCATCGTAGAGTGCTTCTCTCGGAAACCGAATTGAAAGGAAGGAATAAGGCCTCTTTTCGAACAAAACGTATTGATCTTTTTACGGATCAAAGACTAGAATACTTTACTGATACAACACAGTAAAGCTATTGGACGGTAACCAGTTACGCTTGAGCGGTCAGTTTTCTTGGGTACTGGTACTACTTTGGCCACCTTCCAGTTGTCTGGAAAGTAACCATTGTTAGGGCAATTGTTGAAAATGATGGTTAACATCAAGATTGCCATACCCGGTAACTTTTTAAGCAAAAAGTTAGAAATCCCGTCAATTCCCGATGATTTTTTTGAGTTTCCACTCATTATTAAATCACTGACAATAGCTGTTTTGGTAAACATTTCAACGTCTACGGGCGCTCTAGCGGGGGTTTCTTCACTAAACCGCACTACAGAATTACTTGCAGAAGTCTTCCCCAAGACTTTCCACCTCTTCCAAAAAATCTGGAAGATGCGTTTGGTAAAGCTCCTTTCAAAATGGCAGGCAAAGGCTTCGGCTTTTTCAACAGGACTTGATGCTACTTGATCTCCAAACGTGATACTCTCTGAAATGGAAATACGCTTTCCGACCAGAGAGTTCAGCTTCTTAAAAGCATCAGGACCTGGTTTGATGTTCTGGAGTCGTTTGGTCAGGTCATCTTCCTGGTACCTCCGCAGTGCTTGACGAAACATGTTCACTGTACAACGCAGTTGCGAAAGTACAGACTGGTATTCGTCATTGACTGTATTAAGAGTCCTGTTAAAAATCCTCTGCAGGCGCTTCCTCAGTCGTTGCTTGTGAGCATATATTGCCTGTATATGCCCAGGCAGGTGTTGGAAGCGATCCCTGCTGGTGCGTATTGTTTTCTGCTGATCGATGGCTGTGTTTACCGCAATCTCGAAATTTCTGATAGCATCATCAATTTCGTTATTCTCCAGATTTCTGCAGTCCTCTGGCATTGTTAAATCAGCTTCAACTTCATATCTAAACCGGTTCCAGTTTACTTTCCTGAAGTTGATGTGTAGTTCAGATGTTGGTGTTTCTTTCAGAATTCGCTGTATCAACCTCACTCGAAGCTCTATGGCCATATGATCCGAGTCGCTATCGTGCGCCAAACAGAAATAATTTCTTAATTCTGGAAGGATATAAATAAAATTTGTAGTTGCCAGAAAGAAATCCAGAGTTGACGGTGTCCGATGCTACGTCTTCCGGGGCTCTGAAACTACAGCCATGTTATGCTGATGAGAATTTGAATCCAGCCAATCTGCAATAGCCTTTTCTTGAATATTGCACACTTCATCTTGCCATCGGGTGTGCCTAGCGTTTAAATCCCCTCCAACCACACAGTATGTGTGCCAAGAGGAGATGCCGCAGACAGTTTGCAGATCCCGTTGGATTTCTTCCCTCGTTGCGTTACAGTGATTGTACACAGATATCACCAGCAAGGTCTCAACTTCGTTGACTTTGATGCTGACAGCTGTTGCTTCCATGCTACGCAACCCACTGATTTGCACCTTCTCGCCTGCCATAGTGTCCTTGATAAGGACCGCCGTCCCAGAGCGTCCACTGCTTTTGTCGACCCTGTGGATATTGTATCCGTCTGGACTAAACGGGTTTCTCCCTGTGAGGTTTGTTTCCTGTAAAAGAGGAATGTCGGGTTTATTAGTTTTAATAAATAATTTAAGTGTGATACGCCTTGCTAAAGAATAAATGGAGTTTACATTATATGAGAATATACTTATCCTGCTTATTGTGAACATAATTCACAAATAAGTCGACCCAAAACGCTTGTTTTGGACCTGTCATCAAGGCTGCTATATTTAGCAGGCACGACTTTTCTTGCCTTCTGCAAAATTGTGAAAAGGTCTGCTCCGAATAACCTTTCAGTGTCGTCGAATATGTTAGTTTTTTCAGTAGATGGGGCCGTTTTTAAAGCCTGCTTCTTCACTGGTTTACTGCTTTCTTGGATGGTTGGTGGTGGTTTGTTGATTGTAGCTGGCTTGCTAGCAGTCCCCATAGCAGCTATACTAGCAAAGCTAACTCCTTTCACTATCGCTTTTGAAGCAGACATCTAGGCGAACTTATGCTGCTCCTTCTTCTTTTGGGCAGTTTTAACTTTTTCCGCCATCTTCTCCTTATATTTGGGACATCCTCGATAGTTTGCAGGATGTCCATTTTTTTGGTAATTTGTGCAGAGGACGTTGTCGTCTTTCTTGTTGTCTGCGTTTCTCGGGCATTGGCCAGGTAAATGTTCGTCTTTGCACTTGACACATCTATATTTCATGCCGCAATTGCTTGCGACATGTCCAAACTTTTGGCAATTTTTGCATTGGGTAATGCCTGCTGGTTTTAGCTTTTCCCAATGCACCAGCTGGTTCATCAGGAGGGTTTTTGAGCATACTGCTGCCTTATCGCAGTTCTTCTCAAGATCTACAATAAAATGGTTAAATTTCCTGTCTTTCCTCTGTGATTTGAAGGGTTTGACCTCCACTACAGGGACACCCTCTGCCGTCAACGCTTCCTTGACATCCTCAGTGTCAAAGGAGTGGTGAATACCTTTAAGGACCAACAATTCTTTCCTGTCCTCCTTAGCGGTATAGGTGTTGAATTCAGTCTTTCCCGACTGTAGGAAAGACCGAATTCGCTGGTGGCCGTCTTTGTTCATGGCCGTAACGACCGATTTGCTGCTATTGATGTTGCGAATTCTGCAACCAATATTGGCACTCTTCGTGAACTTTGTGAGTTCAGCTACGTTCAGTCTGAAACAGATTATTGGTGGGATAGCAAATTGATTGGTTGCTGGTCCAGTACTCTGCGTAGTTATGTTTCCTGGAGCGGTTGGTTGTGATGAATGCACCGTTTTACGTTGCACCTCTTTTGGTTTTGTTGTTTTCTCCACAACAATTAGTTTTGGCGCAATCCTGACATTATTGGCTCCTGAAGGCGGCGATGAAGTTGGTGGTGATGAAGGTCTGGAACTTGCAGACAATCTTCTTCTTTTTGCCTTTACTGGCATGGTTTCGGGAGATGGTCGATCCTTGCGACTTTTTCCTTCCTTTTTGATTTTTTCCCCATTTTATAGGGCTGATTGAAAGGAAAACCTTTTCTGAAAATAAATTCTAATAACTGGAAAAGAAAAGTATTTCTGAAATTAAAAAATAATTAGTGAAATAATATTAAATAAAAAAGTAGCAGGTAGCGAAATGCTCGCTTTTGCTTTTGCTGGACGATATGATATGATGCGTGATCTGCGTGTGCTCGTGTTGAGCGCTCGATGATGACTGAGGAGGTGATAATATTTTTACAGTGGAGAAGTGCAGTCGGCCTGCGTCTGAACAGAGATGCCGTCGGCATTTTCAGTTTAATGCATGTTGAATTATAAAATATAAGTTAGTATATATATATTTATAAAAAAAATGTGTGGGGTGAATTCGCTGCCGAATTGACTCCTCACACCTCCCGGTCTTGTCGGGAAAAGCTGAATCTTCCGGTCTTGGTTACGAGGTCCGTTAACAAAATGTTGCCTGGTCTGTGTTTTTCTATGATCTGGGCATGTTTCTGGACTGTTGTTGGTGGATTTCTCTGTGGATTTCCTGCGATGCGTACCTTTACATGTGTCAATTGGGGAATTTTTGGTGGAACTGTTTGAGTTGCCCACGTGAGCGGTACGCTCCTTCGTCTGGCCACACGACCTCAGCTTTGCGATGACGGGTGAATTGAAGTCTACCACTTGGTATGGCCATCGTACTTGGACGGATGATGTTGCTTAACAAGGACGAGTTGGCCGGCTGTGACGGCTGTGGCGTTAATGACGAATGTGACATCTGTAGCGACTGTGACGTCTGTGGCGTCTGTGATGAATGTGACATCTGTAGCGACTGTGACGTCTGTGGCGACTTTGATAACTTTTGATCAAGTTGATGGCTCTGGCGACGGTGATGATTCCCAAAAATTGTTTTGGTTCTTGGCGACGGGTTTTCTGGCTGTTGCGACTGTGACGGCTGTGGCGTCTGTGACGAATCGGACGACTGTGATGAATGTGACTGCTGTAGTGAACTTGACGTCTGTGGTGACTTTGATAGCTTTTGATGAAGTTGGTGGCTCTGGCGAAGGTGTCGATTCCTAACAGTTGCTTTGGTTCTTGGCGACGGTTTTTCTGGCTAGTGGTGGTTTGGAATGACGGACGTTCTCCTCAACAATGATAATCGTTGAGCTCCGGCCGTGCTGGTATAGTTAAGCACTCACCTTCGAAACTAAAAGCGGCCCTGTTTCTTGTAAGGAAGTCCATCCCCAATATAAGGTCATCAGCGGCATTCGACAACACCAGTAGGCGCAGTGAACATAAGGAGTCCCCAAACCGAACGTTGACGTTTAACTCTTGGCGGACAGTTATCTGACTTCCGTCAGCCATTTGTATTTGGATGTGTACGGGGGTAGTGTTGTCCAAATTTCTAGCCCTTTTAGCCAAAGCTTCGCTGACAAAACTGCGAGATGCTCCGGTATCAATAGTGGCCTGAACGGGTTCACGGTTGATGGTGATGCGAGCGAGAATTCGTCGATAATTTGAAAAGCCATTATTCTCGAGCCGTGAACGCGAGCAGCTTCATTCGGACAATGGCACAAATTTTCAAGGCGCAAAACATCGCGTGCAAGAGTACTTGAAGGCATGGTGCAACGAACACGTTAAGGAACAATTGGCACATCGTGGTACGAAATAGTATTTCATACCACCAGCAGCGCCGCATCATGGGAGGCTGTTGTAAAGTCAACGAAGAGGCATACTCGTTGGTTTTCAATCACACTATGAGCTTTGAACAATTCAACACATTGCTCATCCGTATAAAGGCTTGCTTGAACTCAAGGCCGTTGGTGGCTTTGTATGATGATCCAGAGGACAGGCTAGCGTTAACACCAGGCGATTTTCTCATGGGTGGTCCACTCATTGCACTACCCGAGCCCTCATTGATGAAATTACCAAGGAATCGCATGAAGGGGTGGAATTTGGGGCGCCGATGGACTGAGGACAAATGACAACGTTGGCATAATGAATGTTTGATAACGCTGCAGCAACGTCTTAAATGGCGAAAGGCAGAAGAGAATCTGAAAATTGGTTATATTGTGGCACTTAAGGACGAGAATTTGTCTTCGATGCATTGGTATCGTCATCATTAACCAGGCAACGACCGACACAAAAGATTTGAATTTTCTTGTCAGATGAAGATTCAGAAACCGGTGTTTCAGAGGAGGCCGGGATGTCGCAGATCCAACCAGAGGCAACAGTTTTACAAGCAAAGGCGACCAAAAAACACGCTCATGATTTACCATGCAACATACTCTCCTTTTCTCTACACACAAAACATAGAATTTGCGATGATTTTGAGCCAAACATAAGTGCTTTGTAAATTATAATGAGACTGAACTGAAATGCAGTCTATAAGTTGGTAGAGCATAGTTCGTCTGTTTAACTTCTTTTAATTTTGTTTAAATAAAAACTTGTTTATGCATAAGCATACGATACATTTATTTTTCTAGGCAACGCTACAAAACAATGTAGGTTGACCATGGCAATGGTATAAGCCAAGTACAAATATAACTATCTAGCCCATTCAACCTATATTACGGGCTCTGATAAGTGGATGGACTGGCCTGTGTCATCTTTAAATTGGCGTTGAAGAAGGTCAGTCCTCTTTAAGCTGGCGTTGAAGAAAATGATCTAAGATTCTGATGTAACGGCATGAGAAACAATTTATCCAAATACTGGCTTACTCAGACAATATTGGCATCATTGCTACAAATTCAACAGATTTACAAGAAGGTTTCATCCCAATCGAGCGGGCGGTATCAAATCGTCATACCTGGTAACCACGTCTGCGAGCAGAAGATCCAACATTATTTCCTCAATTAAGATCGTGGACCACGAATTAGAAGAAGTGCAACCCTTTAAATGTCAATGACAATATGGAAGCAGAAATACGTGCACTGTTGCTTAATGCTAACAAAGCCTACTTTGGTATGACTTTAGATCATACAAATGCTGAAACACAGAGCTAAAGAAGGAATCTCTGAATTGGTTGCTACGTCCTAAAATAGTTCTAATGGTAGACCCGTAAGCTCGAGTTTTGTCACGGGTATTTCGGTTGGGTTGTGTGCAGTCTGCACATGCCTGAGTTACGTATCAGGTACATCAGCATTTCTCACGCGATGTTATCAGCATACAACGTTGCACATACTTAAGTTGCGTACACCAGCATTTCCCACGCAACGTTATCAGCATACAACGCATTACACTGCATGAGAGTGTAATACGTTCGTTATCTGTCGAGTTCAGGATTTACCTTGCGGAGCACAACACATCACAGCCTTATCTTCATCAACCTCTAGGATAGAAGAAGCACCAATCCAGATAAGTGATAAGCAAATACCCTACATGATTTATGTTATGCGTATGGTCTTATCACCAAAATGTAAAATACAAAAACCATAGAGATAAGACTTATGAAATGCGTATCGTCTTATCACCAATCACACCAATGTAATATACGAGCGCCGTATCCCACATAGAAATATATGACTTCAATGTATATTTAGTTTTAGATTTTAGTATAAATAAGAGAAACTGAAATAAAATTGTACACTTCAAAAAAGTCAGTCTTTGAATTAACTACTTATTCCCCCTACCCAAGGTAAGGGTCAATAGTTAAAACCACAAACACGAAGCTGCATTGAATATCGATTCCCACCCTTACCAGTGGTAAGGGTCAGTATTTCAAAGCAACTCCAACATTGGTCCTTCGAGCAAAAAGTAACCATTCTTCCAAGGAAGAATATCAAGCAAAGCGTTTGGCACGGCTAAAACAGTGTCAAATCAAGCAAAGCGTTTGGCACGGCTAAAACAGTGTCAAATCAAGCAAAGCGTTTGGCACGGCTTAAACAGTGTCAAATCAAGCAAGGCGTTCGGCACGGCTATAAAAGCGTGTGGCACATTATCAAAATTGTCCAGCCACAAGCAATACATAAAAATAATTCTCCAAAATGGAAATCGACGATGCAGTACAGGACCAGAAGGCAGTCGACAATGCCGATCATTTATACTCTACCACGAATTATTATGATCAGGTTTGCTCCCAAGTAGAAAGAATTAAGGCGGATTTAAATCAAAGAATCCGGGACCTTGATATCACCAAAAAAGCGCCAACATTAAATGCACCTCTTGACGCAGAGCGACAGGCCACGAAACCCATGGCGACAACCAGCAAAAAAACAAGGTTTTCTGCAGAAGACTTCAATCTTCCTAAAGATATACCACAAAACTTGGAAATAAAACGACAATGTTTTAGAATCCAGGAATTAACCAATGCTCTTCAGGATTGTACTCTGATTGATACTGAATCATCGAAATCCCACATTGAATACAAACGTTGGTCAATTAATGAACAGTGGATGAAAATTAAGCTATACCATGAACGGATAGTACAAGACGAGGAAAAATTCGAAGAGAATTACTTCTCCGAAAATCTCTTTGGCAAGGCACAAAACAATTATGAATCCACAATGGCTATACTTGCGGACAAAGAATCCAAATTCTCGCAAGCAAATGACAAATTAAATTCAGTCCGGCTTCCTCGAGTAAACATTCCGCAATTTGATGGCCACTATCAAAAATGGACTTCCTTTCATGATCTTTTCCAAAAAATTGTTCATGAAAATCAATCACTGCCGAAAATTATGAAGATGCAGTAACTAAAAACAAATCTAAAGGGAAGCGCGGACAGCGTCATAAGGCATCTGGACATATCGGAGGCAAATTATGATGCAGCTTGAGAGCTTTTATGCAACAGGTTCGACAACAAAAGAAAAATATTTGCCAGCCAAGTCGATGCACTACTTAACCAGCAACGCCTTACAACAAAATCCGTAGAAAGTCTACGCAAGTTGTATGAGACAACAAAAGAAACGGTCCATGCCCTATCCTCATTAGGCATGGATGTAAACTCATTCGGTCCAATCGTCACACACATTTTAAGAGAGAAATTAGACAAGGAAACTCAGAAGCAATACGAAGTTTCATTTAACAATCCGAGGGACATCCAGAACTTGGAGGACTTCCTGAAGTTCCTAGAAAAGAGGTTACAGGGGTTAGAGACCTGCCAGCCGAAGGTGGTCAATTGTCAGCCACACCGCGGGAACATAACAAGCATTAGACCGAAGAGCGTAAAAAATTGTTATACAGTTGCACAGAACAACTGTTCGATATGCAATGGTATCCATCCCATCTATCATTGCCAGGAATTCAGAAACATGTCACCTGAACTAAAAGCACAAAAATAAAACTCCAAGAAAAGTTGCATAAACTGTTTAAGCACAAAACACTAGCTAATGCATTGCCCTAGCAAAACAAGATGCAAGACGTGCAACGGAAAACACAACACATTATTGCACCACAATCAGCACAAGGTCCAATCGCTAACTGTCGAAAGAACAAACGAGCACGAGGTTCTTCTAGCAACGGCATGCGTCCTGGGCAACGGAATAATGCTAAGACCACTAATTGATCAAGGTTCTCAAGCATCATTCATCACCGAAGCAGCAGTTCAAAGTATTCGAGCAAAAAAAGAAGATTCAAACGTAACTGTCATCGGAATGGGAGGACGTGAAGCCGGAAGGATCAAACACAAAACAACTCTTCACTTAACTCCAAGATTCGATTCAAGCTATTCTCTACACGTAGAAGCGTTAAAAATGAAAACGTTGACAAGATATCTACCCGAATATGATATGAGGTACAACTTGTAGCTTGTAAATAAGGTAGTCTTGGTAGATCCGCAATACAACAAACCTGGACAAATAGACATCATATTAGGAGCTGAAGTCTTCGGAGAAATAATTCTCAATGGAATTATCAAGGAGCAGACGTCATCTGTAGTCGCGCAACAAACACAATTTGGATGGATCCTTTCCGGATCTCCAACCAAAAATAAAGGCAACAAGCATATTATAACCGGCCTCATCGCCACTACGAGCTTAACGGAAGAGTTAAAAAAGTTCTGGGAGAAAAGGAGGAGCACGACGCATTCTTCAAAGAGAATACAACAAGGGACAAGGAAGGAAGATATACAGTATGTCTTCCTTTTAAGTCAGGAGCACCAAGTCTCGGCGAAAACAAGGGTACTGCTTTATCAAGATTCAAGGCATTGAAAGCCAGATTTGCACGTAATACCAAACTAAATGCCCCATAAAACGTTTCATGAAGGAATTCATAACTTTAGGCCATATGAATTTGAGATCAAGTCCTACTAATGAACTTGATAACTGCTATCTTCCACATCATGCAGTGTGGAAACGCGACAGTCAACAGGACAAGATACGAGTCGTTTTTGATGCCTCTGCCAAAAGTCGAAACGGACTCAGTCTAAATGACGTATTAAACATTGGCCCAAAACTACAGCAAGACATTGTCGAAATTTTGCTAAGATGGAGAAAGCACAGGGCACAAGTATTAAAAGCGGACATTGAGAAAATGTATCGTCAGATCAGAATGCACGATGATGACAAACGCTTTCAAAGAATTTTTTTGGAGGTTCTCGCCTAAAGAGCCAATCAATGCATATGAGTTAGCAACGGTAACTTATGGTACAGCATGCGCTTCTTACTTACCAATTAGAGTAATGCATCAATTGGCGAACGATGAAAGAACCTACAGCATCAAAAATACTAGATAAAGATTTTTATGTAGATGATATATTGACAGGAGCAGATTCATATTGCAAGCCGGTGGGATGCATCTAAGAAAATGGAGTAGCAATCGACATGAGCTGATAACAACTATTTCAGCAAACGAAGTTGAATCATTGGACTTTGAAGAATCGATTAAAATACTTGGCATTCACTGGATACCAAAAACAGACGTCTTTCAATACCACATAAATTCAGTAGACAAACCTACAACAAAACGAATCATTCTGTCAGACATCACAACAATATACGATCCACTTGGTTTTCTTGCCCCAATCATAATAAACGGAAAACTTTTAATGCAAACACTCTGGAAAGAAAACTAACAATGGGACGATCCGGTAAGCAAAAACGTAGCAGAGAAATGGACAGAATTCAAGAAGGGGCTTGACGACGTAAAAAAAATAAAAATTCAAAGATGGTTCAATTTCACAACAACTCAGACATTACAGCTACACGGGTTTTGTGATGCATCTAATAAGGCATATGCAGCAGTGATATACGCAAGAACAATTTCACCCACTGGTGCAATACATACAACACTATTACTAGCAAAATCTAAGGTGGCCCCCTTGAAACATCACACAACAATCCCGAGACTGAAACTCTGTGGTGCACTACTTCTGGCAAATTTGATGACACAAACCGAACGAGCACTTGGAATTGACAACGCCTGGACAGACTCCGAAATTGTTTTGGCATGGATTAAAGGAGGGCACCATCGATGGAAGACATTCGTACCAAATCGCGTTTCGGAAGTCAACAAACTGATCGACCCAAAGATCTGGCCAAGGAGAAAAACCATTACAATAAACGCCCGGATCATTGATCAAGACGACATCATTTCAAGGTTTTCCAATTTCCAACGCCTCTTAAAGGTAACAGCATAGTGTCAACGTTTTATAAGGAACAGCAGACCTGGTGTCAGCAGCAAAAATCACGGCTTACTAACAGCTACGGAAATCAAAGATGTGAGAAGATCCATAATCATCATGGTTCAAAAACAGGAATTCCCTGAGGAATGGGACCAGCTTAACCAAGGCAAATGTGTTGGCAAAAAGAGCATCCTACTTTCACTGAACCCCTTCATAAAAAATGGAATAATAAGGATAGGAGGACGGCTGGAAAAATCCGAAATCCGAATTACAATGAGCACACCATTTACCCACACTGGAGTAGATTACGCAGGCCCTATATCACTAAAGCTTGCGAAGGGACGATGCTCAAAGAAGAAGGAAGGCTCGGCTTACAACAACGATATTCAGAGAGAATAAACAAATTTATCCATTGACTGGCATTTCATACCGCCGGCGTCTCTCCACTTCGGAGGGCTATGAAAAGCTGGAGTGAAATCTGTAAAAACCCATCTCAAACGCATTCTTGGAAACGTTCTACTATTATACGAAGAGCTTTCAACATTACTGATAAAAATCGAAGCATGTCTCAACTCCCGACCACTGTGTCTAATAGACGACGATCCTAGCATTTTAGAGGTCCTAACTCCGGGCCACTTCCTCACAGGAGGAGCAATCACAGCACTACTACAGGAAAACATTAATGAGGACAAGCTGGGTCTACTGAACAGATGGCAGCTTCTTTCAAAACTGCATCAAACTTTCTGGAAACGTTGGAGCGATGAATATCTGACACGGTTGCAGCAGCGCCCGAAAGGGATGATCACAAGGCCCAACATAAGACCAGGAAACGTCGTGCTGATTAAAAATGAACAATTGCCTTCCACTCAGTGAGCATTGGGTCGAGTTCTACGCGTCCACTTAGGGGATGACGGTTGCGCTGGAGTTGTAACCTTAAAAATAGGGCAAAAGGAAATACAGAGGCCTGTAGCAAAAATCTGCCCTCACCAATAAGTGACAATGAACTGCCAATCACCACAAGGAAAGGAGTGGAAGAAAACCATAAACCTGCCACCACAAGTGAAAAGGTGAAAGAAACACCTCCAATTGAGAAAACTTGCGCAAACGCCTGTGTTAATGTGGCCTCCAGGCCAGCACTTCCTAATGTGTCCAGGGCATCGACTTCAAGGCAGGGCAAGCATAAAATTCGTCCAATTGCTAATTGGCCCAACCTGTTTTAACACCGAAAGGCCCACGACGCTCCCCGAGGCAAAACGATGCAAACTTGGCCAATTACTACTCAGCTCACTACTCGTAATGTCTTTCGTCAGCACTGTCCACTGCGTTACGAAATAAAGCAATTTAACTCCGGTTTATACATCGAGGAAATGGGAATAGCACACGTAAAACGAGTGTTTCGAACGCAGATCAGCCTAACCTTAGATCAAATAAATGCAGGCAAATCTTCAGTATTGAACGCGACCCAACATGCCGAAGAATTTTGTGAAACAGGTATTAAGTTGCATCCAACTACTCACTGCAGGGTTCTCATTCAGCATGTACAAGAAAGAAGAAATCATCTGGTGGTTGATGGGTTGATCAGCAGAATCCAAACAAGATCAAAGAGAGGTCTTTTGGGGACAGTTCTACAATCTGTTTTCGGCGTAAACGATGATGTATACAGAGAATTGGACGGCCTGTAGGAAAATCAACAAAGGCTAATACAATTCTCCAAATACCGGACGTAATTTCTCATGTCCACTACAACACAGATGAGCGCTACAGAATCAAAAATTCAGGCACAGATTGCTGGGCTTAAATCAAAATTTGATAAGGGAATGGAGGACATCGGATTTATGAAGAAATCATTTAGGGCCTTGGACAAAACTACCATAGAAATCAACTTTCTAATTGCATATCTAGCGGTTGACAATTTGTTGGGGGATTACATTAAAAAATATGATAATATTAATAGGGTCGCCTTCAAGAGGGGAGATCTCAGAGAATTGCTATCTACCACCCAATTGAATGATATCATCAGCAACGCCAACCAAAAAATGCCCACTCACCCATTTGTCAGCAGAACTTCAAGCTACCCCACCGAAGGAATATGGGATTCAAACCTACTAATCATCCGGAATTATTTCGACATACTGGACTTAGAAAGATATGAACTTGTCAAGGTTACATCCATGCCCAACCGGGTACGCAGCAACACCTACGAGGTCATGGAGATTCCAAACAACATATTAGCTGTCGACTACACTAGACAGCGTTATTTTTAATAAGCCGAAAAGTAATTAAACTCGTGCAGTCACACTAAAAACTCAACAACATGGGTTTGCATACCCTCAACACTCAGAAGAATCACTGACAAGCTAAACAAGCTATTTCAAAGGTACAACAAAACGCGGTGCCCTACTGGAAATATTAAGATAATGAGTCTGCTATGGAAACAGCTTTTCATGAGAAATACTTGGATGTTTATCGCTGCTATGCCGACGGAAGTCGCCGCATATTGCGAGGGAGTCCGCAGAGAGATAACTCTCAACGAAATTGGAATATTAAAATTCACCGAAGACTGTCACTTCGAGACATCACAAAATATAGTCAAGCCCGAAGTGTTTGGGGAATTTCACGTTGTCCAATCACACTTTCATAACGTTAACATGTCGTTGCTGTACCCCACCCTAAAGGACTCCACTGATGAAGGCCCTGAGCCTCCAAGAATCGTTGGAGAAACCATCATAAAACAGTCCGAAGACATACTCAGTAAGGCAATCGGTAATCTAAAGGACGAACAGGAAATCACGGTATGGAAGTCATTCAAGGGACATCCGGTTACACATGTCAGCACAGCTCCAGCTCATCATTGCAGCCTTGACATTCAAGGTCACGTCTGCTTAGAAATGCCGAAAACCCAAAACAACTTCACCTTGGGACATCGAGCACCAACCAGTGCCGCCACCAAAATGGATACAATGGCAGGAATCAGATTTCAACACATTCGAAATCGGGGGGGGGGGGGGGGAATGTGCAGTCTGCACATGCCTAAGTTACGTATCACGTACATCAGCATTTCCCACGCGACGTTATCAGCATACAACGCTGCACATACTTAAGTTGCGTACACCAGCATTTCCCACGCAACGTTATCACCAAAATGTAAAATACAAAAACCATAGAGATAAGACTTATGATATGCGTATCGTCTTATCACCAATCACACCAATGTAATATACGAGCGCCGTATCCCACATAGAAATATATGACTTCAATGTATATTTAGTTTTAGATTTTAGTATAAATAAGAGAAACTGAAATAAAATTGTACACTTCAAAAAAGTCAGTCTTTGAATTAACTACTTATTCCCCCTACCCAAGGTAAGGGTCAATAGTTAAAACCACAAACACGAAGCTGCATTGAATATCGATTCCTTACCAGTGGTAAGGGTCAGTATTTCAAAGCAACTCCAACATTGGTCCTTCGAGCAAAAAGGAACCATTCTTCCAAGGAAGAATATCAAGCAAAGCGTTTGGCACGGCTAAAACAGTGTCAAATCAAGCAAAGCGTTTTGCACAGCTAAAACAGTGTCAAATCAAGCAAAGCGTTTGGCACGGCTTAAACAGTGTCAAATCAAGCAAGGCGTTCGGCACTATAAAAGCGTGTGGCACATTATCAAGCATCATGTCCAGCCACAAGCAATACATAAAAATAATTCTCCAAAATGGAAATCGACGATGCAGTACAGGACCAGAAGGCAGTCGACAATGCCGATCATTTATACTTTACCACGAATTATTATGATCAGGTTTGCTCCCAAGTAGAAAGAATTAAGGCGGATTTAAATCAAAGAATCCGGGACCTTGATATCACCAAAGAAGCGCCAACATCAAATGCACCTCTTGACGCAGAGCGACAGGCCACGAAACCCATGGCGACAACCAGCAAAAAAACAAGGTTTTCTGCAGAAGACTTCAATCTTCCTAAAGATATACCACAAAACTTGGAAATAAAACGACAATGTTTTAGAATCCAGGAATTAACCAATGCTCTTCAGGATTGTACTCTGATTGATACTGAATCATCGAAATCCCACATTGAATACAAACGTTGGTCAATTAATGAACAGTGGATGAAAATTAAGCTATACCATGAACGGATAGTACAAGACGAGGAAAAATTCGAAGAGAATTACTTCTCCGAAAATCTCTTTGGCAAGGCACAAAACAATTATGAATCCACAATGGCTATACTTGCGGACAAAGAATCCAAATTCTCGCAAGCAAATGACAAATTAAATTCAGTCCGGCTTCCTCGAGTAAACATTCCGCAATTTGATGGCCACTATCAAAAATGGACTTCCTTTCATGATCTTTTCCAAAAAATTGTTCATGAAAATCAATCACTGCCAAAAATTATGAAGATGCAGTAACTAAAAACAAATCTAAAGGGAAGCGCGGACAGCGTCATAAGGCATCTGGACATATCGGAGGCAAATTATGATGCAGCTTGAGAGCTTTTATGCAACAGGTTCGACAACAAAAGAAAAATATTTGCCAGCCAAGTCGATGCACTACTTAACCAGCAACGCCTTACAACAAAATCCGTAGAAAGTCTACGCAAGTTGTATGAGACAACAAAAGAAACGGTCCATGCCCTATCCTCATTAGGCATGGATGTAAACTCATTCGGTCCAATCGTCACACACATTTTAAGAGAGAAATTAGACAAGGAAACTCAGAAGCAATACGAAGTTCCATTAAACAATCCGAGGGAAATCCAGAACTTGGAGGACTTCCTGAAGTTCCTAGAAAAGAGGTTACAGGGGTTAGATACCTGCCAGCCGATGGTGGTCAATTGTCAGCCACACCGCGGGAACATAACAAGCATTAGACCGAAGAGCGTAAAAAATTGTTATACAGTTGCACAGAACAACTGTTCGATATGCAATGGTATCCATCCCATCTATCATTGCCAGGAATTCAGAAACATGTCACCTGAACTAAAAGCACAAAAATAAAACTCCAAGAAAAGTTGCATAAACTGTTTAAGCACAAAACACTAGCTAATGCATTGCCCTAGCAAAACAAGATGCAAGACGTGCAACGGAAAACACAACACATTATTGCACCACAATCAGCACAAGGTCCAATCGCTAACTGTCAAAAGAACAAACGAGCACGAGGTTCTTCTAGCAACGGCATGCATCCTGGGCAACGGAATAATGCTAAGACCACTAATTGATCAAGGTTCTCAAGCATCATTCATCACCGAAGCAGCAGTTCAAAGTATTCGAGCAAAAAAAGAAGATTCAAACGTAACTGTCATCGGAATGGGAGGACGTGAAGCCGGAAGGATCAAACACAAAACAACTCTTCACTTAACTCCAAGATTCGATTCAAGCTATTCTCTACACGTAGAAGCGTTAAAAATGAAAACGTTGACAAGATATCTACCCGAATATGATATGAGGTACAACTTGTAGCTTGTAAATAAGGTAGTCTTGGTAGATCCGCAATACAACAAACCTGGACAAATAGACATCATATTAGGAGCTGAAGTCTTCGGAGAAATAATTCTCAATGGAATTATCAAGGAGCAGACGTCATCTGTAGTCGCGCAACAAACACAATTTGGATGGATCCTTTCCGGATCTCCAACCAAAAATAAAGGCAACAAGCATATTATAACCGGCCTCATCGCCACTACGAGCTTAACGGAAGAGTTAAAAAAGTTCTGGGAGAAAAGGAGGAGCACGACGCATTCTTCAAAGAGAATACAACAAGGGACAAGGAAGGAAGATATACAGTTCGTCTTCTTTTTAAGTCAGGAGCACCAAGTCTCGGCGAAAACAAGGGTACTGCTTTATCAAGATTCAAGGCATTGAAAGCCAGATTTGCACGTAATACCAAACTAAATGCCGCATAAAACGTTTCATGAAGGAATTCATAACTTTAGGCCATATGAATTTGAGATCAAGTCCTACTAATGAACTTGATAACTGCTATCTTCCACATCATGCAGTGTGGAAACGCGACAGTCAACAGGACAAGATACGAGTCGTTTTTGATGCCTCTGCCAAAAGTCGAAACGGACTCAGTCTAAATGACGTATTAAACATTGGCCCAAAACTACAGCAAGACATTGTCGAAATTTTGCTAAGATGGAGAAAGCACAGGGCACAAGTATTAAAAGCGGACATTGAGAAAATGTATCGTCAGATCAGAATGCACGATGATGACAAACGCTTTCAAAGAATTTTTTTGGAGGTTCTCGCCTAAAGAGCCAATCAATGCATATGAGTTAGCAACGGTAACTTATGGTACAGCATGCGCTTCTTACTTAGCAATTAGAGTAATGCATCAATTGGCGAACGATGAAAGAACCTACAGCATCAAAAATACTAGATAAAGATTTTTATGTAGATGATATATTGACAGGAGCAGATTCATATTGCAAGCCGGTGGGATGCATCTAAGAAAATGGAGTAGCAATCGACATGAGCTGATAACAACTATTTCAGCAAACGAAGTTGAATCATTGGACTTTGAAGAATCGATTAAAATACTTGGCATTCACTGGATACCAAAAACAGACGTCTTTCAATACCACATAAATTCAGTAGACAAACCTACAACAAAACGAATCATTCTGTCAGACATCACAACAATATACGATCCACTTGGTTTTCTTGCCCCAATCATAATAAACGGAAAACTTTTAATGCAAACACTCTGGAAAGAAAACTAACAATGGGACGATCCGGTAAGCAAAAACGTAGCAGAGAAATGGACAGAATTCAAGAAGGGGCTTGACGACGTAAAAAAAAATAAAAATTCAAAGATGGTTCAATTTCACAACAACTCAGACATTACAGCTACACGGGTTTTGTGATGCATCTAATAAGGCATATGCAGCAGTGATATACGCAAGAACAATTTCACCCACTGGTGCAATACATACAACACTATTACTAGCAAAATCTAAGGTGGCCCCCTTGAAACATCACACAACAATCCCGAGACTGAAACTCTGTGGTGCACTACTTCTGTCAAATTTGATGACACAAACCGAACGAGCACTTGGAATTGACAACGCCTGGACAGACTCCGAAATTGTTTTGGCATGGATTAAAGGAGGGCACCATCGATGGAAGACATTCGTACCAAATCGCGTTTCGGAAGTCAACAAACTGATCGACCCAAAGATCTGGCCAAGGAGAAAAACCATTACAATAAACGCCCGGATCATTGATCAAGATGACATCATTTCAAGGTTTTCCAATTTCCAACGCCTCTTAAAGGTAACAGCATAGTGTCAACGTTTTATAAGGAACAGCAGACCTGGTGTCAGCAGCAAAAATCACGGCTTACTAACAGCTACGGAAATCAAAGATGTGAGAAGATCCATAATCATCATGGTTCAAAAACAGGAATTCCCTGAGGAATGGGACCAGCTTAACCAAGGCAAATGTGTTGGCAAAAAGAGCATCCTACTTTCACTGAACCCCTTCATAAAAAATGGAATAATAAGGATAGGAGGACGGCTGGAAAAATCCAAATTAATATACGAAGCAATGCACCCGATTCTTCTTCCATACAAGCATCCTCTTACATCAATGATCATAGACCACTCCCACACAGCAACAATGCATGGTGGTAGACAAGCGACACTGGCCCAGACCAGACCACTCGAGCAAATAATGGGGCATTTGACAAAACCACGAATTACAATGAGCACACCATTTACCCACACTGGAGTAGATTACGCAGGCCCTATATCTGGACATATCGGAGGCAAATTATGATGCAGCTTGAGAGCTTTTATGCAACAGGTTCGACAACAAAAGAAAAATATTTGCCAGCCAAGTCGATGCACTACTTAACCAGCAACGCCTTACAACAAAATCCGTAGAAAGTCTACGCAAGTTGTATGAGACAACAAAAGAAACGGTCCATGCCCTATCCTCATTAGGCATGGATGTAAACTCATTCGGTCCAATCGTCACACACATTTTAAGAGAGAAATTAGACAAGGAAACTTAGAAGCAATACGAAGTTTCATTAAACAATCCGAGGGACATCCAGAACTTGGAGGACTTCCTGAAGTTCCTAGAAAAGAGGTTACAGGGGTTAGAGACCTGCCAGCCGATGGTGGTCAATTGTCAGCCACACCGCGGGAACATAACAAGCATTAGACCGAAGAGCGTAAAAAATTGTTATACAGTTGCACAGAACAACTGTTCGATATGCAATGGTATCCATCCCATCTATCATTGCCAGGAATTCAGAAACATGTCACCTGAACTAAAAGCACAAAAATAAAACTCCAAGAAAAGTTGCATAAACTGTTTAAGCACAAAACACTAGCTAATGCATTGCCCTAGCAAAACAAGATGCAAGACGTGCAACGGAAAACACAACACATTATTGCACCACAATCAGCACAAGGTCCAATCGCAAACGGAATAATGCTAAGAGCACTAATTGATCAAGGTTCTCAAGCATCATTCATCACCGAAGCAGCAGTTCAAAGTATTCGAGCAAAAAAAGAAGATTCAAACGTAACTGTCATCGGAATGGGAGGACGTGAAGCCGGAAAGATCAAACACAAAAGAACTCTTCACTTAACTCCAAGATTCGATTCAAGCTATTCTCTACACGTAGAAGCGTTAAAAATGATATGAGGTACAACTTGTAGCTTGTAAATTAGGTAGTCTTGGTAGATCCGCAATACAACAAACCTGGACAAATAGACATCATATTAGGAGCTGAAGTCTTCGGAGAAATAATTCTCAATGGAATTATCAAGGAGCAGACGTCATCTGTAGTCGCACAACAAACACAATTTGGATGGATCCTTTCCGGATCTCCAACCAAAAATAAAGGCAACAAGCATATTATAACCGGCCTCATCGCCACTACGAGCTTAACGGAAGAGTTAAAAAAGTTCTGGGAGAAAAGGAGGAGCACGACGCATTCTTCAAAGAGAATACAACAAGGGACAAGGAAGAAAGATATACAGTTCGTCTTCCTTTTAAGTCAGGAGCACCAAGTCTCGGCGAAAACAAGGGTGCTGCTTTAGCTAGATTCAAGGCATTGAAAGCCAGATTTGCACGTAATACCAAACTAAATGCCGAATAAAACGTTTCATGAAGGAATTCATAACTTTAGGCCATATGAATTTGAGATCAAGTCCTACTAATGAACTTGATAACTGCTATCTTCCACATCATGCAGTGTGGAAACGCGACAGTCAACAGGACAAGATACGAGTCGTTTTGAATGCACGATGATGACAAACGCTTTCAAAGAATTTTTTTGGAGTATTTAGAGTAATGCATCAATTGGCGAACGATAAAAGAACTAAGTACCCTACAGCATCAAAAATACTAGCTAAAGATTTTTATGTAGATGATATATTGACAGGAGCAGATTCATATTGCAAGCCGGTGGGATGCATCTAAGAAAATGGAGTAGCAATCGACATGAGATGATAACAACTATTTCAGCAAACGAAGTTGAATCATTGGACTTTGAAGAATCGATTAAAATACTTGGCATTCACTGGATACCAAAAACAGACGTCTTTCAATACCACATAAATTCAGTTGACAAACCTACAACAAAACGAATCATTCTGTCAGACATCACAACAATATACGATCCACTTGGTTTTCTTGCCCCAATCATAATGAACGGAAAACTTTTAATGCAAACACTCTGGAAAGAAAACTAACAATGGGACGATCCGGTAAGCAAAAACGTAGCAGAGAAATGGACAGAATTCAAGAAGGGGCTTGACGACGTAAAAAAAATAAAAATTCAAAGATGGTTCAATTTCACAACAACTCAGACATAACAGCTACACGGGTTTTGTGATGCATCTAATAAGGCATATGCAGCAGTGATATACGCAAGAACAATTTCACCCACTGGTGCAATACATACAACACTATTACTAGCAAAATCTAAGGTGGCCCCCTTGAAACATCACACAACAATCCCGAGACTGAAACTCTGTGGTGCACTACTTCTGGCAAATTTGATGACACAAACCGAACGAGCACTTGGAATTGACAACGCCTGGACAGACTCCGAAATTGTTTTGGCATGGATTAAAGGAGGGCACCATCGATGGAAGGATAGGAGGACGGCTGGAAAAATCCGATCCGAAAAATTCTCCAAGAAGGAAGGCTCGGCTTACAACAACGATATTCAGAGAGAATTAACAAATTTATCCATTGACTGGCATTTCATACCGCCGGCGTCTCTCCACTTCGGGGGGCTATGAAAAGCTGGAGTGAAATCTGTAAAAACCCATCTCAAACGCATTCTGGGAAACGTTCTACTATTATACGAAGAGCTTTCAACATGGTCTCAACTCCCGACCACTGTGTCCAATAGACGACGATCCTAGCATTTTAGAGGTCCTAACTCCGTGCCACTTCCTCACAGGAGGAGCAATCACAGCACTACTAGAGGAAAACATTAATGAGGACAAGCTGGGTCTACTGAACAGATGACAGCTTCTTTCAAAACTGCATCAAACTTTCTGGAAACATTGGAGCGATGAATATCTGACACGGTTGCAGCAGCGCCCGAAAGGGATGATCACAAGGCCCAACATAAGACCAGGAAACGTCGTGCTGATTAAAAATGAACAATTGCCTTCCACTCAGTGAGCATTGGGTCGAGTTCTACGCGTCCACTTAGGGGATGACGGTTGCGCTGGAGTTGTAACCTTAAAAATAGGGCAAAAGGAAATACAGAGGTCTGTAGCAAAAATCTGCCCTCACCAATAAGTGACAATGAACTGCCAATCACCACAAGGAAAGGAGTGGAAGAAAAACATAAACCTGCCACCACAAGTGAAAAGGTGAAAGAAACACCTCCAATTGAGAAAACTTGCGCAAACGCCTGTGTTAATGTGGCCTCCAGGCCAGCACTTCCTAATGTGTCCAGGGCATCGACTTCAAGGCAGGGCAAGCATAAAATTCGTCCAATTGCCAATTTTCCAACCTGTTTTAACACCGAAAGGCCCACGACGCTCTCCGAGGCAAAACGATGCAAACTTGGCCAATTACTACTCAGCTCACTACTCGTAATGTCTTTCGTCAGCACTGGCCACTGCGTTACGAAATAAAGCAATTTAACTCCGGTTTATACATCGAGGAAATGGGAATAGCACACGTAAAACGAGTGTTTCGAACGCAGATCAGCCTAACCTTAGATCAAATAAATGCAGGCAAATCTTCAGTATTGAACGCGACCCAACAAGCCGAAGAATTTTGTGAAACAGGTATTAAGTTGCATCCAACTACTCACTGCAGGGTTCTCATTCAGCATGTACAAGAAAGAAGAAATCATCTGGTGGTTGACGGGTTGATCAGCAGAATCCAAACAAGATCAAAGAGAGGTCTTTTGGGGACAGTTCTATAATCTGTTTTCGGCGTAAACAATGATGTATACAGAGAATTGGACGGCCTGTAGGAAAATCAACAAAGGCTAATACAATTCTCCAAACACCGGACGTAATTCCTCATGTCCACTACAACACAGATGAGCGCTACAGAATCAAAAATTCAGGCACAGATTGCTGGGCTTAAATCAAAATTTGATAAGGGAATGGAGGACATCGGATTTATGAAGAAATCATTTAGGGCCTTGGACAAAACTACCATAGAAATCAACTTTCTAATTGCATATCTAGCGGTTGACAATTTGTTGGGGGATTACATTAAAAAATATGATAATATTAATAGGGTCGCCTTCAAGAGGGGAGATCTCAGAGAATTGCTATCTACCACCCAATTGAATGATATCATAAGCAACGCCAACCAAAAAATGCCCACTCACCCATTTGTCAGCAGAACTTCAAGCTACCCCACCGAAGGAATATGGGATTCAAACCTACTAATCATCCGGAATTATTTCGACATACTGGACTTAGAAAGATATGAACTTGTCAAGGTTACATCCATGCCCAACCGGGTACGCAGCAACACCTACGAGGTCATGGAGATTCCAAACAACATATTAGCTGTCGACTACACTAGACAGCGTTATTTTTAATAAGCCGAAAAGGAATTAAACTCGTGCAGTCACACTAAAAACTCAACAACATGGGTTTGCATACCCTCAACACTCAGAAGAATCACTGACAAGCTAAACAAGCTATTTCAAAGGTACAACAAAACGCGGTGCCCTACTGGAAATATTAAGATAATGAGTCTGCTATGGAAACAGCTTTTCATGAGAAATACTTGGATGTTTATCGCTGCTATGCCGACGGAAGTCGCCGCATATTGCGAGGGAGTCCGCAG
The DNA here is from genome assembly GCA_947095585.1 of Nephrocerus scutellatus. Classification (NCBI taxonomy): domain Eukaryota; kingdom Metazoa; phylum Arthropoda; class Insecta; order Diptera; family Pipunculidae; genus Nephrocerus; species Nephrocerus scutellatus. The sequence goes on along the minus strand of OX352761.1, from coordinate 74,097,028 downwards.
AGAGATAACTCTCAACGAAATTGGAATATTAAAATTCACCGAAGACTGTCACTTCGAGACATCACAAAATATAGTCAAGCCCGAAGTGTTTGGGGAATTTCACGTTGTCCAATCACACTTTCATAACGTTAACATGTCGTTGCTGTACCCCACCCTAAAGGACTCCACTGATGAAGGCCCTGAGCCTCCAAGAATCGTTGGAGAAACCATCATAAAACAGTCCGAAGACATACTCAGTAAGGCAATCGGTAATCTAAAGGACGAACAGGAAATCACGGTATGGAAGTCATTCAAGGGACATCCGGTTACACATGTCAGCACAGCTCCAGCTCATCATTGCAGCCTTGACATTCAAGGTCACGTCTGCTTAGAAATGCCGAAAACCCAAAACAACTTCACCTTGGGACATCGAGCACCAACCAGTGCCGCCACCAAAATGGATACAATGGCAGGAATCAGATTTCAACACATTCGAAATCGGGGGGGGGGGGGGGAAATGTGCAGTCTGCACATGCCTAAGTTACGTATCACGTACATCAGCATTTCCCACGCGACGTTATCAGCATACAACGCTGCACATACTTAAGTTGCGTACACCAGCATTTCCCACGCAACGTTATCAGCATACAACGCATTGCACTGCATGAGAGTGTAATACGTTCGTTATCTGTCGAGTGCAGGATTTGCCTTGCGGAGCACAACACAGCCTTATCTTCATCAACCTCTAGGATAGAAGAAGCACCAAACCAGATAAGTGATAAGCAAATACCCTACATGATTTATATTATGCGTATGGTCTTATCACCAATCACACCAATGTAATATACGAGCGCCGCATCCCACAAAGAAATTTATATGACTTCAATGTATATTTAGTTTTAGATTTTAGTATAAATAAGAGGAATTGAAATAAAATTGTACACTTCAAAAAAGTCAGTCTTTGAATTAACTACTGATTCCCACTTCCCAAGGTAAGGGTCAGTAGTTAAAACCACAAACACGAAGCTGCATTGAATATCGATTCCCCCCACCATTGGTAAGGGTCAGTATTTCAAAGCAACTCCAACAGGTTGGATGATGGGAGGGATGCATCTGGATATTTCGTTTAAACACATCTTGAGAAAAAACCGATAAAACAAGCAAGCAAAATACATTCCTACGATGTTCAAGGGATTCGATTGTTTTCGCAATATTTACGGCACCTGCCCAAGCATAGCTCACATGAAGTGCATCCAGCTTGGAAAGTAACTTGCGGTATTATTTATGGGACACGACGGCGATGCTAAGACGGGATCCACATTATGTTTTCGATTTCAGTGAAAATCCCTTATTTTTATTCGTACTGTTCTTCGTAAAGACAGTGAACATCTACATAACGAAAGGCAATGAAATCAAGTTGCTGGAATTTTGACATATAATTATTTGACTTCCTTTCATTCACTTTTTCGTTTCATTAGTAGAAGTAACGCGCCGTTTCCACGTCAAATAACAATAATGCTGCACTTAAATAATTTGCTTGTGTACGCATATGGGCTTCAAATAATGCTGCAATTAATGTAAGCCAAATTGAAGGAAAAATGTTGTAGGATTATTTTAAGCGATTTTCAGGCTCAGCACAAGTAAAAATGGCGAAATTTGAAATTGAAGAGATTGGTCGCACTGCAAACACCGAGACGGAGGGAGAGAAAATTTAGGGTGTCTCCTAATTCGTGCACAATTTACTCACCCAAGCAAATGATTTTATTGTAGCACTATTGTTATTTGACGTGGAAATGGCGGAAACGTCATGGACAAGTTTTCCCGCAACGGTTCGGGAGTAATATCTTCCTTTTCATTACCCTTCACTGTTGTACTTATAGATTTCCAGTTATCATGGAAGGATTTTTCAGCGTGTAGATTGGGTCTTAGACCCAATATATTTCTCCCGAACCGTCGTTGTCAATGTTCATCCAGTTCTGAGCTATGATTAAAGTTTTAAGTCTCTAGCTCAATGGGAAGTTAGTTTAAAATCAATTACAAAATTCCACCCACACAGCCAGACATAGATGAAAGCGAGTTAATAAAAACGTTTTAAAAAATATGATATCGTTCATGGGAAAACATGATAAAACTGTGAATAGATCTACCTAATTATATAATTTGACGATTATAACCAAAAAATACAATATAAAAATAAAAGTATTGTTATTATTATTATTAATTTAATATTTAATATAAATTTTCCTTTTTAAAATCGTGCAACACAAAAGTGAAATGGCTGCACTAAAGTAGATTTCCTTGCAAAAGAGGAAATATAAAAGTTATTTTATTCACAAAAAATAGAAAATCATATTAACAAAGAAAATATAAATATTTTATTTTTTTTAAGGTTGGAGCTATATCAAAACGAATTCGAAAACATATGTTTTTGTTGCATCTGTATCATACACATATTGAGTTTGGTAGTGCAGTAGTTCTGGTTTCGTTCATAATTTCGGTAATCACAGCTACCATTTTATAACGCCCACTAATAAGTATGTACTAAATTTTCTCTTCCTCCGTCTCGGTGGTTGCAGTGCGACCCTTCTCTTCAATTTCAAATTTTGCCATTTTTCTTTGTGCTGACCTTGAAAATCGCTTCAAATAATCCTACAATATTTTCTTTTCAACTCGGCTCACATTTATTGTAGCGTAATGCTACAAGATATGTAAAGCAAATTATTTTATTGTACTATTATTGTTATTTGCCGTGGAAACGGCGCTACTTCTCCTAATGAAACGAGTAAGCGAATGAAAGCAAATCAAATAATTATGTCAAAAGTTTCAGCAACTCGATTTCATTACCTTTCGTAATGTGGATGTTAACTGGTTTTGCGAAGAACAGCACAAAAGAAAATATGGAATTTTCACTGACATCAAAAACATAATCTAGATCCCGTCTAAGCAAGTCTATGCTGGAAGGATGGCTTGAAAGTTGTGAAGATCATTTGCGGAAGGAACGAACTGGACTTCGGCAATAGACCAAAATATGACAATCATAAAAAAGTGGGTTGTGTAATCAGAATTTCGAGAAAAAATTTAAAAAATCAATTTCGAATTAAATTATTCAACCAAAACACTTACTTTAGTAGTTTTTTTTTGTATACAATGCTTACAATTCATATCTATTTGAACTACTGATTCAATGAGTGCCGCTCTAGGGTGATTGTATGCTCTACATGCAAGTCTTGTATTAAGATCCTCTCTACTTAGAGGACCAAGTGTTATTTCTCTCTGTATATAGAGTCCAGCGGATACATGATTTTCTTTAGATGTTATTGGAATCCCTTCTCGAAACCAAGTTACCGTTGGGGTTGGTTTACCTGCGGAAAAAATTCTAATTAAATATGTGTTTATAGAATTTTTCGTAAATCTTCGAAGCTGAATAAAAATTAATCATTAATCAAAATGTGCAAACAATTTTTTAAAAATTGTTCCATATTTCCCTTATATTATTAGTACGAGCAGATTTATTTAACATAAAGCCTTTAAATACAAATTTATGTTACCACCATAAACTGCACATTTGAGGGACACAACATCTCCCTCACTATATGGGCCAACAACGGTAAATCTCTCAATTTCGCCATCATCTATCACTTTGATTCTTTCGGGAGGTGCTGAAAAATACGATATATAAAACAGAAAAGTTGAAACACAATTATTATTCTCTTAATTAAATTAAAAAATAATAAATTTGGAAACAATATTTTATTCAAATGTACTAAAAGGAAAAAATGTATGTTATTTTATAGCGGCAAGGCCCTATATTATAATATAAAATGTTAACATATTGTTACGAAATTCAGGCTTTTGAGTTCGTAAAGGATTTTGCAAATAAAACACAACACAAGTTTATTATTTTACAAATAATAACTTTAATTCACAAACAATAAAATTAACACAATTTATATTGGCGATTACTTTTAAATGCACACAAAAACACTTAATACTTGTACTTAATAATCTTACTTCGGCCTTACGCCTCTATTTATACTCAATCAAAAGTTTCCAGAAACTTGCAATATTTTAGACAGAAATATCTAGAAAAGACCAGAAAATTGTAGCCTTATTCCCTTATTTACAACTAAAGATACTTATATGTAATAAGTCATCTTCTAAAAATAGAATAGTGCTTATTAAATTCTCTATATAAACTTCGCGTGCACGCGGCTGGCTGGTTGGCTGGCTGGCTGGCTGGTCAGATTTTCTGATCAATTTTTAGCCCACTTCCCATGGCCCGATTTTATTGAAATTTTGCACACATGTATATTTCCGGTGACAATACTTTCTATTAAAATTTGAGGCCCCTCGGACCTCGGGTTCGGGGGGCTCTCATACATATATTTTACAAAATTTACCCGATTTTCTTTAAATTTTGTACACATGTGTGTCGATGGGAAACACTTTTTGTAAAAATTTGGAGCGATCGGCACCTTGGAAACCCCAATATACAATTTTTAAATATCGCTATATCGCATCAGATCACGGCAAAGTCTGAGCTCTGTGCTTTGTGAGCAGCGCTGTTCGCTGCGGCTGCGTCATTTCGTGGATGATTTTGCCACAAGGCGAGCACGCAGTGTGTGTGTATCTCCAATTAGAGAATTTACAAGAAAAATTTTAATTTTTATGGGTTGTTTTTTTTTAGTATGCAGTTAGTATAGAGTTTTAAAAAAAAGAAAACGCGATACAATTGGGCATAATGATAAGACTGACCCATATTGTTCACGCAACACAAAATAAAACAGATGCTCACGCAACACAAAATAAAACATCACAACACTTAAGATGTCTGTTGATAACACAATCAAAAGGAGATAACTGAAAGAAAATAGAACTAGAAAATAACTCAAAATGATTCCTAATTTATACTTATCTTTAATGTTCAAGTTGGCTAGAATTCTATTAATTTTCATAAATAACAATTTATATTTGGTCACTTTAATTTTCAATAACAAAAAACTTGTTTGTCTTAATACTTTGACGTTCATTGAAATACATAGAACGCCAGAGACATCTAGTATTCACATTTATTTATATCAATACCTTTTGCGATAATAGTCACCTAGGGTAAAGTATAAATACTAATTTTATATCTTTTGTAAGAGGTAGAAATTGCTACTTCCTACTTCATCAAATGTCAAGCCATGCGGACATAAAATTATCGTACCATAAAATATATATATATATATATTTATATATATATGTATTATAAGGTTATTAAAAATTTGAAATTTTTATACAATAACGAAATTAAAAGACTTTAAATGAGCTTTGAGTCTCATTATTGGTGTCAGATGTGGGGAAGTATCCCTGTTATATTCTATACGTCCCTCTTGTATGACGTCCCAGCATTAACTGGCTTTATTATTCATGTTTATGTATTACAATTCATTACGCTACATACCTTATGCTACATACGCTACATACATTATGATACAATTTCCTTTTTTTTTAATAGATTCTCATCTACTTTTGTTTTATCATTTGGCCATCCATTCTGACTCAGAGTTTTCAATTTACTCAATATAATATCTTCCTCAGTATTTTTTCTAAAATCAGATTTTCTTTCCTCGCTAACGTTAATGGATAATACTGCTTCTGATATAGTGGTATCTTCCTCAAACTTGCCTGTATCTTCATAATATCTTGATAAATAGTCTGCTATGTGTACATGGTTTCCTGAGCACGGATTTTGGCCGCAAATGTGAAAAACTCACATCTTAACCGTCTTAACCGCAAGTTCATAGTATTAGTAGATATTGTGTGTAGTAGTATGATTTTTAAAGCATGCGCATAATTTGATTTTGCTTTAATGTCAACAGCAGTGGTACTCGTTGTTTCCACCTCAAATAACAAAAATGCTACAATAAAATAATTTGCTTGGGTGAGTAAAATTATAGAGTTATCGCTGAAATGCATTCATAGCAAAAATTAAAGAATAAATTTAGAACACATGTTATCGCATATTCGGTAATTAATAAGCAAAGTAATAAAAAGAATAAAGGTAAATTGAAAAATATAACAAATGTTATTAAAAAAAAAAATTAATAAAAATAAAAATTATATGAGAACAGGAAAAATAAACGAACATAAATAGAATAAAGAGAACAAAAAAACAACTGTGCAAAATGGTTAAAAGAGTTTAGTGAGCAAGGGCGCCCTATATTGAGCTTGGTAGTGCATTAAATGTGGTTTCGTTCATAATTTCGGTGATCACAGCCAAAACCTTCTCTATAGAAAGCGCAACTGTTTCTCTGATACACGGATACATGCTAAAAAATATCGCAAATGTTTATGGAATGGTAATCAACAAAAGAGCAAAATCAATATTTACGTTTCTCGCTCTTTGCGCTTCCACCAGTAAGCGCGTTTCATAAAATGCTTCTGCTTATTTTTTGTACACTCCCATCACATCCCACAAACACAGACGCGTTTGAGATAGTTTCACTGCATTAGTATGCGTACAGTTGGGCTTTCTATAGAGAAGGTTTTGATCACAGCTAACAATTATAACCAAAACCTTCTCTATAGAAAGCCCAACTCATCGCATACTAATGCTGTAAACCAATCCCAAACGCGTCTGTGTTTTTGGAATGTGAATACAGTGTACAAAAAATAAGTAGGCGCAAAGAGCGAGAAACGAAAGATGTGGTAGTGGGAAACAGAAAAAGTTTTTATGGATTTTGCTCTTTTGTTGATTACTAATACAAATACGTTTGGGATAAATCTAAGCATGTATCTGTGTACGATCGGAACAGTTGGGTTTTGTATAGAGAAGGTTTTGATTATAACGCCCACTAATACATGTGTTCTAAATTTTCTCTGCCTCCGTCTCGGTGTTTACACTGCGACCCTTCTATTCAAATTCAAATTTCGCCATTTTGATCTGTGCTGACCTTGAAAACCGTTTAAAATAATCCTACAACATTTTTCCTTCAATTCGGCTCACATTTATTGTAGCATTATTTGAAGCCCGTATACGTGTACATGCAAGAAGCAAATTATTTTATTGTAGCATTATTGTCGTTTGAGGTGGAAACAATGAGTAACACTTTGGTGAGACTTTTTCACACCTAGTTTTGAGTACGTGAGTTGTCGTCTGCATTAGACAAAATCGAACCAATTCAGAATTTGTACTAGAATCTTATACTAGAATCTGCTATTAAATTACTCTAAGCCAAAGAAAGAAAAAACATCACTCAACTTTAAAATTGTATGCTATACACCTCGTACGTATACGAACTGACATCTCACATTCAGGTGAGTTTTTCTCATTTGCGGCCAAAATCCGTACTCTGGCATGTATTTAACTGTAACATCAAAATTTAACAACTTTAACCGCATTCTTTGCAACTTCGTGGACGGAATTTTATGTATTTGCTTATTCATAATCGATTCGAATGGTTTCAAAATTGGTGAATTCAAAATAAAATTTTTGATCTTATCAACTGCCCTTGTATGTAAATCTAACTAATTGAAAATTATATTTTTTTAAGAGTTCCCTCAATGGGTATGTTAGTTCTGCTAAATTTGGAATGAACGCTCTTAAGTAGTTAATGACACCCAAAAACTTTTGCAGATCCTTCTTATTTTGCGGATTCTTCATATTCTGTATTGCTCGTATTCGGCCTTTATCAGGACGAACACCACTTTCAGAGAACACATGACCTAGGTACTTAATTTCCTTTGCATTATTCTGAATCTTATCTGGATTAAACTTAATATTATTTTCTCGAGTCCTGTTAAGAACGGCAAGAAGATTCGCGTCATGTTCTTCCTGCGTTTTACCAAAAATAACTATATCGTCTATATAAATGCATACTCCTCTCAACCCACTGAAGTTATTTTCATTCATTTTTTGAAAAACCTTAGGAGCTATCTTTACCCCAAACGGATGTCTATTGCAATCATATAGGCTGTAGGGTGTTGCAAATGCACATAGTTTTCGTGATTCCTCTGTCAACTCAACGTGCCAAAATCCATCTTTCAAGTCTTTCTCGAGTCCTGTTAAGAACGGCAATAAGATTCGCGTCATGTTCTTCCTGCGTTTTACCAAAAATAACTATATCGTCTATATAAATGCATACTCCTCTCAACCCACTGAAGTTATTTTCATTCATTTTTTGAAAAACCTTAGGAGCTATCTTTACCCCAAACGGATGTCTATTGCAATCATATAGGCCGTAGGGTGTTGCAAATGCACATAGTTTTCGTGATTCCTCTGTCAACTCAACGTGCCAAATCCATCTTTCAAGTCTAATACACTGAAAAACCAAGCTTCATTTAAAGTGGTCATTATTTCTTCTATCTTTGGAATCAAAACTATTTCCTCAATTAGACATTTATTTAACTCCATAGGATCCAAGAATATCCTTAAACTTCTATTTTTCTTTTCCACAATAATTAAATTGCTAACCCAATCTCTCTTATCCATCTTGTCCAATGTGGACTTAAGACGTTCCATTAATTTTAAAGGAATCCGCCTAGCCGAACGCACCACAGGGACTGCATTTTCTTTAATTTTAATTCTATATTTTTGTGGAAATTTACCTATTCCAGAAAATTAATCACCATATGTCCTGACAATTTCATCCTTTGACAAACTAGAGCTGAGAGAACTGAATCAAGCCGTTGCATTTGTTTTGAATTGAATCAACTCTACTCAAAAATGTAAACTGTACACAAGTTTGAAGGCCTAGGATCGGGACATAATTTCCTTCAACAATTACGAATTCTTCTATACTCACCTCATTTCTACGAATACATTTAAGTGTGCAAACTCCAAGTGGCACAATCCTTGAACTTCCATATGCTTGTAGAACGGTGAAACTTGGACGCAAAACAGCTGGTATATTCAAGTCCTTAAAAATACTCTCAGGGAGTATGTTCACATCTGCGCCGGTATCCAGCTTAAATTCTACAAATTTATCATTTATTTTAATAGATTCGACCCAACACCCTGACGAAACTTGCAGATCCAGATGATTGGTTGGTACTTTTGAGTCTACTGAATGAACATAAAACCCATTATTAGACTCTAACTCTTCTTCATTCGAATGTATATGCCTGACATTTTTTACTTTACAAGCAACAGCAAAATGATTGAATCGAGAACAATTATTACATTTTTTACCAAAAGCTGGACATTTTCTTCGCCTATGCTGACATGCAATACTGACAACAATTTTGTATAACATCATCTGGTCTTTGAGAATAATTTTGATTACCACTCATCGTTGATTTGTCTCTAAAATGCTGTCTCCCTTTAACCTCATACACCGACGATTCTGGTTTCTGAATATGTACAATTTGCTCTCTCGTTGCCTCTACCGCCCTGCCTCTTTCCACTGCTTTCGAAAAATCCAGCTTATCTTCTTGAAGCTTTTTGTCGTAGACGCCAAGCACTATGCGATCTCTTAACATCTCGTTCTCGCTGCTGCCAAACTCACATGTCCGCACCAGCCGCTTCAAATCCATCAGAAAGACGTCGAACGGTTCACCTTCGCTTTGATTACGGTTATAAAACATGAACCTCTCGTAGACTGTGTTTTTTTTTTGGTGAAAAAAAATCATCAAATGCTTTTACAACCTCGTCATAATTCCGATTTGCTTCTGGTAAATTGAATGTGTTGAAAATTTCCAAAGCTTCTTCTCCAAGTGCATTTAAAAATGTTGCTGTTTTCACTGCATCAACTTTTCTAGATACGCCTGACGCCGTCATGAAAATGTCGAAACTCTGTTTAAACCTGCGCCAATTTTTGGAAATATTTCCAATTAAACTCAAATCGCTGACTGGTTTGATAACACCAAATTCCATAATTCCAGAGTTTTTACTCAAGTTTGATTTGCAATCAATAAAACTTTTTTCCTTGTCCACTGACCTTTCCAAATAATTTTTTATTCCGTCACTTTTACTTGATTCTGTTTCTCAACACTTTACATTTTTTCATTTTTCGAACTTGCAATCACCATTCTTCACATATAATCATACATAAGTCTTAGGCTTTTACTCCGGCTGCGCCATGTTATATTCTATACGTCACTCTTGTATGACGTCCCAGCATTCACTGGCTTTATTATTCATGTTTATGTATTACAATTGATTACGCTACATACCTTATGCTACATACATTATGCTACAATCCCAAACCAACACGCACATTTCGGAATCATTAATAATTCACATATCATCAGCTCAGCCGTGCTTAGCCTTATTACTTTACAACAGGAGGACACCAAGAACTTCGGATAACCTCAATAAATACGTTAGGAAAGTAATTTGTGAATTTGGTGAATGCCAATAAAACCATGTGCGGGTAATAAAAAACAACCCATAAAAATTTAAATTCATCTAATCGCAGAAATTGATATGGGAGCCCCTCGATCCTGGTTCATTTTTTAAATTCTCTATATTAACTTCACTTGCCCGTGGCTGGCTGGCTGGCTGGCCAAATCTTGTGATCAATTTTTAACCCACTTCCTACAGCCCGATTTTATTGAAATTTTGCACACATGTATACCTCCCAAGACAACACTTTCCATTAAAATTTGAGGCCCCTCGGGCCGCGGGGTCGGGGGGCTCTCATACAAATATTTTACAAAATTTACCCGATTTTCTTTAAATATTTAAATACACATGTGTGTCTTCGATGGAAAACACTTTTTGTAAAAATTTGGAGCGATCGGCCCCTTGGGGATCCCAATATACAATTTTTAAATATCGCTATATCGCATCAGATCACGGCAAAGTCTGAGCTCTGTGCTTTGTGAGCAGCGCTGTTCGCTGCCGCTGCGTCATTTGTGAATGATTTTGCCACAAAACGAGCACGCAGTGTGTGTGTGTGTGTGTGTGTGTATCCCCGATTAGAGAATTTACAAGAAAAATTTTAATTTTTATGGGTTGTTTTTTTATTTTTTTATTTTTTTATTGTAGGAGAAAATAATCGAAAGAGACATTTGACATCAGATGTCAAATTTGAAAATGCTCAGATCATTTTATTCTGAGCACTTAGAGCACGCTCATACTCTGAGCAAATAAGAAACACGAGCATTTTCTTGAGAACTCTTTGACTGCTCTGAACTAATTGATGAAAACGCCAAATGACAGAATATTGTGAAAACTTGTTGTTCTGTCTATAAGTTGATATCGACAACAAAAAACGACATCAAGAAAAATACAATTCAGTAAATAAGTAAGTTAGTTGAATTAGGCATAAAACATTTATGTCTCGTTTCATTTGCTGGGTTAATTTGTGTGTGAGCTAAGATTTCTCTCTCTCTCCACCAACAAAACCAAGCAGCGCAGCCGACTGCGCAGGACACACCGCACTGAGTCATTAAATTGCGACGGTATCTGATGCCACTTTATGATATTTAAAAAAATGTATAAGGGCCTTGCGGCCGAACCCGGGGCCCGATCACTACCAAATTTTAGAAAAAGTATTGTTTATTGGGTATACACATGTGTGTAAAATTTGAAAAAATCGGGTAATTTTTATTTTAAATTTGTATGGGAGCCCCACGAACTCGGGGCCCAATCACTTCCAAATTTTAAAAGAAAGTATTTTCACCGGAAATACACATGTGTACAAAATTTCAGGAAAATCGGGATTTAGGAAGTGCGTTAAAAATTGATAATTTAAAAAAAAATTGTATGGGAACCCCCAGACCCCGGGGCCCGATCGCTTCAAAAATTTTACAAAAAGTTTTGTCCATCGGAGATACACATGCGTATAAAATTTGAAGAAAATCGGGAACTTTTTTCATAAAATTTGTATATGTGCCCTCCGACCCAGGGGCCCGATCTCTCCAAAAAATTTACAAAAAGTCTAGACAAAACGTTTGAAAACATTTTTGTGCTGCTAAAGTTCTAAATTCTTGATTCATTAGAAATAGAGAAGAAATCTAGATCAGATTTTGAAGAATTGTATTTTTTGGTAAAGCCAGCTGCAACTGCACATTTGTAGACTGCATAAAGAAAAAACGCCCATTGACACAAAAAATACTGATCAAAGGCACGCCTGTACGATTACCTAAAATTGAAATAAAACCGTTCTCGGGAGATTATACGAAGTGGTTAGAATTTCATGAAGCATTCAATACACTTGTTCATGACAATGAAATGTAAAACGATGTTTCAAGGTTTCAGTACCTACGAAATTCATTAACAAGTAGTGCATCTCGAGTGATAGACTCACTCGAACTAACAGGGCAGAATTATCACGCGGCTATTAATCTACTATCAGAGCGGTATAACAATAAATTTATATTGTTGCATAAAAGGCAATCGCGAAACCATCGGCCAACCAGCTTCACGAACTTATTGATTGCATCAATGCTCACCTACGCTCATTAACCTTATTAGGCCGACCCACTCAACAATGGGACGATTTAATAGTGCATATTATTTATACAAAAATTGCTCCTGAAACTCGCGGTAAATGGGATGACGAATCTCCAGCTGATCGTTTATGCACATTGGAAGAACTGTTCAAATTTCTAAATCGTCGATGCCAGAATTTAGAAGGTAGTAGTACTCTTTAGCCGCACGATAGTTATGTGGAATGAATTGCCTGATTCTGTGTTTCCGCATTTATATGATCTGCAGTCGTTTAAGACACGCGTGCATAGACATCTCAACTTTTCCTCTCCCTAATTGCCTAACGACCACGCTGTGCTAAGCATTATAAGGGTGCAAACCCCTTTAGCGCGTGTACATTATAAAAAAAAAGAAGAGGTCATGAATCGGGGAAAGATTTAAGACCACTTAGTCTACCGTCGTTTCTGCATAAAACGCTGGAGGGAATCTTAGACTAGCATATATGACTAAGCTTCGAAGATACAGTCGTATCGAAATACCAGAATGCTTACCTTAAAGGCAGGTCCACAGAGACTGCCCTCCATGAGGTAATACACCCTTGCCGCTTTTATCGATATAAAAGTCGTCTTTATATCCACATTGATGCCATTCAGGAGGCTCTCACTCAGTTAGGGGTAGAGCAGCTCTTAATACGGTGGATCATTTCCATGCCAAGTAGCAATCTGGGCAGTAGCAGTATTATCAAATCATTCGACAGAGGCACTCCACATGGGGGTGCGATCTCGCCCCTTCTACGCCTTCTGGGTATAAACAAGGTCACTTGAGGTGGACAGGACGAAGGTTGTTGCGTATGCAGACGACGTGGTGATACTTGTGTCAGGACAGTACCATTCCGTGATCAGTGAGGTCATGGAAAGGGCTCTAGGAAAGGTTAGCTCATGGGCTACCGGTTGTGGCCTAGAGGTTAACTCTGACAAAACTGAAATGGTACTTTTCACCGCTTATTTCAAAATACCGGACTTTGCACTGCCTAAGCTCAATGGCTAGAGACTTAGGCTTTCATTAGAAGCAAAATAACTCAGCTGGAAGTCGAATATAGAATTTAGGGCTAAGAAAGCCTGCAGTGTCCTATATGCTAGCAGCAAAACTATTGGCAAGAAATGGGGACTGCATCCGAGGATGGCTCTGTGGCTGTAAACAGCAGTGGTGCATCCTATTCTTACTTATGGTGCGCTGGTCTGGTGGCCGGCTATTAATAAAAAGCACAATGCCAGCAAGATTGGTAGAATACAGAGATCAGCCGCTGTTGGCATAACTGGAGCACTTCTACCTCCCGACCTATTTATTAAATTCATTGCGGCGTGCAGCGTGGTCCGGCTCAGATAATCTGGGTGGTTTGGTAACAAACCGTACGGCCACTGCAATATACTGCAGTTGTTACCAAAGTAGTTGATACCATCTTCAACCGACTACTGCACTTCTAAACTTCCCTTCAATCCTAGCCTTGCCGTAGAGTTTCCAACTCGAGAAAGTGGGAAGTACGGGACAGCTGTGGAGCTCTTTGATGTAACTCTATTCACCGATGTATCCAAGATAAGTAATAGAGTTGGTGCTGGAGTTTACTCTGAAAACCCTAACCTTTTAAGGTCCTTCAAGCTACCTGACTCTGCTAGTATCTTCGAATATCTAAGCGATAAAAGAGGCTTGCAGGGCCTTATCTCACAGTACCGCAATACCGGACGTGCTGGCGAAGAAGGGCGTCACACTGAACGCAGACTGCGCCGAGACAGTCAGCTGTCCTCAGAGCTCCATTAGGCAACGTATTATCTCCTTCCTTACCACCGAAGCACAGCTAAGGTGGAGTAATTTGACCAATTGCATCACGTTCCAGAGTGGTTGCAATAACCACGGCCCACTGGCCGCAGCCAAACTGGGAATCACACACCATACCTTTGACAAGAGCTGTTTAGATATGAATGAGAAAGGAACTCTCACAGAACACACAACCATTTTTCGTTACATTAGGTCTCCTGAGGACTGTGGAGCAAAATCGCGCCCTATAGCAATATTTGAGGACCTCGCCAAGTCAGCAAGGACCGCCACTCTACCTAATTATATACCTTGTCAAACTTGCTCTTGTGAACTATAAATTGCTTATACGATCATGCCTATATCAAGGTAACGTTTAGTTGATTCACCATTAAGATTTCCTCTCATACGCAGCAATATTGATTTTTTCTAAGCACCGAGATATCGGATCTCAGATTAGGGTTATTTCTTGGATTTGAATAGTATGAGCTAAGGTTCATGACATGATTAAAAAAACACTAAATGGTTAGCGTGGTTCTTTAAATTTATGTAATTTTTTTTAGCCTCAATTATTCCAGATTTCCATTAAAAACATTCCTGTTATTTTATAACAGTTCTAATTGCTTCAGATCCACCACCTATTTTATTTTCTACCTTTTAGGGGGCAGTTATGCTTCAATAAAAGTATTTTTTTTAAAAAAAGTTTTATATGTTTTTATTTTATACTTTTTAGTTTTTAATCAAATATGTTTATATAATTTCAATAAAATGAAGATGGGATGGTAATTTGTAGACCTCTAAAAGGCCTCCAAAAAATATTCCCAAGACTCACAAAACACCCCTTAAGACCCTGAAAGGACCCCAAAAACACGCCCACTCGAAACCACCTCACGAACCTCTAAAGAGCACCCTCCATACCGCCCTCAAGACCCCGATCACGACCTCCATTAGGACCCACTTATGGCCTCCTTCAAACTCCTTAAAGACCCTCTCAAAACTCACTCAGACCGCTCTTACACCATCCTGAAGACCTCTATCTAGATCCTCTTAAGAAACCCTTAATATCTCCCCTATAGCCCCCTAAATACACCAACAAAGACCCCCAATAAACCCCAAAATAACTCCTGCAAGACCCTCTCGAGACCACCTTACGACTTCTTAAAGACCACCCACAAGACCACCCACAAGACCACCCCCAAGACCCCACTAAAGACCATCTTAAAACTCCCTCAAGACCCCGCTCAAGACCTCCATTAGGACCCACTCAAGGCCTTCTTTAAGCCCCATTAAATACCCTTTCAAAACTCACTCAATACCACTCTCAAACCCCCCTCGAGATCTCTATCAAGATCCTTTTAAGAAACCCTTAAGACCTCCCCAATAGCCCCTCAACACACTCACAAATTCCCCTATAAGACGCTTTCGAAGATCATCAAAAACTCCTAAAGAATACCTCAAGACTTCGTAAAACCGCCCAAGATCAACCAAAATCAAAAAACAAGAATAGAACTACTTCCGAACAGTAAGGCAATTCTAAAATAATTTTTTACAGATGTAGAAAAATTGGCCACCAATAAACTGAGTGTCCACAGAAAGACGAAAAACCATCACAAAATACGAAGAATGCAGAAAATTGTCTGCTTTTCTCATCAGATGATCCATAGAATGCATTGCAATCGTAGGTAAGTCCCAGAGTCAGTCGTGTTATTTGGACAGCGGATGTTCTTCTCATATGTGCAAGAACTCAAACGAATTTTTAAACATCGAAAAGGTAGTGAATGAGAAGCTACACTTGGCAAGTAGTGCATCAGCCGAAATTGAAGCCCGTGGACGAGTATCGACTCAACTTCAAGAAGATGAAGTAACTAAGCAGATGGAATTATCAGATGATCTATTCGTACCAGACGCAATATTGCAAAATACCTTATTGGGCTGGGTAATTTCTGGAAGGTCAACAATAAACGCTCAACACACTTACTCTTGTAACGTTGCAAATGTTGATGACGTGGAAGAGCAGGAAACAAACAAACTTCTTCAAAGATTCTGGGAAATCGAAACCTGTGAACCAAACCTAGCCACTCTGATTCCTGAGAAAGAGAATTGTGAGCAGCATTTCAGTGATACTGTTGCCCGAGATTCACAAGTAAATTTATTTATTTATTTATATTCCCGTACCATGGCTGAAAAACGTTTCTTCAGCTTAGAGGCCCGACTAAGCAAAAATACAGAATTGAAGCAGCAGTACAGTCAGTTTCTTGAAAAATATCAATCACTGGGCCACATGAGAGCTCTTGACGATGAGAACATTGCTCACCATCATTATTACATGCCGCACTATTGTGTGCTGAAGCCAGAAAGCACATCGAAAAAACTCCGCGTCGTTTTCGATGCGTCGGCCAAAGGTCGTCATCAGGAAGGTCGTTAAATGATATATTAATGGTTCCCGTGGTCCAACAAGACCTGCTATCAATTTTATTACGATTCCGCACTCATTCTATCGTATTTAGTGCAGATATTGTAAAAATGTATGGCCAGATAAGAGTGAACGAAGACGATGCTCACTTTCAATATATCCTATGGCGTAATACACCGGATGACAAGTTAACAACTTTTCAATTGCAAACTGTTACATATGGCACGGCGCCCACGCCATATCTAGCAACAAATTGCTTGTAGCGACTTGCACTAGAGGAAAGGAATAATTATCCGTGGGCTAGCGAAGTAAAACTAAGGAACGTATATATGGATGATGTGCTAACCGGCTCCGAGTCATTGGAAGATGCAATTTGTGTAAAAACTCAAACCATCGACATGCTAAGCACGGCTGGAATGGAACTAAGGAAATGGTGTTCCAATCACCCAGCTTTACTATCAGATATTCCAGCTGAAAATCGCGAAAAATTACTGAATCTTGATGACGGCGATGTAATCAAAACACTAGGCTTATTTTGGCAACCTCAATCTGACCATTTTTATTTCAATGTGAAGCTGTTAGAAAACGCAAACCGTATAACAAAACGTACGGTCTTAGCAGACATCGCAAGGATTTTCAATCCGTTTGGGTTAACCGGACTAGTCATAATACTTGCAAAAATATTCATGCAACAATTGTAGCTATTGAAACAAAATTGGGACGCAGCCTTACTACAAAACATACATACAAAATGGCACAATTTTAGAACGAGCTTATAGCTTCTGAATAATTTTCGCATTGATAGATATCTATTTTCAGATGCAGCAACAAAATCAATCCAGTTGCATAGATACGCCGATGCTAGCTAGAAGGCTTATGGATGTGCGATTTACATACGTAGTATTAACTCAAACCACGCGATCACAGTCAAGCTACTTTGCGCTAAATCAAAGGTAGCACCATTGAAAACCACCCCATTGCCCGGACTAGAATTGTGTGCAGCACAATTACTCGCACAACAAATGGAGAAAATTGAGCCGATTCCTAATATAAACATTGAGAAGAAGTTTTATTGGACGAAAATTGCGCTCCCTTGGATTGGAGGTCATCCATCATATTGGAAAACATTCGTCGCAAATCGAGTTGCAAAAATCCAAGAAATCAGCTTAAAGGACGAGTGGAAACACGTTGATTCTAAAAACAATGCTGCTGATGTCATTTCACGAGGAGTTACGCTGGAAGAATTTGGCAACGTTTCAAGTTGGTTTAATGGTCCAGAGTATTTGTTATTGCCGGAAGATTTCTGGAATGTCAAGAGATCCTGGTGCGAATTGGATAGTCCTGAACGAAGGCTCGAGAAATGGGTACTTATGACAACGCAAGTTGACAACGAATACTTACTTCAGCGTATCAAATTTAAAAACAACTTTATTTTTTTTTCGGTTTTTTAGTTCAGAGATTAGTTTTAGGCACTTCCGAGTGAACAAGCGATGTTAGAATCTAAAAAGCAACTTCCTAACAAAAATCATATAAACAGTTTATCCGTTTTCCTAGACGATGAAAGGGTAATTCGAGT
This sequence comes from Nephrocerus scutellatus, assembly GCA_947095585.1. Taxonomy (NCBI): domain Eukaryota; kingdom Metazoa; phylum Arthropoda; class Insecta; order Diptera; family Pipunculidae; genus Nephrocerus; species Nephrocerus scutellatus. The sequence continues at coordinate 74,078,890 of OX352761.1, read as the reverse complement.
TGGTGGACGACTTCAACTCTCCGAAATTCCTTATAGTTCCAAACATCCAATCCTGTTACCATCCTAGCATTTCTTAACACTTACCCTCCTTAATTATCTTCATATAAAACATTTACATGGAGGTCCACAGGCCTTACTCGCTTCCGTAAGACAAAAATATTGGCCACTACAAGGAGGACTTGTTCAAAAGGTGTTACGGAATTGTATTAGATGTGTTTTAAAACTAGGCCAATCTGCATGCATTAGATAATGGGAAATTTGCCTCTAGAACGCATTAAATGTTCGCCACCATTTTCTAATGTCGGCGTGGACTATTGTGGTCCAGTTTATGTGCACTACAAAATAAGAGGGAAGGCTCCTATCAAGGCATACATATCCGTCTTCGTATGTTTTGCAATAAAGGCCGTGCATCTCGATTTGGTGACAGAATTAACAACTGCTACATTCATTGGGGCAGCACTCAAAAGATTTGTGTCAACAAGAGGATTGTGTTCAAATATATTTTCCGACAATGGGACTAATTTTGTCGGAGCAAACTCCAAATTAAATGAGTTATTCAATTTATTCTCTTCGCAGGAACATTCGCATATGTCAAGCAGATGGAATAACGTGGCACTTCGCTCCACCTGCGTTACCGCACTTTGGCGGGTTATACGAAGCAGCGGTGAAATCTGCGAAATTTCACATGAAACAGGTGGTTGCAAACTCCTCTTTGACGTTCGAAGAGTTAAACACCGTCATAAAACAAATAGAGGCCGTATTAAATTCGCGGCCATTAACTCCAAGTTCTTCATATCCAGATGACTTCACTGCCATTACGCCCAGTCACTTTCTTATTGGCAGGCCATTAAAAGCATTATTGAGCCGAATATGAAGACGAAAACATTTTAACGTTAAAAAGGTGGAGATTCGTTCACCAAATTCACCAGAACCTGGCAGGACTTCAGCATCGCCGGAAGTGGACGTCGAAAGAACGAAATGTGGCGGTTGGAGAATTAATAATTTTGAAGGATGAAAACCTTCCACCGCTAAAGTGGCGACTTGGGCGAATCGTTGCTATTCATTTAATGTTCAAGTTGGCTAGAATTCTATTATTTTTCATAAATAACAATTTATATTTGGTCAATTTAATTTTCAATAACAAAAAACCCAAAAAGTGCACATGTGTATCTCCAATTAAAGAATTTACAAGAAAAATTTTAATGGCTTAAATAATTTAAGAAAGTGTATATTGTTAGATCTTAAAAATGCAATTTTCTTTCAAAAAAGACCAATAGCAAGCTTGTAGCTGGAAGCGTTCAAGAGTTATAGGGTGTGAAGTCATGTAAGGTCAAAAGTACGTTTTCGTTCATTTTACAAACTTTCATTTTTAACCCTGCTCTTGTTGACCGAATGCATTTATATTATAAGGTAGATTTGTAGAAAGTTGAATATGCTTTAATATTGCATTTGTCAAAAAAAATTATCCGAGAGCAATTTTCGAAATATTCGCGTTTGAAAATAAAATTTAAAAAAAGAAAATTTTTTTTTAGATTTTGACTACGTTTATATTGGTAACGGTTTCAAGAATTAAAAAAAACAACCCATAAAAATTAAAATTTTTCTTGTAAATTCTCTAATCGGGGATACACACACACACACACTGCGTGCTCGTTTTGTGGCAAAATCATTCAGAAATGACGCAGCGGCAGCGAACAGCGCTGCTCACAAAGCACAGAGCTCAGACTTTGCCGTGATCTGATGCGATATAGCGATATTTAAAAATTGTATATTGGGGTCCCCAAAAGGCCGATCGCTCCAAATTTTTACAAAAAGTGTTTTCCATCGAAGACACACATGTGTACAAAATTTAAAGAAAATCGGGTAAATTTTGTAAAATATTTGTATGAGAGCCCCCCGACCCCGCGACCCGAGGGGCCTCAAATTTTAATAAAAAGTGTTGTCTTGGGAGATATACATGTGTGCAAATTTCAATAAAATCGGGCTGTAGGAAGTGGGTTAAAAATTGATCACAAGATTTGGCCAGCCAGCCAGCCACGGGCAAGTGAAGTTAATATAGAGAATTAAAAAAATGTACATTATTTTTATTTAATTTAATTTTCTTTCAAAAATGATCAACATTGATCTTGTAGCTAGAAGCGTTTAAGAGTTACAGGGTGTGAAGTGATGTAAGGTCAAAAGTACGTATCTTCACATTGAAACGCTACGTACACCGCAGGGGTTGAAAATAGACCCCCCCTTTCCATACGATTTTTTTCACGAAATTAACCAAGGAATCACCCTTTAAGTTTTTGCCACCTTAACGGATACACCCTGTATATGTACTAGCTGACCCGACAGACGTTGTCCTGTCCCACTTTCAATAAAGTTGTTTGTGATCGTTTTGTGAACTTGTGAAAAGCTATTTGTTTTGCGATATCGCGTCACAGTATTAGTCACATCAGTATTAGCAGAAATACCCGGCATTTCCCGGCTGTCCCATACCACTGACCTCCCGCCCACTGACGCCACGCCCACTTACACCCGCGTTTCCCGGCTGCCCCATCCCACTGATCCCCGCCCACTGAACTCCCGCCCACTGACGCCACGCCCACTTACACCCGCGTTTCCCGGCTGACCCATCCCACTGACCCCCGCCCACTTACACCCCACGAGAATTTGAGCCAAATCGTTCCAATAAGAATTTTAGAAAAAAACGATACCAGCGCCATCTGCCGGGCTAATTAGTGAATCTAAACCATCCAGGGCGTCACCCAAACGCATACAAAAAAAATCATTCAAATCGGTCCAGCCGTTTAGGAGGAGTTCAGTGACATACACACGTACAGTAGAATTATATGTATAAAGATATAGATTTGTCATTTTCAATGGTGAATATTTTATTATATATTTTGACAATGTCATTAAGTTTTTGAATTTACGTTGTACCCTTTTGAAAATGGTAGCAAAGTAACCGAAACGTCGGGATATGATAAACCATAATTCGAAACGAGATTATGCACACGTAGTTTCATCAAGTCTACAAGGACCACTTGCTGTAATAGAGTCGTGGGCTAAGAAGGCCGGGCTTAAAACGTACATCTCTATCTTAAAAATATGAGACCGCTTATTGGCGGACAATTTTAAATTCCTAGCTCTCCTCCTCCTAGCTCAGATTCTTTGTCTTGGTGAGCCAACCTACGAGTATTTTGTAATTTTTAGTTGTAATGACGTCAACTAGAAAGATATGCGGAACCCTTGGAACCGATTTTTAACTTATCATTGTTAATACCACTTGTTCGTACTGAGTACACACAGCTGACTATGGCAATATTCCGCAAATTTATCACGCAATACATTTATTTTCTCCATTTTAGTACATTTAAATAAAAGCTTGTTTTGAAAAAATTATTTTTTCCTTATTTATTATTGGTTGTTTTTTTTCTTTAAGAACTTCCTTTTCGTAGACATAAACCTTCGGGTTTGTATGTCATACTGCTGATGCGTGTGCACTTGTTGAGAAATGATCAGTAAGTCGGCATTGACCTATATTGAGTGCAACGGCGTGTGCAAAGGCAAAGGGAATTTTGTTATTTTTATGAGTTTCCTGTTCGTTGACGTCAACCGTTGGGTTCGTACTTGTTGGCCATTGCGTGAAGATTTCGTATATCATATTGTTACGAAAAGTAGTAAGTAGCGCATATAATAGAATTAGAATCCTAAGATAAATCGCAATGTAAATACTACATACTTAAAGTAAGCAAATGCTACGAAAAGTAGTTGGTAGTGCAGAAGGTTAGAATCCTAGATAAATCGCAATGTAGAACTAAGAAAATACTGCATACTAAAAATAAGCATTTTTATTTAACATACTTTTAGGCTGTAAGACATTAGATTATTTAAAATTTGAAATGTAACCGCCTGCAAGTTTGAATCATTGTGTACTGGTCAAACAAGTAGTCAAACCGGTTTGTGCGGTTTGCCCAGTTTTTGTAAAAGAACATGATTGAACATGTAGTCTATTTTTAGAAGATGACTCATTACATATAAGTATCGTTAGTTGTAAATAAGGGAATAAGGCTACAATATTCTGGTCTTTTCTCGACATTTCTGTCTATAATATTGGAAGTTTCTGGAAGCTCTTGATTGAGTATAAATAGAGGCGTTAGGCCGAAGTAAGCTTATTAGTTGTTTGGAATTTAACCAGTGCAGTTAAAAAGCTCTTGCTTGCAGAATTATTGTAAAGTACAAGTATTATAAGTGTTTTTGAGTGCATCTAAAAGTAATCACCAGACAATAAAATTTTGAAAATTGTGAGACAGTAAATTTTGCAAATCGTTGAACAATAAATTAATTGGTGGTTTTGCTAGTTTTGAGACAGTAAATAAATTAAGTGAAATTTTACAAAGCGATAAACAGTAAATAATAAAATGGAAAGTGCAGTGAATGTTTAATCCTATAGTTCCCATGAGCTTAAAAAAGAGCTTGGAAGGCGACGTCTTAGCACCGCTAGAAATAAGCAAGAGTTATTTTTCCGATTGCAACAAGTCGTTAAAGGGAAAAAGCAGCAAGCTGGCGAAGTGTTTTCAATTGAGACGGAGTTAGTGGAGCGAAAAACGGCTACTTCGGAAGATAAAGAAGCACCAAAAATGAAAACGATGTTTAATGCTCTAATGCACCAATTGAAGCAGCAAAGTGAACAAATGAAGCAGCAAAGTGAACAATCGCAGCAACAAAGGGAAGAGTTAAGAAAAGATTCGAATTTTCAAATTAGTGATAAGTTTGAATAGCAAATTCAACAATCGCAGAAACAAAGCCGAGAACTGAAGCAGGAATTGAACTCCAATTTCGATCAACAAAAGCAGGAATATACATAGTCAGCAAACACAGGGCTTAAAGAAGGAAATTTATAAGCAAAGTCAAGACCTTAACTCCAAATTTGCTAAGCAAAATCAGAAGCTGGAATCACTTAAAGGTGAAATAAATGAAATTCAAGCAACATTTCAAGAGAAAGTGAAATCGCTCGAAACGAATATGGCAGGAAAGCTGAGTGGTCTAGAAGGAAAACTTAAAGAGTTCGAGACCCGATTGGATACCCGTACCCAGTTCGTCAGGGAAAACACTCAACAAAGCAGCACCAGAGTCATTTCACATGCGTTCGATGGCGACACAGCTTTTGAATTTCAAAGTCCAGTTTGCAGCTGCTGTACAACACAATGGATGGGGTGCTGAAGAACAACTAAATTTTCTATTCCTGGCGTTGAGGGGCAAGGCGGCTGATGTATTGCAAATAATTCCAAATTCCGAGATGAGTTCCGGAAGAATCTTGAAAGAGTTGGACTTGCGTTATGAACAGTCTCACACCCAGGAGCTAAGGAAAATACAGCTCCAGATGAAGAAACAATAGCGAGGAGAACGACTTCAAGAATTAGAACGGGAAATAACTTAGCTAGCACGTCAAGCCTATTGTGGAGTTCCGGCTGGTATCTTGGACGGTTTTGCAGTGGATGCGTTCATCAATGCTATTCTAGATGAACAGTTGAAGCTTCATTTGAGAACAACAGCCAGAGTAAAGTCAATGAATGAAGTATTGGCATCCGCTTTGGAATACGAAGCAGATCCAGTTTGTCTACTGATTTAGTTAGATTGCCCAAATTGGAAACTGAGGACATCACACAAATAGAAGCCCTCATGGATGAGAAGATTAGAAAATCAAAGACGGTTTTGCAGTGGATGCGTTCATCAATGCTATTCGAGATGAACAGTTGAAGCTTCATTTGAGAACAACAGCCAGAGTAAAGTCAATGAATGAAGTATTGGCATCCGCTTTGGAATACGAAGCAGATCCAGTTTGTCTACTTATTTATTTAGATTGCCCAAATTGGAAACTGAGGACATCACACAAATAGAAGTCCTCATTGATGAGAAGATTAGAAAATCAAAGACTGGTCGCTTCCAGAACGACAGGAATTCCACATCAAATTCTCGTCCAAAATGTTTTAGATGCCAGAAACCTGGACATTTTATGCGTGACTGCAAGGAACCAAGACCGGTACAAACTACAATGCAACCAGTAAATCGTGTCAAGAGGCCTGAAAATTTACGGCAGAAAGGCGCATCGCAGATGAATGAAGTGCAGCAGCCAGCTTACCTTATGCTGCAGACTAGGAAAACTAAGTTACACCAGCTTTATGGGGCGTAAGCTGGTGAAGAGGGGAGAGAGCCCCAAGGTCACAGTGAACATTGCCAAACTTGGAAATGACAACTTGGTTGTTAGTGGTGTGTTAGAAGGAAAACCATGTACGTTTACCTTGGATACAGCAGCTTCCACATCTGTTGTAAATCCCTAAATCCCAAAGTGGTGTCCAAAGGTCAAGTGGAAAAACTATTTCGTTATAATTTGAGGACAGCGACAGGTGAAGTTGTAGCAATGAAAGGAGAGTGCCTCTGTAGTGTCATGTTTGAAGGAATACGGTTTTCGCATTGATTCATTGTTGGTTTTTTTTTTTTTTTTGAGTTAACCCTAGTCCAAGTGACTGACACCGCGACCTAAAAGATCTATTGTATCAATAGGGCATTAATTTTCTAATAGACATTCAACTTTCCTTAGAAGCAGAGATTTTCAACACCGCTGCCGAGCATATTTCCTTGTGGAGTATGCGTCTCCTCAACCAAATAAGTGCTGGGCAATCGCAGAGAACATGTTCGGATGACTCCTCATCCTCCGCACATAACCTACATTCTGTCACAGAGCCCATAACAATTTTATTAAGATGATCTCTCATTGTTGCTATCATTACAGATGAATGCATATTGAGCTTGGATTTCATGACAGAGCACGAGATGTCCCTTGATTTAAGGAACCACGTCGTTAAAATAAACGACAACCAGAGTGGGCTAAGAGGCATTACTGAAAAAAAATGGAGATACCACCGATATGCGAGAAAATCATCCACGACAAGGTTAACGGTGATCTTGGAGACAGAAGAGTAGGAATAGTGGAGCCAACCAATTTCAATAAGAACGGATTGCTATGCGGAAGAACTCTAGTGAAACTCCAGCCCAAGATACCAGTCAGAATAATGAACGTTAGCCCATCACCGAAGGAAATAAGGGAAGGAACAGTCATTGGCAAGACTCAGAGAGTAAGCTGTATCGCAATTTATCAGCCTGTAAAAGTTGTTAGTTTATCGCATGCGGTAAACTAGCTACGTTACACACCATATGCATAGTAAATAGACCAAACGACATACAACGTAAAATACCAACACCAGACATGTATCAAAATGGTGCGATGGGTAAGACCTTTGGCTGTCATGCAGTAGGTAAGGGTTCGAATCCGAATTCGTTCCATACTTGAAAAACTTTTTTTAATGAATCAGACATAGGGATTTTTCTCGGCCATTCAATCACATAGGCATTCTAATCCAACATTCTAATCCAACATTCTAATCCAACATATATATATGTATATATGTATATATATAGAGAATAAATATAAATAAAAAAATATCAAGGAATATGTACATAATAAGAATTCTTATTTTCAATGGAAATACCCATAAAATTCCTAACATTTTCAAAGAAAGAACTAGTGACAATGGCAGACAAAAATCAAAATAGGCAGCGAAGAGGAAACTCTACTCCACAGTAGTAATGGCTCTTCTCTGGTAGGCAATCATGCTATCCACCGCTATTCCTTCGGAACAATAAATTCGGTATTGCACGAACCATTTTTTAGTATACATTGCTGACGTCATAGTTTTGATTTGCTGGGCGTTCAGTACAAGTGTCCATACGGACAACGACCAGAATAGTATACCTTGCTGACGTCACAGTTTTGATTTGCTGGGCGTTCAGTACAAGTGTCCATACGGACAACGACCTGAATAGTATACCTTGCTGACGTCGCAGTTTTGATTTGCTGGACGTTCAGTACAAGTCTCCATACGGACAACGACCAGAACAGTATACCTTGTTGACGTCACAGTTTTGATCTGCTGCGCAGGGCAGACGACCTGCATACGCAAGACCTGTTACGTATGCGTATTAACAGTTATAATTCTATATTGTATTAAGTATATAAGTATATAGTACCGACGTTGTAAACCTAATTAAAGAAAAAAATAAATAAAAGAATAAATAACAAGTATACAAGAAAACGCAACAAAAGAAGTTTTAATTCGTAACCCAGGAGGGAAAAGAGTACCCTGGTTAAAGAAAGGCGCTAGAGCAAATTTCCGACGTTTTTTCTGTCAGCGACAACAACGTGGGTAAAACCAATATAGTGCGACATCGAATCGATACAGAAAATGCGACTCCAGTTCGACAGGCGCCAAGATGAAAACCACTTGCTAAGCAACAAGAAGCAGAAACGCTGGTTAAGAAAATGGAACGGGATGGAATCATAGAGAAGTCCAAAAGCCCATTGAGCTCTTCTGTGGTACTTGTTCAAAAGAAAGATGGTAAACGAGATTTTGTGTGGACTATCGGAAACTGAACGATGTCACCAAGCAGGATAAATATCCATTACCACGTATAGACGACACGTTGGACACCTTATCGAGAGCCAGAATCTTCTGGAAACCATAAAAGCAGCAGGATTAAAGTCGAGTCCGCCGAAATGTAGCCTTGTTAAAAATGAAGTGAAATATTCGGGCCACATTGTATGCAGTCAAGGAGTACGAACGGATCCCAAGAAGTTGGAAACTGTTAACGAATGGCCGGTACTAAAAAATTTACATGAGCTGCGAAGTTTAATGGGGCTATGCTCATACTATCGACGGTTTGTGCCTAACTTCGCAGATGTTGCACGCCTTACTGAGAAGAACCAAAAGTTCCAATGGTGGAGCGAGCACCAAAAATCATCGGAATTGCTGAAGGGAAAGCTGATATGAAAGATATGCTCCAATTTTGGCATATCCACAGGCAGGAGAACTTTCATCTTGGACACTGATGCGAGAAATGCAGGAATAGGAGCGGTTCTGTCGCAAAATCAAGAAGGAAAGAAGCGTGTAATAGCGTACTACAGCCGTTCGCTTTGTAAGCCAGAGAAGAGCTACTGCGTGACGCGAAGGGAATTGCTAGCTGTTGTTGATAGCGTCAAACACTTCCACAAGTACCTATACGGTCAAGAATTTCTTCTTCGAACTGACCATGCAGCACTCAAGTGGTTAATGCAGTTCAGGGAACCAAAGGGTCAAGTGGCCAGATGGATCGAACGACTCCAGGCATACACATTCAGAACAGAGCATCGAAAAGGAATGCTGCACAATAATGCCGACGGCTTATCCAGAAGACCTTGTGCACCCCAATGCAAACACTGTACAACGCAAAAAAACAAGAAGTGCTCCGAAGTAGTTGCACAAATAAGACTACAAGTCGAAGATCGCTGGACAAAAGAGCAGCTAAGGGAGGAACAAGTGCGCGATGATTCGATTGCTTCAATATTTCAATGGATAGAGCAAGGTGAAAGACCGGAGTGACACGAGATTGCAACAGTAAGTCCTACAGTAAAAAGTAAAGGCAGTAATTGAGATTGGAAGATGGACTACTGGTAATGGTACAAAAAATCCAAGATTGTGCTACCAACGAACCGAGTCAAAGAAGTTCTGCAAGAATTACATAGTGGGACATCAGAAGCACACTTGAGCGTTAATAAGACGTTAGATACAGTCAAGAATCGCTTCTATTGGGTAAACTGCCGTAGAGAGATGTGGAAGACTGGTGTCGAACGTAAGTAAGTAAAGGAACGCAACCAGAAACTAGAGGAAAAATTCAACAGTACAATGTTGGAGCACCATTTGAACGGGTGGCAATGGACATAGCTGGTCCATTCCCAGAAACAAGAGATGGAAATCGCTATATACTCGCGTGCATTGATTACTTCAGTAAATGGGCAGAAGCATATCCCATCGCAAACCAGGAAGCTAGCACGGTGGTTAGGGCCTTTGTGGACAATTGTACTACTGTAACTACATTCCGATCAAGGTCGGAATTTCATATCACTAGTCTTTCATGAGCTGTGTCAAGTACTCCACATCAAGAAAACGAGGACTACTCCGTTACATCCACAGTCAGACGGAATGGTCGAAAGGTTCAACAGGACGCTGGAAGAGCATCTGCGAAAATAAGTTAATGCCAACCAAGATGAATGGGATCGTTGTATACCGTTGTTTATGATGGGTTATCGTAGTGCTGTCCACAACAAAACTAAAAACTCTCCAGCAATGATTGTATTTGGCAGAGAACTTTGTCTACCAAGCGACATCAAATTTGGATCACCACCAGTAGAGCCGACAACAAAGAAGAACTACGTTAGTGATCTAAGGCAGAGGATGATCACTGTTCATGATGCAGTAAGGAGCAACATAGTGGGTGCCAGCAACCGGATGAAAACGCGATATGACCTGCGAGCAAACTGTGTTGGATTTCAGGAAGGAGATTTGGTCTGGCTTTACAATCCCAAGAGAAGAAAAGGTAAATCTCCAAAGCTACAGCAGATTTGGGAAGGACCATATAAGATCATTAAGAGGATTAATGATGTCGTATATCGGATTCAACAAAGCCCCAGATGTAAAATGAAAGTGGTTCACATTGACAGATTGTCAAGATACAACAACAGAAGGAGTGCTGAATCTGTTCGGGACGAATATAAATTGTGAACTTGTGTTATTATTACTGTTTGTTTATTAAAGTTGTTATTTGTATATATGAAATTCGTAACATGTTTAGGGAAAATTATCTGTAAGTCGGCATTGACCTATATTGAGTGCAACGGCGTTAGTTCGTTCGTTGACATCAAATAATAATAATAATTGATATTTTATGCTGGCATGACGAATTTGTTGTGTGGGACTGGGAGTGTGTACACATTACAAAATCTTGTATGGGGAATTTATAGAGCATGTAGTATGTTCACTACAAGGGCAACAGACAAAACGATCTGGCATGCTCATTGCTCAATGGGTATGGAAACGATATCTGAAGATTCTGTCGTAACGTGCCTGAAAGGGAAAGGGTTATATGAGGAACGTTTGAATAAAGACAGATTCTGGTGGCTTGAGTGGGGTGTGGCCGACATTTTTTCCGTAAGTGAAGGTTGGTGGTGGGAGCTATGCGGGCATATATAGTTTCATGATTTTGTCTTGGTGGCAGCGCTATGGAACTGGGTCCGTCTGCTATGGTGGCATGACTGTCGCTCCCATAGGGACTCAGATTTTTATTTTTTTGACGTAAGGTGTTCTAGATAGGTTAGTTTAGTTTTATAGTTTATAAGATATACTAGAAAAAATTTTAAAAGGTACTCACATATTATAGTTAAATTTATTATATTGTTTCTTGTTTGTGCCTTAAGGAAATCTACTCGGCATCGATAAATTCCTGTATCCTTATCCTTTGTACTCTGTATGGATAATTCTCCAGGTACTCTGTCGAATACAAAATAAGCTCGCCCACCAAAAACAGAGTCGTCGGACCAGCGTTTGGCTTCCTTTTCTCGAATGTCAACGCTGTATTGAAATATAAAAAATTTCGTTGATTAGTACTTTATTAGTACTTTTATTTACAAAAAAACTTGTTTGGACATTAAGAATATACTACTTTTTTTACAAACTTTTGACATATAAAAAAAAGAGAACATATTTTTGTGTATGAATTAAACTCCATTATTTTAAATATTATTTGAATTTAATTTGTAAATAAAAAATGGATTTGTGGCCACAGTTCGACTTTCTTTTACGTTTATTAAATTTTTATTTTTGAATTTTTTTAATTTTTTAAATTTCTTTTGTACTTAACAGATTTCTCATAAGTGCTATACTTTTTGAGATAATTGCAATAACTCGAAAAACTGTTCAAGTAAACTGCCATTTCCGGTTGGCCGATTTCCGCCAAAATCAACTGAGACCTCCCAACGTATGTAGAAAGCATAAATATGAATTTTCATCCCGATCAATTCAGTCGTCTTGGCTGTAGAGTGGACAAAGCCAGACAGAGATTTTTTTTGCTTTTTCTGATTCAGGAGATACGAAAATGGGTAAATCCCTAGTTCGAAAATTTTCATGATTATACTATACTTCCTTTTACTAAGTAAAAGAAAGTAAAAGTGTTGTATATTCGAGAAACACATGTATTGGAGGGCGCACCATCATCACACCACTCCAAGGAACTATGCTTATTCCTTCTTGTTCATTTAAAGAAAATTGACCAAATTTTTTACAAAATTTGTATGGGCCCAGGGGCCGATCACTCCAAAAAGTTTACAAAAGTGTTGTCCATAGGAGATGCACATGTGTTTAAAATTTGAAGAAAATCGGGTTAATTTTTAAAAAAATTGTATGGGCATGCCACAAGCCCCAACCATACCAAAAATTTATAAAAAGTGTTGTCCATCGGAGATATAGATGTGTAAAACTTGAAGAAAATCTGGTTAATTTTTAAAAAAATTATATGGAGTGTTTAAATTTGAAGAAAATCTGGTTAATTTTCAATAAATTTATATAAACACCCCTCGAGTGTATAAAATTTTATGAAAATCTGGTTAATTTTTAATAAATTTAAATGGACACTCCTCGGGCCTCAGGGCCAGATCAATCTAAAAATTTTACAAAAAGTTTTGTCAATGGGAGATACACAAGTGTTTAAAATTTTAAGAAAATCGGTTTAATTTTTAAAAAAAATTGTACGGGCACCCTTTGGTGCCTCAGGACACGATCACTTTAAATATTTTACAAATTTTTCCCATCGGAGATACACATGTGGATAAAATTTGAAGAAAATTGGATCAATTTTTCAAAAATTTATATGGGCTACCCTCCGGCAAAATTTTAATAAAATCGGGCTTTGGGAAGTTGTTTAAAAAATGATCACAAGATCTGACCAGCCAGTCACGGGCTCGCGAAGTTAATATAGAGAATTTAAAAAGCAAACGGTTCGCGTGTGCCTTCTTTGTTAGTGCAAAGTGCAGTGTGTGGTGTCCGTGCATCCCGTCCCCAACAGCCCAGCGAAAGAATTCAGAATTATAACCGTTGTATGTTGTGCATGCGGGACTGTGATTGTCTAATCGAATAACGGATTGTGAGTATTTGTTTCTACTTGTGATTTGACTAATTTTGTCGTGAAGGTATAACACTGGCGACAGTTTGTGTCAATAATCCATTGTGAGACATCTTCTCAGTTCGGTTAAAAGAAGCGGTAAATTGTGTTTGTTTTTGTAGTTATGTGTGATGTCAGAACTGTTTTGCTCTGATAAGACATGTACATGTCCACAGCCAAGCAATTCTGGCACTGAGCGAAACTCAGGTATTTGATAACTCCGATACCTCGGAATTAAGTGTGCCTGTTTATAACTTGGGGCCATTATTTTTCCCTCGACGCGGACTCCCAACTTATGTCCGTAGTGATGTTGCGTTTCAACTTGTGCCTCAATTCAGGTGTGTTAAGATATTCGCTGAGTTTGATCGCCTTACTTAGCTTGTAAATAAGCCTACAAGAATACTTGATATTGCAAATCATTCCGCAAACACCCTTGACTTGTTCCTTACCTCTCGTCTTGATAAATACTCCGTCAACGCCTATCGCCTCTAGGCACGTCAGACCATCAGCTAACTTCTCGTTAATAAGCCACGCAGTTAGAGAAAAAACTCCCAAAAAACAGTATTGCAATACGAGAAAGCAAATTGGGACGGCCTTCAACTTCTTTGAGGAGTATTAACTGGTCGCTGTTATTTGGAGATAGCGACGTGGATGCCGCCGCTGATGCAATCATAAACATTATCCTTATTGGAGGGTGAGACTTTATCCCTTTCAGGAATAAGTCTGTCAAATCAAAGGAGGATGAATGGTATGACTCGAACTATAAAGAGGCTTTAAGGATTAGAGAGCATACCTCTCTCGGTTTTACAAAGTTAACCCTAATGAGGAAAATCGAATATTTTTTAAACGATCCAGAAATGGCCATCCTCCGTGAGTCTAATTCGCCTACGATCAGAAATTGAGCCAAAAAATACTACAATGTCCCAAAGATAGTAAAATTATTTGCTCATTTATGAAAAGAATCAAAAATACAGCCTCGTCGACTGTTGTGTATTTCAATTATCTTTATTTAACTTAATATTATAACATAATTATGAATGCGAATGTGAATGCAAATGTTAATGCGATGTGTAGCGCGCGAGAGTTATAAGTCAACTGACGCCGACAAACTAGCGTCGTCGGTGACGAATTTTCTCACTAGATGTGAAACGAACCGCTGGCTTTCGTTCTCGAGCAGAGCGTTTAGGAAGTTCGGCCGTTGGTGATTTAAGAATCACTTTACGTGATGAGACTTGTAAGGAGGCAGCAACATCTTTCTCCTGGCACAGTGTTGCCAAGCGGCTAGCTTCTTCAAAATCGGCGGGGCCAATTGCTTTGCGAATCTGGTTTTGATGTCTAAATAGGCAGCACAATGATCCATGCCACTAATGACTTGCTCCATTAGCCGTTGAAAAATCCCTGGAGCACTTGCCACTCCGAACGGGAGTCGCTCGTACCGGTACAAACCAAATGGCGTTTTTACTACCAAGTACTTTTTTGAATCCTCATCCAAAGGTATTTGAAAATATGCATCACTTAGATCTATCTTTGTGAAAAACTCACCAACTTGTAGCTTATGGAAAATCTCTTCTGCCCTTAGAAGCGGGTACCTATCGACTTCCAACTGTGGATTAACCGTTACTTTAAAAACGCCACATATGCGCGTAGCGCCTGAATGTTTTTTTACAGGTACAATTGGAGCTGCCCAATTACTTGTAGCTACGGAACTTAGTATACCAGCATTTACTAGACGTTCTATTTCCAGTTTTACAGCATCTCTCTTAGCGAAGGGAATCGGCCGTGGTTTAAAAAATTTTGGTGTGGCATTAAGCTTAGCATGAAACGAAGTACAGCAACCAAGATTCTTATTGAAAACGCTAAAAAACTTATTGCATACTTCGTCTAATTGGTTTTTTAATGCAATTTTATCTGAAACTTCAGTATATAAAATACGATCAGCACAACTCACTTTGAATCCCACAACATCAAACCAGTCCATGCCGAGAATATTTCCTCCTTCATATGTGTAAATCACTAGCAGATGTAGATTATGCTCATAACCTTGAAACTGAACCAATACATCGACGATTCCTTTTATAGGCACTGTATAGTTTGCATATGTCCGAAGAACAGTAGCGGTTTCCGAACAATTTAGCTCACCCAATTTTTTATAGGCTCTCAACCCAGGTTGCTCCTGTATCCAGCTGAAAATCTAGCAATACACCGTTTACCATCAACTGTACCATAAAATTTTTTTCATGCCGTGTAACATCTGATAAACTCTTTTTGCTTAAAGCTTGTACTTCTTCAATTCGTAGCGTTTGAATTTGCTCAATTCGTTCGTACTGCCTGCTTGATTTTTTTCTGCGCAGTCGACAAACAGATGAAATGTGTCCCTTTTCATTGCATATTCGGCAAAAAGCCTCACGCATTGGGCATTGAACATAACTATGTCGAACCCCACAACCTGGACAAGATCGCTTGCCTTCTCTGATACCATTGCCTCTTTTATCATCCATTCTCTTTCGCGAATGCGATCGACCTCTACAGCCTGAATATTTTTTATCGAAATTTTTACCCATTGGTTGCACGTGATGAACTTGCATTGCATGGTCACCTTTAATAGCCAAAACAGACTTCTGCGTTGATTCGAAGGTTTCAGCAATTTTTAACACTTCGTTCAAACTTGGATTCTACTTTTGCAACGCTGCCGCACGCACTGCATTGTGTGGAGTGTGAATCACAATTATATCGCGAATTAAGTTATCCACAAACCGTTGTTCACAGCCTTCTTTTTCACACACAAATACACACTCACGCGCCGCTCCACGAAGATCCGCTAACCACTCTGTATAGTTTTGGTTTGCTTTCATACGAAATTGAAAAAAAGCGTAACGGGCTGCTAGAACATGCGTTTTATCAGCGAAATGCGCAGTTAGCTTTGATATAAGCTCTTCGTATGAAACACTTTCTATGTTGGTATCGGAAAAAATATTTTTTATCAATTCATACAAGTCCGGGCCAGACCAAGACAGAAAAAATGCCTTCTTTTGTACATTAGCTACAACATTATAAGCTTGAAAATGTTGGTTTAATTGATCAACAAAAGATTTCCATGATTGATTTCGCCTATTAAACGGTGGAAATACCGGAATATTATTATGCACTGGTATAGTCGTAGCACTGTTATCGCTTGCTTTTGTTGCAGTTCCATTCTGCATCATTTTTTCAACAAATACTTTTTGATCAGTTAACACACTAGTCATCCACTCCTGCTGTTTTCCTAGCAATTTTGCAAATAAATCCATTATTTTTTCCGATTCCGCCATCCTCGTCGCCAATTGTTGTGTATTTCAATTATCTTTATTTAACTTAATATTAATAACATAATTATGAATGCAAATGTGAATGCAAATGTTAATGCGATGTGTAGCGCGCGAGAGTTATAAGTCAACTGACGCTAATGCGCTGCTACTAAAAATACCAAATGATACACATATAACTGTAGCACTTAGGACAAGGCCAATCTCATTTTGTTAATAGCTCCACGGTTCCAGATTTTGCATTAAGCCGCCTGCAATTCGAGTATTGAACACTCTATGGAACAGATTTACATTCGTACTCGTGTAGTTGCTAGCGTTGTAAACGATCTCAACACTTACAAATCCGTTGGGCCAGATGGTATTTCCCCATTAGTTCTGAAGAGGTGGTCTTCCAAGCATCTAGCCTGTTATTCTGTACTCTTCCAGAGAAGTTGGAAAACAGCCTTTTTCCAGCCCATACCCAAAAAGGGCGAACCGTCGTCACCTACTTCGTACCGACCCATAGCACTTACATCCATTCTTTCCAAGGTCATGGAAACGCTGATCAATTTTCAGATTACGAAATATCTTGAAACTAACGAAGAAATTGTTTAATTTCTTAAAAAATAAGTGTTTGCTGTTTGGCCATTTGGCCATTTGGCCACTTTATGGGTAGTAATCTGGTAGCTCTATCAAGTTGGAAATGTCAACTTTAACGCCAGTGCTCCAAAATACCTTAGAACGATTAGAACAGAATGGGTAAATCAAAGCGGTCTGGGTGTCAATCCGAACAAGCCAGAGCTAGTCCATTTTACCAGGAAATTGTACCTACTTATTTGTTGCCGATAAAGCACGATCTTGCGATGTTACGACGTAGTTCCGTTTGAATTTGATTCAAAAACCTGAATTGGAAGTTTGCTCGACTTGGCCAACATACGAAAATCCACAAAGCACAATTTTGACAAGCCTTTCGCCTCGATAGTTGTGGCGTGCCCTCTTCGTTTGTAAGGCCTGCAACTACAGACGAATCCGGCACGTTTCACTGTTGAGATGTTGGCCTTCAATAAAGATGTCAAGTTGCAGAAGAACATATTTGTACTACAGTCTAGAGAGGTTCCAAGAAATTTGTAGGCTCAATTTAGTAATTATTTGTAATATTTTCTTGGTCAGGGGTTTTTTTTCCTTGCCATGATCCATTGATTTAAGCATTGGACTCGCGTCGTTTTTAGTTTTGTGATCTTTTTCCGTTTTGCTTTTTCAATAAATCAGAGAGAATTCTAAGAAAATAAATTGAAATATTTTTCTTTATTTAATTTTAATCTCTATGCAAGCATAGCGACACCCTTATACAGTATGCGACATTGTATGGAGAAAAGAGGAGAAGCATTTTTTTTATTCATTAAATTGGTGTTCAATTGTTCTCTCAATTGATGGGCAATAGAGAACATTAGGTGTTCTGGCCAGGCAGAAGATGATGCCGTAACATCATCCGATGTCTGGTACAGTTGCGCAGTCGAAGCGATTTTTTTGTTCTCGCCTTTTTTTCCTCTTTCTCAATTGTACTCGACCGTTTAATTGAGTGATTAAATCGCATGATGTTTATGCCGTGTCACACGAAGTGCATTTTGAGAAACATATACCCACGCGTTGGCTGTTGTCAACCGCTGAAAGAGCATTTGCCTGGTAATTGCATTAACCGAACTGTTACTGCATACACGCCATATCATATGCAAATCATGCGTAGCTGTGGCGCGACGTATGTAGGTTAATGGATATGCGTTTGATGAGAGTGAGAGTGGAGTCGAAGTAAACCATCAGGTATTACATACCTTTACGTATATAGTTTAGTAGTAAAATTTAAAGAAACGTAAATTGTTGAGTTGGTACAACTGTACTTAATGAAAGTAGTTCGTACCACAAGTTTTCAAGTTATATCGATATGTCCTACAAGAAGGAAAAGAAATCTGTCCAGTCGGGTCTATATAATCTATTTTTTTGTGGCTACAGCATATTACTCATTAAAGCAAAAAAAAAATCTATTATATGAGTTCCAAACTTTCGTGATCGTATGGTCGGGGGTTAGGCGTGAACCTAATAAACAATTGTTCTTTCAAACAGCTGGATTCTACCCACATCGACAGCGCTGGCGACATGGACGGACTTCGCAATTTCACGTAAGTTTTTTTATATTATTTACTCTAAATGAACATATGCCTCCCCAAGAGTCGGTAAAGTCTTGTACTGAATATTGGCCTTCGCATAAATTTTTTTGTTGGTTATCTCGATTTGGGTTCCACACATAATTATTAGATCTGCCTCAATGGTAGGCGTTAGTGATGCCTTAATTTAGTCGACTTATAAGGATTTGTTTTCTTTGCTAAATGGAAAACCATCTATATTCTTTTGGTGGTAGACCAATAACGGTATTAATTTGTAAAATGGAGAGCTTCTCTAAATTTTTTTGTATACCGATAACGTTATTCATATTCTTAAATATTAAACTAGTTAAATCATAACAATCTTTATCTTTATTCCCTTGTAATAGAAATTTTGCTAAATCAAACCTTGGAGGTTAATTGTGTAATAAAGGTTTTAGGTTTTTGTTGAGTTTATTTAAATTAATAGATAGCTATATATATATATATATACCTATATATTCCTTTTAAGTGACCGTTGTGGGTCTGGGTTATATCATATGAATATCCTTATTTTTTTTTTACTGTACTGCATAGGTACATTTTATTTTCCTTAGAACCTAACGAAATAGATTTTAGCTGTAACTCAATTAGTAGTACTGTAACGATATCTTATACGGTTTTGGTAACCGTAATCATAATAATGCTTGAAATAAATTGTTATATTTTTTTGTATAAATTACCGAAAATGAGTGTCTAGATTCATTTACCTTTTCCCTCCAGCACAGGTAGTACCAAGGTCGACGGTGGGTTGATACGATGCACCATTGTGGGGCATCCAGGAGTAAGGTCGACAGGCCGTTCTATCACCGCAAAATAACCATTACACTTTAGTTTGGCTGCGACTTGTAAAGAGTCTTGGTTTATAGTTCAAGTTCTTCTTTTATTTCTACTCTCTAGACAAGCCCGCTGTCTTTAGCTTGGCTGCGATTTGTCTATAGTCTCGGTTTATACTTCAAGTTCTTCCGCTTCTTCCTATTTATCAGTTTCTTTTTTAACCAAACTTCTGGGTTAAAACTAAGTACGGTTAGTATGATTGACCAATAAGATCGATTTAGTGCTTATTCCTATAATTATCGACCAATGGTATTAATACCCGAAATCATATCTCCTCTTACGCAACACCATGTGAAACGCAGCTGCATTGCACTTATGTACAGAGTGCTGTGCCGCCGTAATGTAAACACAACTGGCGCTGCACTACATAATAGTCTTTGTTGATACCTGAAATACAGATACCTGAAATACACTGCCTATTACTCGCTTGGATGATGTTTTATTAGGTGGCAAGTGATAAGGGTTGTGTAACCCCGAAACATCGGTAAGGTTTTTCACAAGATAAGAACACACTATACAGTAGATAGACAATGCCAATGACCATACAAGCGAGCAATTAAGATAACTGTGCCAGATTGTATCGTTAAGATAAAGTTATTTATGTAGATATGAAATAAATCAATAGTAAATGGAATGAATAAGGGTATTTATGAAGCGATAGCAGAGTGAGACATGATAAGACATGTAGATCACAACATCCCTTCCCCCTGCGAATAAGAAAATTCTACCTTGAAGAGTTAGAATTTTCGTACTGAAGTCGTAGCTGATGTGTATTAAGAGAGCCGAGGCTTACAATTTTTATCATTTCTTTACTAAATCATGTGTTTATATGTATATATAATTTGTGATAGAAACACAAGCGTTTTTGTGCTTATGGAATTCCTTTTGCGGCAAATAACCTTATAAATTTATTTTTTATCAAAAGGAAACTTTTTTTTGTTGTAATCACTTTATTACTTTTAATTTTGTTATTACTGTAACAATAAAAAATGGTTTAAAAAAAAAACCAAACAATAATTTCTCTCAAAATTAAAAATGTACACACCAGACAAAGGAACAAAGGAAAAGCAACATATCTAGAAAAAAAATATGACATTAAATCTAAAAAAAAATTTAGAACCTTTTTTTTAGTACTGAATGTGAACGTGTACCATTACACCATTCAGCTTTATTTGTTTACAATGAAAACTGGTAAAAGTCAAACATTAAAGGAAACAAAAAGTATAATGACTTTTTTAACTAAATGATTCTTTTTGTGGTTTCCTATTTTGCTAGGTTATGGCGTTTACCATTTGATGTTGCTTCAACATTCTCCCCGCCTTGAAATGACGTAGTTTTTTCAATCCGATTTTGTGGAAGCCTGCATATTTTTGAAATACCGCGTTTTAGTTTTCCTCGCTCAGTTTTTACATTGGCGACACAAACTAGCCCGTCATCTCCATGGTTAACTTCGACTGCTCGACCGAGTTTCCATCTAAGAGGTGGTAGATTTTCTTCAATCAGGACCACCAAGTCTCCGATAGCCAGATTTTCTGATGATTTGGTCCATTTATGACGCTGCTGAAGAGCTCGCAGGTACTCGGTTGACCAGCGAGTCCAAAACGTACGATGATAAAATTGGACTTGTTTCCAGGTTTCGTACGGCAGTCGGTCAACTAAACCAGGCATAGGTACCGAAATAAGTGTCGTCCAATCAGGAAATGTCCAGGAGTTAGACAATCGACGTCATCGACACTGCTTGAAATTGGCCCAAGTGGCCGAGAATTTAAAACTGCCTCTACTTGCTTTATCAGCGTCAACAATTGTTCATAAGTGAGCTTAGCTGAGCCCATTGTACGGCGAAGGTGAAAATTAGCTTGTTTCACTCCTGATTCATGAAGCCCGCCGAAATTTGGTGAAGCCGGTGGAGTGAACTTCCATTCTATACGATCATATTCACACATCGGTTGTAGTCGATTCTTCAAGTCTTGTATAGAGACTTATTGCCAAGGGATGACTCCCTGAATGACTTACGTCACGGCAATAAGTTGGGCTAAGCCCTTTATTAAATTAAAAATAAAATAAAAATCGAAGGAATGTGATTTACAACATATCACATTCCTCACGTTTGTAGCCGGTTTCAATTTACTTTCTCAGAATTCTCACTGATTCATTGAAAAAGCAATACGAAAAACGAATACGAATTTAGAACGACGCGAGTCCAAATACTTTACTTTTATCAATGAATCATGGTCAGGGAAAACTACAAAAAACCTTGACCAAGAAAGTATTACGAATTTTTAAAAAATATAAAAAATACTGATAAACAATTTTTTTTTTTTTATATATATATTAAGAAACAACTTATGAATACTTTAACCATCATCCTTCAAGAAGTTGTTAACGGCTAATTTGAACGCCTGCAGATTATAAGATTCGGGAAACACGTGTTCGACCAATTGATTCCACATCGAAGAGACTCTCGGAAAAAAGGAGGATTTAAAGTGTTGAGTTCTATATGAAAAACGTTTTAAGGCAAATCTATGTTGATTGCACCTTAAACGAGTGTTTACGTTACTGAGAAAAGGCCCTGGAACTAGAGAACGGGTTTCTAAAGAACATTTACCGTTGTAAAATTTATAGAAAACAGATAAAGCTCCTACATTTCGTGTGTGCTCCAAAGTATCAAGAGACGAAGTAATGGTTACATCGTTTATCAAACGGATAACTCTATTCTGAACACCATCAAGATGAACCAAATGCGATCTTGGAGCACCACCCCACACATATGAATTAAATTCTAAAATGGGTCTAACATAAGATTTATATAATCTTAATACTTCAGGGGGAGTGAAGTAGAAGTTACAACGTCTTATGAAGCCTAAACATTGGCTAGCTCTTTTTGAAATTTCATAAATATGTTCTTTCCAGGAAAGATCACTTCATACTTTTAAACCTAACAACTTAAGTGAATCAGATCTCGCAATAGGGGTACCATTAATAACTGGTGGAACATAATGTTGAGTTGTCTTCTGAGAAAAAAGGCAAGACTGGAATTTATTTGGGTTAAATTCTACTCTGTTAGAAATGCCCCAATCAAGAATGATTTGAATATTAGACAGAATACTCAAATTCATTAATTCACGCGAACCATTCAAGCAAGAATTGCATTCTTTTTGATTGACAAACTCAATGGAAGCCGATAGTGTTGTATCATCAGCAAATGAATGGATATCACAGGTTGTAGAAGACAACAGGTCGTTGATATATATCAAGAAGAGCGTGGGCGACAAGGATGATCCTTGAGGCACGCCAGCATTGATCGCATGAGAATCTGAAGATATACCATTTAATACAACTTTTATTTTACGGTTCCATAAATAATTCTCAATCCATGTAATGAGAGAGGAGTGTAAATTCAGCGCACGAATCTTACTAATAAGACAATCATGCCATACTCTATCAAAAGCTTTAGCAATATCTAAGGAAACAACGCTTGATTCACCAAACAATGAGTCATGCACGTCATTAGTTCGCCTGAAGATCGATTTTTACGAAATCCATACTGCACATCGGATAAAAGAACATTCGAATCCAGATAGTTCATTAGTCTGAAATTAACGATAGATTCCATTACCTTCGATAGAACCGACAACAAAGCAATAGGACGGTAGTTCGTAGGTGCCGATTTATCACCTTTTTTCGGAACGGGTTGAATATTTGCTATTTTCCAAAATGATGGAAAAACACCTGTCTTCATTGAGAGATGAAACAATTTGCTAAACGGTTTTGCCAAAGTAAGATGACAACTTTTCAATACTAATGGCGGAATACCGTCGGGGCCAGTCGCTTTTTGGGGTCAAGTTCTTTCAGAATCTTTGAAACAACCCGTTTCCGAAAATAGATTTTAGGCATACCTGGGCCTAGATTCGGGAGAATTGGGGGGCTTTGGTTAGTTAAAGGAAGAGTAGACGCACCAGCGAAATGAGAAGCTAAGAGATTAGCTTTCTCAATATCAGTTCTATAATGAATACCATTATGAAATAAAGAAGGAATAGACGAAGTATTGTCTGCAAAGTTTCTTTTAACCAATGCAGCAAACGACCAAAAGCGTCGACTGTTTGAATCAGAATCCAAAATTTTTCGCATGCATAGAGTTGCATAGAGTTCACGCAATTCAGAGTTTGCGCCGATAAAATTAGTGCCATTATTAGAAAACACCCGCTTACAAAGTCCTCTGGTCCTGACAAATCGGTTGAAACATCCAATAAAAGCTTGAGTACTCATGTCCGAGGCTAATTCGAGGTGTATTGCCTTCGTGACGAAACAAATAAACAGGCAAATGAATGTTCTCGTTAGTGGCTTACCGCGGATGCGATAGTGTACGTAAAAAGGTCCGGCGAAGTCCACCCAACTGTATAAAACGGTGGTAAAGCGACAACCCGTTCCGGAGGTAAATTTCCCATTTGATGCTTCATGGGAATTGGTCAAACACGAAAACAATCTCTGCATTCTTGAAACACTCTTTTGCAAACAGACATTCCATACAAAGGCCAATAGTATTGTCGAACAGCAGCCAGTAATGCCTTTGGACCAGCGTGTAGCAGCTTTCTGTGATAAAAATTGATCAAGGTTAATGTAAATTCATGTGATTCAAGTTCAATGCAAACTTTTTCAAAAGCAAACGAAACCTTTTCAAAAACAAATAAAACTTTTTCCAAACCAAACGAAACTTTTTCAAATCCATATGAAGCTTTTTCAAAATTAAAAGAAACTTTTTCAAAATCAAAAGAAACTACTTTTTTTTTTCAATGGAGGGGCTGCCTGTTAACTGCTTGTGGTAATTTCATAGCATATTTGTGTTGTAATTGTTGCAACATGCAACAAAATTGTTGCAGTCGTTTTAAGTTACTGTTTGTCATTTATCATATTTACCATATCCAAATGTCTATATAACATTTTCGCTTATAATTCTCCGAGCATTTTGAATCTATACAAGTGACAATATCAATGTTAACGGCAAGTATAAAAATTCATATATCTAGAAAATATACGGCAAGAAAAAATGTACGAAAGTTCAACGACGACTTTTAAGTCTTTCGGTGTTTTAAAAATAATTGTGCCTATGATGACAGTAGAACTTAGAAACCAATAAATATGATCAAAATTATAATTCATTTAGAATTATGAGCGAAAATGTTAGACATTTGGATTCTCACTAGCACCAGTTACAGTTATTGATTTTCGTAAAATACGACTGCAACAATTCCAACAAAATGTGCTATGAAATTTCCACAAGCAGTTAACAGGCAGCCCCTCCATTAAAAAAAAAAATTTTAGTTTCTATTGATTTTGAAAAAGTTTCTGTGGTGCGACATGCATTGTATTGTAGCATTGCTACTACGAACGAGTTTACTGTGATGTATTATATTAGCATAAGCATTTTAGTTTTCAGTTTTGCTTTTTGCTTTCATATACGACAGACGTGCTAGCGCGCAATTCTTGTGTTTTCGATAACATTGTTTTTATTATTATCTTTAATAATATTATTCTTTGTGTAGTACGACTAATACTACAGCCGCATAACTTTTTTATATTTAAGTTATTAATAATGTTGTTTGTTGTTACGTTATCTGACATTAAATAAAGTTCACTGTAAAAAGGAAATATAAATATTTACTCATACATACAGGTGCTACAAATTGGTGACTTTCCGACGTATTATTGCGCATTATTCGTTAAAAGTGAATTAAATCAATTTTGGTGTTTAATTCCGTCATTATAACAAATCAAAATACGTGTTTTTGGCAACGACAAAATAAGTCCACAAAGTGGAATTAAGTTGTGGTACAAAAACATTTTCAATTGTTTTTCATTAATTACGTGACAAAAAATTTTTCTTTGTTCTCTGTCTTGAACGTGTTTAACTGTCTACCCATAAAATGTCGACAACGAACGGTACTCAAACTACTAATACCACCACGACTACCTCAGCTGCTTCTACGAATCCACCAGATATTAAAATGGGTGTGACATCTGCTGATTTTCCCGATGATGAAATTACAACGGTTTTCGCCAAATTGCCAATGCCGCGCATGATCAGTAACGACATAGAAAGTTGGTTTTTATCGCTGGATTTCTGGTTTCCAGCCTCTGGCATTGCGTCCGACAAACAGCGGTATAATACAGTTTTAGCTGCTGTTGACCCAACAATGCTACCACAATTACGCGGAATTATTAACGATACACCGGAAAAACGAAAATACGAATACATAAAGGTAAAATTAATTGAACATTTTTCCGAAAGCCAACAGCGACGACTCAATCGATTATTGTCAGAGATGCCACTGGGAGATATGAAACCTAGTCAGCTCTTCCATGAAATGCGTCAACACATAAACTTTCCCATCCAGGAATCAAAACGACTATTAAGTTAGTAACCGATCGATACGTGTGGCCAAATATGCGCAAGGACGTCACGAACTATGTACGTGGATGTATACAGTGTCAGAGATCAAACATTCATCGACATAATAAAACACCGGTTACTCAATATAAACCGCCAGATCGACGATTTAGTCACATCAACATGGATCTCATTGGTCTTTTACCATTACAACAAGGCTACCGATACTGTTTGACGATTATCGACCGCTTTACTCGCTGGCCAGAAGCGATTCCCCTAAGTGATATGACTGCGGAATCGGTCGCAAGAGGTCTAGTGACCGGTTGGATTGCTCGTTTCGGATGCCCAGAATATATCACAACTGACCAAGGAAGACAATTCGAATCCTTCTTGATGAAGGAAATTTATAGAATCATTGGAGCGGATCGTATTCGAACTACACCATATCATCCGCAATCGAACGGGTTGATAGAGAGATGGCATAGGACGCAGAAATCATCAATTATGGCCTCGGGACAAGTCTCTTGGGTTGATAATTTGCCAATTATTATGTTAAGTCTACGTGTATCTTTTAAGAAAGACCTTCTAACGACAGTAGCCGAATTAGTCTATGGCACTACATTACGGATACCAGGAGAATTCTACGATACTAATAAATCAATGGATAATCAAAGCGAGGTGCTGAAAAATCTGCGAGAATCAATGGCAAACGTAAATCCGATGAACACGTCATTCCATATTAAGCCAACGTATTACATAAACAAGGACTAGAGATTCCATATTAAGCCAACGTATTACATAAACAAGGACTAGAGATTGTGTACGCATGTCTTCGTACGCACCAATGCTATTAGAGCGGCCCTAACGCCACCCTACGAAGGACCTTTCGAAGTACTAAAAAGAAGCCACAAATATTACACAATTCAAATGGGTCGTCGCATCGTTAACTTATCCATCGATCGGCTTAAGCCGGCTTTTATTTAGAATGAAGAACCATACATAGCAGTTGTTCCACCGAAAGTAACTAACCCTAAGCCAGACCAGCCACAGACATCAATAAAAAATAATCGACTCCAACGAAACGTTCAAATACCACATCGCTATTGCTGAAGGGGGAGTACTGTGTTGCGACATGCATTGTATTGTAGCATTGCTACTACGAACGAGTTTACTGTGATGCTCATAGCATAAGCATTTTAGTTTTCAGTTTTGCTTTTTGCTTTCATATACGACAGACGTGCTAGCGCGCAATTCTTGTGTTTTCGATAACATTGTTTTTATTATTATCTTTAATAATATTATTCTTTGTGTAGTACGACTAATACTACAGCCGCATAACTTTTTTATATTTAAGTTATTAATAATGTTGTTTGTTGTTACGTTATCTGACATTAAATAAAGTTCACTGTAAAAAGGAAATATAAATATTTACTCATACATACAGGTGCTACAAATTGGTGACTTTCCGACGTATTATTGCGCATTATTCGTTAAAAGTGAATTAAATCAATTTTGGTGTTTAATTCCGTCATTATAACAAATCAAAATACGTGTTTTTGGCAACGACAAAATAAGTCCACAAAGTGGAATTAAGTTGTGGTACAAAAACATTTTCAATTGTTTTTCATTAATTACGTGACAAAAAATTTTTCTTTGTTCTCTGTCTTGAACGTGTTTAACTGTCTACCCATAAAATGTCGACAACGAACGGTACTCAAACTACTAATACCACCACGACTACCTCAGCTGCTTCTACGAATCCACCAGATATTAAAATGGGTGTGACATCTGCTGATTTTCCCGATGATGAAATTACAACGGTTTTCGCCAAATTGCCAATGCCGCGCATGATCAGTAACGACATAGAAAGTTGGTTTTTATCGCTGGATTTCTGGTTTCCAGCCTCTGGCATTGCGTCCGACAAACAGCGGTATAATACAGTTTTAGCTGCTGTTGACCCAACAATGCTACCACAATTACGCGGAATTATTAACGATACACCGGAAAAACGAAAATACGAATACATAAAGGTAAAATTAATTGAACATTTTTCCGAAAGCCAACAGCGACGACTCAATCGATTATTGTCAGAGATGCCACTGGGAGATATGAAACCTAGTCAGCTCTTCCATGAAATGCGTCAACACATAAACTTTCCCATCCAGGAATCAAAACGACTATTAAGTTAGTAACCGATCGATACGTGTGGCCAAATATGCGCAAGGACGTCACGAACTATGTACGTGGATGTATACAGTGTCAGAGATCAAACATTCATCGACATAATAAAACACCGGTTACTCAATATAAACCGCCAGATCGACGATTTAGTCACATCAACATGGATCTCATTGGTCTTTTACCATTACAACAAGGCTACCGATACTGTTTGACGATTATCGACCGCTTTACTCGCTGGCCAGAAGCGATTCCCCTAAGTGATATGACTGCGGAATCGGTCGCAAGAGGTCTAGTGACCGGTTGGATTGCTCGTTTCGGATGCCCAGAATATATCACAACTGACCAAGGAAGACAATTCGAATCCTTCTTGATGAAGGAAATTTATAGAATCATTGGAGCGGATCGTATTCGAACTACACCATATCATCCGCAATCGAACGGGTTGATAGAGAGATGGCATAGGACGCAGAAATCATCAATTATGGCCTCGGGACAAGTCTCTTGGGTTGATAATTTGCCAATTATTATGTTAAGTCTACGTGTATCTTTTAAGAAAGACCTTCTAACGACAGTAGCCGAATTAGTCTATGGCACTACATTACGGATACCAGGAGAATTCTACGATACTAATAAATCAATGGATAATCAAAGCGAGGTGCTGAAAAATCTGCGAGAATCAATGGCAAACGTAAATCCGATGAACACGTCATTCCATATTAAGCCAACGTATTACATAAACAAGGACTAGAGATTCCATATTAAGCCAACGTATTACATAAACAAGGACTAGAGATTGTGTACGCATGTCTTCGTACGCACCAATGCTATTAGAGCGGCCCTAACGCCACCCTACGAAGGACCTTTCGAAGTACTAAAAAGAAGCCACAAATATTACACAATTCAAATGGGTCGTCGCATCGTTAACTTATCCATCGATCGGCTTAAGCCGGCTTTTATTTAGAATGAAGAACCATACATAGCAGTTGTTCCACCGAAAGTAACTAACCCTAAGCCAGACCAGCCACAGACATCAATAAAAAATAATCGACTCCAACGAAACGTTCAAATACCACATCGCTATTGCTGAAGGGGGAGTACTGTGTTGCGACATGCATTGTATTGTAGCATTGCTACTACGAACGAGTTTACTGTGATGCTCATAGCATAAGCATTTTAGTTTTCAGTTTTGCTTTTTGCTTTCATATACGACAGACGTGCTAGCGCGCAATTCTTGTGTTTTCGATAACATTGTTTTTATTATCATCTTTAATAATATTATTCTTTGTGTAGTACGACTAATACTACAGCCGCATAACTTTTTTATATTTTAGTTATTAATAATGTTGTTTGGTGTTACGTTATCTGACATTAAATAAAGTTCACTGTAAAGAGGAAATATAAATATTTACTCATACATACAGGTGCTACATTTCTTTAAATTTTGAAAAAGCTTCATATGGATTTGAAAAAAATTCGTTTGGTTTGGAAATAGTTTTATTTGTTTTTGAAAAGGTTTCGTTTGCTTTTGAAAAAGTTTGCATTGAACTTTAAATGGTTTAATTTGAAATTGAAATCCTATACTCGACAGGGAATGATTCCTTTTGAATTATTCTAATTATAGTATTGTGGGGTCGTTCTAACTCCTGTAACTTTAGCTGTCCGCTAAATTTGTAATTAGGCGTAGATTTGAACCTGAGCAGGTAAGCCACAATTCTTTTTAGTTTCGGGAAATTGTTACAAAATTTGATTGTTGTCAAAAAGTTTGGTACTTCAATTGACACTACGTTGGTTCTTGTAATTTTCCGAGCCTCAAACAATTCTTCTGGCACTGGAAATTGGTCACGAAGCGTTGGCCAAAAAAGATGTTTCTTGGCGTAAAAATGCAGGGCCCTGAATCCAGAGATCTGATTCAATAAACTTGTCAGGCATCAATCCACGAGATAGTAGATCAGCTGGATTCCACTCGGTCGGTACGTGTAGCCATCTTTCCGACAATGATAATTCTTGTATTGTAGACACTCGATTTGATACGAAAGTGTTCCACTTGGAAGGACAAGACTTCATCCAATGGCGTGTTATTGTAGAATCCGACCAATAGAATATTTTATCAATATTAAAATTCAGGTTCTCGCAAATCTTGTGACTTAGTTTAGTTTAGCGAGCAATAGGGCTGCAAAGTTCTAAACGTGGAATTGTTGTCTTCTGTAGCGGTGCAACTCGCGATTTTGAGCATAGCAGCTTAACAGAGGCATGACCATTATGATCCAAACTGCGAACATACAATACAGCGCCATAAGCACGTTCGCTGGCATCGGCAAAACCGTGTATTTGGATGCTAATTGGATTATTCGTGCAAAACAAATGGCGATGAATGGCAAATTTATTTAGGTCCTTGAGGCTATTTCGGTACATTTCCCAATACTTGTGCAAATTGTATCAATAATTTTCCCACTACTACAACCGGTGCCAAAAAACCAAGTGGATCATATATTCTGGCAATTTGAGAAAAAATAGCTCTCTTCGATATGGTGGAGTCATCGTTAAAGTTCACGAAATATTTAAATTCATCTGAAGTTGGCTTCCAAAAGAGGCCAAGAGTTTTGACTAACTCATTTTCGTCGATTCTGAGATATTTTTCGGTATGGTCATCTGGCAGATCTTGATAATTTCGTTTGAATTAGCACACCATTTTCTTAAATCCATTCCCGCTGATCGAAGTATAATAGAAATTTGACGTTTAAGTTCTATTGCGGATGCAATTGAATTTGTACCAGTCAATAAATCGTCGACGTAAAAATCCTTTTCAATGACATTGGCAGCGATGGGATACGTATCTTTGTTATCAAAAGCTAACTGCTTTAGACATCTTGTAGCGAGGTACGGTGCGGATGAGGTGCCATATGTTCTTCTTTATGTCCTGTATCCCCTTATGGGTCCTAGGGCCTCTACTACGCCTACGCGCCATCGCGTGCGGTTCCTGGCAATGAGCTTCAGCTCTCTCCAACTCTTCCCCAATTGCCGTGCCTCCTCCTCAACTGTTCTGCGCCATGTATTTCTCGGACGACCCGTTCTTCTACCATCCTGAGATAACGGGTTCCATTGCATTGCGTAGTTTGCTATGGAACTGTCGCCTTTTCGGAGTGTATGACCAATCCACTGCCACTTCCGTCGTTGGATGGTTGTGCCTATTGGTTCCTGACCCGTTCTCTGGTAAAGATGTTCGTTAGAGATACGGTTAGGCCAGAAAACCCTTATGATGTTCCGTAGGCACCTATTTACAAATGTTTGTAATCTTTTTGTGATAGTAGCGGTCACCTTCCAAGTGCTGCACCCATACAACAGCACAGATTCAACATTTGAGCGGAACAGTCGCAGCTTGGTGTTTAAGCTGATCGCATTGCTTCGCCATATCATGGACATCATTCCAAACACCGATTTTGCTTTGCCGATTCGGTTGGCAATGTCCTGTTCGGTTCCACCTTCGGTCGAGACAATACTCCCAAGATATTGGAAACTCTCTACTCTCTCTACCGGCTGTCCAGCAATGTTAACATGAGTAACTGAGTTAGTGCCGAGGTTGATGATTTTGGTTTTGGCAGTATTAATCTTCAAACCCGCAACATTTGCCTCCCTCTCCACATTTGTTGTCATTTGGTGCAGCTCCATAATTCTATGTGAGAGTAAACAAACGTCGTCAGCGTAATCCAGATGTTTGAGTCGAGATGTAAGAGTCCAACGAATTCCTCCGTTTCCAGTAGATAAAGCTGCGCGAAGTACATCGCTAATCACTAACAAAAAAAGTATCGGCGATAGAATGCAACCTTGTCGTACCCCACTTAGGATCTCGAATTCCTCTGACAGCTTTCCTCTATGCAGCACATGACATTTAGAGCCATCATAGGTTGCTTTAATAATAGCTATTAGTTTATCGGGTATACCTCTCCTGCGCAAGGCGAGCCAGATAAACTGTCTGTTGACACTGTCAAACGCCTTCTCAAAATCGATGAACAGCAGGTGCAGTGGTGACCGGAATTCAACGCACTGTTCAATAATGATCCGCAGGGTGTTTATGTGGTCTACACAGGAGGATCCAGTGCGGAAACCTGCTTGTTCGGCATCGAGTGTATCTTCCAGATGTTCCTTAATACGTTCAAGTACTACTTTGGCTATTACTTTTGCAACTGCAGGGAGAACGCAAATGCCTCTCCAGTTTTCGCACTCCATAAGACTACCTTTTTTAGGGAGCTTGACAATCATTCCCTTCTTCCACTCTTCGGGGAAACTTTCTACCACCCAAGCTCTCTCTACAAGAGGATATAAAAGCTCTGCTGATGTCGTTGGAGCTGCACGCAGAAGCTCTGCGGGTATACCATCTAGTCCTACCGACTTGTTGTTCTTTAGTGCGTTAATCGCGGTAGCGATCTCGTCTTTACTGGGAGTTGAGGTGCGAATTCGGGAAATTGTTACTTCCGGATTTTCCGCTTGATTTAGGTGCATATCGTTAGCAAATACACGGTTAAGGACCGTAGAGAAATGCTCCTTCCATCGCTTGAGCTGATCCTCATCTGAAACGAGTACGGTACCATCTAGGCCTTTCACCGGATGTTGGCTAGAGCGGTGACCACCTGTCAGCTCTTTGGTGATTCTGTAAACGGTTCTGCTATCGCACCGGCTCGCTGCTTCCTCTGCTTCTGAGGCCAGGTTGTTAATATAGTTACGCTTGTCACGTCTTACACTACGCTGCACTTCTCTCATTTTTCTTCGATACATGGACTCTAGCTCGCTCCTCGCTACTGCTGGGATATCTACAATACGAGCTTTAAGTAGTTTACGTTCTTCAATCCGCCTCCAGGTATCTTCGGTAAGCCACGTGCTGTGCCTTGCCTGGCTTCTACCAACAATACTTTCCGCTCCAGATGTGAAAACATTTTTCACAGCCTTCCAATGTTCCTGTATGGTTGTCGGCAGTGAGCTGCTGATTGCTTCCACTCCTTGCGATAAATGATCCCTTAATTGTTGGCGTACTGAGGGGATCTTTAGCCGGTCGATGTTATACCTAGGCATTCGGATGATATTGCGGATTCTATGAACTGATGCAGTACGTAACTGGACAGTAGCTACCATAAGGTGATGATCACGTACCATACCCATGTCGGCTCCTCGTCTGTTTCGGACGTCTAACAGACAGCTCCTAAAACGTCTGCTGATCGCCACATGGTCGATTTGGTTGGATGTTGATTGCCTGTCAGTTGACACCCAGCTGACCTTGTGGCAAGTCTTATGCTCAAACATGGTGCCTCCTATAACAAGGTTGTTGGTGTTGCAGAAATCAACAAATCTTTCACCATTGTCATTTCGTTCGCCGAGGCCGTGCTTCCCAATCACATGCTTGAGTCCTTCATTGTCGTTGCCAACCTTGGCATTCAAATCCCCCATCACGATGACGATATCTCCGTTCGGCGTTGCGTTGAATACTGCGTTTAGTTGATTGTAGAAGTTGTCCTTTTCATCCTCAGTCGAGGGATTCGTTGGGGCGTAGCACTGTATGATCGTGACGCGCCGTACTCTAGTCCGAAATCTGGCCGATATGATCCTATCACTATGCGGGTGCCAGGAAATTAGGCCTCTACGTGCTGTTGGCGTTAGCAGCAGACCCACTCCAGATTCACGAGTACTGCCGTAGGGTTTGCCAGAGTAGAGTAGCACAGTGTTACACGTTGGGGATTGGTACTCTCCCGCGTCGAACCATCTTACTTCACTCACTCCCAGTATGTCCAAATTATATCGAAGAAACTCACGTTCCAGTTGAAGAAATCTGGCATTATGAGGTCCTTCACTTCCAGAGTCAAGGAGCGTCCTCACATTCCAGAAACCAATCTTAGTCCGGGTACAATAGCCAAAAGTCGTCATTATTCGATCATTACTTATCCGAGGCGTTGTGTCAGTTTCAGTAGCGGGTATTTTTCGGTACCGCAGGGTGCTAGCCCACGTTACCTAGACTAGAAACGCTAGACCGTTCGCACTTGCAGTTTTAGCCTACATGTATAAGGATTTATACACATAGTTGCCCGGGGACCACCACGAGGAGGTAGAGCAAGCACTACATCACGAACTTGATTGTTACGCTACTGGCCCAAACCAAGTTTTGAGCAGTCAGTAGTTTCCCGATCAATCGCAATGCAGATCCCCATCCCCCAGATGCCATATGTTACTGTTGTTAAATTAAATGTCTGGAGCGGTTCAGACGGAGAATTTCGCCACAAAATAAACTGGAAATTTTGATCTTCTTCTCGAACTAGAATTTGCCGATACGCGCAAGGTCAGCGCTGAATGCATTGTAACGAAGTTGAGTAAAATCTACATCGCTACAAACCATATGTCTAAAGAAATCACTCACGGTACAAAACACGCAGTCACTCGATACATATTGCACAACCAACTAATATTGTCTATATATGACAGTGGCACTATGCGAGCGTACTCGGCCGGTATTCAGTGGGTGCAAGGTTCAATCCGGCGGTTGAACCAATTAAATTGTTTTTTTTTCTTTCTGGGAAAAGGTTTGCCACCCGATTAATACTATAAATTTAATATTGAACAAAACTTAGAAGAAGATAATTATGAAATATTACTAAGAATTCTTGTATATAGCAATATATGAAAATCCACTATTTTTCTAAACGGGTGGCAAAATATAATTCATAGGCCATATAAATAATTAGACACACTTATAGGCTAGGATCACCCAACATAAGCAGAGTAGAACATACTGCGGTAGGCGGTAATATCTGCTCGAGAGGATGAAGACGTTGTAACACACAACCAATTCTCCTAAAAGGAAAGCTCACCGCTGACCTCTGTTCTTTACGAACAATTTTTGACAATAACAATCAAGTTCTTGAGTTATCACACTCAACTTGTTGTTATTACTAATATAGCGGAATACCGACGTCGCAGTACTCAATATTCTTGCTATATTAGGGCTAATATAGCAAAATACCGGCGTCACAGCACTCGGTATTTTGCCATTTCCAATATCACAGGGTAGCGACGTCGCAGCACTCCATACCCTGTCATATTGTACGGCGCCGTTCCCCCCAACACTGCTCTTATACTCCATTTGTATGGTAGCAACAAAAAGGCAGAAGTCGCCCATCTTCCCTTTTCGCAGGCTATACCGACGTCGCAGCACTCAGTATTTGCCTAGAAAGTAACCAACACCCCGCTGGTTTCGCCGCGGGGAATACCTGGGTATTCTAAGTATTATCTTAATTATCATTAAGTAAGAGCCGAATATTATAATAAATAAAGAAAACTATTATAATGAACACCGAAAACAAACCATATTTTTAATTTGTAACGAAAGCAAGAGGAGAACGAACCCTGGGTTGACCGGCGAGCGTCACCCGAGTAAAAACTGTTACAAATTTGGCGCCCGAGCAGGGACGACTAGAATAGTCGTATCACCGTCCGACCGGAATTTATTTAAGCATATGTATATATATACCGTCTGACTAGAATAGTCACATTGCCATCCGACCAGAAGTTATTTAAACATATATATCAACACCAGACGACTAGAATAGTCGTATCACCGTCCGACCGGAATTTATTTAAGCATATATATATATATACCAGAGCCGACAACCTTCTAACCGAGACACCCACCAGGCAGCAGAAAGTAGATTTGTGTAGCAATTTATTGGTGAATGCGTCACCACTGACCATAGTCTGGACACCAACCGGGGAGTATCCAAATTCAGAAGTTGAACAAATCTACTTTATAAATGGCTACACTAGAGCCCGAACTTAACGCCTCTGCGGTGTACTCTCTCCGCAAGGAGGAATTGGTCAATGAGTTGGAGCGGCGTGGCATCGACTCAACAGGCACTGTCGATGAACTACGAAAAAGGTTGAGCACCGAAGTCAAAACGATGAAACCAGGCGAAAAACTGACCCAGACCAGAAAAGGAAACGAAATACCAGCCATTATCTACCCAGAAGTAGATGAGGGTACTTCACAAAAGAAACGCGAAACAAATGAGGACTTAGGTGTACCAAATCCAACTGGCAAAATTTATGAAACATCGCCAAGGATCTACTTAGGAGTAGCTGCAAGCACCTCACAAATAGTAGATACAAGTACTTCGCAACCATTCGCATACCGAATGTCGGACGCGGATGTAATGGACAAGCTACGGAAATGGAATGTGAGGTACGACGGCGGTACAAATAATCCCCTGGAATATTTGGAACGCTTCGAAGAGTTGGCCGAATGCTACCAAATACCTCTCGACCGCATTGTCCGTACACTACCCGAACTGCTGAAAGGGAACGCGCTGGTGTGGTATCGGAATAGCAAAGAGCTGCTAGGGACCTGGAAAGCATTTAGCGAGGAACTACGCCGCTTTTTCCTACCACCACGGTTCTACACCCAACTTCTCGATCGCATTCGTAGTCGTACACAAAACAACCGAGAAAAGGGCAAGGAGTTTCTCACATCAATTCAAGCCCTGATGCGATGGCATACCACAATGACCGCTGAAGAAAAACTCGATAGGATTTATGACAACTTGCGACCCGACTATCGGCACTATATAAAGCGAAGAGAGTTCAACACGTTGTCCGATTTAACCACCTTAATTGAAGATTTCGAGTGCTTAATGGCAGAACAACATCCCCCACGACCCACTCAGCCACAAAGTCGACCATTGCCACTACGCCCTACCGTCCCACCGTTCCGTCATATCGCACCGCCGTTTCGACAGAATATGTCACATGTATGTATGTATATGTATTCTAGAAGGAGAAAACAAGAAAACAATAACTGCCCACGTCAAAGATTTAAAACAATTATCAGACACACCACCCATTGTCGAATCTCAAATAACAAACAAACCCAAACACCACTGCCCAACCGGCAACACCAGTACCGATCGAAATGGCAACGGAGCAGCACGTCACCAAGTTCCTCAGCGAAAACCCTACCCCAGGGACTCACCGCCGCACCAGACCACGAACCGAAGTGGCACCACCACCAAAAATCACCACATCACAACAACAAATCCGAAGCCTCGAGTGGAAGAAGCGGCCATCACCCCCTAACCGGCCGCTAACCGTGCACGAACTCCATCGGCTGTACGAGTTGGCACCCAGCACCAGTAGCAATACAGCCATCCCGCTTCAGTGGGGCAAGCCCCGACCAACCATCGCTCGAACCACAAAAAGTTCAAGGACCGCCCACCAAACCATCGCACCAACCCCCCAAAACCAAACCTCCAACAATATTTCCCTCATTCCCATGAAATTAAAAACCACCGCTCGAACCACAAAAGGTCCAAGGATCGCCCACCTAACCATCGCACCAACCACCCAAAACCAAACATCCAACGATATTTCCCTCACTCCTATAAAACCTGAAACACCAACCCAGGCCTCAATTCCCCAAACTAGCCCCCCACCAGTACCACAGCTACCAGCAATGCCAAACTGAACCAAAAATTGCCATTAACAAAGTTCATCACGCTTAAGAAAAGCAATCCGTACAACCCCGAAGCCTTTAAGGACATCTTGATCAGTGATAACCTATTGCTACCCCATATGGTTCACCGTCTCACCAACAACGATGAAGAAGATCTCCCTATTTGAAAGGAAGGTACTAAGGATCTGTACAGGACTCTGGAGGGTGACAAACAGCTATAAGTTTGTGTCGACTACAAAACTATACGAAGCAGCAGGTCTGCTGCCAATAACTGACCACTTGTTCCGAATGGCGAGGAAATTCGTCGAAGCATTGGAAACACATCCAAGTCCTGAGATGCAAGGACTGCGAATCGAGGAAATCGAGCCAAGTCACCGGTACATACACATAAGAGGATTCACTGATGCTAGATTCGATGACATCTTTAACAATCAAGACGTCTCCTTCTACGAAAAGGCGGGCAACCAATATTACAGAGGCTGAAGTTCGCCCTGTTTATACGCCGCTTAATATTTTTCATTCTTATTTTATTTTAAAATTATTGTTTAAAATTTAATCACCTTAAAAATAAACATGTAGTAGATTAAGTAGTAAAAAATATTGTTTAAAAATAAACAATACCAAAAAAAAAAGACAATGTAAATACGTCGGGCCCATATTGTTGAGCCGACACATATTAATATTAGTTATAAGTTTAGTTTTAAATCAAAATTGTATATATTGTAAGGATCTTGATCTCATCAACCAGAAGACAATTCCGCATACCAGGACCCCTCGGAAGGATCTTCGGGCACCAAGCACCAGACCACACCATCACACTAAAATGCGCAGAAAACGTCATAACCCTCATCCAAGCCGACATCCACCAGACCAACAATATATAGACGACATCATATCTTTATTATTATCATTACCTCGTTAATAATAAAAAAAAAAAAAAAAATCTTTTTATCTTACTTATTACTATTATTATTATACTGTTACTATTATAAATATATATATATTATATATATATAAAAAAAATTAATATAAAACAAAACTAAACAAAAAAAAATGGAAAAAAAAGAGAAGAAAAAAAAACAACAAACAAACCCAAACAATTTTATATATATATAAAATTTCGTTTTTGCAACTCGTATCGGTGTTGGCACAAGGCAATAAAGGTCTTAGACCACCCAGTAAGAAATAAGAAAAAATAGAGTGACCACACCATACGAGAGGATTTTTCTTATATCCCTATTTACTCACTTGAGTACTTGTGCTTGAAGTGTGCAGTAGTGGTATATAAACATTTTCATAAATACTTGATATATACATTGTTATATAGAAATCTCGCATTAGTTAATAATTAGTTCTTATATAACCTGTTATAAATTAGTTCTTATATTAGTTCTTATATATCCTGTTATAAATATATCTTTTCCTTAGCCCATAAGTGTGTCTTACGCATTTTCGCCACCCCGAAGTAGGGGGGGATGGAACGAAGTTGAGTTAAATCTACTTCGCTACAAACCAAATGTCTAAAGAAATCACTCACGGTACAAAACACGCAGTCACTCGATACATATTACATAACCAACTAATATTGTCTATATATCACATTGGCACTATGCGAGCGTACACGGCCGGTATTCAGTGGGTGCAAGGTTCAATCCACCCGATTGATACTATAATTATAATATAATTATAGTAATAATAATATAGTAATAATAATAATAATAGTAAGAATTCTTGTAATTAAAAGCAATATATGAAAATCCACTATTTTTCTAAACGGGTGGCAAAATATAATAGGCTAGGATCACCCAACAAAAGCAGAGTAGGCGGTAATATCAGCTCGAGAGGATGAAGACGTTGTAACACAAACACACAACCAATTCTCCTAAAAGGAAAGCTCACCGCTGACCTCTGTTCTTTACGAACAATTTTTGACAATAACAGTCAAGTTCTTGAGTTATCACACTCAACTTGTTGTTATTACTAATATAGCGGAATACCGACGTCGCAGTACTCAATATTCTTGCTATATTAGGGCTAATATAGCAAAATACCGGCGTCACAGCACTCGGTATTTTGCCATTTCCAATATCACAGGGTAGCGTCGTCGCAGCACTCCATACCCTGTCATATTGTACGGCGCCGTTCCCCCGAACACTGCTCTTATACTCCATTTGTATGGTAGCAACAAAAAGGCAGAAGTCTCCCATCTTCCCCTTTCGCAGGCTATACCGATGTCGCAGCACTCAGTATTAGCCTAGAAAGTAACCAACACCCCGCTGCGTATTCTAAGTATTATCTTAAGTATCATTAAGAGCCGAATATTATAATAAATAAAGAAAACTATTATAATGAACACCGAAAACAAACCATATTTTTAATTTGTAACGAAAGCAAGAGGAGAACGAACCCTGGGTTGACCGGCGAGCGTCGCCCGAGTAAAAACTGTTACAGCATACGCGTGTGAACGAAAACGAGTTAGGACCGTGGCCAGATCACTTTGTAACGGGTGTTTTTTTGGGAGGTTTGTTTTTCCGATAGATGTCGTTTTATTTTATGACAGTTGTTTTGACAGCTCAAAGTGGCATTTCTACTCAGTATTGTTTGGCAAATCATTATGAAAAAAAAAAAAAAAAAAAAAAAAAAAAAAATGACATTTGTGAAAAATAGTCGTGGTAGCCATATGCCAGAAATTGTGTTTAAATGTTAAATGCCAAAAAATTATCTACCAAATAAAAAAAAATTTTGGTCATTTCATAATTTTATATGTGTTTTATTCAAAAAAAAAATCGGCAACCTCTTAAAAAAACACCCGTTAGATATAACTGGACCCACCATCAATATTGCATTGAGTGATTTCTCGTTCGAAGATTTCGCCGAACCATCAAAAACCACCCGTAGTTTTGTTGAAGAGCTTTCGGGTTTCATAACACAATAGCCAAAATTTTGGAGTCGCCCAGTGATGTCGGATCCGAAGAAAATGGCAGTTTCACTACAAATCTTCCTTCTTGGTTGCGCTTGGTAAATTGTTCAAAATGTTTTTCACAATCAGCTTCCTCAAGAGACATCTGTTTAACGGAATGAGGAAAATTTTCTCAATTTGATCGTTCAGTGTGGCAGAATCGTTGGTAGTCACGTGGCAAGCATATTCAGACACTGATTGAGACGACATTTTCCCAGAAACTATCCATCCCAATACGGTGTTTTGTAACATAGGCAGATGGTCAGCTAGCTTAATTTGCCCCACAGAGAGAAATTCTTGATAGATTTCAGCACCCAACAATAAATCAACGTTTTGAAAATCAAACAATTCCGGATCTGCTAATGCTGGAATTGTCCACGACTTTATGTTATCAATTGGAATGCTCGGCTGATAGCTGGTAATTTTTGGAATTATTTGCACATCCAACATGGTACAATAATTCGTAATGTTGGATTGCAATGTGATTGTTGAGTTGCTCAAAGCTCCGACGACATTAGACCCGGTACCATGAATGTTGATGTTGCTGTTACGATGAGGAATCTTCAACATATACGCAAATGAATTTGTAATAAGATTTAGCTGTGATCCGGAATCTAATAGTGCTCTCCCAATCACAGGATGTCCCATATGGTCAGGGACTTTCACCAATGCTGTTCCCAAATAGACAAACAAGGATACTGTCTTTGGTTTGGGTTTGGCAGCAACAAGCGATGATGATATGGCGAGAGTATTAGATTGGATGTTTCGTTTGAATTTTTCGACATCTAATGCAGCTTCTATTGTATTTGACGATGAAGACGGTGCAACAGCGAAATTGTGTAACAGCGAATCGTGATCTGCGTCGCAGTGACGACAGCGATACTTTCCTGAACACGCAGAGGCAATGTGATCAGGGTGAAGGCAATTGTAGCACAATTTGGACCCTTTTACGAATTTGTATCGTTGATCAACCGACAATTTTAGAAATGTGTGGCAATGGACTATCGAATGGCCGTTCTTATTGCAGTAGACACAATGAAATTTTGGATAATTCGTGATGGCAAGTAAATTGACAGTTGAACGATTTGCAGGTTTGAAATGCGGTTTTGATGAAGTCGGTGGCCGTACATTTGGCGTTTGACTCTCTAATCGGTGAGCATGGGAAATTAGAAAATTTAATAGATCATCTTTCGTAGGAAGGTGAGTTGACGGAGCAGCCTCATTCCATCTGTTCTTGATATCAGGATCCAACTTTGACACCATCAGGTATACTATTAAATCGTCCCATTGTTTAACCGGTCTCTTAAGTGCTTCTAGAGAACGAATATGCGATTGATAGTGATCAAGAAGCCTCATAATCTCCTTTAAATCAGGCTGGTCAATCTCTTTGAATTCAAATAATTTATGAACA
Source organism: Nephrocerus scutellatus (assembly GCA_947095585.1). Classification (NCBI taxonomy): domain Eukaryota; kingdom Metazoa; phylum Arthropoda; class Insecta; order Diptera; family Pipunculidae; genus Nephrocerus; species Nephrocerus scutellatus. The sequence goes on along the minus strand of OX352761.1, from coordinate 74,037,086 downwards.
TGTTGTTCGCATATAAAATTTGGTTTTTCAAACCTTTCCATTAGTATATTACGAGCTACCTCATAATTTTCATCGGTAAGTTCCACCGCAGCTATGGCACTAGCAGCGACTCCTTCGAGTGACAACTTTAAATATTGAAATTTGGTTCGGTCACTAAGGGATGGGTTGTCGTGTACCAAGCTATTGAATGTGCCAATGAACGTGCTCCACTCTAAATAACCCCCACTGAACGTTGGAAGTGCAACCGTAGGCAGTTTGGCATTTATCGTGGGAAACATAGGATTTATTTGGTTGACTGGCTTGTCATCACAGATTTGAGTTTCTCTTCCTTTAATACATCTAACCTTTCCTCTAGTTCGGATACAACGTTAATCTACGACTCTTCGATTTCAGTGCGAACACTTTATGTTAACAACTCAGTGTCCATAAGCTCATACGGTGGAAGCATGCGTTGGTAAATGAGCCAACTATCACCCAACTCCTTTAGTCGGTGCTGCACGTGTCTCGCCTTTGCCTTCGGAAGATCGTTTTCAATATACTTCTCGGAACGCGTCAATTTTTCACGAAAATTCTCAACAAATTGTTTGGAGCGACGAGGATCCAATGCAGGTGGCATTTTAAAAACTTTAATAAAACGTACTCACGGTTTTATTCTTTTCCGCTTTTCCAAAATTTCGGCGGCCGCTCCCACTTCTGACACCAATGATAGAAACACAAGCGTTTTTGTGCTTATGGAATTCCTTTTGCGACAAATAACCTTATAAATTTATTTTTTACCAAAAGGAAACTTTATTTTGTTGTAATCACTTTATTACTTTTAATACAACAATACAAAATGGTTTGACAAAAAAAAAAACCAAACAATAATTTCTCTCAAAATTAAAAATGTACACACCAGACAAAGGAACAAAGGAAAAGCAACATATCGAAAGAAAAATATGACATTAAATCTAAAAAAAACTTTTTTTAGTACTGAATGTAAACGTGTACCATTACACCATTCAGCTTTGTTTGTTTACAATGAAAACTGGTAAAAGTCAAACATTAAAGGAAACAAAAATTATAATGACATTTTTAACTAAATGATTCTTTTTGTGGTTTCCTATTTTGCTAGGTTATGGCGTTTGCCATTTGATGTTGCTTCAACAATTTGTGTATGGTAAATTTATATGTAATATATAAGGTTTTTTTTTGTTCAATGCGTATATAAAATTAATAATATATTTTTTTTATAGTACGTATAATATATAGAATATTTGTAATTTTGTTTTTACGTATAGAGTAGAATTCATGCTAGTTTTTTTTTTAATTTTTAAGATACTAGCGGAAAAACCCGGCGCTTCCCCGCTGTACCATCCCACTGACCCCCACCCAAGTTAACACACCCGCCCACTGACGCCACGCCCAGTGACCTGATTGATTGATAATGTAATCGAGTAATCGATATTATAATGGTGAACATCATGTGCACTAAACATTCATACATATTAAGCTTAGAATGTATAATAGGTGGGTATGATTTTTTTTTTTGAATTTGGGATGTTTTCAAAACGGTAGTTAAAAATTATTTAACGAGCTCTATCTTTTCCAGAACTGCCTGGTATTTTTCGAAGTATATCTCGTTAAATCTTTAAAACGAATCTAGGGGTTGTTTCCGGTTTGTCGTTTTTCTGTTCGCATATAGTTAGCATTCCTGTTGTGTTTTGTTCTTTTGGGGATACGAGGGGTGCCGTAAAAGTTTATAGAAAAGGAAAAAAAATTAAAAATTTTCATCAAAAATTGCTTTAATGCTTTTAAAAATATTCGCCTTTAAGATCTTTACACTTTTGCATACGCTCAAACAGAACAGAAAGAAGTCATTCGGTGCCAAGTCGGGGCTGTAAGTCGGATGACCCATCAATTTGATCGTTTGAGTGCTCAAATACTCGCTTGTTTAATGTAATGTGTGTGAGCTCGCATTATCGTGATGCAAAATTCAGAGTTGTTTTCTCTCAATTTGTTGAAAACCTCAGGCAAAGAAATGGTCGTATACCAAGCAGATTTGATTTTCAATAGCCACAGTAGCCACATCCCAAGTAACAATTTCAAGCAAACTATTCTCTAAATTTGCGTAAAGTAGTTGCCTAATAGCAAAATTTGCGAAATTCTGAGAGCTGTTGTTTGGCAAAACAGTAGGTATTCCCAAGAAAGTGGAGGTCGAAATCCTTCTGATTAGCTTCTTAGAAGCAATAAATATGCAACTAAGCCAAATAGTTTGCTAACGCTGTATTTTGCGTAATTGCTGAATCATAGAAAAATTTGTTAAGGTTTTTCAAAAAATCAGAGAAAAGTTAGCTAAATTTTTTTCGAGAAATCAGAAAAAACTTTGCTTAAATTTTTTCGAAAAATCAGAGAAAATTTTGCTAATTTTTTTTTTGAGAATTCGTTAAGACTCTTTTTTTAGCAAAACAGTAGGTATTCAAAAAAAAGTGGAGGTCGAAAACCTTCTGATCAGCTTCTTAGGAATAATAAATTTGCAACTAAGAAAATTAGTTTGCTAACGCTGTATTTTGCGTACATGCTGAATCAGAGAAAAATTTGCTTAGATTTTTCAAAAAATCAAAGAAAAGTTTGCTAAATTTTTTTCGAAAAATCAGAGAAAACTGCTTACATTTTTTCGAAAAATCAGAGAAAATTTTGCTAATTTTTTTTGGAGAAATCCTTAAGACTCTTTTTTAGCAAAACAGTAGGTATTCCGAAGAAAGTGGAGGTCGAAATCCTTCTGATCAGCTTCTTAAAAGCAATAAATTTGCAACTAAGCAAATTAGTTTGCTAACGCTGTATTTTGCGTAATTGCTAAATCAGAGAAAAATTTGTTTAAATTTTTCGAGAAATCAGAGAAAAGTTTGCTTAAATTTTTCTAAAATCATGAATACTCTTGTTCGGGAACATAGTGAAGACCTACCGTAGGCGATAAAATGCGAAAACCCAAAGCTGCCAAACGTAGGGTGTAAAACAAATTATTGTTATCACTGTGAATATGCAATTCAGCATATTCCCACACATATTCACCTTGAAATTTGTTACAAGATATTTTGTTTGTGCACATATTTGTTCTTTACATAATACGAAGATATTACTAATGTGAATATGCAATGCAGCATATTCACACGCAAATGCAATTTAGCATTTTGCATATTGTACGTGTTAGAGATAAGAAATTATTGTCATGTTAGCATTAGATATTGTTAGATAGTTTGTAATTTTATATTTAAACCCTTCTTTTAGTCCAATAAAATATAGTTAAAAAAAAGCTATCGTACAATCAATATCTTCGTCAAGCCCCGACCCACGGCAAGCGGAAGATATTATAGTCAGTTTTAGGAAAAGTATTTCCGAGGCTGAACATTGGTCCTTCGAGCCAACAAGCAACTGGCAACCAGCAGACATCATGGAGGCGCTTCTAATACAGCAACCGGTGACAACCAAAAAGATAACTCAATTTAAAACGAATTATTACAAAGAAAGTACTACCCGGAAAACAAAATCATATCTGGAGAAAAAAATAGCAGCATTGAAGACCCTTTACAAAAAATTCCTAACCACTGATGATATCATCCGAAACAAGGAACCATCGTTAGGCCAACATCATCCATATACAACAACCAGAAAGGAGATTGCGGAGATTTACAACCTCGTAATTGATGAGATGCGGACACTTCTTAACCATGAGCCACCAATAGACGACAACGAGCAGACAGCACCGAAGAAGATACAACAACAATCCGATGTCAATTTCACAACCACAGAAGTTACCAACAGGAAAGAGTTCGATCAGATGATAAAACAGCAGACAATTAAAATAAGAGCTCTGAATAGGGAAATAAGAACAGCGGAAGACGCCTTGCAAGAAAATAAACCGAAGCAAGCATTGAAGCTCGCCTTGAAACACATTGAAAGGGTGATGGAGCAGATCACGGACCTCGACGAGAAGATACATTTAGAAGCTTCAGACGAAGATGAAATGAATGTAAAATACTTCATGGAACAGCAATACAACAACATAAGACAAGACCATGATGACATTGTGGTAAAAATCACAATTGAGATGGAGAATGACAGTCATTATCAAACAAACAACAACACAGTGGAAGTCCAATTACCAAACATAGAAATTCCACATTTCTATGGTGACATCATGAAATGGAAAGGTTTCTCAGACATCTTTGAAAAACTAGTGCATAAGAACAAGACAATTACAGACACTCATAGAATCAACTACTTAAAAGGTCACTTAGGAGGTTAAGCTGCTAAAATAATAAGCCATCTTAAATCAACAGCAGAAAATTATTCTATAGCTTGGGAGATATTGAATAATCGCTACAACAACAACAGAGTGATGGCAGCAGCATATTTCAACCAGCTGATTAATCAACCAAACTTGCTAACGGAAAGCAGTGTAGGAATCAGAACAATGCACGACACCACAAGTGAAGCCATTCATAATATCAACAAGATACTAAAAAATGAAGAAAAATTCGATGCCTTAATCATTCACATTTTGCAAAAAAAATTAGACAGTGAGACCATCAGAATTTATGAGACAACTTTAGAAGATCCCAAAGAGAATCAACATCTACATAAATTTTTGCTGATTTTGGAAAAACGTTTCCAATCACTAGACGTAATCGGAAATAAAATTGTACCATGATGAACCTATGTAGAGTATGTTTAGGCACTCACAAATTTTCAAGAATGTGTTTTTCAAAAAGCACGTGTTTATTGTGCAAGGGCAAACACCATACCCTTCTCCACACAAAAGAAGGCGTTACCAAAAATACAACTGTAGCTCAACAGAACAATTTACCAAAGGCACGGCATCCATCAACACAAAGAACAACACCAGTGGTGGAGACACATATGGTAAATAATACACCTACAACAGCGCAAGTAATCTTGAGCACAGCCTTAGTAAAGGTTCCAACAAATGGCTCTTATCCAGAATTGCTCAGAGTATTGATTGACCCAGGATCCCAAGCATCGTTCATAACTTACAACGCAGCGAAAAAACTAAACATTCAAAGCCAAAAAACTTACGTTGAGTATAAAGGAATAGGAGGAGCTAAAGCTGGCATTTCCGACCAGCGAATCAACTTTAACATCAAGCCGAGATTCTCGTCAAAATTTAAATTTCAAGTAAGTGCACTTATAGTAGACCAGCTAGTCGGAGACCTGCCGGAACACAGCTTCAATGCTTGGAAATGGCCTCACATTAGTAACCTGTTATGGGCCGATCCGAATTACAACATGCCGAACAAAATCGACATATTACTGGGTGCAGATTACTATCCTGCCATAGTAATGAATGAAGTCATAAAGGTGCTGCCGGAGAGCCGATAGCACAAAAAACTGAATTAGGATGGATCATATGTAGACCAGTCGACCAAAACAAAATAACAACAGTTCAATGTTTGATAACAAAAGTAGAACTAGATCACGGACTAAAATCATTCTGGGAAATAGAAGAAGTACAAATGGAAAAATTACTAACAAAGGAAGAAAAGCAATGTCAAACACATTACGATGAAAACTATTATCGTGACCTCAGTGGAAGATATGAGGTTCGCATACCATTCAAAAATAATCCACCAATCCTTGGAACATCCAAAACCAGAGCCCTAGCTAGATTCTTGCAATTAGAGGAAAAATTTGCATCGTTCCCAACATTTTCCGATGACTACAAAAAATGCATTAAGAAATACATTACACTAGGTCACATGCGACTGTGTGAAAACGAAATAACATCCACTGATGAATACTTCATCCCACACCATGCAGTCATTAAAGAAGGCAGTACTACAACAAAGTTACGAGTTGTTTTCGATGCTTCAGCGAAAACGAGTAACAACAAGAGTCTCAATGATCAACTATTGGTTGGGCCAACTCTACAGGAAGAATTAGTGTCAATATTGTTAAGATGAGGAAGTACAAGATTGCCTACACAGCAGACATCGAAAAAATGTACCGCCAAATACGAATACATGAGGATGACCAAAAATATCAAAAAATTCTTTGGAGGGAAAATGTCCACGAACTAATTTTAGAATACCAACTAACGACAGTACCATTTGGAACAGCGAGTGCTCCATACTTAGCCGTACGCACATTACAACAATTAGCAAACGATGAAAAAAATATGTTTCCAATAGCAGCCAACATCGCGTTGCACGATTTTTATGTAGACGATTTACTCACCGGCAGTGATTCTGTTAAACAAGCACAGCAGGAACAACAACAATTAGTAACATTACTCAAAAAAGGAGGATTTAAGCTCAGAAAGTGGGCAAGTAACGATCCACAAATATTAGAACAAATACCACGAAGCTGCCAAGCTTTTGGCACAATGGATATAAAATTAGATGACACAATAAAATCTCTTGGCCCATCATGGAACCCTGACTCAGACACCTTCGGATTTAAGATAAACATAGAAAGAACAAAGTCAGAAACCACTACCAAAAGAAAATTGTTATCTGAAGTGTCACAATTATTTGACCCGCTGGGATTGTTAGCCCCAACCATTATAATAGCAAAAATACTACTTCAACAACTCTGGTTAACAGGATTATTATGGGACGAACCATTACCAACAAATATTGCAACAAGATGGAACAGTTACAAATATTCTTTACCAGAACTAGAACAAATAAAAATACCAAGATGGGTTGACACGTTCAACAACTCCTCTATAGAACTTCACGGGTTTTGCGATGCACCTGAATTGGCATATGCAGCTGTAGTATATGCCTACCAAAGGAACGGTACAGAGGAATCCCTAACGACCATATCTAATAATATCAAAAACAAAGGTCGCACCAATAAAATCGAAGCAAACAATTCATAGATTTGAATTGTGCGGTGCCTTGCTGCTTGCGAAACTAATGGCAAAGGTGATAAAAAGCTTCCGTATTCCAAATATTACAACACACACATGGACAGACTCGAAAATCGTGCTTTCATGGATCAAAGCAGAACCATACCGATTCAAAACATTTGTGGCAAACAGAGTATCTGAAATTCATGGTCTCACGAGCCCATCAACATGGAATTATATCAAATCAACCGAAAACCCAGCTGAATGTGCGTCAAGGGGCGTAGAACCAAAAACCTAGGCAAACATAAATGGGCCAAGTTGGCTAACAAGCAATCCAAGGACTGGCCAACTCAAAAGGTAGAAATAGCAACTGAAGACATTCCAGATAAAAAACTAGTGGCGGTATCTAGAACAACAACAGTAATAAGCATAAAAGATGTCTTTGATGAGCTATACGTGAAACATTCAAATTTAAAGAAAATTCAGAGAATAGTGTCATACTGCAAACGCTTCATCAACAAGCTAAAACTAGTGAAATACGAACCAAATACCATAATTTCACCACAAGAAATGAAAGAGGCGCTCACTCACTTAATCAAACATGCGCAGGAAAGTCAATACAAAAATGAAATTCGTGACCTAAAAAACAACAAACCGATTAACTGCTAAAGTAAATTGTTGTCACTTTCACCATTTTTAAAGAACGATGTGTTAAGAGTTGGCGGACGATTACACAATTCAACCGCCTGGTCATATGATGAAAAACATCTAATAATTCTTCCACAATCACATCCAATTACAAACCTTATAATTCAAGAAGGTCATACATCAACAATGCATGGTGGTACCCAGTTAACACTAGCCCACATCAGGACAAAATATTGGATCATAAATGGAAGAAATTTGATAAGACAACAAATATCCAAATGTTTAAGATGCCATCGATTTACCAAAACCATTAAGAATCAATTAATGGGAAATCTCCCAGAAGTAAGACTAACTCCCGCCAGGCCATTCCTAAAGTCAGGTGTCGATTACGCTGGACCATTCAGTGTGAGAGTATCAAAAGGTAGAGGTAATAAATCATACAAAGGCTACCTAGCGATTTTTGTGTGTATGGCAACAAAAGCTGTCCACATTGAGGTAGTCAGCAATCTAACTACGGATGCCTTCATAGCAGCTTATAAACGCTTCATATCACGTAGAGGTATATGCACGGACATTTTTAGCGACAATGGTACAAACTTTGTGGGCGCAAGCAAGGTGATTGAATCAAAAACATTGAAGACAGTAGAACACATTGCTTCAATCTCTATCGCCGAACACGGAACAAAATGGCATTTCATACCGCCAGGAGCACCTCATTTCCGTGGATTATGGAAGCCCGCCGTAAAATCTGTAAAAACCCATCTAAAAAGAGTCATAGGCGAAGCAACTTTAACATTTGAAGAGCTAACCACGTTAACCTGTCAAATAGAGGCCTGTCTTAACTCAAGGCCAATATCACCAATGACCAACGATCCAAGTGATCCAACCTTTTTAACCCCTGGCCATTTTTTAATTGGAGAAACCTTAATAACGCAACCAGAAGCCAGCACTTCAGAAGGGAAAATAAATTCATTAACAAGATGGAAATTAATCCTAAAGATGTAAGAAGACTTTTGGAAGAAATGGTCACAAGAATATTTACATCAACTACAACAACGGACAAAATGGACCACAAAAACACAAGATTTAGAGTTGGGACAATTAGTGCTTGTTCGTGACAATAATATTCTACCATCAAGATGGATAACTGGACGAATTATAGAAGTTCACCCAGGGACGGATGGAATTGTTCGTGTCGCAACACTTCGCGGCCCCGGAAGGGTCCTTATAAAAAGGCTAACAACAAAATTGGTACCTCTACCAATTCAAGGTGCCGAAAAAGAACAATGCACAAACTCAGCTACCACACTGACTAAAGTATTGTCAACCACTGTTAGCTAGAAATCCAACCAAAAGAAACATAATATGATTGAGGAACCCTTACACGAAGATAAAAAACGACCAAGAATTTGGATACGAAATCCAACTGTCGAAGAGGTAAAAAAGAAAGAGCAGAGAAAATGAAGACCATTCCCCAACCTAAACCCAACAAAGGGAAAATAAGACCCCGTTTTCAATCAAGGCTACTGTTATACACCATGATCCCATTGCTAAGCTTGTTTGGTGTTTATTCCTCAGCAGTGAAAGGTTCAAGTTTTGATATCACCCCTCTAAACACTACAACAGGAATATATTTTGAAAACATTGGGATCGCCCAACTATCACATCAGCAATGGACTATTATGTCATACTTCAATCTATAAGCTGAAGTGTATAACGCGGCGATGGAAAGAATAGTTAAGTCATGTCAAGCGGATAACGGATGGATGCAACTAAGGCAAATTTGCAGACCTGCGGTAATACAAATGAAACAGCAGTTATAAACATAAACCGCAACAATTGTGAAGGGAAAATTTGCCACACAATTTTCTCAAATGTTTCCACACATTATTTTGGTACGCAACCATCTTTTTTTGTACACAACACTTTCTTGAATTTAATAAAACTTGCATACACATTACAAAGAAAAAAACATTTACCATAATGTTCTTAAACCTAGCAACATGTATCCCACTCTTTTTTGAGGCAGACCAACAAATAACAAACGAGCCAAAACAACAACAACACTACACCGATCATGCGATGTAGTGAAGTTCCCTAATTTTCTTGGAACTAACAAACAACAAAGAGGCAACAACAACACTACCAAGTCCCACCGATCATGTGACGTAGCGGATTTCCCTATCGTTGCACCAACGGGATCACGAACCAATAAACCGCCGAGCGCAGCAATACTGACCGGGCGGACGAAACAACAACAACCATATCACATCAAAGGAAACAACAACAACACTACACCATCAGGCGAGTTAGCGGATTTCACGATTGTTGCAACAACGGGATTTCTACACTCGATGGAGGACTATAAAAGGCCAGCAGTCCTAACAATCGGCCTTCTTTCCTAGAAATCCCTCTTCCCGGCAACAAGTCAGAGTGAATGGTTCAAGAGCGAAGTCCTTGCCTTCACTTTACACTTTACGCCAGTAGTCATCCTATAGATTGGAGGTTCAAGAGCGAAGTCCTTGCCTTCACGCCCACGCTTTACGCTAGACAGTATCCACGCTTTACGCTAGATTGGAGGTTCAAGAGCGAAGTCCTTGCCTTCACGCCCACGCTTTACGCTAGACAGTATCCACGCTTTACGCTAGATTGGAGGTTCAAGAGCGAAGTCCTTGCCTTCACGCCCACGCTTTACGCTAGACAGTATCCACGCTTTACGCTAGATTGGAGGTTCAAGAGCGAAGTCCTTGCCTTCACGCCCACGCTTTACGCTAGACAGTATCCACGCTTTACGCTAGATTGGAGGTTCAAGAGCGAAGTCCTTGCCTTCACGCCCACGCTTTACGCTAGACAGTATCCACGCTTTACGCTAGATTGGAGGTTCAAGAGCGAAGTCCTTGCCTTCACGCCCACGCTTTACGCTAGATTGGAGGTTCAAGAGCGAAGTCCTTGCCTTCACGCCCACGCTTTACGCTAGACAGTATCCACGCTTTACGCTAGATTGGAGGTTCAAGAGCGAAGTCCTTGCCTTCACGCCCACGCTTTACGCTAGACAGTATCCACGCTTTACGCTAGATTGGAGGTTCAAGAGCGAAGTCCTTGCCTTCACGCCCACGCTTTACGCTAGACATTATCCACGCTTTACGCTAGATTGGAGGTTCAAGAGCGAAGTCCTTGCTTTCACGCCCACGCTTTACGCTAGACAGTATCCACGCTTAACGCTAGATTGGAGGTTCAAGAGCGAAGTCTTTGCCTTCACGCCCACGCTTTACGCTAGACAGTATCCACGCTTTACGCTAGATTGGAGGTTCAAGAGCGAAGTCCTTGCCTTCGCGCCCACGCTTTACGCCAGACATTATCCACGCGATTGGAGGTTCAAGAGCGAAGTCCTTGCCTTCACGTCCACGCTCTACGCGAGAACAGACTATCATCCCTCCTGGGGATACGCCGTTCTCCTTTTATCATAATTGAAACCAATACAGTATAATAATATATATAGCTTTAAGCAAACAATAATTTTAAGTACACAGATTAAGCGAAGAATAAATAAAGAACGATTGAATTCCATTCCCAACTAAAAACAAATTCTTTTTATTGTAACGACCCTAATAGAAGGAACCCTGGTCACACTGAGTTTTACCCCGGCTGGGAAAAACCTCGTTACAATTGGCGCCCGAGCAGGGACACTGGAATTTGATAGAGAAAAGAAATTATACCAATAAAGGAAAAAAAACACAATTAGATAACCACGATGGTTAAGACCAGTTGGATTTATACACTGTCGAAAGAGGAGCTACATGAGCGAGTTCCGAATCGACAGCAACGGCGCAGTGGAAGATTTAAGGAAAAGGTTTTCCAGCTTTGTTTCGGGACGAGACGTTACGTCGGAGGACGAGATACGCCTAAGTGAGCTCGAGGAGAAGCATAGACGCAGCTCATCACCAGCGCCCCTTATAACCTTGAATCCATCTGAAGCTACGGTACGCGACGACCCAAAGGCAACAATCAGGGCAATCTCTCCGACACCACCGGAAGTGGTTCCAACGCGAAGCAGGACGGACACGACAGTTACGTCGTACGCTCAAATAATGGACCAAGTGAGGAAGTGGTCAGTGAGATACGATGGGGGTAAGGAACCCCTTCTGTTCATCGAAAGGCTAGAAGAACTGGCGGATGCCTACTGCTTAAACAGAGACCTCCTGCCCAGAACCATGCCGGAACTACTCCGCGACCGTGCGTTATTATGGTTCCGCAACAACAACCGAAAATGGGAAACCTGGAACGCCTTCACGACAGACTTTCTACAGTTCTTCCTGCCATCGAGGTACTGGGAACATCTGGAAGACGAAATTCGTCAACGCCAGCAAAAACCAAAGGAGCGCTTCAAGGATTTTGTCATTATCATGCAAAATCTCATGAGGCACGCTAACTACACTACTACACAACAGGTCGAAAGGATCTTCCGGAACTGCCGTCAAGAGTACCAATACTATATCCGGAGGAAGGACTTCAGAGACCTCCACGAACTCATCGGCCTGGCAGAAGATTTCGAAGGCATCGCTGGTGCAGCAGAACCTATCAAACCCTCGCCCCGACCCAGACAACCCGAAAGGAATTTCATGGTAGCACAAAATATGGAAGCACGGGTAAATGTAAGGACGGCTTGCCTGCGATGTGGCCAGGACGGACACATGAGGCGGGACTGTCGTAACCCCCAAACCATCTTCTGTTGGGACTGCGGTCTGCGAAATGTTCGGACCGTGGAATGCTGCCGGAAACGCGTCGAACGATCGGGAAACGAGCAAGGGGACCGTCGAAACCGTAGTGCGACGGAAACCCCAAGACCGACACCCCGGACCCAGTAAACTTCCTTGCCTACGATTCCAACCGGATCTTCGCCACCATCACTCTAGGAGGAACACCGGTAAAAGCTACGATTGACACAGGGGCTACTAGGAGTTTTGTGAGCGAACGTTTTGCAGAAGACAAAAGGGGGACAACAAAGAGTCTACCCATGGATGTGACCGTACGGATGGCCGAAGGGACACCCAAGTTGATCCGAGAGGCCCTACAGCTAGATGTCAAGATAGGTAATAGGGAGATACAGTTTCCATTCTTGATTCTCCCAGATGCAATGGATGAAGTAATCTTAGGTCTGGACTTTTTGTCACGGGTGGAGGCCCGTCTAAGCTGCGGTGGCCAGAACAGCACAGAACAACGCCCGCAGAACACACCACGGACACAACAGGAACAGCTTTCAGCGTTTCTGCAACAAGAATTCAAGAAATTTGATCAACTACCCGCCGTTTCCAACATCACGGAACACAGAATCATCATGCACGACGAACGCCCAATAAAGCAGCGCTACTTCCCCCGTAATCCAGCTATGCAGGAAATAATAAATACAGAGATCGACGAGTTGTTGGAAAAAGGATGTATCTAGCCTTCGCATAGCCCCCACAGCGCGACCATAGTTCTCGTGCGAAAGAAGACGGGCAAATGGAGACTATGTATCGACTATCGAGAACTGAATGCACGATCAGTACCCGACGCATACCCCCTGCCACGAATCCAACACATTCTAGAAAAGCTTCGCGGTGCCAAATTCATCAGTAGTCTGGATCTGAGAAATGGATATTGGCAAATCCCCATGGAGGAGAGAAGTAAGCAGTACACCGCCTTCACGGTACCCGGCCGTGGCTTGTTCCAATGGCGCGTGATGCCGTTTGGGCTACATTCGGCCCCTGCGACCTTCCAGCGAGCGCTCGATCGAGTCATCGGACCAGAGATGGAGCCCCATGCGTTTGCATAACTTGACGACATAGTCGTCATCGGGAGAACGTTTGACGAACACATGGTAAATCTGCGCAAGGTGTTCAGGCGATTGCAGATGGCTAACTTAAAAATTAACCCGGAAAAATGTGAGTTCTGCAAAACGGAAATACAGTACTTGGGACACGTGGTCAGTAACAAAGGCATACACACTGACCCCGACAAAATAGCAGTACAGGCGGGGCAAACTCAACGTCGTTGCAGACGCTCTATCAAGACAGCCGCAAGAAACACTGATGGCCACCTCCGAGGAACACGTAGAGCAACAGAAGTGCCACTGGCTGCAAAAGAAGGTCCAGCAGGTCACGGAGAACCCAGCCAAATTCCCCGACTACGTGATCGAAGGCCAGCAGCTGTATCGACACATAGGGCATCGAGCCGGAGACGAGGACTCAACACCATGGAAACTGTGTGTGCCAAGTAACCTTCGAAGTCGGGTACTGCAGGAAAACCACGACAGCGCATCAGCAGGGCACCTGGGAGTCCGGAAGACCACGGCGAGAATATGCGGTCGCTACTATTGGCCGGGTATGTTTCGTGACATTCGTCAGTATGTAAAGAAATGTGAAAGCTGCTAGTGCTACAAACCCATGGGCCACATTGTGTAGTGACTTCGTTGGACCACTCCCCAGGTCGAAACACGGAAATACCATGCTACTGTTTTCTTTGATCGGTTTTCGAAATGGGTCGAACTGATTCCAATGCGAAGGGCAACGACCGAAGGAGTTCAACGGGCTTTTCGCGAACGTATACTGGCCCGATACGGCGTACCCAAGATCCTGATAACAGACAACGGGGCGCAATTCAGTAGCAGAGCATTTCGTCGATTCTTGGAGACCATGGGCATACGCCAGCAATTTACAGCGCCATATACCCCCCAAGAAAATCCCACTGAAAGGGTCAACCGCACCGCTAAAACAATAATTGCACAACTAGCGGGAACGCAACAACGCACTTGGGACGAGAAGCTGCCCGAAGTTATGCTAGCAATAAATTCAAGCGTACAGGACTCAACAGGAGCGCTTCAAGGATTTTGTCATTATCATGCAAAATCTCATGAGGCACGCTAACTACACTACTACACAACAGGTCGAAAGGATCTTCCGGAACTGCCGTCAAGAGTACCAATACTATATCCGGAGGAAGGACTTCAGAGACCTCCACGAACTCATCGGCCTGGCAGAAGATTTCGAAGGCATCGCTGGTGCAGCAGAACCTATCAAACCCTCGCCCCGACCCAGACAACCCGAAAGGAATTTCATGGTAGCACAAAATATGGAAGCACGGGTAAATGTAAGGACGGCTTGCCTGCGATGTGGCCAGGACGGACACATGAGGCGGGACTGTCGTAACCCCCAAACCATCTTCTGTTGGGACTGCGGTCTGCGAAATGTTCGGACCGTGGAATGCTGCCGGAAACGCGTCGAACGATCGGGAAACGAGCAAGGGGACCGTCGAAACCGTAGTGCGACGGAAACCCCAAGACCGACACCCCGGACCCAGTAAACTTCCTTGCCTACGATTCCAACCGGATCTTCGCCACCATCACTCTAGGAGGAACACCGGTAAAAGCTACGATTGACACAGGGGCTACTAGGAGTTTTGTGAGCGAACGTTTTGCAGAAGACAAAAGGGGGACAACAAAGAGTCTACCCATGGATGTGACCGTACGGATGGCCGAAGGGACACCCAAGTTGATCCGAGAGGCCCTACAGCTAGATGTCAAGATAGGTAATAGGGAGATACAGTTTCCATTCTTGATTCTCCCAGATGCAATGGATGAAGTAATCTTAGGTCTGGACTTTTTGTCACGGGTGGAGGCCCGTCTAAGCTGCGGTGGCCAGAACAGCACAGAACAACGCCCGCAGAACACACCACGGACACAACAGGAACAGCTTTCAGCGTTTCTGCAACAAGAATTCAAGAAATTTGATCAACTACCCGCCGTTTCCAACATCACGGAACACAGAATCATCATGCACGACGAACGCCCAATAAAGCAGCGCTACTTCCCCCGTAATCCAGCTATGCAGGAAATAATAAATACAGAGATCGACGAGTTGTTGGAAAAAGGATGTATCTAGCCTTCGCATAGCCCCCACAGCGCGACCATAGTTCTCGTGCGAAAGAAGACGGGCAAATGGAGACTATGTATCGACTATCGAGAACTGAATGCACGATCAGTACCCGACGCATACCCCCTGCCACGAATCCAACACATTCTAGAAAAGCTTCGCGGTGCCAAATTCATCAGTAGTCTGGATCTGAGAAATGGATATTGGCAAATCCCCATGGAGGAGAGAAGTAAGCAGTACACCGCCTTCACGGTACCCGGCCGTGGCTTGTTCCAATGGCGCGTGATGCCGTTTGGGCTACATTCGGCCCCTGCGACCTTCCAGCGAGCGCTCGATCGAGTCATCGGACCAGAGATGGAGCCCCATGCGTTTGCATAACTTGACGACATAGTCGTCATCGGGAGAACGTTTGACGAACACATGGTAAATCTGCGCAAGGTGTTCAGGCGATTGCAGATGGCTAACTTAAAAATTAACCCGGAAAAATGTGAGTTCTGCAAAACGGAAATACAGTACTTGGGACACGTGGTCAGTAACAAAGGCATACACACTGACCCCGACAAAATAGCAGTACAGGCGGGGCAAACTCAACGTCGTTGCAGACGCTCTATCAAGACAGCCGCAAGAAACACTGATGGCCACCTCCGAGGAACACGTAGAGCAACAGAAGTGCCACTGGCTGCAAAAGAAGGTTCAGCAGGTCACGGAGAACCCAGCCAAATTCCCCGACTACGTGATCGAAGGCCAGCAGCTGTATCGACACATAGGGCATCGAGCCGGAGACGAGGACTCAACACCATGGAAACTGTGTGTGCCAAGTAACCTTCGAAGTCGGGTACTGCAGGAAAACCACGACAGCGCATCAGCAGGGCACCTGGGAGTCCGGAAGACCACGGCGAGAATATGCGGTCGCTACTATTGGCCGGGTATGTTTCGTGACATTCGTCAGTATGTAAAGAAATGTGAAAGCTGCTAGTGCTACAAACCCATGGGCCACATTGTGTAGTGACTTCGTTGGACCACTCCCCAGGTCGAAACACGGAAATACCATGCTACTGTTTTCTTTGATCGGTTTTCGAAATGGGTCGAACTGATTCCAATGCGAAGGGCAACGACCGAAGGAGTTCAACGGGCTTTTCGCGAACGTATACTGGCCCGATACGGCGTACCCAAGATCCTGATAACAGACAACGGGGCGCAATTCAGTAGCAGAGCATTTCGTCGATTCTTGGAGACCATGGGCATACGCCAGCAATTTACAGCGCCATATACCCCCCAAGAAAATCCCACTGAAAGGGTCAACCGCACCGCTAAAACAATAATTGCACAACTAGCGGGAACGCAACAACGCACTTGGGACGAGAAGCTGCCCGAAGTTATGCTAGCAATAAATTCAAGCGTACAGGACTCAACAGGAGCGCTTCAAGGATTTTGTCATTATCATGCAAAATCTCATGAGGCACGCTAACTACACTACTACACAACAGGTCGAAAGGATCTTCCGGAACTGCCGTCAAGAGTACCAATACTATATCCGGAGGAAGGACTTCAGAGACCTCCACGAACTCATCGGCCTGGCAGAAGATTTCGAAGGCATCGCTGGTGCAGCAGAACCTATCAAACCCTCGCCCCGACCCAGACAACCCGAAAGGAATTTCATGGTAGCACAAAATATGGAAGCACGGGTAAATGTAAGGACGGCTTGCCTGCGATGTGGCCAGGACGGACACATGAGGCGGGACTGTCGTAACCCCCAAACCATCTTCTGTTGGGACTGCGGTCTGCGAAATGTTCGGACCGTGGAATGCTGCCGGAAACGCGTCGAACGATCGGGAAACGAGCAAGGGGACCGTCGAAACCGTAGTGCGACGGAAACCCCAAGACCGACACCCCGGACCCAGTAAACTTCCTTGCCTACGATTCCAACCGGATCTGTGCCACCATCACTCTAGGAGGAACACCGGTAAAAGCTACGATTGACACAGGGGCTACTAGGAGTTTTGTGAGCGAACGTTTTGCAGAAGACAAAAGGGGGACAACAAAGAGTCTACCCATGGATGTGACCGTACGGATGGCCGAAGGGACACCCAAGTTGATCCGAGAGGCCCTACAGCTAGATGTCAAGATAGGTAATAGGGAGATACAGTTTCCATTCTTGATTCTCCCAGATGCAATGGATGAAGTAATCTTAGGTCTGGACTTTTTGTCACGGGTGGAGGCCCGTCTAAGCTGCGGTGGCCAGAACAGCACAGAACAACGCCCGCAGAACACACCACGGACACAACAGGAACAGCTTTCAGCGTTTCTGCAACAAGAATTCAAGAAATTTGATCAACTACCCGCCGTTTCCAACATCACGGAACACAGAATCATCATGCACGACGAACGCCCAATAAAGCAGCGCTACTTCCCCCGTAATCCAGCTATGCAGGAAATAATAAATACAGAGATCGACGAGTTGTTGGAAAAAGGATGTATCTAGCCTTCGCATAGCCCCCACAGCGCGACCATAGTTCTCGTGCGAAAGAAGACGGGCAAATGGAGACTATGTATCGACTATCGAGAACTGAATGCACGATCAGTACCCGACGCATACCCCCTGCCACGAATCCAACACATTCTAGAAAAGCTTCGCGGTGCCAAATTCATCAGTAGTCTGGATCTGAGAAATGGATATTGGCAAATCCCCATGGAGGAGAGAAGTAAGCAGTACACCGCCTTCACGGTACCCGGCCGTGGCTTGTTCCAATGGCGCGTGATGCCGTTTGGGCTACATTCGGCCCCTGCGACCTTCCAGCGAGCGCTCGATCGAGTCATCGGACCAGAGATGGAGCCCCATGCGTTTGCATAACTTGACGACATAGTCGTCATCGGGAGAACGTTTGACGAACACATGGTAAATCTGCGCAAGGTGTTCAGGCGATTGCAGATGGCTAACTTAAAAATTAACCCGGAAAAATGTGAGTTCTGCAAAACGGAAATACAGTACTTGGGACACGTGGTCAGTAACAAAGGCATACACACTGACCCCGACAAAATAGCAGTACAGGCGGGGCAAACTCAACGTCGTTGCAGACGCTCTATCAAGACAGCCGCAAGAAACACTGATGGCCACCTCCGAGGAACACGTAGAGCAACAGAAGTGCCACTGGCTGCAAAAGAAGGTCCAGCAGGTCACGGAGAACCCAGCCAAATTCCCCGACTACGTGATCGAAGGCCAGCAGCTGTATCGACACATAGGGCATCGAGCCGGAGACGAGGACTCAACACCATGGAAACTGTGTGTGCCAAGTAACCTTCGAAGTCGGGTACTGCAGGAAAACCACGACAGCGCATCAGCAGGGCACCTGGGAGTCCGGAAGACCACGGCGAGAATATGCGGTCGCTACTATTGGCCGGGTATGTTTCGTGACATTCATCAGTATGTAAAGAAATGTGAAAGCTGCTAGTGCTACAAACCCATGGGCCACATTGTGTAGTGACTTCGTTGGACCACTCCCCAGGTCGAAACACGGAAATACCATGCTACTGTTTTCTTTGATCGGTTTTCGAAATGGGTCGAACTGATTCCAATGCGAAGGGCAACGACCGAAGGAGTTCAACGGGCTTTTCGCGAACGTATACTGGCCCGATACGGCGTACCCAAGATCCTGATAACAGACAACGGGGCGCAATTCAGTAGCAGAGCATTTCGTCGATTCTTGGAGACCATGGGCATACGCCAGCAATTTACAGCGCCATATACCCCAAGAAAATCCCACTGAAAGGGTCAACCGCACCGCTAAAACAATAATTGCACAACTAGCGGGAACGCAACAACGCACTTGGGACGAGAAGCTGCCCGAAGTTATGCTAGCAATAAATTCAAGCGTACAGGACTCAACAGGAGCGCTTCAAGGATTTTGTCATTATCATGCAAAATCTCATGAGGCACGCTAACTACACTACTACACAACAGGTCGAAAGGATCTTCCGGAACTGCCGTCAAGAGTACCAATACTATATCCGGAGGAAGGACTTCAGAGACCTCCACGAACTCATCGGCCTGGCAGAAGATTTCGAAGGCATCGCTGGTGCAGCAGAACCTATCAAACCCTCGCCCCGACCCAGACAACCCGAAAGGAATTTCATGGTAGCACAAAATATGGAAGCACGAGTAAATGTAAGGACGGCTTGCCTGCGATGTGGCCAGGACGGACACATGAGGCGGGACTGTCGTAACCCCCAAACCATCTTCTGTTGGGACTGCGGCCTGCGAAATGTTCGGACCGTGGAATGCTGCCGGAAACGCGTCGAACGATCGGGAAACGAGCAAGGGGACCGTCGAAACCGTGGTGCGACGGAAAACCCAAGACCGACACCCCGGACCCAGTAAACTTCCTTGCCTACGATTCCAACCGGATCTTCGCCACCATCACTCTAGGAGGAACACCGGTAAAAGCTACGATTGATACAGGGGCTACTAGGAGTTTTGTTAGCGAACGTTTTGCAGAAGACAAAAGGGGGACAACAAAGAGTCTACCCATGGATGTGACCGTACGGATGGCCGAAGGGACACCCAAGTTGATCCGAGAGGCCCTACAGCTAGATGTCAAGATAGGTAATAGGGAGATACAGTTTCCATTCTTGATTCTCCCAGATGCAATGGATGAAGTAATCTTAGGTCTGGACTTTTTGTCACGGGTGGAGGCCCGTCTAAGCTGCGGTGGCCAGAACAGCACAGAACAACGCCCGCAGAACACATCCGACAATGCACCACCACGCAAGAAACACCACGGACAGAACAGGAACAGCTTTCAGCGTTTCTGCAACAAGAATTCAAGAAATTTGATCAACTACCCGCCGTTTCCAACATCACGGAACACAGAATCATCATGCACGACGAACGCCCAATAAAGCAGCGCTACTTCCCCCGTAATCCAGCCATGCAGGAAATAATAAATACAGAGATCGACGAGTTGTTGGAAAAAGGATGTATCGAGCCTTCACATAGCCCCCACAGCGCACCCATAGTTCTCGTGCGAAAGAAGACGGGCAAATGGAGACTATGTATCGACTATCGAGAACTGAATGCACGATCAGTGCCCGACGCATACCCCCTGCCACGAATCCAACACATTCTAGAAAAGCTTCGCGGTGCCAAATTCATCAGTAGTCTGGACCTGAGAAATGGATATTGGCAAATCCCCATGGAGGAGAAGAGTAAGCAGTACACCGCCTTCACGGTACCCGGCCGTGGCTTGTTCCAATGGCGCGTGATGCCGTTTGGGCTACATTCGGCCCCTGCGACCTTCCAGCGAGCGCTCGATCGAGTCATCGGACCAGAGATGGAGCCCCATGCGTTTGCATATCTTGACGACATAGTCGTCATCGGGAGAACGTTTGACGAACACATGGGAAATCTGCGCAAGGTGTTCAGGCGATTGCAGATGGCTAACCTAAAAATTAACCCGGAAAAATGTGAGTTCTGCAAAACGGAAATACGGTACTTGGGACACGTGGTCAGTAACAAAGGCATACACACTGACCCCGACAAAATAGCGGCCATCAAAGAGCCCCAACCCCCGAGTAATGTACGAGAGGTACGCCGGTACCTGGGCATCGCTTCATGGTACCGCCGATTTGTTCCAGATTTCGCCGAGACCGTGCGACCGATGACGAGCCTCCTCAAGAAAGGCAAGCACTGGAAGTGGGGAGAAGAGCAGCAGCAAGCATTCGAAGCACTCAAAGTTAAACTTACCGAGGCCCCAATCCTGGCCTGCCCCGATTTCTCTAAGAAGTTCACACTCCAGACGGATGCTAGCGATTATGGTTTAGGAGCAGTCCTCACCCAGGAGATAGACGACAGTGAACGGGTCATAGCGTATGCCAGTCGACACCTAAACCCCGCAGAGAAGAACTACTCGCCGACCGAAAAGGAATGCCTGGCCATCGTATGGGGAATAAGGAAGATGCGGGCATACATCGAAGGGTATAGGTTTACAGTAATAACAGACCACCTCTCGCTCAAATGGCTAAACTCGATATCCAGCCCGTCCGGCCGGATCGCACGGTGGGCGCTAGAACTACAGCAGTATACATACGACATACAGTACAGGCGGGGCAAACTCAACGTCGTTGCAGACGCTCTATCAAGACAGCCACAAGAAACACTGATGGCAACCTCCGAGGAACACGTAGAGCAACAGAAGTGCCACTGGCTGCAAAAGAAGGTCCAGCAGGTCACGGAGAACCCAGCCAAATTCCCCGACTACGTGATCGAAGGCCAGCAGCTGTATCGACACATAGGGCATCGAGCCGGAGACGAGGACTCAACACCATGGAAACTGTGTGTGCCAAGTAACCTTCGAAGTCGGGTACTGCAGGAAAACCACGACAGCGCATCAGCAGGGCACCTGGGAGTCCGGAAGACCACGGCGAGAATATGCGGTCGCTACTATTGGCCGGGTATGTTTCGTGACATTCGTCAGTATGTAAAGAAATGTGAAAGCTGCTAGTGCTACAAACCCATGGGCCACATTGTGTAGTGACTTCGTTGGAGCACTCCCCAGGTCGAAACACGGAAATACCATGCTACTGTTTTCTTTGATCGGTTTTCGAAATGGGTCGAACTGATTCCAATGCGAAGGGCAACGACCGAAGGAGTTCAACGGGCTTTTCGCGAACGTATACTGGCCCGATACGGCGTACCCAAGATCCTGATAACAGACAACGGGGCGCAATTCAGTAGCAGAGCATTTCGTCGATTCTTGGAGACAAGTCGAGGAAAACAACAACAACAAACAACATGCAAAGTATGATAGCGGACAATCAGAAGTCTGCAGCATCATTAGACAACCAAAAGAAAACAACAACAAACAACACGGCATACATTCAGAAGTCTGCAGCGTTGTTAGGCAAGGGAAAACAACAACAAACAACATGCAATGTACGACAGCACGCATTTTTTGAGGCAGACCAACAAATAACAAACGAGCCAAAACAACAACAACACTACACCGATCATGCGATGTAGTGAAGTTCCCTAATTTTGCATCAACGGGATCTTGGAACTAACAAACAACAACACTACAAAGTCCCACCGATCATGTGACGTAGCGGATTTCCCTATCGTTGCACCAACGGGATCACTAACCAATAAACCGCCGAGCGCAGCAATACTGACCGGGCGGACGAAACAACAACAACCATATCACATCAAAGGAAACAACAACAACACTACACCATCAGGCGAGTTAGCGGATTTCACGAATGTTGCAACAACGGGATTTCTACACTCGATGGAGGACTATAAAAGGCCAGCAGTCCTAACAATCGGCCTTCTTTCCTAGAAATCCCTCTTCCCGGCAACAAGTCAGAGTGAATGGTTTAAGAGCGAAGTCCTTGCCTTCACTTTACACTTTACGCCAGTAGTCATCCTATAGATTGGAGGTTCAAGAGCGAAGTCCTTGCCTTCACGCCCACGCTTTACGCTAGACAGTATCCACGCTTTACGCTAGATTGGAGGTTCAAGAGCGAAGTCCTTGCCTTCACGCCCACGCTTTACGCTAGACAGTATCCACGCTTTACGCTAGATTGGAGGTTCAAGAGCGAAGTCCTTGCCTTCACGCCCACGCTTTACGCTAGACAGTATCCACGCTTTACGCTAGATTGGAGGTTCAAGAGCGAAGTCCTTGCCTTCACGCCCACGCTTTACGCTAGACAGTATCCACGCTTTACGCTAGATTGGAGGTTCAAGAGCGAAGTCCTTGCCTTCACGCCCACGCTTTACGCTAGACAGTATCCACGCTTTACGCTAGATTGGAGGTTCAAGAGCGAAGTCCTTGCCTTCACGCCCACGCTTTACGCTAGACAGTATCCACGCTTTACGCTAGATTGGAGGTTCAAGAGCGAAGTCCTTGCCTTCACGCCCACGCTTTACGCTAGACAGTATCCACGCTTTACGCTAGATTGGAGGTTCAAGAGCGAAGTCCTTGCCTTCACGCCCACGCTTTACGCTAGACATTATCCACGCTTTACGCTAGATTGGAGGTTCAAGAGCGAAGTCCTTGCCTTCACGCCCACGCTTTACGCTAGACAGTATCCACGCTTTACGCTAGATTGGAGGTTCAAGAGCGAAGTCCTTGCCTTCACGCCCACGCTTTACGCTAGACAGTATCCACGCTTTACGCTAGATTGGAGGTTCAAGAGCGAAGTCCTTGCCTTCACTTTACACTTTACGCCAGTAGTCATCCTATAGATTGGAGGTTCAAGAGCGAAGTCCTTGCCTTCACGCACACGCTTTACGCTAGACAGTATCCACGCTTTACGCTAGATTGGAGGTTCAAGAGCGAAGTCCTTGCCTTCACGCCCACGCTTTACGCTAGACAGTATCCACGCTTTACGCTAGATTGGAGGTTCAAGAGCGAAGTCCTTGCCTTCACGCCCACGCTTTACGCTAGACAGTATCCACGCTTTACGCTAGATTGGAGGTTCAAGAGCGAAGTCCTTGCCTTCACGCCCACGCTTTACGCTAGACAGTATCCACGCTTTACGCTAGATTGGAGGTTCAAGAGCGAAGTCCTTGCCTTCACGCCCACGCTTTACGCTAGACAGTATCCACGCTTTACGCTAGATTGGAGGTTCAAGAGCGAAGTCCTTGCCTTCACGCCCACGCTTTACGCTAGACATTATCCACGCTTTACGCTAGATTGGAGGTTCAAGAGCGAAGTCCTTGCCTTCACGCCCACGCTTTACGCTAGACAGTATCCACGCTTTACGCTAGATTGGAGGTTCAAGAGCGAAGTCCTTGCCTTCACGCCCACGCTTTACGCTAGACAGTATCCACGCTTTACGCTAGATTGGAGGTTCAAGAGCGAAGTCCTTGCCTTCACGCCCACGCTTTACGTTAGACAGTATCCACGCTTTACGCTAGATTGGAGGTTCAAGAGCGAAGTCCTTGCCTTCACGCCCACGCTTTACGCTAGACAGTATCCACGCTTTACGCTAGATTGGAGGTTCAAGAGCGAAGTCCTTGCCTTCACGCCCACGCTTTACGCTAGACAGTATCCACGCTTTACGCTAGATTGGAGGTTCAAGAGCGAAGTCCTTGCCTTCACGCCCACGCTTTACGCTAGACAGTATCCACGCTTTACGCTAGACAGTATCCACGCTTTACGCTAGATTGGAGGTTCAAGAGCGAAGTCCTTGCCTTCACGCCCACGCTTTACGCTAGACAGTATCCACGCTTTACGCTAGATTGGAGGTTCAAGAGCGAAGTCCTTGCCTTCACGCCCACGCTTTACGCTAGACAGTATCCACGCTTTACGCTAGATTGGAGGTTCAAGAGCGAAGTCCTTGCCTTCACGCCCACGCTTTACGCTAGACATTATCCACGCTTTACGCTAGATTGGAGGTTCAAGAGCGAAGTCCTTGCCTTCACGCCCTCGCTTTACGCTAGACAGTATCCACGCTTTACGCTAGATTGGGGGTTCAAGAGCGAAGTCCTTGCCTTCGCGCCCACGCTTTACGCCAGACATTATCCACGCGATTGGAGGTTCAAGAGCGAAGTCCTTGCCTTCACGTCCACGCTCTACGCGAGAACAGACTATCATCCCTCCTGGGGATACGCCGTTCTCCTTTTATCATAATTGAAACCAATACAGTAAGATAATATATATAGCTTTAAGCAAACAATAATTTTAAGTACACAGATTAAGCGAAGAATAAATAAAGAACGATTGAATTCCATTCCCAACTAAAAACAAATTCTTTTTATTGTAACGACCCTAATAGAAGGAACCCTGGTCACACTGAGTTTTACCCCGGCTGGGAAAAACCTCGTTACACAATGAAATATTTCAACCCATCTATCAACATGCTCGGGCTAAACGAAGATTGGTAAACATAATAGGAACGCTGACCAACCAATTATTTGGAATTCTCGATCAAGAGGATGCACAACGATACGATGATGAAATCACTTCCATAAACAATAATAAACAACACATTTACAAATTGCTAAAAAACCAAATAACAATAACCGAAGCAACCGTCAACATTATAAAAAAAGACTGGATAGCGGTAAACAACCAATTCGAAGCAATTGAAAAACAAACAATGTTAATGTTCAACCTCATTCAAAGGAATGAAAATGAAAATACAGCAGTTCAAAACTTTATGGCTCTATGGATACATCTATCCATAGAAATGACAACTTTTGCAGCAACGCAACAACAACTAATTGATGTCATCACTGATATCCATCATAGTAAAATAAATACATTTATCCTTAAGCCCGATCAACTCAATACACGAATTCATCCCAGCTGATGCTACCATATATGGAGAAAACAACATGATATCGATGTACTGATGACAGCCAAGGTTGGACAGACAAAAAATACATTAATGTTTGAACTCAAAATACCCTTACTAAACAACAAAGTATATCAAGTCATCAAACCGATCGCCATCCTAACCAAGCACAAGAACATGTATGCATATCTGCAACCATCAAGTGAATTATTACTGATGAGTTTAAATAGGGAATCATACTACCAAATGTCTGAAGGCTAACTCTCCACCTGCAAGTCCATTAAGCCTGCAGAATATCTTTGTATGATACACAACGCAATTCATAACACTCTAATAAACCCCACACCTTGCGAGATTGCTTTAATCATGAACAAAGGAGCAGAAACTTGTGATATACGTTTTATACAACCAAAAAACATGTGAATTCCTACACACGACCCGAGTACATGGATTTTTATCTCCCAAAAAGAGCACACGATAAACATCATCTGTAACAAGGAAGTGGCAACCACAACTATAAGCGAAACCGGAGCGATAGCAGTGCACAAGGCGTGTACAATAACGGATGGAATGATTACCATACACTCCATCGAAAACTTCAACACAAGAATGGAAGGCTTTTATCAACCCACGATGAATCTGAGTAGCTTAATTTTTCGATCCGAAAATGAAACTCGCCATAACTATACCCACAGGATGGTGACGCGTAATGAATTTAACAACATTCAAACGGATTTAGATCACCTTTCAACCAGTCTTACGCAAATAAAGACATCAGCACAAAATAAAGATCAACAGATGAACTTCCACGAGGTTCATCACTACGTGGTCCTATATGGGATCATTGCTACAGCTATTGGAATTGCCATTGCCTACTATTGCAAGAAGAAGAAGACACCCTCATCAGAATAACACCCCACCATGGTTCCCTTGCCACGTCGCTTCATAGCCGCCCCGGAGGATGTTCGGGAACATAGTGAAGACAAAAGGTACCTACCGTAGGTGATAAAATGCAAAAAGCCAAAGCTGCCAAACGTAACGTGTAAAACAAATTATTGTTATCACTGTGAATATGCAATTCAGCATATTCCCACACATATTCACCTTGAAATTTGTTACAAGATATTTTGTTTGTGCACATGTTTGTTCTTTACATAATACGACGATATTACTAATGTGAATATGCAATGCAGCATATTCACACGCAAATGCAATTTTGCATTTTGCATATTGTACGTGTTAGAGATAAGAAATTATTGTCATGTTAGCATTAGATATTGTTAGATAGTTTGTAGTTTTATATATAAACCCTTCTTTTAGTCCAATAAAATATAGTTCAAAAAA
Organism: Nephrocerus scutellatus; assembly: GCA_947095585.1. Classification (NCBI taxonomy): domain Eukaryota; kingdom Metazoa; phylum Arthropoda; class Insecta; order Diptera; family Pipunculidae; genus Nephrocerus; species Nephrocerus scutellatus. Next base: position 74,010,038 of record OX352761.1, on the reverse strand, counting down.
AGCTATCGTACAATCAATATCTTCGTCAAGCCCCGACCCACGGCAAGCGGAAGATATTATAGTCAGTTTTATGAAAAGTATTTCCGAGACTGAACACTCTTTTTTTTTAGCAAAACAAAAGAAATTCAGAAGATAGTGGAGATAGAAACCATTCTAATCAGTTTCTTAAATACAATACATTAGCAATTAAGCAAACAAGTTTGTTAACACGGTATTTTGCGTAATCGCTGTGTCAGAGAAAAATCACAGAAAAATTTGCTTGTATATTTCGAAAAATCTCAGAAAAATTCGCTTAAATTTCTCGAAAAGTCAGCGCAAAATTTGTTAGACAATGCAGTTGTATTCAAGTTTAGGGCGAATATACGCCTTCTAAATAATAGCCAGATCTGAAGGAGTGAAGTACATCTTGCACCATTTTAGGAAACCTAAGCATCTCGCAGCATTTTTGGCGATGGCAAATATGTGGTCATTCCAACGAAGCTTTTTGTTGACACCCATACCGAGAATTGAGAGTTTTTCAGTTTCTTTGATGCAAGATCCATTCATGGATAAAGGTTGGGGGTTTAAATTACGCTTAGACGACAGAAGACAGCATTGGGTTTTAGAAGCGTTAAATTCAACTCTATTATGTAGTCCCCACCTTGTTATGCTGTCAAGGTCAGAATTTAACGTGCTAAACATACGTTGTTGTTCAAGTTCCACTTGTGACGAAGAAGGGCGCGCAGAAAGCTAGAAGTCATATGAAAAGCTAAGAGTACTGTCGTCAGCAAAGGAATGGATTGGATTAGAGGTGGTGGATAGGAGATCATTAATGAAAATCAGAAAGAGTGTCGGAGATAAAACAGAGCCTTGGGAAACACCGGCGTTTATGCGGTGAACATTGGATTTAAATCCGTCCAATACGATCTGAATTGAAAGGTCAGAAAGGTAGTTCCTAGTCCAATCGAGCAGGGTGTTATTAATTCCATAAGCATTCATTTTCGACAAAAGAGCTTGATGCCAGACTCTGTCAAATGCCTTGGAAATATCGAGTGCGACAAACTTTAATTTCACCAAATTTGTGAACTGGTTCCACTTTTCAGTGAGATAAGCCATCAGGTCACCTGTAGAACGCTGCCTACGAAAACCATACTGCTGGTCACTAAGGATTTCACGTGATTCAAGGTATTGCATAAGCTTACGATTGATCAGGGTTTCCATGACCTTGGAGAGTAAAGATGTTAGTGCAATGGGTCGGTACGAGGAAAGGGATGATGTTTCGCTTTTTTATGAACAGCGTGGATAAAGGCTTTTTTCCAATTCCTTGGGCCGACTCCAGAAGAATAAGAGAAATGGAAAAGTCTGCGCAGTGGTAATGCCAACGTTGAAGAACAACTCTTCAAAACTATAGCGGGAATGCCATCAGGCCCAGCAGATTTATGAATGTTGAGATCATTCATGTCAGCCACCCCGAAAACTATAGAATCGACTCTAATACTAATACTATCTTACCATCACCGTTCAACTCAGCGACCCCGAAAACTATAAAAGCGACACTAATATCGGTCACCCCCCCTCAATCGACCGCTACCACCAAGAGGTGTCTCACCATCACTATTCAACTCATCGACCCCGAAAACTATAGAATCGACTCTAATACTAATATTATCTAACCATCACCGTTCAACTCAGCGACCCCGAAAACTATAAAAGCGACACTAATATCGGTCACCCCCCCCCCTCAATCGACCGCTACCACCAAGAGGTGTCTCACCATCACTATTCAACTCATCGACCCGAAAACTATAGAATCGACACTAATATAGGTTATCCCCCCTCCCAATCAACAACCACCTCCTAGAGGTGTATCACCGTCACTATTCAACTCAGCGACCCCGAAAACCATAGAAGCGACACTAATATCGGTAATCCCCACCCCACCGTTATCGATCCCATTCCCCTAGAACTGTGTTACCATCACCGTAGAGCTGTCGTACCATCACCATTCAACTCAGCGACCCCGAAAACCATAGAATCGACACTAATATCGGTCACCACCCCCCCCCCCCTCTCAGTTATCGACCCCATCCCACTAGAGCTGTCTTACCATCACCATTCAACTCAGCTACCCCGAAAACCATAGAATCGACACTAACATAGTTCACCCCCCCCCCTCAATAATCTACCCCTTCCCCATAGAGCTGTCTTACCATCACCATTCAACTCAGCGACCCCGAAAACCATAGAATCGACACTAATATCGTTCACCCCCCTCCTAAATTATCGACCCCATCCCCCTAGAGCTGTCTTACCATAACCATTCAACGCAGCTACCACGAAAACCATAAAATCGACACTAATATCGTTATTACCGATATTAAAGTATATAACAACTCCAAATAAACCTTTTTGGTAACAATTTTGGAATAACAACAAACCATTTCTGATATACAATAGTAAAAATTGGGTAACACGCACATTCAAGCCATACGTGAAGACCGTGTACCCCGAAACGTCTAAGAACTCCTGTTGTGCCTCGGTTTATTCTCATATTTTCGAAGATTTGTGCCATCATTCTCTCACAGACGCTATTTCCCATGGATTTGGTGGAATGTTTCTACAAAAACAGGACGATGGTCGCCTCCACCCGGTTTCCTATTTTTCGTTTCCACAGGGGTTGAATCGAGATTCGAGGTGGAAGCACTATGCACTACGACGCTTTCGAGTCTATTTAGAGAGGATCCCTTTTCGTATCGTGACTGATTGTAATTCCCTAACATTGACTCTCAAAAAAAAAAAGACAATCAACCACCGCATTGCTCCAATATCATCTAAGCGGTACGAGTATGGGACATGTCTTGAGTAGATGTCACGGGGTGGCCGCTATTCAAAACGACGTTATATACTTTCAGTTGCAGGCTACCCAAGCGCGTGATCCGGTTATAGCGAAATTGCGCGAATCTCTTCAATTCGCTGAGCAAGAACGGTATGAGCTCTGGGATCGGTTGATTTACAGACGTTTTACACCTAATCGAATTGGATTGTACGTTCCCGCTGAAATGGAGTCTAATGTGATTCGGCCCATACATGAACAGATCGGTCATTTGTGCATTGACAAATGCTACGACCAAATTCGACGGCATTATTAGTTTCCCGCTATGCGTCCTAAAATTGAGAACTTCATCAAAAATTGCATTCAATGCATATGTTGCTTTGCTCCAGTACGAATCAATGAGAGAACTTTGTATAGCATCCCAAAGCGTCCAATCCTTTTTCACACGGTACACATTGACCATTACGGTCCACTACCCAGCGTCCAGTCGAAACAAAAATAAATTTATTTTTATTTTTATAATGTACACACGCTAAAGGGATTTACAAACTTATAGTGCTTAGCACAGCGTGGGCGTTAGAAAATTAAGGAGAGGAAAAGATGAGATGTCTATACACGCGTGTCTTAAATGACTGCAGAGCATATAAATGCGGAAACACAGAATCGGGCAATTCAATCCACATAACTGTAGTGCGGCTAAAGAAGGAATTTCTGAATTGGTCAGTACGTTCGAAGATAGGTTTAATGGTAGATCCGTGGGCTCGAATTGGCACGGCACGGGTATTACGGATAGGTTCGAGAATGGGCGGGATGCATCTGGATATTTATTTTGAACACCACAACAAAAAAGCGATAAAACAGTGACAAGCGGGAAACATTCCTACGATGTTCAAGCGATTCGACTGTTTTCGCGATATATACATCACCAATAAGATTTATAGAGCGATACAATACAGTTATATTCAAGTTTAGGACGAATATATGCTTAGCGATGGCAAATATGTAATCGTTCCAACGGAGCTTGTTGTTGACGCACATACCGAGAATTGAGAGTTTTTCAGTTTCTTCTATGCAAGATCCATTCATGGATAAAGGCTGGGGGTTTAAATTACGCTTGGACGACAGAAGACAGCATTGGGTTTTAGAAGCCTTAAATTCAACGCTATTATGTAGTCCCCACCTTCTTATGCTGTCAAGGTCAAAATTTAACGTGCTTAACATACGTTGTTATTCAAGTTCCACTTGTAACGAAGAGGGTCGTGCAGAAAGCGTGAAGTCATATGAAAAGCTAAGAGTACTGTCATCAGCGAAAGAATGGATTGGATTAGAGGTGGTGGATAGGAGATCATTAATGAAAATCAGAAAGAGTGTCGGAGATAAAACAGAGCCTTGAGGAACACCGGCGTTTATGCAGTGAAAATTGGATTTGAATCCGTCCAATACGACCTGGATTGAACGGTCAGAAAGGTAGTTACTAGTCCAATTGAGCAGGGTGTTATTAATTCCATAAGCATTCATTTTCGACAAAAGAGCTTGATGCCAGACTCTGTCAAATGCCTTGGAAATATCGAGTGCGACAACTTTAATTTCACCAAATTTGTGAATAGACTGGTTCCACTTTTCAGTGAGATAAGCCATCAGGTCACCTTTAGAACGCTGCCTACGAAACCCGTACTACTGGTCACTAAGGATTTCAAGTGATTCAAGGTATTGCATAAGCTTACGATTGATCAGCGTTTCCATAAGAGAGTAGAGATGTTAGCGCAATGGGTCGGTACGAGGAAAGAGATGACGTTTAACCTTTTTTAGGAACAGGCTGGATAAAGGCTGTTTTCCAATTCCTAGGGACGACTCCAGAAGAATAAGAGAAATAGAAAAGTCTGCGCAGTGGTAATGCCAACGTTGAAGAGCACCTCTTCAAAACTATAGCGGGAATACCATCAGGCCCAGCAGATTTATGAATGTTGAGATCATTTAATACTCTAGCCACTTGACGAGTACGAAAGTAAATCTGTCCCATAGAGGATTCAACTCTTTCAAGAACAGGCGGCGACAACGCGCTATTTGGCAGCTAGACTTAGCTGCGAAATGTGAAGCAAGCAGATTGGCCTTGTCTATAGAGCTGACAGTTGGAATGTCATTGTGAATAAGCGTTGGAATTGGAGACGAGGCAGTATTTTTAATTTCTAGAATACCAAAACATAATGATCATATTCCAGAAATTGCTTTGTTCCCGAAATTCCAGACATTAATGATCATATTCCATAATTTCCATATGAAGAAGTCTTTTAGTCGCATCTTAGTACTACATTTCCGAATCATACGTATTCCAGAATTTCGATAGGAACAAGTCTTATAGTCGCATCTTAGTCCTACATTCCGAATTTCATGCGAATCGCTTGAGATGCTTTGCTTTGCTTTGAAAGACCCAGATGAACGAAATCTTCGAGATCGTACGACGGAACTTAGAACGAGCTGCGAAGGACCAAGCCCGCCACTACAACCTCCGACGACGTCCTTGGAAGCCCGAGATCGGGAAGCTGGTGCTGGTCAAACAGCATCACCTATCAAAGGCAGTGGAAGGGTTCGCTAGTAAACTAGCACCACGATACGACGGGCCATATTTAGTGATGAGCTTCGTCTCACCTGTCATAGTAAGGCTAAGGAAACATGGGCAAAACAAGGAGCGCACAGCCCACGTCAATGAGTTCCACGGAAACTCCCCACCCGAACCAGAGAAGACAAACCGCATCGCAATAACAATGACACCCCACACCCAACACTCTAACGAGCCCACAGTGATACAACACGGCAGCAAACATCAGCACGAATGGTATAATCACCCGCGCAACTGGCGGTCTGGGACGGGGAACCATGAACAGAACACCGTCCCATTAAAAACCACAAGACAAAACAATCTGCAACAAACCTCAAGACGACCACACAAAAGAACACAAGCGGGAGAGAGAAGCCAGAGGCATGACGAAAATGCGACAGCGATCAATAGCATCATCATCGAAATCCAGAGCAATACGTCAGCAACACACTGACACTGAAAACGGCATTTGACGACCTCATCTGTAACCAAAAGAGTTAAATTGCAGACACTATGATATCAACTTGGGAAAAGAAAGAAAAGACAACACATCCAAAGTAACACCACGACACCCCAATAATGAAACAACGAGGTAAACTACACCAGAAGAAGAAAACAACGGAATACAGGTCCCGCAACTTGTTTTCGTTTCAAGTACACACAACAAGTAAAATTAGTCTCAAGTGATTACTCAGTGTATCCAGACATCGGAAACAAAACCAAAATCAACAAAATTTTTACAAGATGAATACCCAGAGGACGCCCAAGATAGACAACGAAGCCATACAACGCATCTGCATGGAAGCCACAAACACGATCCACGCATCCGGAGACGCCGAGTTAAACCAGGTGATCGGAAGTTTTCCTCCAGGGCCAGGTGGCATCGATGTGCGAATGGCCGACTACTGCCGACTAAAGGAAGGGATATACTTCAACGACGTTCTGGTGGGAGTCGGACTCAGGTAGTTAGAGAGAAGGATGGAGGAAAGCCACCGGGAGAGAATCAAGATCTGTAGCACGTTCCTCTTTTCACGGATGCAGCAATATCAGCCAGACCAGCAGGAGAGCCCCGAGTCAACGGCCATTAGGCGGCACGCATTAGTGAGCAGGTGGGACCGTTACAAGGACCTCGTCAGGAAAGACCTGGTTTTAGTGCCCATTTGCGACGGCAACCATTGGTACCTCGTGGTGGTTACCAACCCGGGGAGACCTCACCGTGCCACCATTGATGTGTACGATCCGTGGGCCAAAACACCGAGGAACGAGGCCATTGAGATAATTCGCGGCTACGTCGTGCAACAGCACCTATCGAAGGGACATCACTGGACGTGGGCAGAGTTCCAGGACTCATACCCAGGCCGACACATGGAGATGCCACAACAGCGAAATGGGGTGGATTGTGGCGCATTTTTACTGGAAGCAGCGGAGAAAGTACTCACCTGGGGACTGTCAGGACCCGACTCGCCAGGCCAGAGGATGTCGCTGGACAGCGCCAGCAAGAAACGGAGAATGCTTGCCAACCTCATCCAAAGAAGCGCCGACCCAGCAATTAAGTTTCCAGATCTCGGACTAGGCGATGACGACATAGGCTGTAACATCCGAGAAAGAGTCAACCGCAACAGGCCAAAAACTCCGCGGCGCACTCGCCATCGCTACCGGAGCCGCAGCAGACACGATAGCAGTAGCAGCAGCAGTGACAGTAGTAGCAGCAGCACCCGCAGCAGCAGCAGTAGTGGGAGCAGCAGCAGCAACCGTAGTAACAGCAGCAGTAGCAGTGGCAGCCACAACAACAAAACGAGGGAAAGAAGTTTCACCCCGACGACAGGCCTCCTCGAACCCGGACCAGACAGGAATAACCCACCAAAAACCGCGACGACCCGACGACAGGAAGATGTCCTGTCACTCACAGGGAGTGACATAGTGCACAAAGAAGAGACCATGAGCGAAACCGTATCCCATGAACTCCAGGCCAAGATAGATACTGCAAAGGCGAGAGTACAAGCGGGAGAACTACGAAGGATACACTTCTTCCATGTGCAGGACAAGACCCGATTTGGAGTGCTAGTCACCAGGAAGGGAAAGATCAGCATCCGTCGAAGTAAGGGGGAGGTGTGAAGGGAAAATTTGCCACACAATTTTCTCAAATTTTTCCACACATTATTTTGGTACGCAACCATCTTTTTTTGTACACAACACTTTCTTGAATTTAATAAAACTTGCATACACATTACAAAGAAAAAAAAGTTTACCATAATGTCCTTAAACCTAGCAACATGTTTCCCACTCTTTTAAGTGGTAAGTTACTCGCCGAAAATACTCTCGGCTTATGATACACAGGTTCTCTATATTTCCTTCTGTCGTTCCTCTCACAACGCGTAAATTCACCACGCACAACCAATACACGCCATCATCAAGCAGCTGAGTGAGAGAATGACGACACACATACAGCACCAGACCACACAGACTGGGGATACCCCGCTCGTGACTCACAATACATGCAGAAGCGCACAGCATCATTGGAGAAAACAACAACAGCAGGCACACAGCACCACAGACACAGAAAACCCGAAAAAAAGTAAATAACAACAACAAACAACATGCATACATTTAGCATCGGACAAGTCGAGGAAAACAACAACAACAAACAACATGCAAAGTATGATAGCGGACAATCAGAAGTCTGCAGCATCATTAGACAACCAAAAGAAAACAACAACAAACAACACGGCATACATTCAGAAGTCTGCAGCGTTGTTAGGCAGCCGAGGGAAAACAACAACAAACAACATGCAATGTACGACAGCACGCATTTTTTGAGGCAGACCAACAAATAACAAACGAGCCAAAACAACAACAACACTACACCGATCATGCGATGTAGTGAAGTTCCCTAATTTTGCATCAACGGGATCTTGGAACTAACAAACAACAACACTACAAAGTCCCACCGATCATGTGACGTAGCGGATTTCCCTATCGTTGCACCAACGGGATCACTAACCAATAAACCGCCGAGCGCAGCAATACTGACCGGGCGGACGAAACAACAACAACCATATCACATCAAAGGAAACAACAACAACACTACACCATCAGGCGAGTTAGCGGATTTCACGAATGTTGCAACAACGGGATTTCTACACTCGATGGAGGACTATAAAAGGCCAGCAGTCCTAACAATCGGCCTTCTTTCCTAGAAATCCCTCTTCCCGGCAACAAGTCAGAGTGAATGGTTCAAGAGCGAAGTCCTTGCCTTCACTTTACACTTTACGCCAGTAGTCATCCTATAGATTGGAGGTTCAAGAGCGAAGTCCTTGCCTTCACGCCCACGCTTTACGCTAGACAGTATCCACGCTTTACGCTAGATTGGAGGTTCAAGAGCGAAGTCCTTGCCTTCACGCCCACGCTTTACGCTAGACAGTATCCACGCTTTACGCTAGATTGGAGGTTCAAGAGCGAAGTCCTTGCCTTCACGCCCACGCTTTACGCTAGACAGTATCCACGCTTTACGCTAGATTGGAGGTTCAAGAGCGAAGTCCTTGCCTTCACGCCCACGCTTTACGCTAGACAGTATCCACGCTTTACGCTAGATTGGAGGTTCAAGAGCGAAGTCCTTGCCTTCACGCCCACGCTTTACGCTAGACAGTATCCACGCTTTACGCTAGATTGGAGGTTCAAGAGCGAAGTCCTTGCCTTCACGCCCACGCTTTACGCTAGACATTATCCACGCTTTACGCTAGATTGGAGGTTCAAGAGCGAAGTCCTTGCCTTCACGCCCACGCTTTACGCTAGACAGTATCCACGCTTTACGCTAGATTGGAGGTTCAAGAGCGAAGTCCTTGCCTTCACGCCCACGCTTTACGCTAGACAGTATCCACGCTTTACGCTAGATTGGAGGTTCAAGAGCGAAGTCCTTGCCTTCACGCCCACGCTTTACGTTATACAGTATCCACGCTTTACGCTAGATTGGAGGTTCAAGAGCGAAGTCCTTGCCTTCACGCCCACGCTTTACGCTAGACAGTATCCACGCTTTACGCTAGATTGGAGGTTCAAGAGCGAAGTCCTTGCCTTCACGCCCACGCTTTACGCTAGACAGTATCCACGCTTTACGCTAGATTGGAGGTTCAAGAGCGAAGTCCTTGCCTTCACGCCCACGCTTTACGCTAGACAGTATCCACGCTTTACGCTAGACAGTATCCACGCTTTACGCTAGATTGGAGGTTCAAGAGCGAAGTCCTTGCCTTCACGCCCACGCTTTACGCTAGACAGTATCCACGCTTTACGCTAGATTGGAGGTTCAAGAGCGAAGTCCTTGCCTTCACGCCCACGCTTTACGCTAGACAGTATCCACGCTTTACGCTAGATTGGAGGTTCAAGAGCGAAGTCCTTGCCTTCACGCCCACGCTTTACGCTAGACATTATCCACGCTTTACGCTAGATTGGAGGTTCAAGAGCGAAGTCCTTGCCTTCACGCCCTCGCTTTACGCTAGACAGTATCCACGCTTTACGCTAGATTGGGGGTTCAAGAGCGAAGTCCTTGCCTTCGCGCCCACTCTTTACGCCAGACATTATCCACGCGATTGGAGGTTCAAGAGCGAAGTCCTTGCCTTCACGTCCACGCTCTACGCGAGAACAGACTATCATCCCTCCTGGGGATACGCCGTTCTCCTTTTATCATAATTGAAACCAATACAGTAAGATAATATATATAGCTTTAAGCAAACAATAATTTTAAGTACACAGATTAAGCGAAGAATAAATAAAGAACGATTGAATTCCATTCCCAACTAAAAACAAATTCTTTTTATTGTAACGACCCTAATAGAAGGAACCCTGGTCACACTGAGTTTTACCCCGGCTGGGAAAAACCTCGTTACACAATGAAATATTTCAACCCATCTATCAACATGCTCGGGCTAAACGAAGATTGGTAAACATAATAGGAACGCTGACCAACCAATTATTTGGAATTCTCGATCAAGAGGATGCACAACGATACGATGATGAAATCACTTCCATAAACAATAATAAACAACACATTTACAAATTGCTAAAAAACCAAATAACAATAACCGAAGCAACCGTCAACATTATAAAAAAAGACTGGATAGCGGTAAACAACCAATTCGAAGCAATTGAAAAACAAACAATGTTAATGTTCAACCTCATTCAAAGGAATGAAAATGAAAATACAGCAGTTCAAAACTTTATGGCTCTATGGATACATCTATCCATAGAAATGACAACTTTTGCAGCAACGCAACAACAACTAATTGATGTCATCACTGATATCCATCATAGTAAAATAAATACATTTATCCTTAAGCCCGATCAACTCAATACACGAATTCATCCCAGCTGATGCTACCATATATGGAGAAAACAACATTATATCGATGTACTGATGACAGCCAAGGTTGGACAGACAAAAAATACATTAATGTTTGAACTCAAAATACCCTTACTAAACAACAAAGTATATCAAGTCATCAAACCGATCGCCATCCTAACCAAGCACAAGAACATGTATGCATATCTGCAACCATCAAGTGAATTATTACTGATGAGTTTAAATAGGGAATCATACTACCAAATGTCTGAAGGCTAACTCTCCACCTGCAAGTCCATTAAGCCTGCAGAATATCTTTGTATGATACACAACGCAATTCATAACACTCTAATAAACCCCACACCTTGCGAGATTGCTTTAATCATGAACAAAGGAGCAGAAACTTGTGATATACGTTTTATACAACCAAAAAACATGTGAATTCCTACACACGACCCGAGTACATGGATTTTTATCTCCCAAAAAGAGCACACGATAAACATTATCTGTAACAAGGAAGTGGCAACCACAACTATAAGCGAAACCGGAGCGATAGCAGTGCACAAGGCGTGTACAATAACGGATGGAATGATTACCATACACTCCATCGAAAACTTCAACACAAGAATGGAAGCCTTTTATCAACCCACGATGAATCTGAGTAGCTTAATTTTTCGATCCGAAAATGAAACTCGCCATAACTATACCCACAGGATGGTGACGCGTAATGAATTTAACAACATTCAAACGGATTTAGATCACCTTTCAACCAGTCTTACGCAAATAAAGACATCAGCACAAAATAAAGATCAACAGATGAACTTCCACGAGGTTCATCACTACGTGGTCCTATATGGGATCATTGCTACAGCTATTGGAATTGCCATTGCCTACTATTGCAAGAAGAAGAAGACACCCTCATCAGAATAACACCCCACCATGGTTCCCTTGCCACGTCGCTTCATAGCCGCCCCGGAGGATGTTCGGGAACATAGCGAAGACAAAAGGTACCTACCGTAGGTGATAAAATGCAAAAAGCCAAAGCTGCCAAACGTAACGTGTAAAACAAATTATTGTTATCACTGTGAATATGCAATTCAGCATATTCCCACACATATTCACCTTGAAATTTGTTACAAGATATTTTGTTTGTGCACATGTTTGTTCTTTACATAATACGACGATATTACTAATGTGAATATGCAATGCAGCATATTCACACGCAAATGCAATTTTGCATTTTGCATATTGTACGTGTTAGAGATAAGAAATTATTGTCATGTTAGCATTAGATATTGTTAGATAGTTTGTAGTTTTATATATAAACCCTTCTTTTAGTCCAATAAAATATAGTTCAAAAAAAGCTATCGTACAATCAATATCTTCGTCAAGCCCCGACCCACGGCAAGCGGAAGATATTATAGTCAGTTTTATGAAAAGTATTTCCGAGACTGAACACTCTTTTTTTTTAGCAAAACAAAAGAAATTCAGAAGATAGTGGAGATAGAAACCATTCTAATCAGTTTCTTAAATACAATACATTAGCAATTAAGCAAACAAGTTTGTTAACACGGTATTTTGCGTAATCGCTGTGTCAGAGAAAAATCACAGAAAAATTTGCTTAAATTTCTCGAAAAGTCAGCGCAAAATTTGTTAGACAATGCAGTTGTATTCAAGTTTAGGGCGAATATACGCCTTCTAAATAATAGCCAGATCTGAAGGAGTGAAGTACATCTTGCACCATTTTAGGAAACCTAAGCATCTCGCAGCATTTTTGGCGATGGCAAATATGTGGCCATTCCAACGAAGCTTTTTGTTGACACCCATACCGAGAATTGAGAGTTTTTCAGTTTCTTTGATGCAAGATCCATTCATGGATAAAGGTTGGGGGTTTAAATTACGCTTAGACGACAGAAGACAGCATTGGGTTTTAGAAGCGTTAAATTCAACTCTATTATGTAGTCCCCACCTTGTTATGCTGTCAAGGTCAGAATTTAACGTGCTAAACATACGTTGTTGTTCAAGTTCCACTTGTGACGAAGAAGGGCGCGCAGAAAGCTAGAAGTCATATGAAAAGCTAAGAGTACTGTCGTCAGCAAAGGAATGGATTGGATTAGAGGTGGTGGATAGGAGATCATTAATGAAAATCAGAAAGAGTGTCGGAGATAAAACAGAGCCTTGAGAAACACCGGCGTTTATGCGGTGAACATTGGATTTAAATCCGTCCAATACGATCTGAATTGAAAGGTCAGAAAGGTAGTTCCTAGTCCAATCGAGCAGGGTGTTATTAATTCCATAAGCATTCATTTTCGACAAAAGAGCTTGATGCCAGACTCTGTCAAATGCCTTGGAAATATCGAGTGCGACAAACTTTAATTTCACCAAATTTGTGAACTGGTTCCACTTTTCAGTGAGATAAGCCATCAGGTCACCTGTAGAACGCTGCCTACGAAAACCATACTGCTGGTCACTAAGGATTTCACGTGATTCAAGGTATTGCATAAGCTTACGATTGATCAGGGTTTCCATGACCTTGGAGAGTAAAGATGTTAGTGCAATGGGTCGGTACGAGGAAAGGGATGATGTTTCGCTTTTTTATGAACAGCGTGGATAAAGGCTTTTTTCCAATTCCTTGGGCCGACTCCAGAAGAATAAGAGAAATGGAAAAGTCTGCGCAGTGGTAATGCCAACGTTGAAGAACAACTCTTCAAAACTATAGCGGGAATGCCATCAGGCCCAGCAGATTTATGAATGTTGAGATCATTCATGTCAGCCACCCCGAAAACTATAGAATCGACTCTAATACTAATACTATCTTACCATCACCGTTCAACTCAGCGACCCCGAAAACTATAAAAGCGACACTAATATCGGTCACCCCCCCTCAATCGACCGCTACCACCAAGAGGTGTCTCACCATCACTATTCAACTCATCGACCCCGAAAACTATAGAATCGACTCTAATACTAATATTATCTAACCATCACCGTTCAACTCAGCGACCCCGAAAACTATAAAAGCGACACTAATATCGGTCACCCCCCCCCCCCTCAATCGACCGCTACCACCAAGAGGTGTCTCACCATCACTATTCAACTCATCGACCCGAAAACTATAGAATCGACACTAATATAGGTTATCCCCCCTCCCAATCAACAACCACCTCCTAGAGGTGTATCACCGTCACTATTCAACTCAGCGACCCCGAAAACCATAGAAGCGACACTAATATCGGTAATCCCCACCCCACCGTTATCGATCCCATCCCCCTAGAACTGTGTTACCATCACCGTAGAGCTGTCGTACCATCACCATTCAACTCAGCGACCCCGAAAACCATAGAATCGACACTAATATCGGTCACCACCCCCCCCCCTCTCAGTTATCGACCCCATCCCACTAGAGCTGTCTTACCATCACCATTCAACTCAGCTACCCCGAAAACCATAGAATCGACACTAACATAGTTCACCCCCCCCCCTCAATAATCTACCCCTTCCCCATAGAGCTGTCTTACCATCACCATTCAACTCAGCGACCCCGAAAACCATAGAATCGACACTAATATCGTTCACCCCCTCCTAAATTATCGACCCCATCCCCCTAGAGCTGTCTTACCATAACCATTCAACTCAGCTACCACGAAAACCATAAAATCGACACTAATATCGTTATTACCGATATTAAAGTATATAACAACTCCAAATAAACCTTTTTGGTAACAATTTTGGAATAACAACAAACCATTTCTGATATACAATAGTAAAAATTGGGTAACACGCACATTCAAGCCATACGTGAAGACCGTGTACCCCGAAACGTCTAAGAACTCCTGTTGTGCCTCGGTTTATTCTCATATTTTCGAAGATTTGTGCCATCATTCTCTCACAGACGCTATTTCCCATGGATTTGGTGTAATGTTTCTACAAAAACAGGACGATGGTCGCCTCCACCCGGTTTCCTATTTTTCGTTTCCACAGGGGTTGAATCGAGATTCGAGGTGGAAGCACTATGCACTACGACGCTTTCGAGTCTATTTAGAGAGGATCCCTTTTCGTATCGTGACTGATTGTAATTCCCTAACATTGACTCTCTAAAAAAAAGACAATCAACCACCGCATTGCTCCAATATCATCTAAGCGGTACGAGTATGGGACATGTCTTGAGTAGATGTCACGGGGTGGCCGCTATTCAAAACGACGTTATATACTTTCAGTTGCAGGCTACCCAAGCGCGTGATCCGGTTATAGCGAAATTGCGCGAATCTCTTCAATTCGCTGAGCAAGAACGGTATGAGCTCTGGGATCGGTTGATTTACAGACGTTTTACACCTAATCGAATTGGATTGTACGTTCCCGCTGAAATGGAGTCTAATGTGATTCGGCCCATACATGAACAGATCGGTCATTTGTGCATTGACAAATGCTACGACCAAATTCGACGGCATTATTAGTTTCCCGCTATGCGTCCTAAAATTGAGAACTGCATCAAAAATTGCATTCAATGCATATGTTGCTTTGCTCCAGTACGAATCAATGAGAGAACTTTGTATAGCATCCTAAAGCGTCCAATCCTTTTTCACACGGTACACATTGACCATTACGGTCCACTACCCAGCGTCCAGTCGAAACAAAAATAAATTTATTTTTATTTTTATAATGTACACACGCTAAAGGGATTTACAAACTTATAGTGCTTAGCACAGCGTGGGCGTTAGAAAATTAAGGAGAGGAAAAGATGAGATGTCTATACACGCGTGTCTTAAATGACTGCAGAGCATATAAATGCGGAAACACAGAATCGGGCAATTCAATCCACATAACTGTAGTGCGGCTAAAGAAGGAATTTCTGAATTGGTCAGTACGTTCGAAGATAGGTTTAATGGTAGATCCGTGGGCTCGAATTGGCACGGCACGGGTATTACGGATAGGTTCGAGAATGGGCGGGATGCATCTGGATATTTATTTTGAACACCACAACAAAAAAGCGATAAAACAGTGACAAGCGGGAAACATTCCTACGATGTTCAAGCGATTCGACTGTTTTCGCGATATATACATCACCAATAAGATTTATAGAGCGATACAATACAGTTATATTCAAGTTTAGGACGAATATATGCTTAGCGATGGCAAATATGTAATCGTTCCAACGGAGCTTGTTGTTGACGCACATACCGAGAATTGAGAGTTTTTCAGTTTCTTCTATGCAAGATCCATTCATGGATAAAGGCTGGGGGTTTAAATTACGCTTGGACGACAGAAGACAGCATTGGGTTTTAGAAGCCTTAAATTCAACGCTATTATGTAGTCCCCACCTTCTTATGCTGTCAAGGTCAAAATTTAACGTGCTTAACATACGTTGTTATTCAAGTTCCACTTGTAACGAAGAGGGTCGTGCAGAAAGCGTGAAGTCATATGAAAAGCTAAGAGTACTGTCATCAGCGAAAGAATGGATTGGATTAGAGGTGGTGGATAGGAGATCATTAATGAAAATCAGAAAGAGTGTCGGAGATAAAACAGAGCCTTGAGGAACACCGGCGTTTATGCAGTGAAAATTGGATTTGAATCCGTCCAATACGACCTGGATTGAACGGTCAGAAAGGTAGTTACTAGTCCAATTGAGCAGGGTGTTATTAATTCCATAAGCATTCATTTTCGACAAAAGAGCTTGATGCCAGACTCTGTCAAATGCCTTGGAAATATCGAGTGCGACAACTTTAATTTCACCAAATTTGTGAATAGACTGGTTCCACTTTTCAGTGAGATAAGCCATCAGGTCACCTTTAGAACGCTGCCTACGAAACCCGTGCTACTGGTCACTAAGGATTTCAAGTGATTCAAGGTATTGCATAAGCTTACGATTGATCAGCGTTTCCATAAGAGAGTAGAGATGTTAGCGCAATGGGTCGGTACGAGGAAAGAGATGACGTTTAACCTTTTTTAGGAACAGGCTGGATAAAGGCTGTTTTCCAATTCCTAGGGACGACTCCAGAAGAATAAGAGAAATAGAAAAGTCTGCGCAGTGGTAATGCCAACGTTGAAGAGCACCTCTTCAAAACTATAGCGGGAATACCATCAGGCCCAGCAGATTTATGAATGTTGAGATCATTTAATACTCTAGCCACTTGACGAGTACGAAAGTAAATCTGTCCCATAGAGGATTCAACTCTTTCAAGAACAGGCGGCGACAACGCGCTATTTGGCAGCTAGACTTAGCTGCGAAATGTGAAGCAAGCAGATTGGCCTTGTCTATAGAGCTGACAGTTGGAATGTCATTGTGAATAAGCGTTGGAATTGGAGACGAGGCAGTATTTTTAATTTCTAGAATACCAAAACATAATGATCATATTCCAGAAATTGCTTTGTTCCCGAAATTCCAGACATTAATGATCATATTCCATAATTTCCATATGAAGAAGTCTTTTAGTCGCATCTTAGTACTACATTTCCGAATCATACGTATTCCAGAATTTCGATAGGAACAAGTCTTATAGTCGCATCTTAGTCCTACATTCCGAATTTCATGCGAATCGCTTGAGATGCTTTGCTTTGCTTTGAAAGACCCAGATGAACGAAATCTTCGAGATCGTACGACGGAACTTAGAACGAGCTGCGAAGGACCAAGCCCGCCACTACAACCTCAGACGACGTCCTTGGAAGCCCGAGATCGGGAAGCTGGTGCTGGTCAAACAGCATCACCTATCAAAGGCAGTGGAAGGGTTCGCTAGTAAACTAGCACCACGATACGACGGGCCATATTTAGTGATGAGCTTCGTCTCACCTGTCATAGTAAGGCTAAGGAAACATGGGCAAAACAAGGAGCGCACAGCCCACGTCAATGAGTTCCACGGAAACTCCCCACCCGAACCAGAGAAGACAAACCGCATCGCAATAACAATGACACCCCACACCCAACACTCTAACGAGCCCACAGTGATACAACACGGCAGCAAACATCAGCACGAATGGTATAATCACCCGCGCAACTGGCGGTCTGGGACGGGGAACCATGAACAGAACACCGTCCCATTAAAAACCACAAGACAAAACAATCTGCAACAAACCTCAAGACGACCACACAAAAGAACACAAGCGGGAGAGAGAAGCCAGAGGCATGACGAAAATGCGACAGCGATCAATAGCATCATCATCGAAATCCAGAGCAATACGTCAGCAACACACTGACACTGAAAACGGCATTTGACGACCTCATCTGTAACCAAAAGAGTTAAATTGCAGACACTATGATATCAACTTGGGAAAAGAAAGAAAAGACAACACATCCAAAGTAACACCACGACACCCCAATAATGAAACAACGAGGTAAACTACACCAGAAGAAGAAAACAACGGAATACAGGTCCCGCAACTTGTTTTCGTTTCAAGTACACACAACAAGTAAAATTAGTCTCAAGTGATTACTCAGTGTATCCAGACATCGGAAACAAAACCAAAATCAACAAAATTTTTACAAGATGAATACCCAGAGGACGCCCAAGATAGACAACGAAGCCATACAACGCATCTGCATGGAAGCCACAAACACGATCCACGCATCCGGAGACGCCGAGTTAAACCAGGTGATCGGAAGTTTTCCTCCAGGGCCAGGTGGCATCGATGTGCGAATGGCCGACTACTGCCGACTAAAGGAAGGGATATACTTCAACGACGTTCTGGTGGGAGTCGGACTCAGGTAGTTAGAGAGAAGGATGGAGGAAAGCCACCGGGAGAGAATCAAGATCTGTAGCACGTTCCTCTTTTCACGGATGCAGCAATATCAGCCAGACCAGCAGGAGAGCCCCGAGTCAACGGCCATTAGGCGGCACGCATTAGTGAGCAGGTGGGACCGTTACAAGGACCTCGTCAGGAAAGACCTGGTTTTAGTGCCCATTTGCGACGGCAACCATTGGTACCTCGTGGTGGTTACCAACCCGGGGAGACCTCACCGTGCCACCATTGATGTGTACGATCCGTGGGCCAAAACACCGAGGAACGAGGCCATTGAGATAATTCGCGGCTACGTCGTGCAACAGCACCTATCGAAGGGACATCACTGGACGTGGGCAGAGTTCCAGGACTCATACCCAGGCCGACACATGGAGATGCCACAACAGCGAAATGGGGTGGATTGTGGCGCATTTTTACTGGAAGCAGCGGAGAAAGTACTCACCTGGGGACTGTCAGGACCCGACTCGCCAGGCCAGAGGGTGTCGCTGGACAGCGCCAGCAAGAAACGGAGAATGCTTGCCAACCTCATCCAAAGAAGCGCCGACCCAGCAATTAAGTTTCCAGATCTCGGACTAGGCGATGACGACATAGGCTGTAACATCCGAGAAAGAGTCAACCGCAACAGGCCAAAAACTCCGCGGCGCACTCGCCACCGCTACCGGAGCCGCAGCAGACACGATAGCAGTAGCAGCAGCAGTGACAGTAGTAGCAGCAGCACCCGCAGCAGCAGCAGTAGTGGGAGCAGCAGCAGCAACCGTAGTAACAGCAGCAGTAGCAGTGGCAGCCACAACAACAAAACGAGGGAAAGAAGTTTCACCCCGACGACAGGCCTCCTCGAACCCGGACCAGACAGGAATAACCCACCAAAAACCGCGACGACCCGACGACAGGAAGATGTCCTGTCACTCACAGGGAGTGACATAGTGCACAAAGAAGAGACCATGAGCGAAACCGTATCCCATGAACTCCAGGCCAAGATAGATACTGCAAAGGCGAGAGTACAAGCGGGAGAACTACGAAGGATACACTTCTTCCATGTGCAGGACAAGACCCGATTTGGAGTGCTAGTCACCAGGAAGGGAAAGATCAGCATCCGTCGAAGTAAGGGGGAGGTGTGAAGGGAAAATTTGCCACACAATTTTCTCAAATTTTTCCACACATTATTTTGGTACGCAACCATCTTTTTTTGTACACAACACTTTCTTGAATTTAATAAAACTTGCATACACATTACAAAGAAAAAAACGTTTACCATAATGTCCTTAAACCTAGCAACATGTTTCCCACTCTTTTAAGTGGTAAGTTACTCGCCGAAAATACTCTCGGCTTATGATACACAGGTTCTCTATATTTCCTTCTGTCGTTCCTCTCACAACGCGTAAATTCACCACGCACAACCAATACACGCCATCATCAAGCAGCTGAGTGAGAGAATGACGACACACATACAGCACCAGACCACACAGACTGGGGATACCCCGCTCGTGACTCACAATACATGCAGAAGCGCACAGCATCATTGGAGAAAACAACAACAGCAGGCACACAGCACCACAGACACAGAAAACCCGAAAAAAAGTAAATAACAACAACAAACAACATGCATACATTTAGCATCGGACAAGTCGAGGAAAACAACAACAACAAACAACATGCAAAGTATGATAGCGGACAATCAGAAGTCTGCAGCATCATTAGACAACCAAAAGAAAACAACAACAAACAACGCGGCATACATTCAGAAGTCTGCAGCGTTGTTAGGCAGCCGAGGGAAAACAACAACAAACAACATGCAACGTACGACAGCACGCATTTTTTGAGGCAGACCAACAAATAACAAACGAGCCAAAACAACAACAACACTACACCGATAATGCGATGTAGTGAAGTTCCCTAATTTTGCATCAACGGGATCTTGGAAATAACAAACAACAACACTACAAAGTCCCACCGATCATGTGACGTAGCGGATTTCCCTATCGTTGCACCAACGGGATCACGAACCAATAAACCGCCGAGCGCAGAAATACTGACCGGGCGGACGAAACAACAACAACCATATCACATCAAAGGAAACAACAACAACACTACACCATCAGGCGAGTTAGCGGATTTCACGAATGTTGCAACAACGGGATTTCTACACTCGATGGAGGACTATAAAAGGCCAGCAGTCCTAACAATCGGCCTTCTTTCCTAGAAATCCCTCTTCCCGGCAACAAGTCAGAGTGAATGGTTCAAGAGCGAAGTCCTTGCCTTCACTTAACACTTTACGCCAGTAGTCATCCTATAGATTGGAGGTTCAAGAGCGAAGTCCTTGCCTTCACGCCCACGCTTTACGCTAGACAGTATCCACGCTTTACGCTAGATTGGAGGTTCAAGAGCGAAGTCCTTGCCTTCACGCCCACGCTTTACGCTAGACAGTATCCACGCTTTACGCTAGATTGGAGGTTCAAGAGCGAAGTCCTTGCCTTCACGCCCACGCTTTACGCTAGACAGTATCCACGCTTTACGCTAGATTGGAGGTTCAAGAGCGAAGTCCTTGCCTTCACGCCCACGCTTTACGCTAGACAGTATCCACGCTTTACGCTAGATTGGAGGTTCAAGAGCGAAGTCCTTGCCTTAACGCCCACGCTTTACGCTAGACAGTATCCACGCTTTACGCTAGATTGGAGGTTCAAGAGCGAAGTCCTTGCCTTCACGCCCACGCTTTACGCTAGACATTATCCACGCTTTACGCTAGATTGGAGGTTCAAGAGCGAAGTCCTTGCCTTCACGCCCACGCTTTACGCTAGACAGTATCCACGCTTTACGCTAGATTGGAGGTTCAAGAGCGAAGTCCTTGCCTTCACGCCCACGCTTTACGCTAGACAGTATCCACGCTTTACGCTAGATTGGAGGTTCAAGAGCGAAGTCCTTGCCTTCACGCCCACGCTTTACGCTAGACAGTATCCACGCTTTACGCTAGATTGGAGGTTCAAGAGCGAAGTCCTTGCCTTCACGCCCACGCTTTACGCTAGACAGTATCCACGCTTTACGCTAGATTGGAGGTTCAAGAGCGAAGTCCTTGCCTTCACGCCCACGCTTTACGCTAGACAGTATCCACGCTTTACGCTAGATTGGAGGTTCAAGAGCGAAGTCCTTGCCTTCACGCCCACGCTTTACGCTAGACATTATCCACGCTTTACGCTAGATTGGAGGTTCAAGAGCGAAGTCCTTGCCTTCACGCCCACGCTTTACGCTAGACAGTATCCACGCTTTACGCTAGATTGGAGGTTCAAGAGCGAAGTCCTTGCCTTCACGCCCACGCTTTACGCTAGACAGTATCCACGCTTTACGCTAGATTGGAGGTTCAAGAGCGAAGTCCTTGCCTTCACGCCCACGCTTTACGCTAGACATTATCCACGCTTTACGCTAGATTGGAGGTTCAAGAGCGAAATCCTTGCCTTCACGCCCTCGCTTTACGCTAGACAGTATCCACGCTTTACGCTAGATTGGGGGTTCAAGAGCGAAGTCCTTGCCTTCGCGCCCACGCTTTACGCCAGACATTATCCACGCGATTGGAGGTTCAAGAGCGAAGTCCTTGCCTTCACGTCCACGCTCTACGCGAGAACAGACTATCATCCCTCCTGGGGATACGCCGTTCTCCTTTTATCATAATTGAAACCAATACAGTAAGATAATATATATAGCTTTAAGCAAACAATAATTTTAAGTACACAGATTAAGCGAAGAATAAATAAAGAACGATTGAATTCCATTCCCAACTAAAAACAAATTCTTTTTATTGTAACGACCCTAATAGAAGGAACCCTGGTCACACTGAGTTTTACCCCGGCTGGGAAAAACCTCGTTACACAATGAAATATTTCAACCCATCTATCAACATGCTCGGGCTAAACGAGGATTGGTAAACATAATAGGAACGCTGACCAACCAATTATTTGGAATTCTCGATCAAGAGGATGCACAACGATACGATGATGAAATCACTTCCATAAACAATAATAAACAACACATTTACAAATTGCTAAAAAACCAAATAACAATAACCGAAGCAACCGTCAACATTATAAAAAAAGACTGGATAGCGGTAAACAACCAATTCGAAGCAATTGAAAAACAAACAATGTTAATGTTCAACCTCATTCAAAGGAATGAAAATGAAAATACAGCAGTTCAAAACTTTATGGCTCTATGGATACATCTATCCATAGAAATGACAACTTTTGCAGCAACGCAACAACAACTAATTGATGTCATCACTGATATCCATCATAGTAAAATAAATACATTTATCCTTAAGCCCGATCAACTCAATACACGAATTCATCCCAGCTGATGCTACCATATATGGAGAAAACAACATGATATCGATGTACTGATGACAGCCAAGGTTGGACAGACAAAAAATACATTAATGTTTGAACTCAAAATACCCTTACTAAACAACAAAGTATATCAAGTCATCAAACCGATCGCCATCCTAACCAAGCACAAGAACATGTATGCATATCTGCAACCATCAAGTGAATTATTACTGATGACTTTAAAAAGGGAATCATACTACCAAATGTCTGAAGGCTAACTCTCCACCTGCAAGTCCATTAAGCCTGCAGAATATCTTTGTATGATACACAACGCAATTCATAATACTCTAATAAACCCCACACCTTGCGAGATTGCTTTAATCATGAACAAAGGAGCAGAAACTTGTGATATACGTTTTATACAACCAAAAAACATGTGAATTCCTACACACGACCCGAGTACATGGATTTTTATCTCCCAAAAAGAGCACACGATAAACATCATCTGTAACAAGGAAGTGGCAACCACAACTATAAGCGAAACCGGAGCGATGGCAGTGCACAAGGCGTGTACAATAACGGATGGAATGATTACCATACACTCCATCGAAAACTTCAACACAAGAATGGAAGCCTTTTATCAACCCACGATGAATCTGAGTAGCTTAATTTTTCGATCCGAAAATGAAACTCGCCATAACTATACCCACAGGATGGTGACGCGTAATGAATTTAACAACATTCAAACGGATTTAGATCACCTTTCAACCAGTCTTACGCAAATAAAGACATCAGCACAAAATAAAGATCAACAGATGAACTTCCACGAGGTTCATCACTACGTGGTCCTATATGGGATCATTGCTACAGCTATTGGAATTGCCATTGCCTACTATTGCAAGAAGAAGAAGACACCCTCATCAGAATAACACCCCACCATGGTTCCCTTGCCACGTCGCTTCATAGCCGCCCCGGAGGATGTTCGGGAACATAGTGAAGACAAAAGGTACCTACCGTAGGTGATAAAATGCAAAAAGCCAAAGCTGCCAAACGTAACGTGTAAAACAAATTATTGTTATCACTGTGAATATGCAATTCAGCATATTCCCACACATATTCACCTTGAAATTTGTTACAAGATATTTTGTTTGTGCACATGTTTGTTCTTTACATAATACGACGATATTACTAATGTGAATATGCAATGCAGCATATTCACACGCAAATGCAATTTTGCATTTTGCATATTGTACGTGTTAGAGATAAGAAATTATTGTCATGTTAGCATTAGATATTGTTAGATAGTTTGTAGTTTTATATATAAACCCTTCTTTTAGTCCAATAAAATATAGTTCAAAAAAAGCTATCGTACAATCAATATCTTCGTCAAGCCCCGACCCACGGCAAGCGGAAGATATTATAGTCAGTTTTATGAAAAGTATTTCCGAGACTGAACACTCTTTTTTTTTAGCAAAACAAAAGAAATTCAGAAGATAGTGGAGATAGAAACCATTCTAATCAGTTTCTTAAATACAATACATTAGCAATTAAGCAAACAAGTTTGTTAACACGGTATTTTGCGTAATCGCTGTGTCAGAGAAAAATCACAGAAAAATTTGCTTGTATATTTCGAAAAATCTCAGAAAAATTCGCTTAAATTTCTCGAAAAGTCAGCGCAAAATTTGTTAGACAATGCAGTTGTATTCAAGTTTAGGGCGAATATACGCCTTCTAAATAATAGCCAGATCTGAAGGAGTGAAGTACATCTTGCACCATTTTAGGAAACCTAAGCATCTCGCAGCATTTTTGGCGATGGCAAATATGTGGTCATTCCAACGAAGCTTTTTGTTGACACCCATACCGAGAATTGAGAGTTTTTCAGTTTCTTTGATGCAAGATCCATTCATGGATAAAGGTTGGGGGTTTAAATTACGCTTAGACGACAGAAGACAGCATTGGGTTTTAGAAGCGTTAAATTCAACTCGATTATGTAGTCCCCACCTTGTTATGCTGTCAAGGTCAGAATTTAACGTGCTAAACATACGTTGTTGTTCAAGTTCCACTTGTGACGAAGAAGGGCGCGCAGAAAGCTAGAAGTCATATGAAAAGCTAAGAGTACTGAACAGAAGAATAAGAGAAATGGAAAAGTCTGCGCAGTGGTAATGCCAACGTTGATGAACAACTCTTCAAAACTATAGCGGGAATGCCATCAGGCCCAGCAGATTTATGAATGTTGAGATCATTCATGTCAGCCACCCCGAAAACTATAGAATCGACTCTAATACTAATACTATCTTACCATCACCGTTCAACTCAGCGACCCCGAAAACTATAAAAGCGACACTAATATCGGTCACCCCCCCTCAATCGACCGCTACCACCAAGAGGTGTCTCACCATCACTATTCAACTCATCGACCCCGAAAACTATAGAATCGACTCTAATACTAATATTATCTAACCATCACCGTTCAACTCAGCGACCCCGAAAACTATAAAAGCGACACTAATATCGGTCACCCCCCCCCATCAATCGACCGCTACCACCAAGAGGTGTCTCACCATCACTATTCAACTCATCGACCCGAAAACTATAGAATCGACACTAATATAGGTTATCCCCACTCCCAATCAACAACCACCTCCTAGAGGTGTATCACCGTCACTATTCAACTCAGCGACCCCGAAAACCATAGAAGCGACACTAATATCGGTAATCCCCACCCCACCGTTATCGATCCCATCCCCCTAGAACTGTCTTACCATCACCGTAGAGCTGTCGTACCATCACCATTCAACTCAGCGACCCCGAAAACCATAGAATCGACACTAATATCGGTCAACACCCCCCCCCCCCCTCTCAGTTATCGACCCCATCCCACTAGAGCTGTCTTACCATCACCATTCAACTCAGCTACACCGAAAACCATAGAATCGACACTAACATAGTTCACCCCCCCCTCAAAAATCTACCCCTTCCCCATAGAGCTGTCTTACCATCACCATTCAACTCAGCGACCCCGAAAACCATAGAATCGACACTAATATCGTTCACCCCCCTCCTAAATTATCGACCCCATCCCCCTAGAGCTGACTTACCATAACCATTCAACTCAGCTACCACGAAA
The DNA here is from genome assembly GCA_947095585.1 of Nephrocerus scutellatus. Taxonomy (NCBI): domain Eukaryota; kingdom Metazoa; phylum Arthropoda; class Insecta; order Diptera; family Pipunculidae; genus Nephrocerus; species Nephrocerus scutellatus. Next base: position 73,984,133 of record OX352761.1, on the reverse strand, counting down.
ACCATAAAATCGACACTAATATCGTTATTACCGATATTAAAGTATATAACAACTCCAAATAAACCTTTTTGGTAACAATTTTGGAATAACAACAAACCATTTCTGATATACAATAGTAAAAATTGGGTAACACGCACATTCAAGCCATACGTGAAGACCGTGTACCCCGAAACGTCTAAGAACTCCTGTTGTGCCTCGGTTTATTCTCATATTTTCGAAGATTTGTGCCATCATTCTCTCACAGACGCTATTTCCCATGGATTTGGTGGAATGTTTCTACAAAAACAGGACGATGGTCGCCTCCACCCGGTTTCCTATTTTTCGTTTCCACAGGGGTTGAATCGAGATTCGAGGTGGAAGCACTATGCACTACGACGCTTTCGAGTCTATTTAGAGAGGATCCCTTTTCGTATCGTGACTGATTGTAATTCCCTAACATTGACTCTCAAAAAAAAAAGACAATCAACCACCGCATTGCTCCAATATCATCTAAGCGGTACGAGTATGGGACATGTCTTGAGTAGATGTCACGGGGTGGCCGCTATTCAAAACGACGTTATATACTTTCAGTTGCAGGCTACCCAAGCGCGTGATCCGGTTATAGCGAAATTGCGCGAATCTCTTCAATTCGCTGAGCAAGAACGGTATGAGCTCTGGGATCGGTTGATTTACAGACGTTTTACACCTAATCGAATTGGATTGTACGTTCCCGCTGAAATGGAGTCTAATGTGATTCGGCCCATACATGAACAGATCGGTCATTTGTGCATTGACAAATGCTACGACCAAATTCGACGGTATTATTAGTTTCCCGCTATGCGTCCTAAAATTGAGAACTTCATCAAAAATTGCATTCAATGCATATGTTGCTTTGCTCCAGTACGAATCAATGAGAGAACTTTGTATAGCATCCCAAAGCGTCCAATCCTTTTTCACACGGTACACATTGACCATTACGGTCCACTACCCAGCGTCCAGTCGAAACAAAAATAAATTTATTTTTATTTTTATAATGTACACACGCTAAAGGGATTTACAAACTTATAGTGCTTAGCACAGCGTGGGCGTTAGAAAATTAAGGAGAGGAAAAAATGAGATGTCTATACACGCGTGTCTTAAATGACTGCAGAGCATATAAATGCGGAAACACAGAATCGGGCAATTCAATCCACATAACTGTAGTGCGGCTAAAGAAGGAATTTCTGAATTGGTCAGTACGTTCGAAGATAGGTTTAATGGTAGATCCGTGGGCTCGAATTGGCACGGCACGGGTATTACGGATAGGTTCGAGAATGGGCGGGATGCATCTGGATATTTATTTTGAACACCACAACAAAAAAGCGATAAAACAGTGACAAGCGGGAAACATTCCTACGATGTTCAAGCGATTCGACTGTTTTCGCGATATATACATCACCAATAAGATTTATAGAGCGATACAATACAGTTATATTCAAGTTTAGGACGAATATATGCTTAGCGATGGCAAATATGTAATCGTTCCAACGGAGCTTGTTGTTGACGCACATACCGAGAATTGAGAGTTTTTCAGTTTCTTCTATGCAAGATCCATTCATGGATAAAGGCTGGGGGTTTAAATTACGCTTGGACGACAGAAGAAGCATTGGGTTTTAGAAGCCTTAAATTCAACGCTATTATGTAGTCCCCACCTTCTTATGCTGTCAAGGTCAAAATTTAACGTGCTTAACATACGTTGTTATTCAAGTTCCACTTGTAACGAAGAGGGTCGTGCAGAAAGCGTGAAGTCATATGAAAAGCTAAGAGTACTGTCATCAGCGAAAGAATGGATTGGATTAGAGGTGGTGGATAGGAGATCATTAATGAAAATCAGAAAGAGTGTCGGAGATAAAACAGAGCCTTGAGGAACACCGGCGTTTATGCAGTGAAAATTGGATTTGAATCCGTCCAATACGACCTGGATTGAACGGTCAGAAAGGTAGTTACTAGTCCAATTGAGCAGGGTGTTATTAATTCCATAAGCATTCATTTTCGACAAAAGAGCTTGATGCCAGACTCTGTCAAATGCCTTGGAAATATCGAGTGCGACAACTTTAATTTCACCAAATTTGTGAATAGACTGGTTCCACTTTTCAGTGAGATAAGCCATCAGGTCACCTTTAGAACGCTGCCTACGAAACCCGTGCTACTGGTCACTAAGGATTTCAAGTGATTCAAGGTATTGCATAAGCTTACGATTGATCAGCGTTTCCATAAGAGAGTAGAGATGTTAGCGCAATGGGTCGGTACGAGGAAAGAGATGACGTTTAACCTTTTTTAGGAACAGGCTGGATAAAGGCTGTTTTCCAATTCCTAGGGACGACTCCAGAAGAATAAGAGAAATAGAAAAGTCTGCGCAGTGGTAATGCCAACGTTGAAGAGCACCTCTTCAAAACTATAGCGGGAATACCATCAGGCCCAGCAGATTTATGAATGTTGAGATCATTTAATACTCTAGCCACTTGACGAGTACGAAAGTAAATCTGTCCCATAGAGGATTCAACTCTTTCAAGAACAGGCGGCGACAACGCGCTATTTGGCAGCTAGACTTAGCTGCGAAATGTGAAGCAAGCAGATTGGCCTTGTCTATAGAGCTGACAGTTGGAATGTCATTGTGAATAAGCGTTGGAATTGGAGACGAGGCAGTATTTTTAATTTCTAGAATACCAAAACATAATGATCATATTCCAGAAATTGCTTTGTTCCCGAAATTCCAGACATTAATGATCATATTCCATAATTTCCATATGAAGAAGTCTTTTAGTCGCATCTTAGTACTACATTTCCGAATCATACGTATTCCAGAATTTCGATAGGAACAAGTCTTATAGTCGCATCTTAGTCCTACATTCCGAATTTCATGCGAATCGCTTGAGATGCTTTGCTTTGCTTATGCTTTGTTCCCAAAAATCCAGACTTTAATAATCATATTCCAGAATTTCCATGGGAAGAAGTCTTATAGTCGCATCTTAGTCCTACATTTCCGAATCATACGTATTCCAGAATTTCGATAGGAACAAGTCTTATAGTCGCATCTTAGTCCTACAGTTCCGAATCATACGTATTCCAGAATTTCAATAGGAACAAGTCTTATAGTTACATCTTATTCCAAACATCAGGCGAATCGCCTGAGAAATTGCATTGTTCCCGAATTTCCAGACCATAATGAGCATATTCCCGAATTTCCATAGGAAGAAGTCTTATAGTCGCATCTTAGTCCTACATTCCGAATTTCATGCGAATCGTTTGAAAAATTGCTTTGTTCCAGAAGTTCCAAGCCATAATGATCATATTTCAGAATATCCATGGGAACAAGTCTTATAGTCGCATCTTAGTCCTACATTTCCGAATCATACGTATTCCAGAATTTTAATAGGAACAAGTCTTATAGTCGCATCTTAGTCCTACATTCCGAATTTCATGCGAATCGCTTGAGAAATTGCTTTGTTCCCGCAATTCCAGACGATAATGATCAAATTCCAGAATTTGCATAGAAACAAGTTTTATAGTCGCATCTTAGTCCTTTATTCCGAATTTCATGCGAATCGCCTGAAAAATTTCTTTGTTCCCGAAATTCCAGACCATAATGATCATATTCCAGAATTTCCATAGGAAGAAGTCTTATAGTCGCATCTTAGTACTACATTCTGAACTTCATGCGAATCGCTCTAGAAATTGCTTTGTTCCAGAAATTCCAGACCATAATGATCATATTCCAGAATTTCCATAGGAACAAGTCTTATAGTCGCATCTTAGTCCTACAGTCCGAATTTCGTGCGAATCGCTTGAGAAATTGATTTGTTCCCGCAATTCCAGACCATAAGTATCATATTCCAGAATTTCCCTAGGAAGGAGTCTTATAGTCGCATCTTAGTCCTATATTCGGAATTTCATCCGAATCGCTTGAGAAATTGCTTTGTTCCCGAATCTCCAGACTTACCATAGAAAAAGCCTTATAGTCGCAACTTAGTCCTACATTCCGAATTTCATGTGAATCGTTTGAGAAATTGCTTTGTTCCAGAAATTCCAGACCATAATGATCATATTCCAGAATTTCCATAGGAAGAAGTCTTATAGTCGCATCTTAGTCCTACATTCCGAATTTCATGCGAATCGTTTTAAAAATTGCTTTGTTCCAGAATTTCCAAACCATAATGATCATATTTCAGAATATCCATGGGAACAAGTCTTATAGTCGCATCTTGGTTTTACATTCCGAATTGCATGCGAATCGTCTGAGAAATTGCTTTGTTCCAGAAATTCCAGACCATAATGATCATATTCCAGAATTTCCATAGGAAGAATTCTTATAGTCTCATCTTAGTTCTACATTCCGAATTTAATGCGAATAGCTTGAGAAATTGATTTGTTCCAGAAATTCCAGACCATATTGATCATATTCCAGAATTTCGATAGGAGCAAGTCTTATAGTCGCATCTTAGTCCTACATTCATGCGAATCGCTTGAAAAATTGCTTTGTTCGCTTAAATCAATTTTGGGGGGAGACAAACTTTCCTCGTCTGGAAAAGTCTTGATGTTGGTTTCTACTTTCTCGAACCCTTTGGTGGGAGCCGTAATGTTGAATTGAGTGCCGGAAATTCTGCATCCTGGAAATCTTACCAGATATACTGTTGTTATGAGGGGTGTCAGTGTATCGTTGCATACAATATTAACTTCGTTGGTAGCAGTTCTATAGATGACTGCAAGATCACTATCCAAAAGGTAGATTTTATTGAATTCTGCTTTAAGTTGTTTTGCTGTGCAGGTGTCGGAAAGAGAATTTGGTGTAGGACTCAACGCAGTTTTCCAGCAGTCACTGAGTTTGTTTTCTTCAACTTTCTCGTAAATTCCTTTCCCAAGATCAATGGCTTGAGTTGGATCAAAGTAAGTTTTGTTATCACTGCTGAGCACAATTTGTTGAACAAAGTCTTCATGGTCTAGGAGAACCGCATGAGACTCGATAGTTGGAACACTGATAAGAGCAAATTTAGAGAAGATTCTTGGTTGAACCAGAGGAATGGTGAACGTCACGGTAACCATATTTTCTCGGACAGATTTTGTTACTTTGTTGAACGTGAATAGCATAGATGAATCTGATACGTTTGGCAACCTGCAGAAGTTCAAGTCACCGTTTATTTTACTGACATACGTTGTTAAAGCTTCAACTGGGCGGATGTTAATGATGTTCTGATGATTTGCTTGGATAGCGTTGATGAGTAGTTGAATGCTGGAGGAGTAGTCATTCATTTGTTCTTGAATTCGGAGCTGTTGCTGCTGTTCTACTAGTGCATGAAGTTGCATGTCAACAGTTTTAGACTCTATGTCGTTGATGTCTGTGATGAGGCGAGACATTTTTAAAACTTTTTTAATTTTGTCCTCCAATTTTACGGTTTGATGCTCCAGTTGATAGTTTTCTATTGTTTGATAGGCTACGCCGGCGGTCATAAGTATTTGTGGAGCGTATATGACAATACCTTTTAAAACCCCTGGCATTATGAAACGTTTTGTCCGTCTACTACTATAGCTTGTAGTGATGCCTTCTTTAATTGTCATGGCCTCGCGTCTCACTGCTTTTTCTAGGGTCCAGCAATGTTGATGTAAAGCTGAGTAGTTACTGTTCGGAAATTGTTGGCAGTAGTCGTTGAAGTCCTTAATATGCGTGTCGATGGCAATCAGATCGGAGGTCAAATTCAAAGAGGTTTCGACAGAGAACTCCAAGTCGAAATATTTGATGGGAGCGTCTCCCAACCGATGAATGTGAAGACCTGGAGTGAGTGGGTTAACTTCTAGGGCGTTTGTTGTTGGGGTAGTAAGAGCGAGCCAACATAAAAGGACTCGAGTTAGTAGCGAGGTGGTGCGATTTTTCTGACGATTACTTCTGCGTAGGGCAGGCTCCTCCTGGGTGTCTTCTGGGAACAATGGGACCAACCGATTTGTGGCGCGATGCACGACCTCGCGTTTAGTTCCATTTATTTCTTGTGATCGGAACAGCAGCTGGCGGACCTGCATCGACTACGGAGTTTTTAAAGCTGCGTTGCGTGATGAAATGGAATGGTGTAAGGGCGGATGGGTCTTCTGCTTCTGATGACTCTGGATATAATGGTCTGCTATTTAGGATACCTTCGATGCGGCATAATAGGGAATTGAATTCTTCATAGTTCAGATTAGCTGTACTAGACTTTTTCTTCATAAGATGTTTCATTGACTTAACGGCAGCTTCCCATAGTCCACCGAAGTTAGGGCTGTAGGGCGGGTTGAATTTCCAAACAATCTCTTGGATAGCCATTCGGTCCTTACTGTCTGTGGTTATTTTGCTCTATTCTTTGTTTATCCGCTTCTTTGCTCCGACAAAGTTGGTGCCATTGTCAGAGAGGACCAAGGAAGGCCAGCAACGTCTGTTTGCAAAGCGTGCGAAGACTGCGAGGAACATTTCAGTGCTTAGATCCGAACAAATTTCTAAGTGAACAGCTTTTGTAACCAAACAGACAAAGACTGCCACCCAAACTTTGATGATTTTGTCGAACCGAATTGCGCTGGCTTTTATGTGGAAGAGAACGCATAAATCTACCCCGATTTTGCTGAACGCTGGTGCTGGAGTGATGCGCTCTGCCGGTAGATCTCCCATGATCTGTTGAACAGTTTGAGCCTTCCATCGGATGCAGGTTGGGCAACTCCGAATACATTTCTTGATGCGTGATTTTACAGCAGGGATCCAGAATTCTTCCCGTATTAAGTGTTCCGTTAGAGAGTTTCCGCAATGGTGGTGATCCAGGTGTGTTTGGCGTACCATTAAATCAACTAAGTGGCATTTGGTTAATAAAATGGGATGCTTACGACTTTCGGAGATGTTGGCAAGAGAAATCCTTCCCCTTGCACAAAGAATGTTGTCGTCTGGACCAAATATTGGAGTTAGAGAGGTTAACCAGCTTTTTCTCGGAAAAGTGTTCGTTTTTTCGAAGTGGGCTATTTCGTTTGTAAAGCATTGTTGCTGCTGAAACCTGATGATTTTTGCCTTTGCATTGGAAATTTCAGAGGTGATTGGGCCAACCTCATGTATATGCTGTTTTCTGGCCCACCGAAGGCAATATGCGGTACCTCGCAGTAAACGGTTAGGGCATGAGAACCTTTCAATAAAATTTTCTTTGTCCACCTCAGTTCGAGAGGCATGCGTTATGGTGATATCCATATCTTTAAATGGTGTAAATGGCAGTTGGTTATCCAGTAACCAAGTTGGGCCTTCAAACCAGAGCCGACATTTGGCCAGATGGCCTGGTGTTTGTCCACGTGAAGCTGGATCTGCAGGATTCTCCGATGATTTGACGTAGTGGATATCCGCCGGTCCAATCACTTTCCGAATCTTGGCAACTCTACTATTCACAAATTTGTTGTCAATCACTTTATTGCTTCGTACCCAGGCTAAGGCAACCTCACTATCAGTGTATGCTGTCATCGTGATATTAGTGTGGCGGAGAATACTTCTGATTTGTTTGAAGAGCTCGGAAAGCAGCACCATTCCCTCAAGCTCCATCTTGGGGATCGTACATATATTACTGTCTTTGTTTGTTCTAGTCTTGAGTGGCGTTACGCAGCCCTTGGCTGCTAGTAAACGGACAGTATACGTTGCCCCGATCTTTACTCGACTGTAAATCACTGCCACGTATCCATCCCCTGAGGCGTCACAAAATCCAATGAGCTGAATTGCAGGGCTTTTGGTTCCGTCGATCCAGCGAGGAATTCTAATGTCACTAAGGTGAGATAGAGTTTCCAATGGTTTGCTGAATTTCTTTTGGATTTTCTCATCTAACTGGTCATCCCAGTCGTACTTAAGTAGCCACAACTCTTGGATCCGTATACGGAAAAGCATTATTACTGGCAAGATCCAACCCATGGGATCGTAAAGCGATGCAGCAATAGAAAGCAGACTTCTTTTAGTGAATTTTATCAGGTCTGGAGTTGGGATTCGGATGAGAAATGTGTCCTCTCCTGGGTTGTAGTTAATCCCTAAGATTTTCATAATTGGATCGGCAGTATCTTTGTAGGCACTGAGTTTTTTGCTGTCTTCTATGTAACGAAGAACGTCTGGGTGGTTTGATGACCATTTTGTTATGGATAGCTTACCGGCCTCTAGTGTAGTTGTTATCTTAGAAATTTGCTCTTGACATTTTTTAATGCTATCAGCTCCGTGAAACAGATCATCCATGTAAATAGAGTTCTTGATTATGTCCTTGATCTCCAAATCCGGTACGTTGTCATCTGCGATTTGATGGATAGTACGAATTGCTTGCCATGGTGCGCAGTCCACACCGTATGTCACAGTGTTAAGGAAAAACTCGCCCAATGGTTCTGTTTTGTTGGGTCGCCAGAGGATACGAAATTTCTCGCGGTCTGGTTTCGGGATCAGGAACTGGCGAAACATCTGTTTCATGTCGCTGGTGTAAATAAACTCGTACTGTCTATTCTGAAGAATAATATCAAAGATGTGACTCTGCAGTTTCGGACCTGGGTAGATAAGCTGATTTAGAGAGATTCCGTTGCTTGATGGTGCGCTAGCGTTAAAAACGTTCCTCAACTTTGTTGTAACAGCATATTTTCGAATGATGCTTATATATGGGATGTAGTAAGCGTTTCCGGTCTCATCTCGCTGCCTTGCAGCAGGAACCGGGGACATGTGATGCGACGTGAGATAGTCTTCCATAAATTCGTTTGATATTTTCTTGTAAGTCTCGTTTTGTTCCCATCGTCTTTCTTGTCCAATGAAGAATTTACTGCATTTCTATACGAATTTCCCAATTCAGGTGCGTCGATCTTCCAAGGGATTGGGACGATGTAGCGGCCGTCTTTAGTTCGAGAGTGGTTTTCAATGAATAAGTTTTCGCAGTACGAACTCTCAACTTTACAGATGTCTTCTTTGGTTATTGGCATGTCCCAGAAATCCATTAAATTTGACTCGAACGGAAAGGCGGAAGTGCGTTTTCCACTTCCGTTTCCCGGGTCACCAGATACGATCCACCCACCAAGAAATGTGTTTTACAGTAATAATCCTTCCTTCTTCTCCAAACCTGGACGTAACACTGTTGAATATACTAGTCCACCCAATAGCAAAGGAATATATGCTGGTTTGTTGAAATGCGGATCTGCAAGAGGTTTGTCAAAGGAGGATTTCCAAGTGATGTGACTGGGCATGCTGGGAAGTGTCCCGGTAACTCGTTTGACCACGAGTGCTTTATGTTTATGTTTATGAAATAGAGCGGACTGTTCCAATCTCCCCCCCCCTACTCCAATAACTTTGACAAGTGTTCGTTTTTTAGGCAATCGTAACTTCTGCACCAAATCCTCGGATATGTAATTGGCTTGGCTGCTTTGATCCAGCAAGCAACGAACTGGAATGTTGTCATCGTGAACTAAAAACTAATAGTGAAAAAAGTAGCAATAGCTGTAGGTAGGAGCACACTAGAAGAGGCATCGGACTCATTTTGGCACAGGTAAGTGCTACTTGTCGATGGAAGGTTAGCCGTGGAATTTGGTTGTGGATGCATTTCCGTAATATGAGGTCCTTGACAGGTTCTGCATTTTAAATACTCTCTTGATTTGCAAGGAGAGCGATAGTCGAAACGATGCTTTAAGCAATAGATGCAGATCTTGTAGTCACGCAGCATGGCTTCTCGATTTTGTGAGCTCAGGAACTTTGGACAGTCCACAACTGGATGGTTTTCTATGCAGATGACGCACTTCTTTGTTGCTGCTTCTTTCGATTGAAGTGTAGCATGTACTTTGGTATGCGGCATACTGAAATCCGTCCTAGGTACCTTATGAGATGACTGAATATTTTGACAATTGTCGTCTTGATCTAGATGATGCTGGTATTCCTTGAACATGAAGTCTTCTATTTCCTCTAAGGTAGGAAGTCTGGTTTTACAGTTGTAAGAATCGTCCAATCTGCCACGTGTGATAGGATCTAAGCCTCGAAGGATTAAATAGGCCATTATCTGTTCTCCACTTATTTTATTTCTTTTTAGATTTGAGACCCGTCCTTTAGTGTAGTGCATGTACGAAATAATAGACTCTGAATTTCCTGGGATTGTTGGACGTCGTGGTAGAGCTAGCATAGCCTCTGGTTCAATTTTTGCTAAATGTCTCGGATTGTCAAACGTTCGGTCCAATGTTGACCAGGCAATCGGATAGTTGTCTCCAGTCAAATCCAAATCGGTAATTGCTTCCAATGCTTTCCCAGTGAGCTTCGACTTGAGTAAAGTGAAGCGATCGATGTTTGACATTCGGCTTTTCACTACCAGTGAATCGAACTGCTCTTTAAATTCACGGTACTTCGTGATGTCACCACTATATTCTTTTAGGTGTACCTCCGGGATTTTGATACCCTCTGCACGCGGTCTGTCTGCCTTCGATTCATTCTCTCGATCAAGCGTTAGTTTCGCTATGGCATGTAGAAGTGCTTCGGTTGTATTACTTACATGTTAAGGTAAGTTGGACGGCTGCGATGGAGTGATGTATTCTTGACCACACATCCCTCCCGCGGGATTTTGTAAAACAAACCCAACTCCTTGTACGTATGTAAATACTGGTTGAACGGGCATGGAGAGTTGGGAATCGTTAGGCGCCTTGGACTCCGCCTTGCAGCTATCGACAGATGTAGTGGAAGAATTGTTCCTTTCATCTGTTTGAAGATTGGAACTTGCGGCCGTTTGTGCTTGGGGAGCCTGGCTGGTTTCCTCATCAGTTGGGGCAACTGCATCTCCAGGATTTCCGTCGTCGGTTTCGTCCTCATCCAACAACTGCGGGGAGTTCTTCTTGATGAACTCTTTAATTTTGGCCAAGATTGTTTGAGCTGCCTCGAATTTTGGCAGGAATTCGGCAGCGGCTTTTTTGCTTAGCTTTGCTAAGTTGGCATAGTAAGTCTCGATGGAAGTCCAAAGGCTCTTAGCCTTTTCGTACTGCCTGGAAAGCGTTTCTGGAGAACGCTTTTCTAATCCCAGTTTGACGAGGTTAACTCTAACCTCTTCCAGCTGGGTGATGACATCTTGTAGATTATAGATTACTCGTCCTAGTTGGTCCATGTTGAAGTGAAGTGCGTTTTAATGCGTTGGTGAAGTAAACTATTACTTCCAAATTTGTATAAAGTAAACTATTACTTTGACGTGAAGTGCGTTTTAATGCGTTGGTGAAGTAAACTATTACTTCTAAATTTGTATAAAGTAAACTATTACTTTTTTATATGCTTGGCAAAGTAAACTGTTACTTTTGTTTATGCTCGAAGGACCACTGTTTTTAGATATTGCTCCTTGCAGTTGAAATACTTGAAATAGTCACCTTACCTTGGGTAGGGGGATAACTATTTAATATGAAAACAAGACTTTTTGAAAAGGTAACTTATTCTGAATTTATTATGAACATTTCTTAACTATTTATACAAATTATTTGCTTACATAATTACTAATAATTTGCTTAAACTAAATTGTTATTGTGCAACTTAAACGTTCGATGCAATTTATGCTTACTAAGAATAAATGAGCAACTTATGTTAATAAATTATTTTGGGGTAAACGTCCGATCGACGGTGACCCATATTCGCAGCGTAGTATGTAGTATGTACACAACAATTGAATTGTGCAACTTAAGCTAATAAATTATTTAATTATTTTGAGGTAAACGTCTGATCGACGGTGACCCATATTCGCAGCGTAGTATGTAGTATGTACACAACAATTGAATTGTGCAACTTAAGCTAATAAATTATTTAATTATTTTGAGGTAAACGTCCGATCGACGAATACCCATATTCGTTGCATAACAATTGAACGTATACTTAATGCGTTTATTTTTGTATTGTTTTTTGTTGTCATAAACACCAGAATTTCTATTGGAACAAGTCTTATAGTCGCATCTTAGTCCTACAGTCCGAATTTCGTGCGAATCGCTTGAGAAATTGATTTGTTCCCGCAATTCCAGACCATAAGTATCATATTCCAGAATTTCCATAGGAAGGAGTCTTATAGTTGCACCTTAGTCCTATATTCCGAATTTTATCCCAATCGCCTGAGAAATTGCTTTGTTCCCGAAATTCCAGACATTAATGATCATATTCCAGAATTTCCATAGGAAGAAGTCTTATAGTCGCATCTTAGTACTACATTCCGAATATCATGCGAATCGCTCTAGAAATTGCTTTGTTCCAGAAATTCCAGACCATAATGATCATATTCCAGAATTTTCATAGGAAGAAGTCTTATAGTCGCTTCTTAGTCCTATATTTCGAATTTCATCCCAATCGCTTGAGAAATTGCTTTGTTCCCGAATCTCCAGACGATAATGATCATATTCCAGAATTTCCATAGAAACAAGTTTTATAGTCGCATCTTAGTCCTTTATTCCGAATTTCATGCGAATCGCCTGAAAAATTTCTTTGTTCCCGAAATTCCAGACCATAAAGATCATATTCCAGAATTTCCATAGGCACAAGTCTTATAGTCGCATCTTAGTCCTACATTCCGAATTTCATGCGAATCGCTTGAGAAAATGCTTTGTTCCCGAAATTCTAGACATTAATGATCATATTCCAGAATTTTCATAGGAAGAAGTCTTATAGTCGCATCTTAGTACTTCATTCTGAATTTCATGCGAATCGCTCTAGAAATTGCTTTGTTCCAGAAATTCCAGACCATAATGATCATATTCCAGAATTTCCATAGGAACAAGTCTTATAGTCGCATCTTAGTCCTACATTTCCGAATCATACGTATTCCAGAATTTCGATAGGAACAAGTCTTATAGTCGCATCTTAGTCCTACAGTCCGAATTTCATTCGAATCGCTTGAATTGATTTGTTCCCGCAAATCCAGACGATAATGATCATATTCCAGAATTACCATAGAAACAAGTTTTATAGTCGCATCTTAGTCCTTTATTCCGAATTTCATGCGAATCGCCTGAAAAATTTCTTTGTTCCCGAAATTCCAGACCATAATGATCATATTCCAGAATTTCCATAGGCACAAGTCTTATAGTCGCATCTTAGTCCTACATTCCGAATTACATGCGAATCGCTTGAGAAAATGCTTTGTTCCCGAAATTACAGACATTAATGATCATATTACAGAATTTCCATAGGAAGAAGTCTTATAGTCGCATCTTAGTACTACATTCCGAATTCCATGCGAATCGCTCTAGAAATTGCTTTGTTCCAGAAATTCCAGACCATAATGATCATATTCCATAGGCACAAGTCTTATAGTCGCATTTTAGTCCTACAGTCCGAATTTCGTGCGAATCGCTTGAGAAATTGATTTGTTCCCGCAATTCCAGACCATAAGTATCATATTCCAGAATTTCCATAGGATGAAGTCTTATAGTCGCATCTTAGTCCTACATTCCGAATTTCATGAGAATCTCTTGAGAAAACGCTTTGTTTCCGAAATTCCAGACATTAATGATCATGTTCCAGAATTTCCATAGGAAGATGTCTTATAGTCCCATCTTAGTACTACATTCCGAATTTCATGCGAATCGCTCTAGAAATTGCTTTGTTCCAGAAATTCCTGACCATAATGATCATATTCCAGAATTTCCATAGGCACAAGTCTTATAGTCGCATCTTAGTCCTACATTCCGAATTTCATGCAAATCGCTTGAGAAAATGCTTTGTTCCCGAAATTCCAGACATTAATGATCATATTCCAGAATTTCCATAGGAAGAAGTCTTATAGTCGCATCTTAGTACTACATTCCGAATTTCATGCGAATCGCTCTAGAAATTGCTTTGTTCCAGAAATTCCAGACCATAATGATCATATTCAAGAATTTCCATAGGCACAAGTCTTATAGTCGCATCTTAGTCCTACATTCCGAATTTCATACGAATCGGTTGAGAAAATGCTTTGTTCCCGAAATTCTAGACATTAATGATCATATTCCAGAATTTCTACATTTCCGAATCATACGTATTCCAGAATTACGATAGGAACAAGTCTTATAGTCGCATCTTAGTCCTACAGTCCGAATTTCGTTCGAATCACTTGATAAATTGATTTGTTCCCGCAAATCCAGACGATAATGATCGTATTCCAGAATTATAATAGAAACAAGTTTTCTAGTCGCATCTTAGTCCTTTTTTCCGAATTTCATGCGAATCGCCTGAAAAATTTCTTTGTTCCCGAAATTCCAGACCATAATGATCATATTCCAGAATTTCCATAGGCACAAGTCTTATAGTCGCATCTTAGTCCTACATTCCGAATTTCATGCGAATCGCTTGAGAAAATGCTTTGTTCCCGAAATTACAGACATTAATGATCATATTCCAGAATTTCCATAGGAAGAAGTCTTATAGTCGCATCTTAGTACTACATTCCGAATTTCATGAGAATCGCTCTAGAAATTGCTTTGTTCCAGAAATTCCAGACCATAATGATCATATTCCAGAATTTCCATAGGCACAAATCTTATAGTCGCATCTTAGTCCTACATTCCGAATTTCATGCAAATCGCTTGAGAAAATGCTTTGTTCCCGAAATTCCAGACATTAATGATCATATTCCAGAATTTCCATAGGAAGAAGTCTTATAGTCTACATATAGTACTACATTCCGAATTTCATGCGGATCGCCTGAAAAATTTCTTTGTTCCAGAAATTCCAGACCATAATGATCATATACCAGAATTTCCATAGGCACAAGTCTTATAGTCGCATCTTAGTCCTACAGTCCGAATTTCGTGCGAATCGCTTGAGAAATTGATTTGTTCCCGCAATTCCAGACCATAAGTATCATATTCCAGAATTTCCATAGGAAGAAGTCTTATAGTCGCATCTTAGTACTACATTCCGAATTTCATGCGAATCGCTCTAGAAATTGCTTTGTTCCAGAAATTCCAGACCATAATGATCATATTCCAGAATTTCCATAGGCACAAGTCTTATAGTCGCATCTTAGTCCTACAGTCCGAATTTCGTGCGAATCGCTTGAGAAATTGATTTGTTCCCGCAATTCTAGACCATAAGTAAAATATTCCAGAATTTCCATAGGAAGAAGTCTTAAATTCGCATCTTAGTCCTACATTCCGAATTTCATGAGAATCTCTTGAGAAAATGCTTTGTTCCCGAAATTCCAGACATTAATGATCATATTCCAGAATTTCCATAGGCACAAGTCTTATAGTCGCATCTTAGTCCTACATTCCGAATTTCATGCAAATCGCTTGAGAAAATGCTTTGTTCCCGAAATTCCAGACATTAATGATCATATTCCAGAATTTCCATAGGAAGAAGTCTTATAGTCTACATATAGTACTACATTCCGAATTTCATGCGAATCGCTCTAGAAATTGCTTTGTTCCAGAAATTCCAGACCATAATGATCATATTTCAGAATTTCCATAGGAACAAGTCTTATAGTCGCCTCTTAGTCCTACAGTCCGAATTTCGTGCAAATCGCTTGAGAAATTGATTTGTTCCCGCAATTCCAGACCATAAGTATCATATTCCAGAATTTCCATAGGAAGAAGTCTTATAGTCGCATCTTAGTCCTATATTCCGAATTTCATCCCAATCGCTTGAGAAATTGCTTTGTTCCCGAATCTTCAGACGATAATGATTATATTCCAGACTTTCCATAGAAAAAGCCTTATAGTATTATCTTAGTCCTATATTCCGAATTTCATGACAATCGCTTGAGAAATGACTTAGTTACAAGAATTTAAAAATGTAACACAAAATCGTAACTCAAAATTATTTTTGATACCGTGTTAAATTTTCTCCCCACAACCGATAAAGTAGTTTCACTTACCGAAATTTTTATGGGAGCCCCCGACCACGTGGCCCGATCCATCTCAAATTATAATAGAAAATGTGTTCATGTTCATGAAATACACATATGTGTGTTTGAATAAAATCGGGCTTTCGGAAGTGGTTTAATAATTGATCAGAATAATTGACCCGCCAGCCATCCAGCCACGGTCACGCGAAGTTAACTTAGACAATTTAAAAATATAAACCAGAGGAGGAAAACTATTCCAGAGGTAAGGTTAAAACTGTAATTTATGAAAATATAGAGCTTATAGGTTTATTCTTCTTACATGACAAATATCTTTTGATGTGGCTGTGACTTTGCTACTGCTGCCTGTTATAATATTCTATTCCTTTTTAATATGTGTGTTGTGAACGAAAGTGCACTTGATGAAATTGGGTATTGGGCATTAGTTTTGTTACATTGCCTGAATAAAATTTAATTGATCATATCCCTTTTCAGTTGACACAAAAAGAAATAAATTGCATAGATTAAGATGCTGGAGGAAAGAAAACAGTGGTATTTGTTCATAAATCTCCTTCTCCTTCATTTTCCTAACATGATGAACGGACCGATAGCAACTTTGAATGTTAATTCTTGCACATTATTTGCAAATAATGAGTCAATCGTCTATCAGAAATGTTGCATTAATTTATTTGAATTTGATTACACATTGTAACGAGGTTTTTCCTAGCCGGGGTATCCTCAGTGTGACCAAGGTTCGTTTAATTTAGGGTCGTTACAATAAAAGATTTATTTGTTTGGAACTCTGAATTCAAATATTTATTTTTCTTTCTTAAAAAAAAGAAACGATTATAAAATGGTCTGAGATTTTAAGTAGTGTGTCCTGTGGTTTGCTGACTTGGTCCAGCGGGATCGAAGTAATACGTGTGCCCAAGAATAATCTGACCAGTGAGCAAGGATTCTACGCTCACTTCTCAGTCAGCCGAGCCGTTAAGTTCAAGTATTTTGGCCAGTGAAAAGAGGATTCTGAACTCAGTTCGCTGCCAGGAGTTGCTATGTCCAAGTATGTTGACCAGTGAAAAGAGGATTCTACGCTCAGTTCGCTGTCAAGAGTCACTGTGTTTAGTGACGTCAAGAAATATGCAAGTATGCTGACACACAGCGGTTCGTTCATTCAAGCCAACGAACTTGTTGCTGATCTAGCAGTTGACCTGGAATCAGTTCGTTGGTTTGGGGTAACGAACTGTATTGACGATTCAGCATATTCGCATATTTTAATTTCTATTTGGGGTAATGAACTATATTGAAGATTCAGCACTTTTGCACATTTTAATTTCTACTTAGGACAACGAACTGCATTCACGACACAGCATATTTATTATTATATTCTTTATTATTGTTTACGTTTAGTTTATTATTCATTACTGTAAGTTGCCTACGATATGTATTTTTTGTATTGTATATAATAAGCTACAAATTCAATAAAATTGTGATTGTTAATTACACCACGGAAGAAAACAGTTCTTTTCATTTAAAGAATTATCCACTTCGAGTGTAACAAGTTCAAGTGCTTATTATACAACCAATCTTTATCAAGTTTATGTGCTTGATAATAACGTAACATCCTTATAGAACAATTGCAGGCAAACGAGTCTGTAACATTTTGGTGACCCCGACGTGATCGTCACCTTCAGTCACATTTCGGTGACTTATATTTTCTTAAAGCGTGGACCAGGGCTATACACTGGTGCCAAGTTTAAATTCGTACTATTTGAAAATACTTTGGCGTGTACCGGAGCCATATACTGGTACCATCCTAATTGCGCGAAAATTTTGATCCCGACAACGGCACAATTTTTACAATCTATCATCTGTAAATCTTCACTATCGGAAGATTAAACCCAAAAATTCATCATGGCTACATTTGAAGAACTCGTCGTGGAACAATTTGCAATTGGCCTAGAAATCCAGAGAGTTTTAGCCAATTTTAAAAAGGACTCCCCAGATAGAAAAACAAAAAGGTTTTATTTTGAGGAGCGATTGCACCGGCTGCAAGATAATTGGGGGAAATTCGCAAAAACAGACAGAAAAATAAAGCTGCTTTCGAATGTTCCCACTGATCACGATTATTTCACAAAGGAATACTATTCGGAAATATCAACACTTTGTGAAATATACAAGAAACGGTTCGAAGAGGCAATGGCGAACCTTGAAGATGCGAGTAGTGAAGGTGCTACTGGCGGTGAGAAAGGAATGGACCCCGCGCAACCAGCGCTATCAAAAATAGATCCAGTAACGACATGGGCGGAGGATCCATCAAGAATTATTAATACGATCAGAAGACAAAGGGCCGTATATGAATCGTTGCGGAGAATGATCCAGGAATTATCTCTGAGCGAAGATCAACCCCCACAGTATCATGAGATAAAATTTAAAACTGTGGCAGCAGGTTGAGTCCCTTAAATATTCCATTTGGGAATTGATGATGATGATGATGATGTTGTTGGGGGTGAAAAACCATGGCACTGCGACCCAAGTGGATCTATTGCGCCCCCCCCCGACTAGCGCTGTAGGGGCGGTGCATGCCCAGCCCTAGAGCACCCCCTCCATGCCAATGGCCTTTATGAACCTAATGATATGGAGAGGTTCTAATGAGTGACGTTCAAGCTCGGAGAGTGCGTGAGTTCCCAGCTGTTCCCTTCTCTGGCGGATCGTTGCTCCACAGTCGTTGAGAAGATGCCACGGGGTTTCCTCCGCTTCACCACATAGCCTGCAGCTGTCATCCTCTTCTAATTTCATTTTCTTAAGGTGTCCCTTCAGTCTGCAGTGCCCTGTTAGGAACCCCGTAATGATTTTCACGTTACCCCTACTTAGTCCCATTATTGATCGGGACCTCTTTGGATTATATCTACCCAACATTTCCTTCGCTTGCCGTAGACCTGGGAGTTCCTCCCATCTTAATGAAGCGGTGTTTTTACCTATATTGCGTAATTCTTCACGCATAATACTGTACCCAATTCCACAAAAGGGTTCCGGCCCTACAAGCGTAGTCTCTGCCCCTATGTTTGCGAGCTTGTCCGCTTGTTCATTCCCTTCTATACCGATGTGTCCCGGCAATTAGAATTAGAATTAGAGGAAGACCCAATGAAGTTCGGCTACAAACTCACAGAATATGTCGAAATGGAAAGTTTGGTTCAAGAGAAGTTGGTGACAATGGCAACCAAGATGCAATCACATGCTAGAGGAGGAGTTTCGGAAGAGAATAGTACAGCTAAGCCAAACTCACTGAACCTATCAAAGGTCACCATTCCGAAGTTCGATGGTGACTACCTAAAGTGGAGACAATATTTCGATCTATTCTCTCAAATGATCGACAAGCAACAGATACCCAAGGTTCAAAAAATGTGGTATCTAAAAACACATCTCAGCGGAGAAGCAGAAAATTTGATCCGGCACCTACCGTTATCAGAAGAGAACTACGCAACCGCTTGGTCCACACTACAGGATCGATATAACAACGTTCGAATTCTGACATCAACACTTATACAAAAAATACTTGGGCAACCCAACCAAACACAAGCTCAACCATCAGCGGCTGCTATCAAGGCTCTACACGATACCACTCATGAGTGCCTGCTAGCGTTAGGTAATCTAGGCATTAATACCTCAACGTGGGATCCTATTTTACTACACTTGCTAGTTAACAAACTAGATCAGAGTTCCAGGGGCCTCTATGAACAATCGCTTAAAAGACCTAAAGAACTTCAGACAGTGATGGAATTTTTGATTTTTCTGGAAAACCAATTTCAATCGCTAGAGGCTATCGGACACAAGAAAAAGGAAGGATATCCACGAACTTGTGCAACAGCAGCATCGGAACAACGGCTCAAAAATATCTGTAAATCTTGTGGAAAAGGAACTCATCCCTTGTATGCCTGCAATCAATTTTGGCAACTTAAACCTGCTGCTCGGATACAATTGGTACAAAAGGGCAAGTTATGTCTGAATTGCTTAAAGAGCTGGTCATGTTGCTAAGAACTGCGTCTCGCGGAGCTGTATGAAGTGCGACAAAAAACACAACACACTACTTCATCTCGGAAACAATAAAGATTCATTTACCGATAGCAATCTCATGAACCAAGAGCCGAAGAAGAATTCATCGGTAACGTTAGCAGCATCCAAGGAGCCAAAAAGACAACAATACGTACTGCTCAGCACAGCCATGATACGCATAGTGGCTAACAATTGGCAGGTGATGGAATGTAGAGCTATATTGGATTCTGGCTCTCAAGTTATTTTGATTACCGAACGATTGGTGAAGAGATTAGGACTTCGCACAAGGACAGCATCAATCAGTATTCAAGGCATTGGCAACGAAAAAAGAGAATCCCATCACCGCATTAATGCTAGCATTCAGTCAAGAATTAATGGTTTTAGTGCTCGATTGGAAGCATTTGTTTTGCCGCACATCATTACACCACAGCCTTCTCAATTTTGAAATATTTCATCATGGGGAATACCAAACAACATTCCACTTGCCGACCCAGCATTCCATCGCCCAGACAAGATTGACATCCTACTTGGTGCCGAATTCTATCATCAATTGCTTTCCATTGGGCAGATACGCCTACAAGATGACCTACCTACTCTCCAAAATACCGTCTTTGGTTGGGTATTGGCTGGAAGGGTAGGCGAAGCACAACTCATAACAGCAGCATGTGGAATTTCCACTTACAACGACAATGATCTACACCAAATGATCGAACGTTTATGGAGCCTCGATGAGGAACAACCAGTACGAACTCATTTATCCAGGAATGAAGAGTTGTGTGAAGCACACTTTGCACAAACAACTCGAAGGGGTAGTGACGGGAGCTTTATTGTGAGATTGCCATTCTGTGAAGACACAAGTAGACTTGGCGAATCCCAAGAAATTGCATTGAACAGGTTCCTAGCCTTAGAGAGGAGACTATCTCGTAACCCGGAGTTATAGACTCAATACATACAATTCATGGACGAATATGAATCATTAGGTCACATGACAAAAATCAATATCGGTGACATTATATCGCCACATTACATCATTCCTCACCATTGCGTGTTGAAGGCCGACAGCAGCTCTACCAAGCTTCGAGTCGTGTTTGATGCATCATCAAAGACAACATCAGGACTTGCCCTAAACGATGTCATGTACACGGGCCCAACAGTGCAGGGTGAACTATTTTCACTTTTACTTCGATTTCGATTGGCTAGGTTTGTCTTTTGCACTGACATACAAAACATGTACCGGCAAATACTTATGCATCAAGATGATAAAAGATAACAAACCATTATCTGGAGAAAGAGTGAAAACGAGCCTTTACAGTACTACGAACTCAACACCGTAACATATGGTACAACAGCGGCAAAGTGCCTACAACAACTAGCTAAAGAAACCTCCGATATGTTTTTACTGAGATCTCAAGTTCTCCACAAAGATTTTTATGTAGATGACTGTCTAACTGGGAGTGACAGCCTATCAAACGCTATCGAAACGAAGAATCAACTCACGCACATATTAGAGGGTGCGGGATTCAAATTACGGAAGTGGTGTGCCAATCATCCACAACTGCTTGAAGGGATTGCAAGGGAGGATCAAGAAATCAACCTTGACCTGGAAGATGAAGACAACGCATCAATCAAGGCGCTTGGCCTCACATGGCATCCGAAGACAGACAATTTTTGTGTGAAAACTCAAATGAACCCTACCAACCGGGTCACAAAACGAATTGTCACCTCGGATCTTGCGAAACTATTCGATCCCTTGGGCGTGATGGGTCCAGTAGTTGTTACTGCAAAAATATTTGTTCAAGAGCTATGGAGATTAAAATTAGAATGGGACGAAGCATTACCCGCCGAACTACTACGAACGGATATCATTTCGAAACAACCTAAAGGAGTTAAATGATTTTCAATTTCCACGACATATGTTCAACAGTAACGTGTCAACAGTCATACAAATCCATGCGTTTGCCGATGCTTCCGAAAAAGCATATGGAGCAGTAATATACCTACGAGCAAAACTGAAAAATGGAAGAACGATAGTAAGATTGTTATGTTCAAAATCACGAGTCGCTCCATTAAAGAAACAAACCTTACCACGACTAGAACTATGCGCTGTAGTTCTAGCGGCTCAACTCACTGCAAGAATCAAGGATGACCTGAAATTTAAAACCGTACCGACATTTTTATGGACAGACTCAGAGATTGTCCTGGCCTGGATTAATTCTCCTTCATCGTCGTTCCAAACATTCGTGGCCAACATAATCGCTACTATTCAGGAACGTTCACTTCCCGACCAATGGCGTCATGTGGCATCCAAGCATAATCCTGCCGACGTACTATCAAGAGGATTACAACCAGCAAAATTACCTTCATGCTCGCTGTGGTTTTACGGACCCATGTTTCTACATGGAAAGGAGGACTTATGGCCAGGGAAATACGTTAAGGGGCTGGCCATCCTTGAAGACACAGAGAGAAAACGAAATTTGCCAATTGTAGCAACGGCAACCAAAACTGAGATTCAAGAATTAATTTACAAAATCAACCACCGGAATTCATTTGCAGTACTTCAGAGAATTGTTGGATACTTACTACGATTCATCAAACACGCGAATTCTCCGAAACTTCAACGACAAGAAGAGATTACCTTGACTCCCCAGGAACTAAATGATTCATTAGTTGTCATAACCCGAGCAATACAAGCATGCGACTTTAAGCAAGAAATTCATGATCTAAAAACTTATAAAGAACTAAAACGAACAAGTCACCTTTCGAGTCTTGCCCCATTTTTAGACGATAAGCGAGTTATCAGAGTATGAGGACGATTGGAGTCATCAGCACTATCATATGACGCAAAACATCCAATGTTTCTCCCATACAACGATCCATTGGCAAAACTTTTATTGAAAGGGATTCATGAAAGGAATATGCACTGCGGACCTCAGACACTTTTGGCTCATGCTAGGCAACGATGGTGGCCTATCAAGGGAAAATTAATGGCCCGCTCAATAGTACAACATTGTATAAGGTGCAGTAGAGCAAAACCCCAATTGCTCAAACAAGTAATGGGCAATCTTCCTTCGCCTTGAATTACACCAGCAAGACCTTTCATCAAGTCAGGAGTCGATTATTGTGGTCCATTTTGGATCCATTACAAAATTCGCGGGAAAAGGCCTCGTAAGGCATACGTAGCACTATTCTGTTGTTTCACCACCAAGGCTGTACACTTGGAACCTAACCATTGAAGCGTTCCTTGGAGCATTGAGGAGATCTATTGGCTGCAGGGGACACTGTCAAACCCTATACTGTGACAACGCAACAAACTTCGTGGGAGCAAACAATCAGCTGGCAGATTTAAAAACAACACCTTATTCGGAAACAGCACGGAAAACAATCATCAAGGAATGCAGTGACAGGACGATTCAATTCAGCTTTATTCCACCGAGGGCACCCCATTTTGGTGGTCTTTGGGAGGCAGCCGTAAAATCGGCAAAACACCTGCTCATAAGAAGCGTATCGACAGCATCGCTTACTTACGAAGAACTTGAGACAGTGCTAGTTGGAATAGAGGCCATCTTAAATTCAAGACCTCTCACACCGAAGTCCAGTGGCCCCAACGACATCACCGCTCTAACTCCGGGACACTTTCTGATTGGAGAGCCACTGACGGCTCAAATTGATGCCAACGCAGCATCTACAAAACAAACTCTATTGACCAGGTGGAACCTAGTCTCTCATCTCAAATATGAGTTCTGGAAGCGATGGTCACAGGAATATCTGAGTGAACTGCAAATCGTCATAAGTGGAAGGAGTGTTCCAAGAACATCAAAGTGGGAGAAATGGTCATCATTAAAGAAGACAATGTTCCACCCTTGCAATGGCCACTTGGACGAATTGTAAACACCTGCAACAGGAGTTTGGAAACATCCAATCCACAGATTGGCACCGCTACCAGTTGAAGACGACGACGAACACTCTGAGCAGCAGAGTTCCGAGGATTCTGCAACAACGGAACCAGCAACAATACCCACAAAACGACGAAAGACATCGAGTGGCATCAACCTCACATCCTTGCTAGCCATCATGTTAATATTACCGATTGTATGTGCAGACAAGATCCAGATTACGAAATTCAATTCAAGCCTTGGAATTCACTATAAAAAGGAGTTGGGTCCGTAAATAGAGCAACATGTGAATGGGACTTTATTATCTATTACCAACTGGACCCAATAAGATCAGAATTTAGTGCCCTCTCAAATGGAACAAAACGATTGGAGCAGTTATGTCAAAAATTGCGGGAACAAGAACTATGCCACGATACACTCAACCAGTTTCATTACATCATAGACGAGCTAAAATCCGAAGAAATCTTGCTATCAGCCAGACGAACCAAGAGGGGAGTGGTGAATCTAATAGGAAACATTGCCAATTCGCAAGTAATGGGCAATCTTCCTTCGCCTAGAATTACACCAGCAAGACCTTTCATCATGTCAGGAGTCGATTATTGTGGTCCATTTTGAATCCATTATAAAATTCGCGGGAAAAGGCCTCGTAAGGCATACGTAGCACTATTCTGCTGTTTCACCACCAAGGCTGTACACTTGGAACCTAACCACTGAAGCGTTCCTTGGAGCATTGAGGAGATTTATTGGCCGCAGGGGACACTGTCAAACCCTATACTGTGACAACGCAACAAACTTCGTGGGAGCAAACAATCAGCTGGCAGATTTAAAAACAACACTTTATTCGGAAACCGCACGGAAAACAATCATCAAGGAATGCAGTGACAGGACGATTCAATTCAGCTTTATTCCACCGAGGGCACCCCATTTTGGTGGTCTTTGGGAGGCAGCCGTAAAATCGGCAAAACACCTGCTCATAAGAAGCGTATCGACAGTATCGCTTACTTACGAAGAACTTGAGACAGTGCTAGTTGGAATAGAGGCCATCTTAAATTCAAGACCTCTCACACCGATGTCCAGTGGCCCGAACGACATCACTGCTCTAACTCCGGGACACTTTCTGATTGGAAAGCCGCTGACGGCTCAAATTGATGCCAACGCAGCATCTACAAAACAAACTCTATTGACCAGGTGGAACCTAGTCTCTCATCTCAAATATGAGTTCTGGAAGCGATGGTCACAGGAATATCTGAGTGAACTGCAAATCGTCATAAGTGGAAGGAGTGTTCCAAGAACATCAAAGTGGGAGAAATGGTCATCATTAAAGAAGACAATGTTCCACCCTTGCAATGGCCACTTGGACGAATTGTAAACACCTGTAACAGGAGTTTGGAAACGTCCAATCCACAGATTGGCACCTCTACCAGTTGAAGACGACGACGAACACTCTGAGCAGCAGAGTTCCGAGGATTCTGCAACAACGGAACCAGCAATAATACCCACAAAACGACGAAAGACATCGAGTGGCATCAACCTCACATCCTTGCTAGCCATCATGTTAATATTACCGATTGTATGTGCAGACAAGATCCAGATTACGAAATTAAATTCAAGCCTTGGAATTCACTTCGAAGGAGTTGGGTCCGTAAATAGAGCAACAAGTGAATAGGACTTTATTATCTATTACCAACTGGACCCAATAAGATCAGAATGTAGTGCCCTCTCAAATGGAACAAAACGATTGGAGCAGTTATGTCAAAAACTGCGGGAACAAGAACTATGCCACGATACACTCAACCAGTTTCATCACATCATAGACGAGCTAAAATCCGAAGAAATCTTGCTATCAGCCAGACGAACCAGGAGGGGAGCGGTGAATCTAATAGGAAACATTGCCAATTCGCTGTTTGGAGTTTTGGATTCGGAGTATGCAGAACAGATGTCGACCACGATAGACCAAGTAAAGAATAACGAAAATCATTTGCTTGGCCTACTGCGCAACCAAACATCCATAATTGACTCAACCATAAATTTATTAAGGAAAGGCGAGACAGCAACAAGTAAAAAATTCGAGGCAATTGATAAACACTTGAATGAAATCACATCAAGAGTTCGGGAAAATTGCGAGGATGAGTTCCAGTTAAAGATATTCCAGGCGTTCCTATCAGCTGCCACTCAACTAATCCTCATGATAGTGAACTTACAAAGGATGCAGACAGCGCTATTCCACAACAACACAACTTAAGGAAGAGTTGCAAACTATCAAGGCACACTTACTAGCCTATTTAGAAATTCCTACTGATGAAGATAACTTGCTGCAGTTGTACAAACTTATGACGGTAAAGGTTGGAATCGCCAAACATCATGTCGTTTTTAGAATTACACTCCCACTGACAGATCAGGAGCAGTACGATCTATTCCAAATGATAGCCATTCCAAGTCTCATCAACAACACCATGATTGCTATTCGAACTTGCGCACCAGTATTGGCCATAAGTTCCCACCGCGACGAATACTTTCCAATAGATTCAACAACTCTAAGATCCTGCGTTAACGTGAAGGACGAGCAATATCAGTGTTTCAATAATCAATCAAAATACAGGAAGGGCGCAGAAGCCTGCTCATGTGAACTAGGACTTTTCAACAACTAAACTCAAT
Organism: Nephrocerus scutellatus; assembly: GCA_947095585.1. Classification (NCBI taxonomy): domain Eukaryota; kingdom Metazoa; phylum Arthropoda; class Insecta; order Diptera; family Pipunculidae; genus Nephrocerus; species Nephrocerus scutellatus. Next base: position 73,957,756 of record OX352761.1, on the reverse strand, counting down.
CAACCTGTAAGTTCGAACGGACTGAGAGTAAGTCGACATAGATTCAAATAGACCACAAAAACCAATGGATATACGCCACGATAGCTTCAACTCGACTTTCTGCAGTTTACGATAGAGAATCTTCACAGTTTGTTTTAGAGGGTCCGGGAATGTTAACACTTCAACCCGAATGCATTCTTAGACACAATTTCATCACCATCCATGGGCATCAAACGTTCGCCAGCACCATAAGAACATCATACACAAGTTTTACAAAGCTATCAGAAGTCGCAGTAATTACGCAACTCAAGCCACTACTCGGGGATTTCAACGCCAGTAGCTATGAAAATCAACTCAAAAATCTTACGGACCTTCATGATATGATTGCACAGCAGAAAGTGTTTGAGCTGTCTCATAAGCTTCAAGCACACAGTTATCACCATCTGACCATTGGATACCTGGCGCTAATATTTTCCATCTCGCTCATCATCTACGTCACCTGGAAACACATAGCACTCAAACCTACACCGAAACCTCAGCCGAAGCCTCGACACCAGGTGGAAGAATCATACTTCACAGTTACGATTAATAAATAGTTAAATTATTATTTAACGGGGGGAGAATGTTTAGTGACGTCAAGAAATATGCAAGTATGCTGACACACAGCGGTTCGTTCATTCAAGCCAACGAACTTGTTGCTGATCTAGCAGTTGACCTGGAATCAGTTCGTTGGTTTGGGGTAACGAACTGTATTGACGATTCAGCATATTCGCACATTTTAATTTTTATTTTGGGTAATGAACTATATTGAAGATTCAGCACTTTTGCACATTTTAATTTCTACTTAGGACAACGGACTGCATTCACGACGCAGCATATTTATTATTATATTCTCTATTATTGTTTACGTTTAGTTTATTATTCATTACTGTAAGTTGCCTACGATATGTATTTTTTGTATTGTATATAATAATCTACAAATTCAATAAAATTGTGATTGTTAATTACACCACGGAAGAAGACAGTTCTTTTCATTTTAAGAATTATCCACTTCGAGTGTAACAAGTTCAAGTGCTTGTTATACAACCAATCTTTATCAAGTTTATGTGCTTGATAATAACGTAACATCCTTATAGAACAATTGCAGGCAAACCAGTCTGTAACACACTGTGTCCAAGTATTTTGATCAGTGAAAAGAGTCTTCTACGCTCAGTTCACTATCAGGAGTCTGTCCGAAGATGAAGAGGCTGTTTACTGGATCTGTGTCCCCTTTTATAGGACTTGAAACGGTTTACAACTTCGAACCGGGTTGTTCTTTTCCATATTTTTCCATCGTCCAGTAAATCACCGTTGTTTCTATGCTATTTTCTTATCCATTATCAGTTACATCGGAGCTGCATTGCGTATGCGTCATACCGTGTTGTTGTTTTTATTTAAGTCGCTTATGTGTATACACAACTCCAGGTTGCTGTTGTAATTTTATTGTCTTTGTTGTTTTGTTGGCGAAAATCCCCCATATGTTTGTTTTTGTATGGAATTTTGTTTGTCCACTGTGGCTATATATTGATTTACTGCACTCAATGGTTTAACGTTAACAGCATTGTTTTTTGTTATTTGCAAAAAATGCTGACGAAAACCACTTGATGTTTTTTTGTTGTACGGGATTTCGTTTGTCTGCTGTGGTTACTGTATTCAATGGATTATGCATAGGCTAACGTCGGGAACATGGTTTTTGTTGTTGTGTATAAAAAACGTATTGTTGTCAACGCTCCTCGATGGTTGAATTCATCCGTTGATTTCGATCATCATAACTTTTATGCTTGTGTTTGCGTTGTTTGGTGAATGTTGGTGCTGTGTGTGCGTTTATTTTATTATAGAGCCCGCCTACGCTTCTGCGCTCCCGAATGCGTGCAAAGTTTTGCATGTCATATGCGTCATCCCCCTTACTCTTTTGTCGATGCTTAAGGTGGTTGCAGTAGAGCATGGCTACTCAGTTTTAATAATTGTTTGTCGATTGAAGATCACTGTCCCAAAAATGGAGCCGTAGTCTCATAATCGCATTTGTAAAGAAAAAGAACAATGCAGTCGGCCTGAATGTAAAAAGAGATGCCGTCAGCATTTTCAAATGTCGACATCGGTGTAAACAATGAGCTTGCAGTGGCTTAGTTTTATTAAATTTACTTTGTTATGAAATAACAATAACTAAATAATGTTTAATAAAAGAAAATTGTGTGGGGTTAATTCGTTGACGAATCGACTTCTCACACCTCCCGGTCACGTCGGACAACGTTGACTCTTCCGGTCTTGGTTACGAGGGCCGTGAACAAAATGTTGCCTTTTCTGTGTTTTTCTGAGCATCAGAGCATGATTCTGGACTGTTGTTGGTGTATTTCTCTGTGATCGGCAGATCCTGCTATATGTACTTTCACATGTGTCGGTTGGAGAATTTTGGTGAAACTGTTTAAGTTCGCCTAAGTGAGCGGTACGCTCCACAGACCTCCGTCTGTGGTTGCCCGTCTCATTGGCACTTACTCCTCCTATTTCGAAAAGCGGTCGAAAAATACCAATAACATGGTATTCCCATATTTCGATCGTGGTAGTGGTCCTACGAAGTCGGCACATAACATAGCCTATGGTTGTGCTGCCACCTGCGTGAGCATCTTTGCTGCCATCTGTTGTTGCTTTGGCTTGTATCGTTTACAGATTTCTCATCGTTTGACATACTTTTGGATGTCACGAAACATTCCTGTCCAGTAATAACGCGCATATCTGCGCAGTGATCTTTCGGACGCATCGATGACCTGCCGATGGGTTGTCATGGTTTTCCTTGAGAGCTTGGTCACGAAGTGTGTTGGGGACACAGCTCTCTGTTCTATATGGCGATATAGTTGTCCTGTTTCTACCACGTAGTCGGAATAATTCTTAGGGTCTTCTCTGACCTGGTTTAGTTTTCTCTCCAGTAAATCGTGTGGTTGTCTGCTACGACGTTCAATTTTCCACGTCTTTATTGAACGTCGAATGTATACTGCTGGAGTTCTAGTGCCCAACGTGCAATTCGCCTGGAGGGACTTCAAATGGAACTTAACCATTTAAGGGAGAGGTGGTCTGTTATCACCGTGAACTGGTACCCTTCTATATATGGCCGCATTTTCCTAATTCCCCAGACTATCGCTAGGCACTCCTTTTCAGTGGGGGAATAGTATTTTTCGGCTTGGGTGAGATGTCGATTGGCGTATGCTATAACGGGTTCGTTACCGTCCTAGGCCATAGTCGCTGGCGTCTGTCTGGAGTGAAAACTTTTGTTTAAAATCGGGACACGCGAGGATTGGGGCTTCCGATAGTTCGGTTTTCAATTGATCGAAAGCTGTTTGATGTTCCTCTTTTCACATCCATTTTTTCCCATTTTTGAGTAGGGCGGTCAGTTGTCATGTGGTTTCCGAGAAGTCAGGGACGAAATGGCGATACCAAGACGCAATACCCAAATACCGTCGTACCCCTCGTACGTTCCTTGATGGCTGCGACCTTTTCTGGATCCTGTGAATTTCTGTGAATGCCCTCTCTACTGACTACGTGTCCCAGGTATTTTAGTTCTGTCTTACAGAATTCGCATTTCTCTGGATTTATTTTCAAGTTGGCCGCTTGTAGTCGTCTGAACACCTTGCGTAGATTCTCTAAGTGTTTCTCAACGGTTCTCCCAATGATGATGATGTCATCGAGGTATGCGAATGCGTGCGGCTTCATCTCTGGTCCGATAACCCAATTGAGTGCCCGCTGAAATGTAGCCAGTGCATAGTGCAACCAAAATAGCATCACTCACCACTGAAATAGGCCGCGCCTGGTACCGTGAATGTGGTCTATTTTCTGCTGTATTTTTCCATGGGTATTTGCCAGTACCCGTTCTATTAATCTAGGCTACTTATGAATCGAGCGCCTCGCAGTCGTTCCAGAATGTGCTGGATTCGGAGCATGATTCTGGACTGTTGTTGGTGTATTTCTCTGTGATCGGCAGATCCTGCTATGTGTACTTTCACATGTGTCGGTTGGGGAATTTTGGTGAAACTGTTTAAGTTCGCCTACGTGAGCGGTACGCTCCACAGACCTCCGTCTGTGGTTGCCCGTCTCATTGGCACTAATCCTCCTATTTCGAAAAGCGGTCGAAAAATACCAATAACATGGTATTCCCATATTTCGATCGTGGTAGTGGTCCTATGAAGTCGGCACATAACATAGCCTATGGTTGTGCTGCCACCTGCGTGAGCATCTTTGCTGCCATCTGTTGTTGCTTTGGCTTGTATCGTTTACAGATTTCTCATCGTTTGACATACTTTTGGATGTCACGAAACATTCCTGTCCAGTAATAACGCGCATATCTGCGCAGTGATCTTTCGGACGCATCGATGACCTGCCGATGGGTTGTCATGGTTTTCCTTGAGAGCTTGGTCACGAAGTGTGTTGGGGACACAGCTCTCTGTTCTATATGGCGATATAGTTGTCCTCTTTCTACCACGTAGTCGGAATAATTCTTAGGGTCTTCTCTGACCTGGTTTAGTTTTCTCTCCAGTAAATCGTGTGGTTGTCTGCTACGACGTTCAATTTTCCACGTCTTTATTGAACGTCGAATGTATACTGCTGGAGTTCTAGTGCCCAACGTGCAATTCGCCTGGAGGGACTTCAAATGGAACTTAACCATTTAAGGGAGAGGTGGTCTGTTATCACCGTGAACTGGTACCCTTCTATATATGGCCGCATTTTCCTAATTCCCCAGACTATCGCTAGGCACTCCTTTTCAGTGGGGGAATAGTATTTTTCGGCTTGGGTGAGATGTCGATTGGCGTATGCTATAACGGGTTCGTTACCGTCCTAGGCCATAGTCGCTGGCGTCTGTCTGGAGTGAAAACTTTTGTTTAAAATCGGGACACGCGAGGATTGGGGCTTCCGATAGTTCGGTTTTCAATTGATCGAAAGCTGTTTGATGTTCCTCTTTTCACATCCATTTTTTCCCATTTTTGAGTAGGGCGGTCAGTTGTCATGTGGTTTCCGAGAAGTCAGGGACGAAATGGCGATACCAAGACGCAATACCCAAATACCGTCGTACCCCTCGTACGTTCCTTGATGGCTGCGACCTTTTCTGGATCCTGTGAATTTCTGTGAATGCCCTCTCTACTGACTACGTGTCCCAGGTATTTTAGTTCTGTCTTACAGAATTCGCATTTCTCTGGATTTATTTTCAAGTTGGCCGCTTGTAGTCGTCTGAACACCTTGCGTAGATTCTCTAAGTGTTTCTCAACGGTTCTCCCAATGATGATGATGTCATCGAGGTATGCGAATGCGTGCGGCTTCATCTCTGGTCCGATAACCCAATTGAGTGCCCGCTGAAATGTAGCCAGTGCATAGTGCAACCAAAATAGCATCACTCGCCACTGAAATAGGCCGCGCCTGGTACCGTGAATGTGGTCTATTTTCTGCTGTATTTCTCCATGGGTATTTGCCAGTACCCGTTCTGTTAATCTAGGCTACTTATGAATCGAGCGCCTCGCAGTCGTTCCAGAATGTGCTGGATTCGGAGCAATGGGTATACGTCGGGTGTTGATCGTGGGTTGAGTTCACGATAGTCTGCGCAAAGCCTCCATTTTCCCGTCTTCTTCTTCTTAACGAGTACTATTGGTGCGCTGTGAGGGCTGTGCGAGGGATTGATGCATCCTTTCGCTAGAAGTTCGTCTCTCTCCGAGTTTATTATCTCGTCGCTCGTCGTGCATAAGGATCTTGTGTTTAGTAATGTTGGATACCGCTGGTAGTTTGTCAAATATTTGAAATTCTTATTGAAATAAAGCTGAAAGTCTCTCCTGTTCTGTTTGTGTTTCCGGCTGGACTCTTATACCACGTCAAATTCCACATTGCTGCTCTACTTTCTCGTGGAGTTGCAGCGTTTGGCCGCCACAGCTCAATTTGGCTTTGACTTTCAATAGAAAGTCTAGTCCGATGACAATATTGTCTACAGCTTCCGGCAGTATTTAAAATCCAAGTCGGGTGTGTTCTTCTCCAATTCGTACATCTAATGTTAAGGCTTCTTGGATAAGTCGGGGTGTACCCTCAGCCATTCTGACCGTCATGTTGATGGGTACACTATTCGACGCGCTCCTCTTGTCTTCTGCAAACTGCCCGCTAATGAAACTCTTTCTTGCACCCGTGTCGATCGTGGCCCTGACAATTTCGTTTCCTAGAGTGATGGTGGCGTAGACTCGAGTTGCGTCGAAGTGTAGAAAATTTATTGTGTTTGAGGTGCCATCATCTGGGGCTCCGCCGCATCTCTGTTCCGACGGTCCCCCCGGTCGTTTCCCACTTGTCTACGACATTCTGTCGTTCTTATATTCCGGCGGCCGCAATCCCATCAGAAGAAAATTTGCTGATTTCTGCAATCCCGTCTCATGCGCCCGTTCTGGCCGCATCGCATGCAGGCTGTCCTTACGTTTATCTGTCTATCGACATGGCGTGTGACCATGCAATTTCTTTCCATCGGTTTTGATCGGTAGGTGGGTCTACTTAGTCCTGACATTCCAGCTATGCCCTCCAAATCCTCCGCCAGCTCGATAAGGTGGTTCAATGAATCGAAATCTTTTCGCTTTATGTAGTATTGGTAACTATTCTTTCCACCTGTTGTACCGCTGTGTAATCTGCATACCTCATTAAGTTCTGCATCGCTTTACGACATCCTTGAAGCTTTCGTGTCCTGTCTAGCGTCGTTGGCGGATTTTTTCGTTCAAATGTTCCCAATATCTAGTGGGCAAAAATAATTTTAGGAAATCTCCCTTAAACGCCCTCCAGCTTCGCCATCTCTGATTATTGCTCCAGAACGACATCAGTCCACGGTCACGAAGCAATTCAGGCATGGTCCTTGGAAGTAAGTCCTTGTCTAAGGAATATGCGTCGGCCAGTTCCTCAAGTCTTTCGATGAACGACAATGGGTCTTTGCCTCCGTCATAATGAACCGATTATTTCCTTACCTGATCGATCACCGTCGCGTAGGCTGTACCAAGTGTTGCCGTTGTTCCTCAGTTTGGTGCTGAGTCTGTAAACGCTGGAGTGTGGTTTATTGGTGGGCTGTTAGTCCTAGTGTCTTAATTTTCTCGCCGTCTGTTGTCTCGTACAAATTTAAAAGCGATAGAGGCGTTGGTGACGGGTTATGTTGGAGTTTTGCTTCAAGTTCCGCATCGGCGGAGTTCGCCGTCCGTGGTTGGTTGAAGATCACTGTTCCAAAAATGGAGGCGTGGTCTCATAATCGCATTTGTGAAGAAAAAGAACAATGCAGTCGGCCTGAATCTGAGAAGAGATGCCGTCGGCATTTTCAAATGTCGACATCGGTGTAAAAAATGAGATTTGCAGTGGTTTAGTATAATTAAATTTACTTTGTTATGAAATAACAATAAGTAAATAACGATAAATAAATGAAAATCGTGTGGGGTTAATTCGTTAACAAATTGACTCCTTAAAACATAATAACATTATAAACGATTGATCACTTTTATATATTATCATCTACAGTGATGACGAGATGCTTAATCTATTTACCTGTAAATTGGCGTTCCCTTGTCTCCACGATACCATAATATTAGTATTGCATCATCGCCTTCGTATGAGTTCACACTGCATGGAAGATAAATAGTTTCGCCACTTAACGCCTCCATGTGGTGAATGTTTACTTTATCGTCAAAAAAATCAGCCGGGTTCAATTGCAGATTGAATTGTTCATTGTTTATGCGGATGTTATCAAACACAAATGAGAGAGAGTAGAAAAATGAAACCAAAAAATTTTTTAACATTAAAATGTTTTTAATATATATTTAAATTACAGTATAACATATAATAGTGGGCGCCGTGGCTCAGTGGAAATGCGCGTGGCTACTTAGCAGGAGGTTCGTGGTCCCAGTAACACCAAAAGTATTTTTCACGGTGTCCCACCCTTCGCAAATGGGTGAGAAACGTTCCGAGAGTTTAAACTTGTCACGGAAAGCTTCTCCATTCTCCGTTCGGAACCGGCCTTAAATTGCAGGTTCCTTTCATTTGTGTCAAAATAATAAATGCGCAACACAAATGGAAGCTAGGCCTTGCACCGCAATTGTCTGTCGCGCCGAATATCTATATATAAATAGACAAAGGCAAAACAGTTAAGAACCATTTTCTTCTCTGTTTGTCAACCGATTTTCTTTTTTTTTCTTTTGTTTGATAGCTATTGATGAGCTTTAGTGTTATTAATAAAATTGGAAACAAAAAGTTATCTATTATCGTTCATTTTAGCGTTTAGAGCAGTTGCTAAGAGTTCAACGTTCAAATTTTTGATAGAACAGAAATACAGTGGTGGAGGGGTTGAGTGAGGTTGTTGGGTCGTTGGGGATTGGTGGTGTAGGGCGAGGGAGTGGCTGGATGGTGGGTGGGGCGGATCAGTGACCGTGTGGAGGGTCGCATAGCGTACAGAGAGACGGTCGAATTTCGACCAATGGGCGATAACTAGTTAATATTATTTTATAACATATAATAGTATAAGTATTGAGGGAGTTCCGTGCATTTAAATGTTTAGTGTTATGGTCATTAAATGAAAAGCGAACACTAATTTATATCAATAATTTTAAACTCCTTAAATAACAAACGATTAACAAAACGTAAATGCCATTCGATGGCTGTACCAAAAAGATGGAATAATATTCTACGTGCACCGTTGTCCGAGCTGGCGTATAGACAATACGAATACGTCGACCGACGTCCGCGAGTGTAATAAAGGAACTGTGTAGTAAATACGTATATTTGCTCGATATCGCCGTCAGCTCGGACCACGGTGTGCATGTGTAGCACATGCATGGTGTATATTGTATGAGCGCATGTTATATAGAAGTAACATGCATACTGCTACAGTACTCCGCCCTTAGTGACAGCGATATAGGTTGAGTGCCTTAGGACGATGTGAAATCCAGCTTGATCTCGTTCTAATGCAGTTAGGCTCCGTTGTTGCTGGTGCTGGAATTCCTGTAGCTTGATGTGGCGTTGAGTTTCGATTATGATGTAGTTGTCGTTGTTGTGGTACTGCTAATTTTACCGTTTCTGTGTTTTTGGTTTAGGCAGGGTGTGAAATTCTGCTGTTCGTTGGCGATCTGCGCGCTTTTGAGACGATCGATAGAGACGATCTTGGACTTGTTATTTACAAGTATTTTGAAGAATTTTGTGTTCCGTTTTTGGACTTTGAATGGACCGTCGTATGGTGGTTGCAGTGGTGTGCGAACTGCGTCGTGGCGAATAAAAACATGTGTGCATTCCTTCAGTTCTGGTTGCAGAAATACCGGTGTCGCTGCTGGTTGATGATGTGCCGTTTGTATCGGGTGAATTTTGCTCATATGATTTCGTAGGCTTTGAACAAATTCGTTCGTGTTTGCTGATGGCGTGGATGACGTGAAAAATTCCACGGGTAGTCTGAGAGTTTGGCCATACACGAGTTCAGCTGCTGATGCGCCGATATCTTCCTTATAGGATGTCCGTAGGCCTAGTAATATTAGAGGTAGTACCTCAGGCCAAGACGTGGAGCTGTGACACTTAATCGCTGTTCTCAGTGTGCGGTGCACACGTTCGATAATTCCGCTGGACTACGGGTGGTAGCACGTCGTGCGGAGATGGTGGCAACCAACTAACCGTGTGAGCTTGTTAAAGAGTGCGCTCTCGAATTACCTCCCTTGGTCTCCTGTAATGTTCGCAGGGACACCAAAACGGGCGAACCAAATGCTAACTAAAGCTTTTGCCACCGACTTGATCACCGGTTTGATCTTCCAGTGGTATCGCTTCGGGCCACCTGGTAAAACGATCTATAATGGTCAAACAGTAGTTGAAACCGTTTGAGTAAGGCAATGGGCCAATAAGGTCGATGTTAATGTGTCTGAAACGGTTGGATGACAGCTCGTAGCTTTGAAGAGATGATTTGTTGTGACGAATAATTTTTGCTTTTTGACACAGAATTCATTTGCGGACCATTTGTCTGCAATCGCGTTTCATAGAAGGCCAAAAGAAACGTTCTTTTACCAGTCTCGTCGTTGCTCTGGCACCAGGATGCACTAGACTATGAAGGCTGTTGAGTACAGTTTGACTTGCCTGCTGCGGGATGTATGGTCGAATCTGGCCTGTAGAGGTTTCACACCATATTTTCTGTTGCAAGCCCGGTACGTTTAGCTCCTTCCAGACATATAACTTATTAATAAGTATAAAGCGAGTTCATCGTGGTTTTCTTCTTGTTGTTCCGCAATGGTTCGGAAATTGACACAATTTGATGAAATGTGAGCCTCTTCGATGTTTATGGAAGCGTTCGGTGCGTTAGCATAGGTGATTCTCGAAAGGAGATCCACGTTATGTTCTCGGTACCTTTGACATGTCGTATATCTGTGGAAAATTGACCAACAAAATCTAGGTGACGACTTACCCTTGGGGATGCTTTGTCTGACTTCTGTTTAAAGGCGTACGTCAGTGGCTTGTGATCCTCAAGGATCGTAAAAACACGAGCATCCAGTATATGGCGAAAATGTTTAATTGCTTGATAAATAGCCAAGAGTTCACGATCTTAGGTGGAGTATTTTTGTTGCGCAGTCGTAAGGCGTCGGGAGAAAAATCGTAGTGGGGATGAGCTAAACGGGCGGCGTCAGCCAACTGTTGCTTGCACTTGGTGAATGCTTCGATCGCGTCTGGGGACCAGTTACCGGGAGATTTGTCGTTTTTGCGGTTTCCCTTAATGAGAGCGTGGAGTTTGATTTGTTCGGATGCTTCGTGCGAAAGAAAACGACGATAGTAGTTGAGCGTACCGGTTAATTTTCGGAGATCTTTATCTACGGTGGGCCTTGGAAAATTGAGGATGACTTCATCTTTTTCAGGAAGTGGTCGAATACCGTTGCTACTGATTTCATGTCCGAGAAATTTGACAATTGGATAAGCGAAATTGCATTTGGCAACGTTGATAGTGACGCCATACTTTCGGAATCATTGGAACAAGATTCTCAAGTGGTACAAAAGTTGTTCGGGAGGAGTCGATCCTACGATGATGTCATCGATATACGCGTAAACGAAATCTAAAAGTGCATGAACCGTTGGAATCTTTGACAGGCGTTGCACAAACTGAACTGCATACGAGTGAATTCGTAGAGTCCGAACGGTGTAGTGATTGCAGTTTTCTTAATGTCTTCCTCCAGAATCGAGATTTGTTGATAGGCACGAATTAAGTCAATCGTAGAAAAAATTGTTCTGTTGGTGAACGTAGCAGTACAGTCTTGAATGTGTGGAATGGGGAAGCGATCGGGTACGGTGATTGCGTTCAAACGACGATAATCGCCACATGGTCTCCATTCCGTGTTGTTTCTGCGAACCATGTCTAGAAGGCTAGCCATTCACTGTCGAAGCGTCGACAGATACCAGTTTCTATACGAAATTCAGCTTTTGCAGCTCGTAGTTTATCACCGATCAATCGACGAGGGCATTCGAATACTGGAGGACCGTTCGTGGTTATATGGTTAGCGGTTTTTGATGCCCTTAACTCACTATCAATGGATGGCTTTGTAACATCGATGAATTCTTGGAGCAACTCTGCGTACATTGCGGATTTGTCGATTGTTGAAATACCAAACGAATGTGTCGTTGTGATATTTGCTGATGTTGAAACTTTAGTGAGCGAATCGATAAGCCTTTTGTTTTGGAGGTCGAATATTATGCCGAAGTGCTTAAAAAAATCAGCACCGATGATAGCTTTCTTAATATCAGCGACAATGCAGAATAGATTTTGGAATCAAAATCCACCATACCCAACCCAAGCAGCGCAGCCGACTGCGCAGCACACACTGCACACAGTCATTAAAGTACGACGGTATCTGATGCCACTATATGATATTTATAAAATGTATAAGGGCCTTGCGGTCGAACCTGGGGCCCGATCACTACCAAATTTTAGAAAAAGTATTGTTTATTGGGTATACACATGTGTGTAAAATCGGGTTAATTTTTTTTAAAAGTTTTTATCGGGGTTTGATAATTCCGATACCTCGAAATTAACTAGGAAGATGGATGGTATCGGAATTATCAAACCCCCATAAAAACTTTTCAAAAAAATTAACCCGATTTTCTTCAAATTTTATACACATGTGTATCTATCTCCGATGGACACATTTTTTTTCTAAAGTTTTAGGAGTGAACGGGGGACGCCCATGTAAATTTTTTAAAACTTAGCCCAATTATATTCATATTTTAAACACATGTGTACCTCCGATGGAAAAAACGTTTTGTACAATTTTTACAGCGATTGGACTCGGGTTGTACCGGGTAAATTAAAATACCTGAGCCCTGAGGGCCGTGTGGTGCCCATGAAATTTTTTTAAAAATTCTTCAAATTTTAAACACATGTGCACTGTGCACGAGTGTTTGTTTGAATACTCGAACGGTTACGTCATGGCGATCAGATGGAGATTTGCCTGGTCATAACATTTTTTTTATTTCATCCCACTATGGGTTGCAGGTGAATGTTATAAATAAATCTGGCCTGCCGTATACGCGAACACATATCATTGCATCTTGAATATACTCATGCTTATGAGGGTAGAATGAAGATATTTCCTATTTAATTGCGATTCAAATTGGCGTCGGCCTTTTTATTACTTTATTTTATTAAAAAAATTTTTAACATTAAAATGTTTTTAATATATATTTAAATTACAGTATAACATATAATAGTGGGCGCCGTGGCTCAGTGGAAATGCGCGTGGCTACTTAGCAGGAGGTTCGTGGTTCGAAACCCAGTAACACCAAAAGTATTTTTCACGGTGTCCCACCCTTCGCAAATGGGTGAGAAACGTTCCGAGAGTTTAAACTTGTCACGGAAAGCTTCTCCATTCTCCGTTCGGAACCGGCCTTAAATTGCAGGTTCCTTCCATTTGTGTCAAAATAATAAATGCGCAACACAAATGGAAGCTAGGCCTTGCACCGCAATTGTCTGTCGCGCCGAATATCTATATATAAATAGACAACCGATTTTCTTTTTTTTTCTTTTGTTTGATAGCTATTGATGAGCTTTAGTGTTATCAATAAAATTGGAAACAAAAAGTTATCTATTATCGTTCATTTTAGCGTTTAGAGCAGTTGCTAAGAGTTCAACGTTCAAATTTTTGATAGAACAGAAATACAGTGGTGGAGGGGTTGAGTGAGGTTGTTGGGTCGTTGGGGATTGGTGGTGTAGGGCGAGGGAGTGGCTGGATGGTGGGTGGGGCGGATCAGTGACCGTGTGGAGGGTCGCATAGCGTACAGAGAGACGGTCGAATTTCGACCAATGGGCGATAACTAGTTAATATTATTTTATAACATATAATAGTATAAGTATTGAGGGAGTTCCGTGCATTTAAATGTTAAGTGTTATGGTCATTAAATGAAAAGCGAACACTAATTTATATCAATAATTTTAAACTCCTTAAATAACAAACGATTAACAAAACGTAAATGCCATTCGATGGCTGTACCAAAAAGATGGAATAATATTCTACGTGCACCGTTGTCCGAGCTGGCGTATAGACAATACGAATACGTCGACCGACGTCCGCGAGTGTAATAAAGGAACTGTGTAGTAAATACGTATATTTGCTCGATATCGCCGTCAGCTCGGACCACGGTGTGCATGTGTAGCACATGCATGGTGTATATTGTATGAGCGCATGTTATATAGAAGTAACATGCATACTGCTACAGTACTCCGCCCTTAGTGACAGCGATATAGGTTGAGTGCCTTAGGACGATGTGAAATCCAGCTTGATCTCGTTCTAATGCAGTTAGGCTCCGTTGTTGCTGGTGCTGGAATTCCTGTAGCTTGATGTGGCGTTGAGTTTCGATTATGATGTCGTTGTCGTTGTTGTGGTACTGCTAATTTTACCGTTTCTGTGTTTTTGGTTTAGGCAGGGTGTGAAATTCTGCTGTTCGTTGGCGATCTGCGCGCTTTTGAGACGATCGATAGAGACGTTCTTGGACTTGTTATTTACAAGTATTTTGAAGAATTTTGTGTTCCGTTTTTGGACTTTGAATGGACCGTCGTATGGTGGTTGCAGTGGTGTGCGAACTGCGTCGTGGCGAATAAAAACATGTGTGCATTCCTTCAGTTCTGGTTGCAGAAATACCGGTGTCGCTGCTGGTTGATGATGTGCCGTTTGTATCGGGTAAATTTTGCTCATATGATTTCGTAGGCTTTGAACAAATTCGTTCGTGTTTGCTGATGGCGTGGATGACGTGAAAAATTCCCCGGGTAGTCTGAGAGTTTGGCCATACACGAGTTCAGCTGCTGATGCGCCGATATCTTCCTTATAGGATGTCCGTAGGCCTAGTAATATTAGAGGTAGTACCTCAGGCCAAGACGTGGAGCTGTGACACTTAATCGCTGTTCTCAGTGTGCGGTGCACACGTTCGATAATTCCGCTGGACTACGGGTGGTAGCACGTCGTGCGGAGATGGTGGCAACCAACTAACCGTGTGAGCTTGTTAAAGAGTGCGCTCTCGAATTACCTCCCTTGGTCTCCTGTAATGTTCGCAGGGACACCAAAACGGGCGAACCAAACGCTAACTAAAGCTTTTGCCACCGACTTGATCACCGGTTTGATCTTCCAGTGGTATCGCTTCGGGCCACCTGGTAAAACGATCTATAATGGTCAAACAGTAGTTGAAACCGTTTGAGTAAGGCAATGGGCCAATAAGGTCGATGTTAATGTGTCTGAAACGGTTGGATGACAGCTCGTAGCTTTGAAGAGATGATTTGTTGTGACGAATAATTTTTGCTTTTTGACACAGAATTCATTTGCGGACCATTTGTCTGCAATCGCGTTTCATAGAAGGCCAAAAGAAACGTTCTTTTACCAGTCTCGTCGTTGCTCTGGCACCAGGATGCACTAGACCATGAAGGCTGTTGAGTACAGTTTGACTTGCCTGCTGCGGGATGTATGGTCGAATCTGGCCTGTGGAGGTTTCACACCATATTTTCTGTTGCAAGCCCGGTACATTTAGCTCCTTCCAGACATATAACTTATTAATAAGTATAAAGCGAGTTCATCGTGGTTTTCTTCTTGTTGTTCCGCAATGGTTCGGAAATTGACACAATTTGATGATACGTGAGCCTCTTCGATGTTTATGGAAGCGTTCGGTGCGTTAGCAAAGGTGATTCTCGAAAGGAGATCCACGTTATGTTCTCGGTACCTTTGACATGTCGTATATCTGTGGAAAATTGACCAACAAAATCTAGGTGACGACTTACCCTTGGGGATGCTTTGTCTGACTTCTGTTTAAAGGCGTACGTCAGTGGCTTGTGATCCGTAAGGATCGTAAAAACACGAGCATCCAGTATATGGCGAAAATGTTTAATTGCTTGATAAATAGCCAAGAGTTCACGATCTTAGGTGGAGTATTTTTGTTGCGCAGTCGTAAGGCGTCGGGAGAAAAATCGTAGTGGGGATGAGCTAAACGGGCGGCGTCAGCCAACTGTTGCTTGCACTTGGTGAATGCTTCGATCGCGTCTGGGGACCAGTTACCGGGAGATTTGTCGTTTTTGCGGTTTCCCTTAATGAGAGCGTGGAGTTAGATTTGTTCGGATGCTTCGTGCGAAAGAAAACGACGATAGTAGTTGAGCGTACCGGTGAATTTTCGGAGATCTTTATCTACGGTGGGCCTTGGAAAATTGAGGATGACTTCATCTTTTTCAGGAAGTGGTCGAATACCGTTGCTACTGATTTCATGTCCGAGAAATTTGACAATAGGATGAGCGAAATTGCATTTGGCAACGTTGATAGTGACGCCATACTTTCGGAATCATTGGAACAAGATTCTCAAGTGGTACAAAAGTTGTTCGGGAGGAGTCGATCCTACGATGATGTCATCGATATACGCGTAAACGAAATCTAAATCTTTCATAACTTCGTGCATGAACCGTTGGAATCTTTGACAGGCACAAACTGAACTGCATACGAGTGAATTCGTAGAGTCCGAACGGTGTAGTGATTGCAGTTTTCTTAATGTCTTCCTCCAGAATCGAGATTTGTTGATAGGCACGAATTAAGTCAATCGTAGAAAAAATTGTTCTGTTGGTGAACGTAGCAGTACAGTCTTGAATGTGTGGAATGGGGAAGCGATCGGGTACGGTGATTGCGTTCAAACGACGATAATCGCCACATGGTCTCCATTCCGTGTTGTTTCTGCGAACCATGTCTAGAAGGCTAGCCATTCACTGTCGGAGCGTCGACAGATACCAGTTTCTATACGAAATTCAGCTTTTGCAGCTCGTAGTTTATCACCGATCAATCGACGAGGGCATTCGAATACTGGAGGACCGTTCGTGGTTATATGGTTAGCGGTTTTTGATGCCCTTAACTCACTATCAATGGATGGCTTTGTAACATCGATGAATTCTTGGAGCAACTCTGCGTACATTGCGGATTTGTCGATTGTTGAAATACCAAACGAATGTGTCGTTGTGATATTTGCTGATGTTGAAACTTTAGTGAGTGAATCGATAAGCCTTTTGTTTTGGAGGTCGAATATTATGCCGAAGTGTTTAAAAAAATCAGCACCGATGATAGCTTTCTTAATATCAGCGACAATGCAGAATAGATTTTGGAATCAAAATCCACCATACCCAACCCAAGCAGCGCAGCCGACTGCGCAGCACACACTGCACACAGTCATTAATGTACGACGGTATCTGATGCCACTATATGATATTTATAAAATGTATAAGGGCCTTGCGGTCGAACCTGGGGCCCGATCACTACCAAATTTTAGAAAAAGTATTGTTTATTGGGTATACACATGTGTGTAAAATCGGGTTAATTTTTTTTAAAAGTTTTTATAGGGGTTTGATAATTCCGATACCTCGAAATTAACTAGGAAGATGGATGGTATCGGAATTATCAAACCCCCATAAAAACTTTTCAAAAAAATTAACCCGATTTTCTTCAAATTTTATACACATGTGTATCTATCTCCGATTGACACATTTTTTTTCTAAAGTTTTAGGAGTGAACGGGGGACGCCCATGTAAATTTTTTAAAACTTAGCCCAATTATATTCATATTTTAAACACATGTGTACCTCCGATGGAAAAAACGTTTTGTACAATTTTTACAGCGATTGGACTCGGTTTGTACCGGGTAAATTAAAATACCTGAGCCCTGAGGGCCGTGTGGTGCCCATGAAATTTTTTTAAAAATTCTTCAAATTTTAAACACATGTGCACTGTGCACGAGTGTTTGTTTGAATACTCGAACGGTTACGACATGGCGATCAGATGGAGATTTGCCTGGTCATAACATTTTTTTTATTTCATCCCACTATGGGTTGCAGGTGAATGTTATAAATAAATCTGGCCTGCCGTATACGCGAACACATGTCATTGCATCTTGAATATACTCATGCTTATGAGGGTAGAATGAAGATATTTCCTATTTAATTGCGATTCAAATTGGCGTCGGCCTTTTTATTACTTTATTTTATTAAAAAAATTTTTAACATTAAAATGTTTTTAATATATATTTAAATTACAGTATAACATATAATAGTGGGCGCCGTGGCTCAGTGGAAATGCGCGTGGCTACTTAGCAGGAGGTTCGTGGTTCGAAACCCAGTAACACCAAAAGTATTTTTCACGGTGTCCCACCCTTCGCAAATGGGTGAGAAACGTTCCGAGAGTTTAAACTTGTCACGGAAAGATTTTCCATTCTCCGTTCGGAACCGGCCTTAAATTGCAGGTTCCTTCCATTTGTGTCAAAATAATAAATGCGCAACACAAATGGAAGCTAGGCCTTGCACCGCAATTGTCTGTCGCGCCGAATATCTATATATAAATAGACAACCGATTTTCTTTTTTTTTCTTTTGTTTGATAGCTATTGATGAGCTTTAGTGTTATCAATAAAATTGGAAACAAAAAGTTATCTATTATCGTTCATTTTAGCGTTTAGAGCAGTTGCTAAGAGTTCAACGTTCAAATTTTTGATAGAACAGAAATACAGTGGTGGAGGGGTTGAGTGAGGTTGTTGGGTCGTTGGGGATTGGTGGTGTAGGGCGAGGGAGTGGCTGGATGGTGGGTGGGGCGGATCAGTGACCGTGTGGAGGGTCGCATAGCGTACAGACGGTCGAATTTCGACCAATGGGCGATAACTAGTTAATATTATTTTATAACATATAATAGTATAAGTATTGAGGGAGTTCCGTGCATTTAAATGTTAAGTGTTATGGTCATTAAATGAAAAGCGAACACTAATTTATATCAATAATTTTAAACTCCTTAAATAACAAACGATTAACAAAACGTAAATGCCATTCGATGGCTGTACCAAAAAGATGGAATAATATTCTACGTGCACCGTTGTCCGAGCTGGCGTATAGACAATACGAATACGTCGACCGACGTCCGCGAGTGTAATAAAGGAACTGTGTAGTAAATACGTATATTTGCTCGATATCGCCGTCAGCTCGGACCACGGTGTGCATGTGTAGCACATGCATGGTGTATATTGTATGAGCGCATGTTATATAGAAGTAACATGCATACTGCTACAGTACTCCGCCCTTAGTGACAGCGATATAGGTTGAGTGCCTTAGGACGATGTGAAATCCAGCTTGATCTCGTTCTAATGCAGTTAGGCTCCGTTGTTGCTGGTGCTGGAATTCCTGTAGCTTGATGTGGCGTTGAGTTTCGATTATGATGTCGTTGTCGTTGTTGTGGTACTGCTAATTTTACCGTTTCTGTGTTTTTGGTTTAGGCAGGGTGTGAAATTCTGCTGTTCGTTGGCGATCTGCGCGCTTTTGAGACGATCGATAGAGACGTTCTTGGACTTGTTATTTACAAGTATTTTGAAGAATTTTGTGTTCCGTTTTTGGACTTTGAATGGACCGTCGTATGGTGGTTGCAGTGGTGTGCGAACTGCGTCGTGGCGAATAAAAACATGTGTGCATTCCTTCAGTTCTGGTTGCAGAAATACCGGTGTCGCTGCTGGTTGATGATGTGCCGTTTGTATCGGGTAAATTTTGCTCATATGATTTCGTAGGCTTTGAACAAATTCGTTCGTGTTTGCTGATGGCGTGGATGACGTGAAAAATTCCCCGGGTAGTCTGAGAGTTTGGCCATACACGAGTTCAGCTGCTGATGCGCCGATATCTTCCTTATAGGATGTCCGTAGGCCTAGTAATATTAGAGGTAGTACCTCAGGCCAAGACGTGGAGCTGTGACACTTAATCGCTGTTCTCAGTGTGCGGTGCACACGTTCGATAATTCCGCTGGACTACGGGTGGTAGCACGTCGTGCGGAGATGGTGGCAACCAACTAACCGTGTGAGCTTGTTAAAGAGTGCGCTCTCGAATTACCTCCCTTGGTCTCCTGTAATGTTCGCAGGGACACCAAAACGGGCGAACCAAACGCTAACTAAAGCTTTTGCCACCGACTTGATCACCGGTTTGATCTTCCAGTGGTATCGCTTCGGGCCACCTGGTAAAACGATCTATAATGGTCAAACAGTAGTTGAAACCGTTTGAGTAAGGCAATGGGCCAATAAGGTCGATGTTAATGTGTCTGAAACGGTTGGATGACAGCTCGTAGCTTTGAAGAGATGATTTGTTGTGACGAATAATTTTTGCTTTTTGACACAGAATTCATTTGCGGACCATTTGTCTGCAATCGCGTTTCATAGAAGGCCAAAAGAAACGTTCTTTTACCAGTCTCGTCGTTGCTCTGGCACCAGGATGCACTAGACCATGAAGGCTGTTGAGTACAGTTTGACTTGCCTGCTGCGGGATGTATGGTCGAATCTGGCCTGTGGAGGTTTCACACCATATTTTCTGTTGCAAGCCCGGTACATTTAGCTCCTTCCAGACATATAACTTATTAATAAGTATAAAGCGAGTTCATCGTGGTTTTCTTCTTGTTGTTCCGCAATGGTTCGGAAATTGACACAATTTGATGATACGTGAGCCTCTTCGATGTTTATGGAAGCGTTCGGTGCGTTAGCAAAGGTGATTCTCGAAAGGAGATCCACGTTATGTTCTCGGTACCTTTGACATGTCGTATATCTGTGGAAAATTGACCAACAAAATCTAGGTGACGACTTACCCTTGGGGATGCTTTGTCTGACTTCTGTTTAAAGGCGTACGTCAGTGGCTTGTGATCCGTAAGGATCGTAAAAACACGAGCATCCAGTATATGGCGAAAATGTTTAATTGCTTGATAAATAGCCAAGAGTTCACGATCTTAGGTGGAGTATTTTTGTTGCGCAGTCGTAAGGCGTCGGGAGAAAAATCGTAGTGGGGATGAGCTAAACGGGCGGCGTCAGCCAACTGTTGCTTGCACTTGGTGAATGCTTCGATCGCGTCTGGGGACCAGTTACCGGGAGATTTGTCGTTTTTGCGGTTTCCCTTAATGAGAGCGTGGAGTTTGATTTGTTCGGATGCTTCGTGCGAAAGAAAACGACGATAGTAGTTGAGCGTACCGGTGAATTTTCGGAGATCTTTATCTACGGTGGGCCTTGGAAAATTGAGGATGACTTCATCTTTTTCAGGAAGTGGTCGAATACCGTTGCTACTGATTTCATGTCCGAGAAATTTGACAATAGGATGAGCGAAATTGCATTTGGCAACGTTGATAGTGACGCCATACTTTCGGAATCATTGGAACAAGATTCTCAAGTGGTACAAAAGTTGTTCGGGAGGAGTCGATCCTACGATGATGTCATCGATATACGCGTAAACGAAATCTAAATCTTTCATAACTTCGTGCATGAACCGTTGGAATCTTTGACAGGCACAAACTGAACTGCATACGAGTGAATTCGTAGAGTCCGAACGGTGTAGTGATTGCAGTTTTCTTAATGTCTTCCTCCAGAATCGAGATTTGTTGATAGGCACGAATTAAGTCAATCGTAGAAAAAATTGTTCTGTTGGTGAACGTAGCAGTACAGTCTTGAATGTGTGGAATGGGGAAGCGATCGGGTACGGTGATTGCGTTCAAACGACGATAATCGCCACATGGTCTCCATTCCGTGTTGTTTCTGCGAACCATGTCTAGAAGGCTAGCCATTCACTGTCGGAGCGTCGACAGATACCAGTTTCTATACGAAATTCAGCTTTTGCAGCTCGTAGTTTATCACCGATCAATCGACGAGGGCATTCGAATACTGGAGGACCGTTCGTGGTTATATGGTTAGCGGTTTTTGATGCCCTTAACTCACTATCAATGGATGGCTTTGTAACATCGATGAATTCTTGGAGCAACTCTGCGTACATTGCGGATTTGTCGATTGTTGAAATACCAAACGAATGTGTCGTTGTGATATTTGCTGATGTTGAAACTTTAGTGAGTGAATCGATAAGCCTTTTGTTTTGGAGGTCGAATATTATGCCGAAGTGTTTAAAAAAATCAGCACCGATGATAGCTTTCTTAATATCAGCGACAATGCAGAATAGATTTTGGAATCAAAATCCACCATACCCAACCCAAGCAGCGCAGCCGACTGCGCAGCACACACTGCACACAGTCATTAATGTACGACGGTATCTGATGCCACTATATGATATTTATAAAATGTATAAGGGCCTTGCGGTCGAACCTGGGGCCCGATCACTACCAAATTTTAGAAAAAGTATTGTTTATTGGGTATACACATGTGTGTAAAATCGGGTTAATTTTTTTTAAAAGTTTTTATAGGGGTTTGATAATTCCGATACCTCGAAATTAACTAGGAAGATGGATGGTATCGGAATTATCAAACCCCCATAAAAACTTTTCAAAAAAATTAACCCGATTTTCTTCAAATTTTATACACATGTGTATCTATCTCCGATTGACACATTTTTTTTCTAAAGTTTTAGGAGTGAACGGGGGACGCCCATGTAAATTTTTTAAAACTTAGCCCAATTATATTCATATTTTAAACACATGTGTACCTCCGATGGAAAAAACGTTTTGTACAATTTTTACAGCGATTGGACTCGGTTTGTACCGGGTAAATTAAAATACCTGAGCCCTGAGGGCCGTGTGGTGCCCATGAAATTTTTTTAAAAATTCTTCAAATTTTAAACACATGTGCACTGTGCACGAGTGTTTGTTTGAATACTCGAACGGTTACGACATGGCGATCAGATGGAGATTTGCCTGGTCATAACATTTTTTTTATTTCATCCCACTATGGGTTGCAGGTGAATGTTATAAATAAATCTGGCCTGCCGTATACGCGAACACATGTCATTGCATCTTGAATATACTCATGCTTATGAGGGTAGAATGAAGATATTTCCTATTTAATTGCGATTCAAATTGGCGTCGGCCTTTTTATTACTTTATTTTATTAAAAAAATTTTTAACATTAAAATGTTTTTAATATATATTTAAATTACAGTATAACATATAATAGTGGGCGCCGTGGCTCAGTGGAAATGCGCGTGGCTACTTAGCAGGAGGTTCGTGGTTCGAAACCCAGTAACACCAAAAGTATTTTTCACGGTGTCCCACCCTTCGCAAATGGGTGAGAAACGTTCCGAGAGTTTAAACTTGTCACGGAAAGATTTTCCATTCTCCGTTCGGAACCGGCCTTAAATTGCAGGTTCCTTCCATTTGTGTCAAAATAATAAATGCGCAACACAAATGGAAGCTAGGCCTTGCACCGCAATTGTCTGTCGCGCCGAATATCTATATATAAATAGACAACCGATTTTCTTTTTTTTTCTTTTGTTTGATAGCTATTGATGAGCTTTAGTGTTATCAATAAAATTGGAAACAAAAAGTTATCTATTATCGTTCATTTTAGCGTTTAGAGCAGTTGCTAAGAGTTCAACGTTCAAATTTTTGATAGAACAGAAATACAGTGGTGGAGGGGTTGAGTGAGGTTGTTGGGTCGTTGGGGATTGGTGGTGTAGGGCGAGGGAGTGGCTGGATGGTGGGTGGGGCGGATCAGTGACCGTGTGGAGGGTCGCATAGCGTACAGACGGTCGAATTTCGACCAATGGGCGATAACTAGTTAATATTATTTTATAACATATAATAGTATAAGTATTGAGGGAGTTCCGTGCATTTAAATGTTAAGTGTTATGGTCATTAAATGAAAAGCGAACACTAATTTATATCAATAATTTTAAACTCCTTAAATAACAAACGATTAACAAAACGTAAATGCCATTCGATGGCTGTACCAAAAAGATGGAATAATATTCTACGTGCACCGTTGTCCGAGCTGGCGTATAGACAATACGAATACGTCGACCGACGACCGCGAGTGTAATAAAGGAACTGTGTAGTAAATACGTATATTTGCTCGATATCGCCGTCAGCTCGGACCACGGTGTGCATGTGTAGCACATGCATGGTGTATATTGTATGAGCGCATGTTATATAGAAGTAACATGCATACTGCTACAGTACTCCGCCCTTAGTGACAGCGATATAGGTTGAGTGCCTTAGGACGATGTGAAATCCAGCTTGATCTCGTTCTAATGCAGTTAGGCTCCGTTGTTGCTGGTGCTGGAATTCCTGTAGCTTGATGTGGCGTTGAGTTTCGATTATGATGTCGTTGTCGTTGTTGTGGTACTGCTAATTTTACCGTTTCTGTGTTTTTGGTTTAGGCAGGGTGTGAAATTCTGCTGTTCGTTGGCGATCTGCGCGCTTTTGAGACGATCGATAGAGACGTTCTTGGACTTGTTATTTACAAGTATTTTGAAGAATTTTGTGTTCCGTTTTTGGACTTTGAATGGACCGTCGTATGGTGGTTGCAGTGGTGTGCGAACTGCGTCGTGGCGAATAAAAACATGTGTGCATTCCTTCAGTTCTGGTTGCAGAAATACCGGTCTCGCTGCTGGTTGATGATGTGCCGTTTGTATCGGGTAAATTTTGCTCATATGATTTCGTAGGCTTTGAACAAATTCGTTCGTGTTTGCTGATGGCGTGGATGACGTGAAAAATTCCCCGGGTAGTCTGAGAGTTTGGCCATACACGAGTTCAGCTGCTGATGCGCCGATATCTTCCTTATAGGATGTCCGTAGGCCTAGTAATATTAGAGGTAGTACCTCAGGCCAAGACGTGGAGCTGTGACACTTAATCGCTGTTCTCAGTGTGCGGTGCACACGTTCGATAATTCCGCTGGACTACGGGTGGTAGCACGTCGTGCGGAGATGGTGGCAACCAACTAACCGTGTGAGCTTGTTAAAGAGTGCGCTCTCGAATTACCTCCCTTGGTCTCCTGTAATGTTCACAGGGACACCAAAACGGGCGAACCAAACGCTAACTAAAGCTTTTGCCACCGACTTGATCACCGGTTTGATCTTCCAGTGGTATCGCTTCGGGCCACCTGGTAAAACGATCTATAATGGTCAAACAGTAGTTGAAACCGTTTGAGTAAGGCAATGGGCCAATAAGGTCGATGTTAATGTGTCTGAAACGGTTGGATGACAGCTCGTAGCTTTGAAGAGATGATTTGTTGTGACGAATAATTTTTGCTTTTTGACACAGAATTCATTTGCGGACCATTTGTCTGCAATCGCGTTTCATAGAAGGCCAAAAGAAACGTTCTTTTACCAGTCTCGTCGTTGCTCTGGCACCAGGATGCACTAGACCATGAAGGCTGTTGAGTACAGTTTGACTTGCCTGCTGCGGGATGTATGGTCGAATCTGGCCTGTGGAGGTTTCACACCATATTTTCTGTTGCAAGCCCGGTACATTTAGCTCCTTCCAGACATATAACTTATTAATAAGTATAAAGCGAGTTCATCGTGGTTTTCTTCTTGTTGTTCCGCAATGGTTCGGAAATTGACACAATTTGATGATACGTGAGCCTCTTCGATGTTTATGGAAGCGTTCGGTGCGTTAGCAAAGGTGATTCTCGAAAGGAGATCCACGTTATGTTCTCGGTACCTTTGACATGTCGTATATCTGTGGAAAATTGACCAACAAAATCTAGGTGACGACTTACCCTTGGGGATGCTTTGTCTGACTTCTGTTTAAAGGCGTACGTCAGTGGCTTGTGATCCGTAAGGATCGTAAAAACACGAGCATCCAGTATATGGCGAAAATGTTTAATTGCTTGATAAATAGCCAAGAGTTCACGATCTTAGGTGGAGTATTTTTGTTGCGCAGTCGTAAGGCGTCGGGAGAAAAATCGTAGTGGGGATGAGCTAAACGGGCGGCGTCAGCCAACTGTTGCTTGCACTTGGTGAATGCTTCGATCGCGTCTGGGGACCAGTTACCGGGAGATTTGTCGTTTTTGCGGTTTCCCTTAATGAGAGCGTGGAGTTTGATTTGTTCGGATGCTTCGTGCGAAAGAAAACGACGATAGTAGTTGAGCGTACCGGTGAATTTTCGGAGATCTTTATCTACGGTGGGCCTTGGAAAATTGAGGATGACTTCATCTTTTTCAGGAAGTGGTCGAATACCGTTGCTACTGATTTCATGTCCGAGAAATTTGACAATAGGATGAGCGAAATTGCATTTGGCAACGTTGATAGTGACGCCATACTTTCGGAATTATTGGAACAAGATTCTCAAGTGGTACAAAAGTTGTTCGGGAGGAGTCGATCCTACGATGATGTCATCGATATACGCGTAAACGAAATCTAAATCTTTCATAACTTCGTGCATGAACCGTTGGAATCTTTGACAGGCACAAACTGAACTGCATACGAGTGAATTCGTAGAGTCCGAACGGTGTAGTGATTGCAGTTTTCTTAATGTCTTCCTCCAGAATCGAGATTTGTTGATAGGCACGAATTAAGTCAATCGTAGAAAAAATTGTTCTGTTGGTGAACGTAGCAGTACAGTCTTGAATGTGTGGAATGGGGAAGCGATCGGGTACGGTGATTGCGTTCAAACGACGATAATCGCCACATGGTCTCCATTCCGTGTTGTTTCTGCGAACCATGTGTAGAAGGCTAGCCATTCACTGTCGGAGCGTCGACAGATACCAGTTTCTATACGAAATTCAGCTTTTGCAGCTCGTAGTTTATCACCGATCAATCGACGAGGGCATTCGAATACTGGTGGACCGTTCGTGGTTATATGGTTAGCGGTTTTTGATGCCCTTAACTCACTATCAATGGATGGCTTTGTAACATCGATGAATTCTTGGAGCAACTCTGCGTACATTGCGGATTTGTCGATTGTTGAAATACCAAACGAATGTGTCGTTGTGATATTTGCTGATGTTGAAACTTTAGTGAGTGAATCGATAAGCCTTTTGTTTTGGAGGTCGAATATTATGCCGAAGTGTTTAAAAAAATCAGCACCGATGATAGCTTTCTTAATATCAGCGACAATGCAGAATAGATTTTGGAATCAAAATCCACCATACCCAACCCAAGCAGCGCAGCCGACTGCGCAGCACACACTGCACACAGTCATTAAAGTACGACGGTATCTGATGCCACTATATGATATTTATAAAATGTATAAGGGCCTTGCGGTCGAACCTGGGGCCCGATCACTACCAAATTTTAGAAAAAGTATTGTTTATTGGGTATACACATGTGTGTAAAATCGGGTTAATTTTTTTTAAAAGTTTTTATAGGGGTTTGATAATTCCGATACCTCGAAATTAACTAGGAAGATGGATGGTATCGGAATTATCAAACCCCCATAAAAACTTTTCAAAAAAATTAACCCGATTTTCTTCAAATTTTATACACATGTGTATCTATCTCCGATGGACACATTTTTTTTCTAAAGTTTTAGGAGTGAACGGGGGACGCCCATGTAAATTTTTTAAAACTTAGCCCAATTATATTCATATTTTAAACACATGTGTACCTCCGATGGAAAAAACGTTTTGTACAATTTTTACAGCGATTGGACTCGGGTTGTACCGGGTAAATTAAAATACCTGAGCCCTGAGGGCCGTGTGGTGCCCATGAAATTTTTTTAAAAATTCTTCAAATTTTAAACACATGTGCACTGTGCACGAGTGTTTGTTTGAATACTCGAACGGTTACGTCATGGCGATCAGATGGAGATTTGCCTGGTCATAACATTTTTTTTATTTCATCCCACTATGGGTTGCAGGTGAATGTTATAAATAAATCTGGCCTGCCGTATAAGCGAACACATGTCATTGCATCTTGAATATACTCATGCTTATGAGGGTAGAATGAAGATATTTCCTATTTAATTGCGATTCAAATTGGCGTCGGCCTTTTTATTACTTTATTTTATTAAAAAAATTTTTAATATTAAAATGTTTTTAATATATATTTAAATTACAGTATAACATATAATAGTGGGCGCCGTGGCTCAGTGGAAATGCGCGTGGCTACTTAGCAGGAGGTTCGTGGTTCGAAACCCAGTAACACCAAAAGTATTTTTCACGGTGTCCCACCCTTCGCAAATGGGTGAGAAACGTTCCGAGAGTTTAAACTTGTCACGGAAAGCTTCTCCATTCTCCGTTCGGAACCGGCCTTAAATTGCAGGTTCCTTCCATTTGTGTCAAAATAATAAATGCGCAACACAAATGGAAGCTAGGCCTTGCACCGCAATTGTCTGTCGCGCCGAATATCTATATATAAATAGACAACCGATTTTCTTTTTTTTTCTTTTGTTTGATAGCTATTGATGAGCTTTAGTGTTATCAATAAAATTGGAAACAAAAAGTTATCTATTATCGTTCATTTTAGCGTTTAGAGCAGTTGCTAAGAGTTCAACGTTCAAATTTTTGATAGAACAGAAATACAGTGGTGGAGGGGTTGAGTGAGGTTGTTGGGTCGTTGGGGATTGGTGGTGTAGGGCGAGGGAGTGGCTGGATGGTGGGTGGGGCGGATCAGTGACCGTGTGGAGGGTCGCATAGCGTACAGAGAGACGGTCGAATTTCGACCAATGGGCGATAACTAGTTAATATTATTTTATAACATATAATAGTATAAGTATTGAGGGAGTTCCGTGCATTTAAATGTTAAGTGTTATGGTCATTAAATGAAAAGCGAACACTAATTTATATCAATAATTTTAAACTCCTTAAATAACAAACGATTAACAAAACGTAAATGCCATTCGATGGCTGTACCAAAAAGATGGAATAATATTCTACGTGCACCGTTGTCCGAGCTGGCGTATAGACAATACGAATACGTCGACCGACGTCCGCGAGTGTAATAAAGGAACTGTGTAGTAAATACGTATATTTGCTCGATATCGCCGTCAGCTCGGACCACGGTGTGCATGTGTAGCACATGCATGGTGTATATTGTATGAGCGCATGTTATATAGAAGTAACATGCATACTGCTACAGTACTCCGCCCTTAGTGACAGCGATATAGGTTGAGTGCCTTAGGACGATGTGAAATCCAGCTTGATCTCGTTCTAATGCAGTTAGGCTCCGTTGTTGCTGGTGCTGGAATTCCTGTAGCTTGATGTGGCGTTGAGTTTCGATTATGATGTCGTTGTCGTTGTTGTGGTACTGCTAATTTTACCGTTTCTGTGTTTTTGGTTTAGGCAGGGTGTGAAATTCTGCTGTTCGTTGGCGATCTGCGCGCTTTTGAGACGATCGATAGAGACGTTCTTGGACTTGTTATTTACAAGTATTTTGAAGAATTTTGTGTTCCGTTTTTGGACTTTGAATGGACCGTCGTATGGTGGTTGCAGTGGTGTGCGAACTGCGTCGTGGCGAATAAAAACATGTGTGCATTCCTTCAGTTCTGGTTGCAGAAATACCGGTCTCGCTGCTGGTTGATGATGTGCCGTTTGTATCGGGTAAATTTTGCTCATATGATTTCGTAGGCTTTGAACAAATTCGTTCGTGTTTGCTGATGGCGTGGATGACGTGAAAAATTCCCCGGGTAGTCTGAGAGTTTGGCCATACACGAGTTCAGCTGCTGATGCGCCGATATCTTCCTTATAGGATGTCCGTAGGCCTAGTAATATTAGAGGTAGTACCTCAGGCCAAGACGTGGAGCTGTGACACTTAATCGCTGTTCTCAGTGTGCGGTGCACACGTTCGATAATTCCGCTGGACTACGGGTGGTAGCACGTCGTGCGGAGATGGTGGCAACCAACTAACCGTGTGAGCTTGTTAAAGAGTGCGCTCTCGAATTACCTCCCTTGGTCTCCTGTAATGTTCACAGGGACACCAAAACGGGCGAACCAAACGCTAACTAAAGCTTTTGCCACCGACTTGATCACCGGTTTGATCTTCCAGTGGTATCGCTTCGGGCCACCTGGTAAAACGATCTATAATGGTCAAACAGTAGTTGAAACCGTTTGAGTAAGGCAATGGGCCAATAAGGTCGATGTTAATGTGTCTGAAACGGTTGGATGACAGCTCGTAGCTTTGAAGAGATGATTTGTTGTGACGAATAATTTTTGCTTTTTGACACAGAATTCATTTGCGGACCATTTGTCTGCAATCGCGTTTCATAGAAGGCCAAAAGAAACGTTCTTTTACCAGTCTCGTCGTTGCTCTGGCACCAGGATGCACTAGACCATGAAGGCTGTTGAGTACAGTTTGACTTGCCTGCTGCGGGATGTATGGTCGAATCTGGCCTGTGGAGGTTTCACACCATATTTTCTGTTGCAAGCCCGGTACATTTAGCTCCTTCCAGACATATAACTTATTAATAAGTATAAAGCGAGTTCATCGTGGTTTTCTTCTTGTTGTTCCGCAATGGTTCGGAAATTGACACAATTTGATGATACGTGAGCCTCTTCGATGTTTATGGAAGCGTTCGGTGCGTTAGCAAAGGTGATTCTCGAAAGGAGATCCACGTTATGTTCTCGGTACCTTTGACATGTCGTATATCTGTGGAAAATTGACCAACAAAATCTAGGTGACGACTTACCCTTGGGGATGCTTTGTCTGACTTCTGTTTAAAGGCGTACGTCAGTGGCTTGTGATCCGTAAGGATCGTAAAAACACGAGCATCCAGTATATGGCGAAAATGTTTAATTGCTTGATAAATAGCCAAGAGTTCACGATCTTAGGTGGAGTATTTTTGCTGCGCAGTCGTAAGGCGTCGGGAGAAAAATCGTAGTGGGGATGAGCTAAACGGGCGGCGTCAGCCAACTGTTGCTTGCACTTGGTGAATGCTTCGATCGCGTCTGGGGACCAGTTACCGGGAGATTTGTCGTTTTTGCGGTTTCCCTTAATGAGAGCGTGGAGTTTGATTTGTTCGGATGCTTCGTGCGAAAGAAAACGACGATAGTAGTTGAGCGTACCGGTGAATTTTCGGAGATCTTTATCTACGGTGGGCCTTGGAAAATTGAGGATGACTTCATCTTTTTCAGGAAGTGGTCGAATACCGTTGCTACTGATTTCATGTCCGAGAAATTTGACAATAGGATGAGCGAAATTGCATTTAGCAACGTTGATAGTGACGCCATACTTTCGGAATTATTGGAACAAGATTCTCAAGTGGTACAAAAGTTGTTCGGGAGGAGTCGATCCTACGATGATGTCATCGATATACGCGTAAACGAAATCTAAATCTTTCATAACTTCGTGCATGAACCGTTGGAATCTTTGACAGGCACAAACTGAACTGCATACGAGTGAATTCGTAGAGTCCGAACGGTGTAGTGATTGCAGTTTTCTTAATGTCTTCCTCCAGAATCGAGATTTGTTGATAGGCACGAATTAAGTCAATCGTAGAAAAAATTGTTCTGTTGGTGAACGTAGCAGTACAGTCTTGAATGTGTGGAATGGGGAAGCGATCGGGTACGGTGATTGCGTTCAAACGACGATAATCGCCACATGGTCTCCATTCCGTGTTGTTTCTGCGAACCATGTGTAGAAGGCTAGCCATTCACTGTCGGAGCGTCGACAGATACCAGTTTCTATACGAAATTCAGCTTTTGCAGCTCGTAGTTTATCACCGATCAATCGACGAGGGCATTCGAATACTGGTGGACCGTTCGTGGTTATATGGTTAGCGGTTTTTGATGCCCTTAACTCACTATCAATGGATGGCTTTGTAACATCGATGAATTCTTGGAGCAACTCTGCGTACATTGCGGATTTGTCGATTGTTGAAATACCAAACGAATGTGTCGTTGTGATATTTGCTGATGTTGAAACTTTAGTGAGTGAATCGATAAGCCTTTTGTTTTGGAGGTCGAATATTATGCCGAAGTGTTTAAAAAAATCAGCACCGATGATAGCTTTCTTAATATCAGCGACAATGCAGAATAGATTTTGGAATCAAAATCCACCATACCCAACCCAAGCAGCGCAGCCGACTGCGCAGCACACACTGCACACAGTCATTAAAGTACGACGGTATCTGATGCCACTATATGATATTTATAAAATGTATAAGGGCCTTGCGGTCGAACCTGGGGCCCGATCACTACCAAATTTTAGAAAAAGTATTGTTTATTGGGTATACACATGTGTGTAAAATCGGGTTAATTTTTTTTAAAAGTTTTTATAGGGGTTTGATAATTCCGATACCTCGAAATTAACTAGGAAGATGGATGGTATCGGAATTATCAAACCCCCATAAAAACTTTTCAAAAAAATTAACCCGATTTTCTTCAAATTTTATACACATGTGTATCTATCTCCGATGGACACATTTTTTTTCTAAAGTTTTAGGAGTGAACGGGGGACGCCCATGTAAATTTTTTAAAACTTAGCCCAATTATATTCATATTTTAAACACATGTGTACCTCCGATGGAAAAAACGTTTTGTACAATTTTTACAGCGATTGGACTCGGGTTGTACCGGGTAAATTAAAATACCTGAGCCCTGAGGGCCGTGTGGTGCCCATGAAATTTTTTTAAAAATTCTTCAAATTTTAAACACATGTGCACTGTGCACGAGTGTTTGTTTGAATACTCGAACGGTTACGTCATGGCGATCAGATGGAGATTTGCCTGGTCATAACATTTTTTTTATTTCATCCCACTATGGGTTGCAGGTGAATGTTATAAATAAATCTGGCCTGCCGTATAAGCGAACACATGTCATTGCATCTTGAATATACTCATGCTTATGAGGGTAGAATGAAGATATTTCCTATTTAATTGCGATTCAAATTGGCGTCGGCCTTTTTATTACTTTATTTTATTAAAAAAAATTTTAATATTAAAATGTTTTTAATATATATTTAAATTACAGTATAACATATAATAGTGGGCGCCGTGGCTCAGTGGAAATGCGCGTGGCTACTTAGCAGGAGGTTCGTGGTTCGAAACCCAGTAACACCAAAAGTATTTTTCACGGTGTCCCACCCTTCGCAAATGGGTGAGAAACGTTCCGAGAGTTTAAACTTGTCACGGAAAGCTTCTCCATTCTCCGTTCGGAACCGGCCTTAAATTGCAGGTTCCTTCCATTTGTGTCAAAATAATAAATGCGCAACACAAATGGAAGCTAGGCCTTGCACCGCAATTGTCTGTCGCGCCGAATATCTATATATAAATAGACAACCGATTTTCTTTTTTTTTCTTTTGTTTGATAGCTATTGATGAGCTTTAGTGTTATCAATAAAATTGGAAACAAAAAGTTATCTATTATCGTTCATTTTAGCGTTTAGAGCAGTTGCTAAGAGTTCAACGTTCAAATTTTTGATAGAACAGAAATACAGTGGTGGAGGGGTTGAGTGAGGTTGTTGGGTCGTTGGGGATTGGTGGTGTAGGGCGAGGGAGTGGCTGGATGGTGGGTGGGGCGGATCAGTGACCGTGTGGAGGGTCGCATAGCGTACAGAGAGACGGTCGAATTTCGACCAATGGGCGATAACTAGTTAATATTATTTTATAACATATAATAGTATAAGTATTGAGGGAGTTCCGTGCATTTAAATGTTAAGTGTTATGGTCATTAAATGAAAAGCGAACACTAATTTATATCAATAATTTTAAACTCCTTAAATAACAAACGATTAACAAAACGTAAATGCCATTCGATGGCTGTACCAAAAAGATGGAATAATATTCTACGTGCACCGTTGTCCGAGCTGGCGTATAGACAATACGAATACGTCGACCGACGTCCGCGAGTGTAATAAAGGAACTGTGTAGTAAATACGTATATTTGCTCGATATCGCCGTCAGCTCGGACCACGGTGTGCATGTGTAGCACATGCATGGTGTATATTGTATGAGCGCATGTTATATAGAAGTAACATGCATACTGCTACAGTACTCCGCCCTTAGTGACAGCGATGACAGGACAGGACAGGACAGGACGATGTGAAATCCAGCTTGATCTCGTTCTAATGCAGTTAGGCTCCGTTGTTGCTGGTGCTGGAATTCCTGTAGCTTGATGTGGCGTTGAGTTTCGATTATGATGTAGTTGTCGTTGTTGTGGTACTGCTAATTTTAACGTTTCTGTGTTTTTGGTTTAGGCAGGGTGTGAAATTCTGCTGTTCGTTGGCGATCTGCGCGCTTTTGAGACGATCGATAGAGACGTTCTTGGACTTGTTATTTACAAGTATTTTGAAGAATTTGGTGTTCCGTTTTTGGACTTTGAATGGACCGTCGTATGGTGGTTGCAGTGGTGTGCGAACTGCGTCGTGGCGAATAAAAACATGTGTGCATTCCTTCAGTTCTGGTTGCAGAAATACCGGTGTCGCTGCTGGTTGATGATGTGCCGTTTGTATCGGGTGAATTTTGCTCATATGATTTCGTAGGCTTTGAACAAATTCGTTCGTGTTTGCTGATGGCGTGGATGACGTGAAAAATTCCCCGGGTAGTCTGAGAGTTTGGCCATACACGAGTTCAGCTGCTGATGCGCCGATATCTTCCTTATAGGATGTCCGTAGGCCTAGTAATATTAGAGGTAGTACCTCAGGCCAAGACGTGGAGCTGTGACACTTAATCGCTGTTCTCAGTGTGCGGTGCACACGTTCGATAATTCCGCTGGACTACGGGTGGTAGCACGTCGTGCGGAGATGGTGGCAATCAACTAACCGTGTGAGCTTGTTAAAGAGTGCGCTCTCGAATTACCTCCCTTGATCTCCCGTAATGTTCGCAGGGACACCAAAACGGGCGAACCAAACGCTAACTAAAGCTTTTGCCACCGACTTGATCACCGGTTTGATCTTCCAGTGGTATCGCTTCGGGCCACCTGGTAAAACGATCTATAATGGTCAAACAGTAGTTGAAACCGTTTGAGTAAGGCAATGGGCCAATAAGGTCGATGTTAATGTGTCTGAAACGGTTGGATGACACCTCGTAGCTTTGAAGAGATGATTTGTTGTGACGAATAATTTTTGCTTTTTGACACAGAATTCATTTGCGGACCATTTGTCTGCAATCGCGTTTCATAGAAGGCCAAAAGAAACGTTCTTTTACCAGTCTCGTCGTTGCTCTGGCACCAGGATGTACTAGACCATGAAGGCTGTTGAGTACAGTTTGACTTGCCTGCTGCGGGATGTATGGTCGAATCTGGCCTGTGGAGGTTTCACACCATATTTTCTGTTGCAAGCCCGGTACGTTTAGCTCCTTCCAGACATATAACTTATTAATAAGTATAAAGCGAGTTCATCGTGGTTTTCTTCTTGTTGTTCCGCAATGGTTCGGAAATTGACACAATTTGATGATACGTGAGCCTCTTCGATGTTTATGGAAGCGTTCGGTGCGTTAGCATAGGTGATTCTCGAAAGGAGATCCACGTTATGTTCTCGGTACCTTTGACATGTCGTATATCTGTGGAAAATTGACCAACAAAATCTAGGTGACGACTTACCCTTGGGGATGCTTTGTCTGACTTCTGATTAAAGGCGTACGTCAGTGGCTTGTGATCCGTAAGGATCGTAAAAACACGAGCATCCAGTATATGGCGAAAATGTTTAATTGCTTGATAAATAGCCAAGAGTTCACGATCTTAGGTGGAGTATTTATGTTGCGCAGTCGTTAGGCGTCGGGAGAAAAATCGTAGTGGGGATGAGCTAAACGGGCGGCGTCAGCCAACTGTTTCTTGCACTTGGTGAATGCTTCGATCGCGTCTGGGGACCAGTTACCGGGAGATTTGTCGTTTTTGCGGTTTCCCTTAATGAGAGCGTGGAGTTTGATTTGTTCGGATGCTTCGTGCGAAAGAAAACGACGATAGTAGTTGAGCGTACCGGTGAATTTTCGGAGATCTTTATCTACGGTGGGCCTTGGAAAATTGAGGATGACTTCATCTTTTTCAGGAAGTGGTCGAATACCGTTGCTACTGATTTCATGTCCGAGAAATTTGACAATAGGATGAGCGAAATTGCATTTGGCAACGTTGATAGTGACGCCATACTTTCGGAATCATTGGAACAAGATTCTCAAGTGGTACAAAAGTTGTTCGGGAGTAGTCGATCCTACGATGATGTCATCGATATACGCGTAAACGAAATCTAAATCTTTCATAACTTCGTGCATGAACCGTTGGAATCTTTGACAGGCGTTGCACAAACTGAACTGCATACGAGTGAATTCGTAGAGTCCGAACGGTGTAGTGATTGCAGTTTTCTTAATGTCTTCCTCCAGAATCGAGATTTGTTGATAGGCACGAATTAAGTCAATCGTAGAAAAAATTGTTCTGTTGGCGAACGTAGCAGTACAGTCTTGAATGTGTGGAATGGGGAAGCGATCGGGTACGGTGATTGCGTTCAAACGACGATAATCGCCACATGGTCTCCATTCCGTGTTGTTTCTGCGAACCATGTGTAGAAGGCTAGCCATTCACTGTCGGAGCGTCGACAGATACCAGTTTCTATACGAAATTCAGCTTTTGCAGCTCGTAGTTTATCACCGATCAATCGACGAGGGCATTCGAATACTGGAGGACCGTTCGTGGTTATATGGTTAGCGGTTTTTGATGCCTTTAACTCACTATCAATGGATGGCTTTGTAACATCGATGAATTCTTGGAGTTACTCTGCGTACATTGCGGATTTGTCGATTGTTGAAATACCAAACGAATGTGTCGTTGTGATATTTGCTGATGTTGCAACTTTAGTGAGCGAATCGATAAGCCTTTTGTTTTGGAGGTCGAAAATTATGCCGAAGTGCTTTAAAAAATCAGCACCGATGATAGCTTTCTTAATATCAGCAACAATGCAGAATAGATTTTGGAATCAAAATCCACCACCCATAACCAAGCAGCGCAGCCGACTGCGCAGCACACACCGCACACAGTCATTAAAGTACGACGGTATCTGATGCCACTATATGATATTTATAAAATGTATAAGGGCCTTGCGGCCGAACCTGGGGCCCGATCACTACCAAATTTTAGAAAAAGTATTGTTTATTGGGTATACACATGTGTGTAAAATCGGGTTAATTTTTTTTAAAAGTTTTTATCGGGGTTTGATAATTCCGATACCTCGAAATTAACTAGGAAGATGGATGGTATCGGAATTATCAAACCCCCATAAAAACTTTTCAAAAAAATTAACCCGATTTTCTTCAAATTTTATACACATGTGTATCTATCTCCGATGGACACATTTTTTTTTCTAAAGTTTTAGGAGTGAACGGGGGACGCCCATGTAAATTTTTTAAAACTTAGCCCAATTTTATTCATATTTTAAACACATGTGTACCTCCGATGGACAAAACGTTTTGTACAATTTTTACAGCGATTGGACTCGGGTTGTACCGGGTAAATTTAAATCCCTGAGCCCTGAGGGCCGTGTGGTGCCTATGAAATTTTTTTAAAAATTCTTCAAATTTTAAATACATGTGCACTGTGCACGAGTGTTTGTTTGAATACTCGAACGGTTACGTCATGGCGATCAGATGAAGATTTGCCTGGTCATAACATTTTTTTTATTTCATCCCACTATGGGTTGCAGGTGAATGTTATAAATAAATCTGGCCTGCCGTATACGCGAACACATGTCATTGCATCTTGAATATACTCAATCTTATGAGGGTAGAATGAAGATATTTCCTATTTAATTGCGATTCAAATTGGCGTCGGCCTTTTTATTATTGGCGTGTCGCAAGTGTATATATTTTTCGACTCTCAGTTTTGCTGGATTGAAGCGGATGAAACGTAAATGCTTGCTTTCTATCTTGGCGTACATATCTACATTTGTGGATTAGTTTGTTTGATATTGATTTGGTAGCCATCATCTCCTTCCAAAAAAATTAACGGATATTGTTACGCGTCATATGACCGATGTGAATCATGTCTGACTTGAATATTATTGTTTATACGCATAACTCTGTTCAAAAAATCTCCTAACATAACTGCTGCAACTTCATTGAGCGTTAGAGCATTGAATCTGCATGTGTGCTCCCAAAGGAACCTAATTTCCTTTATTACAATCATATAATTGTACCTAATCATTCTGATGCATGTTTAAATAATCTAATGACTGAATTTTTTTTCGACCAAAAATGTTTTCAATATGATTATACTCGCATCAAAAAATCACTTGTTCCTCTTCATCACCCAAAAAATAAATTTCTAAAAATTTAAGATCTTCATTTGGTAATGGATATAAACCACCGATCTTATGATCCACTTGTCCTTGTATTTTAAATGTGGAATCAAAATTCCGACTTCAGCATCAGTGCTCATCAGATGTCATTTGGAAGCACGAATTAACTTTTATTATCCTTTTTAGAAAAAACTTGGATTCCACACGATCACCCAATAACTATGTTTTGAATGGACCCGGCGCTGAGATTCTCAAGTGGTACAAAAGTTGTTCGGGAGGAGTCGATCCTACGATGATGTCATCGATATACGCGTAAACGAAATCTAAATCTTTCATAACTTCGTGCATGAACCGTTGGAATCTTTGACAGGCGTTGCACAAACTGAACTGCATACGAGTGAATTCGTAGAGTCCGAACGGTGTAGTGATTGCAGTTTTCTTAATGTCTTCCTCCAGAATCGAGATTTGTTGATAGGCACGAATTAAGTCAATCGTAGAAAAAATTGTTCTGTTGGCGAACGTAGCAGTACAGTCTTGAATGTGTGGAATGGGGAAGCGATCGGGTACGGTGATTGCGTTCAAACGACGATAATCGCCACATGGTCTCCATTCCGTGTTGTTTCTGCGAACCATGTGTAGAAGGCTAGCCATTCACTGTCGGAGCGTCGACAGATACCAGTTTCTATACGAAATTCAGCTTTTGCAGCTCGTAGTTTATCACCGATCAATCGACGAGGGCATTCGAATACTGGAGGACCGTTCGTGGTTATATGGTTAGCGGTTTTTGATGCCTTTAACTCACTATCAATGGATGGCTTTGTAACATCGATGAATTCTTGGAGTTATTCTGCGTACATTGCGGATTTGTCGATTGTTGAAATACCAAACGAATGTGTCGTTGTGATATTTGCTGATGTTGCAACTTTAGTGAGCGAATCGATAAGCCTTTTGTTTTGGAGGTCGAAAATTATGCCGCAGTGCTTTAAAAAATCAGCACCGATGATAGCTTTCTTAATATCAGCGACAATGCAGAATAGATTTTGGAATCAAAATCCACCACCCATAACCAAGCAGCGCAGCCGACTGCGCAGCACACACCGCACACAGTCATTAAAGTACGACGGTATCTGATGCCACTATATGATATTTATAAAATGTATAAGGGCCTTGCGGCCGAACCTGGGGCCCGATCACTACCAAATTTTAGAAAAAGTATTGTTTATTGGGTATACACATGTGTGTAAAATCGGGTTAATTTTTTTTAAAAGTTTTTATCGGGGTTTGATAATTCCGATACCTCGAAATTAACTAGGAAGATGGATGGTATCGGAATTATCAAACCCCCATAAAAACTTTTCAAAAAAATTAACCCGATTTTCTTCAAATTTTAAACACATGTGTATCTATCTCCGATGGACACATTTTTTTTCTAAAGTTTTAGGAGTGAACGGGGGACGCCCATGTAAATTTTTTAAAACTTAGCCCAATTTTATTCATATTTTAAACACATGTGAACCTCCGATGGACAAAACGTTTTGTACAATTTTTACAGCGATTGGACTCGGGTTGTACCGGGTAAATTAAAATCCCTGAGCCCTGAGGGCCGTGTGGTGCCTATGAAATTTTTTTAAAAATTCTTCAAATTTTAAATACATGTGCACTGTGCACGAGTGTTTGTTTGAATACTCGAACGGTTACGTCATGGCGATCAGATGAAGATTTGCCTGGTCATAACATTTTTTTTATTTCATCCCACTATGGGTTGCAGGTGAATGTTATAAATAAATCTGGCCTGCCGTATACGCGAACACATGTTTTGCTGGATTGAAGCGGATGAAACGTAAATGCTTGCTTTCTATCTTGGCGTACATATCTACATTTGTGGATTAGTTTGTTTGATATTGATTTGGTAGCCATCATCTCCTTCCAAAAAAATTAACGGATATTGTTACGCGTCATATGACCGATGTGAATCATGTCTGACTTGAATATTATTGTTTATACGCATAACTCTGTTCAAAAAATCTCCTAACATAACTGCTGCAACTTCATTGAGCGTTAGAGCATTGAATCTGCATGTGTGCTCCCAAAGGAACCTAATTTCCTTTATTACAATCATATAATTGTACCTAATCATTCTGATGCATGTTTAAATAATCTAATGACTGAATTTTTTTCGACCAAAAATGTTTTCAATATGATTATACTCGCATCAAAAAATCACTTGTTCCTCTTCATCACCCAAAAAATAAATTTCTAAAAATTTAAGATCTTCATTTGGTAATGGATATAAACCACCGATCTTATGATCCACTTGTCCTTGTATTTTAAATGTGGAATCAAAATTCCGACTTCAGCATCAGTGTTCATCAGATGTCATTTGGAAGCACGAATTAACTTTTATTATCCTTTTTAGAAAAAACTTGGATTCCACACGATCACCCAATAACTATGTTTTGAATGGACCCGGCGCTGAGATTCTCAAGTGGTACAAAAGTTGTTCGGGAGGAGTCGATCCTACGATGATGTCATCGATATACGCGTAAACGAAATCTAAATCTTTCATAACTTCGTGCATGAACCGTTGGAATCTTTGACAGGCGTTGCACAAACTGAACTGCATACGAGTGAATTCGTAGAGTCCGAACGGTGTAGTGATTGCAGTTTTCTTAATGTCTTCCTCCAGAATCGAGATTTGTTGATAGGCACGAATTAAGTCAATCGTAGAAAAAATTGTTCTGTTGGCGAACGTAGCAGTACAGTCTTGAATGTGTGGAATGGGGAAGCGATCGGGTACGGTGATTGCGTTCAAACGACGATAATCGCCACATGGTCTCCATTCCGTGTTGTTTCTGCGAACCATGTGTAGAAGGCTAGCCATTCACTGTCGGAGCGTCGACAGATACCAGTTTCTATACGAAATTCAGCTTTTGCAGCTCGTAGTTTATCACCGATCAATCGACGAGGGCATTCGAATACTGGAGGACCGTTCGTGGTTATATGGTTAGCGGTTTTTGATGCCTTTAACTCACTATCAATGGATGGCTTTGTAACATCGATGAATTCTTGGAGTTATTCTGCGTACATTGCGGATTTGTCGATTGTTGAAATACCAAACGAATGTGTCGTTGTGATATTTGCTGATGTTGCAACTTTAGTGAGCGAATCGATAAGCCTTTTGTTTTGGAGGTCGAAAATTATGCCGAAGTGCTTTAAAAAATCAGCACCGATGATAGCTTTCTTAATATCAGCGACAATGCAGAATAGATTTTGGAATCAAAATCCACCACCCATAACCAAGCAGCGCAGCCGACTGCGCAGCACACACCGCACACAGTCATTAAAGTACGACGGTATCTGATGCCACTATATGATATTTATAAAATGTATAAGGGCCTTGCGGCCGAACCTGGGGCCCGATCACTACCAAATTTTAGAAAAAGTATTGTTTATTGGGTATACACATGTGTGTAAAATCGGGTTAATTTTTTTTAAAAGTTTTTATCGGGGTTTGATAATTCCGATACCTCGAAATTAACTAGGAAGATGGATGGTATCGGAATTATCAAACCCCCATAAAAACTTTTCAAAAAAATTAACCCGATTTTCTTCAAATTTTATACACATGTGTATCTATCTCCGATGGACACATTTTTTTTCTAAAGTTTTAGGAGTGAACGGGGGACGCCCATGTAAATTTTTTAAAACTTAGCCCAATTTTATTCATATTTTAAACACATGTGAACCTCCGATGGACAAAACGTTTTGTACAATTTTTACAGCGATTGGACTCGGGTTGTACCGGGTAAATTAAAATCCCTGAGCCCTGAGGGCCGTGTGGTGCCTATGAAATTTTTTTAAAAATTCTTCAAATTTTAAATACATGTGCACTGTGCACGAGTGTTTGTTTGAATACTCGAACGGTTACGTCATGGCGATCAGATGAAGATTTGCCTGGTCATAACATTTTTTTTATTTCATCCCACTATGGGTTGCAGGTGAATGTTATAAATAAATCTGGCCTGCCGTATACGCGAACACATGTTTTGCTGGATTGAAGCGGATGAAACGTAAATGCTTGCTTTCTATCTTGGCGTACATATCTACATTTGTGGATTAGTTTGTTTGATATTGATTTGGTAGCCATCATCTCCTTCCAAAAAAATTAACGGATATTGTTACGCGTCATATGACCGATGTGAATCATGTCTGACTTGAATATTATTGCTTATACGCATAACTCTGTTCAAAAAATCTCCTAACATAACTGCTGCAACTTCATTGAGCGTTAGAGCATTGAATCTGCATGTATGCTCCCAAAGGAACCTAATTTCCTTTATTACAATCATATAATTGTACCTAATCATTCTGATGCATGTTTAAATAATCTAATGACTGAATTTTTTTTCGACCAAAAATGTTTTCAATATGATTATACTCGCATCAAAAAATCACTTGTTCCTCTTCATCACCCAAAAAATAAATTTCTAAAAATTTAAGATCTTCATTTGGTAATGGATATAAACCACCGATCTTATGATCCACTTGTCCTTGTATTTTAAATGTGGAATCAAAATTCCGACTTCAGCATCAGTGTTCATCAGATGTCATTTGGAAGCACGAATTAACTTTTATTATCCTTTTTAGAAAAAACTTGGATTCCACACGATCACCCAATAACTATGTTTTGAATGGACCCGGCGCTGAGTTTAGTGGGGGCAGCACAACTTTTCCGGAACAACAGCACATTCCGACTGGCTGATTTTTAAATTCTCTATATTAACTTTGCTTGCCCGTCGCACGTCTGTCTTTCGGTCGGTCGGTTTGTCGTGAAATCTTGCGATCAATTTTTTACCCAAAGCCCAATTTTATGAAAATTTTGCATACATGCGTATTTCCATAGACAACACTTTCTATTAAAATTTGGGGCCCCTCGGGCTAAAGGACCGAGGGCTGCCCATATAAATTTTTTAAAAATTAACCAGATTTTCTTTAAGCTTAAACACATGTGTATCTCCGATGGACAACACTTTTCGTAAAAATTTTGGACACCACAGGCCCCGGGGTCGTGAGGCTCCATAAACATTTTTCAAAGAAATTAACCCGTTATTTCCCCGTCATTCAATTGCTTAAGAATTAGATCATCAACAAACTGCCGCATGCAAAACAAACGACAGTTATGTTTCACCAAGTTCTTTAGCTGCGTTGTTGAGGACGGGATTAACGGACACTACACACGGCACGGCGGCGTATAAGAGACAATACTGCAATATTGTTCCTTTTGTAGGGATCTTCTGAACTTTTCTCTGGATTCTGTAATTTCCCTTGTCGCTTGTAACACTACCTTTGATTTAGTACACCGACCATCTGCAGATTCCCATTGCCTTACCAATAGTCCATCTTTGAATCTCAATAACTGCCATTGAACCCAGTAACGTTTTACTGTAGAACTTTCTGTTGCAATTTCTTGCCACTGCGGTCTTTCTCCTTGCTCCATCCATCGATTGAATCATCCTGCTCTTGGTCTTCCCTTAGGTGCTTTCTTGTCAAATAATACTTCATCTCTGGACCGTGATTCGTGAAACAACTGAGCATTAAGGGTTTTCCTGTCTTCTAATGCAATTTTACTGGGGGACATAACACTTCCTGAATGTCTCACCATTGTGATTTCTGGTAATTCTGAGCGGAACTTCTATATTACGCCATCTTAACACTTGCTTCCTTATCTTACTTTATTATCCTTTTTAGAAAA
The DNA here is from genome assembly GCA_947095585.1 of Nephrocerus scutellatus. Taxonomy (NCBI): domain Eukaryota; kingdom Metazoa; phylum Arthropoda; class Insecta; order Diptera; family Pipunculidae; genus Nephrocerus; species Nephrocerus scutellatus. Next base: position 73,914,674 of record OX352761.1, on the reverse strand, counting down.
AACTTGGAATCCACACGATCACCCAATAACTATGTTTTGAATGGATCCGGCGCTGAGTTTAGTGGGGGCAGCACAACTTTTCCGGAGCTTGCCCGTCGCACGTCTGTCTGTCGGTCGGTCGGTTTGTCGTGAAATCTTGCGATCAATTTTTAACCCAAAGCCCAATTTTATGAAAATTTTGCATACATGTGTATTTCCGGAGACAACACTTTCTATTAAAATTTGGGGCCCCTCGGGCTACAGGACCGAGGGCTGCCAATATACAATTTTTAAAAATTAACCCGATTTTCTTTAAGCTTAAACACATGTGTATCTCCGATGGACAACACTTTTCGTAAAAATTTTGGACACCACAGGCCCCGGGGTCGTGAGGCTCCATAAACATTTTTCAAAGAAATTAACCCGTTATTTCCCCGTCATTCAATTGCTTAAGAATTAGATCATCAACAAACTGCCGCATGCATTAATTGCGATTCAAATTGGCGTCGGCCTTTTTATTATTGGCGTCTCGCAAGTGTATATATTTTTCGACTCTCAGTTTTGCTGGATTAAAGCGGATGAAACGTAAGTGCTTGCTTTCTATCTTGGCGTACATATCTACATTTGTGGATTAGTTTGTTTGATATTGATTTGGTAGCCATCATCTCCTTCCAAAAAAATTAACGGATATTGTTACGCGTCATATGACCGATGTGAATCATGTCTGACTTGAATATTATTGCTTATACGCATAACTCTGTTCAAAAAATCTCCTAACATAACTGCTGCAACTTCATTGAGCGTTAGAGCATTGAATCTGCATGTATGCTCCCAAAGGAACCTAATTTCCTTTATTACAATCATATAATTGTACCTAATCATTCTGATGCATGTTTAAATAATCTAATGACTGAATTTTTTTTCGACCAAAAATGTTTTCAATATGATTATACTCGCATCAAAAAATCACTTGTTCCTCTTCATCACCCAAAAAATAAATTTCTAAAAATTTAAGATCTTCATTTGGTAATGGATATAAACCACCGATCTTATGATCCACTTGTCCTTGTATTTTAAATGTGGAATCAAAATTCCGACTTCAGCATCAGTGTTCATCAGATGTCATTTGGAAGCACGAATTAACTTTTATTATCCTTTTTAGAAAAAACTTGGATTCCACACGATCACCCAATAACTATGTTTTGAATGGACCCGGCGCTGAGATTCTCAAGTGGTACAAAAGTTGTTCGGGAGGAGTCGATCCTACGATGATGTCATCGATATACGCGTAAACGAAATCTAAATCTTTCATAACTTCGTGCATGAACCGTTGGAATCTTTGACAGGCGTTGCACAAACTGAACTGCATACGAGTGAATTCGTAGAGTCCGAACGGTGTAGTGATTGCAGTTTTCTTAATGTCTTCCTCCAGAATCGAGATTTGTTGATAGGCACGAATTAAGTCAATCGTAGAAAAAATTGTTCTGTTGGCGAACGTAGCAGTACAGTCTTGAATGTGTGGAATGGGGAAGCGATCGGGTACGGTGATTGCGTTCAAACGACGATAATCGCCACATGGTCTCCATTCCGTGTTGTTTCTGCGAACCATGTGTAGAAGGCTAGCCATTCACTGTCGGAGCGTCGACAGATACCAGTTTCTATACGAAATTCAGCTTTTGCAGCTCGTAGTTTATCACCGATCAATCGACGAGGGCATTCGAATACTGGAGGACCGTTCGTGGTTATATGGTTAGCGGTTTTTGATGCCTTTAACTCACTATCAATGGATGGCTTTGTAACATCGATGAATTCTTGGAGTTATTCTGCGTACATTGCGGATTTGTCGATTGTTGAAATACCAAACGAATGTGTCGTTGTGATATTTGCTGATGTTGCAACTTTAGTGAGCGAATCGATAAGCCTTTTGTTTTGGAGGTCGAAAATTATGCCGAAGTGCTTTAAAAAATCAGCACCGATGATAGCTTTCTTAATATCAGCGACAATGCAGAATAGATTTTGGAATCAAAATCCACCACCCATAACCAAGCAGCGCAGCCGACTGCGCAGCACACACCGCACACAGTCATTAAAGTACGACGGTATCTGATGCCACTATATGATATTTATAAAATGTATAAGGGCCTTGCGGCCGAACCTGGGGCCCGATCACTACCAAATTTTAGAAAAAGTATTGTTTATTGGGTATACACATGTGTGTAAAATCGGGTTAATTTTTTTTAAAAGTTTTTATCGGGGTTTGATAATTCCGATACCTCGAAATTAACTAGGAAGATGGATGGTATCGGAATTATCAAACCCCCATAAAAACTTTTCAAAAAAATTAACCCGATTTTCTTCAAATTTTATACACATGTGTATCTATCTCCGATGGACACATTTTTTTTCTAAAGTTTTAGGAGTGAACGGGGGACGCCCATGTAAATTTTTTAAAACTTAGCCCAATTTTATTCATATTTTAAACACATGTGAACCTCCGATGGACAAAACGTTTTGTACAATTTTTACAGCGATTGGACTCGGGTTGTACCGGGTAAATTAAAATCCCTGAGCCCTGAGGGCCGTGTGGTGCCTATGAAATTTTTTTAAAAATTCTTCAAATTTTAAATACATGTGCACTGTGCACGAGTGTTTGTTTGAATACTCGAACGGTTACGTCATGGCGATCAGATGAAGATTTGCCTGGTCATAACATTTTTTTTATTTCATCCCACTATGGGTTGCAGGTGAATGTTATAAATAAATCTGGCCTGCCGTATACGCGAACACATGTTTTGCTGGATTGAAGCGGATGAAACGTAAATGCTTGCTTTCTATCTTGGCGTACATATCTACATTTGTGGATTAGTTTGTTTGATATTGATTTGGTAGCCATCATCTCCTTCCAAAAAAATTAACGGATATTGTTACGCGTCATATGACCGATGTGAATCATGTCTGACTTGAATATTATTGCTTATACGCATAACTCTGTTCAAAAAATCTCCTAACATAACTGCTGCAACTTCATTGAGCGTTAGAGCATTGAATCTGCATGTATGCTCCCAAAGGAACCTAATTTCCTTTATTACAATCATATAATTGTACCTAATCATTCTGATGCATGTTTAAATAATCTAATGACTGAATTTTTTTTCGACCAAAAATGTTTTCAATATGATTATACTCGCATCAAAAAATCACTTGTTCCTCTTCATCACCCAAAAAATAAATTTCTAAAAATTTAAGATCTTCATTTGGTAATGGATATAAACCACCGATCTTATGATCCACTTGTCCTTGTATTTTAAATGTGGAATCAAAATTCCGACTTCAGCATCAGTGTTCATCAGATGTCATTTGGAAGCACGAATTAACTTTTATTATCCTTTTTAGAAAAAACTTGGATTCCACACGATCACCCAATAACTATGTTTTGAATGGACCCGGCGCTGAGTTTAGTGGGGGCAGCACAACTTTTCCGGAACAACAGCACATTCCGACTGGCTGATTTTTAAATTCTCTATATTAACTTTGCTTGCCCGTCGCACGTCTGTCTTTCGGTCGGTCGGTTTGTCGTGAAATCTTGCGATCAATTTTTTACCCAAAGCCCAATTTTATGAAAATTTTGCATACATGCGTATTTCCATAGACAACACTTTCTATTAAAATTTGGGGCCCCTCGGGCTAAAGGACCGAGGGCTGCCCATATAAATTTTTTAAAAATTAACCAGATTTTCTTTAAGCTTAAACACATGTGTATCTCCGATGGACAACACTTTTCGTAAAAATTTTGGACACCACAGGCCCCGGGGTCGTGAGGCTCCATAAACATTTTTCAAAGAAATTAACCCGTTATTTCCCCGTCATTCAATTGCTTAAGAATTAGATCATCAACAAACTGCCGCATGCAAAACAAACGACAGTTATGTTTCACCAAGTTCTTTAGCTGCGTTGTTGAGGACGGGATTAACGGACACTACACACGGCACGGCGGCGTATAAGAGACAATACTGCAATATTGTTCCTTTTGTAGGGATCTTCTGAACTTTTCTCTGGATTCTGTAATTTCCCTTGTCGCTTGTAACACTACCTTTGATTTAGTACACCGACCATCTGCAGATTCCCATTGCCTTACCAATAGTCCATCTTTGAATCTCAATAACTGCCATTGAACCCAGTAACGTTTTACTGTAGAACTTTCTGTTGCAATTTCTTGCCACTGCGGTCTTTCTCCTTGCTCCATCCATCGATTGAATCATCCTGCTCTTGGTCTTCCCTTAGGTGCTTTCTTGTCAAATAATACTTCATCTCTGGACCGTGATTCGTGAAACAACTGAGCATTAAGGGTTTTCCTGTCTTCTAATGCAATTTTACTGGGGGACATAACACTTCCTGAATGTCTCACCATTGTGATTTCTGGTAATTCTGAGCGGAACTTCTATATTACGCCATCTTAACACTTGCTTCCTTATCTTACTTTATTATCCTTTTTAGAAAAAACTTGGAATCCACACGATCACCCAATAACTATGTTTTGAATGGATCCGGCGCTGAGTTTAGTGGGGGCAGCACAACTTTTCCGGAGCTTGCCCGTCGCACGTCTGTCTGTCGGTCGGTCGGTTTGTCGTGAAATCTTGCGATCAATTTTTAACCCAAAGCCCAATTTTATGAAAATTTTGCATACATGTGTATTTCCGGAGACAACACTTTCTATTAAAATTTGGGGCCCCTCGGGCTACAGGACCGAGGGCTGCCAATATACAATTTTTAAAAATTAACCCGATTTTCTTTAAGCTTAAACACATGTGTATCTCCGATGGACAACACTTTTCGTAAAAATTTTGGACACCACAGGCCCCGGGGTCGTGAGGCTCCATAAACATTTTTCAAAGAAATTAACCCGTTATTTCCCCGTCATTCAATTGCTTAAGAATTAGATCATCAACAAACTGCCGCATGCATTAATTGCGATTCAAATTGGCGTCGGCCTTTTTATTATTGGCGTCTCGCAAGTGTATATATTTTTCGACTCTCAGTTTTGCTGGATTAAAGCGGATGAAACGTAAGTGCTTGCTTTCTATCTTGGCGTACATATCTACATTTGTGGATTAGTTTGTTTGATATTGATTTGGTAGCCATCATCTCCTTCCAAAAAAATTAACGGATATTGTTACGCGTCATATGACCGATGTGAATCATGTCTGACTTGAATATTATTGCTTATACGCATAACTCTGTTCAAAAAATCTCCTAACATAACTGCTGCAACTTCATTGAGCGTTAGAGCATTGAATCTGCATGTATGCTCCCAAAGGAACCTAATTTCCTTTATTACAATCATATAATTGTACCTAATCATTCTGATGCATGTTTAAATAATCTAATGACTGAATTTTTTTTCGACCAAAAATGTTTTCAATATGATTATACTCGCATCAAAAAATCACTTGTTCCTCTTCATCACCCAAAAAATAAATTTCTAAAAATTTAAGATCTTCATTTGGTAATGGATATAAACCACCGATCTTATGATCCACTTGTCCTTGTATTTTAAATGTGGAATCAAAATTCCGACTTCAGCATCAGTGTTCATCAGATGTCATTTGGAAGCACGAATTAACTTTTATTATCCTTTTTAGAAAAAACTTGGATTCCACACGATCACCCAATAACTATGTTTTGAATGGACCCGGCGCTGAGATTCTCAAGTGGTACAAAAGTTGTTCGGGAGGAGTCGATCCTACGATGATGTCATCGATATACGCGTAAACGAAATCTAAATCTTTCATAACTTCGTGCATGAACCGTTGGAATCTTTGACAGGCGTTGCACAAACTGAACTGCATACGAGTGAATTCGTAGAGTCCGAACGGTGTAGTGATTGCAGTTTTCTTAATGTCTTCCTCCAGAATCGAGATTTGTTGATAGGCACGAATTAAGTCAATCGTAGAAAAAATTGTTCTGTTGGCGAACGTAGCAGTACAGTCTTGAATGTGTGGAATGGGGAAGCGATCGGGTACGGTGATTGCGTTCAAACGACGATAATCGCCACATGGTCTCCATTCCGTGTTGTTTCTGCGAACCATGTGTAGAAGGCTAGCCATTCACTGTCGGAGCGTCGACAGATACCAGTTTCTATACGAAATTCAGCTTTTGCAGCTCGTAGTTTATCACCGATCAATCGACGAGGGCATTCGAATACTGGAGGACCGTTCGTGGTTATATGGTTAGCGGTTTTTGATGCCTTTAACTCACTATCAATGGATGGCTTTGTAACATCGATGAATTCTTGGAGTTATTCTGCGTACATTGCGGATTTGTCGATTGTTGAAATACCAAACGAATGTGTCGTTGTGATATTTGCTGATGTTGCAACTTTAGTGAGCGAATCGATAAGCCTTTTGTTTTGGAGGTCGAAAATTATGCCGAAGTGCTTTAAAAAATCAGCACCGATGATAGCTTTCTTAATATCAGCGACAATGCAGAATAGATTTTGGAATCAAAATCCACCACCCATAACCAAGCAGCGCAGCCGACTGCGCAGCACACACCGCACACAGTCATTAAAGTACGACGGTATCTGATGCCACTATATGATATTTATAAAATGTATAAGGGCCTTGCGGCCGAACCTGGGGCCCGATCACTACCAAATTTTAGAAAAAGTATTGTTTATTGGGTATACACATGTGTGTAAAATCGGGTTAATTTTTTTTAAAAGTTTTTATCGGGGTTTGATAATTCCGATACCTCGAAATTAACTAGGAAGATGGATGGTATCGGAATTATCAAACCCCCATAAAAACTTTTCAAAAAAATTAACCCGATTTTCTTCAAATTTTATACACATGTGTATCTATCTCCGATGGACACATTTTTTTTCTAAAGTTTTAGGAGTGAACGGGGGACGCCCATGTAAATTTTTTAAAACTTAGCCCAATTTTATTCATATTTTAAACACATGTGAACCTCCGATGGACAAAACGTTTTGTACAATTTTTACAGCGATTGGACTCGGGTTGTACCGGGTAAATTAAAATCCCTGAGCCCTGAGGGCCGTGTGGTGCCTATGAAATTTTTTTAAAAATTCTTCAAATTTTAAATACATGTGCACTGTGCACGAGTGTTTGTTTGAATACTCGAACGGTTACGTCATGGCGATCAGATGAAGATTTGCCTGGTCATAACATTTTTTTTATTTCATCCCACTATGGGTTGCAGGTGAATGTTATAAATAAATCTGGCCTGCCGTATACGCGAACACATGTTTTGCTGGATTGAAGCGGATGAAACGTAAATGCTTGCTTTCTATCTTGGCGTACATATCTACATTTGTGGATTAGTTTGTTTGATATTGATTTGGTAGCCATCATCTCCTTCCAAAAAAATTAACGGATATTGTTACGCGTCATATGACCGATGTGAATCATGTCTGACTTGAATATTATTGCTTATACGCATAACTCTGTTCAAAAAATCTCCTAACATAACTGCTGCAACTTCATTGAGCGTTAGAGCATTGAATCTGCATGTATGCTCCCAAAGGAACCTAATTTCCTTTATTACAATCATATAATTGTACCTAATCATTCTGATGTTTAAATAATCTAATGACTGAATTTTTTTTCGACCAAAAATGTTTTCAATATGATTATACTCGCATCAAAAAATCACTTGTTCCTCTTCATCACCCAAAAAATAAATTTCTAAAAATTTAAGATCTTCATTTGGTAATGGATATAAACCACCGATCTTATGATCCACTTGTCCTTGTATTTTAAATGTGGAATCAAATTCCGACTTCAGCATCAGTGTTCATCAGATGTCATTTGGAAGCACGAATTAACTTTTATTATCCTTTTTAGAAACAACTTGGATTCCACACGATCACCCAATAACTATGTTTTGAATGGACCCGGCGCTGAGTTTAGTGGGGGCAGCACAACTTTTCCGGAACAACAGCACATTCCGACTGGCTGATTTTTAAATTCTCTATATTAACTTTGCTTGCACGTCGCACGTCTGTCTTTCGGTCGGTCGGTTTGTCGTGGAATCTTGCGATCAATTTTTTACCCAAAGCCCAATTTTATGAAAATTTTGCATACATGTGTATTTCCATAGACAACACTTTCTATTAAAATTTGGGGCCCCTCGGGCTAAAGGACCGAGGGCTGCCCATATAAATTTTTTAAAAATTAACCAGATTTTCTTTAAGCTTAAACACATGTGTATCTCCGATGGACAACACTTTTCGTAAAAATTTTGGACACCACAGGCCCCGGGGTCGTGAGGCTCCATAAACATTTTTCAAAGAAATTAACCCGTTATTTCCCCGTCATTCAATTGCTTAAGAATTAGATCATCAACAAACTGCCGCATGCAAAACAAACGACAGTTATGTTTCACCAAGTTCTTTAGCTGCGTTGTTGAGGACGGGATTAACGGACACTACACACGGCACGGCGGCGTATAAGAGACAATACTGCAATATTGTTCCTTTTGTAGGGATCTTCTGAACTTTTCTCTGGATTCTGTAATTTCCCTTGTCGCTTGTAACACTACCTTTGATTTAGTACACCGACCATCTGCAGATTCCCATTGCCTTACCAATAGTCCATCTTTGAATCTCAATAACTGCCATTGAACCCAGTAACGTTTTACTGTAGAACTTTCTGTTGCAATTTCTTGCCACTGCGGTCTTTCTCCTTGCTCCATCCATCGATTGAATCATCCTGCTCTTGGTCTTCCCTTAGGTGCTTTCTTGTCAAATAATACTTCATCTCTGGACCGTGATTCGTGAAACAACTGAGCATTAAGGGTTTTCCTGTCTTCTAATGCAATTTTACTGGGGGACATAACACTTCCTGAATGTCTCACCATTGTGATTTCTGGTAATTCTGAGCGGAACTTCTATATTACGCCATCTTAACACTTGCTTCCTTATCTTACTTTATTATCCTTTTTAGAAAAAACTTGGAATCCACACGATCACCCAATAACTATGTTTTGAATGGATCCGGCGCTGAGTTTAGTGGGGGCAGCACAACTTTTCCGGAGCTTGCCCGTCGCACGTCTGTCTGTCGGTCGGTCGGTTTGTCGTGAAATCTTGCGATCAATTTTTAACCCAAAGCCCAATTTTATGAAAATTTTGCATACATGTGTATTTCCGGAGACAACACTTTCTATTAAAATTTGGGGCCCCTCGGGCTACAGGACCGAGGGCTGCCAATATACAATTTTTAAAAATTAACCCGATTTTCTTTAAGCTTAAACACATGTGTATCTCCGATGGACAACACTTTTCGTAAAAATTTTGGACACCACAGGCCCCGGGGTCGTGAGGCTCCATAAACATTTTTCAAAGAAATTAACCCGTTATTTCCCCGTCATTCAATTGCTTAAGAATTAGATCATCAACAAACTGCCGCATGCATTAATTGCGATTCAAATTGGCGTCGGCCTTTTTATTATTGGCGTCTCGCAAGTGTATATATTTTTCGACTCTCAGTTTTGCTGGATTGAAGCGGATGAAACGTAAGTGCTTGCTTTCTATCTTGGCGTACATATCTACATTTGTGGATTAGTTTGTTTGATATTGATTTGGTAGCCATCATCTCCTTCCAAAAAAATTAACGGATATTGTTACGCGTCATATGATCGATGTGAATCATGTCTGACTTGAATATTATTGCTTATACGTATAACTCTGTTCAAAAAATCTCCTAACATAACTGCTGCAACTTCATTAAGCTTTAGAGCATTGAATCTGCATGTGTGCTCCCAAATGAACTTTATTTCCTTTATTACAATCATATAATTGTACCTAATCATTCTGATGCATGTTTAAATAATCTAATGACTGAATTTTTTTTCGACCAGAAATGTTTTCAAAATGACTCGCATCAAAAAATCACTTGTTCCTCTTCATCACCCAAAAAAATAATTTCTAAAAATTTAAGATCTTCATTTGGTAATGGATATAAACCACCGATCTTATGATCCACTTGTCCTTGTATTTTAAATGTGGAATCATCAGATGTCATTTGGAAGCACGAATTAACTTTTATTATCCTTTTTAGAAAAAACTTGGAATCCACACGATCACCCAATAACTATGTTTTGAATGGATCCGGCGCTGAGTTTAGTGGGGGCAGCACAACTTTTCCGGAACAACAGCACATTCCGACTGGCTGATTTTTAAATTCTCTATATTAACTTTGCTTGCCCGTCGCACGTCTGTCTTTCGGTCGGTCGGTTTGTCGTGAAATCTTGCGATCAATTTTTTACCCAAAGCCCAATTTTATGAAAATTTGGCATGCATGTGTATTTACGGAGACTTTCTATTTCTTTCTATCACTTTCTATTAAGATTTGGGGCCCCTCGGGCTACCAGATTTTCTTTAAGCTTAAACACATGTGTATCTCCGATGGACAACACTTTTCGTAAAAATTTTGGACACCACAGGCCCCGGGGTCGTGAGGCTCCATAAACATTTTTCAAAAAAATTAACCCGTTATTTCCCCGTCATTCAATTGCTTAAGAATTAGATCATCAACAAACTGCCGCATGCAAAACAAACGACAGTTATGTTTCACCAAGTTCTTTAGCTGCGTTGTTGAGGACGGGATTAACGGACACTACACACGGCACGGCGGCGTATAAGAGACAATACTGCAATATTGTTCCTTTTGTAGGGATCTTCTGAACTTTTCTCTGGATTCTGTAATTTCCCTTGTCGCTTGTAACACTACCTTTGATTTAGTACACCGACTATCTGCAGATTCCCATTGCCTTACCAATAGTCCATCTTTGAATCTCAATAACTGCCATTGAACCCAGTAACGTTTTACTGTAGAACTTTCTGTTGCAATTTCTTGCCACTGCGGTCTTTCTCCTTGCTCCATCCATCGATTGAATCATCCTGCTCTTGGTCTTCCCTTAGGTGCTTTCTTGTCAAATAATACTTCATCTCTGGACCGTGATTCGTGAAACAACTGAGCATTAAGGGTTTTCCTGTCTTCTAATGCAATTTTACTGGGGGACATAACACTTCCTGAATGTCTCACCATTGTGATTTCTGGTAATTCTGAGCGGAACTTCTATATTACGCCATCTTAACACTTGCTTCCTTATCTTACTTTATTATCCTTTTTAGAAAAAACTTGGAATCCACACGATCACCCAATAACTATGTTTTGAATGGATCCGGCGCTGAGTTTAGTGGGGGCAGCACAACTTTTCCGGAGCTTGCCCGTCGCACGTCTGTCTGTCGGTCGGTCGGTTTGTCGTGAAATCTTGCGATCAATTTTTAACCCAAAGCCCAATTTTATGAAAATTTTGCATACATGTGTATTTCCGGAGACAACACTTTCTATTAAAATTTGGGGCCCCTCGGGCTACAGGACCGAGGGCTGCCAATATACAATTTTTAAAAATTAACCCGATTTTCTTTAAGCTTAAACACATGTGTATCTCCGATGGACAACACTTTTCGTAAACATTTTGGACACCACAGGCCCCGGGGTCGTGAGGCTCCATAAACATTTTTCAAAGAAATTAACCCGTTATTTCCCCGTCATTCAATTGCTTAAGAATTAGATCATCAACAAACTGCCGCATGCATTAATTGTGATTCAAATTGGCGTCGGCCTTTTTATTATTGGCGTCTCGCAAGTGTATATATTTTTCGACTCTCAGTTTTGCTGGATTGAAGCGGATGAAACGTAAGTGCTTGCTTTCTATCTTGGCGTACATATCTACATTTGTGGATTAGTTTGTTTGATATTGATTTGGTAGCCATCATCTCCTTCCAAAAAAATTAACGGATATTGTTACGCGTCATATGATCGATGTGAATCATGTCTGACTTGAATATTATTGCTTATACGTATAACTCTGTTCAAAAAATCTCCTAACATAACTGCTGCAACTTCATTAAGCTTTAGAGCATTGAATCTGCATGTGTGCTCCCAAATGAACTTTATTTCCTTTATTACAATCATATAATTGTACCTAATCATTCTGATGCATGTTTAAATAATCTAATGACTGAATTTTTTTTCGACCAGAAATGTTTTCAAAATGACTCGCATCAAAAAATCACTTGTTCCTCTTCATCACCCAAAAAAATAATTTCTAAAAATTTAAGATCTTCATTTGGTAATGGATATAAACCACCGATCTTATGATCCACTTGTCCTTGTATTTTAAATGTGGAATCATCAGATGTCATTTGGAAGCACGAATTAACTTTTATTATCCTTTTTAGAAAAAACTTGGAATCCACACGATCACCCAATAACTATGTTTTGAATGGATCCGGCGCTGAGTTTAGTGGGGGCAGCACAACTTTTCCGGAACAACAGCACATTCCGACTGGCTGATTTTTAAATTCTCTATATTAACTTTGCTTGCCCGTCGCACGTCTGTCTTTCGGTCGGTCGGTTTGTCGTGAAATCTTGCGATCAATTTTTTACCCAAAGCCCAATTTTATGAAAATTTTGCATACATGTGTATTTACGGAGACTTTCTATTTCTTTCTATCCATCGAAGTACTATTGAATCATCCTGCTCTTGGTCTTCCCTTAGGTGCTTTCTTGTCAAATAATACTTCATCTCTGGACCGTGATTCGTGAAACAACTGAGCATTAAGGGTTTTCCTGTCTTCTAATGCAATTTAACTGGGGGACATAACACTTCCTGAATGTCTCTTCAGTGTGATTTCTGGTAATTCTGAGCGGAACTTCTATATTACGCCATCTTAACACTTGCTTCCTCAAATAAAGTGACATCTGGTGCGTCATCATAAAGTACAGACTAAATATGCATGCATCTTCGACACGAGCAACAATAAACCGATATCAAAACCTTAAACTTCCAAACTCGACTGCAAGAAAACGTTCACCCTTAAGTGCTGCAGCTTCTCCTGTAGCTGTCCTTAACTTGTAGTGATGCACTCTGTTTACTTGCTCTCCAGACACCATTTCAGGAATCACAGTTGAGGTTCCTGTGTATAAAATAAAATCGCAAGGTCTGCTCTCCAATACGCCTTTAACAACCAGACTGTTGCAATTCCTTCTAAGATTTGTACTGCGTATTGTGACGGTCAGCAATCAGCAGAAATAGGGGGAATAACACAGAATGCTCTAGAATTGCATGTGGCCGTAACTATCTCTGACTGGTGGAAGTGCGATCAAACCTCCACGTGGTGGCCGCTGGTAATTTTCCTCCAATGCAGGAAAAGATGAATGATCGGGCTAGTCCCTTCAAAGTAAGATTGGCGCGAGGCCAATAACTTCACCTGTAAAAAATTATTATTACGGAATCCAAAATCAGCCTCGGATACATTGATGAACGACGACGACCACGGCAACGAAAACGGCTAAACGATTTAAGAATTTTCTCATGGAACGTACGCTCACTGTATAGAGCTCGAGCTGCACAGCAGCTAGCCGACACCCTGTCCAAATATAATGCTGACTTAACAGCAATTCAGGAGATGCGGTGGACAGGGAATGGTGCCTTACAAAAATCAGAATATGACATATATGTGGGATGCAAAGCAACGACCACAACAGCAACAACAACACATAACACTGGATAGCCAAGCTGATTAGCTAAATTACAGTTGTTGCTAAAATAATTACATATTACATAATAAAGAAAGAAACACTTGCTGTTGAGATCTAAGCGAGTTAAGACGTTCTAGTGTTTTATTTGTTCCGTTTTCCTACATGGGGGCTCAACCGGGATTTCTGATACATGATTGAAAAACAAGAGTACTTTAAAAAAGCGGTAGAAGAGATTTTTTTTATAATTTAGTATAATTGTAATTACAATGGGTGGCAAAAAGAACAAGCGGAATAATCAGGAATGTCATGAAAATATCCCAAAAGAAACGGTGCAAAATTATTCGCAATATTTGGTTGACGAATTTTACAACAAAATGGCAGAAAATTTTTCTAATAGACAGCATGAATTTTAGTCAAAACAGCACTACCAAAAATATGGAAACAGCATTCACTCAACAAAATGCAAGTGATTTAATTAAAAAAGAGCTAGAATTAAAAAATCGTGAGATCGAACTCTTAAAAAGAGAAAACGCAATTTTGAAAATGGAGGCGACACCAATATCATCGACGCTACAAAAACAATCGGCATTTTTATTTAAAGATTTAGAAGATTCTTTGAATACATTCAGTGGAGATGACGCCTATTCAATTCACAAATTTTTGGCGGACATTGAGGAAGCTGCATTTTGTGCTGGTTGGAACGAATTGCAAAAAATTATATATACAAAACGATTACTAACGGGAACAGCGAAAAACTGTTTGCGAATTGCAACCAAAGTAGACATATTTGAGAAGTTAGCAGAACATCTGCGTAAAGAGTTCAACACACCAAAAATTAGTGCAAAAGTTCACAAAATGTTAGAAGACAGAAAAAAACAATCAGAAGAATCGTATAAAAGTTATTTGATTACCTTACAAGAAATTGCCCTTGGTGGTAGTGTTGAAGACGCATCAATTTTTCAATATTGTATTGATGGCATTTCTGACTCTGCACATAACAAAGCCATACTGTACGGTGCAAAAGATATGGACGATTTCAAGACTAAGTTAGCATTGTATGAGGAAATTAAGCAAAAAGCGAAATACGAAAACAAAATATTCAGTTTTACTCATAAAAGCAACTATGGGAAGAGCAGAAACAGCCGAATCGAAAAAAGATTTTATGGGTGTGGAGAAACAAATCACGAACAAAAAATGTGTCCACACAAAGATAAGGGACCGAAGTGTTACCGCTGCAACGAGTTTGGGCATACAGCTCTCAAATGTACCAAAACCAAAAAACAACAAAATTCTCTATTGGTTCAAGAACAACACATAAACCAAACTGACCAGGTGGAAATAGGGATCAACGGGAAAACATGTTGGGCATTGGTGGACAATGGTAGCGACCTGAATTTAATCAAACATTCGTACTATAGAAGTCTAAATTTACCATCGTTTGAGAAGGTAACAACTGAGTTTAATGGTGCTGGTTCAAAGGGCCTTAAGACAGAAGGACGGCTTTACACTGAAGTTGAAGTAAACGGCGAAAACTATCAAACATTTCTGCACATAGTTGCAGATGATATAATCCCAGTTAATTTTCTAGTGGGAAAAGAATTAATACGTCAAACGATCCTCCTAGTAAACCCGAAAGCTGTTTTTATAAAAAAGTATAATCCATCACTGCTCGAAAATTATTGCCTGACAATAGAAGAAAATAATCAAAATGAAGTAAATTTGGAAAACATACACGATCAACGCTTGGTAGATGAAATTCTAAAGATGGTGCAGATGTATCAACCAAGGACTTTTAGCGAGGTAAGAGATGATATTACAGATATTAAAATGAATATCATTTTAGAAAACGAGAAGCCTATTTACCAACGACCTCGAAGACTTTCACCATCTGAAGCAGAACTTGTACGCAAACAGATTGATAATTGGTTGGAAGAGGGTATAATTCGTCCGAGTTCGTCCGCTTTTGGTAGTCCTATTGTTCTGGCTAACAAAAAGAATGGAGAAAAACGTCTGTGTATTGACTACCGAAAATTGAATAAGGGAGTTAAGATGAAATCGGCAGAAAACCCTGCATTAGCTGGAATAATTGAGCATTAATTAATTAATTAATTGAAATAGCCGAAATATTTTGTGCAAATCGAGACGAGTTGAGACAAGCAGCGAGTGGCTCTATAGCAAAAATACAGGAGGAAAACCGGAAGTGCTATAACTTGAGACGACGGAACGCACCAAAATATCAAGCAGGTGAACTGGTAGCCATCAAGCGTACACAATTTGGGTCACATAAACTTCAACAAAAATACATTGGCCCATATGAGGTTACGAAAGTTAGAGCGAATAATCGTTTTGATGTAAGAAGAGTAGGTGACAATGAGGGACCAAGGGTTACATCGACCTCCGCAGAATTTATGAAACCATGGTTTACCATTTTTTCTGTGAATTCTGACGTTAGTGAAGACGATGAAGAATTAGATGCCGAAAGGAATAGTCCATCCGGGTCGAATGTACATGCAGGACGGCCGTGTGGGATGCAAAGCAACGACCACAACAGCAACAACAACACATAACACTGGATAGCCAAGCTGATTAGCTAAATTACAGTTGTTGCTAAAATAATTACATATTACATAATAAAGAAAGAAACACTTGCTGTTGAGATCTAAGCTAGTTAAGACGTTCTAGTGTTTTATTTGTTCCGTTTTCCTACATTTATTACAGCTGTCATGCAAGACATCATGTTCTCGGGGTGGGGTTTCTAGTCAGCAAAAGAATGAAACCCGCCACCTGGGTATCTACCGATGGAGCCACTCGCAACCAGATAGACCACGTGTTGATAGACCGCCGCCACAACCCGAACCTGATGACGGTACGAAAGTACCGAGGTGCCAACGTCGACTCGGACCACTATCTTGTTGGTATGGTGCTCCGAGCGCGGATTGCATCATCACGGAAGACTGCACCCGCGAATCAGATTCGAGTCAACACGGCTGCCCTTCGCAATGAAGAGACCAGAAACAACTACGGTCAAGCGATAGGACCGTATAGGGAGAAGGAAGAGAAATGGACACGCCTTAAAAATACTGTCATTATTACTGCTTACTCCATCTTAGGCAGTAGTCGTAGAGATCGAAACGACTGCTTCGATGACGAATGTAAGCTAGCGACTGAACGTAAGAATGTTGCGTACCGAGCAACGCAACAATCTCATAGAACGCGGGCACGCGAAAATGAATATAAAGAGCTCAGAAGATATGAAAAATAGTTCACCGGCGAAAGAAAGCAGCCTGGGATAAGAATCTCGTCCGTGAACTGGAACAGTACAGAGAGCAAGGACCGCACCAGGCGCGGAAGTTCTACCAAAGGGTCCGCGGTATGACGCAATATACACCGCATTGCACATACTGCAAGGACAAAGAGGGTAATCTGATCACCGATCTTAAAGGCATCTTAGAGCGATGGGAAGAGCACTTTCATGAGTTGCTAAATGGCCAGCTAACAGAGGAATTGAAGGTTCCATCAATGACCGAAGACCACACTATGCTGCCGCCACCAAGCATAGTCGAAGTTAGCAGAGCGATAAATCGGCTCAAAAATAATAAGGCACCGGGATCTGATGGGATCCCAGCGGAACTGATAAAAATAGGAGGCCCCACATTACACCAAGCAATTCATGAAATAATAGTGCAAGTATGGGAAGAAGAAGTTATGCCAGAAGACTGGTGAAGAGGCATCCTGTGCCCCATACATAAGAATGGAGATATCACAAAATGCAGCAACTATCGTGGTATAACGTTGTTGAGTACCGCGTATAAGATTTTCTCCTCTATCCTTCAAGAGAGGATAGCCCCATACGCTATAGTCATCATTGGTCCATACCAATGTGGCTTCACCCCAGGCAAATCAACAACTGATCAGATTTTCACCCTAAGGCAGGTGATGTAAAAAT
The DNA here is from genome assembly GCA_947095585.1 of Nephrocerus scutellatus. Taxonomy (NCBI): domain Eukaryota; kingdom Metazoa; phylum Arthropoda; class Insecta; order Diptera; family Pipunculidae; genus Nephrocerus; species Nephrocerus scutellatus. Next base: position 73,897,178 of record OX352761.1, on the reverse strand, counting down.
GTCTAAAGTTTCAAAACTCACTACACCACCTTTTATAGACTTTAAAGCCGCCTATGATAGCATAGCCAGAGTAGAACTTTATAAAGCCATGAGAGAATTCGGCATCCCAAATAAACTGACCATGACCAATGTTATAAGCCAAGTAACAATATCCGGATCACTATCAATCCCATTCAACATCTACAACGGGCTCCGACAAGGGGATGGACTGGCCTGCGTCCTCTTCAACCTGGCGTTGGAGAAAGTGATCCGAGACTCTGACGTAACGGCGAGAGGAACAATCCTCTTTAAGTGCATTCAGATACTGGCTTACGCAGACGATATTGACATCGTTGGTAGAAACCAAAGAGCTGTACAGGAAGCTTCATCCAGATAGAGCAGGCGGCACGAAATCTGGGGCTGCACATAAATGAGAGCAAAACAGTGTACATGGTGGCCACGTCTGCGAGTAGAAGATCCAATATTGGTCCCTCAATTCAGATAGTGTAGCGCGAATTTGAAGTAGTGCAATCCTTTAACTATCTCGGGTCAACTATAGCAACCGATAACAACATGGAACCAGAAATACCGTATGTGAGGAAGGAAGATTCCGGAGACTCTATAATGATGAGATCTACGAGCGTTACCGTGATGTCGACATCGTGAAGAAAATTAAGCTCAGTAGGCTCCGGTTGGCAGGACACCTAGCTCGCATGAGCGAAGAGGATGATGAATTTTGAATACACACATACAAATTTTATGAAAAAAGTACCCGATTTTCTTCAAATTTTATACGCCTGTATCTCCGATGGACAACAATTTTTGTAAAAATTTGCAAGTGAAATGGTCCCGGGGTCGGGGGAGCTCTCTAACAAGAAGTTTAAAAAATTTACCCGATTTTATTTAAACTGCACATTGTGTATTCCCGATTAGAGAATTTACACGAAAAATTTCAATTTTTGTGGGTTGTTTTTTTAAGCGTGGTATTTGCCTTTCCAATATTGGTATATGTTAGTTTGTCATGATCCACGTGAAAGATATCTTGATATTTAGAACATATTGCTTCTATTTCTTTTTTTTATTCACTATTTAATGTTTCAAAATTTATTTCGTTCCGTATCTTATTAACTCGGGTGTTTACTGATTTATCTGTCTGGTGTTAGCGTATGATATAGTGTTCCGAAGCGGGTAAGAATAAAGGCTCAGCCCATTTAAGAGCTACTGTGGTTTCACGTGCATTCAGGATTCTAATGGGTATTTTACCATTTATGGGCGTTGATAGTGATCCTGCCATGAAAAAATCTCTACCCAATTCTTGTGGGTGAAATACTTGAGCTTCGATGTGGTCTGTGCTTGGGAAATAGGTTGCTTCGCACCTGGGTACTAGCAAGACAGTATTTATGTATATGCTGCTGTGAGCATATTGGTCGATGAATTTTATAACTACCCTCTGTGAGTTTTAATAAGAATTCAATTATGGCGTTATACTCTACTAGGAAGTTTGCTTCGATAATTCCTTCTACTGGAATCGGAAAAGAATCGGGTACTACTTGATGAGTTTTTCAATGTGTAAATCAATATAACACGTTCCTTTAGTTTGGAGATATCTGTAAATATCTGATTATTTTTGCTTATGGTACCTTCTTTAATGATACAAATTGAAGATCCTGTGCCCAGTAAAAATCTTGTATTCTGGTCACTGTTTTGTCTCATTTCTACGTAGATGCCGTTTGTTGTTCCACGGTACAATTAGTTTTTGCCTCATGTGGAGTTATTATATTCCCCCCGATAGTCGGCTTCCCCTCGATGGGTTGCTCGTTTCCCATTGCTAGTACTCTGTCATCTCTAGTTTGATTGTTTCTAAATGGATTTTTATTTTGTCTGGCTTGGTTATGGTTTATTTGATTCTGATTGGTCTATTGTTAGTATTGAAGTTGTTGTTGTTATTGAAGTTTTTCTGTCTGTACCTATTGTTGTAGTTGCTCCGGTGCTGATTTGTTGTATAAATCTAGTCCTATTGTTATTTCTTTGATTGTTTCTGTTTTGGGAGCCTCGCTCATTTAGGTACGAGAGTCTTCCCTGATTTTGGTTATTACTATTTTTAAGCCATCGTTCGTTATTATACGCGAATCTTTCCTGGTTTGAAAATATTGATTGGCCTAAATTATTAGTGGTCTATCCTTGAGTGTATCTGTTATCAATGTATCTATTGTCGATGTATCTAATAGGGTTCGTGGTGGAGCTAGAACTTTGATCTAATTCTAGCAAATGTTGTATTGCGTCCTTTAATTTCGTATTCGGGCGCTGTCAAACACTATCTTTAGTCTATCGTTTACTTCGTTTTTTAGGAATGCTAAACCGCGTCTATCGTTTGCTACCGTAACTGTTTCGCGTGTTGTTTCGCCGTGGCAAACTACTTCGAGTTCCGTCATTCGCGATATTAGGTTTTCTATATTAGTCACGAACTCGTGAATTTGGCGATTTCCCAGATAAGTACAACTAATCGGGTTTGTATTGACTCAATCGTTTCTTTAGGTCCGCAATTTTCTATTAAAGTGTTTTTTAGCGATGCGAAGTCATCTGGCTTTAGATTACCAAACTCTGTGAGGGCTTTTCCTTGAATCTTGCATTTTAAAAGGAATTTTACTAAGGTTGGTTTAGACTCTTCGTTAAGAGTGTCATGGTAAAACTCTACGTTGTTTATAAAATCGCGGATGTGTTCGGCTCTTTTCCTATCCCCTTCACAATTGAGGGTTGGCAACTTTTGCCCTAGGCTAAAATTGAAAGAATCTGCCATTTTGATAGGGACTGTTTGTAGACTATCGCTAACTATTGATTCTGACTGTTTTAAAATTTCCGCGGTTGCTATTAAGTGTTTTAAATTAACTTATTCTAACTCTGAGCAGGTATATTGATTTATTTTTGAATGTTGTTCACAAAAAGAGATCCAAAGTTCCTGGATCTGATCTAATTTTCTCTTTACTCCTCTTTTCTCGTCATATTGGGTGATTTTTTAAGACTGTCGTGGCAGCTTTTGAGTGCGTTTAGGGGCTCTGATAGTTGGGAAAATCTCATTAGGTCAAGAGACTAGAATGAAAAAAAAAATTAATTGAAAAAGTGTCGTTTCTTACGCTCTTTAAATAAATATTTTACTACAGAAGTGTTGTTTATATCTATATTCTTATTGAAAAAAAGCTGTTTCTATATTTATACCTGGGCTGTTCGCCGCTCTAAATGCTTAATTGTATCGGCTAATATTTTTCGCCTATTATGTTGTAGTCCCTGATATATGAACCCAATGATTAGTGCGGTTATGAATATTAATAGAAGCATAGCAGCAGTCATATCCGTCGGTTTTTCTGCCTGAAAGTTAGGTGCAGCTACTAGTTGGGGTCCGGTGTTTATTATCTCCTTGCTTTCCTTCCTTGGATACTTCGTTGAACAGATTATGGAACTGCTTCGCTTCCTTTTGTTTTCTTCGGTCAGCTGCCCGCTGTTCATTACTTTTCTCCCGGAGTTTTAGAAGGATATTTTCCATTGTGGTGCTGGATTGTCCGGGAATGTTCACCAGTCTCTTTAGTTCCGCTAGTTCTTTATGAAACTTGACGAGCAGGCCTCCTCTGGTTGTTTTTTTGCTTAACTGGTGGTGTTACGAGAAGTTTCTCTGGTGTTCTTTTTGCTGTACTTCGCCTATATTCATCGATGGTTAGTGGTCTTGGTTCAACCTTTGGTTTTGTTTCTGCAATGGTAGTTTCTTCAGGATGAAGTCAGCTTTTCTGATATATTCGGCTGCAAGGGCCAGCTGTTCCTCGCTGGACATTGGATTTTTACAAATGCTGCTTACGTTTGTATGAATAAAATCTGTCAATTATTTTTAATACTTCTATAAGATGTGGGAATCGATCTACTACTTCGTTTATCTGTCTGATGCGATATTGTCGAATGACGTCTTCCAAATCGAACTTATTTGTGTCTCTGTCGCTGTTGTACATTTGTTTGCTGGTTGCTATTGGTGTTTTTCTGGATATAGTCTGCTTCTTTTATTTATTCGGCTACTAAGTTCTTCCGAGATCGTAGTCATCTTTATTCTGAAATCAGGTTTTTATTTATAGTCCGAAGACTCTAATACATGTGAATAATACAATGCGAATATATTTTAATATATAAAAATGCTACAATACTAATATCTACCAATGTACACAAGTCTGTATCGCTTCTGACCATTACTCCACATTGTATTGTGCCTTTTCAGCATTTTTGCATTAGTACTTTGAGCAACAGTCCACATACTATGAGCTTTCGGTCGTTTGCCTATTTGCTGATGTAACATATTCATTACCATAAACAAACGACCTAATTTATATATCCGTACTTTTATTGCATCCTCAATCAGCGCAATGCGTTGTAAGGGTAAATGATCGACAGCGTTTAGCAGTGATCGCTTATCTATTACGCTTAATAAGCATGTATGTCATAAACAAACGTCCGCAGATCGCGCCTCGTTGCGTTATAATTACTTTGTATTTATTTTGTGGTTCATACTATGTATTAGTTGTGTGGTTCGTATGCCGAAGGCATTGCGAGGATTACTTTGTATTAGTTGTGTGGTTCGTATGCAGAAGGCATTGCGACGATTACTTTGTATTAGTATGTAGTTTATATTGGCATCCCTTCACACATGTCGAATATTACATTTATAAGAGAACGATGCGCATAGGGACTTAACTATTGCAGATGCAGCAATTACATCAAACGCACGTCAGGTACGATGTTTATTTGCGATTTTACTAGTTTCATATATATCCCAAAGAACTATGGGAAAAATATAAAAACACCAGCGAAGATATTGTCACGCAAAATAGTTAGTAGCGCAGATGATGGAATACGAATCCCAAGATAAATCGCATATGCAAATCGCATGTACATACTCGTCCAAAAATAGGCACTATTGTGAACTTGTGTTAATTTTAAATTCTCTATATTAATTTCACTTCGCCGGGGCACGTCCGGTTGTCGCTTGGTCGGTCGGTCGGCAGTCGGTCGCTCGGTTTGTCGTGAAATCTTGCGATAAATTTTTAACCCATTTCCCAAAGCCAGATTTTATTGAAATTTTGCACACATATGTATTTCCGGAGACAACACTTTCTCTAAATTAACTTCGCGTGCCCATGGCTGGCTGGCACACCAAATCTTCTGATAAATTTTTAACCCAATTCCTAAAGCCCGATTTTTTAAAACCTGATGAACATGACCTCGGACTTCGGGGTCGGGGGGCTCCCATACAAATTTTTTACAAAATTTACCCGATTTCTTCAAATTTTATACGCATGTGTATCTTACAAATTACATATTACAAAATTTATATAAAAAGGAACCCGATTTTCTTCAAATTTTATACGCATTTTTATTTTATTTTTATAATTCGCGCACGCTTCCAGGGGTTCACACCTTTATAATGCTCGGCTATATACTTGGCACAGCGTGGGCGTTAGGAAAAAAGAGGAGATGTCTATGTATATCCAATGGACAACACTTTTTGTAAAAATTCTAAGTGATCGGGCCCCGGGTTTGAGGAGCGCCCATTCAAATTTTGTTAAAAAAAAAGTACCAGATTTTCTTCAAATTTTATACGCATGTGTATCTCCGATGGACAACAATTTTTGTAAAAATTTTGGCGTGATCGGACCCCGGAGTCGGAAGGTCCCATGAAAATTTTAAAAAATGTATCCGATTTTCTTTAAACTTTATACACACATGTTTAATCCTATGGACAACGCTTTTTGTAAAAATTTGGAAGTGGCCCCAGGTACGAGGGGCTTCCATATATATTTTTCAAAATTAGCCAGAGTTTCTAAATTTTATACACATGTGTATATTAGATGGAAACACTTTGTGTAAAAATGTTGGAGTGATCAGGATAAGGGTTATTGGTTGTTTTTATTATAGGTTGTTTTTATTAAATTCTCTGGCTAGCTGTTCAGATCTTGTGATAACCCACTTCCCAAAGCCCGATTTTATTGAAATTTTGCACACATGTATATTTTCGGTGACAATGCGATTTCGATGCGAAGTTTACTTAACATTGATAAATTGATAAAGGTAATTACAATTAACTAAAATTGTTTCTTTTTGTATACTGTAAAAATGTACATTATACGAGTAATCATGCGAAGTTTCCGTTTTTATGTTTTTATCGCACACCATTATTTCATATTAACATATTACTTATGTTCAAAAAAGATCGAAGTATTAAAATTACTCATAAGGGCCTATCAGACAAGAACTTGTATGCCATAACATGTTGTGCTCGCGGGCTATTTGATCGTGTGAGGGGATGTTCGCGAGTTTCGCGAACATGATCGCGAGTTTCAATTAATAACACACACAACGTTATGTCCGTCGTTATTTTGGGTGATGTTAATCACTCGACAGAAATATTTTACTGCTGGTTGCCATGGTGTTGTTTACCTACCGACGTTAGCTACGCCAACATGATTGTCATGGGAGGCAAAGCCAAAACATGTTCGCGGCGAACAAGTTCATCGTCTGATAAACCCTACAGATACCAAACAATTAAGGGACCCTAAAAACATGTTTTTTCGACTCTTCGGGCAATTTCGGGCAATAGCTCAACAATATTTTTGGAACAATGGGGAGAATTGATAAGATTTTTTTAACGTCAACGTGTTGAGTTCCTTGCGATACAAATTGCCTATGAACTTTTTCCACTAATACCTAACAAATTCTGACACTAAATTTTATCAGTTGTGTTGTGCTCTTGTTTTCGCCGACTAATTGACACTTTATCCAGGTATGTACGTCAATGATGTATTGTACCTCCAAGGCAAACTGACTAAACAATTTAACTTTTTATGAAATTCTCTTATTAACTTCAAATCCAGATGTGTTTGTTTGTTTGTGGCGATACGCCAAACCTTGTGACCGATTTTTAATCCACTTGCTACAACACGATTTTATTCGAACTTTGCACACATATGTATCTCCAATGACAACACTTTCTATAAAAGTTGAAAATGATCGAAGCAGGAGCTCTCATATAATTTTCCTCATAATTAACTGGATTTTGATAAAACTGCACACAATTATACCTTCGATTAGAATTTACATGAACAATTTTTATGGGCTGCTTTTTTATTTTTTATTATTGAACAGAAGTTTTGGATTTTTTTGAAACTTTTCACACATGTGTATCTCCCATGACGTCGGACTTCGGGGTCGGGGGGCTCCCATACAAATTTTTTACAAAATTTACCCGATTTCTTCAAATTTTATACGCATGTGTATCTTACCAATTACATATTACAAAATTTATATAAAAAGGAACCCGATTTTCTTCAAATTTTATACGCATTTTTATTTTATTTTTATAATTCGCGCACGCTTCCAGGGGTTAACACCTTTATAATGCTCGGCTATATACTTGGCACAGCGTGGGCATTAGGAAAAAAGAGGAGATGTCTATGTATATCCAATGGACAACACTTTTTGTAAAAATTCTAAGTGATCGGGCCCCGGGTTTGAGGAGCGCCCATTCAAATTTTGTTAAAAAAAAAGTACCAGATTTTCTTCAAATTTTATACGCATGTGTATCTCCGATGGACAACAATTTTTGTAAAAATTTTGGCGTGATCGGACCCCGGAGTCGGAAGGTCCCATGAAAATTTTAAAAAATGTATCCGATTTTCTTTAAACTTTATACACACATGTTTAATCCTATGGACAACGCTTTTTGTAAAAATTTGGAAGTGGCCCCAGGTACGAGGGGCTTCCATATATATTTTTCAAAATTAGCCAGAGTTTCTAAATTTTATACACATGTGTATATTAGATGGAAACACTTTGTGTAAAAATGTTGGAGTGATCAGGATAAGGGTTATTGGTTGTTTTTATTATAGGTTGTTTTTATTAAATTCTCTGGCTAGCTGTTCAGATCTTGTGATAACCCACTTCCCAAAGCCCGATTTTATTGAAATTTTGCACACATGTATATTTTCGGTGACAATGCGATTTCGATGCGAAGTTTACTTAACATTGATAAATTGATAAAGGTAATTACAATTAACTAAAATTGTTTCTTTTTGTATACTGTAAAAATGTACATTATACGAGTAATCATGCGAAGTTTCCGTTTTTATGTTTTTATCGCACACCATTATTTCATATTAACATATTACTTATGTTCAAAAAAGATCGAAGTATTAAAATTACTCATAAGGGCCTATCAGACAAGAACTTGTATGCCATAACATGTTGTGCTCGCGGGCTATTTGATCGTGTGAGGGGATGTTCGCGAGTTTCGCGAACATGATCGCGAGTTTCAATTAATAACACACACAACGTTATGTCCGTCATTATTTTGGGTGATGTTAATCACTCGACAGAAATATTTTACTGCTGGTTGCCATGGTGTTGTTTACCTACCGACGTTTGCTACGCCAACATGATTGCCATGGGAGGCAAAGCCAAAACATGTTCGCGGCGAACAAGTTCATCGTCTGAAAAACCGTACAGATACCAAACAATTAAGGGACCCTAAAAACATGTTTTTTCGACTCTTCGGGCAATTTCGGGCAATAGCTCACCAATATTTTTGGAACAATGGGGAGAATTGATAAGATTTTTTTAACGTCAACGTGTTGAGTTCCTTGCGATACAAATTGCCTATGAACTTTTTCCACTAATACCTAACAAATTCTGACACTAAATTTTATCAGTTGTGTTGTGCTCTTGTTTTCGCCGACTAATTGACACTTTATCCAGGTATGTACGTCAATGATGTATTGTACCTCCAAGGCAAACTGACCAAATAATTTAACTTTTTATTAAATTCTCTTATTAACTTCAAATCCAGATGTGTTTGTTTGTTTGTGGCGATACGCCAAACATTGTGACCGATTTTTAATCCACTTGCTACAACACGATTTTATTCGAACTTTGCACACATATGTATCTCCAACACAACACTTTCTATAAAAGTTGAAAATGATCGAAGCAGGAGCTCTTACATAATTTTCCTCATAATTAACTGGATTTTGACAAAACTGCACACAATTATACCTTCGATTAGAATTTACATGAACAATTTTTATGGGCTGCTTTTTTATTTTTTATTATTGAACAGAAGTTTTGGATTTTTTTGAAACTTTTCACACATGTGTATCTCCCATGACCTCGGACTTCGGGGTCGGGGGGCTCCCATACAAATTTTTTTAAAAATTTACCCGATTTCTTCAAATTTTATACGCATGTGTATCTTACAAATTACATATTACAAAATTTATATAAAAAGGAACCCGATTTTCTTCAAATTTTATACGCATTCTTATTTTATTTTTATAATTCGCGCACGCTTCAAGGGGTTCGCACCTTTATAATGCTCGGCTATATACTTGGCACAGCGTGGGCGTTAGGAAAAAAGAGGAGATGTCTATGTATATCCAATGGACAACACTTTTTGTAAAAATTCTAAGTGATCGGGCCCCGGGTTTGAGGAGCGCCCATTCAAATTTTGTAAAAAAAAAAGTACCAGATTTTCTTCAGATTTTATACGCATGTGTATCTCCGATGGACAACAATTTTTGTAAAAATTTGGCGTGGTCGGACCCCGGAGTCGGAAGGTCCCATGAAAATTTTAAAAAATGTATCCGATTTTCTTTAAACTTTATACACACATGTTTAATCCTATGGACAACGCTTTTTGTAAAAATTTGGAAGTGGCCCCAGGTACGAGGGGCTTCCATATATATTTTTCAAAATTAGCCAGAGTTTCTAAATTTTATACACATGTGTATATCAGATGGAAACACTTTGTGTAAAAATGTTGGAGTGATCAGGATAAGGGTTATTGGTTGTTTTTATTATAGGTTGTTTTTATTAAATTCTCTGGCTAGCTGTTCAGATCTTGTGATAACCCACTTCCCAAAGCCCGATTTTATTGAAATTTTGCACACATGTATATTTCCGGTGACAATGGAACCCATGATCGCGAGTTTCAATTAATAACACACACAACGTTATGTCCGTCATTATTTTGGGTGATGTTAATCACTCGACAGAAATATTTTACTGCTGGTTGCCATGGTGTTGTTTACCTACCGACGTTAGCTACGCCAACATGATTGCCATGTGAGGCAAAGCCAAAACATGTTCGCGGCGAACAAGTTCATCGTCTGATGAACCCTATAGATACCAAAAAATTAAGGGTCCCTAAAAACATGTTTTTTCGACTCTTCGGGCAATTTCGGGCAATAGCTCAACAATATTTTTGGAACAATGGGGAGAATTGATAAGATTTTTTTAACGTCAACGGGTTGAGGTCCCTGCGATACAAACTGCCTATGAACTTTTTCCACTAATACCTAACAAATTCTGACACTAAATTTTATCAGTTGTGTTGTGCTCTTGTTTTCGCCGACTAATTGACACTTTATCCAGGTATGTACGTCAATGATGTATTGTACCTCCAAGGCAAACTGACTAAACAATTTAACTTTTTATGAAATTCTCTTATTAACTTCAAATCCAGATGTGTTTGTTTGTTTGTGGCGATACGCCAAACCTTGTGACCGATTTTTAATCCACTTGCTACAACACGATTTTATTCGAACTTTGCACACATATGTATCTCCAATGACAACACTTTCTATAAAAGTTGAAAATGATCGAAGCAGGAGCTCTCATATAATTTTCCTCATAATTAACTGGATTTTGATAAAACTGCACACAATTATACCTTCGATTAGAATTTACATGAACAATTTTTATGGGCTGCTTTTTTATTTTTTATTATTGAACAGAAGTTTTGGATTTTTTTGAAACTTTTCACACATGTGTATCTCCCATGACCTCGGACTTCGGGGTCGGGGGGCTCCCATACAAATTTTTTAAAAAATTTACCCGATTTCTTCAAATTTTATACGCATGTGTATCTTACAAATTACATATTACAAAATTTATATAAAAAGGAACCCGATTTTCTTCAAATTTTATACGCATTTTTATTTTATTTTTATAATTCGCGCACGCTTCAAGGGGTTCGCACCTTTATAATGCTCGGCTATATACTTGGCACAGCGTGGGCGTTAGGAAAAAAGAGGAGATGTCTATGTATATCCAATGGACAACACTTTTTGTAAAAATTCTAAGTGATCGGGCCCCGGGTTTGAGGAGCGCCCATTCAAATTTTGTAAAAAAAAAAGTACCAGATTTTCTTCAAATTTTATACGCATGTGTATCTCCGATGGACAACAATTATTGTAAAAATTTGGAAGTGGTCCCAGGTACGAGGGGCTTCCATATATATTTTTCAAAATTAGCCAGAGTTTCTAAATTTTATACACATGTGTATATGAGATGGAAACACTTTGTGTAAAAATGTTGGAGTGATCAGGATAAGGGTTATTGGTTGTTTTTATTATAGGTTGTTTTTATTAAATTCTCTGGCTAGCTGTTCAGATCTTGTGATAACCCACTTCCCAAAGCCCGATTTTATTGAAATTTTGCACACATGTATATTTCCGGTGACAATGGAACCCATGTGTATCTCCGATGAGAACAGTTTTTGAAAAAAAATTAAAGTTAAGGAGCTCTAATATTAATTTTTTCCAAATTAACCTGGCTCAAACTTTGCACACATATGTATCTCCTATTATAGAATTTACATGAAAAATTTTAATTTTCAAATTCTCTATATTAACTTCGCGTGCCCGTGGCTGGCTGGCTGACAGGCACACCAAATCTTGTGATCAATTTTTAACCCACTTCCTAAAGCCCGATTTTTTTGAAACTTTGCACACATGTGTATCTCCCATGACAACCCTTCCTATTTAAATTTGGGACACCTCGGACCCCGACGTCGGGGTGCTCCCATACAAATTTTTTACAAAATTTACCCGTTTTTCGTCAAATTTTATACGCATCTGTATCTCCGATGGACAACACTTTTTGTACAAGGGAATGGTGGAATGGGCAGATCAGCGAGTATTTCACAAGACAGATCTAGGACTTGGGACTCCTATGAGAATATAGGCAGAAGTGCCAAATATTCTACAAGAGAGCAGATACAAAGCTAAAATACATTACGTTAAACAATTATTAAATAAAAAACAAAAGATAAAACTAATCCGAAATATAATATGTGTATGTGTGTGTGTATTTACGTTTTGGTCTGCCTAGAGCGCTTTCGTCCCCCACCAAATTTGGTAGTGATCGGGCCCTGGGGTCTGAGGGGCACCCATACATATTTTATAAAAAATTACCCATTTTTTTTCAAATTTTATACGCATGTGTATCTCCGATGGACAACACTTCTTTAAAAAAATTGGAAGTAATCGGGCCCCGGGGTTAGGGTCACCCATACAAATTTTATAAAAAAAATTACCAGATTTTCTTGAAATTTTATACGCATGTGTATCTCCGATGGACAACACCTTTTTTAAAAATTTGGAAGCAATTGGTCCTCGGAGTCGGGGGGGACCCATACAAATTGTTTACAAAATTTACCTGATTTTATTGAAATTTTATACGCATGTGTATCTCCGATGGACAACACTTTTTGTAAAAATTTGGTAGTGATCAGGACCCGGGGTCTGGTGGCGCCCTAACAAAAACTTTAAAAAATTTACCCGATCTTATTCAAACTGCACATTGTGTATCCCCGATTAAAGAATTTACACGAAAATTTTTAATTTTGAGCTTTAGGAATAATTAAGTGATACTATATTATAAAAATAATAATATTTCTTACCATCCTTAACGCTTGCTGCGTAATCTATCACTCCAAACAGGAATATGACTAACGATAAAAGCACCATATCCTCTTCCTTAATACGCTTATTCGTCGACGACATATATAATAAATACTTTAACACAAGTTATTATAATATCGAATAGAATTTTTAATTTCGATGCGAAGTTTACTTAACATTGATAAATTGATAAAGGTAATTACAATTAACTACAATTGTTTCTTTTTGTATACTGTAAAAATGTACATTAGACGAGTATTCATGCGAAGTTTCCGTTTTTATGTTTTTATCGCACACCATTATTTCATATTAACATATTACTTATGTTCAAAAAAGATCGAAGTATTAAAATTACTCATAAGGACTTGTATGCCATAACATGTTGTGCTCGCGGGCTATTTGATCGTGTGAGGGGCTGTTCGCGAGTTTCGCGAACATGATCGCGAGTTTCAATTAATAACACACACAACGTTATGTCCGTCATTATTTTGGGTGATGTTAATCACTCGACAGAAATATTTTACTGCTGGTTGCCATGGTGTTGTTTACCTACCGACGTTAGCTACGCCAACATGATTGCCATGGGAGGCAAAGCCAAAACATGTTCGCGGCGAACAAGTTCATCGTCTGATAAACCCCACAGATACCAAAAAATTAAGGGACCCTAAAAACATGTTTTTTCGACTCTTCGGGCAATTTCGGGCAATAGCTCAACAATATTTTTGGAACAATGGAGAGAATTGATAAGATTTTTTTAACGTCAACGTGTTGAGGTCCCTGCGATACAAACTGCCTATGAACTTTTTCCACTAATACCTAACAAATTCTGACACTAAATTTTATCAGTTGTGTTGTGCTCTTGTTTTCGCCGACTAATTGACACTTTATCCAGGTATGTACGTCAATGATGTATTGTACCTCCAAGGCAAACTGACTAAACAATTTAACTTTTTATGAAATTCTCTTATTAACTTCAAATCCAGATGTGTTTGTTTGTTTGTGGCGATACGCCAAACCTTGTGACCGATTTTTAATCCACTTGCTACAACACGATTTTATTCGAACTTTGCACAAATATGTATCTCCAATGACAACACTTTCTATAAAAGTTGAAAATGATCGAAGCAGGAGCTCTCACATAATTTCCTCATAATTAATTGGATTTTGATAAAACTGCACACAATTATACCTTCGATTAGAATTTACATGAAAAATTTTTATGGGCTGCTTTTTTATTTTTTATTATTGAACAGAAGTTTTGGATTTTTTTGAAACTTTTCACACATGTGTATCTCCCATGACCTCGGACTTCGGGGTCGGGGGGCTCCCATACAAATTTTTTACAAAATTTACCCGATTTCTTCAAATTTTATACGCATGTGTATCTTACAAATTACATATTACAAAATTTATATAAAAAGGAACCCGATTTTCTTCAAATTTTATACGCATTTTTATTTTATTTTTTTAATTCACGCACGCTTCAAGGGGTTCGCACCTTTATAATGCTCGGCTATATACTTGGCACAGCGTGGGCGTTAGGAAAAAAGAGGAGATGTCTATGTATATCCAATGGACAACACTTTTTGTAAAAATTCTAAGTGATCGGGCCCCGGGTTTGAGGAGCGCCCATTCAAATTTTGTAAAAAAAAAAGTACCAGATTTTCTTCAAATTTTATACGCATGTGTATCTCCGATGGACAACAATTTTTGTAAAAATTTTGGCGTGATCGGACCCCGGAGTCGGAAGGTCCCATGAAAATTTTAAAAAATGTATCCGAATTTCTTTAAACTTTATACACACATGTTAAATCCTATGGACAACGCTTTTTGTAAAAATTTGGAAGTGGCCCCAGGTACGAGGGGCTTCCATATATATTTTTCAAAATTAGCCAGAGTTTCTAAATTTTATACACATGTGTATATCAGATGGAAACACTTTGTGTAAAAATGTTGGAGTGATCAGGATAAGGGTTATTGGTTGTTTTTATTATAGGTTGTTTTTATTATAGGTTGTTTTTATTAAATTCTCTGGCTAGCTGTTCAGATCTTGTGATAAATTTTTAACCCACTTCCCAAAGCCCGATTTTATTGAAATTTTGCACACATGTATATTTTTGGTGACAATGGAACCCATGTGTATCTCCGATGAGAACAGTTTTTGAAAAAAAAAATTGAAGTTAAGGGGCTCTAATATTAATTTTTTCCAAATTAACCTGGCTAAAACTTTGCACACATATGTATCTCCTATTATATAATTTACATAAAAAATTGTAATTTTCAAATTCTCTATATTAACTTCGCGTGCCCGTGGCTGGCTGGCTGACAGGCACACCAAATCTTGTGATCAATTTTTAACCCACTTCCTAAAGCCCGATTTTTTTTGAAACTTTGCACGCATGTGTATCTCCCATGACAACCCTTCCTATTTAAATTTGGGACACCTCGGACCTCGACGTCGGGGTGCTCCCATACAAATTTTTTACAAAATTTACCCGATTTTCTTCAAATTTTATACGCATCTGTATCTCCGATGGACAACACTTTTTGTACAAGGGAATGGTGGAATGGGTAGATCTGCGAGTATTTCACAAGACAGATCTAGGACTTGGGACTCCAAGTGAGAATATAGGCAGAAGTGCCAAATATTCTACAAGAGAGCGGATACAAAGCTAAAATACATTACGTTAAACAATTATTAAAAAAAAAAAAAAAAAAAACTAATCTGAAATATAATATATGTATGTGTGTGTGTATTTACGTTTTGGTCTGCCTAGAGCGCTTTCGTCCCCCACCAAATTTGGTAGTGATCGGGCCCTGGGGTCTGAGGGGCACCCATACAAATTTTATATAAAATTACCCATTTTTTTCAAATTTTATACGCATGTGTATCTCAGATGGACAACACTTTTTTTAAAAATTTGGAAGTAATCGGGCCCCGGGGTAGGGTCACCGATACAAATTTTATAAAAAAAATTACCAGATTTTCTTGAAATTTTATACGCATGTGTATCTCCGATGGACAACACTTTTTTTAAAAATTCGGAAGCAATTGGTCCTCGGAGTCGGGGGACCCATACAAATTGTTTACAAAATTTACCTGATTTTATTCAAATTTTATACGCATGTGTATCTCCGATGGACAACACTTTTTGTAAAAATTTGGTAGTGATCAGGCCCCGGGGTCTGGTGGCGCCCTAACAAAAATTTTAAAAAATTTACCCGATCTTATTCAAACTGCACATTGTGTATCCCCGATTAAAGAATTTACACGAAAATTTTTAATTTTGAGCTTTAGGAATAATTAAGTGATACTATATTATAAAAATAATAATATTTCTTACCATCCTTAACGCTTGCTGCGTAATCTATCACTCCAAACAGGAATATGACTAACGATAAAAGCACCATATCCTCTTCCTTAATTCGCTTATTCGACGACATATATAATAAATACTTTAACACAAGTTATTATAATATCGAATAGAATTTTTAATTTCGATGCGAAGTTTACTTAACATTGATAAATTGATAAAGGTAATTACAATTAACTACAATTGTTTCTTTTTGTATACTGTAAAAATGTACATTAGACGAGTATTCATGCGAAGTTTCCGTTTTTATGTTTTTATCGCACACCATTATTTCATATTAACATATTACTTATGTTCAAAAAAGATCGAAGTATTAAAATTACTCATAAGGGCCTATCAGACAAGA
The DNA here is from genome assembly GCA_947095585.1 of Nephrocerus scutellatus. Lineage (NCBI taxonomy): Eukaryota > Metazoa > Arthropoda > Insecta > Diptera > Pipunculidae > Nephrocerus > Nephrocerus scutellatus. The sequence goes on along the minus strand of OX352761.1, from coordinate 73,880,712 downwards.
ACTTGTATGCCATAACATGTTGTGCTCGCGGGCTATTTGATCGTGTGAGGGGCTGTTCGCGAGTTTCGCGAACATGATCGCGAGTTTCAATTAACAACACACACAACGTTATGTCCGTCATTATTTTGGATGATGTTAATCACTCGACAGTAGTGTTGGGTAACTCATACATGAGTTGGTACAAATGTCCCATACAATGAGTTGAGATGTCACAACACCTCAAAATTTTGTTTTGTACCAACTCATTTGTAGTAGGACGTAAGAGGTACCTCAATTTATGTCCCAGCTACACAATAACACAATACACAACTCACACCTCATTTGAGAGACTACAATCGTATTATACTAATGCATTTGAAGCAAATTCAACACACCTCAATGTGAAAACGAAAGGGACAGTCTTGTCTGTTGTGTTGTATTTGCATTTCGTGTTGAATGTGCCCGAAATTGTGTTCAATTGTATCTCTCTCTAGCTGTAGAGTATAGTCCCTATATTCTATATGGATGATCAATGAACATCTAGTTATAAGCAGAAAATATACTTAATCCTTAAGAACTGAATGCATTGGTTCTAATTTCAGATTGGTGCATTCTGAATAGAACCATTAGTTCAATGCATATTACACACTCCTCATTTGAGACAAATTCAACACACCTCAAATGAGGCAAATTCTCATACCTTATATGAGGCATATTCTACACACCTCATTTGAGGTGGTACAATGTCCCAATACATTTTTGAAAATGAGTTTCTCATACAAACTCATTTTAAAATCGTGTCCTACTACTCGACAGAAATATTTTACTGCTGGTTGCCATACCTACCGACGTTAGCTACCCCAACATGATTGCCATGGGAGGAAAAGCCAAAACATGTTCGCGGCGAACAAGTTCATCGTCTGATAAACCCCACAGATACCAAAAAATTAAGGGACCCTAAAAACATGTTTTTTCGACTCTTCGGGCAATTTCGGGCAATAGCTCAACAATATTTTTGGAACAATGGGGAGAATTGATAAGATTTTTTTAACGTCAACGGGTTGAGGTCCCTGCGATACAAACTGCCTATGAACTTTTTCCACTAATACCTAACGAATTCTGACACTAAATTTTATCAGTTGTGTTGTGCTCTTGTTTTCGCCGACTAATTGACACTTTATCCAGGTATGTACGTCAATGATGTATTGTACCTCCAAGGCAAACTGACTAAACAATTTAACTTTTTATTAAATTCTCTTATTAACTTCAAATCCAGATGTGTTTGTTTGTTTGTTGTGACCGATTTTTAATCCACTTGCTACAACACGATTTTATTCGAACTTTGCACACATATGTATCTCCAATGACAACACTTTCTATAAAAGTTGAAAATGATCGAAGCAGGAGCTCTCATATAATTTTCCTCATAATTAACTGGATTTTGATAAAACTGCACACAATTATACCTTCGATTAGAATTTACATGAACAATTTTTATGGGCTGTTTTTTTATTTTTTATTATTGAACAGAAGTTTTGGATTTTTTTGAAACTTTTCACACATGTGTATCTCCCATGACCTCGGACTTCGGAGTCGGGGGGCTCCCATACAAATTTTTTACAAAATTTACCCGATTTCTTCAAATTTTATACGCATGTGTATCTTACAAATTACATATTACAAAATTTATATAAAAAGGAACCCGATTTTCTTCAAATTTTATACGCATTTTTATTTTATTTTTTTAATTCGCGCACGCTTCAAGGGGTTCGCACCTTTATAATGCTCGGCTATATACTTGGCACAGCGTGGGCGTTAGGAAAAAAGAGGAGATGTCTATGTATATCCAATGGACAACACTTTTTGTAAAAATTCTAAGTGATCGGGCCCCGGGTTTGAGGAGCGCCCATTCAAATTTTGTAAAAAAAAAAGTACCAGATTTTCTTCAAATTTTATACGCATGTGTATCTCCGATGGACAACAATTTTTGTAAAAATTTTGGCGTGATCGGACCCCGGAGTCGGAAGGTCCCATGAAAATTTTAAAAAATGTATCCGATTTTCTTTAAACTTTATACACACATGTTAAATCCTATGGACAACGCTTTTTGTAAAAATTTGGAAGTGGCCCCAGGTACGAGGGGCTTCCATATATATTTTTCAAAATTAGCCAGAGTTTCTAAATTTTATACACATGTGTATATCAGATGGAAACACTTTGTGTAAAAATGTTGGAGTGATCAGGATAAGGGTTATTGGTTGTTTTTATTATAGGTTGTTTTTATTAAATTCTCTGGCTAGCTGTTCAGATCTTGTGATAAATTTTTAACCCACTTCCCAAAGCCCGATTTTATTTAAATTTTTGTACACATGTATATTTTTGGTGACAATGGAACCCATGTGTATCTCCGATGAGAACAGTTTTTGAAAAAAAAATTGAAGTTAAGGGGCTCTAATATTAATTTTTTCCAAATTAACCTGGCTAAAACTTTGCACACATATGTATCTCCTATTATAGAATTTACATAAAAAATTGTAATTTTCAAATTCTCTATATTAACTTCGCGTGCTCGTGGCTGGCTGGCTGACAGGCACACCAAATCTTGTGATCAATTTTTAACCCACTTCCTAAAGCCCGATTTTTTTTGAAACTTTGCACGCATGTGTATCTCCCATGACAACCCTTCCTATTTAAATTTGGGACACCTCGGACCTCGACGTCGGGGTGCTCCCATACAAATTTTTTACAAAATTTACCCGATTTTCTTCAAATTTTATACGCATCTGTATCTCCGATGGACAACAGTTTTTGTACAAGGGAATGGTGGAATGGGTAGATCTGCGAGTATTTCACAAGACAGATCTAGGACTTGGGACTCCAAGTGAGAATATAGGCAGAAGTGCCAAATATTCTACAAGAGAGCGGATACAAAGCTAAAATACATTACGTTAAACAATTATTAAAAAAAAAAAAAAAAACTAATCTGACATATAATATGTGTATGTGTGTGTGTATTTACGTTTTGGTCTGCCTAGAGCGCTTTCGTCCCCCACCAAATTTGGTAGTGATCGGGCCCTGGGGTCTGAGGGGCACCCATACAAATTTTATAAAAAATTACCCATTTTTTTCAAATTTTATACGCATGTGTATCTCCGATGGACAACACTTTTTTTAAAAATTTGGAAGTAATCGGGCCCCGGGGTAGGGTCACCGATACAAATTTTATAAAAAAAATTACCAGATTTTCTTGAAATTTTATACGCATGTGTATCTCCGATGGACAACACTTTTTTTAAAAATTCGGAAGCAATTGGGTCGGGGGGGACCCATACAAATTGTTTACAAAATTTACCTGATTTTATTCAAATTTTATACGCATGTGTATCTCCGATGGACAACACTTTTTGTAAAAATTTGGTAGTGATCAGGCCCCGGGGTCTGGTGGCGCCCTAACAAAAATTTTAAAAAATTTACCCGATCTTATTCAAACTGCACATTGTGTATCCCCGATTAAAGAATTTACACGAAAATTTTTAATTTTGAGCTTTAGGAATAATTAAGTGATACTATATTATAAAAATAATAATATTTCTTACCATCCTTAACGCTTGCTGCGTAATCTATCACTCCAAACAGGAATATGACTAACGATAAAAGCACCATATCCTCTTCCTTAATTCGCTTATTCGACGACATATATAATAAATACTTTAACACAAGTTATTATAATATCGAATAGAATTTTTAATTTCGATGCGAAGTTTACTTAACATTGATAAATTGATAAAGGTAATTACAATTAACTACAATTGTTTCTTTTTGTATACTGTAAAAATGTACATTAGACGAGTATTCATGCGAAGTTTCCGTTTTTATGTTTTTATCGCACACCATTATTTCATATTAACATATTACTTATGTTCAAAAAAGATCGAAGTATTAAAATTACTCATAAGGGCCTATCAGACAAGAACTTGTATGCCATAACATGTTGTGCTCGCGGGCTATTTGATCGTGTGAGGGGCTGTTCGCGAGTTTCGCGAACATGATCGCGAGTTTCAATTAACAACACACACAACGTTATGTCCGTCATTATTTTGGATGATGTTAATCACTCGACAGTAGTGTTGGGTAACTCATACATGAGTTGGTACAAATGTCCCATACAATGAGTTGAGATGTCACAACACCTCAAAATTTTGTTTTGTACCAACTCATTTGTAGTAGGACGTAAGAGGTACCTCAATTTATGTCCCAGCTACACAATAACACAATACACAACTCACACCTCATTTGAGAGACTACAATCGTATTATACTAATGCATTTGAAGCAAATTCAACACACCTCAATGTGAAAACGAAAGGGACAGTCTTGTCTGTTGTGTTGTATTTGCATTTCGTGTTGAATGTGCCCGAAATTGTGTTCAATTGTATCTCTCTCTAGCTGTAGAGTATAGTCCCTATATTCTATATGGATGATCAATGAACATCTAGTTATAAGCAGAAAATATACTTAATCCTTAAGAACTGAATGCATTGGTTCTAATTTCAGATTGGTGCATTCTGAATAGAACCATTAGTTCAATGCATATTACACACTCCTCATTTGAGACAAATTCAACACACCTCAAATGAGGCAAATTCTCATACCTTATATGAGGCATATTCTACACACCTCATTTGAGGTGGTACAATGTCCCAATACATTTTTGAAAATGAGTTTCTCATACAAACTCATTTTAAAATCGTGTCCTACTACTCGACAGAAATATTTTACTGCTGGTTGCCATACCTACCGACGTTAGCTACCCCAACATGATTGCCATGGGAGGAAAAGCCAAAACATGTTCGCGGCGAACAAGTTCATCGTCTGATAAACCCCACAGATACCAAAAAATTAAGGGACCCTAAAAACATGTTTTTTCGACTCTTCGGGCAATTTCGGGCAATAGCTCAACAATATTTTTGGAACAATGGGGAGAATTGATAAGATTTTTTTAACGTCAACGGGTTGAGGTCCCTGCGATACAAACTGCCTATGAACTTTTTCCACTAATACCTAACGAATTCTGACACTAAATTTTATCAGTTGTGTTGTGCTCTTGTTTTCGCCGACTAATTGACACTTTATCCAGGTATGTACGTCAATGATGTATTGTACCTCCAAGGCAAACTGACTAAACAATTTAACTTTTTATTAAATTCTCTTATTAACTTCAAATCCAGATGTGTTTGTTTGTTTGTTGTGACCGATTTTTAATCCACTTGCTACAACACGATTTTATTCGAACTTTGCACACATATGTATCTCCAATGACAACACTTTCTATAAAAGTTGAAAATGATCGAAGCAGGAGCTCTCATATAATTTTCCTCATAATTAACTGGATTTTGATAAAACTGCACACAATTATACCTTCGATTAGAATTTACATGAACAATTTTTATGGGCTGTTTTTTTATTTTTTATTATTGAACAGAAGTTTTGGATTTTTTTGAAACTTTTCACACATGTGTATCTCCCATGACCTCGGACTTCGGAGTCGGGGGGCTCCCATACAAATTTTTTACAAAATTTACCCGATTTCTTCAAATTTTATACGCATGTGTATCTTACAAATTACATATTACAAAATTTATATAAAAAGGAACCCGATTTTCTTCAAATTTTATACGCATTTTTATTTTATTTTTTTAATTCGCGCACGCTTCAAGGGGTTCGCACCTTTATAATGCTCGGCTATATACTTGGCACAGCGTGGGCGTTAGGAAAAAAGAGGAGATGTCTATGTATATCCAATGGACAACACTTTTTGTAAAAATTCTAAGTGATCGGGCCCCGGGTTTGAGGAGCGCCCATTCAAATTTTGTAAAAAAAAAAGTACCAGATTTTCTTCAAATTTTATACGCATGTGTATCTCCGATGGACAACAATTTTTGTAAAAATTTTGGCGTGATCGGACCCCGGAGTCGGAAGGTCCCATGAAAATTTTAAAAAATGTATCCGATTTTCTTTAAACTTTATACACACATGTTAAATCCTATGGACAACGCTTTTTGTAAAAATTTGGAAGTGGCCCCAGGTACGAGGGGCTTCCATATATATTTTTCAAAATTAGCCAGAGTTTCTAAATTTTATACACATGTGTATATCAGATGAAAACACTTTGTGTAAAAATGTTGGAGTGATCAGGATAAGGGTTATTGGTTGTTTTTATTATAGGTTGTTTTTATTAAATTCTCTGGCTAGCTGTTCAGATCTTGTGATAAATTTTTAACCCACTTCCCAAAGCCCGATTTTATTTAAATTTTTGTACACATGTATATTTTTGGTGACAATGGAACCCATGTGTATCTCCGATGAGAACAGTTTTTGAAAAAAAAATTGAAGTTAAGGGGCTCTAATATTAATTTTTTCCAAATTAACCTGGCTAAAACTTTGCACACATATGTATCTCCTATTATAGAATTTACATAAAAAATTGTAATTTTCAAATTCTCTATATTAACTTCGCGTGCTCGTGGCTGGCTGGCTGACAGGCACACCAAATCTTGTGATCAATTTTTAACCCACTTCCTAAAGCCCGATTTTTTTTGAAACTTTGCACGCATGTGTATCTCCCATGACAACCCTTCCTATTTAAATTTGGGACACCTCGGACCTCGACGTCGGGGTGCTCCCATACAAATTTTTTACAAAATTTACCCGATTTTCTTCAAATTTTATACGCATCTGTATCTCCGATGGACAACAGTTTTTGTACAAGGGAATGGTGGAATGGGTAGATCTGCGAGTATTTCACAAGACAGATCTAGGACTTGGGACTCCAAGTGAGAATATAGGCAGAAGTGCCAAATATTCTACAAGAGAGCGGATACAAAGCTAAAATACATTACGTTAAACAATTATTAAAAAAAAAAAAAAAAACTAATCTGACATATAATATGTGTATGTGTGTGTGTATTTACGTTTTGGTCTGCCTAGAGCGCTTTCGTCCCCCACCAAATTTGGTAGTGATCGGGCCCTGGGGTCTGAGGGGCACCCATACAAATTTTATAAAAAATTACCCATTTTTTTCAAATTTTATACGCATGTGTATCTCCGATGGACAACACTTTTTTTAAAAATTTGGAAGTAATCGGGCCCCGGGGTAGGGTCACCGATACAAATTTTATAAAAAAAATTACCAGATTTTCTTGAAATTTTATACGCATGTGTATCTCCGATGGACAACACTTTTTTTAAAAATTCGGAAGCAATTGGGTCGGGGGGGACCCATACAAATTGTTTACAAAATTTACCTGATTTTATTCAAATTTTATACGCATGTGTATCTCCGATGGACAACACTTTTTGTAAAAATTTGGTAGTGATCAGGCCCCGGGGTCTGGTGGCGCCCTAACAAAAATTTTAAAAAATTTACCCGATCTTATTCAAACTGCACATTGTGTATCCCCGATTAAAGAATTTACACGAAAATTTTTAATTTTGAGCTTTAGGAATAATTAAGTGATACTATATTATAAAAATAATAATATTTCTTACCATCCTTAACGCTTGCTGCGTAATCTATCACTCCAAACAGGAATATGACTAACGATAAAAGCACCATATCCTCTTCCTTAATTCGCTTATTCGACGACATATATAATAAATACTTTAACACAAGTTATTATAATATCGAATAGAATTTTTAATTTCGATGCGAAGTTTACTTAACATTGATAAATTGATAAAGGTAATTACAATTAACTACAATTGTTTCTTTTTGTATACTGTAAAAATGTACATTAGACGAGTATTCATGCGAAGTTTCCGTTTTTATGTTTTTATCGCACACCATTATTTCATATTAACATATTACTTATGTTCAAAAAAGATCGAAGTATTAAAATTACTCATAAGGGCCTATCAGACAAGAACTTGTATGCCATAACATGTTGTGCTCGCGGGCTATTTGATCGTGTGAGGGGCTGTTCGCGAGTTTCGCGAACATGATCGCGAGTTTCAATTAACAACACACACAACGTTATGTCCGTCATTATTTTGGATGATGTTAATCACTCGACAGTAGTGTTGGGTAACTCATACATGAGTTGGTACAAATGTCCCATACAATGAGTTGAGATGTCACAACACCTCAAAATTTTGTTTTGTACCAACTCATTTGTAGTAGGACGTAAGAGGTACCTCAATTTATGTCCCAGCTACACAATAACACAATACACAACTCACACCTCATTTGAGAGACTACAATCGTATTATACTAATGCATTTGAAGCAAATTCAACACACCTCAATGTGAAAACGAAAGGGACAGTCTTGTCTGTTGTGTTGTATTTGCATTTCGTGTTGAATGTGCCCGAAATTGTGTTCAATTGTATCTCTCTCTAGCTGTAGAGTATAGTCCCTATATTCTATATGGATGATCAATGAACATCTAGTTATAAGCAGAAAATATACTTAATCCTTAAGAACTGAATGCATTGGTTCTAATTTCAGATTGGTGCATTCTGAATAGAACCATTAGTTCAATGCATATTACACACTCCTCATTTGAGACAAATTCAACACACCTCAAATGAGGCAAATTCTCATACCTTATATGAGGCATATTCTACACACCTCATTTGAGGTGGTACAATGTCCCAATACATTTTTGAAAATGAGTTTCTCATACAAACTCATTTTAAAATCGTGTCCTACTACTCGACAGAAATATTTTACTGCTGGTTGCCATACCTACCGACGTTAGCTACCCCAACATGATTGCCATGGGAGGAAAAGCCAAAACATGTTCGCGGCGAACAAGTTCATCGTCTGATAAACCCCACAGATACCAAAAAATTAAGGGACCCTAAAAACATGTTTTTTCGACTCTTCGGGCAATTTCGGGCAATAGCTCAACAATATTTTTGGAACAATGGGGAGAATTGATAAGATTTTTTTAACGTCAACGGGTTGAAGTCCCTGCGATACAAACTGCCTATGAACTTTTTCACTAATACCTAACAAATTCTGACACTAAATTTTATCAGTTGTGTTGTGCTCTTGTTTTCGCCGACTAATTGACATTGAATCCAGGTATGTACGTCAATGATGTATCGTACCTCCAAGGCAAACTGACTAAACAATTTAACTTTTTATTAAATTCTCTTATTAACTTCAAATCCAGATGTGTTTGTTTGTTTGTGGCGATACGCCAAACATTGTGACCGATTTTTAATCCACTTGCTACAACACGATTTTATTCGAACTTTGCACACATATGTATCTCCAATGACAACACTTTCTATAAAAGTTGAAAATGATCGAAGCAGGAGCTGTCATATAATTTTCCTCATAATTAACTGGATTTTGATAAAACTGCACACAATTATACCTTCGATTAGAATTTACATGAACAATTTTTATGGGCTGTTTTTTTATTTTTTATTATTGAACAGAAGTTTTGGATTTTTTTGAAACTTTTCACACATGTGTATCTCCCATGACCTCGGACTGCGGGGTCGGGGGGCTCCCATACAAATTTTTTACAAAATTTACCCGATTTCTTCAAATTTTATACGCATGTGTATCTTACAAATTACATATTACAAAATTTATATAAAAAGGAACCCGATTTTCTTCAAATTTTATACGCATTTTTATTTTATTTTTATAATTCGCGCACGCTTCAAGGGGTTCGCACCTTTATAATGCCCGGCTATATACTTGGCACAGCGTGGGCGTTAGGAAAAAAGAGGAGATGTCTATGTATATCCAATGGACAACACTTTTTGTAAAAATTCTAAGTGATCGGGCCCCGGGTTTGAGGAGCGCCCATACAAATTTTTTTTAAAAAAAAAAAAGTACCAGATTTTCTTCAAATTTTATACGCATGTGTACTCCGATGGACAACAATTTTTTAAAAATTTTGGCGTGATCGGACCCCGGAGTCGGAAGGTCCCATGAAAAATGAAAAAAATGTATCCGATTTTCTTTAAACTTTATACACACATGTCTAATCCTATGGACAACGCTTTTTGTAAAAATTTGGAAGTGGCCCCAGGTACGAGGGGCTTCCATATATATTTTTCAAAATTAGCCAGAGTTTCTAAATTTTATACACATGTGTATATCAGATGGAAACACTTTGTGTAAAAATGTTGGAGTGATCAGGATAAGGGTTAGTGGTTGTTTTTATTATAGGTTGTTTTTATTAAATTCTCTGGCTAGCTGTTCAGATCTTGTGATAACCCACTTCCCAAAGCCCGATTTTATTGAAATTTTGCACACATGTATATTTCCGGTGACAATGGAACCCATGTGTATGTCCGATGAGAACAGTTTTTGAAAAAAAATTAAAGTTAAGGGGCTCTAATATTAATTTTTTCCAAATTAACCTGGCTCAAACTTTGCACACATATGTATCTCCTATTATAGAATTTACATGAAAAATTTTAATTTTCAAATTCTCTATATTAACTTCGCGTGCCCGTGGCTGGCTGGCTGACAGGCACACCAAATCTTGTGATCAATTTTTAACCCACTTCCTAAAGCCCGATTTTTTTGAAACTTTGCACACATGTGTATCTCCCATGACAACCCTTCCTATTTAAATTTGGGACACCTCGGACCTCGACGTCGGGGTGCTCCCATACAAATTTTTTTACAAAAATTACAAGTTTTTCGTCAAATTTTATACGCATCTGTATCTCCGATGGACAACACTTTTTGTACAAGGGAATGGTGGAATGTGGAATGGGCAGATCTGCGAGTATTTCACAAGACAGATCTAGGACTTGGGACTCCAAGTGAGAATATAGGCAGAAGTGCCAAATATTCCACAAGAGAGCAGATACAAAGCTAAAATACATTACGTTAAACAATTATTAAATAAAAAACAAAAGATAAAACTAATCTGAAATATAATATGTGTATGTGTGTGTGTATTTACGTTTTGGTCTGCCTAGAGCGCTTTCGTCCCCCACCAAATTTGGTAGTGATCGGGCCCTGGGGTCTGAGGGGCACCCATACAAATTTTATAAAAAATTACCCATTTTTTTCAAATTTTATACGCATGTGTATCTCCGATGGACAACACTTCTTTAAAAAAAATTGGAAGTAATCGGGCCCCGGGGTTAGGGTCACCCATACAAATTTTATAAAAAAAAATTACCAGATTTTCTTGAAATTTTATACGCATGTGTATCTCCGATGGACAACAATTTTTTTAAAAATTTGGAAGCAATTGGTCCTCGGAGTCGGGGGGGACCCATACAAATTGTTTACAAAATTTACCAGATTTTCTTCAAATTTTATACGCATGTGTATCTCCGATGGACAACACTTCTTTAAAAAAATTGGAAGTAATCGGGCCCCGGGGTTAGGGTCACCCATACATATTTTATAAAAAATTAACCTTTTTTTTTTCAAATTTTATACGCATGTGTATCTCCGATAGACAACACTTTTTTTAAAAATTTGGAAGTAATCGGGCCCCGGGGTTAGGGTCACCCATACAAATTTTATAAAAAAAAATTACCAGATTTTCTTGAAATTTTATACGCATGTGTATCTCCGATGGACAACACTTTTTTTAAAAATTTGGAAGCAATTGGTCCTCGGAGTCGGGGGGGACCCATACAAATTGTTTACAAAATTTACCAGATTTTCTTCAAATTTTATACGCATGTGTATCTCCGATGGACAACAATTTTTGTAAAAATTTTGGCGTGATCGGACCCCGGAGTCGGAAGGTCCCATGAAAATTTTAAAAAATGTATCCGATTTTCTTTAAACTTTATACACACATGTTTAATCCTATGGACAACGCTTTTTGTAAAAATTTGGAAGTGGCCCCAGGTACGAGGGGCTTCCATATATATTTTTCAAAATTAGCCAGAGTTTCTAAATTTTATACACATGTGTATATCAGATGGAAACACTTTGTGTAAAAATGTTGGAGTGATCAGGATAAGGGTTATTGGTTGTTTTTATTATAGGTTGTTTTTATTAAATTCTCTGGCTAGCTGTTCAGATCTTGTGATAACCCACTTCCCAAAGCCCGATTTTATTGAAATTTTGCACACATGTATATTTCCGGTGACAATGGAACCCATGTGTATCTCCGATGAGAACAGTTTTTGAAAAAAAAATTGAAGTTAAGGGGCTCTATTATTAATTTTTTCCAAATTAACCTGGCTCAAACTTTGCACACATATGTATCTCCTATTATAGAATTTACATGAAAAATTTTAATTTTCAAATTCTCTATATTAACTTCGCGTGCCCGTGGCTGGCTGGCTGACAGGCACACCAAATCTTGTGATCAATTTTTAACCCACTTCCTAAAGCCGGATTTTTTTGACACTTTGCACACATGTGTATCTCCCATGACAACCCTTCCTATTTAAATTTGGGACACCTCGGACCTCGACGTCGGGGTGCTCCCATACAAATTTTTTTACAAAAATTACCCGTTTTTCGTCAAATTTTATACGCATCTGTATCTCCGATGGACAACACTTTTTGTACAAGGGAATGGTGGAATGTGGAATGGGCAGATCTGCGAGTATTTCACAAGACAGATCTAGGACTTGGGACTCCAAGTGAGAATATAGGCAGAAGTGCCAAATATTCTACAAGAGAGCAGATACAAAGCTAAAATACATTACGTTAAACAATTATTAAATAAAAAACAAAAGATAAAACTAATCTGAAATATAATGTGTATGTGTGTGTGTATTTACGTTTTGGTCTGCCTAGAGCGCTTTCGTCCCCGACCAAATTTGGTAGTGATCGGGCCCTGGGGTCTGAGGGGCACCCATACATATTTTATAAAAAATTACCCATTTTTTTTTTCAAATTTTATACGCATGTGTATCTCCGATGGACAACACTTTTTTTAAAAATTTGGAAGTAATCGGGCCCCGGGGTTAGGGTCACCCATACAAATTTTATAAAAAAAAATAACCAGATTTTCTTGAAATTTTATACGCATGTGTATCTCCGACGGACAACACTTTTTTTAAAAATTTGGAAGCAATTGGTCCTCGGAGTCGGGGGGGACCCATACAAATTGTTTACAAAATTTACCAGATTTTCTTCAAATTTTATACGCATGTGTATCTCCGATGGACAACAATTTTTGTAAAAATTTTGGCGTGATCGGACCCCGGAGTCGGAAGGTCCCATGAAAATTTTAAAAAATGTATCCGATTTTCTTTAAACTTTATACACACATGTTTAATCCTATGGACAACGCTTTTTGTAAAAATTTGGAAGTGGCCCCAGGTACGAGGGGCTTCCATATATATTTTTCAAAATTAGCCAGAGTTTCTAAATTTTATACACATGTGTTGTAACGACGTTTTCTACTGCCGGGGTAATGCTCAGTAGTCGTCCAAAGTTCCGTTACAGAAAAAAGTCTTTGTTTCGATTTTTCTTCTTGTTTTTCTTTTATTTTTTTTTTAAATTTTTATACTTTATTACAATGCAATATATGTTACTTTATTTACTTTAAATACTTAAGTTCTAATCACCACCTTTATACTTATGGTCGTCGTAACCCTGCAGCGTGTTTCCCGTGAAGTTTGATTAGTGGGATAGGACGGGGAAGTAGGTCTGCCTATATCAACTGTGTTTAAGTCCAAGTGTAATATGACCTGAACCAGAGAATCCCTACCGCGGAAAAGGGTCTTGGTAAACCAATGTAACAGGTGGAGAGGCGTCACCTCTACCCCTAAAGAGAAATATGATTAAGCCAGAGAATTCCTTACCGTGGGTCGGGGGAAATTCTCGGCTTGTAACAGCTAAACGTGTGTGAACGCGGCTAAGCCAATGTAACAGGTGGAGAGGCGTCACCTCTACCCCTAAAGAGAAATATGATTAAGCCAGAGAATTTCTTACCGTGGGTCGGGGAAAATTCTCGGCTTGTAACAGCTAAACGTGTGTAAGCGCGGCTAAGCCAATGTAACAGGTGGAGAGGCGTCACCTCTACCCCTAAAGAGAAATATGATTAAGCCAGAGAATTCCTTACCGTGGGTCGGGGGAAATTCTCGGCTTGTAACAGCTAAACGTGTGTGAACGCGGCTAAGCCAATGTAACAGGTGGAGAGGCGTCACCTCTACCCCTAAAGAGAAATATGATTAAGCCAGAGAATTCCTTACCGTGGGTCGGGGGAAATTCTCGGCTTGTAACAGCTAAACGTGTGTGAACGCGGCTAAGCCAATGTAACAGGTGGAGAGGCGTCACCTCTACCCCTAAAGAGAAATATGATTAAGCCAGAGAATTCCTTACCGTGGGTCCGGGGAAATTCTCGGCTTGTAACAGCTAAACGTGTGTGAACGCGGCTAAGCCAATGTAACAGGTGGAGAGGCGTCACCTCTACCCCTAAAGAGAAATATGATTAAGCCAGAGAATTCCTTACCGTGGGTCGGGGGAAATTCTCGGCTTGTAACAACTAAACATGTGTGAACGCGGCTAAGCCAATGTAACAGGTGGAGAGGCGTCACCTCTACCCCTAAAGAGAAATATGATTAAGCCAGAGAATTCCTTACCGTGGGTCGGGGGAAATTCTCGGCTTGTAACAACTAAACATGTGTGAACGCGGCTAAGCCAATGTAACAGGTGGAGAGGCGTCACCTCTACCCCTAAAGAGAAATATGATTAAGCCAGAGAATTCCTTACCGTGGGTCGGGGGAAATTCTCGGCTTGTAACAGCTAAACGTGTGTGAACGCGGCTAAGCCAATGTAACAGGTGGAGAGGCGTCACCTCTACCCCTAAAGAGAAATATGATCAAGCCAGAGAATTCCTTACCGTGGGTCGGGGGAAATTCTCGGCTTGTAACAGCTAAACGTGTGTGAACGCGTCTAAGCCAATGTAACAAGTGGAGAGGCGTCACCTCTACCCCTAAAGAGAAATATGATTAAGCCAGAGAATTCCTTACCGTGGGTCGGGGGAAATTCTCGGCTTGTAACAAAAAACTAAACTAGTAGACAGTGGGAATCAGGAGGTACTTACCGGTCCGCACGCTATGCTGGCTTTCGAATGACTCACTGCTGCTTGTCCGACAGCCTCCTTTTATATCCGACTAACGGATTATTTTTTTGCATCAGCGCGTATGTGCAGTACATAATTTCTCTAATGCACATGCGCCGTTTAAGCATAATATTCTCTGTGTTGTTGTTGTTGTTTTTTTTTTTTCTTATGTGTTTATGTTTCTTTTATTGTTGTCAGTGGCTACCAAGCAGACAATTATATTTGTTTGGTGACTGCTGCGAGTGTTTTGTACGATGCTATGGAGCAGAGACCGGTAAAAAGAACGGTGATTAAATCTTCTACTGGCTAAATTTAATGCGGTGGTGATTCAATAATAATGTGGTTTTGTTTGTGTAATACAGTTTCTTATGTAATGTAAATGTTTTATCATACTGTGTTTTCTGGTAATGTAAATGTTTTATAATTCAATGTTTTCTTGTAATGTAAATGTTTTATAATTCAGTGTTTTCTTGTAATGTTTTATAAATGTTTTCTTGTAATGTAAATGTTTTATAATTCAGTGCTTTTATTCTGTGTAGGAAAATTTCTTGTGTGCTGGAAATTTTGTCGTCACACCCCCCTCATACTTTCGGGGGAATGGAGACTTGGACCTGTCCTGAGCGGCTGATCTGGACTCGGAAGCATTTTTCTTTTACATCGTGTAAAAAATTTTTTTGCCGGTTGTGTTTACGGGTGCGTTGGGCCTTTTGTATTTCCTTCTGTAACTCCAGTGGCCAATTGTCGGGGTTGATCATGCCCTTTGAGGGGTCTTCTGTGGTTTTGTGGCCCGATGGTGCTGTTGCTTCTGATGGTATTGGTGTTGCGGTGGTTGCCGTCGTTATGGGGCTTGTTGTTGTTGTTGCGAAATTTGTGTTGGTGTTCTCGCCGTTGAGGTCACTGAGACTGCTGCTGTTGTTAATTTTGCTGGTATCGCTGCTGTTGCTGTCGCTGCTACTGCTACTGCTACTGCTCTCCCGGGAGAAACTTTTCCCTGGAGGTTTTGTGGGGTTCGTGTTTACTTCTTGGGGGAACTTTGGCGGTCCTTTGTTTGGTAGTGCTTGAACGATATTTGGTTTTTGGAATCGGATACGGGGTATTCGGTCCTGCCTGGATATGTGGATGTAGCTTGCTATCAGGGCGGCTAGTTCCACTCGTTTATGTTCGACTTCTTTTAGGTTGAACCATATTTGAGGCCCTGCTGTTGTTTCAACAACTCGTGAGGGATCTTTGAGAATGTGCTCCGCGTAGTGGAGGACAAATAAACCGCAGTCGGTTGCGTTATTTTGGCGTGGGCGTACCTTTCGTTCCGGTAGGTTGTCGGGCGTAAATTTCCTCTTTGGGCGTTCTTCATTACTTCTTTCCTGTTCCTCCGAGTTTAGGTATGCCCGAATGACCTCGCAGGCGTAGTGGGTAGCTGGGCGTGGGAGTGAATCTAGAGTAAGGATGTCTCTATGTGGTCCGTTGGGGTTGTGGTCTGGGTTAAATCTCACCAAGATAAGGAACCAGTGGTCGCCTTGATGACCTGGGATTATGAGATTGGCTTTCGTGGTGACGTCTTTTCCCCTGGTCCACCGGCGAATGGCAGTAAATCGTCGTCCTTCTAGTTCCTCTGGCGTCTCGGCTTCTTGTCTCTGGATGCTGGTTAATTTTTCCAGGAAGAATGTATTAAAAATATGTATCTCTTTTTGCCGTGCTTCCAATAGGATATTTCTCGCCATCCATTTGAGATAAACCTCAATGAGGCGGTCGTTGATGAATCGTCCGATTCCGATTCGTTGGTAGTCTGAGATTGTGATGTTAATGCCTCCTGCCCCACGGGGAATTTGGCATAGGAAATCTTCGGGGACTGTGTCTTCTTCCTCGTCACTGGACAGTACGATGCTTTGAAGTCGCTGAGTTTTGTACTGTGGTGCTTTGGTGTGGTCGGTCTTCGTAAGCCTCTTAATTCGGATTACCCCTGTCTTTGGATCACACTCGACCTCCGTCTGGTTGTTTATTACGGGTGGTATTTTTTTTTTGTTGGTCCAGCATCACTAAATTCTTTCTAAAGTTATGCTTGGCTTGTTCAAATTTTGTCTCCATTATCTTTGTCAGTGGGGTAGGTGTCGACGATTGATCGTCGTAACCCCGCAGCGTGTTTCCCGTGAAGTTTGATTAGTGGGATAGGACGGGGAAGTAGGTCTGCCTATATCAACTGTGTTTAAGTCCAAGTGTAATATGACCTGAACCAGAGAATCCCTACCGCGGAAAAGGGTCTTGGTAAAAAAACTAAACGTGGATGTACGCGGCTAAACCAATGTAACAGGTGGAGAGGCGTCACCTCTACCCCTAAAGAGAAATATGATTAAGCCAGAGAATTCCTTACCGTGGGTCGGGGGAAATTCTCGGCTTGTAACAGCTAAACGTGTGTGAACGCGGCTAAGCCAATGTTACAGGTGGAGAGGCGTCACCTCTACCCCTAAAGAGAAATATGATTAAGCCAGAGAATTTCTTACCGTGGGTCGGGGAAAATTCTCGGCTTGTAACAGCTAAACGTGTGTGAGCGCGGCTAAGCCAATGTAACAGGTGGAGAGGCGTCACCTCTACCCCTAAAGAGAATTATGATTAAGCCAGAGAATTCCTTACCGTGGGTCGGGGGAAATTCTCGGCTTGTAACAGCTAAACGTGTGTGAACGCGGCTAAGCCAATGTAACAGGTGGAGAGGCGTCACCTCTACCCCTAAAGAGAAATATGATTAAGCCAGAGAATTCCTTACCGTGGGTCGGGGGAAATTCTCGGCTTGTAACAGCTAAACGTGTGTGAACGCGGCTAAGCCAATGTAACAGGTGGAGAGGCGTCACCTCTACCCCTAAAGAGAAATATGATTAAGCCAGAGAATTCCTTACCGTGGGTCCGGGGAAATTCTCGGCTTGTAACAGCTAAACGTGTGTGAACGCGGCTAAGCCAATGTAACAGGTGGAGAGGCGTCACCTCTACCCCTAAAGAGAAATATGATTAAGCCAGAGAATTCCTTACCGTGGGTCGGGGGAAATTCTCGGCTTGTAACAGCTAAACGTGTGTGAACGCGGCTAAGCCAATGTAACAGATGGAGAGGCGTCACCTCTACCCCTAAAGAGAAATATGATTAAGCCAGAGAATTCCTTACCGTGGGTCGGGGGAAATTCTCGGCTTGTAACAGCTAAACGTGTGTGAACGCGGCTAAGCCAATGTAACAGGTGGAGAGGCGTCACCTCTACCGGTTGTGTTTACGGGTGCGTTGGGCCTTTTGTATTTCCTTCTGTAACTCCAGTGGCCAATTGTCGGGGTTGATCATGCCCTTTGAGGGGTCTTCTGTGGTTTTGTGGCCCGATGGTGCTGTTGCTTCTGATGGTATTGGTGTTGCGGTGGTTGCCGTGGTTATGGGGCTTGTTGTTGTTGTTGCGAAATTTGTGTTGGTGTTCTCGCCGTTGAGGTCACTGAGACTGCTGCTGTTGTTAATTTTGCTGGTATCGCTGCTGTCGTTACTGCTGTCACTGCTGCTGTTGCTGTCGCTGCTACTGCTACTGCTACTGCTCTCCCGGGAGAAACTTTTCCCTGGAGGTTTTGTGGGGTTCGTGTTTACTTCTTGGGGGAACTTTGGCGGTCCTTTGTTTGGTAGTGCTTGAACGATATTTGGTTTTTGGAATCGGATACGGGGTATTCGGTCCTGCCTGGATATGTGGATGTAGCTTGCTATCAGGGCGGCTAGTTCCACTCGTTTATGTTCGACTTCTTTTAGGTTGAACCATATTTGAGGCCCTGCTGTTGTTTCAACAACTCGTGAGGGATCTTTGAGAATGTGCTCCGCGTAGTGGAGGACAAATAAACCGCAGTCGGTTGCGTTATTTTGGCGTGGGCGTACCTTTCGTTCCGGTAGGTTGTCGGGCGTAAATTTCCTCTTTGGGCGTTCTTCATTACTTCTTTCCTGTTCCTCCGAGTTTAGGTATGCCCGAATGACCTCGCAGGCGTAGTGGGTAGCTGGGCGTGGGAGTGAATCTAGAGTAAGGATGTCTCCATGTGGTCCGTTGGGGTTGTGGTCTGGGTTAAATCTCACCAAGATAAGGAACCAGTGGTCGCCTTGATGACCTGGGATTATGAGATTGGCTTTCGTGGTGACGTCTTTTCCCCTGGTCCACCGGCGAATGGCAGTAAATCGTCGTCCTTCTAGTTCCTCTGGCGTCTCGGCTTCTTGTCTCTGGATGCTGGTTAATTTTTCCAGGAAGAATGTATTAAAAATATGTATCTCTTTTTGCCGTGCTTCCAATAGGATATTTCTCGCCATCCATTTGAGATAAACCTCAATGAGGCGGTCGTTGATGAATCGTCCGATTCCGATTCGTTGGTAGTCTGAGATTGTGATGTTAATGCCTCCTGCCCCACGGGGAATTTGGCATAGGAAATCTTCGGGGACTGTGTCTTCTTCCTCGTCACTGGACAGTACGATGCTTTGAAGTCGCTGAGTTTTGTACTGTGGTGCTTTGGTGTGGTCGGTCTTCGTAAGCCTCTTAATTCGGATTACCCCTGTCTTTGGATCACACTCGACCTCCGTCTGGTTGTTTATTACGGGTGGTATTTTTTTTTGTTGGTCCAGCATCACTAAATTCTTTCTAAAGTTATGCTTGGTTTGTTCAAATTTTGTCTCCATTATCTTTGTCAGTGGGGTAGGTGTCGACGATTGATCGTCGTAACCCTGCAGCGTGTTTCCCGTGAAGTTTGATTAGTGGGATAGGACGGGGAAGTAGGTCTGCCTATATCAACTGTGTTTAAGTCCAAGTGTAATATGACCTGAACCAGAGAATCCCTACCGCGGAAAAGGGTCTTGGTAAAAAAACTAAACGTGGATGTACGCGGCTAAACCAATGTAACAGGTGGAGAGGCGTCACCTCTACCCCTAAAGAGAAATATGATTAAGCCAGAGAATTCCTTACCGTGGGTCGGGGGAAATTCTCGGCTTGTAACAGCTAAACGTGTGTGAACGCGGCTAAGCCAATGTTACAGGTGGAGAGGCGTCACCTCTACCCCTAAAGAGAAATATGATTAAGCCAGAGAATTTCTTACCGTGGGTCGGGGAAAATTCTCGGCTTGTAACAACTAAACGTGTGTGAGCGCGGCTAAGCCAATGTAACAGGTGGAGAGGCGTCACCTCTACCCCTAAAGAGAAATATGATTAAGCCAGAGAATTCCTTACCGTGGGTCGGGGGAAATTCTCGGCTTGTAACAACTAAACATGTGTGAACGCGGCTAAGCCAATGTAACAGGTGGAGAGGCGTCACCTCTACCCCTAAAGAGAAATATGATTAAGCCAGAGAATTCCTTACCGTGGGTCGGGGGAAATTCTCGGCTTGTAACAGCTAAACGTGTGTGAACGCGGCTAAGCCAATGTAACAGGTGGAGAGGCGTCACCTCTACCCCTAAAGAGAAATATGATCAAGCCAGAGAATTCCTTACCGTGGGTCGGGGGAAATTCTCGGCTTGTAACAGCTAAACGTGTGTGAACGCGTCTAAGCCAATGTAACAAGTGGAGAGGCGTCACCTCTACCCCTAAAGAGAAATATGATTAAGCCAGAGAATTCCTTACCGTGGGTCGGGGGAAATTCTCGGCTTGTAACAAAAAACTAAACTAGTAGACAGTGGGAATCAGGAGGTACTTACCGGTCCGCACGCTATGCTGGCTTTCGAATGACTCACTGCTGCTTGTCCGACAGCCTCCTTTTATATCCGACTAACGGATTATTTTTTTGCATCAGCGCGTATGTGCAGTACATAATTTCTCTAATGCACATGCGCCGTTTAAGCATAATATTCTCTGTGTTGTTGTTGTTGTTTTTTTTTTTTTCTTATGTGTTTATGTTTCTTTTATTGTTGTCAGTGGCTACCAAGCAGACAATTATATTTGTTTGGTGACTGCTGCGAGTGTTTTGTACGATGCTATGGAGCAGAGACCGGTAAAAAGAACGGTGATTAAATCTTCTACTGGCTAAATTTAATGCGGTGGTGATTCAATAATAATGTGGTTTTGTTTGTGTAATACAGTTTCTTATGTAATGTAAATGTTTTATCATACTGTGTTTTCTGGTAATGTAAATGTTTTATAATTCAATGTTTTCTTGTAATGTAAATGTTTTATAATTCAGTGTTTTCTTGTAATGTTTTATAAATGTTTTCTTGTAATGTAAATGTTTTATAATTCAGTGCTTTTATTCTGTGTAGGAAAATTTCTTGTGTGCTGGAAATTTTGTCGTCACACCCCCCTCATACTTTCGGGGGAATGGAGACTTGGACCTGTCCTGAGCGGCTGATCTGGACTCGGAAGCATTTTTCTTTTACATCGTGTAAAAAATTTTTTTGCCGGTTGTGTTTACGGGTGCGTTGGGCCTTTTGTATTTCCTTCTGTAACTCCAGTGGCCAATTGTCGGGGTTGATCATGCCCTTTGAGGGGTCTTCTGTGGTTTTGTGGCCCGATGGTGCTGTTGCTTCTGATGGTATTGGTGTTGCGGTGGTTGCCGTGGTTATGGGGCTTGTTGTTGTT
The DNA here is from genome assembly GCA_947095585.1 of Nephrocerus scutellatus. Classification (NCBI taxonomy): domain Eukaryota; kingdom Metazoa; phylum Arthropoda; class Insecta; order Diptera; family Pipunculidae; genus Nephrocerus; species Nephrocerus scutellatus. The sequence goes on along the minus strand of OX352761.1, from coordinate 73,859,159 downwards.
GTTGCGAAATTTGTGTTGGTGTTCTCGCCGTTGAGGTCACTGAGACTGCTGCTGTTGTTAATTTTGCTGGTATCGCTGCTGTCGCTACTGCTGTCACTGCTGCTGTTGCTGTCGCTGCTACTGCTACTGCTACTGCTCTCCCGGGAGAAACTTTTCCCTGGAGGTTTTGTGGGGTTCGTGTTTACTTCTTGGGGGAACTTTGGCGGTCCTTTGTTTGGTAGTGCTTGAACGATATTTGGTTTTTGGAATCGGATACGGGGTATTCGGTCCTGCCTGGATATGTGGATGTAGCTTGCTATCAGGGCGGCTAGTTCCACTCGTTTATGTTCGACTTCTTTTAGGTTGAACCATATTTGAGGCCCTGCTGTTGTTTCAACAACTCGTGAGGGATCTTTGAGAATGTGCTCCGCGTAGTGGAGGACAAATAAACCGCAGTCGGTTGCGTTATTTTGGCGTGGGCGTACCTTTCGTTCCGGTAGGTTGTCGGGCGTAAATTTCCTCTTTGGGCGTTCTTCATTACTTCTTTCCTGTTCCTCCGAGTTTAGGTATGCCCGAATGACCTCGCAGGCGTAGTGGGTAGCTGGGCGTGGGAGTGAATCTAGAGTAAGGATGTCTCTATGTGGTCCGTTGGGGTTGTGGTCTGGGTTAAATCTCACCAAGATAAGGAACCAGTGGTCGCCTTGATGACCTGGGATTATGAGATTGGCTTTCGTGGTGACGTCTTTTCCCCTGGTCCACCGGCGAATGGCAGTAAATCGTCGTCCTTCTAGTTCCTCTGGCGTCTCGGCTTCTTGTCTCTGGATGCTGGTTAATTTTTCCAGGAAGAATGTATTAAAAATATGTATCTCTTTTTGCCGTGCTTCCAATAGGATATTTCTCGCCATCCATTTGAGATAAACCTCAATGAGGCGGTCGTTGATGAATCGTCCGATTCCGATTCGTTGGTAGTCTGAGATTGTGATGTTAATGCCTCCTGCCCCACGGGGAATTTGGCATAGGAAATCTTCGGGGACTGTGTCTTCTTCCTCGTCACTGGACAGTACGATGCTTTGAAGTCGCTGAGTTTTGTACTGTGGTGCTTTGGTGTGGTCGGTCTTCGTAAGCCTCTTAATTCGGATTACCCCTGTCTTTGGATCACACTCGACCTCCGTCTGGTTGTTTATTACGGGTGGTATTTTTTTTTTGTTGGTCCAGCATCACTAAATTCTTTCTAAAGTTATGCTTGGTTTGTTCAAATTTTGTCTCCATTATCTTTGTCAGTGGGGTAGGTGTCGACGATTGATCGTCGTAACCCCGCAGCGTGTTTCCCGTGAAGTTTGATTAGTGGGATAGGACGGGGAAGTAGGTCTGCCTATATCAACTGTGTTTAAGTCCAAGTGTAATATGACCTGAACCAGAGAATCCCTACCGCGGAAAAGGGTCTTGGTAAAAAAACTAAACGTGGATGTACGCGGCTAAACCAATGTAACAGGTGGAGAGGCGTCACCTCTACCCCTAAAGAGAAATATGATTAAGCCAGAGAATTCCTTACCGTGGGTCGGGGGAAATTCTCGGCTTGTAACAGCTAAACGTGTGTGAACGCGGCTAAGCCAATGTTACAGGTGGAGAGGCGTCACCTCTACCCCTAAAGAGAAATATGATTAAGCCAGAGAATTTCTTACCGTGGGTCGGGGAAAATTCTCGGCTTGTAACAGCTAAACGTGTGTGAGCGCGGCTAAGCCAATGTAACAGGTGGAGAGGCGTCACCTCTACCCCTAAAGAGAATTATGATTAAGCCAGAGAATTCCTTACCGTGGGTCGGGGGAAATTCTCGGCTTGTAACAGCTAAACGTGTGTGAACGCGGCTAAGCCAATGTAACAGGTGGAGAGGCGTCACCTCTACCCCTAAAGAGAATTATGATTAAGCCAGAGAATTCCTTACCGTGGGTCGGGGGAAATTCTCGGCTTGTAACAGCTAAACGTGTGTGAACGCGGCTAAGCCAATGTAACAGGTGGAGAGGCGTCACCTCTACCCCTAAAGAGAAATATGATTAAGCCAGAGAATTCCTTACCGTGGGTCGGGGGAAATTCTCGGCTTGTAACAGCTAAACGTGTGTGAACGCGGCTAAGCCAATGTAACAGATGGAGAGGCGTCACCTCTACCCCTAAAGAGAAATATGATTAAGCCAGAGAATTCCTTACCGTGGGTCGGGGGAAATTCTCGGCTTGTAACAGCTAAACGTGTGTGAACGCGGCTAAGCCAATGTAACAGGTGGAGAGGCGTCACCTCTACCGGTTGTGTTTACGGGTGCGTTGGGCCTTTTGTATTTCCTTCTGTAACTCCAGTGGCCAATTGTCGGGGTTGATCATGCCCTTTGAGGGGTCTTCTGTGGTTTTGTGGCCCGATGGTGCTGTTGCTTCTGATGGTATTGGTGTTGCGGTGGTTGCCGTGGTTATGGGGCTTGTTGTTGTTGTTGCGAAATTTGTGTTGGTGTTCTCGCCGTTGAGGTCACTGAGACTGCTGCTGTTGTTAATTTTGCTGGTATCGCTGCTGTCGTTACTGCTGTCACTGCTGCTGTTGCTGTCGCTGCTACTGCTACTGCTACTGCTCTCCCGGGAGAAACTTTTCCCTGGAGGTTTTGTGGGGTTCGTGTTTACTTCTTGGGGGAACTTTGGCGGTCCTTTGTTTGGTAGTGCTTGAACGATATTTGGTTTTTGGAATCGGATACGGGGTATTCGGTCCTGCCTGGATATGTGGATGTAGCTTGCTATCAGGGCGGCTAGTTCCACTCGTTTATGTTCGACTTCTTTTAGGTTGAACCATATTTGAGGCCCTGCTGTTGTTTCAACAACTCGTGAGGGATCTTTGAGAATGTGCTCCGCGTAGTGGAGGACAAATAAACCGCAGTCGGTTGCGTTATTTTGGCGTGGGCGTACCTTTCGTTCCGGTAGGTTGTCGGGCGTAAATTTCCTCTTTGGGCGTTCTTCATTACTTCTTTCCTGTTCCTCCGAGTTTAGGTATGCCCGAATGACCTCGCAGGCGTAGTGGGTAGCTGGGCGTGGGAGTGAATCTAGAGTAAGGATGTCTCCATGTGGTCCGTTGGGGTTGTGGTCTGGGTTAAATCTCACCAAGATAAGGAACCAGTGGTCGCCTTGATGACCTGGGATTATGAGATTGGCTTTCGTGGTGACGTCTTTTCCCCTGGTCCACCGGCGAATGGCAGTAAATCGTCGTCCTTCTAGTTCCTCTGGCGTCTCGGCTTCTTGTCTCTGGATGCTGGTTAATTTTTCCAGGAAGAATGTATTAAAAATATGTATCTCTTTTTGCCGTGCTTCCAATAGGATATTTCTCGCCATCCATTTGAGATAAACCTCAATGAGGCGGTCGTTGATGAATCGTCCGATTCCGATTCGTTGGTAGTCTGAGATTGTGATGTTAATGCCTCCTGCCCCACGGGGAATTTGGCATAGGAAATCTTCGGGGACTGTGTCTTCTTCCTCGTCACTGGACAGTACGATGCTTTGAAGTCGCTGAGTTTTGTACTGTGGTGCTTTGGTGTGGTCGGTCTTCGTAAGCCTCTTAATTCGGATTACCCCTGTCTTTGGATCACACTCGACCTCCGTCTGGTTGTTTATTACGGGTGGTATTTTTTTTTGTTGGTCCAGCATCACTAAATTCTTTCTAAAGTTATGCTTGGTTTGTTCAAATTTTGTCTCCATTATCTTTGTCAGTGGGGTAGGTGTCGACGATTGATCGTCGTAACCCTGCAGCGTGTTTCCCGTGAAGTTTGATTAGTGGGATAGGACGGGGAAGTAGGTCTGCCTATATCAACTGTGTTTAAGTCCAAGTGTAATATGACCTGAACCAGAGAATCCCTACCGCGGAAAAGGGTCTTGGTAAAAAAAACTAAACGTGGATGTACGCGGCTAAACCAATGTAACAGGTGGAGAGGCGTCACCTCTACCCCTAAAGAGAAATATGATTAAGCCAGAGAATTCCTTACCGTGGGTCGGGGGAAATTCTCGGCTTGTAACAGCTAAACGTGTGTGAACGCGGCTAAGCCAATGTTACAGGTGGAGAGGCGTCACCTCTACCCCTAAAGAGAAATATGATTAAGCCAGAGAATTTCTTACCGTGGGTCGGGGAAAATTCTCGGCTTGTAACAGCTAAACGTGTGTGAGCGCGGCTAAGCCAATGTAACAGGTGGAGAGGCGTCACCTCTACCCCTAAAGAGAATTATGATTAAGCCAGAGAATTCCTTACCGTGGTCGGGGGAAATTCTCGGCTTGTAACAGCTAAACGTGTGTGAACGCGGCTAAGCCAATGTAACAGGTGGAGAGGCGTCATCTCTACCCCTAAAGAGAAATATGATTAAGCCAGAGAATTCCTTACCGTGGGTCGGGGGAAATTCTCGGCTTGTAACAGCTAAACGTGTGTGAACGCGGCTAAGCCAATGTAACAGGTGGAGAGGCGTCACCTCTACCCCTAAAGAGAAATATGATTAAGCCAGAGAATTCCTTACCGTGGGTCCGGGGAAATTCTCGGCTTGTAACAGCTAAACGTGTGTGAACGCGGCTAAGCCAATGTAACAGGTGGAGAGGCGTCACCTCTACCCCTAAAGAGAAATATGATTAAGCCAGAGAATTCCTTACCGTGGGTCGGGGGAAATTCTCGGCTTGTAACAGCTAAACGTGTGTGAACGCGGCTAAGCCAATGTAACAGATGGAGAGGCGTCACCTCTACCCCTAAAGAGAAATATGATTAAGCCAGAGAATTCCTTACCGTGGGTCGGGGGAAATTCTCGGCTTGTAACGAAAAACTAAACTAGTAGACAGTGGGAATCAGGAGGTACTTACCGGTCCGCACGCTATGCTGGCTTTCGAACGACTCACTGCTGCCTGTCCAACAGCCTCCTTTTATATCCGACTAATGGATTATTTTTTTGCATCAGCGCGTATGTGCAGTACATAATTTCTCTAATGCACATGCGCCGTTTAAGCATAATATTCTCTGTGTGTTGTTGTTGTTGTTTTTTTTTTTTTTCTTATGTGTTTATGTTTCTTTTATTGTTGTCAGTGGCTACCAAGCAGACAATTATATTTGTTTGGTGACTGCTGCGAGTGTTTTGTACGATGCTATGGAGCAGAGACCGGTAAAAAGAACGGTGATTAAATCTTCTACTGGCTAAATTTAATGCGGTGGTGATTCAATAATAATGTGGTTTTGTTTGTGTAATACAGTTTCTTATGTAATGTAAATGTTTTATCATACTGTGTTTTCTGGTAATGTAAATGTTTTATAATTCAATGTTTTCTTGTAATGTAAATGTTTTATAATTCAGTGTTTTCTTGTAATGTTTTATAAATGTTTTCTTGTAATGTAAATGTTTTATAATTCAGTGCTTTTATTCTGTGTAGGAAAATTTCTTGTGTGCTGGAAATTTTGTCGTCACACCCCCCTCATACTTTCGGGGGAATGGAGACTTGGACCTGTCGTGAGCGGCTGATCTGGACTCGGAAGCATTTTTCTTTTACATCGTGTAAAAAATGTTTTTGCCGGTTGTGTTTACGGGTGCGTTGGGCCTTTTGTATTTCCTTCTGTAACTCCAGTGGCCAATTGTCGGGGTTGATCATGCCCTTTGAGGGGTCTTCTGTGGTTTTGTGGCCCGATGGTGCTGTTGCTTCTGATGGTATTGGTGTTGCGGTGGTTGCCGTGGTTATGGTGCTTGTTGTTGTTGTTGCGAAATTTGTGTTGGTGTTCTCGCCGTTGAGGTCACTGGGACTGCTGCTGTTGTTAATTTTGCTGGTATCGCTGCTGTCGCTACTGCTGTCACTGCTGCTGTTGCTGTCGCTGCTACTGCTACTGCTACTGCTCTCCCGGGAGAAACTTTTCCCTGGAGGTTTTGTGGGGTTCGTGTTTACTTCTTGGGGGAACTTTGGCGGTCCTTTGTTTGGTAGTGCTTGAACGATATTTGGTTTTTGGAATCGGATACGGGGTATTCGGTCCTGCCTGGATATGTGGATGTAGCTTGCTATCAGGGCGGCTAGTTCCACTCGTTTATGTTCGACTTCTTTTAGGTTGAACCATATTTGAGGCCCTGCTGTTGTTTCAACAACTCGTGAGGGATCTTTGAGAATGTGCTCCGCGTAGTGGAGGACAAATAAACCGCAGTCGGTTGCGTTATTTTGGCGTGGTCGTACCTTTCGTTCCGGTAGGTTGTCGGGCGTAAATTTCCTCTTTGGGCGTTCTTCATTACTTCTTTCCTGTTCCTCCGAGTTTAGGTATGCCCGAATGACCTCGCAGGCGTAGTTGGTAGCTGGGCGTGGGAGTGAATCTAGAGTAAGGATGTCTCCATGTGGTCCGTTGGGGTTGTGGTCTGGGTTTAATCTCACCAAGATAAGGAACCAGTGGTCGCCTTGATGACCTGGGATTATGAGATTGGCTTTCGTGGTGACGTCTTTTCCCCTGGTCCACCGGCGAATGGCAGTAAATCGTCGTCCTTCTAGTTCCTCTGGCGTCTCGGCTCCTTGTCTCTGGATGCTGGTTAATTTTTCCTCCGTCTGGTCTGGTCTGGTTGTTTATTACGGGTGGTATTTTTTTTTTGTTGGTCCAGCATCACTAAATTCTTTCTAAAGTTATGCTTGGTTTGTTCAAATTTTGTCTCCATTATCTTTGTCAGTGGGGTAGGTGTCGACGATTGATCATTTCTTGTGATTTGTCCTTCTATTTATATCATGTGCTAGTGGTATACCATTAAATCTAGAAACATAGAAACATTTTTTTTTTCTTCCATTTCTATTTTATTTGAAATATATTATTCATTATATATTTTTTTTTTCTTGTGGTATGTGGGTTTTCCAGTCTGGCAGTGGTTTTGGGTCGGGACCCTGAGATTTGGAGGGTCCCTTGGGCGCTGGTTGATTCTTTGGGGCTGATGGAGAGCCTGGCTGTGTCTCGGTTGTGATAGTGTTTTCTTGTATGGTTTCCGGGTTGTATATTTTAAGGTCACTAACGTGCGCGGTACGGTCCTTAAAACTCCCGTGTTGATGAACCTTGACTATAACCGGGGATATGAACCCGGTCACCTTGTAGGGGCCATTATATCTGGGGGCTAACTTTGCGGCGAAGTTATCAGCGGCTTTAGATAAGTGATGCTGTCTTATGAGTACGGCTTGACCCACCGTAGGCTTCCATGGTCTTCTACGGAGATTATAGTATCTGGACTGGTCTTGGGCCGCTTGTTCGAGTCTTTGGCGTACTAACTGGTAGATTTCCTGTAACCGCACTGCCTTGTCTTGTGGTGACTGTTCGATGCTCCCAGTTCCGGTTGCCTTTTCGTCGAAGAGAGTCCCTGGTAGTCGAGGTTCCCGACCTTGGACAAGAAATGCGGGGGAGAAACCCGTTGATTCTGCCACGCTGGTGTTTAGCGCTAGAGATATCTCGGGGAGGAACTCGTCCCATCTTTTATGCTGTTCTCCTACGAATTGGGCTACCATGGTTTTGATGGTACGGTTCGCTCGTTCTGTGGGGTTCTCCTGTGGTGTGTATGGGGCGGTAAATTGGTGCTTTACACCCAGTTGCTGTAGGAATTTGCGGAACAAGTGGCTCGTGAACTGTACCCCATTGTCGGTGACCAGAATCTTTGGAACGCCATATCTGGCGAGGATTCTTTCGCGAAACGCTCGCCGGAGGGCTTCTGCCGTAGCCTTTCGGAGTGGTACGATCTCTACCCATTTTGAAAATTTATCAAACAGTACTAATATTACTGTATTTCCGTGTGTTGACCTAGGGAGTGGTCCGATGAAGTCTGCACATACGATGCTCCATGGCTCGTTTGCTATTTGTGTTAACATTGTTCCAGCTGGTTTCTGTTGGCTAGGTTTAAATTTTTGGCAGGATTCGCAGTGACGTACGTATCGGCTGATGTCCCGGTACATGCCCGGCCAATAGTAGCGATTTATTATACGCGCTATTGTTTTCCGGATTCCCAGGTGACCGGCGGTGGGTTCGTCGTGATTTTCTTTTAGGACTCATTCTCGTTGAAATTTTGGGACGCATAGTTTCCAAGGAGAATAGTCTTCGTCTGCCGTGTGTCTCGGTATGTTCCGATAGAGCTCACCATTTTCTATTATAAAGTCTGGGAATTTTTCGGGTTTATCCTGGACCTCTGCTGTCTTCTTCTCCCACCAATTGCATACTTCCGTCTTTGTTTTGTCCACGAGCGTTGTGCGTAGAGTCTCTCTCGGTTGGCGTGATAGGGCATCGGCAACCACATTTAATTTACCTCTGCGGTACTGAATATCATAGGTGTATTGCTGTAGCTCTAGGGCCCAACGATCGATTCGTCCCGATGGGCTTTCAATCGAATTTAGCCATTTCAGTGCTAGGTGATCGGTGACTATGGAAAAGTGGTATCCTTCTAAGTATGGTCGCATCTTGCGAATGCCCCACACGATAGCCAGGCATTCTTTCTCTGTAGGAGAATAATTGCGCTCTGCTGGATTCAGGTGGCGGCTGGCGTAGGCAATTACTTTCTCTTGGCCGTCGATGTCTTGTGTGAGGACCACCCCTAATCCATAGTCGCTGGCATCGGTCTGTAAGGTGAATTTTCTTGCAAAGTCAGGACAGGCTAGAACGGGTGCTTTGGTGAGGCGATCCTTCAGTTGATCAAACGCTGATTGTTGTGTTTCAGTCCATCTCCAATGTTTTCCCTTTTTTAAGAGGCTGGTAAGAGGTTGGACGACTTTGGCGAACTCTGGGACAAATCTTCTGTGCCATGACGCAATACCTAGGCAGCGACGGAGTTCTCGCAATGTGGTTGGTGGTCGGAGTTCTTGGATGGCGGCGATTTTGTCTGGGTCGGTGTGAATCCCTTGCTCACTAACCACATGGCCCAAATATTTGATTTCCTTCTGGAAGAATTTGCATTTCTCTGCATTGATTTTAAGGTTGGCTTTGTGTAGTCGATGTAGTACCTCCTTTAGGTGTCTCATGTGTTCTTCCAAGTTTTCTCCGGTCACCACGATATCATCGAGGTAGGCAAAAGCATGGGGCTCCATCTCGGGGCCGATGACTTGGTCCAGAGCTCGCTGAAAGGTTGCGGGGGCCGAATGTAGGCCGAAAGGCATAACCCGCCACTGGAAGAGTCCGCGCCCTGGAACTGTAAATGCGGTGTACTTCTTGCTACTGTTTTCCATGGGGATTTGCCAGTACCCGTTTTTGAGGTCTAAACTGCTTATATACTTGGCATTCCTGAGGCGGTCCAGAATATGATGGATCCGGGGGAGTGGATAGGCATCAGGGATTGATTTTGTGTTAAGTTGTCGATAGTCTACACACAATCTCCATGTCCCGTTTTTCTTTTTGACCAGGACGATTGGCGCACTATATGGGCTACTTGACGGTTCAATGCAGCCTTTCTGGAGTAGATCATTAATTTCGTCGTTGATGATTTTTTGCATGGCAGGGTTCTTTGGGAAATACCTTTGCTTTATTGGGCGGTCATCCTGCATCAAAATTCGATGGGCGGTGATGTGTGATGCCCCGTGCATGGTTTCAAATTTCTTCAGCTCCATTTCTAGGAAGGATTTTATTCGGTTTTCATCGTCGGCTGGAGCTTCGTTTTGTAGTGTCCGTACCTGAGGTTCTTCTGGGTTTTTGGGTGTTCTTTGTTGACCGAGAGTTAGCTTGTGGCCTCCCACATAAATTTGTGCTTGCATGTGGCTGAGAAAGTCTAGTCCCAGTATGACTTTGTCGATGGCTTTGGGGAGTATGAGTAGTTGTATTGCGCAACTTCTGTTTCCAAAGTGGATCTTCGTATCGAATGCTTGTTTTACCTGTCTCTTGGTCCCATTTGCCATTCGTACTGATGCCTTTGTATGTGTTGTATGTCCTGTATGTCGTATCTTGTGTGCATAAGCTTTGCTGATAAAGCTCCTCGTTGCGCCAGTGTCGATTGTTGCTATTACTGACTCTCTTCCCATATCTATAGTGGCCGCTATGCGATCATTTTCTTGCTTTATAACTCCAGTGATTCGTGGGGTGTGTTTTGTTGGGGTCCCACCATCTTTTGGTCTCGGTGGAACCCGTTGGCGTTTCCCGAGGTTTGGCGGCAGCATTCGATGGTTCTAGGGCCCATCTTTCCACAATCCCAGCAGAACAATACTCTGGGGTTACGGCAATCATGGGTGAAGTGTCCGGGTTGGCTACAACGTCTACATGCGATGCGTGGGTTGACGTATCCTTTTGCTACTTGCATAACCTGCCTGTGTTGTTCGTCCCTTCTGCGTTGGAGTGGGGGTGCGTTGATTTGAGGTTCGTTGCTTCTGCGACCGCAGTTTAGGCACTCGAAATCTTCCGCCAAACTCAGTAGTTCTCCTAGATTTCGGAAGTCTTTTCGCCGGATGTACAGTTGATACTCCTGACGGCTGTTTCGGAAGATTCGCTCGAGTTTTTGTTCTTCCGAGTATTGAGCGTGACGCATCAAGTTTTGTAGGGTTATCACGAAGTCCTTGAACACCTCGCTTGGGCGTTGTACTCGCTGTCGAATGTCGTCATCTAGTCGTTCGAAAAACCTCGGTGGAAGGAAGAACTTCAGGAAATCGCTTTTAAATGGTTCCCATCTCTGCCAAGAACTATTGTTGTTGCGATACCAGATAAGGGCTTTGTCCTTGAGTAATTCGGGCATAGTCCTGGGCAAAAAGTCTTTGCAGAGGCCGTAAACTTCCGATAATTCTTCGACGCGCTCCACAAATGCCAGTGGGTCGTGGATCCCATCGAACTTTACCGACCATTTTCTGACTTGGTCGATGACGGCAGGGTATGAAGGTCCAGTGATTGGATGTGGTGTCGTAGGGGCAGCCGTATTGGTACTAATATTGTTGTTTGTGCTTTTGTCGGGGATTTTCCCAACTGCCGTTATGGTTATTGCTGGGGGTACGGGCGAAGTGCTCCTTGTGTGTAGGGTTTCTAGCGTAAGTAGTCGTTCTTCTACCTCGGGTTCGAGATCTCCTTCGCTGACTAGATTTGCGAATCGTTTACGGAGTTCCTCCACTGTTCCCGTCTCGTCGAGCCCGAATTCTCTGGCGTATGAGATTAGGTCCTCTTTGCGCAGAAAATAAATCCAGGTGGTCTTCATTTTGGCAGCGTAGCAGTAGTGGTAACCGGTGTTCCTCTGTGTTGAAATATGCCTTTTCTGACGTGATTGATTGGTCTTCTGGAGTGGCGGTAGTCGTAACGTTGTTGGTAAGGTTGGTTTGCTTTCTCTGATGATATAGTTTTTCTCTGATGATACAGTCGTTTTCTGATGATACAGTCTTTCTCTGATGATATAGTCTTTCTCTGATGATACAGTCTTTCTCTGATGATATAGTCTTTCTCTGATGATATAGTTTTTCTCTGATGATACAGTCTTTTTCTAATGATACAGTCTTTCTCTGATGATATAGTCTTTCTCTGATGATACAGTCTTTCTCTGATGATATAGTCCCTGCTCGGGCGCCACTGTAACGACGTTTTCTACTGCCGGGGTAATGCTCAGTAGTCGTCCAAAGTTCCGTTACAGAAAAAAGTCTTTGTTTCGATTTTTCTTCTTGTTTTTCTTTTATTTTTATTTTTTAATTTTTATACTTTATTACAATGCAATATATGTTACTTTATTTACTTTAAATTATATAATACTTTAGTTTTAATCACCACCTTTATACTTATGGTCGTCGTAACCCTGCAGCGTGTTTCCCGTGAAGTTTGATTAGTGGGATAGGACGGGGAAGTAGGTCTGCCTATATCAACTGTGTTTAAGTCCAAGTGTAATATGACCTGAACCAGAGAATCCCTACCGCGGAAAAGGGTCTTAGTAAAAAAACTAAACGTGGATGTACGCGGCTAAACCAATGTAACAGGTGGAGAGGCGTCACCTCTACCCCTAAAGAGAAATATGATTAAGCCAGAGAATTCCTTACCGTGGGTCGGGGGAAATTCTCGGCTTGTAACAGCTAAACGTGTGTGAACGCGGCTAAGCCAATGTAACAGGTGGAGAGGCGTCACCTCTACCCCTAAAGAGAAATATGATTAAGCCAGAGAATTTCTTACCGTGGGTCGGGGAAAATTCTCGGCTTGTAACAGCTAAACGTGTGTGAGCGCGGCTAAGCCAATGTAACAGGTGGAGAGGCGTCACCTCTACCCCTAAAGAGAAATATGATTAAGCCAGAGAATTCCTTACCGTGGGTCGGGGGAAATTCTCGGCTTGTAACAGCTAAACGTGTGTGAACGCGGCTAAGCCAATGTAACAGGTGGAGAGGCGTCACCTCTACCCCTAAAGAGAAATATGATTAAGCCAGAGAATTCCTTACCGTGGGTCGGGGGAAATTCTCGGCTTGTAACAGCTAAACGTGTGTGAACGCGGCTAAACCAATGTAACAGGTGGAGAGGCGTCACCTCTACCCCTAAAGAGAAATATGATTAAGCCAGAGAATTCCTTACCGTGGGTCCGGGGAAATTCTCGGCTTGTAACAGCTAAACGTGTGTGAACGCGGCTAAGCCAATGTAACAGGTGGAGAGGCGTCACCTCTACCCCTAAAGAGAAATATGATTAAGCCAGAGAATTCCTTACCGTGGGTCGGGGGAAATTCTCGGCTTGTAACAGCTAAACGTGTGTGAACGCGGCTAAGCCAATGTAACAGGTGGAGAGGCGTAACCTCTACCCCTAAAGAGAAATATGATTAAGCCAGAGAATTCCTTACCGTGGGTCGGGGGAAATTCTCGGCTTGTAACAGCTAAACGTGTGTGAACGCGTCTAAGCCAATGTAACAGGTGGAGAGGCGTCACCTCTATCCCTAAAGAGAAATATGATTAAGCCAGAGAATTCCTTACCGTGGGTCGGGGGAAATTCTCGGCTTGTAACAAAAAACTAAACTAGTAGACAGTGGGAATCAGGAGGTACTTACCGGTCCGCACGCTATGCTGGCTTTCGAACGACTCACTGCTGCCTGTCCGACAGCCTCCTTTTATATCCGACTAACGGATTATTTTTTTGCATCAGCGCGTATGTGCAGTACATAATTTCTCTAATGCACATGCGCGCCGTTTAAGCATAATATTCTCTGTGTGTTGTTGTTGTTGTTGTTTTTTTTTTCTTTTTCTTATGTGTTTATGTTTCTTTTATTGTTGTCAGTGGCTACCAAGCAGACAATTATATTTGTTTGGTGACTGCTGCGAGTGTTTTGTACGATGCTATGGAGCAGAGACCGGTAAAAAGAACGGTGATTAAATCTTCTACTGGCTAAATTTAATGCGGTGGTGATTCAATAATAATGTGGTTTTGTTTGTGTAATACAGTTTCTTATGTAATGTAAATGTTTTATCATACTGTGTTTTCTGGTAATGTAAATGTTTTATAATTCAATGTTTTCTTGTAATGTAAATGTTTTATAATTCAGTGTTTTCTTGTAATGTTTTATAAATGTTTTCTTGTAATGTAAATGTTTTATAATTCAGTGCTTTTATTCTGTGTAGGAAAATTTCTTGTGTGCTGGAAATTTTGTCGTCACACCCCCCTCATACTTTCGGGGGAATGGAGACTTGGACCTGTCCTGAGCGGCTGATCTGGACTCGGAAGCATTTTTCTTTTACATCGTGTAAAAAATGTTTTTGCCGGTTGTGTTTACGGGTGCGTTGGGCCTTTTGTATTTCCTTCTGTAACTCCAGTGGCCAATTGTCGGGGTTGATCATGCCCTTTGAGGGGTCTTCTGTGGTTTTGTGGCCCGATGGTGCTGTTGCTTCTGATGGTATTGGTGTTGCGGTGGTTGCCGTGGTTATGGTGCTTGTTGTTGTTGTTGCGAAATTTGTGTTGGTGTTCTCGCCGTTGAGGTCACTGGGACTGCTGCTGTTGTTAATTTTGCTGGTATCGCTGCTGTCGCTACTGCTGTCACTGCTGCTGTTGCTGTCGCTGCTACTGCTACTGCTACTGCTCTCCCGGGAGAAACTTTTCCCTGGAGGTTTTGTGGGGTTCGTGTTTACTTCTTGGGGGAACTTTGGCGGTCCTTTGTTTGGTAGTGCTTGAACGATATTTGGTTTTTGGAATCGGATACGGGGTATTCGGTCCTGCCTGGATATGTGGATGTAGCTTGCTATCAGGGCGGCTAGTTCCACTCGTTTATGTTCGACTTCTTTTAGGTTGAACCATATTTGAGGCCCTGCTGTTGTTTCAACAACTCGTGAGGGATCTTTGAGAATGTGCTCCGCGTAGTGGAGGACAAATAAACCGCAGTCGGTTGCGTTATTTTGGCGTGGTCGTACCTTTCGTTCCGGTAGGTTGTCGGGCGTAAATTTCCTCTTTGGGCGTTCTTCATTACTTCTTTCCTGTTCCTCCGAGTTTAGGTATGCCCGAATGACCTCGCAGGCGTAGTGGGTAGCTGGGCGTGGGAGTGAATCTAGAGTAAGGATGTCTCCATGTGGTCCGTTGGGGTTGTGGTCTGGGTTTAATCTCACCAAGATAAGGAACCAGTGGTCGCCTTGATGACCTGGGATTATGAGATTGGCTTTCGTGGTGACGTCTTTTCCCCTGGTCCACCGGCGAATGGCAGTAAATCGTCGTCCTTCTAGTTCCTCTGGCGTCTCGGCTCCTTGTCTCTGGATGCTGGTTAATTTTTCCAGGAAGAATGTATTAAAAATATGTATCTCTTTTTGCCGTGCTTCCAATAGGATATTTCTCGCCATCCATTTGAGATAAACCTCAATGAGGCGGTCGTTGATGAATCGTCCGATTCCGATTCGTTGGTAGTCTGAGATTGTGATGTTAATGCCTCCTGCCCCACGGGGAATTTGGCATAGGAAATCTTCGGGGACTGTGTCTTCTTCCTCGTCGCTGGACAGTACGATGCTTTGAAGTCGCTGAGTTTTGTACTGTGGTGCTTTGGTGTGGTCGGTCTTCGTAGGCCTCTTAATTCGGATTACCCCTGTCTTTGGATCACACTCGACCTCCGTCTGGTTGTTTATTACGGGTGGTATTTTTTTTTTGTTGGTCCAGCATCACTAAATTCTTTCTAAAGTTATGCTTGGTTTGTTCAAATTTTGTCTCCATTATCTTTGTCAGTGGGGTAGGTGTCGACGATTGATCATTTCTTGTGATTTGTCCTTCTATTTATATCATGTGCTAGTGGTATACCATTAAATCTAGAAACATAGAAACATTTTTTTTTTCTTCCATTTCTATTTTATTTGAAATATATTATTCATTATATATTTTTTTTTTCTTGTGGTATGTGGGTTTTCCAGTCTGGCAGTGGTTTTGGGTCGGGACCCTGAGATTTGGAGGGTCCCTTGGGCGCTGGTTGATTCTTTGGGGCTGATGGAGAGCCTGGCTGTGTCTCGGTTGTGATAGTGTTTTCTTGTATGGTTTCCGGGTTGTATATTTTAAGGTCACTAACGTGCGCGGTACGGTCCTTAAAACTCCCGTGTTGATGAACCTTGACTATAACCGGGGATATGAACCCGGTCACCTTGTAGGGGCCATTATATCTGGGGGCTAACTTTGCGGCGAAGTTATCAGCGGCTTTAGAAAGTGATGCTGTCTTATGAGTACGGCTTGACCCACCGTAGGCTTCCATGGTCTTCTACGGAGATTATAGTATCTGGACTGGTCTTGGGCCGCTTGTTCGAGTCTTTGGCTTACTAACTGGTAGATTTCCTGTAACCGCACTGCCTTGTCTTGTGGTGACTGTTCGATGCTCCCAGTTCCGGTTGCCTTTTCGTCGAAGAGAGTCCCTGGTAGTCGAGGTTCCCGACCTTGGACAAGAAATGCGGGGGAGAAACCCGTTGATTCTGCCACGCTGGTGTTTAGCGCTAGAGATATCTCGAGGAGGAACTCGTCCCATCTTTTATGCTGTTCTCCTACGAATTGGGCTACCATGGTTTTGATGGTACGGTTCGCTCGTTCTGTGGGGTTCTCCTGTGGTGTGTATGGGGCGGTAAATTGGTGCTTTACACCCAGTTGCTGTAGGAATTTGCGGAACAAGTGGCTCGTGAACTGTACCCCATTGTCGGTGACCAGAATCTTTGGAACGCCATATCTGGCGAGGATTCTTTCGCGAAACGCTCGCCGGAGGGCTTCTGCCGTAGCCTTTCGGAGTGGTACGATCTCTACCCATTTTGAAAATTTATCAAACAGTACTAATAATACTGTATTTCCGTGTGTTGACCTAGGGAGTGGTCCGATGAAGTCTGCACATACGATGCTCCATGGCTCGTTTGCTATTTGTGTTAACATTGTTCCAGCTGGTTTCTGTTGGCTAGGTTTAAATTTTTGGCAGGATTCGCAGTGACGTACGTATCGGCTGATGTCCCGGTACATGCCCGGCCAATAGTAGCGATTTATTATACGCGCTATTGTTTTCCGGATTCCCAGGTGACCGGCGGTGGGTTCGTCGTGAATTTCTTTTAGGACTCGTTCTCGTTGAAATTTTGGGACGCATAGTTTCCAAGGAGAATAGTCTTCGTCTGCCGTGTGTCTCGGTATGTTCCGATAGAGCTCACCATTTTCTATTATAAAGTCTGGGAATTTTTCGGGTTTATCCTGGACCTCTGCTGTCTTCTTCTCCCACCAATTGCATACTTCCTTCTTTGTTTTGTCCACGAGCGTTGTGCGTAGAGTCTCTCTCGGTTGGCGTGATAGGGCATCGGCAACCACATTTAATTTACCTCTGCGGTACTGAATATCATAGGTGTATTGCTGTAGCTCTAGGGCCCAACGAGCGATTCGTCCCGATGGGCTTTCAATCGAATTTAGCCATTTCAGTGCTAGGTGATCGGTGACTATGGAAAAGTGGTATCCTTCTAAGTATGGTCGCATCTTGCGAATGCCCCACACGATAGCCAGGCATTCTTTCTCTGTAGGAGAATAATTGCGCTCTGCTGGATTCAGGTGGCGGCTGGCGTAGGCAATTACTTTCTCTTGGCCGTCGATGTCTTGTGTGAGGACCACCCCTAATCCATAGTCGCTGGCATCGGTCTGTAAGGTGAATTTTCTTGCAAAGTCAGGACAGGCTAGAACGGGTGCTTTGGTGAGGCGATCCTTCAGTTGATCAAACGCTGATTGTTGTGTTTCAGTCCATCTCCAATGTTTTCCCTTTTTTAAGAGGCTGGTAAGAGGTTGGACGACTTTGGCGAACTCTGGGACAAATCTTCTGTACCATGACGCAATACCTAGGCAGCGACGGAGTTCTCGCAATGTGGTTGGTGGTCGGAGTTCTTGGATGGCGGCGATTTTGTCTGGGTCGGTGTGAATCCCTTGCTCACTAACCACATGGCCCAAATATTTGATTTCCTTCTGGAAGAATTTGCATTTCTCTGTATTGATTTTAAGGTTGGCTTTGTGTAGTCGATGTAGTACCTCCTTTAGGTGTCTCATGTGTTCTTCCAAGTTTTCTCCGGTCACCACGATATCATCGAGGTAGGCAAAAGCATGGGGCTCCATCTCGGGGCCGATGACTTGGTCCAGAGCTCGCTGAAAGGTTGCGGGGGCCGAATGTAGGCCGAAAGGCATAACCCGCCACTGGAAGAGTCCGCGCCCTGGAACTGTAAATGCGGTGTACTTCTTGCTACTGTTTTCCATGGGGATTTGCCAGTACCCGTTTTTGAGGTCTAAACTGCTTATATACTTGGCATTCCTGAGGCTGTCCAGAATATGATGGATCCGGGGGAGTGGATAGGCATCAGGGATTGATTTTGTGTTAAGTTGTCGATAGTCTACACACAATCTCCATGTCCCGTTTTTCTTTTTGACCAGGACGATTGGCGCACTATATTGGCTACTTGACGGTTCAATGCAGCCTTTCTGGAGTAGATCATTAATTTCGTCGTTGATGATTTTTTGCATGGCAGGGTTCTTTGGGAAATACCTTTGCTTTATTGGGCGGTCATCCTGCATCAAAATTCGATGGGCGGTGATGTGTGATGCCCCGTGCATGGTTTCAAATTTCTTCAGCTCCATTTCTAGGAAGGATTTTATTCGGTTTTCATCGTCGGCTGGAGCTTCGTTTTGTAGTGTCCGTACCTGAGGTTCTTCTGGGTTTTTGGGTGTTCTTTGTTGACCGAGAGTTAGCTTGTGGCCTCCCACATAAATTTGTGCTTGCATGTGGCTGAGAAAGTCTAGTCCCAGTATGACTTTGTCGATGGCTTTGGGGAGTATGAGTAGTTGTATTGCGCAACTTCTGTTTCCAAAGTGGATCTTCGTCTCGAATGCTTGTTTTACCTGTCTCTTGGTCCCATTTGCCATTCGTACTGATGCCTTTGTATGTGTTGTATGTCCTGTATGTCGTATCTTGTGTGCATAAGCTTTGCTGATAAAGCTCCTCGTTGCGCCAGTGTCGATTGTTGCTATTACTGACTCTCTTCCCATATCTATAGTGGCCGCTATGCGATCATTTTCTTGCTTTATAACTCCAGTGATTCGTGGGGTGTGTTTTGTTGGGGTCCCACCATCTTTTGGTCTCGGTGGAACCCGTTGGCGTTTCCCGAGGTTTGGCGGCAGCATTCGATGGTTCTAGGGCCCATCTTTCCACAATCCCAGCAGAACAATACTCTGGGGTTACGGCAATCATGGGTGAAGTGTCCGGGTTGGCTACAACGTCTACATGCGATGCGTGGGTTGACGTATCCTTTTGCTACTTGCATAACCTGCCTGTGTTGTTCGTCCCTTCTGCGTTGGAGTGGGGGTGCGTTGATTTGAGGTTCGTTGCTTCTGCGACCGCAGTTTAGGCACTCGAAATCTTCCGCCAAACTCAGTAGTTCTCCTAGATTTCGGAAGTCTTTTCGCCGGATGTACAGTTGATACTCCTGACGGCTGTTTCGGAAGATTCGCTCGAGTTTTTGTTCTTCCGAGTATTGAGCGTGACGCATCAAGTTTTGTAGGGTTATCACGAAGTCCTTGAACACCTCGCTTGGGCGTTGTACTCGCTGTCGAATGTCGTCATCTAGTCGTTCGAAAAACCTCGGTGGAAGGAAGAACTTCAGGAAATCGCTTTTAAATGGTTCCCATCTCTGCCAAGAACTATTGTTGTTGCGATACCAGATAAGGGCTTTGTCCTTGAGTAATTCGGGCATAGTCCTGGGCAAAAAGTCTTTGCAGAGGCCGTAAACTTCCGATAATTCTTCGACGCGCTCCACAAATGCCAGTGGGTCGTGGATCCCATCGAACTTCACCGACCATTTTCTGACTTGGTCGATGACGGCAGGGTATGAAGGTCCAGTGATTGGATGTGGTGCCGTAGGGGCAGCCGTATTGGTACTAATATTGTTGTTTGTGCTTTTGTCGGGGATTTTCCCAACTGCCGTTATGGTTATTGCTGGGGGTACGGGCGAAGTGCTCCTTGTGTGTAGGGTTTCTAGCGTAAGTAGTCGTTCTTCTACCTCGGGTTCGAGATCTCCTTCGCTGACTAGATTTGCGAATCGTTTACGGAGTTCCTCCACTGTTCCCGTCTCGTCGAGCCCGAATTCTCTGGCGTATGAGATTAGGTCCTCTTTGCGCAGAAAATAAATCCAGGTGGTCTTCATTTTGGCAGCGTAGCAGTAGTGGTAACCGGTGTTCCTCTGTGTTGAAATATGCCTTTTCTGACGTGATTGATTGGTCTTCTGGAGTGGCGGTAGTCGTAACGTTGTTGGTAAGGTTGGTTTGCTTTCTCTGATGATATAGTTTTTCTCTGATGATACAGTCGTTTTCTGATGATACAGTCTTTCTCTGATGATATAGTCTTTCTCTGATGATACAGTCTTTCTCTGATGATATAGTCTTTCTCTGATGATATAGTTTTTCTCTGATGATACAGTCTTTTTCTAATGATACAGTCTTTCTCTGATGATATAGTCTTTCTCTGATGATACAGTCTTTCTCTGATGATATAGTCCCTGCTCGGGCGCCACTGTAACGACGTTTTCTACTGCCGGGGTAATGCTCAGTAGTCGTCCAAAGTTCCGTTACAGAAAAAAGTCTTTGTTTCGATTTTTCTTCTTGTTTTTCTTTTTTTTTTTTTTTTTAATTTTTATACTTTATTACAATGCAATATATGTTACTTTATTTACTTTAAATTATATAATACTTTAGTTTTAATCACCACATTTATACTTATGGTCGTCGTAACCCTGCAGCGTGTTTCCCGTGAAGTTTGATTAGTGGGATAGGACGGGGAAGTAGGTCTGCCTATATCAACTGTGTTTAAGTCCAAGTGTAATATGACCTGAACCAGAGAATCCCTACCGCGGAAAAGGGTCTTGGTAAAAAAACTAAACGTGGATGTACGCGGCTAAACCAATGTAACAGGTGGAGAGGCGTCACCTCTACCCCTAAAGAGAAATATGATTAAGCCAGAGAATTCCTTACCGTGGGTCGGGGGAAATTCTCGGCTTGTAACAGCTAAACGTGTGTGAACGCGGCTAAGCCAATGTAACAGGTGGAGAGGCGTCACCTCTACCCCTAAAGAGAAATATGATTAAGCCAGAGAATTTCTTACCGTGGGTCGGGGAAAATTCTCGGCTTGTAACAGCTAAACGTGTGTGAGCGCGGCTAAGCCAATGTAACAGGTGGAGAGGCGTCACCTCTACCCCTAAAGAGAAATATGATTAAGCCAGAGAATTCCTTACCGTGGGTCGGGGGAAATTCTTGGCTTGTAACAGCTAAACGTGTGTGAACGCGGCTAAGCCAATGTAACAGGTGGAGAGGCGTCACCTCTACCCCTAAAGAGAAATATGATTAAGCCAGAGAATTTCTTACCGTGGGTCGGGGAAAATTCTCGGCTTGTAACAGCTAAACGTGTGTGAACGCGGCTAAGCCAATGTAACAGGTGGAGAGGCGTCACCTCTACCCCTAAAGAGAAATATGATTAAGCCAGAGAATTCCTTACCGTGGGTCCGGGGAAATTCTCGGCTTGTAACAGCTAAACGTGTGTGAACGCGGCTAAGCCAATGTAACAGGTGGAGAGGCGTCACCTCTACCCCTAAAGAGAAATATGATTAAGCCAGAGAATTCCTTACCGTGGGTCGGGGGAAATTCTCGGCTTGTAACAGCTAAACGTGTGTGAACGCGGCTAAGCCAATGTTACAGGTGGAGAGGCGTCACCTCTACCCCTAAAGAGAAATATGATTAAGCCAGAGAATTCCTTACCGTGGGTCGGGGGAAATTCTCGGCTTGTAACAGCTAAACGTGTGTGAACGCGGCTAAGCCAATGTAACAGGTGGAGAGGCGTAACCTCTACCCCTAAAGAGAAATATGATTAAGCCAGAGAATTCCTTACCGTGGGTCGGGGGAAATTCTCGGCTTGTAACAGCTAAACGTGTGTGAACGCGTCTAAGCCAATGTAACAGGTGGAGAGGCGTCACCTCTACCCCTAAAGAGAAATATGATTAAGCCAGAGAATTCCTTACCGTAAACTCGGCTTCTCGGCTTGTAACAAAAAACTAAACTAGTAGACAGTGGGAATCAGGAGGTACTTACCGGTCCGCACGCTATGCTGGCTTTCGAACGACTCACTGCTGCCTGTCCGACAGCCTCCTTTTATATCCGACTAACGGATTATTTTTTTGCATCAGCGCGTATGTGCAGTACATAATTTCTCTAATGCACATGCGCGCCGTTTAAGCATAATATTCTCTGTGTGTTGTTGTTGTTGTTTTTTTTTCTTTTTCTTATGTGTTTATGTTTCTTTTATTGTTGTTGTTCTCTGTCAGTGGCTACCAAGCAGACAATTATATTTGTTTGGTGACTGCTGCGAGTGTTTTGTTTTGTTGTTGTTTCCGGTACGATGCTATAGAGCAGAGACCGGTAAAAAGAACGGTGATTAAATCTTCTACTGGCTAAATTTAATGCGGTGGTAATACAGTTTCTTATGTAATGTAAATGTTTTATCATACTGTGTTTTCTGGTAATGTAAATGTTTTATAATTCAATGTTTTCTTGTAAAGTAAATGTTTTATAATTCAGTGTTTTCTTGTAATGTTTTATAAATGTTTTCTTGTAATGTAAATGTTTTATAATTCAGTGCTTTTATTCTGTGTAGGAAAATTTCTTGTGTGCTGGAAATTTTGTCGTCACAGTGTATATCAGATGGAAACACTTTGTGTAAAAATGTTGGAGTGATCAGGATAAGGGTTATTGGTTGTTTTTATTATAGGTTGTTTTTATTAAATTCTCTGGCTAGCTGTTCAGATCTTGTGATAAATTTTTAACCCACTTCCCAAAGCCCGATTTAATTGAAATTTTGCACACATGTATATTTTTGGTGACAATGGAACCCATGTGTATCTCCGATGAGAACAGTTTTTGAAAAAAAATTTAAGTTAAGGGCTCTAATATTAATTTTTTCGAAATTAACCTGGCTCAAACTTTGCACACATATGTATCTCCTATTATAGAATTTACATGAAAAATTGTAATTTTCAAATTCTCTATATTAACTTCGCGTGCCCGTGGCTGGCTGGCTGACAGGCACACCAAATCTTGTGATCAATTTTTAACCCACTTCCTAAAGCCCGATTCTTTTGAAACTTTGCACGCATGTGTATCTCCCATGACAACCCTTCCTATTTAAATTTGGGACACATCGGACCTCGACGTCGGGGTGCTCCCATACACATTTTTTACAAAATTTACCCGATTTTCTTCAAATTTTATACGCATCTGTATCTCCGATGGACAACACTTTTTGTACAAGGGAATGGTGGAATGGGCAGATCTGCGAGTATTTCATAAGACAGATCTAGGGCTTGGGACTCCAAGTGAGAATATAGGCAGAAGTGCCAAATATTCTACAAGAGAGCGGATACAAAGCTAAAATACATTACGTTAAACAATTATTAAAAAAAAAAACTAATCTGAAATATAATATGTGTATGTGTGTGTGTATTTACGTTTTGGTCTGCCTAGAGCGCTTTCGTCCCCCACCAAATTTGGTAGTGATCGGGCCCTGGGGTCTGAGCGGCACCCATACATATTTTATAAAAAATTACCCATTTTTTTTTCAAATTTTATACGCATGTGTATCTCCGATGGACAACACTTCTTTAAAAAAATTGGAAGTAATCGGGCCCCGGGGTTAGGGTCACCCATACAAATTTTATAAAAAAAAATTACCAGATTTTCTTGAAATTTTATACGCATGTGTATCTCCGATGGACAACACCTTTTTTAAAAATTTGGAAGGAATTGGTCCTCGGAGTCGGGGGGGACCCATACAAATTGTTTACAAAATTTACCTGATTTTATTCAAATTTTATACGCATGTGTATCTCCGATGGACAACACTTTTTGTAAAAATTTGGTAGTGATCAGGCCCCGGCGTCTGGTGGCGCCCTAACAAAAATTTTAAAAAATTTACCCGATCTTATTCAAACTGCACATTGTGTATCCCCGATTAAAGAATTTACACGAAAATTTTTAATTTTGAGCTTTAGGAATAATTAAGTGATACTATATTATAAAAATAATAATATTTCTTACCATCCTTAACGCTTGCTGCGTAATCTATCACTCCAAACAGGAATATGACTAACGATAAAAGCACCATATCCTCTTCCTTAATTCGCTTATTCGACGACATATATAATAAATACTTTAACACAAGTTATTATAATATCGAATAGAATTTTTAATTTCGATGCGAAGTTTACTTAACATTGATAAATTGATAAAGGTAATTACAATTAACTACAATTGTTTCTTTTTGTATACTGTAAAAATGTACATTAGACGAGTATTCATGCGAAGTTTCCGTTTTTATGTTTTTATCGCACACCATTATTTCATATTAACATATTACTTATGTTTAAAAAAGATCGAAGTATTAAAATTACTCATAAGGGCCTATCAGACAGGAACTTGTATGCCATAACATGTTGTGCTCGCGGGCTATTTGATCGTGTGAGGGGCTGTTCGCGAGTTTCGCGAACATGATCGCGAGTTTCAATTAATAACACACACAACGTTATGTCCGTCATTATTTTGGATGATGTTAATCACTCGACAGAAATATTTTACTGCTGGTTGCCATGGTGTTGTTTACCTACCGACGTTAGCTACCCCAACATGATTGCCATGGGAGGAAAAGCCAAAACATGTTCGCGGCGAACAAGTTCATCGTCTGATAAACCCTACAGATACCAAAAAATTAAGGGACCCTAAAAACATGTTTTTTCGACTCTTCGGGCAATTTCGGGCAATAGCTCAACAATATTTTTGGAACAATGGGGAGAATTGATAAGATTTTTTTAACGTCAACGGGTTGAGGTCCCTGCGATACAAACTGCCTATGAACTAATACCTAACAAATTCTGACACTAAATTTTATCAGTTGTGTTGTGCTCTTGTTTTCGCCGACTAATTGACACTTTATCCAGGTATGTACGTCAATGATGTATTGTACCTCCAAGGCAAACTGACTAAACAATTTAACTTTTTATTAAATTCTCTTATTAACTTCAAATCCAGATGTGTTTGTTTGTTTGTGGCGATACGCCAAACCTTGTGACCGATTTTTAATCCACTTGCTACAACACGATTTTATTCGAACTTTGCACACATATGTATCTCCAATGACAACACTTTCTATAAAAGTTGAAAATGATCGAAGCAGGAGCTGTCATATAATTTTCCTCATAATTAACTGGATTTTGATAAAACTGCACACAATTATACCTTCGATTAGAATTTACATGAACAATGTTTATGGGCTGCTTTTTTATTTTTTATTATTGAACAGAAGTTTTGGATTTTTTTGAAACTTTTCACACATGTGTATCTCCCATGACGTCGGACTTCGGGGTCGGGGGGCTCCCATACAAATTTTTTACAAAATTTACCCGATTTCTTCAAATTTTATACGCATGTGTATCTTACAAATTACATATTACAAAATTTATATAAAAAGGAACCCGATTTTCTTCAAATTTTATACGCATTTTTATTTTATTTTTATAATTCGCGCACGCTTCAAGGGGTTCGCACCTTTATAATGCTCGGCTATATACTTGGCACAGCGTGGGCGTTAGGAAAAAAGAGGAGATGTCTATGTATATCCAATGGACAACACTTTTTGTAAAAATTCTAAGTGATCGGGCTCCGGGTTTGAGGAGCGCCCATTCAAATTTTGTAAAAAAAAAGTACCAGATTTTCTTCAAATTTTATACGCATGTGTATCTCCGATGGACAACAATTTTTGTAAAAATTTTGGCGTGATCGGACCCCGGAGTCGGAAGGTCCCATGAAAATTTTAAAAAAAGTATCCGATTTTCTTTAAACTTTATACACACATGTTTAATCCTATGGACAACGCTTTTTGTAAAAATTTGGAAGTGGCCCCAGGTACGAGGGGCTTCCATATATATTTTTCAAAATTAGCCAGAGTTTCTAAATTTTATACACATGTGTATATCAGATGGAAACACTTTGTGTAAAAATGTTGGAGTGATCAGGATATGGGTTATTGGTTGTTTTTATTATAGGTTGTTTTTATTAAATTCTCTGGCTAGCTGTTCAGATCTTGTGATAAATTTTAAACCCACTTCCCAAAGCCCGATTTTATTGAAATTTTGCACACATGTATATTTTTGGTGACAATGGAACCCATGTGTATGTCCGATGAGAACAGTTTTTGAAAAAAAATTGAAGTTAAGGGGCTCTAATATTAATTTTTTCCAAATTAACCTGGCTCAAAATTTGCACACATATGTATCTCCTATTATAGAATTTACATGAAAAATTGTAATTTTCAAATTCTCTATATTAACTTCGCGTGCCCGTGGCTGGCTGGCTGACAGGCACACCAAATCTTGTGATCAATTTTTAACCCACTTCCTAAAGCCCGATTTTTTTGAAACTTTGCACGCATGTGTATCTCCCATGACAACCCTTCCTATTTAAATTTGGGACACCTCGGACCTCGACGTCGGGGTGCTCCCATACAAATTTTTTACAAAATTTACCCGATTTTCTTCAAATTTTATACGCATCTGTATCTCCGATGGACAACACTTTTTGTATAAGGGAATGGTGGAATGGGCAGATCTGCGAGTATTTCACAAGACAGATCTAGGACTTGGGACTCCAAGTGAGAATATAGGCAGAAGTGCAAAATATTCCACAAGAGAGCGGATACAAAGCTAAAATACATTACGTTAAACAATTATTAAAAAAAAAAAAAAAACTAATCTGAAATATAATATGTGTATGTGTGTGTGTATTTACGTTTTGGTCTGCCTAGAGCGCTTTCGTCCCCCACCAAATTTGGTAGTGATCGGGCCCTGGGGTCTGAGGGGCACCCATACAAATTTTATAAAAAATTACCCATTTTTTTCAAATTTTATACGCATGTGTATCTCCGATGGACAACACTTTTTTTAAAAATTTGGAAGTAATCGGGCCCCGGTGTTAGGGTCACCCATACAAATTTTATAAAAAAAAATTACCAGATTTTCTAGAGTTTTTATACGCATGTGTATCTCCGATGGACAACACTTTTTTTAAAAATTCGGAAGCAATTGGTCCTCGGAGTCGGGGGGGACCCATACAAATTGTTTACAAAATTTACCTGATTTTATTCAAATTTTATACGCATGTGTATCTCCGATGGACAACACTTTTTGTAAAAATTCTAAGTGATCGGGCCCCGGGTTTGAGGAGCGCCCATTCAAATTTTGTAAAAAAAAAAAAGTACCAGATTTTCTTCAAATTTTATACGCATGTGTATCTCCGATGGACAACACTTTTTGTAAAAAATTTGGTAGTGATCAGGCCCCGGGGTCTGGTGGCGCCCTAACAAAAATTTTAAAAAATTTACCCGATCTTATTCAAACTGCACATTGTGTATCCCCGATTAAAGAATTTACACGAAAATTTTTAATTTTGAGCTTTAGGAATAATTAAGTGATACTATATTATAAAAGTAATAATATTTCTTACCATCCTTAACGCTTGCTGCGTAATCTATCACTCCAAACAGGAATATGACTAACGATAAAAGCACCATATCCTCTTCCTTCATTCGCTTATTCGACGACATATATAATAAATACTTTAACACAAGTTATTATAATATCGAATAGAATTTTTAATTTCGATGCGAAGTTTACTTAACATTGATAAATTGATAAAGGTAATTACAATTAACTACAATTGTTTCTTTTTGTATACTGTAAAAATGTACATTAGACGAGTATTCATGCGAAGTTTCCGTTTTTATGTTTTTATCGCACACCATTATTTCATATTAACATATTACTTATGTTCAAAAAAGATCGAAGTATTAAAATTACTCATAAGGGCGTATCAGACAAGAACTTACATGTTGTGCTCGCGGGCTATTTGATCGTGTGAGGGGCTGTTCGCGTTTTCGAACATGATCGCGAGTTTCAATTAATAACACACACAACGTTATGTCCGTCATTATTTTGGATGATGTTAATCACTCGACAGAAATATTTTACTGCTGGTTGCCATGGTGTTGTTTACCTACCGACGTTAGCTACGCCAACATGATTGCCATGTGAGGCAAAGCCAAAACATGTTCGCGGCGAACAAGTTCATCGTCTGATAAACCCTACAGATACCAAACAATTAAGGGACCCTAAAAACATGTTTTTTCGACTCTTCGGGCAATTTCGGGCAATAGCTCAACAATATTTTTGGAACAATGGGGAGAATTGATAAGATTTTTTTAACGTCAACGGGTTGAGGTCCCTGCGATACAAACTGCCTATGAACTTTTTCCACTAATACCTAACAAATTCTGACACTAAATTTTATCAGTTGTTTTGTGCTCTTGTTTTCGCCGACTAATTGACACTTTATCCAGGTATGTACGTCAATGATGTATTGTACCTCCAAGGCAAACTGACTAAACAATTTAACTTTTTATTAAATTCTCTTATTAACTTCAAATCCAGATGTGTTTGTTTGTTTGTAGCGATACGCCAAACATTGTGACCGATTTTTAATCCACTTGCTACAACACGATTTTATTCGAACTTTGCACACATATGTATCTCCAATGACAACACTTTCTATAAAAGTTGAAAATGATCGAAGCAGGAGCTCTCACATAATTTTCCTCATAATTAACTGGATTTTGATAAAACTGCACACAATTATACCTTCGATTAGAATTTACATGAACAATTTTAATGGGCTGCTTTTTTATTTTTTATTATTAAACAGAAGTTTTGGAATTTTTAAATCCTCAGCGTAGAGGTTTTTTATTTTATAATTTTATTGAGTACAACTTAAATTATAAAACTTTTCAGTTTAAAGTAAACCTTCGACATTATTGTAAAGAAAAGCTCTAAGAACATGATTTATACTTAACATACGAGTATGCAAAATGCATTTTCTTATTGAACGTACATTATATTCTCTAATATGCTTTAAATTGTAATACTCTCAAAAAAATGTAAATTATTGCACGAAACTATTAATATGCCTTAATACATGTTTTTCTTCCATTTTCACTTAATTATATTTAAATAAACTTGCATCTCCTTGATTAATAAAAAGGTTGGCTGAACTGTAAAACAACTTTAATATATAATATTTTATTCCTTTTAAATCTAATAATGAATTTAATTTGCTTTACTTCATTACTTTATTATCCGTCATCATTACACATTGGCAAACGAAATATGATATCGTCCCAGTTTATTTCAATGCTTTAAAGAATACTAATATAGTAATGTACGCTATTTTTGACACGACCAAATCCGGTTCTTCTGCTAAACCGGTTATGCGCAAGGAAAAATTACTTTGGGAATGTGTGTTCGCTGTGACTGCAGTAAATAACAAAAGTAGTAGTTTATATGTTAAATCACTAGCTAGGTTATAGTGTATGAAACAGTCACTTTCGTCTATGGGCGTGTGAAAATATATATATATATATATATATATATATATATATATATATATATATAATATATACAAGTAAAACAAAAGCTCTTGTTGAATTTTCAGAGATGTAGGATTTGTGTATGTTAGCTAAAGAAGCTTTTTTCTTTCCTTCTCTTAAAGTCTCTTTATAACAATCTTTAAAACTAGATTAACTTCTATCTTATATTTATATATTTAATAGCGGATATACACGGCGTTGCCCGAATGTTGAAAAACTTCCATTTTTGTTATCATTAGATTTGATATTATATATAGAATCAAATAAGTTTTTTTTTGTTTATTTATTTATGCACAAAAAGTACAGCACAGTTATTTTTGTTTTCTAAGTAAAATGGCCGTATAAAGCACTCGATACATAAATTGACACATCTATATTTAACTTTTATAATAATTGGACAATATTAAGGACTAAATTTTACAAATTTTACATTAGTTTTCATTGAAGTCAATATTTAAAAATACTTCCACCATATCATAACTTTTTTAACCTAAAGCTAATATCAAAGATTTAAACTTACAAATTAACACAATATTTATAAATATATAAATAAGTCAAGAGGTTTAAATTTTAAATAGAAAAAATTAATAACGATTAAATATAAAAAATATAAATAAATAATAAATATAAATTCGTAAAAAAAATTTAACAATTTTTTACAATTTTTAACAGATTTTACAGATTTTACATTAGTTTTCATTGAAGTCAATTGCTGCGTTTCTTTGGCTAATCCAGCTTGGCTTTACAAAAACAACAGCTTTTGGCTTTAAATGGGCTTTACATCTTCGATGCATTTTAATTGTTATGTGTGTTAAACAAAACACCGCCTTACGGTGAGCGCTATAACTAAAAAATGGCTTTAGTTATAAATCCTAAAAACTTTTTGGATTTATTTTCGGCTTTATGCTTATGCGATTTTGTTGTAAGCCAAGCTGGATTAGCCAAAGAAACGCAGCAAATATTTATAAATAAATATAAATTCGTAAAAAAATGTCAATTATAATATATATAAATTAATAAATAATATAAAAAAGTCAGTAATATAAAGAAATATATAAATAAATAATATTTAAAAACAATATAAATAAATGAATATAAAAAATAATTTCCTACAATTAGATCTAAGCAGACAAATAAATAATATTGTTACGAAATTAAGGCATTCGAGTTTGTAAAGGATTTTGCAAATAAAACACAACACTAGTTTATTAATTTACAAATAACAACTTTAATAAAAAAAAAACTGTTAAAATAATACAAGTTTACAATTTATATTGGTGATAACTTTAAATGTACACAAAAACACTTATTACAACAACACTTGTATTTCATAATAATTCTCTTAGGTGGTAGCAGTATTACTTTGCAAGAACTTTTACAACTTGACTGATTGAATTCTAAACAACTAATAATTTCTCTGCAGCGAACGCCACCTTTTTACTCATTGAAAAGCTTCCAGAATTAGACACAGAAATATCGAGAAAAGACCATAAAATTGTAGCCTTATTCCCTTATTTACAACTGACGATACTTATATGTAATGAGTAATCTTCTAAAAATAAACTACATTTTCATTCATGTTCCTACACACAAACCGGGCAAACCGCAAAAACCGGTTTGACTACATTTTGACCAATAATCTAATAAGTCTTACAGCCTAAAAGAATGTTATTTTTAATTCAAATTGTAGTGCTTATTTTTGGACGAGCATGTACATTCCGATTTATCTTGGGATTTGTTTTCCATTATCTACTAACTACTTTTCGAGCTGTAGGTAACTTGGCATTTCTTGACGTTGGAGAGCCTTCGCCTCGATGAGATCGATCCTTCGACTGGGAGAAGGATGTCGCCAGGGAAAATTAATCAAAATTTAAGTATTCCTTTGTTATTAATTAAAATCAGAAAATTCCGTTGCTAAGCCACGCAAACCTCCTCTCTGAACCCAAACAAAAAAGAACATCAATTTGTTTTGAAAAACGTTCAGAGGGAAGAATTAAGAAGAGCACGAACATAAGTTTATGATTTTATAACGTTTTAAAATAGTTTTAATGTATTTTATTTTTCAGTTATTAAAGTCATGTCAATTTTGAAATTATACTAGTTTAGGTTAGGTTAAGGTGGCTGTCAGTGAAACCGACACACTTAGTCCAGTAATGGTCAATTGTGGTACTACACGAATTTAATTATTCAAAACACAAAAAGTATTTTTAAAAAATTATTATTGAAAACTTGTGACTGATGCGTCTCGAGTCTACTTATGTTCTAAGCTGAATACAATTCAAGTTCTTATTTATATAGGTTCTGTTTTACATATTTGTTATTCGTATTAATTCTTATCATACATTGCGATCTAAGTGATCAACATGTTAACGTCTTTCCAAACTCAAGGACAGCCAGATGTCCAATTGCGCGTTGGCCTCGAAGTTGTTTATTTGAGTCGTCATTCCTTTCTTCTCTTTGTTGTCTGCCTGAATTGCGCGTTGGCCTTGAAGTTGTTTATTTGAGTCGTCATTGCTTTGTTCTCTTTGTTGTCTGCCTGTGGTTGAATATGATATCATGCTGATCTTGCTTTGTTGTATGTCGGAGTTCTGGTGCATATATAACTCCTCCCCCTCTTGAATCGTCCATCTGGTTAAATTTGACTGATGGTAGATTCACGGCTATATTGTTGTTTAGTCTGTTATTTCTCTTTTTCATATACATATTTGCAAAGTATCGCATTATTATTATAATAATTACAATGAATAGAGTCGTAATACTAAAGGTTAATTGTTGAGGAGACACCTCTCTATATTTTAATATTGCCAATGGGTTTGAAATTCACAATTTCGATATCTTTATTGTTTTCATAATTAAAATTTAATGTAGGAATTATTAAATCTCCTTTATATTCTTTCCTATTAAAGGATTTATTGTTTAAGTATATTTTGCATTCTTTAAACTTTATTAAATAATTGCCATTTAGGCTGTAATTATTTTTATTACAATTTTGTGTTAGATTAACTTGTTTTACATTTTTTAGAATCAAATATTCTCCTAATTCTTTTACAATGGTTTCATTTAGATTCTTTATTTTACAAAAGTTTGGGTCATTTCTTAAGATTATATTATTAATACATTCATCATTTATTTCTGTTAAATTCTTGTTTCTGTACTCGGATAGTATAAACTATTGTTTAATCTGTATACTTCGTTAGTTATTAGATTTATTGTTTTATTTTTTATTGGGAAATCTTGAAGGTAATATTTGTCATAGCTTTGTAAACTGTGGTACAGAAATTGTAATTAAAATATTTTCGTTGTATATAGCTAAATGCATTTTTAAATGTTCTAAAGTTTCAAATCTTAAATTGTATTCCTGAATTTCTTCCAACGTGAGGATATTATGAGTTAAAACGGCTGTTCGTGCGTTAAGCACTACATCTTCAATGAGTTCGATGTTGTGTTTTACTTCTTTTATTTGGTCATTCAATTCTAATTCTATTCTAAAGTCATTGATATCATTTTTCGGATTTTTAAGCTTATTTTTATGTACTTGTACCTATGTTAGCTATCTCTGTTAACTTTCTAAACTGTTTATTGAATTGTTCATTAATCTTTACTTGTTGGTTATTATTATTTAATAATTGTTTATTATTTGTTTTGTATTCTTTTAATTTATTTCCAATTTTTTGACGATCATCATCGTCCATTGTTCCGTACAGGAACTTCATGCCTGAACCTATCAGGTTAATTAGTCCTCTTTTTACAATTTTATGAGGGATTATTGTGTTTATTAAATTCTCTATATTAACTTCGCGTGCACGTGGCTGGCTGGGTGGCTGGCTGGTCAGATTTTCTGGTCAATTTTTAGCCCACTTCCCATGGCCCGATTTTATTTATCGGGGGGCTCCCATACAAATATTTTACAAAATTTACCTGATTTTCTTTAAATTTTGTACACATGTGTGTCTTCGATGGAAAACACTTTTTGTAAAAATTTGGAGCGATCGGCCCCTTGGGGACCCCAATATACAATTTTTAAATATCGCTATATCGCATCAGATCACGGAAAAGTCTGAGCTCTGTGCTTTGTGAGCAGCGCTGTTCGCTGCCGCTGCGTTATTTGGTGGATGATTTTGCCACAAAACGAGCACGCAGTGTGTGTGTGTGTATGTGTATCCCCGATTAAAGAATTTAAAAGAAAAATTTTAATTTTTATGGGTTGTTTTTGTTTTGTTTTCTAATTTCGTGAGCTCACTGAGTTGTTTGTAACTTTTATTAGGAATTTGTCTATACTGGGTTTTTAGTTCGTTCACTATTTCGTCATATTTAGTTAGATTGATAATGTGTAAAATGTTACAGTAATCTTTAATCAGATGTACTGGTCTTGATTCTATTAATACAAATTCTTTATTTATTTCGTACACATGTATTTCCTGAGTTTTAACCGGTACTGACTGCTATATAGTCAATGTCACTATTAGGGTTAGGGGTTTCATTTTTATGTTGTTATTGTCACCTGGGATATTTATTAATTTCGTATATTTTTTTCTTTTTCTAAACTGGTCTTTATGTAGCGTTTGTTTGTTGATCCGGGGTTGTATTAGTATTTTATTTCCACTTGTTTTAAGCACTTTAACTTTTATATGTTTTGTCTTTAATTTGTCAATTCCTATGGGATTACAATTCGTAAATTCTGGATTTATTTCACAGTTCTTTCTACCTTTATTGATATTAAATGTATTTTTGATTTTTACTTTTTCTATTCTTTCATAAATTTTTGTTGGATTCACTATGGATTAGAGTTTAGAGAGAGAGAGATTAGAGTACTATGGAATCGTTCTATGGCTGAGTTTCCTGTGTGTCGATAAGGTGTAGTGGTATGAGTGATTATCTCGTTTTCTGTGAGACATTTGGTTATCATAGGAGAACCAAATGTTGTATCATTGTCTATTGTTAAGAGTTTTGGTCTGGTCATATAACTAAAGATTTTTATCATAGCATTTAGAACATCTAATGGATTCTTGGATTCCGTTTTCTCCACTGCCACAAATTTTGAAAACTTGTCTATACAAGTTATAATGGTTTTATTTTTTTGTACGATATATAAATCCATGTGGTAATATATGTGTGGACCTTGAGGTGTGGGGTTTTTTTCGTATGGGAGTTTGAGGGTTTCGTTCAATTTTGAAGTTGCAAATTTCACAATTATTAATTATTTTATTGATTAATTCTCTCAGATTTGGTGTATAGAATTTTCTAATTATTTCTAAATAGGTTTTTTCTATGCCTATGTGATTATGTGATTTGTGTATTTTTAATATTTCGTCTTCCGTTCTTGGAGGGTATAAATTTATTAAATTTGTCATTGTTCTAAATAGCTTTTGTCCGTTGTGGTGTTTTTTCCAATAGTTCGGAATTTTAAGAAGAGTTCGTCTTCTGGCTCGTATCTTTTTAGAGATATGTCATCGTTATTAAAAAATATAGAATTTGTAATGTCTGTGTCACACTCTGAGATTATGAATTCAAAGTCTTTGTAGGTAAAGTCTTTTCGAGTGATAGTAATTAATCTTTTTCCTTTGTACGGGAATGTAATTTTTTCTGAATCAATGTCTATCTTTTTTATTATGATTTGTCTCTTAAACATGTTTAACGGTTTGTCAGTTATAGAAATTAAATCTGTACTATCAGATTCTACTAAATGTTGAGTAGAGACTAGGTCTTCTTTTAATGCATTTATTTGACCTTTTTTGATTCTTAAAGGGCGTCTGCCACTTTGTTTTCTTTTCCTTGGATATATTCGATATTAAAATCGAATTCTTCTAATTTTATTTTCCATCGTTTGAGTTTTGAGTTGGGTTCTTTTAAATTATGGAGCCATAAGAGAGGTCTATGGTCCGTAAGTATTTTAAATCTTCTACCGTAAAGGTAGTGGCGGAATTGTTTGGTTGCCCAGACAATTGCAAGTAATTCTTTCTCTATTGTAGAGTAGTTGCATTCATGTTTATTGAGTGTGCGTTAAGCAAAAGAAAGTGGTCCATGGGACTAGCTTAATACAGCGCCAATAGCGAAATTGCTAGCGTCTGTTGTTAATAGGAATTCTTTATTAAAATCTGGATGTTTGTTTATCAAGGTATCTGTCATTATTATTTTTAGTTTGTCGAATGCTTCGATATATTTTTCATTACTTAGATCAATTTTAGTATCTTAGAGTCATTGGTTTGATTATTTTTGCATAATCTTGAATGAATTTGCGGTTATAACCGGTCAATCCGAGAATGATTGTATTTCTTTTACAGTTACAGTTTACAGTTTTAGGTATGGGGAAATATTTTATAGTTTTTATTTTTGAAGGATTTGGTTTTATACCTTCTGGCGTGATGATATGTCCTAAAAATTCTGATTCCTTTTTTAGAAAATCGCATTTGTTCAATGAGACTTTTAAATTAACTTTACGAAGTCTTTCAAATATCATTCTTAAGTGGAGAATGTGTTCCTGAAGTGAAGTACTGAAGATTATGATATCATCAAGATACATAAAAAATTTCTCCGATGAAGTCTCCTAAGACTTCATTCATCATTCGTTGAAACGTAGCGGGTGCATTTCTTAACCCGAAAGGCATACGTATCCATTCATAATGGCCTGATAATGTGGAAAAGGCCGTATTTTCACGGTCTTCTGGGTTAATTTCTATTTGATAGAAACCCTTGGTTAAATCTAATGTAGAGGAATAGTTTGCTCTACCCATTTTATCTAATATGTCTTCGATGAGAGGAATAGGGAATTTATCTTCCTTCGTAATTTTATTTAAATTGCGATAGTCAATGACAATTCGCCATTTTTTGTTTCCCATGTTGTCTTCTTTTTTGGGAATGACCCAAATTGGAGCATTATATGGTGAAGTGGAATGTTTAATTATTTTTTGATCTAAAAGTTCCTGGATCTGTTTATTGACTTCGTTTTTGTGAACTTCAGGATATCTATATATCCTTGTGAATATTGGGGAAGTATCAGTTACTGGAAGTTTGTGTTTCAAGTGTGAAGTGAAGGATAGATCATCTCCTTTGTGAAAGAAGACATCTGAATATTCCTTAAGTGTTTTAAATAATATGCTTTTTTCTTCTGTATTCATATGGTTTGTATTTTTTTCTTCAAATTCTTCGAAAATTGAGTCATGTGGCGTTAAGCCATTTAGGTGATGAATTTTCATGGCATATTCTTGCTCATCGGTTTCATCGAAAAATATGGGAATCTTTATGTCGTTTAATTCAAGTGTTTTTGTTTTATAGTCAATTTTTCCATTATTTGTCATTAAAATATTATTTCCTATTAGTCCATTATAATTTTCACTAAAGCTCATGATTTGAAATGTGCAATCTGTTTTAACTGATAATGCGAATTTTTCTTTAGGGAAAGTTACTTCTTCTGTCACTATGACAGGATTTCGTACTGTATTGATTTGTAAAGGAGCATTTCTAACAGAGTAGAATTTAACCCAAATAAATTCCAGTCTTGCCTTTTTTCTCAGGAGACAACTCAACATTATGTTCCTCCTGTTATTAATGGTACCTCTATTGCGAGATCTGATTCACTTAAGTTGTTAGGTTTAAAAGTATGAAGTGATCTTTCCTGGAAAGAACATATTTATGAAATTTCAAAAAGAGCTTGCCAATGTTTAGGCTTCATAAGACGTTGTAACTTCTACTTCACTCCCTCTGAAGTGTTAAGATTATATAAATCTTATGTTAGACCAATTTTAGAATTCAATTCATATGTGTGGGGTGGTGCTCCAAGATCGCATTTGGTTCATCTTGATGGTGTTCAGAATAGAGTTATCCGTTTGATAAACGATGTAACCATTACTTCGTCTCTTGATACTTTGGAGCACAGAAGGAAATGTAGGAGCTTTATCTGTTTTCTATAAATTTTACAACGGTAAATGTTCTTTAGAAACCCGTTCTCTAGTTCCTGGGCCTTTTCTCAGTAACGTAAACACTCGTTTAAGGTGCAATCAACATAGATTTGCCTTAAAACTTTTTTCATGTAGAACCCAACACTTTAAATCCTCCTTTTTTCCGAGAGTCTCTTCGATGTGGAACCAATTGGTCGAACACGTGTTTCCAGAATCTTATAATCTGCAGGCGTTCAAATTAGCCGTTAACAACTTCTTGAAGGATGATGGTTAAAGTATTTATAAGTTGTTTCTTAATATATAAAATAAAAAATAAAATAAAAAAAATAAATAAATTGTTTATCAGTATTTTTTAAATTATTTTTATAATTTGTAATATTTTCTTGGTCAAGGTTTTTTGTAGTTTTTCCCTGATCATGATTCATTGATAAAAGTATTTGGACTCGCGTCGTTCTAAATTCGTGTTCGTTTTTCGTATTGCTTTTCCAATGAATCAGGGAGAATTCTGAGAAAATAAATTGAAACCGGCTACAAACGTGAGGAATGTGATATATTGTAAATCACATTCTTTCGATTTTTATTTTATTTTGAATTTAATAAAGGGCTTAGCCCAACTTATTGCCGTGACGTAAGTCATTCAGGGAGTCATCCCTTGGCAATAAGTCTCTATATAAATTGTGGAGGTGTATCTTTTTTATTTATGATACTGTTTGTTGCTCCAGTATCTATGAGCATTCTAATACATTTTACGTTTTTTTCTATCCTGAGATAGGGAAGTCCTTATTTGTTTCCGAGGCCTGTGCCCGAATATTTGTATCATGTTCTTGGTTAATTTTTATTTCTTTTGATCCCGCAGGATTGTTTCTTTCGTTTATATAATATTCATTGTTATGGTTTTTTCTCGTGTAGTTCATTTGTCGAGGCGCTATTCGCCGTAGTTGGTTACTTCCTACATCCATGGGTTGTGGCTGTGGAAAATCAAGTTGTTGGTAAAATGAAAGTAAACCTGCGAATTAAGTTTTATTAATATTTAACTTTATTTAATATTAGTAATATCGATGTTTGTCGATTTTATAATAGTTGCGGAGCCGGTGCACGTCTATACGAGTTCAAACCCAAAGAGAAAGAGAAAGTCGAATTGTATTGTCGGTGTGACAATGCTGCTTCTGTCAGCAAATTTAGTTTTGACAGCTGGGCAGGGTTGCCGAGCATGCGTCGATAATTGTGGTAAGCCAGGGTTGCCACCACAGTACTCCCCCCGTGAGTGAGGGTGTTATGTAATGTTGAGGTCTTTAAAACGTACCTTGCGCCCGAAACGAGTTGTGTAACTGGTTGTTTTATTATCAGTTTTCGGCGTGTTTTTGACGTATCCGTCATCATCGATTGTTGGTTCACTAGGAACATGTGCGGCCTTAAGTCGA
The DNA here is from genome assembly GCA_947095585.1 of Nephrocerus scutellatus. Taxonomy (NCBI): domain Eukaryota; kingdom Metazoa; phylum Arthropoda; class Insecta; order Diptera; family Pipunculidae; genus Nephrocerus; species Nephrocerus scutellatus. Next base: position 73,820,950 of record OX352761.1, on the reverse strand, counting down.
TCGATCGAGATATTCTTCTCCTTACCGCCAACGTGTAGGGTGTAAAATTTATTCTCTCGACGAATGATTCGAAATGGGCCGTCATATGGTTGCTGTAACGGCTTTCGGACTGCGTCGTTGCGGATGAAGACGTGTGTTGTTATTTTTAAATCTTGCTGCAGGAATAAAGTTCTCGGTGAATGGTTACTGACAGGTGCTGGCTTTACGCTTCGCATGTAAGTACGGAGTTGCTTTACAAATTCGTTCTCAATGACTGTATTTGATTTACTCGTTGGTGCTATGAAATCTCCAGGTAGCCGTAGAGTTGTTCCATAAATCATTTCCGCTACTGTTCCGCCAATATCCTCTTTCAATGTCGACCTTAAACCCAGCAATATGATTGGCAGAACTTCCGTCCATCGTTCTGTATTGTGGCATTTGATAGCAGTTTTGAGCGAACGGTGCCAACGTTCGATCAAACCATTTGCGGCTGGATGGTATGCAGTGGTTCGCAGGTGATGTGCAGCGATCATTCTAGTTAGATCCTTAAAGAGGTCACATTCAAATTGGCGGCCCTGGTCTGTCGTTATCCGAAGAGGCACTCCAAATCTCGGAAACCAGCAAGTAAAAAGTGTTGATGCGACGGTTTTTGCGGTTATATCAACGATTGGGTACGCTTCAGGCCAACGTGAGTATCGATCGATGCATGTTAAACAGTATCGGTAACCATTTGAAGGTGGTAGCGGGCCCACAATGTCCATATGTATATGTTCGAACCGCTGATTCGGCATTTCATAACTGCCAAGTGGTGCGACATTGTGGCGTTGAATCTTCTATTTTTGGCATGGAACGCAGCATTTTGCCCACTGACGGCAGTCTGTGTTCATTCGCGGCCAAACGAACCTTTTCGCAACCATCTTAACAGTTTTATTGACTCCTGGATGGCATAACTCGTGCACGTTGTTGAATGCTGTTCTGCGAAAGTCGCGAGTTATAAATAGTTTTTTTGCTATCTGGAATGACGAAAGATTTTAGTTTTAAACTTGAATTAGAAAGTATAAACCTTTTTATTTCTTGATCAGCCTTCTGTGAGTCAGAAAGCTTCTCGAAATCGAGTGTAGAAAAAGCTGTGATGTCGTTGATTCTGGAAAATGTATCAGCAACAACGTTTTGTTTTCCAGGCATGTAACGGACATCCGTGGTGAACTGGCTCAGAAAATCTAGGTGTCTAAGTTGTCGTGGTGACGCTTTTTCGGGTTTCTGTTCGAAAGCGTATACAAGCGGCTTGTGGTCGGTGTAGATACAGAAGTTATGTCCCTCAAGCATGTGACAAAAATGCCTTACAGCCTTGTAAGCACTTAACAATTCACGGTCGTAAGTGCTGTACTTAGATTGCGCAGGTGATAATTTTTCAGAATAAAATCCAAGGGGCTCCCAGGAATTGTCTTGAAATTGTTGTAATGCGGCACCCACAGCACTGTTAGAAGCATCAACCATGATGGCGAGTTGTGCTTCGGGTTTCGGGAAGGCTTAGAGTGTGGCTTTGCCGATATCTTCCTTGCAACTGTCGATTGCTTGGATTGCCGTTTCGTTCCAGCATATTATTGAACGGTCGTTCTTTTTGTTGCCTTTTATCAGGTCGAATAGCACTTGTTGCTTTTCGGCAGCTCGCGGGATGAAACGACGGTAGACAGTCGCGAAGAATCGTCGTAGGTCGCACACAAGTTAAGGCAGCTCGTAGTTTTTTAAAGCTTCTATTCGTTCGGGTAGTGGGCGTACGCCGTCTTTTCCGACGAAGTGACCCAAAAACCAAACTTCTGGTTGACCCAAAATACATTTTGAGACGTTGATTACGACGTTGTGTTCTAGCAGTTTTTGAAATAGGATTCGAAGGTGTTGACGGTGCTGTTGCTCGTTTTCGGACGCCACCAAAATGTCGTCCAGATATGCTTTGGCGAAATCAAAGTCTTTGACGATTTGGTCGATAAATCTTTGGAAAGTCTGTCCAGCGTTTCGTAAGCCAAAGGTCATCTGAACGAATTCAAACATTCCGAAAGGTGTGGTGATGGCAGTTTTGGGCACGTCGTCTGGTTCCTCGGGGATTTGGTGATACGTTTTTTTTAGGTCCACTGTCGAGAAAATTCGTTTGCCGTGCAAAAGTTGTGCGAAATCATGGATGTGTGGCAGGGGATAACGGTCTGGTTCTGTTACAGCGTTAAGTCGTCTGAAGTCGCCGCAAGGTCTCCATTCGCCGTTTGATTTCCTAACGAGGTGTAGTGGGCTGGCCCAAGGGCTTCTCGATGGGCGGCAGATTCCTTGCTCTAGCACCATTTTAAACTCATCTTTAGCGACTTTCAACTTTTCGGGACATAATCTTCGTGGTTGTGAAAAGATTGGCGGACCTTTCGTGACAATGTGGTGTGTCACCACGTGTTTAATTTTACTTGGTACGATGGTACTGCGTGTAATGTCCTTAAAATCTCGTAATATATCCTGAAAAGGAAGAGAGTCATTGATTGTGGGTGATTTAGCTGTTACCGTTTTTGCCACACTTCCACGCATTGCACAGTTGGTTGTTTCGTCTAACAATTTTTTTTGGCGAATGTCGAGTTGGAGGTTATATTTTTGTAGAAAGTCGACTCCAAGTATTGGTTGCGAGACATCTGCGACGGTGAATAACCATGGAAACGCTCTTCTGAGTCCCAGGTCAATCACTAGATGTTTTTCTCCGTAAGTCTGGATGTGAGTTCTGTTCGCAGCGTAGAGAAATTTGTTGGTGTCTGGCTGATGTCTTTGCAGTTTATTTGGCGGTATTACCGAAATATCGGCGCTGGTGTCGACAAGAAATTTAAGCTTGCTTCTGTTGTCTGTGACAAAAAGGCGGCGGTTGTTAACGACTCGTCTGTCAAGTGCCGCAGTTGTTGACAGACGAATTAATTTCCCGACTGGAATTTGCATGGTGCACGACATTTCTTTGCTGTATCGCCAAATTTTCCGTGGTACCAACATATCTCTGATGATGTGTTCTCTTTGAATGTGAACGCAGTTCAGCGATCTGTTTGGTAAGCAGTGATACTTGTGCTTCCAACGTGTTATTGTGAACTTGTTGTGTTGTTGATATCACAGAAATATTTGAGGAATCGCATACCTCGGCAATTTTGTCGGCTAAAACGGCCATTTGCTGCAACTTTTCATTGCTGATGGAAATGATGCTGCGAATATTTGTAGGTAGCCTCTGCAGCCAGATCGACTTAAGCATTTCTTCGCTCATAATGCTGCCACCTAATTCGCGCATTTCACGGAGTAGTTGAGACGGTCGCATGTCACCTAATTCTGCATCCTGCAGGAGTTTTTTTATTCGTAACTGCTCCGAGTCGGCAAATTGTTCGATCAGTCGTTTCTTAAGCGTGGAATACATATTCGATGGCGGAGGATTGAGAATTATGTCGCTCACGTGCACTAAAACGCTGCTTTCGATTGCAGCAACAACTGTGTGGTATTGTGTCTCGTCTTTTGAAATTCCACTTGCGAAAAATTGCGACTCCACTTGAGCAAACCATAGCTCCGGTTTTGCGCTCCAAAATGGAGGTATTTTTACTGCTATGCGGGAGACTTCTCGTGTTTGTTGGTTATGTTGCGAATTCGATGAATTATCTTCCGTCTGCATGTCGACGTCGGGGTCACCAATGTGGAAAATCAAGTTGTTGGTAAAATGAAAGTAAACCTGCGAATTAAGTTTTATTAATATTTAACTTTATTTAATATTAGTAATATCGATGTTTGTCGATTTTATAATAGTTGCGGAGCCGGTGCACGTCTATACGAGTTCAAACCCAAAGAGAAAGTCGAATTGTATTGTCGGTGTGACAATGCTGCTTCTGTCAGCAAATTTAGTTTTGACAGCTGGGCAGGGTTGCCGAGCATGCGTCGATAATTGTGGTGAGCCATGGTTGCCACTACATGGCCTTTAAATATTATAATTGTTATTATAGTTCCTATTATTATTAAAATTATTTTGAGGGCTGAAATTATTGTTATTCTGATTGGTGTTATAATGGTTAAACGGGGGTCTGAACGTTTGTTGTGGTCTAAAATTATTATAATTCAAGTTATTTCTAAATAGTTCCTGATTTTCAGAGTTTGGTCTAAGTCCTTGCTGTTGAGGATAATAAATTCTTGGTTGAAAGTTTTTATTTTGGGTATTTTGAGGTTTTTGTATCCTTTCTTCGAGAGGACTTGAATTGACGAATCCTGCTTGTGTGAGCTCGTAGAGAGCTTGTTGTAAGCTTGTTGGCTTTAAAGCATAGAGGATTGTCCTCATATGAGTTGGAACCTTTTCTTTAAAAATGTTTAAAGCAGTGAGGTTATTATTTTCTACTTCGTGTGCTTTATTTTCCTGAACGCTTTTCTGATTTAAATCATACAAGATTTTTTGGATATTTTATAGAATCCTAAAACATCACCTTTGAAGCTGGTCTAACGAAGATCTTCGTACAGCTGGAAAGAGTTTTTAAATCCTCCAAAATTGTATACCAGCATTTGCTTTATGTCCTGCCATTTTTGCAGGTGACAGTGAATCTCAATACAACGTTTTGCCTTGCCGATAAATTTAGACTTGAGAATGTTAATGCACATTCTCTGCGATTGTGCATTGTATTCTAGCAATGTAGGGATGATATCATCTACGTTTGTTAAGAATGTGTAGAGGTATTCCGGACGACCATCGAATGTATGCAATTTCTCAATATATTTTAATTGGTTAAGCGTTAAATTCTTCTTTGGTGTCTTGTCTACTTGACCGAGTTGACCAATGTTATCTGGGTTTAGACTCATGTTTGTTTTATTGTTAGAAATCTCTTCACAATTTTAACTTTTGAAACTTAAATTATTACTGTCCATAATCTTGTCAAAAATATTACTACCAGGATTATTTGTTTTATTATTGGAAATTTGTTCACAATTTTCACTTTTATTACTTTTTTATAGTTAAAAATATTACTGATATTATTGTCTAAATTAAAGTCTTTTTTATTAATATATTTAAAATCTTTAATATTGTATAATTGGAGATCCTCTTCTGATGAACTGTTTTCTTCGTTCGTAAATCTGATCCTTGTCTCCTGTAACTTCTTCTTTTTGAATTTGTTGATAATCAAGACTCGGAAGCTGTCTTTTCTTCTGTTTTTCTTCTTTAGAAATTTTTGTTGAAAATATAGCAGATACTCTTTTAGTTTCTTGCTGAGTTCTTCAAATGTTAATTTATTTATTTTCTTCTTCGTTGGTAATGGGTAAACCAGTAGCCAGTTTTGCCATTAGGTGAATCAATTTTCCTCTACGGAATTTTATAGCATTACCATATGCATTGGATTGGGCTATTAATTGATTCTTTCACTGAATTGAATTGATTTTCTAATTCACTGAATTTATTTTAAAGTGTTTTTATTTTCGTCGATTTTTGTACGTTTTTTATTTCACTTTAAAGTTTTGTTTAGCAATACCGTATTTTAATTATTATTTCAAAGCTTGTTAATTTTGGAAACTTTGTTTGAAAATAAATTCACTAATTTACGGAACGTTGGTTTTTTACTTGGATAGCACAAATATAGTGACTATCCTACCGAATGTGCCAATTTAATTATTCAAAACACAAAAAGAATTTTTAAAAAATTATTATTGAAAACTTGTGACTGATGCGTCTCGAGTCTACATAAGTTCTAAACTGAATACAATTCAAGTTCTTATTTATATAGGTTCTGTTTTACATATTTGTTATTCGTATTAATTCTTATTAATTCTGTTTACGTCTTTCCAAACTCAAGGACAGCCAGATGTCCAATTGCGCGTTGGCCTCGAAGTTGTTTATTTGAGTCGTCATTCCTTTGTTCTCTTTGTTGTCTGCCTGAATTGCGCGTTGGCCTTGAAGTTGTTTATTTGAGTCGTCATTCCTTTGTTCTCTTTGTTGTCTGCCTGTGGTTGAATATGATATCATGCTGATCTTGCTTTGTTGTATGGGAGTTCTGGTGCATATATTACTCACGGATCAGGAAAAATTTCGATCCACCTACTCGAAAAACCAATTTGAGCTTCGTATGAAGCGTAGGAGACTATCAATATCAATGTTGATGATATTATTAGTGTCGTTGTAGAAGAAAGCTCCAAATGGAGATTACGCTTTTGGGAGCGGGAAGGACAAATACAGAGAAGATGGACGATGGTCTCTCCTCGTCCTCATCCATGCAGCCTTTGCAGAAGTCATGTTGCATGCCTGCCTATGAGACAGTGTCCAGAGATTACACCTACAATAGCACCTATGTGCGATCTTTTTTGAGAGATCAAACACTTGGAACGTTTCGGGACCAGCTTGGGCCAGAACTTCTATGTCGCTATGCAAGTTGTACCATTTAACCACCTACATTTAGTTTTTACATTAGCATCCCGCTTTAACAAGAATTTGCATAGCGATGTATGCGATTGGTATGCCTATGGAGCCATATTCAGGTAAGAAGGGTAGTGTAGTTCCTTGGCGAGTTCGTCAGTCATACAGTTTCTCGGAATGTCTCTGTGCCCCGGCACCTAACAAAGGTGGATATTGAACTGCTTCGTCATCTCCACGAGAAGTTAGTGGCAGTTATCAGTTTTTGACCCATCTGTTTAAAAATTAATGTGTTCATCTTCCAGTTAAGCGTCCTCATCCCAGAATGATCTGGAGGGGAAGGTGACCTGGTAGTTTTTGTTGAAATGGAGTTGCGGAATGGTGTAGTCTATGTTGTCTGGGATCCTGATTAAATTCAGGATAGAGGAGTGACCGATTTCCTTTCTAGTCCACTGGAAGAGATAGCATTAGACCGAATAGCCGAACTAGCAGCCTTACTAGCGCTGTATATAGCCAATGGGTTATATGGGGTTTAAAAGCCCCATCTGCTCCCAATGGCTTTTTTACATGAAAGGGTGCCACTCTGGCTTTACGAACTCTTTCTTGTATGTTTGGTTTCCAGCTCAGCTAAACTTTCCAGCTCAGTTAAACCAACAATGGGGCGTTTTATTTAATTTTCGAAGAGGATTTTAAATACGCCACAAGCTTCCGAATTTTCGGCGTTGGCCCAACTCCACTAGCCAACAACAGCCTTCCCTGTATGAGCCATAAATTCGAATCCGATAAATATGATCCATATTGAATCTTGTCAGCGATGTGTTAATCAGCATCTCTAGGTTCGCGATTTCATTTGGTGACCACTTAATAACTCCAAATGAATAGGTTAATAGGTTAAAGCCCAGGTGTTGGTGGGTTTGCATTTGTTGCCCCTGTAAGCCCTGCAGGGCCCACTATGTGACAACCGCCCGTGTTGTATATTCAGATGCACATACATATATTCAAATGCACATACGTATGCCGTTGAGGTACTGAGCGAGACGCTTGGCAAATCAAATTGCGTCTTTGCGTTTTAATTCAAGCAAAGCCATAGTGGAGGTTCTACCGAGATCTTCATTTTTTTTAGCTAAATAGTTTTTCCTTACAAAAAGTTGCTGTTCAAGTTATCAACAGCACGTTTAGTTTTTCGTTTCGATCGTGTTTAATTTTTCGTTTGATACAGTAATCGCATACAGTTCTACGGTAAAAAGAACTACGTATAAAACAACGGGTGTTTGTTATTGTGTGCGCATGCATGTACAGCTGCGACAACGCATATAGCACTGAATTTGTTGGATTACGGTATTCGATCGTGGCCTGTCGGTAGATTTACCCAATACTGGAAACCAAAAGTGATACGGTATTAAAAATGCTAGAACCCGAATTAACTTTGCCTAGAGACCACCCCAATTCGCAAACGGGAAATCAAGACATAGCGGACCAAAACACCGCAAACTACCATAGAAATATCTCGCACGATTTAAATTCAGACGCAGTGAAGGTGCGCATTATGTTACCAGAATTCTGGCACCAGCATATACGCGTGTGGTTTAAACAGGTGGAAGCGAAGTTTTCCATCCACAACGTTCGAAGTGACTTGACGCGATACTACCTCCTTCTAACGCAGCTTAAGCCTAACGTCCTCACACATGTAGCACCGTTGGTGGAAAACCCACCGGAATCTGAAAAGTACGAGGCTCTTAAGGGTCAGCTAAGTAAGGTTTTCTTGGAATCTGAAAAACAGCTTCGCATAAAAACCCTCCTCTCAGACCTTCAGATAGGTGATCGAAAGCCATCTCATTTATTAAATGAACAGCGTCAGGCTGGCGGCAACCTCGTTTCAGACCAAATGTTGCGGTCACTATGGGTTAATCAACTACCACAGCATATTCAAGCGGTTGTAATCGCCGCACCTGGTTCGCTAGACGACCTCGCAACCATAGCGGACAAAATTTGGGACTTGGTTCCCGGATCATACGAAACTGCAGCCGTCAAAAGCCATCAAACACCGCATGCTACAGCCAATACAACGGGGACGCGATAGCGAACGTCGCACTCGTAACCAGGCACGACCACGTTCTCGCGCTCGGAGTCAACGCTCCTTGTTTTGCTGGTATCACCAAAAATATGGGAGAGACGAACAGAATTGAACTTCTGGTTGCAAATTCTCTTCTTCGGTAGCGCGTGAGTCGGGAAACTAAAAGGCCGTTCGTCACTTGAGGCGGACGAACTTGACCAATCGCCATCCTTACGCCTCTTCGCCACCGACCGCTCAATCAACATCAGATACTTAGTAGACACCGGCGCGGACGTGGCAATCATTCCACCGTCAGCTATAGAACGCAGACAACAACCTAAGCTTCACAACATCACACTGTACGCCGCCAATGGGACTCCCATAAAAACATACGGCATCAAACTCATCAAAGTCAACTTAAGTTCGCGCCAAGACTTCTCGTGGCAGTTCATCATCGCCGACGCAAAAAGACCAATCATTGGCGCCGATTTCATCCAACATTTTAGTTTGCTAGTCGACCTTAGAAGGAAGAGAATAATCGACGAACAAACCAAAATTTCAACCATGGACAGCAGATCTTTGTATGCAAAATTACTGCGCGAGTTCATCGATATAACAAAGCCATCTCTCGAAGGAAAGTCGCATAAGTTAAAAGTCGTCCATCATATCATAACGAATGGTACGCCGGTTTTTGAACGCCCACGCCGGCTAGCAGATGAAAAACTTCGCGCCGCCAAAGAAGAATTCAAATTCCTTGTCGAAGCAGGCATATGTCGTCCATCAGATAGCAGTTGGGCCAGTCCATTACACCTAGTGCGAAAAAACGAAAACGATTGGAGACCGTGTGGCGACTATCGCCGCCTGAATGCCATCACAGTGCCAGACCACTATCCAATACCGCACGTACAAGACTGCACCGCCACATTTGCAGGAAAACAAATTTTCACGACGCTCGACCTGGTACGTGATTATCATCAAATCCCAATCGCTGAAGTAAACCGCCATCACTACTCCATTTGAACTATTTGAGTTCACCCACATGCAGTTCGGACTTTGCAATGCTGGCCAAACATTTCAACACTTCATGCACAAAGTTCTTAGAGATCTCGACTTTACGTATGCTTACATCGACGATATCATCATCGCCTCGACGTCGCTTGAAGAGCACCTCAAACATCTGCGAATCGTCTTTCAACGTTTTCGTGAGCATGGGGTTACAATAAACGTCGCCAAATCGTTACATCAACGTCAACACTAAGGGGCCTGTAGGGCCCACTATGTGACAACTGTCCGTGTTGTATATTCAGATGCACTTACATATATTCAGATGCACATACGTATGCCGTTGAGGTACTGAGCGAGACGCTTAGTCGATGTTCAGTCATCTTTTTCTCTTTGTTGTCGGCATACGCGTCTCATCGTAAATTATTTAGTTAATAAATACAATCCAATTGCGTCTTTGCGTTTATTTTTAAGAAAAGCCATACCCCTATTGAATGGTATTTCTTCATGTTCGCATGGGACCAATGCTGGCGTACCACAAGGATCATCCTTGTCGCCTAGGCTTTTCTTAATATATATTAATCACCTATTGTTTTCTACAACCATATATCCATTCTTCCATGATATCCATTCTTTTGCTGATGATAAAACGCTATCGGCTTCCATTGAGTTTGTCAGTTAAAAAGAATGCGATTATCGCTTGATTGGTTCCCGAGATTTAAGTCATTCTTGATTGGGGCAGATCTAATAGGGTGGAATTTAACTCAAATAAATTCCAGGCTTGTCTTTTTTCTCAGAAGGCAGATCAACATTACGTGCCTCCAGTAATTAATGATGACCCTATTGCGACATTTAATTCACTTAAAATTTTAGGTTTGAAAGTTTGGAGTTGGAAGTATTTATAAAATTTCAAAAAGATCGAGCCAATGCTTAGGTTTTGTAAAACTTTGTTACTTTTACTTCACCCCCTCTGAAGTATTAAGATTTTATAAGACTTATGTTAGTCCAATTTTGGTATTTAATTCATATGTATGGGGTGAAGCTCCAAAATCGCATTTGCATTTTGTTGATAGAATTTAGAATAGAGCTGTCCGTTTAATAAATGATTTTTTCATATTTTAATTCTATGAAACAAGGCGGAAATGTAGGAGCTTTACTGTTTTCTACAAATTTCACTACAGTATATGCTCTTTTCAAACCCGTTATCTAATTCCAGGTCCTTTTGTCGGCAACGTAAACACTCGTTTCAGTTCTAATCAACATAGATTTGCATTAAAACCTTTTTCATGTAGAACCACTTCATTTCAAATCTTCCTTTTATCCGAGAGGGACATCGATGTGGAATCAATTAGTCGACTCCGTATTTCACAAATCGTTTAATCTACAGGCCTTCAAAATAGACGTCAACAAGTTTCTCAAGGTCCTAATTGTTCAATAGAGGATCCAAGAATTTTTAAACGCTGACTTACGTTTTGTATTATATGTAATAACTAGCTGATTACCCGGCGTTGCCCAGGTATTTATTCATCCCAATCTTCTATTAGGCAGGGGTGGAAAAAAGAATGATATCAATCTATAAGGTAAAATTTTAGTTTTTATTAACAAAAATATATTTTAAATTATAGCTATAGTATTCAAATTATAAAATAAAATTAAATAAACATACATAAAATTAATTATAACAAATCTTAGTTGTATACCTACAATGTTTTTAGTTTCACCTACAAGAGCAGGAATAAATAAATTCTTAGGTCAACCCAACCCAGAGCAAGCAAAATAAAGTTGTCCGTGGAAAAAGCATGGCAATCTCAAATCTATACTCCGCAGTTCCTAATAAACTGTCCGACCGTAGAAATGAGTGCTATCCGTGGGATAAAAACTGTTTCTTTTCCCTTTTCTGTCAAGATAGTCGCTCCAATTATATTTCCCGGCATCTCTTTTACGCACTTGCCGTGCTCTTGTGCCGTTGAAAAGTTTTGGCGAGTCGAGAATCCGTAGTAATAGTAATATAAATGTAATGTAATGTAAAATAGTAATAGTTATAGTTTTGAGAAACAGCCGGATAAATAGAATTTATTAGTTCTGCGGCAAATATCAAAAATCGATGTAAATTTAACATATCCATAAAACACGACTACTAATCTTCCTTTTCCAATTTTAAGTAGGCGCGACAATGTCCTCACCCCAAATTCGTCGCCAAATGGTCGCCTAGTACCATTCTATACATCACAATTATCTCAGCGACCCCGAAAACTACGAGATCGACACTAATATCGGTCACCTTCTCCTCTCCGTTATCGATCCCATACCCATAAAGCTGTCTTACCATCTCCATTCAACTCAGCGACCCCGAAAACCATAGAATCGACACTAATATCGGTCACCCCCCTCAGTTATCGACCCCATATCCGCAGAGCTGTCTTACCACCATTCAACTCAGCGACCACGAAAACCATAAAATCGACACTACTATCGGTCACCCCCCCTCAGTTATCGACCCCATCCCCGTAGAGCTGTCTTACCATCACCATTAAACTCAGCGACCCCGAAAACCATTGAATCCAAACTAATATCGGTCACCCTACCCCTCCGGGGAGACAACTCACCCATAGGATTGTCCTACCAACAATATTAATCTCAGTGGCCCCGAGAACTATTGAATGGACACTAACATCGGTCATCCCCCTCAGGTATTGACCCCAACCCCCTTACCATCACCATTCAACTCAGCGACCACGAAAACCATAAAATCGACACTAATATAGGTCACCCCCCACCAGTTATCGACCCCATACCCCTAGAGTTGTGTTACCATCACTATTCAACTCAGCGACCACGAAAACCATAAAAATCGACACTAATATCGGCCACCCCAACCCCCTAGAGCTGTCTTACCATCACCATTCAACTCAGCTACCCCGAAAACCATAGAATCAACACTAATATCGGTCACCCCCCTCAGCTATCGACCCCATCCCCCTAGAGCTGTCTTACCATCACAATTCAACTCAGCGACCCCGAAAACCATAAAATCGACACTAATATCGGTAACCCCCACCACCCCTCAGTTATCGACCCCATCCCCCTTTAGCTGTCTTACCATCACCATTCAATTCAGCGACCCCGAAAACCATAGAATCGACACTAATATCGGTCACCCCCCACCCCACCCTCAGTTAACGACACCATCCCCCTAGAGCTGTCTTACCATCACCATTCAATTCAGCGACCCCGAAAACCATAGAATCGACACTAATATCGGTCACCCCCCACCCCACCCTCAGTTATCAACACCATCCTCCTAGAGCTGTCTTACAATCACCATTCAACTCAGCGACCACGAAAACCATAAAATCGACACTAATATCGGTCACCCTCCCCCCCCCCCCTGTTATCGACCCCATCCCCTAGAGCTGTCTTACCATCACCATTCAACTCAGCGACCCCGGAAACCATAGAATCGACAGTAATATCGGTTACCCCCCCTCAGTTAACGACCCCATCCCCCTAGAGCTGTCTTACCATCACCATTCAATTCAGCAACCCCGAAAACCATAGAATCGACACTAATATCGGTCACACCCCCACCCTCACTTATCGATACCATCCTCCTAGTGCTGTCTTACAATCACCATTCAACTCAGCGACCCCGAAAACCTTATAATCGACACTAATATCGGTCACACCCCCCCCCCCCCCTCAGTTATCGACCCCATCTCCCTAGAGCTGTCTTACCATCACCATTCAAATCAGCGACCCCAAAAACCATAGAATCGACACTAATATCGGTCACACCCCCACCCTCACTTATCGATACCATCCTCCTAGTGCAGTCTTACAATCACCATTCAACTCAGCGACCACGAACACCATAAAATCGACACTAATATCGGTCACCCCCCCCAGAGTTATTGACCCCACCCCATTGGTTGAAATTGGTCAAGGCGTTCCAGAGCTAGATAGGCACAAACAAATATACAAATATACAATTAAATTCTCTATTTTATATACTAGCTTTTCCCGGGAGCTCTGCCACCCGTACACATGAAAGCACGCCTTGCCATCACTATCACATAAGGGGTGTTCTATTAGCTAAACCTAAACAAAGCGCCACCTTGCTCGTATTCGCACTATGTGGTTTACCGATTTCTTGTTAAGATTCTGTAAAAGTTTCAGTTTGAGTTTTAATGTCGTATTACAAACAAACAGACATTCATTTTTATATACATACAAAAGATAATCAACAATCATCAGCAACAAAAGAGAAACGCTATGTCCCGCAATTTTTAAATCATCACTATCACTATCACTACATAGTATAAAACAAAGTCGCTTTCTCTATCCCTATATCCCTATGTATGCTTAGATCTTTAAAACTACGCAACGGATTTTGATGCGTAAAAAGTAAATGACAAAAAAATGTTATTGTGGGATATCCATAAGAGATAGACATAAACCATCGCGGAATTTTTTGTAGACCTTTTCAATGTGTACAATGCTTAGTACATTATTTTGATAAATCTCGTAGGGTTCAGCCTGCGTTTGCAATGTAAGCGGAAAAAATGTAATTATTTACGACATCACATTAGAAACCTCAAAAATAACAGTATTTCTCCACTATTTAATGGATGTTATTATACATAAACCTTCCTCTTCAATCACTCTATTTATTAAAAAAACCGCATCAAAATCCGTTGCGTAGTTTTAAAGATCTAAGCATACATAGGGATATAGGGACAGAGAAAGCGACTTTGTTTTATACTATGTAGTGATATAGATTATTTTCTTGGTCAGGATTTTTTGTAGTTCTCGCTGACCATGATCCATTAATTAAAGCATTTGGACTCGCGTCGTTTTAGTTTCGTGTTCGTTTTTCCCTATTGGTTTCTAATGAATCAGGGAGAATTCTGAGAAAATAAATTGAAAAAGCTACAAACGAGAGGAATGTGAGATATTGTAAATTACATTACTTTACATGAAGATTACGTTTGTTTTATAGAAATTGGAACTAGTTTTCAGTGCACTCTCGTTCATATTATTGCAATGAGTAGAGTACACTGAAGTACTGCACTCTATTGCAGAGACCCTCTAATATATAAAAAATGGGCTGAATGGGGTATATATAGGGAAATGCTCGAAAAGATATTACTGAGGGTTCCAAAGCCAGCAGTCATTAGGGAGGAGATAGATAACATGGTATAACATGGTACAACACGGTAGCTTGCGCCATGAATCGCTTCTTTGACGCTACATGACCTGGGACAAAACCAAGGGGTAAACAAAAACCAACTTGGTGGTCCGCAGAGCGATCTAAAAGAAGGCAAGCATAAACGCATATAATAAAGCCAGAAAGACTGGAATAGTTCCAGACTGGGACTCATCTCAGAAAACATAAAAGGGAACTAAGAAGGACGCAAACGAAGTTTTGGATTTTCTTCTGTAATAAAATGGAAAGAACCGCAGAGACCTTTCGTCTAAGAAAGTTTCTCTCTACAACACAAACCACTCCAAGCTAATTGATAAAAACGGATGGTTCATGGACCACAAGAGAGGAATCCCTGGACCTTCTCATTAAGACTCACTTTCCTGGATAACTTCGGTTAAGTGACTCAACAGTTATTAGCCATTATCAAGAATCCCACTCGGTTTTTACGGAGGATATCGTGAACAAAAAGCGAATCAAGTAGACAATACGCGGCTTTAAACCTTATAAATTGGCCGGTCCAGACAGAATAATCACTGCGAAAATTCAGACTAACTCCTTCCTTCCTTCCCTTCCTTCCTTCCCTTAGATGGAAGCAATTTTTACAGGGTGCATAAAGCTGACCTACATTTCTAGGAACTGGAAAACAAAACAGGTAGTTTTTATCCCGAAAGCGGAAAAAAGCTCACACGGCTACCCAATTGACCTGAGACCTATCATTCTTTCTCCTAAAGACCCTGGAAAGGCTGTTAGATATACACATACGGGCTAAACTTAAACCTAGTAGCTGGGTAAAGTCTCAAGGTATGGATGGCGGAGTCTGTGGATACAGCATTACATACCTTAGTAAGCACAATTGAAAAATATATATTTTCCAAAGAATAGCATTTCTGGATATTGAGAGTGCATTCAATATTTTAAAAACAGGGGCTATCAGTGAGAGACTGTCTCTCCTCGAGGTGGAGTACCCTATAAGCAGGCTAATCAATCATATGTTTTTAAGCAGGATTATTAGCGCAGAGCTGGAGGCTCCATCATAAAAAGGCTGGCGGTTAGAGGAACATCGCAAGGAGCTGTATTATCCCCTCACCTATGGAACATAGTGATCAATGGATTACTGTTGAAACTGGAAAGTGAAGGGATAAAAGAGGAAGCGTATGCTGATGATGTAGCGTTAGCTGTCTCAGTGAAACATGGAAAATTCCAACGGTTGATCCGCCTACACTAAATGGTACCTGCTTAGTTTTCGCTGCTAAGCAAGATTTCTTGGCACGATCTTGAACAGGAAACTTAGCTGTAAGCCTTATATCATAGAAAGATTAAAAAGGCAAATATTGCTTTGTTCTCATGTAAAAACGCCAATGGCTTAATGGGTTTGAAACCGGAGCTTGTACACTGGCTTTACACAGCTGTAGTGAGCCCAATACTACTGTACGGAGTAAGCGTATGGTGGACTTCTCTGGAAATAGTTACGTATAAGAACATAATACAGAAGATGCAAAGAGCGGCCTGCATACTTATAAGCAAGACGCTGAGATCAACACCAACTCGCGCCTTAGAGGCTATGCTCCACCTAATTCCAATATATATATATTTGACAAAAAGAAAACGGCAAATACGGCTATGCGAAGAAGTTAAACTGTGGAAAAGTCTTCAAAAGGGACACTCTACTATAATTAAATCGGAAAAGCAAGATCTGACGAATCTCGACTAAATGACAGGAAACCCAAGTCATCACACAAATAGAAGAGAAGATTCGAAAATCAATAAATGGACGCTTTTAAAATTACAGGAATCATATATCTATTTTCCGACCGAAATGTTTTTAGTGTCAGAAAACTGGGCATTATATGCGCTATTTCTAGGAATCAAGAACAGAACGATATACAATGCAGAATGCGAATCGTGTCAAGAGGCCTAAAAGTTTACGACGGATGGACGAACCACGGATCCAGATCAGTTGCGAATTCAAAAATAGTGTCTAAATCTCAAGTGGAAAAAGTATTTTGCTATAATTTGAGAACAGCGACATTTTTTTTATAATGTACACACGCTAAATGGGTTTGCACCATTATAATGCTTAGCACAGCGTGGGCGTTAGAAAATTAGGGAGAGGAAAAGATGAGATGTCTATGCACGCGAGTCTTAAACAACTGCAGATCATAAATATGCGGAAACACGGAATCAGGCAAATCATTCCATATAACAATCGTGCGGCTAAAGAAGAAATCTCTGAATTGGTTAGTACGTCCGAAGATAGGCTTAATGGTAGACCCGTGAGCTCGAGTTGAGGCACGGGTATTACGGATGGGTTGGAGAATAGGCGGGATGCATCTGGATATTTATTTTGAACACCGCTTGTGAAAAAAGCGATAAAACAGTGACAGGCAGGAAACATTCCTACGATGTTCAAGCGATTTGATTGTTTTCGCGATATGTACGTCATCAATAAGTTTTAACGCGCGGTTCTGAACTCTGAACTCTGTCTAGTAGATGCAATTGTATTCGAGTTTAGGGCGAATATACGCCTTGTAAATAGTAGCCAGATCTGAAGGAGTGAAGTACATCTTGCACCGTTTTAGGAAACCTAAACATCTCGTAGCATTTTTGGCGATGGCAAATATGTGGTCGTTCCAACGAAGCTTGTTGTTGACGCACATACTGAAAATTGAGAGCTTTTCAGTTTCTTTGATGTAAGAACCATTCATGGATAAAGGTTGGGGGTTTAAATTACGCTTAGACGACAGAAGACAACATTGGGATTTAGAAGCGTTAAATTCAACTCTATTATGTAGTCCCCACCTTGTTATGCTGTCAAGGTCAGAATTTAACGTGCTTAACATACGTTGTTGTTCAAGTTCCACATGTAACGAAGAGGGTCGTGCAGAAAGCGTGAAGTCATATGAAAAGCTAAGAGTACTGTTATCAGCAAAAGAATGGATTGGATTAGAGGTGGTGGATAGGAGATCATTAATGGAAATTAGAAAGAGTGTCGAAGATAAAACAGAGCCTTGAGGAGCACCAGCGTTTATGCGGTGAAAATTGGATTTGAATCCGTCCAATGCGACCTGGATTGAACGGTCAGAAAGGTAGTTACTAGTCCAATTGAGCAGGGTGTTATTAATTCCATAAGCATTCATTTTCGACAAAAGAGCTTGATGCCAGACTCTGTCAAATGCCTTGGAAATATCGAGTGCAACAACTTTACTTTCACCAAATTTGTGAATAGACTAGTTCCACTTTTCAGTGAGATAAGCCATCAGGTCACCTGTAGAACGTTGACTACGAAAACCATTCTGCTGGTCACTAAGGATTTCACGTGAATCAAGGTATTGCATAAGCTTTCATTTTTATATACATACAAAAGATAATCAACAATCATCAGCAACAAAAGAGAAACGCTATGTCCCGCAATTTTTAAATCATCACTATCACTATCACTACATAGTATAAAACAAAGTCGCTTTCTCTATCCATATATCCCTATGTATGCTTAGATCTTTAAAACTACGCAACGGATTTTGATGCGTAAAAAGTAAATGACAAAAAAATGTTATTGTGGGATATCCATAAGAGATAGACATAAACCATCGCGGAATTTTTTGTAGACCTTTTCAATGTGTACAATGCTTAGTACATTATTTTGATAAATCTCGTAGGGTTCAGCCTGCGTTTGCAATGTAAGCGGAAAAAATGTAATTATTTACGACATCACATTAGAAACCTCAAAAATAACAGTATTTCTCCACTATTTAATGGATGTTATTATACATAAACCTTCCTCTTCAATCACTCTATTTATTAAAAAAACCGCATCAAAATCCGTTGCGTAGTTTTAAAGATCTAAGCATACATAGGGATATAGGGACAGAGAAAGCGACTTTGTTTTATACTATGTAGTGATATAGATTATTTTCTTGGTCAGGATTTTTTGTAGTTCTCGCTGACCATGATCCATTAATTAAAGCATTTGGACTCGCGTCGTTTTAGTTTCGTGTTCGTTTTTCCCTATTGGTTTTTCAATGAATCAGGGAGAATTCTGAGAAAATAAATTGAAAAAGCTACAAACGAGAGGAATGTGAGATATTGTAAATTACATTACTTTACATGAAGATTACGTTTGTTTTATAGAAATTGGAACTAGTTTTCAGTGCACTCTCGTTCATATTATTGCAATGAGTAGAGTACACTGAAGTACTGCACTCTATTGCAGAGACCCTCTAATATATAAAAAATGGGCTGAATGGGGTATATATAGGGAAATGCTCGAAAAGATATTACCGAGGGTTCCAAAGCCAGCAGTCATTAGGGAGGAGATAGATAACATGGTATAACATGGTACAACACGGTAGCTTGCGCCATGAATCGCTTCTTTGACGCTACATGACCTGTGACAAAACCAAGGGGTAAACAAAAACCAACTTGGTGGTCCGCAGAGCGATCTAAAAGAAGGCAAGCATAAACGCATATAATAAAGCCAGAAAGACTGGAATAGTTCCAGACTGGGACTCATCTCAGAAAACATAAAAGGGAACTAAGAAGGACGCAAACGAAGTTTTGGATTTTCTTCTGTAATAAAATGGAAAGAACCGCAGAGACCTTTCGTCTAAGAAAGTTTCTCTCTACAACACAAACCACTCCAAGCTAATTGATAAAAACGGATGGTTCATGGACCACAAGAGAGGAATCCCTGGACCTTCTCATTAAGACTCACTTTCCTGGATAACTTCGGTTAAGTGACTCAACAGTTATTAGCCATTATCAAGAATCCCACTCGGTTTTTACGGAGGATATCGTGAACAAAAAGCGAATCAAGTAGACAATACGCGGCTTTAAACCTTATAAATTGGCCGGTCCAGACAGAATAATCACTGCGAAAATTCAGACTAACTCCTTCCTTCCTTCCCTTCCTTCCTTCCCTTAGATGGAAGCAATTTTTACAGGGTGCATAAAGCTGACCTACATTTCTAGGAACTGGAAAACAAAACAGGTAGTTTTTATCCCGAAAGCGGAAAAAAGCTCACACGGCTACCCAATTGACCTGAGACCTATCATTCTTTCTCCTAAAGACCCTGGAAAGGCTGTTAGATATACACATACGGGCTAAACTTAAACCTAGTAGCTGGGTAAAGTCTCAAGGTATGGATGGCGGAGTCTGTGGATACAGCATTACATACCTTAGTAAGCACAATTGAAAAATATATATTTTCCAAAGAATAGCATTTCTGGATATTGAGAGTGCATTCAATATTTTAAAAACAGGGGCTATCAGTGAGAGACTGTCTCTCCTCGAGGTGGAGTACCCTATAAGCAGGCTAATCAATCATATGTTTTTAAGCAGGATTATTAGCGCAGAGCTGGAGGCTCCATCATAAAAAGGCTGGCGGTTAGAGGAACATCGCAAGGAGCTGTATTATCCCCTCACCTATGGAACATAGTGATCAATGGATTACTGTTGAAACTGGAAAGTGAAGGGATAAAAGAGGAAGCGTATGTTGATGATGTAGCGTTAGCTGTCTCAGTGAAACATGGAAAATTCCAACGGTTGATCCGCCTACACTAAATGGTACCTGCTTAGTTTTCGCTGCTAAGCAAGATTTCTTGGCACGATCTTGAACAGGAAACTTAGCTGTAAGCCTTATATCATAGAAAGATTAAAAAGGCAAATATTGCTTTGTTCTCATGTAAAAACGCCAATGGCTTAATGGGTTTGAAACCGGAGCTTGTACACTGGCTTTACACAGCTGTAGTGAGCCCAATACTACTGTACGGAGTAAGCGTATGGTGGACTTCTCTGGAAATAGTTACGTATAAGAACATAATACAGAAGATGCAAAGAGCGGCCTGCATACTTATAAGCAAGACGCTGAGATCAACACCAACTCGCGCCTTAGAGGCTATGCTCCACCTAATTCCAATATATATATATTTGACAAAAAGAAAACGGCAAATACGGCTATGCGAAGAAGTTAAACTGTGGAAAAGTCTTCAAAAGGGACACTCTACTATAATTAAATCGGAAAAGCAAGATCTGACGAATCTCGACTAAATGACAGGAAACCCAAGTCATCACACAAATAGAAGAGAAGATTCGAAAATCAATAAATGGACGCTTTTAAAATTACAGGAATCATATATCTATTTTCCGACCGAAATGTTTTTAGTGTCAGAAAACTGGGCATTATATGCGCTATTTCTAGGAATCAAGAACAGAACGATATACAATGCAGAATGCGAATCGTGTCAAGAGGCCTAAAAGTTTACGACGGATGGACGAACCACGGATCCAGATCAGTTGCGAATTCAAAAATAGTGTCTAAATCTCAAGTGGAAAAAGTATTTTGCTATAATTTGAGAACAGCGACATTTTTTTTATAATGTACACACGCTAAATGGGTTTGCACCATTATAATGCTTAGCACAGCGTGGGCGTTAGAAAATTAGGGAGAGGAAAAGATGAGATGTCTATGCACGCGAGTCTTAAACAACTGCAGATCATAAATATGCGGAAACACGGAATCAGGCAAATCATTCCATATAACAATCGTGCGGCTAAAGAAGAAATCTCTGAATTGGTTAGTACGTCCGAAGATAGGCTTAATGGTAGACCCGTGAGCTCGAGTTGAGGCACGGGTATTACGGATGGGTTGGAGAATAGGCGGGATGCATCTGGATATTTATTTTGAACACCGCTTGTGAAAAAAGCGATAAAACAGTGAAAGGCAGGAAACATTCCTACGATGTTCAAGCGATTTGATTGTTTTCGCGATATGTACGTCATCAATAAGTTTTAACGCGCGGTTCTGAACTCTGAACTCTGTCTAGTAGATGCAATTGTATTCGAGTTTAGGGCGAATATACGCCTTGTAAATAGTAGCCAGATCTGAAGGAGTGAAGTACATCTTGCACCGTTTTAGGAAACCTAAACATCTCGTAGCATTTTTGGCGATGGCAAATATGTGGTCGTTCCAACGAAGCTTGTTGTTGACGCACATACCGAAAATTGAGAGCTTTTCAGTTTCTTTGATGCAAGAACCATTCATGGATAAAGGTTGGGGGTTTAAATTACGCTTAGACGACAGAAGACAACAATGGGATTTAGAAGCGTTAAATTCAACTCTATTATGTAGTCCCCACCTTGTTATGCTGTCAAGGTCAGAATTTAACGTGCTTAACATACGTTGTTGTTCAAGTTCCACTTGTAACGAAGAGGGTCGTGCAGAAAGCGTGAAGTCATATGAAAAGCTAAGAGTACTGTTATCAGCAAAAGAATGGATTGGATTAGAGGTGGTGGATAGGAGATCATTAATGGAAATTAGAAAGAGTGTCGAAGATAAAACAGAGCCTTGAGGAGCACCAGCGTTTATGCGGTGAAAATTGGATTTGAATCCGTCCAATGCGACCTGGATTGAACGGTCAGAAAGGTAGTTACTAGTCCAATTGAGCAGGGTGTTATTAATTCCATAAGCATTCATTTTCGACAAAAGAGCTTGATGCCAGACTCTGTCAAATGCCTTGGAAATATCGAGTGCAACAACTTTACTTTCACCAAATTTGTGAATAGACTAGTTCCACTTTTCAGTGACATAAGCCATCAGGTCACCTGTAGAACGTTGACTACGAAAACCATTCTGCTGGTCACTAAGGATTTCACGTGAATCAAGGTATTGCATAAGCTTACGATTGATCAGGGTTTCCATGACCTTGGAGAGTATAGATGTGCAATGGGTCAGTACGAGGAAAGGGACGACGTTTCGCCTTTTTTAGGAACAGGCTGGATATCATCGTAATCGGTCATTGTCATCGGAAAGACTCAGAAAGCAAGCTGCATAATAAACTGCCAGCATGTGAAAGCAAAGGGTACTACACTACATTTGGAAAAAAAACGTTTGGAGTGTACGAATTGTAGGTGATTTTTGACATTCTTTGGCCAGGAGAATCCTGGGTCGATTCCGGGGAGAAGACCCAAATCTCGTGAGAATCGAATGTCGAGAAAACCTCCCCAGACAAACCAGATCAACCGTGGCACAACTGCTCTTTTCTGAACAGCTACATACACCGCTTACGTGACAGCATAATCGATCAATGCCCGGACTGTGGTGCGTCACTACATAACAAAACTCATCTATTCAGCTGCCCGTCTCATCTGACGTTACTCACACCGGTATCCCTATGGACACAGCCTGTCGTAGCGGCCGCACTTCTGGGACTGGATTGTTTCGACAGCCACACAACCAATACAACCCAACGTTTGGACTAACACGAATTAATAGTTTCTACAACAACAACACTACATTTGTAAAGAAAGCTAAGTGTTCGATCGTTGTGTCAACATCATCCAGCCGCAGAGCTACTAGCCGCAGTAAGGGTGCTAGAGCAATTTGCCGACTTGTTTGCTATCAATCACAACGACATGGATAAGAAAACCGATATAGTACAATCGAATCGACAAGGAAAATGCCACTCTAATTCGGCAAGCACCAAAATAATTACCGCTAGCTAAACAACAAGTTGAGTTGTCTCCCAACCGCTGCTAAGCACGGTCGTGCTGCACTCCAGCACTCGCAAGTTAAAAAAAAACAACAAAGTGTCGTGTTTTGTGTTTGCAAACAAAAAAATCAAAAATGCAAACAAACGGTTCGCGCGATCGGCCGATCACTAAGAGCAAAGTGCAGTGTGTGTGGTTGTGTGCCCCATCATCAACAGCGCAGCTAAGGAATTTGGTGAAACGTAACTGTCGTATGTTTTTCATGCGGCAGTTTGTTTATGATCTAATTCTTTAGCTATAAGAATAACGGATTGTGAGTGTTTGTTTCTTTTAGTGATTTAACTCATTTTGTCGTGTAGGCATAACACTGGCGACAATTTGTGTTAATAATGAAACTTGAGACATACTCTTCTCAATTCGGTTAAAAGAAGCGGTAAGTTGTGTTTTGTGTGTTTGTGTTTTTGTAGTGGTGTGTAATTTCAAAGTGGATCTCAGCAACATACGTGGGCTGAGAACGAATTTTTTCGCTAAATTCAGAGATTCGTTCTTCAGCCGTACAACACGTATGCTAAGCTTTGTCTTCCCACATCACTATGATCCAAAGACATTCAAAACACAAGCTCATAGACAACTCCTCTTTCCTCCTCTTCTTCCTCTTCCTTAACGCCCACGCTGTGCCAAGCATATAGCCGATCATTATAAGGGTGCGAACCCCTTGAAGCGTGCGCGAACCTGGTTATGATGGAGCGTCATGGAATCATAGATAAGTCCAAAATCCGTTGTTGTTTTTGTTGTTGTAGCAACTATTAATTCGTGTTAGTCCAAACGTTTGGTTGTAATGTTAGTCTAGCTGTCGGAACAGTCCAGGCCCAGAATCTGGTTTGTCTGGGGAGATTTTCCTCGCTTTGTGGTATAGTGGGCGGGGAGAGGACCTCCTAACACTATGCTATTTCGGCGATCATCTAGTGCGGCTCTGACTGACGCTTGATGACGCTGCTTTATAGTCTGCTGGATCTAGAGGTACATGTGCAATGAATACGTTTGTCTATTCGCGGGACTTACTAATATCGGATCAGATATGCCTGGGTTGTGTGTTGAGGGTGAGCAGGTCACGGTTCGGGTGATCGAGTTTGTGGCATGCCAGTAGGGATTGTTTTTCGAGAATGTCCTCATGTGAAATGCGGTGGCAACCAGTGATGATGCGAATGGCAGAGAACTGACTTTTTTGGTGAAAAGTGTAGCGGACCATTTTTCTGGAGAAAGTGGTGTTAGAAAGCAGTGACTCTAGGATGGCTTGTGGTAAGAAACCTAGGTCAACGGTGTCGAATGCCTTAGATAGGTCCAGTACAACAAGGACAGTGCGGTAACAGGAACGCTGTTGGTCAAGTCCTGGCGATATGAGTGTTGTGATCTCCGAAAGGCTGTGGCTGTGCTGCGCTGCTTGCGAAAGCCGTGTTGGTGTTCAGCTAACTGGAGTTTGGAATGAGGCTTATGAAGTAGTGTAGCTTCTAGTATTTGCGCTGTTGGAGACAGGAGAGTAATTGGACGATACGAGGATACTTGGTCTGCCTGTTTACCGGGCTTGGGTAGGGGAATAATTCATTCTGCCCGTTTTCCAAAGGTCAGGGATGTTCAATGTTTTAAGTGAAAGGTTGATGATTTGAGAGAGGTAAGTGATACCTGTTGAGCCCAGACGTTTGAGCATAATCGTTGCGAATCCATCCGACCCAATGGCTTTGGAGGGTTTTGCACTGCGTATGGCTAATTCCACTTCGGAGGGAAGTAGAATATGTGAGGTGTTGTCGTGGTCAAGGCTGTGCAATTTCCTGAGATTAGTACGCTTGCTCTTGTTACGGTGTTCTACAAACTGGCGACAGTACATTGAGGAAAACTTCCTGGGGCAGTCTTGTTGTGTGCTGTTGAAGGTGATGGCTGTTAGGTCTCTACGTCTGGTGGTGTTGGAGAGCTCCTTGATGGTGGACCAAAGTTTCTTTGAGCCCCCGTCATAAGATTGAAGTTACTCCAGCCATTAAGTTCGCCTGTGTTGGTTGACTAGGCGATCAATCTCGTGATTTAGTAGGTCGATTCTGATGTTCGCTAATATACGTTGATAAACATAAGTTTATTCGCAGACACAAAGTCGGCTTTATCCACTATGATGATGATCGGGACATGGTCGGAGTTTAACGCTATGTCTTTTGTCCAGGATGTACAGGCTAATAAAGATAGATATTCAGAAAAGAGCTCCATCCTGATATCAGTTGTGCCAAGGTTGATCTGGTTTGTGTAGGGAAGTTTTCCACGCTTTGATGTATAGGGGATGGGCCACATCCCAACACGATGTTTTTTTGGCGATCATCTAGTGTGGCTCTGACTGACGCTTGATGAATAGCATTTAGGGCTGCTTTATAGTCTGCTGGATCTAGAGTTGTATGTGCAATGAATTGGTTTGTCTCTTCGCGGAACATACGAATATCGGATCGGATATGCCTGGGTGGTGTGTTGAGGGTGAGCAGGTCACGGTTGGGGTGATCGGGTTTGTGGCATGCCAGTAGGAATTGTTTGGCGAGAATGTCCTCATGTGACATACATAGCATGTCCAGATCCGAGGACTTGGATTTTTTTTATATGTATAGACACATTGCCAAGTGATTAGTCCCTGAATGACTTGCGTCACGGAAATAAGGCGTGCTATGTCCTTTATTAAAATTAACAATTAAAATTCGAAGGAATGAGAATTACAACATAACACATTCCTCACGTTTGTAGCCGGTTTCAATTTATTTTCTCAGAATTCTCTTTAAAGTCATTGAAAAAGCAATACGAAAAAACGAGCACGAAATTAAAACGACTCGAGTCCAAATACTTTTATCAAAAGGGAAAAACTGCAAAAAACCATTACCAAGAAAATATTACAAATTTTATAAATAAAACAAATAATACAAACAATAAAATTTTTTTTTAGAAAAAATTAATTAATAAAATCTTCTAATAACCTCTACTGTCGTCCTTCAGGAAGTTGTTGACGGCTATTTTGAAGGCCTGTAAATTAAAAGATTCAGGAAACACGGCTCGATGCCGCCTAGTAGGAGTAATATGCGGAGTAAGGATTCCGGCGTAATTTGCTCCAATATGGAAAAAACGTTTGGAGTGAACGAATTCTAGTTGATTGTTAACATTCTTTGGCCAGAAGAATCCTGGGTCCATTCCGGGACGAAGACCCAAATGTAGTGAGAATCGCCCATGGATCACCTGTGGTACTTGTCCAAAAGAAGGATGGTTCAACGTGATTTGTGTGGACTATTAGAATTGATGACTCGAAACCTTCATCACATAACTGGGAAATCACAGAAATTCAAATAGACGAACGATCACCAAAAATCATTTGATCTTCTGAAGAGGAAGTTATGCAGTTCTTCAATTTGGGCATATCCGCATGCAGAAGATCTCTTTATTCTGGACACTGACGCGAACAATGTGGGAATATGAGGTGCGCTATCGCAGAATCAAGAAGGAAAATTGTGTGTAATAGCGTCGACGAGAATTGCTACTGTTACTGATAGCGTCAAATATTTACATAAGTACCTATATGCTCAAAAGTTTCCATGCAGCTAATGCAGTTTAAAGAACTAGAGGATCAAGTGGCCAGATGGATCAAACGACTCCATCTAGAGGCTATGCTCCACCTAATTCCAATATATATATATTTGACAAAAAGAAAACGGCAAATACGGCTATGCGAAGAAGTTAAACTGTGGAAAAGTCTTCAAAAGGGACACTCTACTATAATTAAATCGGAAAAGCAAGAACTGACGAATCTCGACTAAATGACAGGAAACCCAAGTCATCACACAAATAGAAGCCCAAATTCAAGAGAAGATTCGAAAATCAATAAATGGACGCTTTTAAAATTACAGGAATCATATATCTATTTTCCGACCGAAATGTTTTTAGTGTCAGAAAACTGGGCATTATATGCGCTATTTCTATGAATCAAGAACAGAACGATATACAATGCAGAATGCGAATCGTGTCAAGAGGCCTAAAAGTTTACGACGGATGGACGAACCACGGATCCAGATCAGTTGCGAAT
This sequence comes from Nephrocerus scutellatus, assembly GCA_947095585.1. NCBI lineage: Eukaryota > Metazoa > Arthropoda > Insecta > Diptera > Pipunculidae > Nephrocerus > Nephrocerus scutellatus. The sequence goes on along the minus strand of OX352761.1, from coordinate 73,793,759 downwards.
TCAAAAATAGTGTCTAAATCTCAAGTGGAAAAAGTATTTTGCTATAATTTGAGAACAGCGACATTTTTTTTTTTATAATGTACACACGCTAAATGGGTTTGCACCATTATAATGCTTAGCACAGCGTGGGCGTTAGAAAATTAGGGAGAGGAAAAGATGAGATGTCTATGCACGCGAGTCTTAAACAACTGCAGATCATAAATATGCGGAAACACGGAATCAGGCAAATCATTCCATATAACAATCGTGCGGCTAAAGAAGAAATCTCTGAATTGGTTAGTACGTCCGAAGATAGGCTTAATGGTAGACCCGTGAGCTCGAGTTGAGGCACGGGTATTACGGATGGGTTGGAGAATAGGCGGGATGCATCTGGATATTTATTTTGAACACCGCTTGGAAAAAAGCGATAAAACAGTGACAGGCAGGAAACATTCCTACGATGTTCAAGCGATTTGATTGTTTTCGCGATATGTACGTCATCAATAAGTTTTAACGCGCGGTTCTGAACTCTGAACTCTGTCTAGTAGATGCAATTGTATTCGAGTTTAGGGCGAATATACGCCTTGTAAATAGTAGCCAGATCTGAAGGAGTGAAGTACATCTTGCACCGTTTTAGGAAACCTAAACATCTCGTAGCATTTTTGGCGATGGCAAATATGTGGTCGTTCCAACGAAGCTTGTTGTTGACGCACATACCGAAAGCTTTTCAGTTTCTTTGATGCAAGAACCATTCATGGATAAAGGTTGGGGGTTTAAATTACGCTTAGACGACAGAAGACAACATTGGGATTTAGAAGCGTTAAATTCAACTCTATTATGTAGTCCCCACCTTGTTATGCTGTCAAGGTCAGAATTTAACGTGCTTAACATACGTTGTTGTTCAAGTTCCACTTGTAACGAAGAGGGTCGTGCAGAAAGCGTGAAGTCATATGAAAAGCTAGGAGTACTGTTATCAGCAAAAGAATGGATTGGATTAGAGGTGGTGGATAGGAGATCATTAATGGAAATTAGAAAGAGTGTCGAAGATAAAACAGAGCCTTGAGGAGCACCAGCGTTTATGCGGTGAAAATTTGATTTGAATCCGTCCAATGCGACCTGGATTGAACGGTCAGGAAGGTAGTTACTAGTCCAATTGAGCAGGGTGTTATTAATTCCATAAGCATTCATTTTCGACAAAAGAGCTTGATGCCAGACTCTGTCAAATGCCTTGGAAATATCGAGTGCAACAACTTTACTTTCACCAAATTTGTGAATAGACTAGTTCCACTTTTCAGTGAGATAAGCCATCAGGTCACCTGTAGAACGTTGACTACGAAATCCATTCTGCTGGTCACTAAGGATTTCACGTGAATCAAGGTATTGCATAAGCTTACGATTGATCAGGGTTTCCATGACCTTGGAGAGTATAGATGTTAGTGCAATGGGTCAGTACGAGGAAAGAGACGACGTTTCGCCTTTTTTAGGAACAGGCTGGATATCATCGTAATCGGTCATTGTCATCGGAAAGACTCAGAAAGCAAGCTGCATAATAAACTGCCAGCATGTGAAAGCAAAGGGTACTACACTACATTTGGAAAAAAAACGTTTGGAGTGTACGAATTGTAGGTGATTTTTGACATTCTTTGGCCAGGAGAATCCTGGGTCGATTCCGGGGAGAAGACCCAAATCTCGTGAGAATCGAATGTCGAGAAAACCTCCCCAGACAAACCAGATCAACCGTGGCACAACTGCTCTTTTCTGAACAGCTACATACACCGCTTACGTGACAGCATAATCGATCAATGCCCGGACTGTGGTGCGTCACTACATAACACAACTCATCTATTCAGCTGCCCGTCTCATCTGACGTTACTCACACCGGTATCCCTATGGACACAGCCTGTCGTAGCGGCCGCACTTCTGGGACTGGATTGTTTCGACAGCCACACAACCAATACAACCCAACGTTTGGACTAACACGAATTAATAGTTTCTACAACAACAACACTACATTTGTAAAGAAAGCTAAGTGTTCGATCGTTGTGTCAACATCATCCAGCCGCAGAGCTACTAGCCGCAGTAAGGGTGCTAGAGCAATTTGCCGACTTGTTTGCTATCAATCACAACGACATGGATAAGAAAACCGATATAGTACAATCAAATCGACAAGGAAAATGCCACTCTAATTCGGCAAGCACCAAAATAATTACCGCTAGCTAAACAACAAGTTGAGTTGTCTCCCAACCGCTGCTGAGCACGGTCGGGCTGCACTCCAGCACTCGCAAGTTAAAAAAAACAACAAAGTGTCGTGTTGTGTGTTTGCAAACAAAAAAATCAAAAATGCAAACAAACGGTTCGCGCGATCGGCCGATCACTAAGTGCAAAGTGCAGTGTGTGTGGTTGTGTGCCCCATCATCAACAGCGCAGCTAAGGAATTTGGTGAAACGTAACTGTCGTATGTTTTTCATGCGGCAGTTTGTTTATGATCTAATTCTTTAGCTATAAGAATAACGGATTGTGAGTGTTTGTTTCTTTTAGTGATTTAACTCATTTTGTCGTGTAGGCATAACACTGGCGACAATTTGTGTTAATAATGAAACTTGAGACATACTCTTCTCAATTCGGTTAAAAGAAGCGGTAAGTTGTGTTTTGTGTGTTTGTGTTTTTGTAGTGGTGTGTAATTTCAAAGTGGATCTCAGCAACATACGTGGGCTGAGAACGAATTTTTTCGCTAAATTCAGAGATTCGTTCTTCAGCCGTACAACACGTATGCTAAGCTCTGTCTTCCCACATCACTATGATCCAAAGACATTCAAAACACAAGCTCATAGACAACTCCTCTTTCCTCCTCTTCTTCCTCTTCCTTAACGCCCATGCTGTGCCAAGCATATAGCCGATCATTATAAGGGTGCGAACCCCTTGAAGCGTGCGCGAACCTGGTTATGATGGAGCGTCATGGAATCATAGATAAGTCCAAAATCCGTTGTTGTTTTTGTTGTTGTAGCAACTATTAATTCGTGTTAGTCCAAACGTTTGGTTGTAATGTTAGTCTAGCTGTCGGAACAGTCCAGGCCCAGAATCTGGTTTGTCTGGGGAGATTTTCCTCGCTTTGTGGTATAGTGGGCGGGGAGAGGACCTCCTAACACTATGCTATTTCGGCGATCATCTAGTGCGGCTCTGACTGACGCTTGATGACGCTTCTTTATAGTCTGCTGGATCTAGAGGTACATGTGCAATGAATACGTTTGTCTATTCGCGGGACTTACTAATATCGGATAAGATATGCCTGGGTTGTGTGTTGAGGGTGAGCAGGTCACGGTTCGGGTGATCGAGTTTGTGGCATGCCAGTAGGGATTGTTTTTCGAGAATGTCCTCATGTGAAATGCGGTGGCAACCAGTGATGATGCGAATGGCAGAGAGCTAAGAAACCTAGGTCAACGGTGTCGAATGCCTTAGATAGGTCCAGTACAACAAGGACAGTGCGGTAACAGGAACGCTGTTGGTCAAGTCCTGGCGATATGAGTGTTGTGATCTCCGAAAGGGCTGTGGCTGTGCTGCGCTGCTTGCGAAAGCCGTGTTGGTGTTCAGCTAACTGGAGTTTGAAATGAAGCTTATGAAGTAGTGTAGCTTCTAGTATTTGCGCTGTTGGAGACAGAAGAGTAATTGGACGATACGAGGATACTTGGTCTGCCTGTTTACCGGGCTTGGGTAGGGGAATAATTCATTCTGCCCGTTTTCCAAAGGTCAGGGATGTTCAATGTTTTAAGTGAAAGGTTGAAGATTTGAGAGAGGTAAGTGATACCTGTTGAGCCCAGACGTTTGAGCATAATCGTTGCGAATCCATCCGGCCCAATGGCTTTGGAGGGTTTTGCACTGCGTATGGCTAATTCCACTTCGGAGGGAAGTAGAATATGTGAGGTGTTGTCGTGGTCAAGGCTGTGCAATTTCCTGAGATTAGTACGCTTGCTCTTGTTACGGTGTTCTACAAACTGGCGACAGTACATTGAGGAAAACTTCCTGGGGCAGTCTTGTTGTGTGCTGTTGAAGGTGATGGCTGTTAGGTCTCTACGTCTGGTGGTGTTGGAGAGCTCCTTGATGGTGGACCAAAGTTTCTTTGAGCCCCCGTCATAAGATTGAAGTTACTCCAGCCATTAAGTTCGCCTGTGTTGGTTGACTAGGCGATCAATCTCGTGATTTAGTAGGTCGATTCTGATGTTCGCTAATATACGTTGATAAACATAAGTTTATTCGCAGACACAAAGTCGGCTTTATCCACTATGATGATGATCGGGACATGGTCGGAGTTTAACGCTATATCTGTTGTCCAGGATGTACAGGCTAATAAAGATAGATATTCAGAAAAGAGCTCCATCCTGATATCAGTTGTGCCAAGGTTGATCTGGTTTGTGTAGGGAAGTTTTCCACGCTTTGATGTATAGGGGATGGGCCACATCCCAACACGATGTTTTTTTGGCGATCATCTAGTGTGGCTCTGACTGACGCTTGATGAATAGCATTTAGGGCTGCTTTATAGTCTGCTGGATCTAGAGTTGTATGTGCAATGAATTGGTTTGTCTCTTCGCGGAACATACGAATATCGGATCGGATATGCCTGGGTGGTGTGTTGAGGGTGAGCAGGTCACGGTTGGGGTGATCGGGTTTGTGGCATGCCAGTAGGAATTGTTTGGCGAGAATGTCCTCATGTGACATACATAGCATGTCCAGATCCGAGGACTTGGATTTTTTTTATATGTATAGACACATTGCCAAGGGATTAGTCCCTGAATGACTTGCGTCACGGAAAAAAGGCGTGCTATGTCCTTTATTAAAATTAACAATTAAAATTCGAAGGAATGAGAATTAAAACATAACACATTCCTCACGTTTGTAGCCGGTTTCAATTTATTTTCTCAGAATTCTCTTTAAAGTCATTGAAAAAGCAATACGAAAAAACGAGCACGAAATTAAAACGACTCGAGTCCAAATACTTTTATCAAAAGGGAAAAACTGCAAAAAACCATTACCAAGAAAATATTACAAATTTTATAAATAAAACAAATAATACAAACAATAACATTTTTTTAAAAAAAATTAATTAATAAAATCTTCTAATAACCTCTACTGTCGTCCTTCAGGAAGTTGTTGACGGCTATTTTGAAGGCCTGTAAATTAAAAGATTCAGGAAACACGGCTCGATGCCGCCTAGTAGGAGTAATATGCGGAGTAAGGATTCCGGCGTAATTTGCTCCAATATGGAAAAAACGTTTGGAGTGAACGAATTCTAGTTGATTGTTAACATTCTTTGGCCAGAAGAATCCTGGGTCCATTCCGGGACGAAGACCCAAATGTAGTGAGAATCGCCCATGGATCACCTGTGGTACTTGTCCAAAAGAAGGATGGTTCAACGTGATTTGTGTGGACTATTAGAATTGATGACTCGAAACCTTCATCACATAACTGGGAAATCACAGAAATTCAAATAGACGAACGATCACCAAAAATCATTTGATCTTCTGAAGAGGAAGTTATGCAGTTCTTCAATTTGGGCATATCCGCATGCAGAAGATCTCTTTATTCTGGACACTGACGCGAACAATGTGGGAATATGAGGTGCGCTATCGCAGAATCAAGAAGGAAAATTGTGTGTAATAGCGTCGACGAGAATTGCTACTGTTACTGATAGCGTCAAATATTTACATAAGTACCTATATGCTCAAAAGTTTCCATGCAGCTAATGCAGTTTAAAGAACTAGAGGATCAAGTGGCCAGATGGATCAAACGACTCCAGGCATAATTATTAAGGACAGTGAGTGGTGAGTGCTTGTTCCTAAGAACCATCCTGCTACCAATGACTTTGTCTGCTAAGGATCTGTCAACAATCTCCCATGTGCCACTTGCTATGATTCATTTTAATTCAGCTGCCATAGTATCGTACCATTCTCTGGCATCAGAACCTACATTTACATTCTACATTTACACTCTTTATATCTTTCTATCTCTTTTACACTTTTCACACTTTTCTACATTCACACTCTTTCTATCTTTTTATCTCTTCTACACTTCTCATACTTTTCTACATTTACACTCTTTCTATTTTTCTATCACTTCTACACTTTTCACACTTTTCTATCTTTCTATCTCTTTTACACTGCCTACACTTTTCTACATTTACACTCTTTCTATCTCTTCTACACTCCTTACACTTTTCTACATTTACCTTTCTATCTCTTCTATCTTCAGCAGCAAACTGCAGCTACAAATAAAAGGACAAAGAAAAACTTTTACTAGGAGTTTATAGGCCACAGCATAAACGATTTTATTGTAGAATTGGCAAATAACTTGCAAGAAACCAATGGGAAAAAGGAAACCATAATCATGGGAGACATAAACATTAATGTTCAAGACGTAACAAAAAGCTGGGTCAAAGACTACCAGGAAATGCCAGCGTCAAAAGGACTTACAAATATTATAAAAACACATACAAGAACAGACATGGCCACAGGAACATCTTCGTTAATTGATCATATTGTTATCAGCATGCCGGAACATCAAATATATTCGGCCGTTATCGAGACTGACATTTCGGACCATTATGCCCTATGGTACGGAAATTGCTCGATGCAAATCGTAGCGCCTAATGAAGACAGCACAACATACGAGTACCTCTGCTCAAACACGGTGAATGAATTTATAAGAACAACCAACTGGGATAACGTTGTCAACGAGACCGACGTAGAAATAGTCTATAATTTGTTTGTAAGCAAAATTAACGAAATTTACGAAAAATCGACTTTCCACAATTCCCATAAATCGAAACGTAAAAATAACCCATAGATTACTACTGAACTTTTGTCACAATGTAAAAAACGAGATGAGCTTTACAGGAGATGGAAAAACAATAGACTGAACAAAACTTATGAGGTGGAGTACAAACGATATCGAAACATTTTAAATAAGGAATTATCGTCTTAAAAATCGCTTTATTATGAAGATAAATTTAATGCAGCCTGTCATGATCCAAAAAAAACATGGAGTCTAATAAATGAGATTGGGAAGAAAAAAACCAAATATTGATGACAGCCTTATTAGAAAATTCCCGCTACATAAAAATATTGCTCAGTTAACGAATGATTTTGCGGAAAGTTTTTCCGAACAAGCTACGAGTATAATTCACCAATGCGTTGCGATACCTTCAAATCACATAATCAAGTTCTATATATGTTAAAGAAACCAGTGAAATGGAAATGCATGCAATATTGAGATCAATAAACCCAAATAACGCTCCAGGGGGTGATGGAATTCGGGCTAAGGAAATTAAACTTAACGCTAGGCAAGATTCCAAAACTACTAAAAACTGCAACGATACGGCCAATTTTTTAAAAAGGAATTGGGAGTGATATATACAATTATAGGCCTATTTCCATACTTCCAGTAATTGATAAATGCCTAGAGGAAGTTGTTGTAAGACGACTTTCTAATTTCATTGAAAATAATATCCTGTTACATAAAAACCAATATGGATTTCGAAAAAATAAAAGTATAAACAAACTTCTGGAAGAGTTTTCGAATCTGGTAAATGGTAGTTTAAACAAAAACCATCTCATACTTGTTGTATTTATAGACTTAAGTAAATCGTTCGATACATTAAACCACTATAAGATAATTTCTGCACTTGAGAGAGTCGGGATTCGCGGGGTACTATCAAAGTGGATAGAAAATTATCTTAGTGACAGGAGCTTCAAGGTTAAAATAAAAAATACGTTTAGTGCCAGCAAAGCAGCTAATTATGGAGTTCCACAAGGATCAAAGCTTGGTCCATTTCTTTTCATTACTTACACAAACGAAATGCTTCGTATTTTAAAGAAATCAACTGCGTTTGCATATGCGCACGATACCGCAATAATCGTAAGGCATCGCTCCCTGGAAACGGCAATCTGCTACATGCAATTGGAAGTTGATAAAGCAGCTAGATGGTGTCACGACAACGGCCTGGTTATTAATACATTAAAAACTAAACTGATGCATATTAGGGGTCCCCATCATAGGGCCTCTAATCCAAGAACAATTGTCAGAAATGAAGATTGCCCAAATGGAATGACGGAAAATCCGATAGAAGTTGTGGAAATCTATAATTACCTTGGAGTAACGATTGACTCTCACTTTAGATGGGATTACCAGGTTTATAGAATACGTCAAGAGCTCAAAAGTGCATTTTTTGCGTTTGTGTACCTTAATAAGTATTCGACGAGGAAGATACAAAAACAAGTGTATTATGCTTTGGTGGAGTCAAAATTACGATTTGGTGTACTATCATGGGGTAACGCGTCAAAAAGCCATATCGATAAATTAAACAGACTACAGACAACAATACTGTGGAATATTTTTATTTCAAGCTCTGAATCTAATTTATTAAATTTTAAGGTACTAAATACGCAGCAAATTTTCGATATGACGTTAGCAATCGAATATAAAGATAATGCCAGGCTTCTATAACGTATATGGTAGAAGAGAGCTAAAGTACACAGTACCAACTATAATCAAAAAACTCCCAATGTACCTAAAGATTATAAACATCCAAAACTTATTCAAACATAAATTAAAAAAATACATACTTGGCTTAAATTGAATCAATTAAGTAATTAAATAGAAAAATATTTTGTTAATAATTTAATTTCATCATAAAAATCATTAAGCTCACATTATTTGAAATTCCTGAAATGTAACCTCCTGCAGAAAAGCACTTTGCTTCGCAAGAAATTTTAATATTGTTTATGTAATAATTAATGAAAAAAAATAAATATCTTCTATCTTCTATATTTTATCTTCTATCTTCTATCTTCTATCTTCTATCTTCTATCCTCTATCTTCTATCTTCTATCTTCTATCTTCTATCTTCTATCTTCTATCTTCTATCTTCTATCTTCTATCTTCTATCTTCTATCTTCTATCTTCTATCTTCTATCTTCTATCTTCTATCTTCTATCTTCTATCTTCTATCTTCTATCTTCTATCTTCTATCTTCTATCTTCTATCTTCTATCTTCTATCTTCTATCTTCTATCTTCTATCTTCTATCTTCTATCTTCTATCTTCTATCTTCTATCTTCTATCTTCTATCTTCTATCTTCTATCTTCTATCTTCTATCTTCTATCTTCTATCTTCTATCTTCTATCTTCTATCTTTTATCCTCTATCTTCTATCTTCTTCTTCTTCCATCTTCTTTCTTCTTTCCACCAGATGAATACCATGGTTTGGTTGTTGGCTTGTTAGCCACAACCACTTGGTGTTAAAAATTTCGTTTGTTTCGGTTAGGATATTTGCAGAAGTACCGTCCGTACAATCCTTATCCTGCCAACTGAGATGTTATCCTGTATACATTTCAATTGGTTGAGAGGATTTGCGGACACATAGGTCTTCTGTATGATGGCCAAATGTCGATGCGGGTATATGAATTTCCTTACTTGGAATTCATTACTTTCCGCAACACGCATCCAGAACCCTACCACGTTCTACGTTTATCTAAATCTGCAAGGACGGCGTTTGAGGGAATCTATTAGAAATGAGTATTCAATCTGTGCTAGTGGATGAACCGAAAAAGAATAATAATACTAAACCGATTAATTTACTTAATACAAATATAACTTTATTAATATAAACAAACAACTCATAAAAATAAAAATTGTTCATGTAAATTATCTAAGAACCAAGGGTATACTGAATTCCACTATAAATGCTGATATATGAAAACACATACGAAGCACTGCAACCCAAGAACAAAACAACCCCAATCGTAAAGCAAGTAGCGTTGCCCAAAGAGCACAGCGCTCACAGAACACAGTCAATATAGTATAAAATGATATCAAATAATTTTATGATATGATTCCGCGGACTCCGCGGCCCGATCACTTTCAAATTTAAATAGAAAGTATTGTCACCGGAAATATAAGTGTGTGCAAAATTTCAATAAAATCGGTCTTTGGGAAGTGGGTTAAATATTGATCACAAAATATGACCAGCCAGTCCGCCAGCCACGGGCACGCGAAATAAATATAAAGTATTTAAATAGGAAAAGCGTAGTTAAAAGTTTAAGACACAAAAATGAACTTCGTCTGCGACGCGTTTAAATCAAAAGAATGAAATTGAATTATTAACGACAGAATCTGTCAGATGCAATAATGAGTTTAGGCTTGTTCAGTTTGCTGTCATAATTGTGGTAGAGTGACACGTAACGATAAAGTACAACTCCTACTTTGCTTCGCAAGAAATTTAAATATTGTTTATGTAATAATTAATGAAAAAATAAATATCTTCTATCTGATATCTTCTATCTTCTATATTTTATCTTCTATCTTCTATCCTCTATCTTCTTCTTCTTCCATCTTCTATCTTCTATCTTCTATCTTCTATATTCTATCTTCTATCTTCTATCTTCTATCTTCTATCTTCTATCTTCTATCTTCTATCTTCTATCTTCTATCTTCTATCTTCTATCTTCTATCTTCTATCTTCTATCTTCTATCTTCTATCTTCTATCTTCTATCTTCTATCTTCTATCTTCTATCTTCTATCTTCTATCTTCTATCTTCTATCTTCTATCTTCTATCTTCTATCTTCTATCTTCTATCTTCTATCTTCTATCTTCTATCTTCTATCTTCTATCTTCTATCTTCTATCTTCTATCTTCTATCTTCTATCTTCTATCTTCTATCTTCTATCTTCTATCTTCTATCTTCTATCTTCTATCTTCTATCTTCTATCTTCTATCTTCTATCTTTTATCCTCTATCTTCTATCTTCTTCTTCTTCCATCTTCTTTCTTCTTTCCACCAGATGACTACCATAGTTTGATTGTTGGCTTGTTAGCCACAACCACTTGGTGTTAAAAATTTCGTTTGTTTCGGCTAAGATATTTGCAGAAGTACCGTCCGTACAATCATTATCCTGCCAACTGAGATGTTATCCTGTATACATTTCAATTGAGAGGATTTGCGGACACATTGGTCTTCTGTATGATGGCCAAATGTCGATGCGGGTATATGAATTTCCTTACTTGGAATTTATTACTTTCCGCAACACGCATCCAGAACCCTACCACGTTCTACGTTTATCTAAATCTGCAAGGACGGCGTTTGAGGGAATCTATTATAAATGAGTATTCAATCTGTGCTAGTGGACGAACCGAAAAAGAATAATAATACTAAACCGATTAATTTACTTAATACAAATATAACTTTATTAATATAAACAAACAACTCATAAAAATAAAAATTGTTCATGTAAATTATCTAAGAACCAAAAGTATTCTGAATTCCACTATAAATGCTGATATATGAAAACACATACGAAGCACTGCAACCCAACAACAAAACAACCCCAATCGTAAGCAAGTAGCGTTGCCCAAAGAGCACAGCGCTCACAGAACACAGTCAATATATTATATAATGATCTGATTCCGCGGACTCCGCGGCCCGATCACTTTCAAATTTAAATAGAAAGTATTGTCACCGGAAATATAAGTGTGTGCAAAATTTCAATAAAATCGGTCTTTGGGAAGTGGGTTAAATATTGATCACAAAATATGACCAGCCAGTCCTCCAGCCACGGGCACGCGAAATAAATATAAAGTATTTAAATAGGAAAAGCGTAGTTAAAAGTTTAAGACACAAAAATGAACTTCGTCTGCGACGCGTTTAAATCAAAAGAATGAAATTGAATTATTAACGACAGAATCTGTCAGATGCAAGAATGAGTTTAGGCTTGTTCAGTTTGCTGTCATAATTGTGGTAGAGTGACACGTAACGATAAAGTACAACTCCAATACATCCCCTCGTTACGTGACTATAGACTGCACACCAAGGATCTCAAGACACTTTCAGTGCTTAGGTCCAGCTAAACGATTTGTTAAAATGTCTGCTCCCATGTCCTCAGTCCTCAAGTAATGAAGATGAATGTTGTTGTTTGGTAATGCTACCCGAACAAAGTGATACCTGATATCGATATGTTTGGAAGCGCAACACTCGCTTAGCGGCAACCCAATGTTCCTCCTTGTGGCTATCGTTAAATTGGCTTAACCAATTTATAGCGTAAGCGATATCGGAGCGAGTACCCATTGCCAGGTACATAAGCGATCCTACAAATTCATGATATGGCACCTTCCTCTTATCATCGTCGTTTGCATCCAAGTTGCACCTTTTTGGTACGCCGACACAATTTTCGAAAGCATCCCTTTTGCTTTGTTTTAAACCAAATCATACTTTTCGTTCCTTAGGATAAATTGAAGAGATTCTATGATCATGTCAGGAATTTCCATATAAATCTACTCTGAACGTTGTCCATTCAAGTAGGCTGCCGTGATATCGAGCTGGTAGATAGTATTCCATATTGCGATGCAATAGCCGTAGCTAAACGTATGAAACTCATTCGAGTCACTGTCCACACCAGGTCATTGAGCGAAACCTCTTGCAACGATTCTTGCCTGTCTTTGCTGTAGAGCTCCATCTGGTGAGTGCTTGTTCCTAAGCACCATCTTGCTACCAATGACTTTGTCTGCTAAGGATCTGTCACTTGCTATGATCCATTTTAATTTAGCTCCCATAGCATCATACCATTTTCTGGCATCAGAACCTGAAACGGTTATATCAAGGTATATCTCGGCCAGCAGGCCGTGCTCAAAGGTAACATTTCTTACCTCTTCTGCTTTGTACTCTTTTCTAGTTCTTCTAGTTGAGTTTGCGAGGTCTACCTGGAACTGTTTTGGCAGATTAACCAGGTTGTTCCTCCCAATGTACCTAAAGATTATAAACATCCAAAACTTATTCAAACATAAATTAAAAAAATTCATACTTGGCTTAAATTGAATCAATTAACTAATTAAATAGAAAAATATTTTATTAATAATTTAATTTTATTATTAAAATCATTAAGCTCACATTATTTAAAATTCCTGAAATGTAACCTCCTGCAGAAAAGCACTTTGCTTCGCAAGAAATTTAAATATTGTTTATGTAATAATTAATGAAAAAATAAATATCTTCTATCTTCTATAATTTATCTTCTATATTCTATCCTCTATCTTCTTCTTCTTCTATCTTCTATCTTCTATTTTCTATCTTCTACCTCCTACCTTCTATCTTCTATCTTCTATCTTCTATCTTCTATCTTCTATCTTCTATCTTCTATCTTCTATCTTCTATCTTCTATCTTCTATCTTCTATCTTCTATCTTCTATCTTCTATCTTCTATCTTCTATCTTCTATCTTCTATCTTCTATCTTCTATCTTCTATCTTCTATCTTCTATCTTCTATCTTCTATCTTCTATCTTCTATCTTCTATCTTCTATCTGCTATCTGCTATCTTCTATCTTCTATCTTCTATCTTCTATCTTCTATCTTCTATCTTCTATCTTCTATCTTCTATCTTCTATCTTCTATCTTCTATCTTCTATCTTCTATCTTCTATCTTCTATCTTCTATCTTCTATCTTCTATCTTCTATCTTCTATCTTCTATCTTCTATCTTCTATCTTCTATCTTCTATCTTCTATCTTCTATCTTCTATCTTCTTCTTGTTCCATCTTCTTTCTTCTTTCCACAAGATGACTACCATGGTTTAGTTGTTGGCTTGTTAGCCACAACCAGTTGGTGTTAAAAATTTCGTTTGTTTCGGTTAGGATATTTGCAGAAGTACCGTCCGTACAATCCTTATCCTGCCAACTGAGATGTTATCCTGTATACATTTCAATTGGTTGAGAGGATTTGCGGACACATAGGTCTTCTGTATGATGGCCAAATGTCGATGCGGGTATATGAATTTCCTTACTTGGAATTCATTACTTTCCGCAACACGCATCCAGAACCCTACCACGTTCTACGTTTATCTAAATCTGCAAGGACGGCGTTTGAGGGAATCTATTAGAAATGAGTATTCAATCTGTGCTAGTGGATGAACCGAAAAAGAATAATAATACTAAACCGATTAATTTACTTAATACAAATATAACTTTATTAATATAAACAAACAACTCATAAAAATAAAAATTGTTCATGTAAATTCTCTAAGAACCAAAAGTATACTGAATTCCACTATAAATGCTGATATATGAAAACACATACGAAGCACTGCAACCCAACAACAAAACAACCCCAATCGTAAAGCAAGTAGCGTTGCCCAAAGAGCACAGCGCTCACAGAACACAGTCAATATAGTATAAAATGATCTGATTCCGCGGACTCCGCGGCCCGATCACTTTCAAATTTAAATAGAAAGTATTGTCACCGGAAATATAAGTGTGTGCAAAATTTCAATAAAATCGGTCTTTGGGAAGTGGGTTAAATATTGATCACAAAATATGACCAGCCAGTCCTCCAGCCACGGGCACGCGAAATAAATATAAAGTATTTAAATAGGAAAAGCGTAGTTAAAAGTTTAAGACACAAAAATGAACTTCGTCTGCGACGCGTTTAAATCAAAAGAATGAAATTGAATTATTAACGACAGAATCTGGCAAATGCAAGAATGAGTTTAGGCTTGTTCAGTTTGCTGTCATAATTGTGGTAGAGTGACACGTAACGATAAAGTACAACTCCAATACATCCCCTCGTTACGTGACTATAGACTGTACACCAAGGATCTCAAGACACTTTCAGTGCTTAGGTCCAGCTAAACGATTTGTTAAAATGTCTGCTCCCATGTCCTCAGTCCTCAAGTAATGAAGATGAATGTTGTTGTTTGGTAATGCTACCCGCACAAAGTGATACCTGATATCGATATGTTTGGAAGCGCAACACTCGCTTAGCGGCAACCCAATGTTCCTCCTTGTGGCTATCGTTAAATTGGCTTAACCAATTTATAGCGTAAGCGATATCGGAGCGAGTACCCATTGCCAGGTACATAAGCGATCCTACAAATTCATGATATGGCACCTTCCTCTTATCATCGTCGTTTGCATCCAAGTTGCACCTTTTTGGTACGCCGACACAATTTTTGAAAGCATCCCTTTTGCTTTGTTTTAAACCAAATCATACTTTTCGTTCCTTAGGATAAATTGAAGAGATTCTATGATCATGTCAGGAATTTCCATATAAATCTACTCTGAACGTTGTCCATTCAAGTAGGCTGCCGTGATATCGAGCTGGTAGATAGTATTCCATATTGCGATGCAATAGCCGTAGCTAAACGTATGAAACTCATTCGAGTCACTGGAGCTAATGTTTCCTCAAAGTCCACACCAGGTCGTTGAGGGAAACCTCTTGCAACGATTCTTGCCTGTCTTTGCTGTAGAGCTCCATCTGGTGAGTGCTTGTTCCTAAGCACCATCTTGCTACCAATGACTTTGTCTGCTAAGGATCTGTCAACAATCTCCTATGTGTCACTTGCTATGATGCATTTTAATTTAGCTCCCATAGCATCGTACCATTTTCTGGCATCAGAACCTGAAACGGTTATATCAAGGTATATCTCGGCCAGCAGGCCGTGCTCAAAGGTAACATTTCTTACCTCTTTTGCTTTGTACTCTTTTCTAGTTCTTCTAGTTGATTTTGAGAGGTCTACCTGGAACTCTTTTGGCAGATTAACCAGGTTGTTCCTCCCAATGTACCTAAAGATTATAAACATCCAAAACTTATTCAAACATAAATTAAAAAAATACATACTTGGCTTAAATTGAATCAATTAACTAATTAAATAGAAAAATATTTTGTTAATAATTTAATTTCATTATAAAAATCATTAAGCTCACAATATTTGAAATTCCTGAAATGTAACCTCCTGCAGAAAATCACTTTGCTTCGCAAGAAATTTAAATATTGTTTATGTAATAATTAATGAAAAAATAAATATCTTCTATCTGCTATCTTCTATCTTCTATATTTTATCTTCTATCTTCTATCCTCTATCTTCTTCTTCTTCCATCTTCTATCTTCTATCTTCTATCTTCTATATTCTATATTCTATATTCTATATTCTATCTTCTATCTTCTATCTTCTATCTTCTATCTTCTATCTTCTATCTTCTATCTTCTATCTTCTATCTTCTATCTTCTATCTTCTATCTTCTATCTTCTATCTTCTATCTTCTATCTTCTATCTTCTATCTTCTATCTTCTATCTTCTATCTTCTATCTTCTATCTTCTATCTTCTATCTTCTATCTTCTATCTTCTATCTTCTATCTTCTATCTTCTATCTTCTATCTTCTATCTTCTATCTTTTATCCTCTATCTTCTATCTTCTTCTTCTTCCATCTTCTTTCTTCTTTCCACCAGATGACTACCATGGTTTGATTGTTGGCTTGTTAGCCACAACCACTTGGTGTTAAAAATTTCGTTTGTTTCGGCTAAGATATTTGCAGAAGTACCGTCCGTACAATCATTATCCTGCCAACTGAGATGTTATCCTGTATACATTTCAATTGAGAGGATTTGCGGACACATAGGTCTTCTGTATGATGGCCAAATGTCGATGCGGGTATATGAATTTCCTTACTTGGAATTCATTACTTTCCGCAACACGCATCCAGAACCCTACCACGTTCTACGTTTATCTAAATCTGCAAGGACGGCGTTTGAGGGAATCTATTAGAAATGAGTATTCAATCTGTGCTAGTGGATGAACCGAAAGATCACTTTCAAATTTAAATAGAAAGTATTGTCACCGGAAATATAAGTGTGTGCAAAATTTCAATAAAATCGGTCTTTGGGAAGTGGGTTAAATATTGATCACAAAATATGACCAGCCAGTCCGCCAGCCACAGGCACGCGAAATAAATATAAAGTATTTAAGTAGGAAAAGCGTAGTTAAAAGTTTAAGACACAAAAATGAACTTCGTCAGCGACGCGTTTAAATCAAAAGAATGAAATTGAATTATTAACGACAGAATCTGTCAGATGCAAGAATGAGTTTAGGCTTGTTCAGTTTGCTGTCATAATTGTGGTAGAGTGACACGTAAAGATAAAGTACAACTCCAATACATCCCCTCGTTACGTGACTATAGACTGCACACCAAGGATCTCAAGACACTTTCAGTGCTTAGGTCCAGCTAAACGATTTGTTAAAATGTCTGCTCCCATGTCCTCAGTCCTCAAGTAATGAAGATGAATGTTGTTGTTAGGTAATGCTACCCGCACAAAGTGATGCCTGATATCGATATGTTTGGAAGCGCAACACTCGCTTAGCGGCAACCTAATGTTCCTCCTTGTGGCTATTGTTAAATTGGCTTAAACAATTTATAGCGTAAGCGATATCGGGGCGTGTACCCATTGCCAGGTACATAAGCGATCCTACAAATTCATGATATGGCACCTTCCTCTTATCATCGTCATTTGCATCCAAGTTGCACCTTTTTGGTACGCCGACACAATTTTCGAAAGCATCCCTTTTGCTTTGTTTTAAACCAAATCATACTTTTCGTTCCTTAGGATAAATTGAAGAGATTCTATGATCATGTCAGGAATTTCGATATAAAACTACTCTGAACGTTGTCCATTCAAGTAGGCTGCCGTGATATCGAGCTGGTAGATAGTATTCCATATTGCGATGCAATAGCCGTAGCTAAACGTATGAAACTCATTCGAGTGACTGGAGCGAATGTTTCCTCAAAGTCCACACCAGGTCGTTGAGCGAAACCTCTTGCAACAATTCTTGCCTGTCTTTGCTGTAGAGCTCCATCTGGTGAGTGCTTGTTCCTAAGCACCATCTTGCTACCAATGACTTTGTCTGCTAAGGATCTGTCACTTGCTATGATGCATTTTAATTTAGCTCCCATAGCATCATACCATTTTCTGGCATCAGAACCTGAAACGGTTATATCAAGGTATATCTCGGCCAGCAGGCCGTGCTCAAAGGTAACATTTCTTACCTCTTCTGCCTTGTACTCTTTTCTAGTTCTTCTAGTTGATTTTGCGAGGTCTACCTGGAACTCTTTTGGCAGATTAACCAGGTTGTTCCTCCCAATGTACCTAAAGATTATAAACATCCAAAACTTATTCAAACATAAATTAAAAAAATACATACTTGGCTTAAATTGAATCAATTAACTAATTAAATAGAAAAATATTTTATTAATAATTTAATTTTATTATTAAAATCATTAAGCTCACATTATTTGAAATTCCTGAAATGTCACCTCCTGCAGAAAAGCACTTTGCTTCGCAAGAAATTTAAATATTGTTTATGTAATAATTAATGAAAAAATAAATATCTTCTATCTGCTATCTTCTATCTTCTATATTTTATCTTCTATCTTCTATCCTCTATATTCTTCTTCTTCCATATTCTATCTTCTATCTTCTATCTTCTACCTTCTATCTTCTATCTTCTATCTTCTATCTTCTATCTTCTATCTTCTATCTTCTATCTTCTATCTTCTATCTTCTATCTTCTATCTTCTATATTCTATATTCTATATTCTATCTTCTATCTTCTATCTTCTATCTTCTATCTTCTATCTTCTATCTTCTATCTTCTATCTTCTATCTTCTATCTTCTATCTTCTATCTTCTATCTTCTATCTTCTATCTTCTATCTTCTATCTTCTATCTTCTATCTTCTATCTTCTATCTTCTATCTTCTATCTTCTATCTTCTATCTTCTATCTTCTATCTTCTATCTTCATCTTCTATCTTCTATCTTCTATCTTCTATCTTCTATCTTCTATCTTCTATCTTCTATCTTCTATCTTCTATCTTCTATCTTCTATCTTCTTCTTGTTCCATCTTCTTTCTTCTTTCCACAAGATGACTACCATGGTTTAGTTGTTGGCTTGTTAGCCACAACCAGTTGGTGTTAAAAATTTCGTTTGTTTCGGCTAGGATATTTGCAGAAGTACCGTCCGTACAATCCTTATCCTGCCAACTGAGATGTTATCCTGTATACATTTCAATTGGTTGAGAGGATTTGCGGACACATAGGTCTTCTGTATGATGGCCAAATGTCGATGCGGGTATATGAATTTCCTTACTTGGAATTCATTACTTTCCGCAACACGCATCCAGAACCCTACCACGTTCTACGTTTATCTAAATCTGCAAGGACGGCGTTTGAGGGAATCTATTAGAAATGAGTATTCAATCTGTGCTAGTGGATGAACCGAAAAAGAATAATAATACTAAACCGATTAATTTACTTAATACAAATATAACTTTATTAATATAAACAAACAACTCATAAAAATAAAAATTGTTCATGTAAATTATCTAAGAACCAAAAGTATACTGAATTCCACTATAAATGCTGATATATGAAAACACATACGAAGCACTGCAACCCAACAACAAAACAACCGCAATCGTAAAGCAAGTAGCGTTGCCCAAAGAGCACAGCGCTCACAGAACACAGTCAATATAGTATAAAATGATCTGATTCCGCGGACTCCGCGGCCCGATCACTTTCAAATTTAAATAGAAAGTATTGTCACCGGAAATATAAGTGTGTGCAAAATTTCAATAAAATCGGTCTTTGGGAAGTGGGTTAAATATTGATCACAAAATATGACCAGCCAGTCCGCCAGCCACGGGCACGCGAAATAAATATAAAGTATTTAAATAGGAAAAGCGTAGTTAAAAGTTTAAGACACAAAAATGAACTTCGTCTGCGACGCGTTTAAATCAAAAGAATGAAATTGAATTATTAACGACAGAATCTGTCAGATGCAAGAATGAGTTTAGGCTTGTTCAGTTTGCTGTCATAATTGTGGTAGAGTGACACGTAAAGATAAAGTACAACTCCAATACATCCCCTCGTTACGTGACTATAGACTGCACACCAAGGATCTCAAGACACTTTCAGTGCTTAGGTCCAGCTAAACGATTTGTTAAAATGTCTGCTCCCATGTCCTCAGTCCTCAAGTAATGAAGATGAATGTTGTTGTTAGGTAATGCTACCCGCACAAAGTGATGCCTGATATCGATATGTTTGGAAGCGCAACACTCGCTTAGCGGCAACCCAATGTTCCTCCTTGTGGCTATCGTTAATTGGCTTAAACAATTTATAGCGTAAGCGATATCGGGGCGTGTACCCATTGCCAGGTACATAAGCGATCCTACAAATTCATGATATGGCACCTTCCTCTTATCATCGACATTTGCATCCAAGTTGCACCTTTTTGGTACGCCGACACAATTTTCGAAAGCATCCCTTTTGCTTTGTTTTAAACCAAATCATACTTTTCGTTCCTTAGGATAAATTGAAGGGATTCTATGATCATGTCAGGAATTTCCATATAAAACTACTCTGAACGTTGTCCATTCAAGTAGGCTGCCGTGATATCGAGCTGGTAGATAGTATTCCATATTGCGATGCAATAGCCGTAGCTAAACGTATGAAACTCATTCGAGTCACTGGAGCGAATGTTTCCTCAAAGTCCACACCAGGTCGTTGAGCGAAACCTCTTGCAACGATTCTTGCCTGTCTTTGCTGTAGAGCTCCATCTGGTAAGTGCTTGTTCCTAAGCACCATCTTGCTACCAATGACTTTGTCTGCTAAGGATCTGTCACTTGCTATGATGCATTTTATTTTAGCTCCCATAGCATCATACCATTTTCTGGCATCAGAACCTGAAACGGTTATATCAAGGTATATCTCGGCCAGCAGGCCGTGCTCAAAGGTAACATTTCTTACCTCTTCTGCTTTGTACTCTTTTCTAGTTCTTCTAGTTGATTTTGCGAGGTCTACCTGGAACTCTTTTGGCAGATTAACCAGGTTGTTCCTCCCAATGTACCTAAAGATTATAAACATCCAAAACTTATTCAAACATAAATTAAAAAAATACATACTTGGCTTAAATTGAATCAATTAACTAATTAAATAGAAAAATATTTTATTAATAATTTAATTTTATTATTAAAATCATTAAGCTCACATTATTTGAAATTCCTGAAATGTAACCTCCTGCAGAAAAGCACTTTGCTTCGCAAGAAATTTAAATATTGTTTATGTAATAATTAATGAAAAAATAAATATCTTCTATCTTCTATATTTTATCTTCTATCTTCTATCCTCTATCTTCTTCTTCTTCCATCTTCTATTTTCTATCTTCTATCTTCTACCTTCTATCTTCTATCTTCTATCTTCTATATTCTATATTCTATATTCTATATTCTATATTCTATATTCTATATTCTATATTCTATATTCTATATTCTATATTCTATCTTCTATCTTCTATCTTCTATCTTCTATCTTCTATCTTCTATCTTCTATCTTCTATCTTCTATCTTCTATCTTCTATCTTCTATCTTCTATCTTTTATCTTCTATCTTCTATCTTCTATCTTCTATCTTCTATCTTCTATCTTCTATCTTCTATCTTCTATCTTCTATCTTCTATCTTCTATCTTCTATCTTCTATCTTCTATCTTCTATCTTCTATCTTCTATCTTCTATCTTCTATCTTCTATCTTCTATCTTCTATCTTCTATCTTCTATCTTCTATCTTCTATCTTCTATCTTCTATCTTCTATCTTCTATCTTCTATCTTCTATCTTCTATCCTCTATCTTCTATCTTCTTCTTGTTCCATCTTCTTTTCTTCTTTCCACAAGATGACTACCATGGTTTAGTTGTTGGCTTGTTAGCCACAACCACTTGGTGTTAAAAATTTCGTTTGTTTCGGCTAGGATATTTGCAGAAGTACCGTCCGTACAATCCTTATCCTGCCAACTGAGATGTTGTCCTGTATACATTTCAATTGGTTGAGAGGATTTGCGGACACATAGGTCTTCTGTATGATGGCCAAATGCCGATGCGGGTATATGAATTTCCTTACTTGGAATTCATTACTTTCCGCAACACGCATCCAGAACCCTACCACGTTCTACGTTTATCTAAATCTGCAAGGACGGCGTTTGAGGGAATCTATTAGAAATGAGTATTCAATCTGTGCTAGTGGATGAACCGAAAAAGAATAATAATACTAAACCGATTAATTTACTTAATACAAATATAACTTTGTAACGAGTTTCGCTCGGGTGACGCTCGCCGGTCACCCAGGGTTCATGCGGTGGGTTGTTACAAATTAAAGATTGAGGATTCGGTTCATACAATTTATTTATTCTATACTTAAAACTACTTATTATACCTTATTCTACGGTCGTTATTTGGCCAACTCGTGGCGTCGGTCGGTATCGGTCGGTAAGTCGGTGTTACGGGAGGGGGTAACGGAGCGGAGGCGTGAACCTCAGCACGTGAGATATAGCGCTCTATGTCTCGACGCTAAACTGGGGGGGGGGGGGGTTGGTATGAGTGGCGTGTCACTCGTACCGCTTTTGATAGACAACTAGCCTTATCGGAAGGCACACGGGAGAAGCTTGGTGACGACCAGGCTACCGAGTTGTGAAATTACGGTTAGTCACACAAGTGACAAGTGGCAGATATAGCAGTAGCGGCCCCGTCTAACGAGCGGCGTGCCCCTAGCGTTATCTCTGGACTTGGACGGTAAGTTTGAGTCAAACAAGTTGGGAGATGAGACAGTAGTGGCCCCGTCTAACGAGCGGCGTGCCCCTAGTGTTTCCTTCCAACTCGGACGGTAAGTTTGAGTCAAACAAGTTGGGAGATGAGACAGTAGTGGCCCCGTCTAACGAGCGGCGTGCCCCTAGTGTTTCCCTCTAACTCGGACGGTAAGTTTGAGTCAAACAAGTTGGGAGGCGAGACAGTAGTGGCCCCGTCTAACGAGCGGCGTGCCCCTAGTGTTTACTTCCAACTCGGACGGTAACGCACTGGAAGAGTGACGGAATTTATCGGACAGAATTGTCCCTGGTGCTCTCGGTGAAGAGTGCAGAAATTGGAACAGAGTTCCTTGTGGTGCGAATAAATGGCCTTGGCAATAAACTTCGGTCAGGGTTACTCCACCACGACTTCAGTGGTTCGTGGCGGTCTTGATACGATTGTATTTTTGATGACCGATGGGGAATTATATTGGCGCTGATTTCGGAAAATATAATTTGTTGCTATTATATTATGATACCATTCTCCCCTTCGTTTTGTCAAAAAAACAAATGCCCGACCTCACCCTTGAACCTGTGATTTGGTGTTCGGTCGGTATCTTGGCTGGAGACTTATCGGTGGCGCTAATATCGGATATATTTTTGACCGAGCGATTGGTGTACATGGACCTTGATGTTCGCGAGGTTTTTATGAAAAAAATGTTTTCCCTCGCCTTGGATTTGATCTCGGGCATGTTGACTTTCCGGCAAATCGCTCATGCTATGTGCTATTGGGTCCGATGTGGTAGGCGACGGCATATGCCTTTATAGAAATTAATTTGAAAATTAATTTCTATGAAAAAAAAGTTTTGCTCGTACGGGGATTTGAACCCACGTACCTTGGATCGGCGGTTTGGAGTATCTCCATGGCGCTACTAAACTCCATGTCAGATGTGGTGCTAAACTTGTATATTAGCGTAGTATGTTAATCGTATGGTTTGTGACGAAGTGTTTGTGCTGTAGCAAAACACTTCGTTACATTCCCCTCTTACTTGGGGGGGGGGGGGTTTGTAATAAGGGTTTTGTTTCTTATGTCTTGTCCTTACTGTCGTTAATGTTTTTGTTAAAAATAGTAGTGCTTATATAAATATGTACAAGAAAATATGCTTAATTGTAACATTGTGTACAATCCGAATGCATTGGAATTAAATTTGTGTGAATATCATTTTGACTAATTATTAATTGATTTGATTATTTATGTGCTAACATAGGAAAAAAAAATTGTAATAGAAAGTAGTTTTTATTGATCTCTTGGGTGTGGTCGCTTTTTATTATTAATGGGATGACCTTTATTTTAGGCGCCAATCACCTCCTGAGATGAAATACAATTTATAATACTATTATGTGTGCAAACTTATATCTAATTTGGTTCGATTTTTTTTTTTTTTTTTTTTTTTTTTGGTTTAATGTACTTCATTTGTTTTCTGTTAATATATTTTCCTTTTTTTTTTTTTTTTTTTTTCGGTTTATTATACTTCATTTTTTTTCTCTTTTTTTTTTTTTTGTATTTTTTTTTTCGGTTATTTTCATTTTCTTTTTTTTTTCCTTTTCATTTCATAGTTTTTTTTTTTTTTTTTAGGTTTAATTTTAATTTTTGTGTCCGTGCGGTGGGCTGCGGGTCAGCGTGCGGTTACTTTCCAGGGACGTCAGGTGGACAATTCCGGGGTGGTGTCTGACGCCGGCTACCTTTCCTTCAGTGGTCCACAACTTAAATTTCCGGGATGGTCGTGGGTTGGTCAGACACATTATGGCCGCAATCTCCTCCGGTGTCATAGTGCCTCCCACGACCCGATATCCTTCGAAGGTGCGGGTTGGTTCGACGGTAGCGATGGTTATAGCAGTTGTAGTAGTAGTGGTAGTAGAAGCGGTAGTGGCGATGATCACGTTGGTGGTGGTGCTGATCGGTACGGTGCGGGTAGCGGTGGTGGTCGGAGCGGTGACGGTAGCGGTGATGGTTGGAACGGTGGCGGTAGCGGTGATGGTTGGAACGGTGGCGGTAGCGGTGGTGGTCGGAACGGTGGTGGTAGCGGTGATGATCGGAACGGAGGCGGGTAGTACCTCAATTCGCGTTATCCTGAATTCGTCAGGCCATTCTTCACCGGCGACATGCCAGGTGGCGGTGTAGGGTGCGACAACATGCTGTGTGGCGGCCCCGGTGGGTGGTGCAATGTCTGCACTGGCGGGGGTAGTGATGACGGACGAGGTGGTGCGTGACAGGCCCAGGAAACGCATGGGTGTGGCGGCGGTGCCTCTGACGCGTGGGACGGCGTGACACAGTCTTGTCAGCTCGTTGGCCGTTAGTGGCCGTCGTGGTGGCGGCGGCTTCTTTTTCCACTCCTGTGTGCGGAGCTGTCCGGCTGATGTGCGGCATGGGGGGGTTGGCACTGGGGCTGGTTGTGTACGGCGTCGTTTGCCCATTTCGACCATGTCAGTAGTGAATTTGACCGTTTCGTTCGGCATGTTGACTGTGACTGATTGTTCGATTTCCGTTTTGTTCATACCTGCGGTATCGGCATTTTCGATTAGTGGTTGTTCTGGTAATTGCTTGCAATCTTTAATGTGTGCGGTAATTGTCTTTTTCCTCTCCCCTTCCAAGATATAGATTACTGGTGAGAGTTTCTTTTTTATTAAATATGGTCCCATAAATCTTGGGGCTAATTTGGCGGAGAATTGGTTGGCTGCGGACGAGAGGGAGCGGTGGCGGTAGTATACCAGTTCTCCTACCTGAGGGGTCCATGGGCGTCGCCGTAGGTCGTAGTAGTGTTTTTGTTTGGTGAACGCTTTGGCGGCGTTGAGCTGGACCAGGGTGAAGGCATCGTATAATTTGCTTATTCGTTCGGCTGTATTGGGTTCGGTGTTTAGGCTGATTGTGGGGGTGGTGGGTAAGCGGAGCTCTTGGCCGTAATTTAGGTAGGCCGCCGAGTACCCCGTAGTTTCGTGTTGACTTGTGTTTATCGCTAGCATTAGTTCGGGTAAGTACTCGTCCCACTTCCGGTGGTCCTTTTGTACGTACTGGGCTACCATGGTTTTGATTACCCTATTCATGCGCTCGGTCGGATTTGCTTGCGGGGTGTAGGGTGGGGTAAGCCTTTGCTCTATGTTGAGTTCTGCCAGTAGAATTTGAAAGGGCTTGCTTCGGTATTGTGTTCCGTTGTCGGTGATTAATTGCTTCGGGCATCCGTAGCGGCTTAGTATGCGTTCCCGAAATCCTTTGATCAGGGCTGGGGTGGTTGCATCTCGCAGGGCCACAAATTCGGTCCATTTCGTAAATTTATCGTGGAAAACCAGAATCATCGTATTTCCTTTTGTTGATCGAGGCAGTGGTCCGATAAAATCGGAACATACTATTTCCCATGGGTGCGAATTTGCGGTTCGGTGCATCTGGCCGGCAGGTTTCCTGGCAGGGGATTTGTACTTCATACAAATAGGGCAACTGCGGACGAAGCGGGCGACATCTCTGAATAACCCTGGCCAGTAATAGGTTTGGGCGATTCGTGCGATGGTTTTTGCTATGCCGATGTGGCCGGCGGTTACGGCTGTGTGGTTTTCGTGTAATATCTGCCTGCGTAGGGGCTTTGGTACGCATATCTTCCATGCGGATGCGGTGGTTTCCGTGTAGCAAGTCGGGTTGTAAATGTGTCGGTACAGGGTATCCTCGGTTATTTGGTACTCTGGGTTATCCTCGGGGTTCTTCTTTACCAGTTGTAATTTTCCTTCATACCACGGGCAAGTTGCGGTGATGGGCAGCAATAGCCGCACTGGTGACTCTTTGGTGGGATGTCTGGAGAGTACGTCAGCGACGGTGTTTAGTGAACCCTTCCGGTAGCGGATATCAAAATCGAATTGTTGCAACTCTATTGCCCAACGGGCTAGGCGACCAGATGGATTCTCCAAATTGTTTAGCCATTTTAACGAACGGTGATCGGTGTGTACGATGAAATGGTATCCCTCTAAGTAGGGCCTCATTTTCCGGATTCCCCAGACGACGGCGAGACATTCTTTTTCGGTGACCGAATAATTCCATTCGGCGTCGGTTAATGTGCGGCTTGCGTATGCAATTACCCTCTCTTGAGTTTCGATCGTCTGGGATAGTACGGCGCCTAATCCTTCGGCGCTGGCGTCTGTTTGGAGGAGGAACGGCTTGGTAAAGTCTGGGCAGGCAAGGATGGGGGCTTCCGTTAGCTTTTGCTTCAATAACTGAAATGCTTCTTCCTGAGCGGTTTGCCATACCCACTTCTGGGTTTTCTTTAGTAAACGTGTTAATGGAGCGGCTACGGTTGAGAAGTTTGGTACGAACCTTCGGTACCATGAGGCGATCCCAAGTATTCTGCGTAATTCCTTAATGTTTCGGGGTGGATTAGGTTGCGGATTGCCTCTACCTTGCTTGGGTCTGTGTGGATTCCCTCTTGGTTCACCATATGCCCTAGATATCGCATCTCGGAACGGCCAAATTCGCATTTGTCTGGGTTTATCTTTAATTGGGCCTGTTTTAGCCGACGGAATACCTCCTTTAGTGCGGTAGTGTGTTCGGAGAAAGTGCGACCAATCACTATGATGTCATCTAGGTATGCGAATGCAAAGGGCTCTAATTTGGGGCTAATAATTTGATCGAGCAGGCGCTGGAAAGTGGCAGGCGCAGAGTGCAGTCCAAATGGCATTACCTTCCATTGAAACAAAACTCGGCCCGGGACGGTAAAGGCGGTGTATGGCCGACTGTTTGGTTGGAGAGGTATTTGCCAGTATCCTTGCTTTAGGTCAATGGTCGATATGTATTTGGCTCCTTTTAACTTGTCCAGTATGTGTTGTATCTGGGGTAGGGGGTATGCATCTTTTATGGATATTTCGTTCAGTTGGCGGTAATCCACGCACAACCTCCACGTGCCTTGCTTCTTTCGTACCAGTACGATAGGTGAGCTGTATGGGCTTCGGGATGGTTCTATCTTCCCTTCCGCAAGCAATTGATCAATTTCGGCGTTAATGATTGCCTGCATTGCTGGGTTTCTGGGCATGTATCTGTGCTTGAACGGTCGGTGATGCTTCAACCGGATCTCGTGTTCGGTGACGGTGGTTAATCCTGCGAGCCGCTCGAAGGTAGGTAGTTCTTCGGCTAGTAGTCTGTCTCTGTCTCTCTGTCTCTCTGTCTCTGTCTCGGTTGACAAATTTCGCAGTGTCGGTGGTGTTGGCTCGCTTTGGGCGGTTATAATCTCATTCCCTCTATTTATGGTAAAACCATGTTTCGCTAGGAAATCTGTACCGATGAGGAAATTGTCCATCAGATTTGGTATATAGACAAATTCTTCGTTGAACGTCCACTTTCCCCATCGTATGGCAAGTGTGTATGCTTGGTGGGCGGTGACGGTGGACTTGTCCGCTAGCGAGAACGTGATTTCGATCGAATGGGCCGGTATGTTGGCGGCTATGCAAATACTTCTGATGTCTTTGCCTATGCAGGATCTGCCTGCCCCGGTATCAATCACTGCGTTGTATGGTTGGTGGCAAAATTCGATTGGTAGAGTGTATGAGGTGAGACTAGGGGTAGCGGTATCGGGGGCGTCTAACGTCTCACTGCCTTGGACGGCCCGGTGGCGTTTCCCGCTAAGCATCGACAGTGTCGGCTTTGTACTCCGTTGGTTCCGCAGTACGAGCAGAATATTCGTCGCTTTTGGCAGGCTCGTCGTTGATGTCCTGGCTGGCCACAGGTCCAGCAGCAGGTTCGGCGTGATAAATTCCTTTCCCTTCTCTTTCGATGTTTGTGTTCGATTCCGTATTTGGTCACGGAGATGAGTGGAGAATCGGTAGGGGAGGAAGAACTTCCGCAGTTCGGTGCTGAACTCGTACCAAGTACCCAGGAGTTCCTTATTATTTCGATACCAGGTTAGAGCGGTTGCTTTGAGTAACTCTGGTAGTGTGCGGACGATGCGGTCGAGTGGGACCTGGTAGCACTCAGCTAGTTCTTCCACTCGCTCCAGAAATTCGAGTGGGCTACCAGAACCATCATACCGTACGTTCCACCGGCGTACTTTGTCCATCACCTCAGCGTCGGATATACGATAGACGGTGATTGGAGCCTTATCGACTGGTCGATTTGCTTCCATCGGAGAAAGCGATATTGTTGGTATAGTCGGCGGTTTTACTTGGTGGCCTTCGTATTTAGCGGCGGTTACGGAGGCGGTCAGGTCTTCACACGACTTGTGTTTATGGATGCTGCCGGATAGTCGTTTCTGCAGCTCGTCTACGGTATCTGTGCTGTCCATACCACGTTGTGTCAGTTCCACCACAAGTTCGTCTTTCTTCAGCAGATAGACTTCGCTAGCGTTTAAACTGGTTCCTTCGCTGGCCATTGCTACGTACAGTTTTTCTTCTTATATAAAGAAAAGTTTTGTCTTTTGATTTGACCACTCGCCGTTTGGTGGCCAAGAATTTATCTTTGGGTGACGCTTTCACCACTTTAAGCTCTTACTTTTGCTACTACTACTACAAATTAGAGTTAATTTATTACCAACACGCGTTGCTGCTGATATAGTATATGCTACGGGCGGTCGGTGGAAGGATGTGGACGAAAAAGTGTCCCTGCTCGGGCGCCAAATTTGTAACGAGTTTCGCTCGGGTGACGCTCGCCGGTCACCCAGGGTTCATGCGGTGGGTTGTTACAAATTAAAGATTGAGGTTTCGGTTCATACAATTTATTTATTCTATACTTAAAACTACTTATTATACCTTATTCTACGGTCGTTATTTGGCCAACTCGTGGCGTCGGTCGGTATCGGTCGGTAGGTCGGTGCTACGGGAGGGGGTAACGGAGCGGAGGCGTGAACCTCAGCACGTGAGATATAGCGCTCTATCTCTCGACGCTAAACTGGGGGGGGGGGGTGGGTATGAGTGGCGTGTCACTCGTACCGCTTTTGATAGACAACTAGCCTTATCGGAAGGCACACGGGAGAAGCTTGGTGACGACCAGGCTACCGAGTTGTGAAATTACGGTTAGTCACACAAGTGGCAGATATAGCAGTAGCGGCCCCGTCTAACGAGCGGCGTGCCCCTAGCGTTATCTCTGGACTTGGACGGTAAGTTTGAGTCAAACAAGTTAGGAGATGAGACAGTAGTGGCCCCGTCTAACGAGCGGCGTGCCCCTAGTGTTTCCTTCCAACTCGGACGGTAAGTTTGAGTCAAACAAGTTGGGAGATGAGACAGTAGTGGCCCCGTCTAACGAGCGGCGTGCCCCTAGTGTTTCCTTCCACTTGGACGGTAAGTTTGAGTCAAACAAGTTGGGAGATGAGACAGTAGTGGCCCCGTCTAACGAGCGGCGTGCCCCTAGTGTTTCCCTCTAACTCGGACGGTAAGTTTGAGTCAAACAAGTTGGGAGGCGAGACAGTAGTGGCCCCGTCTAACGAGCGGCGTGCCCCTAGTGTTTCCTTCCAACTCGGACGGTAACGCACTGGAAGAGTGACGGAATTTATCGGACAGAATTGTCCCTGGTGCTCTCGGTGAAGAGTGCAGAAATTGGAACAGAGTTCCTTGTGGTGCGAATAAATGGCCTTGGCAATAAACTTCGGTCAGGGTTACTCCACCACGACTTCAGTGGTTCGTGGCGGTCTTGATACGATTGTATTTTTGATGACCGATGGGGAATTATATTGGCGCTGATTTCGGAAAATATAATTTGTTGCTATTATATTATGATACCATTCTCCCCTTCGTTTTGTCAAAAAAACAAATGCCCGACCTCACCCTTGAACCTGTGATTTGGTGTTCGGTCGGTATCTTGGCTGGAGACTTATCGGTGGCGCTAATATCGGATATATTTTTGACCGAGCGATTGGTGTACATGGACCTTGATGTTCGCGAGGTTTTTATGAAAAAAATGTTTTCCCTCGCCTTGGATTTGATCTCGGGCATGTTGACTTTCCGGCCAATCGCTCATGCTATGTGCTATTGGGTCCGATGTGGTAGGCGACGGCAATATGCCTTTATAGAAATTAATTTGAAAATTAATTTCTATGAAAAAAAAGTTTTGCTCGTACGGGGATTTGAACCCACGTACCTTGGATCGGCGGTTTGGAGTATCTCCATGGCGCTACTAAACTCCATGTCAGATGTGGTGCTAAACTTGTATATTAGCGTAGTATGTTAATCGTATGGTTTGTGACGAAGTGTTTGTGCTGTAGCAAAACACTTCGTTACAACTTTATTAATATAAACAAACAACTCATAAAAATAAAAATTGTTCATGTAAATTCTCTAAGAACCAAAAGTATACTGAATTCCACTATAAATGCTGATATATGAAAACACATACGAAGCACTGCAACCCAACAACAAAACAACCCCAATCGTAAAGCAAGTAGCGTTGCCCAAAGAGCACAGCGCTCACAGAACACAGTCAATATAGTATAAAATGATCTGATTCCGCGGACTCCGCGGCCCGATCAATTTCAAATTTAAATAGAAAGTATTGTCACCGGAAATATAGGTGTGTGCAAAATTTCAATAAAATCGGTCTTTGGGAAGTGGGTTAAATATTGATCACAAAATATGACCAGCCAGTCCGCCAGCCACGGGCACGCGAAATAAATATAAAGTTTTTAAATAGGAAAAGCGTAGTTAAAAGTTTAAGACACAAAAATGAACTTCGCCTGCGACGCGTTTAAATCAAAAGAATGAAATTGAATTATTAACGACAAAATCTGTCAGATGCAAGAATGAGTTTAGGTTTGTTCAGTTTGCTGTCATAATTGTTGTAGAGTGACACGTAACGATAAAGTACAACTCCAATACATCCCCTCGTTACGTGACTATAGACTGCACACCAAGGATCTCAAGACACTTTCAGTGCTTAGGTCCAGCTAAACGATTTGTTAAAATGTCTGCTCCCATGTCCTCAGTCCTCAAGTAATGAAGATGAATGTTGTTATTAGGTAATGCTACCCGCACAAAGTGATGCCTGATATCGATATGTTTGGAAGCGCAACACTCGCTTAGCGGCAACCCAATGTTCCTCCTTGTGGCTATCGTTAAATTGGCTTAACCAATTTATAGCGTAAGCGATATCGGGGCGAGTACCCATTGCCAGGTACATAAGCGATCCTACAAATTCATGATATGGCACCTTCCTCTTATCATCGTCGTTTGCATCCAAGTTGCACCTTTTTGGTACGCCGACACAATTTTCGAAAGCATCCCTTTTGCTTTGTTTTAAACCAAATCATACTTTTCGTTCCTTAGGATAAATTGAAGAGATTCTATGATCATGTCAGGAATTTCCATATAAATCTACTCTGAACGTTGTCCATTCAAGTAGGCTGCCGTGATATCGAGCTGGTAGATAGTATTCCATATTGTGATGCAATAGCCGTAGCTAAACGTATGAAACTCATTCGAGTCACTGGAGCGAATGTTTCCTCAAAGTCCACACCAGGTCGTTGAGCGAAACCTATTGCAACGATTCTTGCCTTTCTTTGCTGTAGAGCTCCATCTGGTGAGTGCTTGTTCCTAAGCACCATCTTGCTACCAATGACTTTGTCTGCTAAGGATCTGTCAACAATCTCCTATGTGTCTCTTGCTATGATGCATTTTAATTTAGCTCCCATAGCATTGTACCATTCTCTGGCATCAGAACCTGAAACGGTTATATCAAGGTATATCTCGGCCAGCAGGCCGTGCTCAAAGGTAACATTTCTTACCTCTTCTGCTTTGTACTCTTTTCTAGTTCTTCTAGTTGATTTTGCGAGGTCTACCTGGAACTCTTTTGGCAGATTAACCAGGTTGTTCCTCTGCATAGAAAATTTCAGAATAATCTGAATCGGACTCCACCACCGTCTCGTCAGGAACCTCCGCTTTCATCTGAATATTGTCGCTAAGAACTGTGTCTTTACTGTTTATTTTCATCAGCGTCAATATCAACTGCAAAACGAAATATCTGGACTTTCCAATGGACTCCGTCCAAATCGGTCCAAATACATCCGAGTGTATGAGTTCGAGAAGTTCCGATCTGCGAGTGGAGCGTTTTGGAAAAGGAGGAGCACGCACCATCTTCCCCAGGATACAGGTTTCACATGTAAAACTATCGGTAGTTCCAACGACGTTGATCAATTGTTTTCTTACGGATAGCCTCAGATAGATCTTTAAAGTTAAGGTGTCCCAGACGACGGTGCCACAGCTGCAAATCGTCATTGCTTGAAGACAACCCTGACTTAGATTTTGATGGCAAGCATGTCTCGCCACTGGAACAGGCATGAACGAAGTAAAGTCCGTCTTACCTTTTTGCGGTTAAAATAACACGCTCATCTCTGCCAACTACCTTCGCAGATTCCTTGTCAAACAGCACACGGTATCCTTTGTCAGCTATTTTCCGCACTGACAACAAATTGGTGCATAGGTCCCGTACGATAGAGCATCCGATAATTCCATCTGCTTAGTTACTTCATCGTCTAGAAAGTTGAGTCGATACTCATCCACGGGCTTTAATTTCGGCTGATGCACTACTTGCCAACTGTAGCTTCTCATTTACTACCTTCCCGATGTTTAAAAATTCGTTTGAGTTCTTGCACATATGAGAAGTACATCCGCTATCCAGACACCACGACTGACTCTGTGACTTACCTCCAGATTGGAATGCATTCTGTGGATCGACTGATGAGGAAAACTGAAAATTTTCTGCATTCTTCGCATTTTGTGATGGTTTTTCGTCTTTCTGTGGACACTCAGTTCGTTTGTGGCTAATTTTTCTACATCTGTGGCAAATTATTATAGAATTGCCTTGCTGCTCGAAAGTAGTTCTATTCTTGTTTTTTGATTTTATTTTATCTCGAAATCTCTGATGAAACTTCCGGGCTACCATTGCATTCGTGACGTCCTGCGATTCGCTCTTACGTGCCTCAGACTCCTCGATAATTTTTACACGTAACTTTTCTGGCGACGGCAGGTCATCTCAATACTCGATGGCACAACGAAAGTTGGCAAATTATAGAGAAGCATAATTGCGAGTAAATCGGAATTTATTTCCACTTCCATGTCATGGAGTTTGTCGACTTCATCGAAAAGTTTACCCAAATGCCCACGAACATCTTCACCTTCGTGAATACGTTGAAGAATAAGCTGCTTCAAAAGTGTTGCTTTTCGGGCAGGTTGCTTTGATTCAGTCAAAGAAAGAAAGAAAGACAATTTCGAGTTTCAAGCAAACATCTCAAGAAGTCGCACATCCTTTTACTTGTTTCAGCTGAGCTGCACTGATGGACAAAATTATATCGGACATCGTCTTTTGATCACATTTGTACATTGTGTGTGCAGATGTATCCTTCTCATCCACAGCTGGTGCAGGCTTAGCACCACTTACTTCTCAGGCATCATTTTTGATAAGAAGTGCCTCCAAACGCATCAAGGAAGATAATGTTCCGCCAACCAAGTGGATTATTGGACGCATGATTAAGACGAGTTCGGATGGTGATGGTTCGGTAAGCGTTGTATCTGTTAAAACAAAATCTGGTATTTTTACAAGGGCTGTAGTTAAAATATGTCCTTTACCAATTGAAATTGAAGACGTTTCTTGATCAGTTCGATTGAATCTCTATCCACAAAGTTTTGTAAATACTCTTTTAAGCCATCAAACCACGAATGTCTATTGAAGCATTATAATAGTAAAAGGTATGATGACTTAATTTGAATTATCCAAAATCAAAATCAAATTTTATTCATACGTTCCATTATATTTTATTTTGAAATATAAATAGTTCAAGGTGGCCGAAATGTTATAAAAATCAAACTTATTATTATTATTCAAACCACGAATGTCTATTGAAGCATTATAATAGTAAAGGCATGTTGACTTAATTTGAATTATCCAAAATCAAAATCAAATTTTATTCATACGTTCCATTATATTTTATTTTGAAATATAAATAGTTCAAGGTGGCCGAAATGTTATAAAAATCAAATTTATTATTATTATTATTATTATTATTACTAATTTTATCATTATTATTATTAGTAATCTTCTTATTGTCATTATTACTGATCTTATTATTATTATAACTAATCTTATTATTCAATTAAAATATTAGCTGTATTTAATTGCCGAGGAATAAGGGATTACAACAACAATTCCACTATCTATAACCTTTTTGGAATAAGCAAAACGTGCTGTTTTGCTGGTTTTGGCTGGTTTTGAAATTCGAATTCCGAACTCACTCGGCAAATAAAATGCAGCTATTGTTTATTATCATAACAATCATTCAGTTGCTACAGAAAAACTGCATTAAGATATGTCAAACAAAACCTACACTAATGTTATACCTTATCAAAAATTTAATTTAACTTTATTAATATAAACTTATAAACAAACAACTCATAAAAATTAAAAATTTTCATGTAAATTCTCTAATAATCAAAAGTATACTGAATTTCATTATAAATGCTGAACAACAAAACAACCCCAATCGTAAAGCAAGCAGCGTTGCCCAAAGAGCACAACGCACGCAGAACACAGTCATTATAGTATAAAATGATCTGATGCCGCTATATGGGAAAAAATATATGTATGGGAGCCCCCGGACTCCGCGGCCCGATCACTTTCAAATTTAAATAGGAAATATAAATGTGTGCAAAATTTCAATAAAATCGGTTTTGGGAAGTGGGTTAAATATTGATCACAAAATATGACCAGCCAGCCAGCCAATCCGCCAGCCACGGGCACCTGAAATTAATATAGAGTATTTAAAAAGGAAAAGCGTAGTTAAAAGTTTAAGACACAAAAATGAACTTCGTCTGCGACGCGTTTAAATCAGAAGAGAAATTAAATTATTAACGACAGAATCTGTCAGATGCAAGAATGAGTTTAGGCTTGTTCAGTTTGCTGTCATGATTGTGGTAGAGTGACACGGAACGATAAAGTAGAACTCCAATACTTCCCCTCGTTACTTGACTATAGAATGCACACCAAGGATCTCAAGACACTTTCAGTGCTTAGGTCCAGCTAAACGTTTTTTTAAAATGTCTGCTCCCATGTCCTCAGTCCTCAAGTAATTAAGATGAATGTTGTTAGGTAATGCTTCCCGCACAAAGTGATGCCTGACATTGATATGTTTGGTACGCGAATAAAATACAACCCTCACAAGCGACTGGAATCCAAGTTCTCTGATGAATCTTTGCAGAATAATACCTTCCTTTACAGACTCAGTGAGACTCATGTATTCTGCTTCAGTGGAAGAGAGTGCCATAGTCCTCTGTTTACGCGACTCCCAAGTATTACCTCCACAGGCGAGGATGAAAGCATACCCAGTATACGTACGTCTGTCATTCGGGCAATTGCCCCAATCTACATCCACCATACCTATCAATCCGGTTTCCGATGGTGCATACATCCAAGCAATGCTTTTGGTACCCTCGATATAGCGCAACACTTGCTTAGTGGCAACCCAATGTTCCTCCATGTGGCTATCGTTAAATTGGATTAACCAATTTATAGCGTAAGCGATATCGGGGCGAGTACCCATTGCCAGGTACATAAGCGATCCTACAAATTCACGATATGGCACCTTCCTCTTATCATCGTCGTTTGCATCCAAGTTGCACCTTTTTGGTACGCCGACACAGTTTTCGAAAGCATCCTTTTTGCTTTGTTTTTAACCGAACCACCCTCTTCGTTCCTTAGGATAAATTGAAGAGATTCTATGATCATGTCAGGAATTTCCATATAAATCTACTCTGAACGTTGTCCCTTCAAGTAGGCTGCCGTGATATCGAGCTGGTAGATAGTATTCCATATTGCGATACAATAGCCGTAGCTAAACGTATGAAACTCAAAAGAGTCACTGGAGCGAATATTTCCTCAAAGTCCACACCAGGTCGTTGAGCGAAGCCTCTTGCAACGATTCTTGCCTTTCTTCGCACTAGAGCACTCCATCTAGTGAGTGCTTGTTCCTAAACACCATCTTGCTACCAATGACTTTGTCTGGTAAGGATCTGTCAACAATCTCCTATGTGGCACTTGCTATGATGCATTTTAATTCAGCTGCCATAGCATCGCACCATTCTCTGGCATCAGAACGTGAAATGGCTAATAAATTAATTTCTAATCCTGTTGGCGCCACCACTGAATACACGACCAGTGCGAGGCCTGGTGTGAACACAGTGAGGTGATTAATTTACCATCGTCGGCAACACTAAAAATGGAGGAAAGACGTCAAACTACACGACGTATTTTCGCTCTCTATCTTGGTCATCAATCGTCAGACGAACAACAACGTGCATCAAAATCAGTGACCATCTTCATTTTTAATAATAATTGTAGTCGCATTTCGCATTAATCTTTTTCGTTTTAATTAAAGTATTTTATTTATTTGTTTAAATCAAAGTGTTTTTTTTTGTGAATACTCTCGTCCAATCTCGTCAACAATCGCAAAATCCGCTCAGCCATCGTGGTTAACAAAATTGGTCCTTCAAACCGGATGAGTGCCATATTATCATCGAAATCATTCACGTGTTTTATTTAATTCAATCGTCGAGTTTTACACATTTTCGTAATAATTCACGTCTGATTCATCAAGTTTTACTCATCGTGTGGCACACAATCACACATTATCATAAAATCAAATCGTATATCTTATAATTTAGTGTACGAGAGTATTCTACATCGTCATGAATTCGTGTGCAAATTATACACATTAATATCGCACATTAAATTTGAGGTTAAAATATACGCGAGTTAAATCAGTGATTCTGTGAATATGAAGCAGGCGCCGCTTCAAAAGACTTTGGAACGGGCCCTCAAACCGAGCAAGGAGCTAAGTGGGGATACCGAAGTCACCTGGAACAAAAGTACACGGGATTTTGTGATACACAATACAAGATCGAAGCCGTGAGTGGCGAGAATGAGTTAGAACAACAATTCGGCATTCGAGAACAAATCGAGAAGTATTATTTCGTCGCAAGCTCAAACCTCAAAACATTATTGAGAAAATTTACCTCGGCGACTTCAACACAGGATACCAAGGCAATCCCAGCCGATGCTTCCACACCACATCAATCAATCGAAATTCAGTTACTACGCATCAAGGTTCCTGTCTTCGATGGCAATTATGGAAATTGGACGGAATTCGAAAATCTGTTCACTGATCTTATCGACAAGAATCCCAGATTGACAGATTCGCAGAAGCTCCATTACCTGAAGGCAAATCTAACTGGTGAAGCCGCTACTCTATTGAGAATGGTGCAGATCAGCGATGCCAACTACACAGAAGCATGGAATAGCCTCATCAATCGGTACATACATCGACGTTTTATTATCGACAGTCACATCCATTCCGATTCCGAAATATGCCCGCAGCCCTTCATGAATCCGCAATCGGATTGAGGGGCATCATCGATACCTCTACAGACACAGTCCGAAGTCTAAAGGTTTTGGCCGTTCCGGTAGCCACCTGGGACATCATTCTTGTCAACATCATCAACAGTGTGTTCCAGTGTAGCAAATTTAAATCATTATCGTTCGATCAGAAATCAACCAAAATTCGTGAAAACAATCTTCGTTTCAACTGTCTGCGGAAGGGACACCGTAGCACAGAATGTCGTTCAAGTTTCTGTCAAGTCTGCAACCGCAGACATCACACCCTATTACATATACCGGATGGGTCATCTCGAACTCCAGTCACCAACACAAGTAAAACATCGAATGACAACTTGCCAACTGCCGAAAATTCGAACGATGCTAATTTGCATCACACCACATCGCCGCTGACAGATGTATTACTCGCAACAGCAGTTGGGATTGTCGCAAACGGGAAACAAGATTTCACCATTCGAGCCCTGCTTGACTCAGGGTCCCAAGTAAATCTCATTTCCGAGAATGCCAAAACTCGGATTGGCTTAAAACGGAAACCAGCCTCAATCTCAATTAACGGAATTGGTGCCATTGAAGCAGCCAAATCACAATCGATTGTCGAATTCGTTCTTAAATCACGTGTTGATTCAAGATTCTCGATTTCCATCACAGCAGTTGTCGTCGAAAGGATAACTGGCATCATGCCATCGCAGTACATCGAATCGCAAAAGTGAAAACATCTACACGAGCTGCAATTAGCTGATCCTCAGTTCAATCGTCCTCACAAAATCGACGTGCTGCTTGGGGCAGATGTCCTCGGAATGCTTCATATGGGTGAATGCATAAAACCTTTCAACGGTTCGCCATTCGCACAAGAAACCAAATTGGGGCACATATTGTTTGGGAGATTCGATTGAAACACAATCACACACTCCTTAAGTGCGACTGCAACCATCGAGAATTACACCAACGTTGACAACACTTTGAAGTCATTTTGGGAGCTTGAAAATGTACCAGCAGCACAAGAACTCACGGAAGATGAAAGCCATTGTGAAATACACTTTCAATCGACGCATTCCAGAAAAAAGGAAGGAAGATATATCGTGCAACTCCCATTCGTTGATCAGCCATTGCCACTCGGAACATCTCGAGAAGGTGCAATCGTCAGACTGAAGCATTCATCGCAGATATCCGACAGATGTATCGACAGATCTTGGTGGCCCCTGAGCACCAAGATTATCAACGTATAGTTTGAAGAACAACGCCTGAGGACCCAATTCAAATTTATCGTCTGCGCACAGTAACCTACGGTACCAGCTGTGCTCCGTATTTGGCAATACGCACGCTCAATCAGTTAGCACATGACGAATCCAAGCAATTTCCCACCGCTGCGAAGGTCGCTTCTATGTAGACGACCTGATGTCGGGCACTAACGAAGTCAAGGAATTGCTTGAAATCCAGCAACAGATGGTGGCATTACTCCAACGTGGCGGCTTTGAGCTTTGAAAATGGTCGTCAAATTGCCAATCTCTACTCGATCAAGTGTCATCAGAATATCACGGCCATTGCGGGAATTGAAGTGGGAACAATCGGTCAAGGCACTTGGGTTACATTGGGCACCATCGGGAGATTATTTTGCATTTAAAGTCGAAGACTTTCCAGAATCGCCAGTAACAACCAAACGAGTTATCCTCTCAGAGGCTTCAAGGATCTTCGACTCGCTCGGGTGGTTATCACCTAGTGTCATCATCGCAAAAATCCTCTTCCAAGAGTTATGGGTGGTCGGACTATCGTGGGACGAGGCAGTACCAAAATCAGTCGCTGAAAGATGGTTAAATTATCGGAAGAATCTGGGATTTTTGGAAACAATCAAAATCACTCGTTGGATGGACTATCAAACATGTCGCAACAATCTTCAGATACACGGCTTCGGCGACGCATCAATGAAAGCCTATGCTGCGGTCGTATATGCTCGCACCACATCAGAAGATGGATCTGTAAAAATTACCATCTTAGCAGCGAAAACCAAGGTCGCTCCACTCAAAACCGTCAGTCTACCGCGTTTTGGACTATGCGCCAGTGTGCATTACTAGCCAACCTCATGCACAAGATCGTCCAGTCACTCAATCTCCACGACATACAACAGTTCGCATGGACTGATTAGCTAGTGGTTCTGGGATGGCTCCGCAGCCCTCCCAGCCGATGGAAAACATTCGTGGCGAATCGCGTTTCGCAAATCCTCGATCATCTAAAACCCAATGAATGGCGGTATGTTGATACTCGACACAACCCAGCAGATTGCGCGTCTCGCGGCATCGACCCGTCGCTGCTCACGATCATCATATTTGGTGGAAAGGTCCTGAATGGCTATCGAAACACTCGGACACTTGGCCAACACACAAAATCAATGAGTACTCCATCCCATTCGAAGAATGCAGAACCACTTCTATGGTCGTCACGCAGTTAAACGAATCATCAAATTCTGATGGGATCGATCAACTTCTGAATCGCTGTTCCACTCTCGAAAAATTAGTTCGTATCACATACTATTGTAGACGTTTCGTTCTACAACTTCGTACCGACAAAGCCGATCGTAATACGAGCTTCATCACCGTGCCTGAAATGAATCGGTCATTCCATTTTTGGGTCCGATTTGTGCAGGGAGCCGACTTCCCTGACGAAATCAATCGATGCCAATCGGGAAGAAATCTGTCGAACAAAAGTGTACTTCGTTCACTTCACCCATTTATCGATGGTGATGGAATCTTACGAGTCGGCGGACGATTAAAATATTCATTCTTGCCGTACCAAAGCAAGCACCCAATAATTCTACCGAAAACCAGTCAACTCACTACGCAGCCCTCCCAATTAATGTTGGCACATTTTCGAAGCCGATTTTGGATCATCAATGTCAAGAAGCTGGTCCGTGCGCATGTTCGCCATTGCGTGACATGTTTTCGTTATCGCTCAACCACCGGTCAGCAACTAATGGCCAATCTTCCAGCACCACGCGTTACCCCATCAAGAGTTTTTCTCCACAGTGGAGCGGATTACGCAGGACCGTTCTCGATCAAACAAAGCAAAGGCCGCGGTGTAAAATCAACTAAGGGGTACGTGTGTATATTCGTGTGCCTATCAACAAAGGCACTTCATCTGGAGATGGTGTCAGATCTCACTGCAGATGCATTCATCGCTTCATTCAGACGATTTACCGCTCGAAGAGGCAAGGTACAAACCCTGTACAGTGACCGTGGCACCAACTTCATTGGATCCAATTGTCAACTAACATCGCTTCATCACCACAGCACAAGGAATGTGAACCCTGAATTCGCCACAATGCTAGCTCAGGACAACACGAATTGGTGCTTCAATCCGCCCGATTCACCACATTTCGGAGGCCTATGGGAGGCAGGGGTGAAGTCAGTCAAACACCATATTCGAAGAATCATCGGCAATACATTACTCACCTTCGAAGAGATGACAACACTATTGTGCCAGATAGAAGCTTGCCTGAATTCGAGGCCATTGTGTCCCATGTCGGATGACCCCGAGGACTACACCACTATCACTCCCGGTCACTTTGTCATCGGAGAGCCACCCATCACCATTCCAGAACCATCATTGCTTGACATCCAATCGAATCGTCTCAATCGATATCAGCAAATCCAACAAATGTACCAACATTTCTGGAAGGTATGGTCGACTGAATATCTGTCACGACTATAGCAACGTATATTCAAGGTCGGTCAACTG
The DNA here is from genome assembly GCA_947095585.1 of Nephrocerus scutellatus. Lineage (NCBI taxonomy): Eukaryota > Metazoa > Arthropoda > Insecta > Diptera > Pipunculidae > Nephrocerus > Nephrocerus scutellatus. Next base: position 73,752,243 of record OX352761.1, on the reverse strand, counting down.
GTTCTCATCAAAAACGAACTTTGCCCACCAACAAAATGGGCAATGGGCCGAATCACTGCTATTCATCCAGGTACTGATGGTCTTATCCGCACAGTCACACTAAAATGTCAAGGCATCACACTCACGAGACCGGTAGTTAAATTGTGTCTACTGCCGATCCCAGACAATATCGAAGACTAAAGGATTAATCCTTTAGGCCGGCCGGCAATGTTGGCGCCTCCACTGAATACACGACCGGTGCGAGGCCTGGGCCCTATTTCACCAACCACTATTCACTTTGCACTTTGCAACTTTTCACTTTATATTTTCAAATTTCGTTTCACCAAACGCAAATTTGCAAAGAGGAAATTATTTTTTTGAAAAGTTGAGAATATTTCCTCTTTGCAAAACTCGTTTCACCAAACAGAAATTTGCAAAGTGAAAAGTATGATTTTGCAATGTGCAAAGTTTTCTTAGTTTGCAAAGAATTCTTCCATTTCGTTTCACCAAACAAATATTCTTTGCACTTTGTATTTAATATTGTGAAAAGTTTTTCAATAATATGCGAAGAAAAAATTTAATTTTCAGTTAAGCATTGGTTGTGACAAGTTGGTTGTTATAAATTAAAAAAACAACCCATAAAAATTAAAATTTTTCATGAAAATCCTCCAATAGGGGATACATATGTGTGCAAAGTTTGAACCGGGTTAATTTGAGAAAAATTAATATTAGAGCACATGTGTATAAAAAATATTTGTATGGGAAAAAAATTTAAATCAAAAACTAAAAATTTTTTATAAAAAGTTCGGTCTATCTGAGATACACATATCTTTAAACCCCCCTGGGTCTCAGGGCCCATTCGCCCCAAAAATTTTACAAAAACTTTTGTCTATCGGGATAAACATATGTTTAAAATTTGAAGAAAATCGAAAAAAAAATTACAAAAAATTTTGTCTATCAGAGATACACATTGTATAAAATTTGAGGAAAATCGGGTTAATTTTTTAAAAAAAAATTTATGGGACCCCACGACTCTGGTTTTTTTGATCTGGTGATTTTTACAAAAAGTGTTGTCCATCGGAGATACATAAGTGTATAAAATTTAAAGAAAATCGGGTTAATTTTTAAAATTTTTAAATGGGCATCCCTCGGCCCTGAGGCCCTTAATTCATAATAATTTGGCTTTGGGAAGTGGGTTAAAAATTGATATGAAGATCTTACCAGCCAGCCACAGGCATGCGAAGTTAATATAGAGAATTTAAAGAATTAAAATGAACCGTTTCGAATCACGTTTTGAAAACGAAGACGATACTAATGTGTACATAAAGTTGTAAAACTAAGAACTATGTTTGAATCATTTTCGTATGTAGCCCACTATTGCAGGTAAAATTGTTTTAGTCTGTTGCATTTTGCATAATTTGGAAGTGAAAAGAGAAGAATCAGCGTGGGAGAATCATAACAACGATGATGAAGAAAATTACATGGAAGAGGTTACAATATGGGATAGTGAACCACCAAATGAAAATGCTCTTGCAATTTTAAATAATTTAAGAAGTTTTTTTTTCGATTAGGAGAAATTATAGAAATTGAAAAACAACGAAAGTAATAAAAGTTCTAAATTTTAATATTCTGTTCTAGTGAAGAACATACTCTTCACTAGAATAAAAATCTTTTTCTACGTTTTTCAATTCTTTAGTGAATTCCGATAACGGAATTTTTAGCTCACGTTCCAGTTTAAGGGCTTCCAATGTTGCCTTATATATTAATATTATTAGTATTTCTCTATTTTACAGCCCATTGAAAACAAATGTATTGTAAATGCACAAATATGTTTCTCTTTGCAACTTTGCAAAACACGATTACAAATGCAAAGTTCTCTTTTTAATTTTGGTGAAACACATCGCACTTTTACTTTGCAAGAATTTATTTTTTTGAAAAGTTGCAAAGTGCAAAGTGAAAAGTTGCTGGTGAAATAGGGCCCTGGTGTGAACACAGTGAGGTGATTAATTTACCATCGTCGGCAACACTAAAATAGAGGAGAGACGTCAAACTACACGACGTATTTTCGCTCTCTATCTTGGTCATCAATCGTCAGACGAACAACAACGTGCATCAAAATCAGTGGCCATCTTCATTTTTAATAATAATTGTAATCGCATTTCGCATTAATCTTTTTCGTTTTAATTAAAGTATTTTATTTATTTGTTTAAATCAAAGTGCTTTTTTTGTGAATACTCTCGTCCAATCTCGTCAACAATCGCAAAATGCGCTAAGCTATCGTGGTTAACAAAATTGGTCCTTCAAACCGGATGAGTGCCATATTATCATCGAAATCATTCACGTGTTTTATTTAATTCAATCGTCGAGTTTTACACATTTTCGTAATAATTCACGTGTGATTCATCAAGTTTTACTCATCGTGTGGCACACAATCACACATTATCATAAAATCAAATCGTATATCGTATAATTTAGTGTACGAGAGTATTCTACATCGTCATGAATTCGTGTGCAAATTATATACATTAATATCGCACATTAAATTTGAGGTTAAAATATACGCGAGTTAAATCAGTGATTCTGTGAATATGAAGCAGGCGCCGCTTCAAAAGACTTTGGAACGGGCCCTCAAACCGAGCAAGGAGCTAAGTGGGGATACCGAAGTCACCTGGAACAAAAGTACACGGGATTTTGTGATACACAATACAAGATCGAAGCCGTGAGTGGCGAGAATGAGTTAGAACAACAATTCGGCATTCGAGAACAAATCGAGAAGTATTATTTCGTCGCAAGCTCAAACCTCAAAACATTATTGAGAAAATTTACCTCGGCGACTTCAACACAGGATACCAAGAAATCCCAGCCGATGCTTCCACACCACATCAATCAATCGAAATTCAGTTACTACGCATCAAGGTTCCTGTCTTCGATGGCAATTATGGAAATTGGACGGAATTCGAAAATCTGTTCACTGATCTTATCGACAAGAATCCCAGATTGACAGATTCGCAGAAGCTCCATTACCTGAAGGCAAATCTAACTGGTGAAGCCGCTACTCTATTGAGAATGGTGCAGATCAGCGATGCCAACTACACAGAAGCATGGAATAGCCTCATCAATCGGTACATACATCGACGTTTTATTATCGACAGTCACATCCATTCCGATTCCGAAATATGCCCGCAGCCCTTCATGAATCCGCAATCGGATTGAGGGGCATCATCGATACCTCTACAGACACAGTCCGAAGTCTAAAGGTTTTGGCCGTTCTGGTAGCCACCTGGGACATCATTCTTGTCAACATCATCAACAGTGTGTTCCAGTGTAGCAAATTTAAATCATTATCGTTCGATCAGAAATCAACCAAAATTCGTGAAAACAATCTTCGTTTCAACTGTCTGCGGAAGGGACACCGTAGCACAGAATGTCGTTCAAGTTTCTGTCAAGTCTGCAACCGCAGACATCACAACCTATTACATATACCGGATGGGTCATCTCGAACTCCAGTCACCAACACAAGTAAAACATCGAATGACAACTTGCCAACTGCCGATAATTCGAACGATGCTAATTTGCATCACACCACATCGCCGCTGACAGATGTATTACTCGCAACAGCAGTTGGGATTGTCGCAAACGGGAAACAAGATTTCACCATTCGAGCCCTGCTTGACTCAGGGTCCCAAGTAAATCTCATTTCCGAGAATGCCAAAACTCGGATTGGCTTAAAACGGAAACCAGCCTCAATCTCAATTAACGGAATTGGTGCCATTGAAGCAGCCAAATCACAATCGATTGTCGAATTCGTTCTTAAATCACGTGTTGATTCAAGATTCTCGATTTCCATCACAGCAGTTGTCGTCGAAAGGATAACTGGCATCATGCCATCGCAGTACATCGAATCGCAAAAGTGAAAACATCTACACGAGCTGCAATTAGCTGATCCTCAGTTCAATCGTCCTCACAAAATCGACGTGCTGCTTGGGGCAGATGTCCTCGGAATGCTTCATATGGGTGAATGCATAAAACCTTTCAACGGTTCGCCATTCGCACAAGAAACCAAATTGGGGCACATATTGTTTGGGAGATTCGATTGAAACACAATCACACACTCCTTAAGTGCGACTGCAACCATCGAGAATTACACCAACGTTGACAACACTTTGAAGTCATTTTGGGAGCTTGAAAATGTACCAGCAGCCCAAGAACTCACGGAAGATGAAAGCCATTGTGAAACGCCTGAGGAACCAATTCAAATTTATCGTCTGCGCACAGTAACCTACGGTACCAGCTGTGCTCCGTATTTGGCAATACGCACGCTCAATCAGTTAGCACATGACGAATCCAAGCAATTTCCCACCGCTGCGAAGGTCGCTTCTATGTAGACGACCTGATGTCGGGCACTAACGAAGTCAAGGAATTGCTTGAAATCCAGCAACAGATGGTGGCATTACTCCAACGTGGCGGCTTTGAGCTTCGAAAATGGTCGTCAAATTGCCAAACTCTACTCGATCAAGTGTCATCAGAATATCACGGCCATTGCGGGAATTGAAGGGGGAACAATCGGTCAAGGCACTTGGGTTACATTGGGCACCATCGGGAGATTATTTTGCATTTAAAGTCGAAGACTTTCCAGAATCGCCAGTAACAACCAAACGAGTTATCCTCTCAGAGACTTCAAGGATCTTCGACTCGCTCGGGTGGTTATCACCTAGTGTCATCATCGCAAAAATCCTCTTCCAAGAGTTATGGGTGGTCGGACTATCGTGGGACGAGGCAGTACCAAAATCAGTCGCTGAAAGATGGTTAAATTATCGGAAGAATCTGGGATTTTTGGAAACAATCAAAATCACTCGTTGGATGGACTATCAAACATGTCGCAACAATCTTCAGATACACGGCTTCGGCGACGCATCAATGAAAGCCTATGCTGCGGTCGTATATGCTCGCACCACACCAGAAGATGGATCTGTAAAAATTACCATCTTAGCAGCGAAAACCAAGGTCGCTCCACTCAAAACCGTCAGTCTACCGCGTTTTGGACTATGCGCCAGTGTGCATTACTAGCCAACCTCATGCACAAGATCGTCCAGTCACTCAATCTCCACGACATACAACAGTTCGCATGGACTGATTAGCTAGTGGTTCTGGGATGGCTCCGCAGCCCTCCCAGCCGATGGAAAACATTCGTGGCGAATCGCGTTTCGCAAATCCTCGATCATCTAAAACCCAATGAATGGCGGTATGTTGATACTTGACACAACCCAGCAGATTGCGCGTCTCGCGGCATCGACCCGTCGATGCTCACGATCATCATATTTGGTGGAAAGGCCCTGAATGGCTATCGAAACACTCGGACACTTGGCCAACACACAAAATCAATGAGTACTCCATCCCATTGGAAGAATGCAGAACCACTTCTATGGTCGTCACGCAGTTAAACGAATCATCAAATTCTGATGGGATCGATCAACTTCTGAATCGCTGTTCCACTCTCGAAAAATTAGTTCGTATCACATACTATTGTAGACGTTTCGTTCTACAACTTCGTACCGACAAAGCCGATCGTAATACGAGCTTCATCACCGTGCCTGAAATGAATCGGTCATTCCATTTTTGGGTCCGATTTGTGCAGGGAGCCGACTTCCCTGACGAAATCAATCGATGCCAATCGGGAAGAAATCTGTCGAACAAAAGTGTACTTCGTTCACTTCACCCATTTATCGATGGTGATGGAATCTTACGAGTCGGCGGACGATTAAAACATTCATTCTTGCCGTACCAAAGCAAGCACCCAATAATTCTACCGAAAACCAGTCAACTCACTACGCACATCGAACCACACTCCACGGTGGTCAACAATTAATGTTGGCACATTTTCGAAGCCGATTTTGGATCATCAATGTCAAGAAGCTGGTCCGTGCGCATGTTCGCCATTGCGTGACATGTTTTCGTTATCGCTCAACCACCGGTCAGCAACTAATGGCCAATCTTCCAGCACCACGCGTTACCCCATCAAGAGTTTTTCTCCACAGTGGAGCGGATTACGCAGGACCGTTCTCGATCAAACAAAGCAAAGGCCGCGGTGTAAAATCAACTAAGGGGTACGTGTGTATATTCGTGTGCCTATCAACAAAGGCACTTCATCTGGAGATGGTGTCAGATCTCACTGCAGATGCATTCATCGCTTCATTCAGACGATTTACCGCTCGAAGAGGCAAGGTACAAACCCTGTACAGTGACCGTGGCACCAACTTCATCGGATCCAATTGTCAACTAACATCGCTTCATCACCACAGCACAAGGAATGTGAACCCTGAATTCGCCACAATGCTAGCTCAGGACAACACGAATTGGTGCTTCAATCCGCCCGATTCACCACATTTCGGAGGCCTATGGGAGGCAGGGGTGAAGTCAGTCAAACACCATATTCGAAGAATCATCGGCAATACATTACTCACCTTCGAAGAGATGACAACACTATTGTGCCAGATAGAAGCTTGCCTGAATTCGAGGCCATTGTGTCCCATGTCGGATGACCCCGAGGACTACACCACTATCACTCCCGGTCACTTTGTCATCGGAGAGCCACCCATCACCATTCCAGAACCATCATTGCTTGACATCCAATCGAATCGTCTCAATCGATATCAGCAAATCCAACAAATGTACCAACATTTCTGGAAGGTATGGTCGACTGAATATCTGTCACGACTATAGCAACGTATATTCAAGGTCGGTCAACTGGTTCTCATCAAAAACGAACTTTGCCCACCAACAAAATGGGCAATGGGCCGAATCACTGCTATTCATCCAGGTACTGATGGTCTTATCCGCACAGTCACACTAAAATGTCAAGGCATCACACTCACGAGACCGGTAGTTAAATTGTGTCTACTGCCGATCCCAGACAATATCGAAGACTAAAGGATTAATCCTTTAGGCCGGCCGGCAATGTTGGCGCCTCCACTGAATACACGACCGGTGCGAGGCCTGGGCCCTATTTCACCAACCACTATTCACTTTGCACTTTGCAACTTTTCACTTTATATTTTCAAATTTCGTTTCACCAAACGCAAATTTGCAAAGAGGAAATTATTTTTTTGAAAAGTTGAGAATATTTCCTCTTTGCAAAACTCGTTTCACCAAACAGAAATTTGCAAAGTGAAAAGTATGATTTTGCAATGTGCAAAGTTTTCTTAGTTTGCAAAGAATTCTTCCATTTCGTTTCACCAAACAAATATTCTTTGCACTTTGTATTTAATATTGTGAAAAGTTTTTCAATAATATGCGAAGAAAAAATTTAATTTTCAGTTAAGCATTGGTTGTGACAAGTTGGTTGTTATAAATTAAAAAAACAACCCATAAAAATTAAAATTTTTCATGAAAATCCTCCAATAGGGGATACATATGTGTGCAAAGTTTGAACCGGGTTAATTTGAGAAAAACTAATATTAGAGCACATGTGTATAAAAAATATTTGTATGGGAAAAAAATTTAAATCAAAAACTAAAAATTTTTTATAAAAAGTTCGGTCTATCGGAGATACACATATCTTTAAACCCCCCTGGGTCTCAGGGCCCATTCGCCCCAAAAATTTTACAAAAACTTTTGTCTATCGGGATAAACATATGTTTAATATTTGAAGAAAATCGAAAAAAAAATTACAAAAAATTTTGTCTATCAGAGATACACATTGTATAAAATTTGAGGAAAATCGGGTTAATTTTTGAAAAAAAAAATTTATGGGACCCCACGACTCTGGTTTTTTTGATCTTGTGATTTTTACAAAAAGTGTTGTCCATCGGAGATACATAAGTGTATAAAATTTAAAGAAAATCGGGTTAATTTTTAAAATTTTTAAATGGGCATCCCTCGGCCCTGAGGCCCTTAATTCATAATAATTTGGCTTTGGGAAGTGGGTTAAAAATTGATATGAAGATCTTACCAGCCAGCCACAGGCATGCGAAGTTAATATAGAGAATTTAAAGAATTAAAATGAACCGTTTCGAATCACGTTTTGAAAACGAAGACGATACTAATGTGTACATAAAGTTGTAAAACTAAGAACTATGTTTGAATCATTTTCGTATGTAGCCCACTATTGCAGGTAAAATTGTTTTAGTCTGTTGCATTTTGCATAATTTGGATGTGAAAAGAGAAGAATCAGCGTGGGAGAATCATAACAACGATGATGAAGAAAATTACATGGAAGAGGTTACAATATGTGATAGTGAACCACCAAATGAAAATGCTGTTGCAATTTTAAATAATTTAAGAAGTTTTTTTTTTCGATTAGGAGAAATTATAGAAATTGAAAAACAACGAAAGTAATAAAAGTTCTAAATTTTAATATTCTGTTCTAGTGAAGAACATACTCTTCACTAGAATAAAAATCTTTTTCTACGTTTTTCAATTCTTTAGTGAATTCCGATAACGGAATTTTTAGCTCACGTTCCAGTTTAAGGGCTTCCAATGTTGCCTTATATATTAATATTATTAGTATTTCTCTATTTTACAGCCCATTGAAAACAAATGTATTGTAAATGCACAAATATGTTTCTCTTTGCAACTTTGCAAAACACGATTACAAATGCAAAGTTCTCTTTTTAATTTTGGTGAAACACATCGCACTTTTACTTTGCAAGAATTTATTTTTTTGAAAAGTTGCAAAGTGCAAAGTGAAAAGTGGTTGGTGAAATAGGGCCCTGGTGTGAACACAGTGAGGTGATTAATTTACCATCGTCGGCAACACTAAAATAGAGGAGAGACGTCAAACTACACGACGTATTTTCGCTCTCTATCTTGGTCATCAATCGTCAGACGAACAACAACGTGCATCAAAATCAGTGGCCATCTTCATTTTTAATAATAATTGTAATCGCATTTCGCATTAATCTTTTTCGTTTTAATTAAAGTATTTTATTTATTTGTTTAAATCAAAGTGCTTTTTTTGTGAATACTCTCGTCCAATCTCGTCAACAATCGCAAAATGCGCTAAGCTATCGTGGTTAACAAAATTGGTCCTTCAAACCGGATGAGTGCCATATTATCATCGAAATCATTCACGTGTTTTATTTAATTCAATCGTCGAGTTTTACACATTTTCGTAATAATTCACGTGTGATTCATCAAGTTTTACTCATCGTGTGGCACACAATCACACATTATCATAAAATCAAATCGTATATCGTATAATTTAGTGTACGAGAGTATTCTACATCGTCATGAATTCGTGTGCAAATTATACACATTAATATCGCATATTAAATTTGAGGTTAAAATATACGCGAGTTAAATCAGTGATTCTGTGAATATGAAGCAGGCGCCGCTTCAAAAGACTTTGGAACGGGCCCTCAAACCGAGCAAGGAGCTAAGTGGGGATACCGAAGTCACCTGGAACAAAAGTACACGGGATTTTGTGATACACAATACAAGATCGAAGCCGTGAGTGGCGAGAATGAGTTAGAACAACAATTCGGCATTCGAGAACAAATCGAGAAGTATTATTTCGTCGCAAGCTCAAACCTCAAAACATTATTGAGAAAATTTACCTCGGCGACTTCAACACAGGATACCAAGGCAATCCCAGCCGATGCTTCCACACCACATCAATCAATCGAAATTCAGTTACTACGCATCAAGGTTCCTGTCTTCGATGGCAATTATGGAAATTGGACGGAATTCGAAAATCTGTTCACTGATCTTATCGACAAGAATCCCAGATTGACAGATTCGCAGAAGCTCCATTACCTGAAGGCAAATCTAACTGGTGAAGCCGCTACTCTATTGAGAATGGTGCAGATCAGCGATGCCAACTACACAGAAGCATGGAATAGCCTCATCAATCGGTACATACATCGACGTTTTATTATCGACAGTCACATCCATTCCGATTCCGAAATATGCCCGCAGCCCTTCATGAATCCGCAATCGGATTGAGGGGCATCATCGATACCTCTACAGACACAGTCCGAAGTCTAAAGGTTTTGGCCGTTCCGGTAGCCACCTGGGACATCATTCTTGTCAACATCATCAACAGTGTGTTCCAGTGTAGCAAATTTAAATCATTATCGTTCGATCAGAAATCAACCAAAATTCGTGAAAACAATCTTCGTTTCAACTGTCTGCGGAAGGGACACCGTAGCACAGAATGTCGTTCAAGTTTCTGTCAAGTCTGCAACCGCAGACATCACACCCTATTACATATACCGGATGGGTCATCTCGAACTCCAGTCACCAACACAAGTAAAACATCGAATGACAACTTGCCAACTGCCGAAAATTCGAACGATGCTAATTTGCATCACACCACATCGCCGCTGACAGATGTATTACTCGCAACAGCAGTTGGGATTGTCGCAAACGGGAAACAAGATTTCACCATTCAAGCCCTGCTTGACTCAGGGTCCCAAGTAAATCTCATTTCCGAGAATGCCAAAACTCGGATTGGCTTAAAACGGAAACCAGCCTCAATCTCAATTAACGGAATTGGTGCCATTGAAGCAGCCAAATCACAATCGATTGTCGAATTCGTTCTTAAATCACGTGTTGATTCAAGATTCTCGATTTCCATCACAGCAGTTGTCGTCGAAAGGATAACTGGCATCATGCCATCGCAGTACATCGAATCGCAAAAGTGAAAACATCTACACGAGCTGCAATTAGCTGATCCTCAGTTCAATCGTCCTCACAAAATCGACGTGCTGCTTGGGGCAGATGTCCTCGGAATGCTTCATATGGGTAAATGCATAAAACCTTTCAACGGTTCGCCATTCGCACAAGAAACCAAATTGGGGCACATATTGTTTGGGAGATTCGATTGAAACACAATCACACACTCCTTAAGTGCGACTGCAACCATCGAGAATTACACCAACGTTGACAACACTTTGAAGTCAATTTGGGAGCTTGAAAATGTACCAGCAGCCCAAGAACTCACGGAAGATGAAAGCCATTGTGAAATACACTTTCAATCGACGCATTCCAGAAAAAAGGAAGGAAGATATATCGTGCAACTCCCATTCGTTGATCAGCCATTGCCACTCGGAACATCTCGAGAAGGTGCAATCGTCAGACTGAAGCATTCATCGCAGATATCCGACAGATGTATCGACAGATCTTGGTGGCCCCTGAGCACCAAGATTATCAACGTATAGTTTGAAGAACAACGCCTGAGGACCCAAATCAAATTTATCGTCTGCGCACAGTAACCTACGGTACCAGCTGTGCTCCGTATTTGGCAATACGCACGCTCAATCAGTTAGCACATGACGAATCCAAGCAATTTCCCACCGCTGCGAAGGTCGCTTCTATGTAGACGACCTGATGTCGGGCACTAACGAAGTCAAGGAATTGCTTGAAATCCAGCAACAGATGGTGGCATTACTCCAACGTGGCGGCTTTGAGCTTCGAAAATGGTCGTCAAATTGCCAATCTCTACTCGATCAAGTGTCATCAGAATATCACGGCCATTGCGGGAATTGAAATGGGAACAATCGGTCAAGGCACTTGGGTTACATTGGGCACCATCGGGAGATTATTTTGCATTTAAAGTCGAAGACTTTCCAGAATCGCCAGTAGCAACCAAACGAGTTATCCTCTCAGAGGCTTCAAGGATCTTCGACTCGCTCGGGTGGTTATCACCTAGTGTCATCATCGCAAAAATCCTCTTCCAAGAGTTATGGGTGGTCGGACTATCGTGGGACGAGGCAGTACCAAAATCAGTCGCTGAAAGATGGTTAAATTATCGGAAGAATCTGGGATTTTTGGAAACAATCAAAATCACTCGTTGGATGGACTATCAAACATGTCGCAACAATCTTCAGATACACGGCTTCGGCGACGCATCAATGAAAGCCTATGCTGCGGTCGTATATGCTCGCACCACATTAGAAGATGGATCTGTAAAAATTACCATCTTAGCAGCGAAAACCAAGGTCGCTCCACTCAAAACCGTCAGTCTACCGCGTTTTGGACTATGCGCCAGTGTGCATTACTAGCCAACCTCATGCACAAGATCGTCCAGTCACTCAATCTCCACGACATACAACAGTTCGCATGGACTGATTAGCTAGTGGTTCTGGGATGGCTCCGCAGCCCTCCCAGCCGATGGAAAACATTCGTGGCGAATCGCGTTTCGCAAATCCTCGATCATCTAAAACCCAATGAATGGCGGTATGTTGATACTCGACACAACCCAGCAGATTGCGCGTCTCGCGGCATCGACCCGTCGCTGCTCACGATCATCATATTTGGTGGAAAGGCCCTGAATGGCTATCGAAACACTCGGACACTTGGCCAACACACAAAATCAATGAGTACTCCATCCCATTGGAAGAATGCAGAACCACTTCTATGGTCGTCACGCAGTTAAACGAATCATCAAATTCTGATGGGATCGATCAACTTCTGAATCGCTGTTCCACTCTCGAAAAATTAGTTCGTATCACATACTATTGTAGACGTTTCGTTCTACAACTTCGTACCGACAAAGCCGATCGTAATACGAGCTTCATCACCGTGCCTGAAATGAATCGGTCATTCCATTTTTGGGTCCGATTTGTGCAGGGAGCCGACTTCCCTGACGAAATCAATCGATGCCAATCGGGAAGAAATCTGTCGAACAAAAGTGTACTTCGTTCACTTCACCCATTTATCGATGGTGATGGAATCTTACGAGTCGGCGGACGATTAAAACATTCATTCTTGCCGTACCAAAGCAAGCACCCAATAATTCTACCGAAAACCAGTCAACTCACTACGCACATCGAACCACACTCCACGGTGGTCAACAATTAATGTTGGCACATTTTCGAAGCCGATTTTGGATCATCAATGTCAAGAAGCTGGTCCGTGCGCATGTTCGCCATTGCGTGACATGTTTTCGTTATCGCTCAACCACCGGTCAGCAACTAATGGCCAATCTTCCAGCACCACGCGTTACCCCATCAAGAGTTTTTCTCCACAGTGGAGCGGATAACGCAGGACCGTTCTCGATCAAACAAAGCAAAGGCCGCGGTGTAAAATCAACTAAGGGGTACGTGTGTATATTCGTGTGCCTATCAACAAAGGCACTTCATCTGGAGATGGTGTCAGATCTCACTGCAGATGCATTCATCGCTTCATTCAGACGATTTACCGCTCGAAGAGGCAAGGTACAAACCCTGTACAGTGACCGTGGCACCAACTTCATCGGATCCAATTGTCAACTAACATCGCTTCATCACCACAGCACAAGGAATGTGAATCCTGAATTCGCCACAATGCTAGCTCAGGACAACACGAATTGGTGCTTCAACCCGCCCGCTTCACCACACTTCGGAGGCCTATGGGAGGCAGGGGTGAAGTCAGTCAAACACCATATTCGAAGAATCATCGGCAATACATTACTCACCTTCGAAGAGATGACAACACTATTGTGCCAGATAGAAGCTTGCCTGAATTCCACCCATCACCATTCCAGAACCATCATTGCTTGACATCCAATCGAATCGTCTCAATCGATATCAGCAAATCCAACAAATGTACCAACATTTCTGGAAGGTATGGTCGACTGAATATCTGTCACGACTATAGCAACGTCCTAAATGGCTCAGGACGAACGTCAACTTTAAGGTCGGTCAACTGGTTCTCATCAAAAACGAACTTTGCCCACCAACAAAATGGGCAATGGGCCGAATCACTGCTATTCATCCAGGTACTGATGGTCTTATCCGCACAGTCACACTAAAATGTCAAGGCATCACACTCACGAGACCGGTAGTTAAATTGTGTCTACTGCCGATCCCAGACAATATCGAAGACTAAAGGATTAATCCTTTAGGCCGGCCGGCAATGTTGGCGCCTCCACTGAATACACGACCGGTGCGAGGCCTAGGGCCCTATTTCACCAACCACTTTTCACTTTGCACTTTGCAACTTTTCACTTTATCTTTTCAAATTTCGTTTCACCAAACGCAAATTTGCAAAGAGGAAATTATTTTTTTGAAAAGTTGAGAATATTTCCTCTTAGCAAAACTCGTTTCACCAAACAGAAATTTGCAAAGTGAAAAGTATGATTTTGCAATGTGCAAAGTTTTCTTAGTTTGCAAAGAATTCTTCCATTTCGTTTCACCAAACAAATATTCTTTGCACTTTGTATTTAATATTGTGAAAAGTTTTTCAATAATATGCGAAGAAAAAATTTAATTTTCAGTTGAGCATTGGTTGTGACAAGTTGGTTGTTATAAATTAAAAAAACAACCCATAAAAATTAAAATTTTTCATGAAAATCCTCCAATAGGGGATACATATGTGTGCAAAGTTTGAACCGGGTTAATTTGAGAAAAATTAATATTAGAGCACATGTGTATAAAAAATATTTGTATAGGAAAAAAATTTAAATCAAAAACTAAAAATTTTTTATAAAAAGTTCGGTCTATCGGAGATACACATATCTTTAAACCCCCCCCCCGGGGTCTCAGGGCCCATTCGCCCCAAAAATTTTACAAAAACTTTTGTCTATCGGGATAAACATATGTTTAAAATTTGAAGAAAATCGAAAAAAAATTACAAAAAATTTTGTCTATCAGAGATACACATTGTATAAAATTTGAGGAAAATCGGGTTAATTTTTGAAAAAAAAAATGTATGGGACCCCACGACTCTGGGGCTCGGGGTCTCCAAGATTTTTACAAAAAGTGTTGTCCATCGGAGATACATAAGTGTATAAAATTTAAAGAAAATCGGGTTAATTTTTAAAATTTTTAAATGGGCATCCCTCGGCCCTGAGGCCCTTAATTCATAATAATTTGGCTTTGGGAAGTGGGTTAAAAATTGATATGAAGATCTTACCAGCCAGCCACAGGCATGCGAAGTTAATATAGAGAATTTAAAGAATTAAAATGAACCGTTTCGAATCACGTTTTGAAAACGAAGACGATACTAATGTGTACATAAAGTAAAGGTAAAATTGTTTTAGTCTGTTGCATTTTGCATAATTTGGAAGTAAAAAGAGAAGAATCAGCGTGGGAGAATCATAACAACGATGATGAAGAAAATTACATGGAAGAGGTTACAATATGGGATAGTGAACCACCAAATGAAAATGCTGTTGCAATTTTAAATAATTTAAGAAGTTTTTTTTTTCGATTAGGAGAAATTATAGAAATTGAAAAACAACGAAAGTAATAAAAGTTCTAAATTTTAATATTCTGTTCTAGTGAAGAACATATTCTTCACTAGAATAAAAATCTTTTTCTACGTTTTTCAATTCTTTAGTGAATTCCGATAACGGAATTTTTAGCTCACGTTCCAGTTTAAGGGCTTCCAATGTTGCCTTATATATTAATATTATTAGTATTTCTCTATTTTACAGCCCATTGAAAACAAATGTATTGTAAATGCACAAATATGTTTCTCTTTGCAACTTTGCAAAACACGATTACAAATGCAAAGTTCTCTTTTTAATTTTGGTGAAACACATCGCACTTTTACTTTGCAAGAATTTATTTTTTTGAAAAGTTGCAAAGTGCAAAGTGAAAAGTGGTTGGTGAAATAGGGCCCTGGTGTGAACACAGTGAGGTGATTAATTTACCATCGTCGGCAACACTAAAATAGAGGAGAGACGTCAAACTACACGACGTATTTTCGCTCTCTATCTTGGTCATCAATCGTCAGACGAACAACAACGTGCATCAAAATCAGTGGCCATCTTAATTTTTAATAATAATTGTAATCGCATTTCGCATTAATCTTTTTCGTTTTAATTAAAGTATTTTATTTATTTGTTTAAATCAAAGTGCTTTTTTTGTGAATACTCTCGTCCAATCTCGTCAACAATCGCAAAATGCGCTAAGCTATCGTGGTTAACAAAATTGGTCCTTCAAACCGGATGAGTGCCATATTATCATCGAAATCATTCACGTGTTTTATTTAATTCAATCGTCGAGTTTTACACATTTTCGTAATAATTCACGTGTGATTCATCAAGTTTTACTCATCGTGTGGCACACAATCACACATTATCATAAAATCAAATCGTATATCGTATAATTTAGTGTACGAGAGTATTCTACATCGTCATGAATTCGTGTGCAAATTATACACATTAATATCGCACATTAAATTTGAGGTTAAAATATACGCGAGTTAAATCAGTGATTCTGTGAATATGAAGCAGGCGCCGCTTCAAAAGACTTTGGAACGGGCCCTCAAACCGAGCAAGGAGCTAAGTGGGGATACCGAAGTCACCTGGAACAAAAGTACACGGGATTTTGTGATACACAATACAAGATCGAAGCCGTGAGTGGCGAGAATGAGTTAGAACAACAATTCGGCATTCGAGAACAAATCGAGAAGTATTATTTCGTCGCAAGCTCAAACCTCAAAACATTATTGAGAAAATTTACCTCGGCGACTTCAACACAGGATACCAAGGCAATCCCAGCCGATGCTTCCACACCACATCAATCAATCGAAATTCAGTTACTACGCATCAAGGTTCCTGTCTTCGATGGCAATTATGGAAATTGGACGGAATTCGAAAATCTGTTCACTGATCTTATCGACAAGAATCCCAGATTGACAGATTCGCAGAAGCTCCATTACCTGAAGGCAAATCTAACTGGTGAAGCCGCTACTCTATTGAGAATGGTGCAGATCAGCGATGCCAACTACACAGAAGCATGGAATAGCCTCATCAATCGGTACATACATCGACGTTTTATTATCGACAGTCACATCCATTCCGATTCCGAAATATGCCCGCAGCCCTTCATGAATCCGCAATCGGATTGAGGGGCATCATCGATACCTCTACAGACACAGTCCGAAGTCTAAAGGTTTTGGCCGTTCCGGTAGCCACCTGGGACATCATTCTTGTCAACATCATCAACAGTGTGTTCCAGTGTAGCAAATTTAAATCATTATCGTTCGATCAGAAATCAACCAAAATTCGTGAAAACAATCTTCGTTTCAACTGTCTGCGGAAGGGACACCGTAGCACAGAATGTCGTTCAAGTTTCTGTCAAGTCTGCAACCGCAGACATCACACCCTATTACATATACCGGATGGGTCATCTCGAACTCCAGTCACCAACACAAGTAAAACATCGAATGACAACTTGCCAACTGCCGAAAATTCGAACGATGCTAATTTGCATCACACCACATCGCCGCTGACAGATGTATTACTCGCAACAGCAGTTGGGATTGTCGCAAACGGGAAACAAGATTTCACCATTCGAGCCCTGCTTGACTCAGGGTCCCAAGTAAATCTCATTTCCGAGAATGCCAAAACTCGGATTGGCTTAAAACGGAAACCAGCCTCAATCCTAATTAACGGAATTGGTGCCATTGAAGCAGCCAAATCACAATCGATTGTCGAATTCGTTCTTAAATCACGTGTTGATTCAAGATTCTCGATTTCCATCACAGCAGTTGTCGTCGAAAGGATAACTGGCATCATGCCATCGCAGTACATCGAATCGCAAAAGTGAAAACATCTACACGAGCTGCAATTAGCTGATCCTCAGTTCAATCGTCCTCACAAAATCGACGTGCTGCTTGGGGCAGATGTCCTCGGAATGCTTCATATGGGTGAATGCATAAAACCTTTCAACGGTTCGCCATTCGCACAAGAAACCAAATTGGGGCACATATTGTTTGGGAGATTCGATTGAAACACAATCACACACTCCTTAAGTGCGACTGCAACCATCGAGAATTACACCAACGTTGACAACACTTTGAAGTCATTTTGGGAGCTTGAAAATGTACCAGCAGCCCAAGAACTCACGGAAGATGAAAGCCATTGTGAAATACACTTTCAATCGACGCATTCCAGAAAAAAGGAAGGAAGATATATCGTGCAACTCCCATTCGTTGATCAGCCATTGCCACTCGGAACATCTCGAGAAGGTGCAATCGTCAGACTGAAGCATTCATCGCAGATATCCGACAGATGTATCGACAGATCTTGGTGGCCCCTGAGCACCAAGATTATCAACGTATAGTTTGAAGAACAACGCCTGAGGACCCAATTCAAATTTATCGTCTGCGCACAGTAACCTACGGTACCAGCTGTGCTCCGTATTTGGCAATACGCACGCTCAATCAGTTAGCACATGACGAATCCAAGCAATTTCCCACCGCTGCGAAGGTCGCTTCTATGTAGACGACCTGATGTCGGGCACTAACGAAGTCAAGGAATTGCTTGAAATCCAGCAACAGATGGTGGCATTACTCCAACGTGGCGGCTTTGAGCTTCGAAAATGGTCGTCAAATTGCCAATCTCTACTCGATCAAGTGTCATCAGAATATCACGGCCATTGCGGGAATTGAAGTGGGAACAATCGGTCAAGGCACTTGGGTTACATTGGGCACCATCGGGAGATTATTTTGCATTTAAAGTCGAAGACTTTCCAGAATCGCCAGTAACAACCAAACGAGTTATCCTCTCAGAGGCTTCAAGGATCTTCGACTCGCTCGGGTGGTTATCACCTAGTGTCATCATCGCAAAAATCCTCTTCCAAGAGTTATGGGTGGTCGGACTATCGTGGGACGAGGCAGTACCAAAATCAGTCGCTGAAAGATGGTTAAATTATCGGAAGAATCTGGGATTTTTGGAAACAATCAAAATCACTCGTTGGATGGACTATCAAACATGTCGCAACAATCTTCAGATACACGGCTTCGGCGACGCATCAATGAAAGCCTATACTGCGGTCGTATATGCTCGCACCACATTAGAAGATGGATCTGTAAAAATTACCATCTTAGCAGCGAAAACCAAGGTCGCTCCACTCAAAACCGTCAGTCTACCGCGTTTTGGACTATGCGCCAGTGTGCATTACTAGCCAACCTCATGCACAAGATCGTCCAGTCACTCAATCTCCACGACATACAACAGTTCGCATGGACTGATTAGCTAGTGGTTCTGGGATGGCTCCGCAGCCCTCCCAGCCGATGGAAAACATTCGTGGCGAATCGCGTTTCGCAAATCCTCGATCATCTAAAACCCAATGAATGGCGGTATGTTGATACTCGACACAACCCAGCAGATTGCGCGTCTCGCGGCATCGACCCGTCGCTGCTCACGATCATCATATTTGGTGGAAAGGCCCTGAATGGCTATCGAAACACTCGGACACTTGGCCAACACACAAAATCAATGAGTACTCCATCCCATTGGAAGAATGCAGAACCACTTCTATGGTCGTCACGCAGTTAAACGAATCATCAAATTCTGATGGGATCGATCAACTTCTGAATCGCTGTTCCACTCTCGAAAAATTAGTTCGTATCACATACTATTGTAGACGTTTCGTTCTACAACTTCGTACCGACAAAGCCGATCGTAATACGAGCTTCATCACCGTGCCTGAAATGAATCGGTCATTCCATTTTTGGGTCCGATTTGTGCAGGGAGCCGACTTCCCTGACGAAATCAATCGATGCCAATCGGGAAGAAATCTGTCGAACAAAAGTGTACTTCGTTCACTTCACCCATTTATCGATGGTGATGGAATCTTACGAGTCGGCGGACGATTAAAACATTCATTCTTGCCGTACCAAAGCAAGCACCCAATAATTCTACCGAAAACCAGTCAACTCACTACGCACATCGAACCACACTCCACGGTGGTCAACAATTAATGTTGGCACATTTTCGAAGCCGATTTTGGATCATCAATGTCAAGAAGCTGGTCCGTGCGCATGTTCGCCATTGCGTGACATGTTTTCGTTATCGCTCAACCACCGGTCAGCAACTAATGGCCAATCTTCCAGCACCACGCGTTACCCCATCAAGAGTTTTTCTCCACAGTGGAGCGGATAACGCAGGACCGTTCTCGATCAAACAAAGCAAAGGCCGCGGTGTAAAATCAACTAAGGGGTACGTGTGTATATTCGTGTGCCTATCAACAAAGGCACTTCATCTGGAGATGGTGTCAGATCTCACTGCAGATGCATTCATCGCTTCATTCAGACGATTTACCGCTCGAAGAGGCAAGGTACAAACCCTGTACAGTGACCGTGGCACCAACTTCATCGGATCCAATTGTCAACTAACATCGCTTCATCACCACAGCACAAGGAATGTGAATCCTGAATTCGCCACAATGCTAGCTCAGGACAACACGAATTGGTGCTTCAACCCGCCCGCTTCACCACACTTCGGCGGCCTATGGGAGGCAGGGGTGAAGTCAGTCAAACACCATATTCGAAGAATCATCGGCAATACATTACTCACCTTCGAAGAGATGACAACACTATTGTGCCAGATAGAAGCTTGCCTGAATTCCACCCATCACCATTCCAGAACCATCATTGCTTGACATCCAATCGAATCGTCTCAATCGATATCAGCAAATCCAACAAATGTACCAACATTTCTGGAAGGTATGGTCGACTGAATATCTGTCACGACTATAGCAAAGTCCTAAATGGCTCAGGACGAACGTCAACTTTAAGGTCGGTCAACTGGTTCTCATCAAAAACGAACTTTGCCCACCAACAAAATGGGCAATGGGCCGAATCACTGCTATTCATCCAGGTACTGATGGTCTTATCCGCACAGTCACACTAAAATGTCAAGGCATCACACTCACGAGACCGGTAGTTAAATTGTGTCTACTGCCGATCCCAGACAATATCGAAGACTAAAGGATTAATCCTTTAGGCCGGCCGGCAATGTTGGCGCCTCCACTGAATACACGACCGGTGCGAGGCCTAGGGCCCTATTTCACCAACCACTTTTCACTTTGCACTTTATCTTTTCAAATTTCGTTTCACCAAACGCAAATTTGCAAAGAGGAAATTATTTTTTTGAAAAGTTGAGAATATTTCCTCTTTGCAAAACTCGTTTCACCAAACAGAAATTTGCAAAGTGAAAAGTATGATTTTGCAATGTGCAAAGTTTTCTTAGTTTGCAAAGAATTCTTCCATTTCGTTTCACCAAACAAATATTCTTTGCACTTTGTATTTAATATTGTGAAAAGTTTTTCAATAATATGCGAAGAAAAAATTTAATTTTCAGTTGAGCATTGGTTGTGACAAGTTGGTTGTTATAAATTAAAAAAACAACCCATAAAAATTAAAATTTTTCATGAAAATCCTCCAATAGGGGATACATATGTGTGCAAAGTTTGAACCGGGTTAAATTGAGAAAAATTAATATTAGAGCACATGTGTATAAAAAATATTTGTATAGGAAAAAAATTTAAATCAAAAACTAAAAATTTTTTATAAAAAGTTCGGTCTATCGGAGATACACATATCTTTAAACCCCCCCCCCCGGGGTCTCAGGGCCCATTCGCCCCAAAAATTTTACAAAAACTTTTGTCTATCGGGATAAACATATGTTTAAAATTTGAAGAAAATCGAAAAAAAATTACAAAAAATTTTGTCTATCAGAGATACACATTGTATAAAATTTGAGGAAAATCGGGTTAATTTTTGAAAAAAAAAATGTATGGGACCCCACGACTCTGGGGCTCGGGGTCTCCAAGATTTTTACAAAAAGTGTTGTCCATCGGAGATACATAAGTGTATAAAATTTAAAGAAAATCGGGTTAATTTTTAAAATTTTTAAATGGGCATCCCTCGGCCCTGAGGCCCTTAATTCATAATAATTTGGCTTTGGGAAGTGGGTTAAAAATTGATATGAAGATCTTACCAGCCAGCCACAGGCATGCGAAGTTAATATAGAGAATTTAAAGAATTAAAATGAACCGTTTCGAATCACGTTTTGAAAACGAAGACGATACTAATGTGTACATAAAGTAAAGGTAAAATTGTTTTAGTCTGTTGCATTTTGCATAATTTGGAAGTAAAAAGAGAAGAATCAGCGTGGGAGAATCATAACAACGATGATGAAGAAAATTACATGGAAGAGGTTACAATATGGGATAGTGAACCACCAAATGAAAATGCTGTTGCAATTTTTAATAATTTAAGAAGTTTTTTTTTTCGATTAGGAGAAATTATAGAAATTGAAAAACAACGAAAGTAATAAAAGTTCTAAATTTTAATATTCTGTTCTAGTGAAGAACATACTCTTCACTAGAATAAAAATCTTTTTCTACGTTTTTCAATTCTTTAGTGAATTCCGATAACGGAATTTTTAGCTCACGTTCCAGTTTAAGGGCTTCCAATGTTGCCTTATATATTAATATTATTAGTATTTCTCTATTTTACAGCCCATTGAAAACAAATGTATTGTAAATGCACAAATATGTTTCTCTTTGCAACTTTGCAAAACACGATTACAAATGCAAAGTTCTCTTTTTAATTTTGGTGAAACACATCGCACTTTTACTTTGCAAGAATTTATTTTTTTGAAAAGTTGCAAAGTGCAAAGTGAAAAGTGGTTGGTGAAATAGGGCCCTGGTGTGAACACAGTGAGGTGATTAATTTACCATCGTCGGCAACACTAAAAATAGAGGAGAGACGTCAAACTACACGACGTATTTTCGCTCTCTATCTTGGTCATCAATCGTCAGACGAACAACAACGTGCATCAAAATCAGTGGCCATATTCATTTTTAATAATAATTGTAATCGCATTTCGCATTAATCTTTTTCGTTTTAATTAAAGTATTTTATTTATTTGTTTAAATCAAAGTGCTTTTTTTGTGAATACTCTCGTCCAATCTCGTCAACAATCGCAAAATGCGCTAAGCTATCGTGGTTAACAAAATTGGTCCTTCAAACCGGATGAGTGCCATATTATCATCGAAATCATTCACGTGTTTTATTTAATTCAATCGTCGAGTTTTACACATTTTCGTAATAATTCACGTGTGATTCATCAAGTTTTACTCATCGTGTGGCACACAATCACACATTATCATAAAATCAAATCGTATATCGTATATCATGAATTCGTGTGCAAATTATACACATTAATATCGCACATTAAATTTGAGGTTAAAATATACGCGAGTTAAATCAGTGATTCTGTGAATATGAAGCAGACGCCGCTCCAAAAGACTTTGGAACGGGCCCTCAAACCGAGCAAGGAGCTAAGTGGGGATACCGAAGTCACCTGGAACAAAAGTACACGGGATTTTGTGATACACAATACAAGATCGAAGCCGTGAGTGGCGAGAATGAGTTAGAACAACAATTCGGCATTCGAGAACAAATCGAGAAGTATTATTTCGTCGCAAACTCAAACCTCAAAACATTATTGAGAAAATTTACCTCGGCGACTTCAACACAGGATACCAAGGCAATCCCACCCGATGCTTCCACACCACATCAATCAATCGAAATTCAGTTACCACGCATCAAGGTTCCTGTCTTCGATGGCAATTATGGAAATTGGACGGAATTCGAAAATCTGTTCACTGATCTTATCGACAAGAATCCCAGATTGACAGATTCGCAGAAGCTCCATTACCTGAAGGCAAATCTAACTGGTGAAGCCGCTACTCTATTGAGAATGGTGCAGATCAGCGATGCCAACTACACAGAAGCATGGAATAGCCTCATCAATCGGTACATACATCGACGTTTTATTATCGACAGTCACATCCATTCCGATTCCGAAATATGCCCGCAGCCCTTCATGAATCCGCAATCGGATTGAGGGGCATCGTCGATACCTCTACAGACACAGTCCGAAGTCTAAAGGTTTTGGCCGTTCCGGTAGCCACCTGGGACATCATTCTTGTCAACATCATCAACAGTGTGTTCCAGTGTAGCAAATTTAAATCATTATCGTTCGATCAGAAATCAACCAAAATTCGTGAAAACAATCTTCGTTTCAACTGTCTGCGGAAGGGACACCGTAGCACAGAATGTCGTTCAAGTTTCTGTCAAGTCTGCAACCGCAGACATCACACCCTATTACATATACCGGATGGATCATCTCGAACTCCAGTCACCAACACAAGTAAAACATCGAATGACAACTTGCCAACTGCCGAAAATTCGAACGATGCTAATTTGCATCACACCACATCGCCGCTGACAGATGTATTACTCGCAACAGCAGTTGGGATTGTCGCAAACGGGAAACAAGATTTCACCATTCGAGCCCTGCGTGACTCAAGGTCCCAAGTAAATCTCATTTCCGAGAATGCCATAACTCGGATTGGCTTAAAACGGAAACCAGCCTCAATCTCAATTAACGGAATTGGTGCCATTGAAGCAGCCAAATCACAATCGATTGTCGAATTCGTTCTTAAATCACGTGTTGATTCAAGATTCTCGATTTCCATCACAGCAGTTGTCGTCGAAAGGATAGCTGGCATCATGCCATCGCAGTACATCGAATCGCAACAGTGAAAACATCTACACGAGCTGCAATTAGCCGATCCTCAGTTCAATCGTCCTCACAAAATCGACGTGCTGCTTGGGGCAGATGTCCTCGGAATGCTTCATATAGGTGAATGCATAAAACCTTTCAACGGTTCGCCATTCGCACAAGAAACCAAATTGGGGCACATATTGTTTGGGAGATTAGATTGAAACACAATCACACACTCCTTAAGTGCGACTGCAACCATCGAGAATTACACCAACGTTGACAACACTTTGAAGTCATTTTGGGAGCTTGAAAATGTACCAGCAGCCCAAGAACTCACGGAAGATGAAAGCCATTGTGAAAGACACTTTCAATCGACGCATTCCAGAAAAAAGGAAGGAAGATATATCGTGCAACTCCCATTCGTTGATCAGCCATTGCCACTCGGAACATCTCGAGAAGGTGCAATCGTCAGACTGAAGCATTCATCGCAGATATCCGACAGATGTATCGACAGATCTTGGTGGCCCCTGAGTACCAAGATTATCAACGTATAGTTTGGAGAACAACGCCTGAGGACCCAATTCAAATTTATCGTCTGCGCACAGTTACCTACGGTACCACGCTCAATCAGTTAGCACATGACGAATCCAAGCAATTTCCCATCGCTGCGAAGGTCGCTTCTATGTAGACGACCTGATGTCGGGCACAAACGAAGTCAAGGAATTGCTTGAAATCCAGCAACAGATGGTGGCATTACTCCAACGTGGCGGCTTTGAGCTTCGAAAATGGTCGTCAAATTGCCAATCTCTACTCGATCAAGTGTCATCAGAATATCACGGCCATTGCGGGAATTGAAGTGGGAAGAATCAATCAAGGCACTTGGGTTACATTGGGCACCATCGGGAGATTATTTTGCATTTAAAGTCGAAGACTTTCCAGAATCGCCAGTAACAACCAAACGAGTTATCCTCTCAGAGGCTTCAAGGATCTTCGACTCGCTCGGGTGGTTATCACCTAGTGTCATCATCGCAAAAATCCTCTTCCAAGAGTTATGGGTGGTCGGACTATCGTGGGACGAGGCAGTACCAAAATCAGTCGCTGAAAGATGGTTAAATTATCGGAAGAATCTGGGATTTTTGGAAACAATCAAAATCACTCGTTGGATGGACTATCAAACATGTCGCAACAATCTTCAGATACACGGCTTCGGCGACGCATCAATGAAAGCCTATGCTGCGGTCGTATATGCTCGCACCACATCAGAAGATGGATCTGTAAAAATTACCATCTTAGCAGCGAAAACTAAGGTCGCTCCACTCAAAACCGTCAGTCTACCGCGTTTGGAACTATGCGCCAGTGTGCATTACTAGCCAACCTCATGCACAAGATCGTCCAGTCACTCAATCTCCACGACATACAACAGTTCGCATGGACAGATTAGCTAGTGGTTCTGGGATGGCTCCGCAGCCCTCCCAGCCGATGGAAAACATTCGTGGCGAATCGCGTTTCGCAAATCCTCGATCATCTAAAACCCAATGAGTACTCCATCCCATTGGAAGAATGCAGAACCACTTCTATGGTCGTCACGCAGTTAAACGAATCATCAAATTCTGATGGGATCGATCAACTTCTGAATCGCTGTTCCACTCTCGAAAAATTACTTCGTATCACATCCTATTGTAGACGTTTCGTTCTACAACTTCGTACCGACAAAGCCGATCGTAATACGAGCTTCATCACCGTGCCTGAAATGAATCGGTCATTCCATTTTTGGGTCCGATTTGTGCAGGGAGCCGACTTCCCTGACGAAATCAATCGATGCCAATCGGGAAGAAATCTGTCGAACAAAAGTGTACTTCGTTCACTTCACCCATTTATCGATGGTGATGGAATCTTACGAGTCGGCGGACGATTAAAACATTCATTCTTGCCGTACCAAAGCAAGCACCCAATAATTCTACCGAAAACCAGTCAACTCACTACGCACATCGAACAACACTCCACGGTGGTCAACAATTAATGTTGGCACATTTTCGAAGCCGATTTTGGATCATCAATGTCAAGAAGCTGGTCCGTGCGCATGTTCGCCATTGCGTGACATGTTTTCGTTATCGCTCAACCACCGGTCAGTAACTAATGGCCAATCTTCCAGCACCACGCGTTACCCCATCAAGAGTTTTTCTCCACAGTGGAGCGGATTACGCAGGACCGTTTTTGATCAAACAAAGCAAAGGCCGCGGTGTAAAATCAACTAAGGGGTACGTGTATCTATTCGTGTGCCTATCAACAAAGGCACTTCATCTGGAGATGGTGTCAGATTTCACTGCAGATGCATTCATCGCTTCATTCAGACGATTCACCGCTCGAAGAGGCAAGGTACAAACCCTGTACAGTGACCGTGGCACCAACTTCATCGGATCCAATTGTCAACTAACATCGCTTCATCACCACAGCACAAGGAATGTGAACCCTGAAGTCGCCACAATGCTAGCTCAGGACAACACGAATTGGTGCTTCAACCCGCCCGCTTCACCACACTTCGGAGGCCTATGTGAGGCAGGGGTGAAGTCAGTCAACACCATATTCGAAGAATCATCGGCAATACATTACTCACATTCGAAGAGATGACAACACTATTGTGCATGATAGAAGCTTGCCTGAATTTGAGGCCATTGTGTCCCATGTCGGATGACCCCGAGGACTACACCACTATCACTCCCGGTCACTTTCTCATCGGAGAGCCACCCATCACCATTCCATAACCATCATTGCTTGACATCCAATCGAATCGTCTCAATCGATATCAGCAAATCCAACAAATGTACCAACATTTCTGGAAGGTATGGTCGACTGAATATCTGTCACGACTATAGCAACGTCCTAAATGGCTCAGGACGAACGTCAACTTCAAGGTCGGTCAACTGGTTCTCATCAAAAACGAACTTTGCCCACCAACAAAATGGGCAATGGGCCGAATCACTGCTATTCATCCAGGTACTGATGGTCTTATCCGCACAGTCACACTAAAATGTCAAGGCATCACACTCACGAGACCGGTAGTTAAATTGTGTCTACTGCCGATCCCAGACAATATCGAAGACTAAAGGATTAATCCTTTAGGCCGGCCGGCAATGTTGGCGCCTCCACTGAATACACGACCGGTGCGAGGCCTGGTGTGAACACAGTGAGGTGATTAATTTACCATCGTCGGCAACACTAAAAATAGAGAAGAGACGTCAAACTACACAACGTATTTTCGCTCTCAATCTTGTTCATCAATCGTCAGACGAACAACAACGTGCATCAAAATCAGCGGCCATCTTCATTTTTAATAATAATTGTAATCGCATTTAGCATTAATCTTTTTCGTTTTAATTAAAGTATTTTATTTATTTGTTTAAATCAAAGTGCTTTTTTGTGAATACTCTCGTCCAATCTCGTCAACAATCGCAAAATGCGCTAAGCTATCGTGGTTAACAAATCCTATCCATGTTCTTAATCATGAATTAGAGGAGACAGAAATTATTGTCCCTTAAATTAATATTAATAAAAATATAATTTTTATTAAATTTTAAAAATTAAAAAGAAGAGGAATACAACCTTTATAAATGGGGTATGAACCCATTAGCTTAATAAGCTTTTTTTTTTTTTTAATAAATATGTTTTAGTGTAAGTTTTTGATACTTTTAGGTATAGTTTAATTCTATAAAATATAATTAATTAATAATATTTAATTAATGAATGTAACAAATTACATTATCAACTCTATCAAAGTTATCCTTTTTATCAGGCAATTCATTAAAAAAAATCAATTTTTTTAAATTTCATAATTCATCCTCCGCGTGCGCAAGATGTAGTTCGCGCATGCTCGTGTATACGTCCCATTATATGGGAAAAGTCGAACTCAACAGAATAACCAGGTTGTTCCTCTGCATCGAAAAATTCGGAATCAATGGCAACTCCAAAACGAAATATCTTGACTTTCCAATGGACTCCGTCCAAATCGGTCCAAATACATCAGGGTGTATGAGTTCGAGAAGTTCCGATGTACGAGTCGAGCGTTTTGGAAAAGGAGCACGCACCATCTTCCCCTGGATACAGGTCTCACACGACGTTGATTCCCTTAATTGTTTTCTTACAGATAGCCTCAGTTAGATCTTTGAATTTCAGGTGTCCCAGACGACGCACAGTGGGGCAGAAATGCCTTATTAAAGGCGATAATTATAAATCTTGTTGTGGACTGAACCAAAATATATTTTTCGAAAGGTTTTTACTATGCTGAATTCAAATGTGAAGTCAAAAAAACTGTACCACTTCAGGTTTTCAAGATAACGCTGTTATAAAATTTTAAATATACTTCTTGTTTGGTAGTGTTTTGTGTAGTGGGGGATTTTGATCAACAAAATAAAATAACCATTTGTGAACTTAATATTTTCCATATTTTTAAGTTAATTTTAAACATTCTTATATAATTTATTAGTGGATTATTGATATATAAAGATTAAGTTTTTGAAGCATTTCAACAGCAACATTTTGATTGAGGACGTCCAAGAGGTAGTGGAAACATTAATATATAATATCGGCGCGACAGACCATGCGCGGTCCAAGGCCTGACTTCTCGCAACTATTTGTGTTGAGCAGGCATATTTTTGCACACAAATGGAGGGACCTACAATTTAATACCGGATCCGAACTGCGAATTGCGAATTGAGAAGCTTTCAGTGACATGTTATTACTCTCGGACGTTTGTCAAACTTTCGCGAGAGGTGGGACACCGTGAAAAATACTTTGGTGTTACTGGGATTCGAACCATGAACACCTGCTCAGCAGTCCATGCTCCTATCCACTGAGCCACGGCGCCCACTACATTTTAAACATTTTAAATTTAACTTTTTCTTGAAACTATTTTGATTCATTTTTATCAAACACTAATCTTGTACGATTGCTTTTCTTCCACTTCGATTTGAGTTCAAATTTAAACCGTATAAATTCTTTTCTTAGGTCCGACACATGATTTTTAGTGCAGTATGAACTTGCAATTAAGAATGTCTCAATCTCTTAAATTTTTTTTGTTAATACTTTTAAATTTACTTTTAAAAAAGATTTCGCAGAGTTCCTGCCTTTTGCAAGACAAAAGTTGCATGTCAAGACCTTGAATATGATAAAATGGAAAATGGCAAAAATGGAAAATACTTATAAATAAAAAAAATTTAAAAAAAAAATATTGCAGGCATTTTTTACTTTTAACTTCAATTCCAAATAAAGAAACGATTAAGCTAAGAAAAACAATTTAAATTTAATTTTAATGTTTGCCTAATCAAAAAGTACCGTTATTTAAAGAATATTTTGACATTATTGCATTATATTTATTTTTTCTGTCCAACTTTACTTTATAATCGAGTAAAAAGTAATGGTAATTGAAAAGAACATACCTGATTTAACAAATGCTATCCAAAACTTTATTTACAAGCCACTAAATTTCAATAAAATAATAAAGCCCACTTATTTCGAATAGTTTGGAACAAAACGCAAGTTTACTAAGCTTTCAACTTTGATAGCACTAATTGAAAAAAGAAATTCCTGAATCATGTGACACATATTATCAGTTAATCGAAAGTTATTTTTATTGAAATTTGTTATATATAAATAAAAAATTGACTTCTCGCCGCTCCTGCTGATGAGAGACCCCATAGTGCGACGGTGCCACAGCTGCAAATCGTTATTGCTTGAAGACAATCCCGAATTAGATTTTGATGACACGCATGTCTCGCCACTGGAACAGGCATGAACGAAGTAAAGTCCGTCTTCCCTTTTTGCGGTTAAAATAACACGCCCATCTCTGCCAACTACCTTCGCAGATTCCTTGTCAAACAGCACACGGTATCCTTTGTCAGCTATCTTCCGCACTGACAACAAATTGGTGCATAGGTCCCGTACGATAGAGCAACCGATAATTCCATCTGCTTAGTTACTTCATCGTCTAGAAAGTTGAGTCGATACCCATCCACGGGCTTTAATTCCGGCTGATGCACTACTTGCCAACTGTAGCTTCTCATTTACTACCTTCCCGATGTTTAAAAATTCGTTTGAGTTCTTGCACATATGAGAAGAACATCCGCTATCCAGACACCACGACTGACTCTGTGACTTACCTACAGATTGGAATGCATTCTGTGGATCGACTGATGAGGAAAACTGAAAATTTTCTGCATTCTTCGCATTTTGTGATGGTTTTTCGTCTTTCTGTGGACACTCAGTTCGTTTGTGGCTAATTTTTCTACATCTGTGGCAAATTATTATAGAATTGCCTTGCTGCTCGAAAGTAGTTCTATTCTTGTTTTTTTAATTTTATTTGACCTCGAAATCTCTGATGAAACTTCCGTGCTACCATTGCATTCGATACGTCCTGCGATTCGCTCTTACGTGCCTCAGACTCCTCAATAATTTTTACACGTAACGTTTCTGGCGACGGCAGTACATCTCGATACTCGATGGCACAACAAAGTTGGTAAAACTTGATGGCAACCATCCGGGCAGGTCCCTTTGACTGAAATACACTTTTGAGTTTCAAGCAAATATCTCAAGAAGTCGCACTCAAGACGCAAGAGCACATCCTTTTAGTTGTTTCATCTGAGCTGCACTGATGGACAAAATTTTATCGGACATTGCCTTTTGATCACATTTGTACCAAATTGTGTGTGCAGATGTATCTTTCTCATCCACAGCTGGTGCAGGCTTAGCACCACTTACGTATTCCCAGGCATCATTTTGATAAGAAGTGCATCCGCCAGGTATCATCATTTTCCTTGTTAAGGTTTTCAATTTTTGTTATGCCTGTTGCATTCATTTCGCGTATCTTTTAAATCCAACAAAATTGTGGATATTATTGTCTGGAGAATATTCTAATTCGAGCAATCCACTGGGCCCATAACCTATTAGAAATGAGTATTCAATGTGTGCGAGTAGATGAACCGAAGAAAAATAATAATACAAAAACGATTTATTTACTTAATACAATTATAACTTTATTAATATAAAAAGGAAAAGCGTAGTTAAAAGTTTAAGACACAAGTCTGCGACGCGTTGAAATCAGAAGAATGAAATTGAATTATTAACGACAGTATCTGCCAGATGCAAGAATTAGTTTAGGCTTGTTCAGTTTGCTGTCACTATTGTGGTAGAGTGACAAGGAAAGATAAAGTAGAGCTCCAATAGAATCGGTGGGATGGGATAGCCGGGAAACGTCCGAGTATTTCCGCTAGTTAAAAAAAAACAAAAAACTTCTATATAAGAGTAACTTTTGTTACCAGCCATTTATTTTTCGTGTTTATAAATGAAGTTTGATTTATTTATGTAAACATATTAATCGACTAAAAAAACATAATTTTTAATCCAAAGAACCTTATTTTGGTTTCCTGCTTGTGTCTTCTTGTGAAAATTTAAATGCATTCCTGCTCAAGGATTATGATTCCGCCTGAACTTAAATCATTGAGTATTATGAAAGTTTAATTAATTGTCATTAATATATTTAGACAGCATCCGCTGGGCTTTGAAATTCTGAAAGTGCATGTATTGGATTTTGAACCTTCTTTTGAGAACCTTTTCGAACTTTAGCTCGAACTTCTTCAGGTTTTTCTGGTCTCACCAATGGTTTTTTTTCTGGTGCCTTCATTTTCCAAACAACAATTGGTGACTGAAAAAAAAAAAAAAAAAAATTAATTAAAAAACGAAACGATATAGTGTACAATTTTTAATTGTAAAATACTTTTGTGTGTGTTTAACTAAAGTTCCAAAGATTTTTCTTTGGCGTATTAAGCAAAGCAGGCAATAAGCATTGTTATAGGCGGTCAAATTTAATTCCCAAAACAAATATTTTACTCACGGGAAAAAGTTTGCATTTTTATTTTATATAGACTTATTGCCAAGGGAGAATCCCGGAATGACTTGCGTCACGGCAATAAGGTGGGCTATGCCCTTTATTAAAATTTAAAATTCGAAGGAATGAGAACTACAACATCCCATCCTCAACAGCGCAGTTATAGAACTTGGTGAAACATAACTGTCGGATGTGAGTGTTTGTTTGTTCTGATGATTTGACTCATTTTGTCGTGAAGGTATAACACTGGCGACAATTTGTGTCAATAATCCACTGGAACCTTCCACTACACAAATTCGGCTAAAGGAAGCGGTAAGTTGTGTTTTGGTTGTTTATTTTTTGTAGTTATGTGTGATTTCAGAGTGGATCTCTGCAACATACGTGGGCTGAGAACGAATTCTTTCTCTATTGCTAGAGTTTTAAACGATCTCGACACTCACAAATCCGCTGGGCCAGATGGTATTTCCCCATTAGTTCTGAAGAGGTGTTCTTCGAAGTTGGCATTACCATTGTGTAAGCTTTTCCATCTTTCCTATTCTTCTTTACCCTTCCCGAGAAGTTGGAAAACAGCCTTTTTCCCGCCCATACCCTAAAAAGGCGAGCCGTCGTCTCCTTCTTCGTACCGACCCATAGCACTTACATCCATTCTTTCCAAGGTCATGGAAACACTGATCAATTTTCAGCTTAAGAAATATCTTGAAACCAACAAAATCCTTAGTGACCGGCAGTATGGATTTCGTGGGCAACGTTCTACTGGTGATTTGATGGTATATCTCACCGAACAGTGGAACCGGTCTTTGCATCATTTTGGCGAAAGCAAATCTGTTGCCCTCGATATTTCTAAGGCATTTGATAGAGTTTGACATCAATCTCTTTTGTCTAAAATGCGTGCTTATGGAGTCGATCAAACACGGCTTTATTGGATTAGAAGCTATCTTTAACCCCGTTCAATTCAAGTTGTTTTGGACGGTTTCAAGTCTAAAGTTCATTACTTAAATGCTGGCGTTCCCCAGGGCTCTGTTTTGTCCCCTACTCTCTTTCTCATTTTTATTAATGAAATATTTCACTCCCTCTGATCTGGCACTATATACAAGGCTTTTATTTGATGAAGAAATGCGTTTGCATAATGAAGACTGGAATGGGATAAGTTAGAGAACTTTGACGTTATAGAGATGAATACATCTAAAGATCCTGTAAAACATAGATTATCTAAATTAGAATCCACTCTAAAACTGGAACACTGTAACATGGAAGAAAAAACCAGCATAATAAAATTATGTTGAGAATTTAACGACGTGTTTTTCCTTGAAGGAGACCATTTGAATTATACAGATGCAATAAAACACAAAATAATCACTAATCCTGAAATACCAATCTATAGGAAACCATATCGGCTAAAAGAAACACAGAAAACTGAAATCCACCGACAAGTAAAAAACATGCTTGAAGAAGGAATAGTCAAACCAAGCTATAGTCCTTGGAATTCACCTCTCTTACTGGTACCCAAGAAAGCGGACAGTACAGGACAAAAACGATGGAGAGTAGTCGTTGACTTCAGAAAACTGAATGAAGTTACTATAGGAGACGCATATCCTTTTTTTTTTTTTTTTTTTTTTTAGAAGACTTGCCTGAATGACTTTCGTCACGGCAATAAGTTGGGCTATGCCCTTTATTAAAATTAAAAATTCGAAGGAATGTGGTTTACAATATAACACAATCCTCACGTTTGTAGCCGGTTTCAATTTCTTTTCTCAGAATTATGTCTGATTCATTGAAAAAAGCAATACGAAAAAACGAACACGAAACTACAACGACGCGAGTCCAAATACTTTTATAAATGAATCATGGTCAGGGAAAACTACAAAAAACCTTGACCAAGAAAATAAAGGGTTATCCATTTCGCGGTTTCAAAAGTATAGGGCTGGAATTCGACATATGTCAAACTAAGTTGTTAAAACAATATTTTTTTTTCAGTTAAAAGTCTGACATTTACGAAAATGGATCGCTTAACTATCGCACAACGCTTGAAAATTGTAAAAACCTACTACAAAAATGGTGATTCTGCCACAGCCACATATCGTGCTTTAAGAGGAGATTATGGTTTACATAATCGTCCAACTACGCAAGCAATTGGCAAAATTGTAAAGAAATTAGAAGAGACTGGATCGGTTGCAGATATTGTAAGGCCTGTACATCATCGTTTCGCTCGTACCACTGAAAATATCGCTGCTGTAAGTGAAAGTGTTGCCGAAGACCCGAATGTGTCGATTCCTTGTCGTTCTCAGGAATTAGGACTGTCTTACGGCACATTATGGCGTATTTTGCATTTGGATCTACACCTACATCCATATAAAATCCAGCTCACACAACAACTGAAGCCAGCTGACCATTCACAACGTCGTAGATACGTCGAATGGGTGCTTGAACAACAGGCGGTGGACGGCGATTTTTCGAACAAAATATTCTTCAGCGACGAAGCACATTTCTCACTCGGTGGGTATGTTAACAAACAAAATTGTCGTATTTGGGGTTCTGAGAATCCTCAAGTAATTGAAGAGAGGCCATTACATCCACAAAAAGTCACTGCTTGGTGCGCTCTTTGGTCCGGAGGTGTGATTGGACCTTACTTCTTCGAAAACGACAATGGAACGACTGTCACCGTCAATTCGGAGGTTTATGGTCATATGCTAACCGACTTTTTTTGCCTGCTATTGAAGAATACGACTTAGAAAATATGTGGTTTCAACAAGACGGTGCCACATGCCACACAACTCGAGCGAATATGGCTTTATTGCAAGAGACATTTCCTGGCCGCGTAATTTCTCGTCGTGGCGATATCAACTGGCCACCAAGATCATGCTATTTGACACCGCTTGACTTTTTTTTGTGGGGCTACGCGAAAGACCGTGTTTATGCAGATAAACCTTTAACTCTTGAGCACTTAAAAACCAATATTCGTCAAGTTATGGCTGAGATACCGCCCAATATTTGTCAAAAAGTGGTCAAAAATTACCTCAAAAGAATTGATGCTTGCAACAATTCGCGTGGTGGTCATTTAAATGATGTAGTGTTTCACACATAATGTCAACGTTCAAACTTTATAATAAAAAAGAAATATAATGATAAAAAATATTTTATATGTGTTTTATTTACGTTTACTTTTGAAACCGCAAAATGGATAACCCTTTATTACAAAATAAACAACAAATATTATAAATAATACAAAAAATACAATCAATAATAATTTTTTATTTATTTGAAATTATAAGATTCGGGAAATGCGGAGTCGACCAATTGATTCCACATCGAAGTCACTCTCGGATAAAAGGACGATTTGAAGTGTTGGGTTCTACATGAGAACGGTTTTAAGGCAAATCTATGTTGATTAGACCTCAAACGAGTTTTAAAGTTTCTGACAAAAGGACCTGGGAATAGAGAACGGGTTTCTGAAGAACATCTACTGTTGTAAAATTTGTAGAAAACAGATAAAGCTCCAACATTACGTCTATGCTCCAAAGAATCAAGAGATGAAGTAATGGATCCCCACCCCACACAAATGAATTAAATTCTAAAATTGGTCTAACATAAGATTGATATAATCTTAATACTTCAGAGGGGCTGAAGTAAAAGTTACAACGTCTTATAAAGCCCAAGCATTGGCTCGCTCTTTTTGAGATTTCATAAATATGTTCCTTCCAGGAAAGTTCACTAGAAACTTTCAAACCTAACATCTTAAGTGAAACTGATCTCGCAATAGTGGCACCATTAATTACTGGTGCTACGTAATGTTGAATTGCCTTTTGAGAAAAAAGACAAGCCTGGAATTTATTTGGGTTAAATGCCACCCTATTAGATTTGCCCCAATCAATAATGACTTGAATGTTCGACAGAATTGTCGAATTCATTAATTCACGCGAACCAATCAAGCGAGAATTACATTCTTTTTGACTAACAGCCGATAACGTCGTATCATCAGCAAATGAGTGGATATCACAGGTTGTAGAAGAAAACAAGTTGATCTCATGTGAAGATGAGGAAAAACAATTCAATACCACTTTTATTTTGCGGTTCCATAAATAATCCTCAATCCATGTAATGAGAGAGGGGTGTAAGTTGAGCGCACGAATCTTATTAATAAGACAAATATGCCTAGATTTTCAATGCTTCACTCCCAACAATGAGTCATGCACGTCATTAGTTCACCTGAAGATCGATTTTTTCGAAATCCATACTGCACATCGGATAAAAGAGCATTCGAACCCAGATAGCTCATTAGTTTGAAATTAATGATAGATTCCATTACTTTTGATAAAACTGACAACAAAGCAATAGGGCGGTAGATAGTAGGTGCAGATTTATCACCTTTTTTCGGGACGGGTTGAATATTAGCTATTTTCCAAATTGACGGAAAAACACCTGTTTCCATTGAGAGATAAAACAATTTGCTAAGCGGTTTTGCCAAAGTATGATGACATATTTTCAATAATAATGGTGGAATACTGTCGGGTCCAGTTGCTTTATTGGGGTCAAGTTCTTTAAGAATTTTGGAAATAACCCGACGACGGAAATAAATTGAAGACATACCTGGGCCTACATTCGGAAGAATTGGTGGACTTTGGTTAGAAAATGGAAGGGTTGACGCACTAGCAAAATGCGAAGCTAAGAGATTGGCTTTCTGAATATCAGTTTTATAAAGAATACCATTATGGAATAAATTAGGAACAGAAGAAGTCTTTTCTGCAAAGTTTCGTTTAACCATTGCTGCAAATGACCAAAAGCTTTTAATGTTTTAATCAGAATCTAAAATTTTCCGCATGCTATCTCGAATCTTTTGGTCATTTATTATTTTGGACCTGTTAATTATAGCGTTAGCTCTATTTCTGGCTATTCTAAACTTAACAAGGTTTTCTACGGATGGACAATTAACGTAGTTCAAATATGCTGATTTTTTACTCGCGACTGACCTGCAGTTATCATTAAACCACTTATTCTTACGAATATTGCTTTTCTTAAATGAGGAAGGAATGAAATTTTTCATTCCTAGCAGAATGGTTGACGTGATCAGTTGAGATGCTTCATCAGCATTATTGTTGGAAAAGCAGGTTGACCAATCAAATGAGCTAAAAAATTGATTCAGGACCTCCCAGTTAGCATTTTTGAAGTGCCATAGTAGCCTTTTACTTGTTGACTCTTAAAGGGTTGGGGTTATTGAAAATTTGGCTATGGAGCAGATAAATCAATTGAATATTTATCTGGCATAGAAGTTAGAAATAAATCTAATAGGTGAGGTGATTGACCAGTTGTATCGGGATATCTAGTTGGCTTATCGACGAGTTGTGTTAGAAGATTGGTATCTGAAAATAGTTCTGCGGATTCACCTGATCGATCTCTACCATTCGAATATGTCAACCAAGAATCATTATGGACATTAAAATCTCCCAAGCCTACTAATTCTGAATTTGGTGAGGATTCGTAAATCTTGTCAATAGTTTCCGATAAATTATCAAATTCAATAATAATGTCATCAGGTGACAAATAAGGACTACGATAAAGGGAACAAATAAACATTGAATGGTTTGCAATTATAATTTCAATCCATATCAAATTGAACAAGGGATTACATTTCGGAACATTAAAATTAGGAACACTAAAACAGATATCATCTCTAATAAAGAGAACAACCCCTCGATGCGGAACCAAACAGTCGACACGAGAATACCCCGGACATTGAAAATCATTAGGGGTACCCATAAAAGAAACCTGCGTTTCACATAAACTAAGAACCGCAGGTTTATTCGCGTGAAGATGCGCTACGATGGAGTTAAAATTACCCTTAAAGCCGCGAATATTAGTGGAATTAATTTCAAAATGAGAATTCATTTCACAATGTAAAAAGAACTAAATACTGTTAAATAAATTAAAATAAAAACAATTAAAAATTACAACAATAAGAATTTTTTTTTAAAAGACAACAGCCCAACAGAAAATCGCAAATATAACGGATATTTTGGATCAATTCGGTAAATCCAAATATTTCAGCACATTGGATCTAGCAAGTGGTGGAAAACTCGATGAAAAGGACCAACAGAAAACCGCATTTAGCCATTTGGATTAAAAAACTTTTCAACGAATGATGAACAATGTACTAATGGGATTACAAGGAATAGATTGTTTCGTATACGTGGACGATATTGTCACATATGGATATGATTTACAAGACCCAAGGTATTCAACAGACTTAGAAATCATAATCTAAAATTACAACCAGACAAATGTAACTTCGTTAAAAGAGAACTAATGTTCTTAGGACACGTGATATCTGAAAATGGAATAAGTCCAGATTTGAAAAAAGTAAATTCAGTAGGAAACTTCCCAGTACCAAAAAAAGCTAAGGATATAAAAGCATTCCTTGGACTTGCGGGATATTATCGACGTTTCATTCCAAATTTTGCTAATATAACAAAACCATTGACAAATCTTCTTAAAAAAAATATTGAATTTAAATGGGACGCACATTGTGATGAAGCATTCAGAATATTAAAAAATAAATTAACCACATCACCAATTTTAGCTTATCCTAACTTTAAAATTTTTTTTTTACTAACGACCGATGCCAGCGACCATGCAGTAGGAGCAGTACTATCGCAAGGTGAAATTGGCGAAGACCGACCAATATGTTATAGCAGTCGCACTCTAAATTCAGCTGAAACCAGATACAGCACGACAGAAAATGAATTATTAGTTATCATATATGCAGTCAAACAGTTCCGTTCTTATTTATAAGGCCGAAAGTTTACCATAGTCACGGATCATCGTCCCCTGACATGGCTAATGAATCTCAAAGACCCCACATCCAGAACAGCCCGATGGAGAATTACTCTAGACGAATACGAATACAACATAGTATACAAGCCTGGGAAATACAACGTTAACGCGGACGCTCTCAGTCGCGTAGTAGTGGAAGCAGCGCACGAAAATAGTAAAAGGGACGTATTAATGACAACAAGATCACAAGCAAAAATTGTCAATGCAGAAAACACTCCAGAAACAACAAATGATATACTACAACATGTTTCATCTTATAATTTAATCGAAAGAGCAGAATCTATCTATTCAGTTAAAAACCTGCAACATAAAATTATTATTTTACCACCAATAGAATCCCCAGAAGAAAATGAATTAAAAAAATTAATCGATGAATTCACTAAACCTGCTTTATGAAAAATTTTAACACATACGAACGACCAAAATAAATCCATACATATTTGTACCCTACCCATTCCAATAAGAAGTCAGAAAGACCAAATTATGATTGAAACACTAACAAACACTAACGAGCATTAAAGATAAAATTAGCAAAAGTAATTGTGAGACGATAGGAATCACCATACCTAATATTCAAGACCAATTTAAAAATGAGTCTAAAACAACTCTAGAAAAAATATTTCATTATCTAAACATAGCAAACAAATTTATACACCAATAATAAAATCATCTTAAACAATAATGAACAAATAGCAGCAGTATTAACCGAATACCATGAATCACCTTTTGGAGGACACCAAGGAGTATCCAGAACCTTGAAAAAAATTAAACTAAAATATTACTGGCCTACAATGACTACAGACATTAAGAACCATATACAAAAATGTACGTCGTGTCAATTAAACAAGAGCCAAAGAAACCCTCCAATGCTAATGAAAATAACTAGCACAAGTTCTACACCATTTGAGCGAATTGTTTTAGATATAGTTGGACCACTACCAGTTAGCTATCACGGTCAAAAATACTTATTAACATTCCAGGATGATTTAACAAAATTATCAGAAGCATTTCCGTTGCAAAACGCAGAAGCCCTCACTGTGGCAAGTACATTCGTTGAAAATATAATCTGTAGACACGGAGTACCACAATCACTTTTAACTGACCAAGGCACAAACTTTCTGAGTGGACTGTTTAAAGAAATTTGCAAACTCTTAAAAATTAAAAATGTAACACCACACCTTATCATCATCAAACCAATGGAGCATTAGAAAGAAGTCACAAAACACTTGCAGAATATCTCCGATACTACGTCAATTGAGATCCGCTTACAAGGGATACTTCATAGCAGTACAGGTTACACCCCATATGAACTATTGTATGGATACCCCCCAAACATACCAACTATTTTTCAACAAAAATCCCTTATTCAGTAAAATTATGATAACTATGCAAACGAGTTAAAATCACGACTTCATCATGGCTACTAAGCAGCAAAACATAGGCTTATAATCATGAAAAACATTTCAAAAAGGTGTTATGAATAACAACAACAAGAGTAATGAGAAAATTTTTAATATAGGTGACAAAGTTCTAGTCAAAAATCACACACGAAAAAACAAACTCTCGACCCTTTGGGAAGGTCCGTTCGAAGTATTAAAAATAGTTTCGGCTGAAAACACGCTTGTTAAATTTGGTAGAAAAGACAAAATAATACATAATAATGATTTAAAGATTTTTTATGAATAAATAATGTACACATGTAAACAAAATTTCAACTTTTTAAAGTAATCCCTCTCCCAACAAAATTAAACGAAAAATTAGTTTTCATAAAACCTTATGTATCACATTTAGTAATAGATTATGACAGAGAACATCATTATGACATGACAATCAATGAACAAGGAAAATGTAAACAAACTGACATAAAGACATATTTATGCCAAGCAGTACATCCAGTATTTACTACAAGATCAACAAATCAGCCTTGTGCTGTCTTACTTTTTCAAAAATCCAAAACATTACCACATATTTGCGAACTGAGAGAAACACAACTGACTACTATTTGGATGCAACTGGAACAAATGGTTGTTTTCAACACTTGACAAATACGAAATAGACGAAATTTTTTCAAACAAAATCTCTCCCTACACCTTTATAAATACAGGCACAATAGAAATAACAGACGAATGTTATATCAAATCAATGGACTTGACTATAAGAAATTCCTATTTCAAAACATCGTCACTGAATAATTTCTACATACCCCCTATAAATATTTCAAATTCATTCTCACAAAAACGCACGAATCAAATTCTCCTTCCTGAGGTAGCACTAATTCGAAATTCTGACTCAAAAGACTTAGACACACTGTCCAAACAAATAAAAGATTTAAAAAACACAGAAAAAACAGACCTTGAAAGTTTCAATATACACAACATTCATCATTATGGGTTAATTTACCTTATGATCATTTCCGTTATAATCATAAATATAATAAACAAATACAAAGCTTGGAAACTAAATCAATTAGTATCCCCAGAAGAACAAACACAACTGAAATGGTCGCTATCCGCGAACAGGAAAACGACAAACTGGAAACAACCCCTAGATTCGTTTTAAAAACTTAACAACAAACATCCGAACCATACATACAAGAGGAAATTCATATAAAAACAATTTTTTCCTATCTTTTTAACAGCATCCTAAAAATCATCATTAAAGAAAATTATACCCACCTCTTTCCAATCTAAACTTAATATCTCTCTAATCATTTGCAACTTTGAACAAATAATTGGCTTAAAAGTATTTTCAGAACGAATGAATGAAACAAAACATACGAAATCACACGATATTTAATTTATAATATACCTACTCATTATCTTGCAAAAAAAATCACTATTATATCATATATTAAAAATCTCAATTAAAACCTTACATAATTATAATAACATTAAATAAACTCAAAAACAAATCCTCAAAAAAAACCCCATATTACAAATATATTATATAATTTTCATTCTTTTATATATATAAATAAATATTTTATAAATTTCAGCACAAAAAAAAATAATAATAAAAAAAACAAAACTCAAAATACAAATCGTCAAAAGAAAAAAAAAACATATTACAAATATATTATATAATTTTCATTCTTTTAAATATTTTATAAATTTCAGCACAAAAAAAAAATAATAATAAAAAAAAAACTCAAAATACAAATCGTCAAAAGAAAAAAAAAACCCATATAACAAATATATTATATAATTTTCATTCTTTTATATATATAAATAAATATTTTTTTATTTCAGCAAAATTTTTTATATCTTTATATATATATTTCTACTGTACGTGTGTATGTCACTGAACTCCTCCTAAACGGCTGGACCGATTTAAATGAATTTTTTTTGTATTCGTTTGGGTGACGCCCTGGATGGTTTAGATTCACAAATCAGTCCGGCAGATGGCGATGGTATCGTTTTTTTTCCGAAAATTCTTATTTATGGAATGATTTGGCTCAAATTCACACCATATAATATTTAAATAAAAAGAAAGTCGTTGACAAAATTTGGACCTGATAGGTGGCGCTGGGATGGAAAATGTAGTTTTCCCTGTGTATAATCTTCATATAAAGAATATTCGAACAAGTGTACATTTTTTGCCTGTATAAGTGTCGATTCAATAGTTTTCTGGATTGGTGAGTTTTTTAGTTAGTGGGGTGTAAGTGAGGTCAGTGGGCGGGGTCAGTGGGATGGGGCAGCCGGGAAACGCGGGTGAAAGTGGTCAGAGGTCGGGAGGTCAGTGGGCGGGGGTCAATGGGATGGGGCAGCCGGGAAACGCCGGGTATTTCTGCTAATACTGTGACGCGATATCGCAAAACAAATAGCTTTTCACAAGTTCACAAAACGATTACAAACAAATTTATTGAAAGCGAGACAGGACAACGTCTGTCGGGTCAGCTAGTATATACATAAAAAAAAACCTATATTTATATACTACATCAGTGGTTAAAAAAAAGTGGTTTTTGTATCTGCTAACGACAAATAATGTTTATTCTCGTTTGACGAAAATTCTTACCTTTTCGCGGTAAAGAATTTTCTTATTCGTAAGGGTGTTGTGACCGGCACAACCATTACACCCCTGACAAAACACACAGTCTTGCTTCACTCTAGTTTCCACATCTGCTTTCAATAAATTACCTATTTTATGATCGGCACAGCCTGTCACATTGCCGGTACATTCGTGTACCGAATTTCCAAATTCACATCCACCACTAGTCTGCAGAGTACGTACGGATGGCTGGTGTTTGTAATAAGAAACCGATCGAGATACGATAAAAGCACTGTGATCCTTTATGCATCTCGAGTTTCAAGCACAGCACGCAGCTCACAAATTCCGATACGATACTAAGAAACAGTTAGTGTAAATGCAGATATTACGAAATAGTAATATCAGCAGGAGGGCAATTCTAAGGCGACCGTCAAGTGGCTCGACTGCAGAAGGTCGACTGTGTGCTACGAATATATGCTTGCACTTGTATTTGTGTATTGAACCCTTGTTCATGCACACGATGCTGTCGTTCCATTGGTGGATCGCAACCAACTAATCATATTGGTTGGTCGATCCATCCAAAATATTATAAAAGACTACTGCTACGATTACTAAGCGCGGCAGTTGAACTTAAACACTAATACAATAAGATAAAGATAATCCAAACAAGTAAATAAAAAACCATATATAATAAAACTATACTAAAATTTGGTGTTATTTATTCTCATTCAACTCGCCCGCACTCTCCCTCTCCTCCTACGGGAAAGCACGGGGACTAGTGCGTAACAATAACCAACAAGAGACCATTGACTCACACTCCTATCAATCCGGAAGATGAACTCCGAGCTTGGCATTGTTTGGAAGTAAGCTGTTGAGCCGAAATTGAGTCGCCCACTTAGCGCAAACGTTTCGCCAAAGCGAAACAGAACAAACAAAATCATCGCGAAGTCGTCGAAGGACAGACGTCGCTGACAGAAAACGAAGACAACCGGCGACTGGGCCAATAATAACAGTTCATCCGAGCACTTATAAGAAGGCACGAATCGCATTTGTGTAAATGGGAAACGGCGATTTAAAGCTTAATCGAGCTGTAGGTAAATTGGCATTTGGCAAAATTGATCGATGAATTCACTAAACCTGCTTTAGGAAAAATTTTAACACATACGAACGACCAAAATAAATCCATACATATTTATACCCTACCCATTCCAATAAGAAGTCAGAAAGACCAAATTATGATTGAACAAACACTAACGAGCATTAAAGATAAAATTAGCAAAAGTAATTGTGAGACGATAGGAATCACCATACCTAATATTCAAGACCAATTTAAAAATGAGTCTAAAACAACTCTAGAAAAAATATTTCATTATCTTAACATAACAAACAAATTTATACACCAATAATAAAATCATCTTAAACAATAATGAACAAATAGCAGCAGTATTAACCGAATACCATGAATCACCTTTTGGAGGACACCAAGGAGTATCCAGAACCTTGAAAAAAATTAAACTAAAATATTACTGGCCTACAATGACTACAGACATTAAGAACCATATACAAAAATGTACGTCGTGTCAATTAAACAAGAGCCAAAGAAACCCTCCAATGCTAATGAAAATAACTAGCACAAGTTCTACACCATTTGAGCGAATTGTTTTAGATATAGTTGGACCACTACCAGTTAGCTATCACGGTCAAAAATACTTATTAACATTCCAGGATGATTTAACAAAATTATCAGAAGCATTTCCGTTGCAAAACGCAGAAGCCCTCACTGTGGCAAGTACATTCGTTGAAAATATAATCTGTAGACACGAATCACTTTTAACTGACCAAGGCACAAACTTTCTGAGTGGACTGTTTAAAGAAATTTGCAAACTCTTAAAAATTAAAAATGTAACACCACACCTTATCATCC
The DNA here is from genome assembly GCA_947095585.1 of Nephrocerus scutellatus. Taxonomy (NCBI): domain Eukaryota; kingdom Metazoa; phylum Arthropoda; class Insecta; order Diptera; family Pipunculidae; genus Nephrocerus; species Nephrocerus scutellatus. The sequence continues at coordinate 73,707,414 of OX352761.1, read as the reverse complement.
TCAAACCAATGGAGCATTAGAAAGAAGTCACAAAACACTTGCAGAATATCTCCGATACTACGTCAATTGAGATCCGCTTACAAGGGATACTTCATAGCAGTACAGGTTACACCCCATATGAACTATTGTATGGATACCCCCCAAACATACCAACTATTTTTCAACAAAAATCCCTTATTCAGTACAATTATGATAACTATGCAAACGAGTTTAAATCACGACTTCATCATGGCTACTAAGCAGCAAAACATAGGCTTATAATCATGAAAAACATTTCAAAAAGGTGTTATGAAAAACAACAACAAGAGTAATGAGAAAATTTTTAATATAGGTGACAAAGTTCTAGTCAAAAATCACACACGAAAAAACAAACTCTCGACCCTTTGGGAAGGTCCGTTCGAAGTATTAAAAATAGTTTCGGCTGAAAACACGCTTGTTAAATTTGGTAGAAAAGACAAAATAATACATAATAATGATTTAATGATTTTTTATGAATAAATAATGTACACATGTAAACAAAATTTCAACTTTTTAAAGTAATCCCTCTCCTAACAAAATTAAACGAAAAATTAGTTTTCATAAAACCTTATGTATCACATTTAGTAATAGATTATGACAGAGAACATCATTATGACATGACAATCAATGAACAAGGAAAATGTAAACAAACTGACATAAAGACATATTTATGCCAAGCAGTACATCCAACATTACCACATATTTGCGAACTGATAGGAACACAACTGACTACTATTTGGATCCAACTGGAACAACAAAACAAATGGTTGTTTTCAACACTTGACAAATACGAAATAGACGAAATTTTTTCAAACAAAATCTCTCCCTACACCCTTATAAATACAGACACAATAGAAATAACAGACGAATGTTATATCAAATCAATGGACTTGACTATAAGAAATTCCTATTTCAAAACATCGTCACTGAATAATTTCTACATACCCCCTATAAATATTTCAAATTCATTCTCACAAAAACGCACGAATCAAATTCTCCTTCCTGAGGTAGCACTAATTCGAAATTCTGACTCAAAAGACTTAGACACACTGTCCAAACAAATAAAAGATTTAAAAAACACAGAAAAAACAGACCTTGAAAGTTTCAATATACACAACATTCATCATTATGGGTTAATTTACCTTATGATCATTTCCGTTATAATCATAAATATAATAAACAAATACAAAGCTTGGAAACTAAATCAATTAGTATCCCCAGAAGAACAAAACACAACTGAAATGGTCGCTATCCGCGAACAAGAAAACGACAAACTGGAAACAACCCCTAGATTCGTTTTAAAAACTTAACAACAAACATCCGAACCATACATACAAGAGGAAATTCATATAAAAACAATTTTTTCCTATCTTTTTAACAGCATCCTAAAAATCATCATTAAAGAAAATTATACCCACCTCTTTCCAATCTAAACTTAATATCTCTCTAATCATTTGCAACTTTGAATAAATAATTGGCTTAAAAGTATTTTCAGAACGAATGAATGAAACAAAACATACGAAATCACACGATATTTAATTTATAATATACCTACTCATTATCTTGCAAAAAAAAAATCACTATTATATCATATATTAAAAATCTCAATTAAAACCTTACATAATTATAATAACATTAAATAAACTCAAAAACAAATCCTCAAAAAAAAACCCCATATTATATAATTTTCATTCTTTTATATATATAAATAAATATTTTATAAATTTCAGCACAAAAAAAAAATAATAATAAAACAAACAAAACTCAAAATACAAATCGTCAAAAGAAAAAAAAACCATATTACAAATATATTATATAATTTTCATTCTTTTAAATATTTTATAAATTTCAGCACAAAAAAAAATAATAATAATAAAAAAAAAACTCAAAATACAAATCGTCAAAAAAAAAACCCCATATAACAAATATATTATATAATTTTCATTCTTTTATATATATAAATAAATATTTTTTTATTTCAGCAAAATTTTTTATATCTTTATATATATATTTCTACTGTACGTGTGTATGTCACTGAACTCCTCCTAAACGGCTGGACCGATTTAAATGAATTTTTTTGTATGCGTTTGGGTGACGCCCTGGATGGTTTAGATTCACAAATCAGTCCGGCAGATGGCGATGGTATCGTTTTTTCCGAAAATTCTTATTTATGGAATGATTTGGCTCAAATTCACACCATATAATATTTAAATAAAAAGAAAGTCGTTGACAAAATTTGGACCTGATAGTTGGCGCTGGAATGGAAAATGTAGTTTTCCTTGTGTATGATCTTCATATAAAGAATATTCGAACAAGTGTACATTTTTTGCCTGTTTTCTGGATTGGTGAGTTGTTTAGTTAGTGGGGTGTAAGTGAGGTCAGTGGGATGGGGCAGCCGGGAAACGCGGGTGAAAGTTGTCAGAGGGCGGGAGGTCAGTGGGCGGGGGTCAATGGGATGGGGCAGCCGGGAAACGCCGGGTATTTCTGCTAATACTGTGACGCGATATCGCAAAACAAATAGCTTTTCACAAGTTCACAAAACGATTACAAACAAATTTATTGAAAGCGAGACAGGACAACGTCTGTCGGGTCAGCTAGTATATACATAAAAAAAAACCTTTATTTATATACTATACATCAGTGGTTAAAAAAAAGTGGTTTTTGTATCTGCTAACGACAAATAATGTTTATTCTCGTTTGACGAAAATTCTTACCTTTTCGCGGTAAATAATTTTCTTATTCGTAGGGTGTTGTGACCGGCACAACCATTACACCCCTGACAAAACACACAGTCTTGCTTCACTCTAGTTTCCACATCTGCTTTCAATAAATTACCTATTTTATGATCGGCACAGCCTGTCACATTGCCGGTACATTCGTGTACCGAATTTCCAAATTCACATCCACCACTAGTCTGCAGAGTACGTACGGCTGGTGTTTGTAATAAGAAACCGATCGAGATACGATAAAAGCACTGTGATCCTTTATGCATCTCGAGTTTCAAGCACAGCACGCAGCTCACAAATTCCGATACGATACTAAGAAACAGTTAGTGTAAATGCAGATATTACGAAATAGTAATATCAGCAGGAGGGCAATTCTAAGGCGACCGTCAAGTGGCTCGACTGCAGAAGGGACATAAATGTCGCAGGTCGACTGTGTGCTACGAATATATGCTTGCACTTGTATTTGTGTATTGAACCCTTGTTCATGCACACGATGCTGTCGTTCCATTGGTGGATCGCAACCAACTAATCATATTGGTTGGTCGATCCATCCAAAATATTATAAAAGACTACTGCTACGATTACTAAGCGCGGCAGTTGAACTTAAACACTAATACAATAAGATAAAGATAATCCAAACAAGTAAATAAAAAACCATATATAATAAAACTATACTAAAATTTGGTGTTATTTATTCTCATTCAACTCGCCCGCACTCTCCCTTTCCTCCTACGGGAAAGCACGGGGACTAGTGCGTAACAATAACCAACAAGAGACCATTGACTCACACTCCTATCAATCCGGAAGATGAACTCCGAGCTTGGCATTGTTTGGAAGTAAGCTGTTGAGCCGAAATTGAGTCGCCCACTTAGCGCAAACGTTTCGCCAAAGCGAAACAGAACAAACAAAATCATCGCGAAGTCGTCGAAGGACAGACGTCGCTGACAGAAAACGAAGACAACCGGCGACTGGGCCAATAATAACAGTTCATCCGAGCACTTATAAGAAGGCACGAATCGCTTTTGTGTAAATGGGAAACGGCGATTTAAAGCTTAATCGAGCTGTAGGTAAATTGGCATTTGGCAAAATTGATCGATGAATTCACTAAACCTGCTTTAGGAAAAATTTTAACACATACGAACGACCAAAATAAATCCATACATATTTGTACCCTACCCATTCCAATAAGAAGTCAGAAAGACCAAATTATGATTGAACAAACACTAACGAGCATTAAAGATAAAATTAGCAAAAGTAATTGTGAGACGATAGGAATCACCATACCTAATATTCAAGACCAATTTAAAAATGAGTCTAAAACAACTCTAGAAAAAATATTTCATTATCTAAACATAACAAACAAATTTATACACCAATAATAAAATCATCTTAAACAATAATGAACAAATAGCAGCAGTATTAACCGAATACCATGAATCACCTTTTGGAGGACACCAAGGAGTATCCAGAACCTTGAAAAAAATTAAACTAAAATATTACTGGCCTACAATGACTACAGACATTAAGAACCATATACAAAAATGTACGTCGTGTCAATTAAACAAGAGCCAAAGAAACCCTCCAATCCTAATGAAAATAACTAGCACAAGTTCTACACCATTTGAGCGAATTGTTTTAGATATAGTTGGACCACTACCAGTTAGCTATCACGGTCAAAAATACTTATTAACATTCCAGGATGATTTAACAAAATTATCAGAAGCATTTCCGTTGCAAAACGCAGAAGCCCTCACTGTGGCAAGTACATTCGTTGAAAATATAATCTGTAGACACGAATCACTTTTAACTGACCAAGGCACAAACTTTCTGAGTGGACTGTTTAAAGAAATTTGCAAACTCTTAAAAATTAAAAATGTAACACCACACCTTATCATCCTCAAACCAATGGAGCATTAGAAAGAAGTCACAAAACACTTGCAGAATATCTCCGATACTACGTCAATTGAGATCCGCTTACAAGGGATACTTCATAGCAGTACAGGTTACACCCCATATGAACTATTGTATGGATACCCCCCAAACATACCAACTATTTTTCAACAAAAATCCCTTATTCAGTACAATTATGATAACTATGCAAACGAGTTTAAATCACGACTTCATCATGGCTACTAAGCAGCAAAACATAGGCTTATAATCATGAAAAACATTTCAAAAAGGTGTTATGAAAAACAACAACAAGAGTAATGAGAAAATTTTTAATATAGGTGACAAAGTTCTAGTCAAAAATCACACACGAAAAAACAAACTCTCGACCCTTTGGGAAGGTCCGTTCGAAGTATTAAAAATAGTTTCGGCTGAAAACACGCTTGTTAAATTTGGTAGAAAAGACAAAATAATACATAATAATGATTTAATGATTTTTTATGAATAAATAATGTACACATGTAAACAAAATTTCAACTTTTTAAAGTAATCCCTCTCCTAACAAAATTAAACGAAAAATTAGTTTTCATAAAACCTTATGTATCACATTTAGTAATAGATTATGACAGAGAACATCATTATGACATGACAATCAATGAACAAGGAAAATGTAAACAAACTGACATAAAGACATATTTATGCCAAGCAGTACATCCAGTATTTACTACAAGATCAACAAATCAGCCTTGTGTTGTCTTACTTTTTCAAAAATCCAAAACATTACCACATATTTGCGAACTGATAGGAACACAACTGACTACTATTTGGATCCAACTGGAACAACAAAACAAATGGTTGTTTTCAACACTTGACAAATACGAAATAGACGAAATTTTTTCAAACAAAATCTCTCCCTACACCCTTATAAATAGAGACACAATAGAAATAACAGACGAATGTTATATCAAATCAATGGACTTGACTATAAGAAATTCCTATTTCAAAACATCGTCACTGAATAATTTCTACATACCCCCTATAAATATTTCAAATTCATTCTCACAAAAACGCACGAATCAAATTCTCCTTCCTGAGGTAGCACTAATTCGAAATTCTGACTCAAAAGATTTAGACACACTGTCCAAACAAATAAAAGATTTAAAAAACACAGAAAAAACAGACCTTGAAAGTTTCAATATACACAACATTCATCATTATGGGTTAATTTACCTTATGATCATTTCCGTTATAATCATAAATATAATAAACAAATACAAAGCTTGGAAACTAAATCAATTAGTATCCCCAGAAGAACAAAACACAACTGGATTGGTCGCTATCCGCGAACAGGAAAACGACAAACTGGAAACAACTCCTAGATTCGTTTTAAAAACTTAACAACAAACATCCGAACCATACATACAAGAGGAAATTCATATAAAAACAATTTTTTCCTATCTTTTTAACAGCATCCTAAAAATCATCATTAAAGAAAATTATACCCACCTCTTTCCAATCTAAACTTAATATCTCTCTAATCATTTGCAACTTTGAACAAATAATTGGCTTAAAAGTATTTTCAGAACGAATGAATGAAACAAAACATACGAAATCACACGATATTTAATTTATAATATACCTACTCATTATCTTGCAAAAAAAATCACTATTATATAATATATTAAAAATCTCAATTAAAACCTTACATAATTATAATAACATTAAATAAACTCAAAAACAAATCCTCAAAAAAAAACCCCATATTACAAATATATTATATAATTTTCATTCTTTTATATATATAAATAAATATTTTATAAATTTCAGCACAAAAAAAATAATAATAAAAAAAACAAAACTCAAAATACAAATCGTCAAAAGAAAAAAAACCCATATTACAAATATATTATATAATTTTCATTCTTTTATATATATAAATAAATATTTTATTATTTCAGCAAAATTGTTTATATCTTTATATATATATTTCTACTGTACGTGTTTATGTCACTGAACTCCTCCTAAACGGCTGGACCGATTTAAATGAATTTTTTTTGTATTCGTTTGGGTGACGCCCTGGATGGTTTAGATTCACAAATCAGTCCGGCAGATGGCGATGGTATTGTTTTTTTCCGAAAATTCTTATTTATGGAATGATTTGGCTCAAATTCACACCATATAATATTTAAATAAAAAGAAAGTCGTTGACAAAATTTGGACCTGATAGGTGGCGCTGGGATGGAAAATGTAGTTTTCCCTGTGTATAATCTTCATATAAAGAATATTCGAACAAGTGTACATTTTTTGCCTGTATAAGTGTCGATTCAATAGTTTTCTGGATTGGTGAGTTGTTTAGTTAGTGGGGTGTAAGTGAGGTCAGTGGGCGGGGTCAGTGGGATGGGGCAGCCGGGAAACGCGGGTGAAAGTGGTCAGAGGGCGGGAGGCCAGAGGGCGGGAGGTCAGTGGGCGGGGGTCAATGGGATGGGGCAGCCGGGAAACGCCGGGTATTTCTGCTAATACTGTGACGCGATATCGCAAAACAAATAGCTTTTCACAAGTTCACAAAACGATTACAAACAAATTATTGAAAGCGAGACAGGACAACGTCTGTCGGGTCAGCTAGTATATACATAAAAAAAAACCTATATTTATATACTATACATCAGTGGTTAAAAAAAAGTGGTTTTTGTATCTGCTAACGACAAATAATGTTTATTCTCGTTTGACGAAAATTCTTACCTTTTCGCGGTAAAGAATTTTCTTATTCGTAGGGTGTTGTGACCGGCACAACCATTACACCCCTGACAAAACACACAGTCTTGCTTCACTCTAGTTTCCACATCTGCTTTCAATAAATTACCTATTTTATGATCGGCACAGCCTGTCACATTGCCGGTACATTCGTGTACCGAATTTCCAAATTCACATCCACCACTAGTCTGGAGAGTACGTACGGATGGCTGGTGTTTGTAATAAGAAACCGATTGAGATACGATAAAAGCACTGTGATCCTTTATGCATCTCGAGTTTCAAGAACAGCACGCAGCTAACAAATTCCGATACGATACTAAGAAACAGTTAGTGTAAATGCAGATATTACGAAATAGTAATATCAGCAGGAGGGCAATTCTAAGGCGACCGTCAAGTGGCTCGACTGCAGAAGGGACATAAATGTCGCAGGTCGACTGTGTGCTACGAATATATGCTTGCACTTGTATTTGTGTATTGAACCCTTGTTCATGCACACGATGCTGTCGTTCCATTGGTGGATCGCAACCAACTAATCATATTGGTTGGTCGATCCATCCAAAATATTATAAAAGACTACTGCTACGATTACTAAGCGCGGCAGTTGAACTTAAACACTAATACAATAAGATAAAGATAATCCAAACAAGTAAATAAAAAACCATATATAATAAAACTATACTAAAATTTGGTGTTATTTATTCTCATTCAACTCGCCCGCACTCTCCCTCTCCTCCTACGGGAAAGCACGGGGACTAGTGCGTAACAATAACCAACAAGAGACAATTGACTCACACTCCTATCAATCCGGAAGATGAACTCCGAGCTTGGCATTGTTTGGAAGTAAGCTGTTGAGCCGAAATTGAGTCGCCCACTTAGCGCAAACGTTTCGCCAAAGCGAAACAGAACAAACAAAATCATCGCGAAGTCGTCGAAGGACAGACGTCGCTGACAGAAAACGAAGACAACCGGCGACTGGGCCAATAATAACAGTTCATCCGAGCACTTATAAGAAGGCACGAATCGCATATGTGTAAATGGGAAACGGCGATTTAAAGCTTAATCGAGCTGTAGGTAAATTGGCATTTGGCAAAATTGATCGATGAATTCACTAAACCTGCTTTAGGAAAAATTTTAACACATACGAACGACCAAATTAAATCCATACATATTTGTACCCTACCCATTCCAATAAGAAGTCAGAAAGACCAAATTATGATTGAACAAACACTAACGAGCATTAAAGATAAAATTAGCAAAAGTAATTGTGAGATGATAGGAATCACCATACCTAATATTCAAGACCAATTTAAAAATGAGTCTAAAACAACTCTAGAAAAAATATTTCATTATCTAAACATAACAAACAAATTTATACACCAATAATAAAATCATCTTAAACAATAATGAACAAATAGCAGCAGTATTAACCGAATACCATGAATCACCTTTTGGAGGACACCAAGGAGTATCCAGAACCTTGAAAAAAATTAAACTAAAATATTACTGGCCTACAATGACTACAGACATTAAGAACCATATACAAAAATGTACGTCGTGTCAATTAAACAAGAGCCAAAGAAACCCTCCAATCCTAATGAAAATAACTAGCACAAGTTCTACACCATTTGAGCGAATTGTTTTAGATATAGTTGGACCACTACCAGTTAGCTATCACGGTCAAAAATACTTATTAACATTCCAGGATGATTTAACAAAATTATCAGAAGCATTTCCGTTGCAAAACGCAGAAGCCCTCACTGTGGCAAGTACATTCGTTGAAAATATAATCTGTAGACACGGAGTACCACAATCACTTTTAACTGACCAAGGCACAAACTTTCTGAGTGGACTGTTTAAAGAAATTTGCAAACTCTTAAAAATTAAAAATTTAACACCACACCTTATCATCCTCAAACCAATGGAGCATTAGAAAGAAGTCACAAAACACTTGCAGAATATCTCCGATACTACGTCAATTGAGATCCGCTTACAAGGGATACTTCATAGCAGTACAGGTTACACCCCATATGAACTATTGTATGGATACCCCCCAAACATACCAACTATTTTTCAACAAAAATCCCTTATTCAGTAAAATTATGATAACTATGCAAACGAGTTAAAATCACGACTTCATCATGGCTACTAAGCAGCAAAACATAGGCTTATAATCATGAAAAACATTTCAAAAAGGTGTTATGAATAACAACAACAAGAGTAATGAGAAAATTTTTAATATAGGTGACAAAGTTCTAGTCAAAAATCACACACGAAAAAACAAACTCTCGACCCTTTGGGAAGGTCCGTTCGAAGTATTAAAAATAGTTTCGGCTGAAAACACGCTTGTTAAATTTGGTAAAAAAGACAAAATAATACATAATAATGATTTAAAGATTTTTTATGAATAAATAATGTACACATGTAAACAAAATTTCAACTTTTTAAAGTAATCCCTCTCCCAACAAAATTAAACGAAAAATTAGTTTTCATAAAACCTTATATATCACATTTATAAATTTTTTTTTCGTAAAACTCTACCCCAGAATCGCGCTCGACCCCAGAACTTTTCAAAAAGGAAATCGAACATGAAAGGCGAAAATCTTTTGTTTACATTTTTTTGCTGCATGTGTTGTTGTTGTGCTAGTATAAAGAGGGGTAAATCTCCCAAAATATCGAGAGCTGCTTTAGCTCTACGGTAGAGGCATTTTGAAGGGGAAACGAAACGAAACGAAAAATCTGGGGCAGAGTTTTACGAAAAAAAAATTAACATTAGTAATAGATTATGACAGAGAACATCATTATGACATGACAATCAATGAACAAGGAAAATGTAAACAAACTGACATAAAGACATATTTATGCCAAGCAGTACATCCAGTATTTACTACAAGATCAACAAATCAGCCTTGTGCTGTCTTACTTTTTCAAAAATCCAAAACATTACCACATATTTGCGAACTGAGAGGAACACAACTGACTACTATTTGGATGCAACTGGAACAACAAAACAAATGGTTGTTTTCAACACTTGAAAAATACGAAATAGACGAAATTTTTTCAAACAAAATCTCTCCCTACACCCTTATAAATACAGGCACAATAGAAATAACAGACGAATGTTATATCAAATCAATGGACTTGACTATAAGAAATTCCTATTTCAAAACATCGTCACTGAATAATTTCTACATACCCCCTATAAATATTTCAAATTCATTCTCACAAAAACGCACGAATAAAATTCTCCTTCCTGAGGTAGCACTAATTCGAAATTCTGACTCAAAAGACTTAGACACACTGTCCAAACAAATAAAAGATTTAAAAAACACAGAAAAAACAGACCTTGAAAGTTTCAATATACACAACATTCATCATTATGGGTTAATTTACCTTATGATCATTTCCGTTATAATCATAAATATAATAAACAAATACAAAGCTTGGAAACTAAATCAATTAGTATCCCCAGAAGAACAAAACACAACTGAAATGGTCGCTATCCGCGAACAGGAAAACGACAAACTGGAAACAACCCCTAGATTCGTTTTAAAAACTTAACAACAAACATCCGAACCATACATACAAGAGGAAATTCATATAAAAACAATTTTTTCCTATCTTTTTAACAGCATCCTAAAAATCATCATTAAAGAAAATTATACCCACCTCTTTCCAATCTAAACTTAATATCTCTCTAATCATTTGCAACTTTGAACAAATAATTGGCTTAAAAGTATTTTCAGAACGAATGAATGAAACAAAACATACGAAATCACACGATATTTAATTTATAATATACCTACTCATTATCTTGCAAAAAAAAAATCACTATTATATCATATATTAAAAATCTCAATTAAAACCTTACATAATAATAATAACATTAAATAAACTCAAAAACAAATCCTCAAAAAAAACCCCATATTACAAATATATTATATAATTTTCATTCTTTTATATATATAAATAAATATTTTATAAATTTCAGCACAAAAAAAAAATAATAATAAAAAAAACAAAACTCAAAATACAAATCGTCAAAAGAAAAAAAAAACCATATTACAAATATATTATATAATTTTCATTCTTTTAAATATTTTATAAATTTCAGCACAAAAAAAAAATAATAATAAAAAAAAAACTCAAAATACAAATCGTCAAAAGAAAAAAAAAACCCATATAACAAATATATTATATAATTTTCATTCTTTTATATATAAAAAATAAATATTTTTTTATTTCAGCAAAATTTTTTATATCTTTATATATATATTTCTACTGTACGTGTGTATGTCACTGAACTCCTCCTAAACGGCTGGACCGATTTAAATGAATTTTTTTTGTATTCGTTTGGGTGACGCCCTGGATGGTTTAGATTCACAAATCAGTCCGGCAGATGGCGATGTTATCGTTTTTTTTCCGAAAATTCTTATTTATGGAATGATTTGGCTCAAATTCACACCATATAATATTTAAATAAAAAGAAAGTCGTTGACAAAATTTGGACCTGATAGGTGGCGCTGGGATGGAAAATGTAGTTTTCCCTGTGTATAATCTTCATATAAAGAATATTCGAACAAGTGTACATTTTTTGCCTGTATAAGTGTCGATTCAATAGTTTTCTGGATTGGTGAGTTGTTTAGTTAGTGGGGTGTAAGTGAGGTCAGTGGGCGGGGTCAGTGGGATGGGGCAGCCGGGAAACGCGGGTGAAAGTGGTCAGAGGGCGGGAGGTCAGTGGGCGGGGGTCAATGGGATGGGGCAGCCGGGAAACGCCGGGTATTTCTGCTAATACTGTGACGCGATATCGCAAAACAAATAGCTTTTCACAAGTTCACAAAACGATTACAAACAAATTTATTGAAAGCGAGACAGGACAACGTCTGTCGGGTCAGCTAGTATATACATAAAAAAAAACCTATATTTATATACTATACATCAGTGGTTAAAAAAAAGTGGTTTTTGTATCTGCTAACGACAAATAATGTTTATTCTCGTTTGACGAAAATTCTTACCTTTTCGCGGTAAAGAATTTTCTTATTCGTAGGGTGTTGTGACCGGCACAACCATTACACCCCTGACAAAACACACAGTCTTGCTTCACTCTAGTTTCCACATCTGCTTTCAATAAATTACCTATTTTATGATCGGCACAGCCTGTCACATTGCCGGTACATTCGTGTACCGAATTTCCAAATTCACATCCACCACTAGTCTGCAGAGTACGTACGGCTGGTGTTTGTAATAAGAAACCGATCGAGATACGATAAAAGCACTGTGATCCTTTATGCATCTCGAGTTTCAAGCACAGCACGCAGCTCACAAATTCCGATACGATACTAAGAAACAGTTAGTGTAAATGCAGATATTACGAAATAGTAATATCAGCAGGAGGGCAATTCTAAGGCGACCGTCAATTGGCTCGACTGCAGAAGGGACATAAATGTCGCAGGTCGACTGTGTGCTACGATTATATGCTTGCACTTGTATTTGTGTATTGAACCCTTGTTCATGCACACGATGCTGTCGTTCCATTGGTGGATCGCAACCAACTAATCATATTGGTTGGTCGATCCATCCAAAATATTATAAAAGACTACTGCTACGATTACTAAGCGCGGCAGTTGAACTTAAACACTAATACAATAAGATAAAGATAATCCAAACAAGTAAATAAAAAACCATATATAATAAAACTATACTAAAATTTGGTGTTATTTATTCTCATTCAACTCGCCCGCACTCTCCCTCTCCTCCTACGGGAAAGCACGGGGACTAGTGCGTAACAATAACCAACAAGAGACAATTGACTCACACTCCTATCAATCCGGAAGATGAACTCCGAGCTTGGCATTGTTTGGAAGTAAGCTGTTGAGCCGAAATTGAGTCGCCCACTTAGCGCAAACGTTTCGCCAAAGCGAAACAGAACAAACAAAATCATCGCGAAGTCGTCGAAGGACAGACGTCGCTGACAGAAAACGAAGACAACCGGCGACTGGGCCAATAATAACAGTTCATCCGAGCACTTATAAGAAGGCACGAATCGCATATGTGTAAATGGGAAACGGCGATTTAAAGCTTAATCGAGCTGTAGGTAAATTGGCATTTGGCAAAATTGATCGATGAATTCACTAAACCTGCTTTAGGAAAAATTTTAACACATACGAACGACCAAATTAAATCCATACATATTTGTACCCTACCCATTCCAATAAGAAGTCAGAAAGACCAAATTATGATTGAACAAACACTAACGAGCATTAAAGATAAAATTAGCAAAAGTAATTGTGAGACGATAGGAATCACCATACCTAATATTCAAGACCAATTTAAAAATGAGTCTAAAACAACTCTAGAAAAAATATTTCATTATCTAAACATAACAAACAAATTTATACACCAATAATAAAATCATCTTAAACAATAATGAACAAATAGCAGCAGTATTAACCGAATACCATGAATCACCTTTTGGAGGACACCAAGGAGTATCCAGAACCTTGAAAAAAATTAAACTAAAATATTACTGGCCTACAATGACTACAGACATTAAGAACGATATACAAAAATGTACGTCGTGTCAATTAAACAAGAGCCAAAGAAACCCTCCAATGCTAATGAAAATAACTAGCACAAGTTCTACACCATTTGAGCGAATTGTTTTAGATATAGTTGGACCACTACCAGTTAGCTATCACGGTCAAAAATACTTATTAACATTCCAGGATGATTTAACAAAATTATCAGAAGCATTTCCGTTGCAAAACGCAGAAGCCCTCACTGTGGCAAGTACATTCGTTGAAAATATAATCTGTAGACACGAAGTACCACAATCACTTTTAACTGACCAAGGCACAAACTTTCTGAGTGGACTGTTTAAAGAAATTTGCAAACTCTTAAAAATTAAAAATGTAACACCACACCTTATCATCCTCAAACCAATGGAGCATTAGAAAGAAGTCACAAAACACTTGCAGAATATCTCCGATACTACGTCAATTGAGATCCGCTTACAAGGGATACTTCATAGCAGTACAGGTTACACCCCATATGAACTATTGTATGGATACCCCCCAAACATACCAACTATTTTTCAACAAAAATCCCTTATTCAGTACAATTATGATAACTATGCAAACGAGTTTAAATCACGACTTCATCATGGCTACTAAGCAGCAAAACATAGGCTTATAATCATGAAAAACATTTCAAAAAGGTGTTATGAATAACAACAACAAGAGTAATGAGAAAATTTTTAATATAGGTGACAAAGTTCTAGTCAAAAATCACACACGAAAAAACAAACTCTCGACCCTTTGGGAAGGTCCGTTCGAAGTATTAAAAATAGTTTCGGCTGAAAACACGCTTGTTAAATTTGGTAGAAAAGACAAAATAATACATAATAATGATTTAAAGATTTTTTATGAATAAATAATGTACACATGTAAACAAAATTTCAACTTTTTAAAGTAATCCCTCTCCCAACAAAATTAAACGAAAAATTAGTTTTCATAAAACCTTATGTATCACATTTAGTAATAGATTATGACAGAGAACATCATTATGACATGACAATCAATGAACAAGGAAAATGTAAACAAACTGACATAAAGACATATTTATGCCAAGCAGTACATCCAACATTACCACATATTTGCGAACTGATAGGAACACAACTGACTACTATTTGGATCCAACTGGAACAACAAAACAAATGGTTGTTTTCAACACTTGACAAATACGAAATAGACGAAATTTTTCAAACAAAATCTCTCCCTACACCCTTATAAATACAGACACAATAGAAATAACAGACGAATGTTATATCAAATCAATGGACTTGACTATAAGAAATTCCTATTTCAAAACATCGTCACTGAATAATTTCTACATACCCCCTATAAATATTTCAAATTCATTCTCACAAAAACGCACGAATCAAATTCTCCTTCCTGAGGTAGCACTAATTCGAAATTCTGACTCAAAAGACTTAGACACACTGTCCAAACAAATAAAAGATTTAAAAAACACAGAAAAAACAGACCTTGAAAGTTTCAATATACACAACATTCATCATTATGGGTTAATTTACCTTATGATCATTTCCGTTATAATCATAAATATAATAAACAAATACAAAGCTTGGAAACTAAATCAATTAGTATCCCCAGAAGAACAAAACACAACTGAAATGGTCGCTATCCGCGAACAGGAAAACGACAAACTGGAAACAACCCCTAGATTCGTTTTAAAAACTTAACAACAAACATCCGAACCATACATACAAGAGGAAATTCATATAAAAACAATTTTTTCCTATCTTTTTAACAGCATCCTAAAAATCATCATTAAAGAAAATTATACCCACCTCTTTCCAATCTAAACTTAATATCTCTCTAATCATTTGCAACTTTGAATAAATAATTGGCTTAAAAGTATTTTCAGAACGAATGAATGAAACAAAACATACGAAATCACACGATATTTAATTTATAATATACCTACTCATTATCTTGCAAAAAAAAAATCACTATTATATCATATATTAAAAATCTCAATTAAAACCTTACATAATTATAATAACATTAAATAAACTCAAAAACAAATCCTCAAAAAAAACCCCATATTACAAATATATTATATAATTTTCATTCTTTTATATATATAAATAAATATTTTATAAATTTCAGCACAAAAAAAAAATAATAATAAAAAAAACAAAACTCAAAATACAAATCGTCAAAAGAAAAAAAAACCATATTACAAATATATTATATAATTTTCATTCTTTTAAATATTTTATAAATTTCAGCACAAAAAAAAATAATAATAATAAAAAAAAAACTCAAAATACAAATCGTCAAAAAAAAAAAACCCCATATAACAAATATATTATATAATTTTCATTCTTTTATATATATAAATAAATATTTTTTTATTTCAGCAAAATTTTTTATATCTTTATATATATATTTCTACTGTACGTGTGTATGTCACTGAACTCCTCCTAAACGGCTGGACCGATTTAAATGAATTTTTTTGTATGCGTTTGGGTGACGCCCTGGATGGTTTAGATTCACAAATCAGTCCGGCAGATGGCGATGGTATCGTTTTTTCCGAAAATTCTTATTTATGGAATGATTTGGCTCAAATTCACACCATATAATATTTAAATAAAAAGAAAGTCGTTGACAAAATTTGGACCTGATAGGTGGCGCTGGGATGGAAAATGTAGTTTTCCTTGTGTATGATCTTCATATAAAGAATATTCGAACAAGTGTACATTTTTTGCCTGTTTTCTGGATTGGTGAGTTGTTTAGTTAGTGGGGTGTAAGTGAGGTCAGTGGGCGGGGTCAGTGGGATGGGGCAGCCGGGAAACGCGGGTGAAAGTGGTCAGAGGGCGGGAGGTCAGTGGGCGGGGGTCAATGGGATGGGGCAGCCGGGAAACGCCGGGTATTTCTGCTAATACTGTGACGCGATATCGCAAAACAAATAGCTTTTCACAAGTTCACAAAACGATTACAAACAAATTTATTGAAAGCGAGACAGGACAACGTCTGTCGGGTCAGCTAGTATATACATAAAAAAAAACCTATATTTATATACTATACATCAGTGGTTAAAAAAAAGTGGTTTTTGTATCTGCTAACGACAAATAATGTTTATTCTCGTTTGACGAAAATTCTTACCTTTTCGCGGTAAAGAATTTTCTTATTCGTAGGGTGTTGTGACCGGCACAACCATTACACCCCTGACAAAACACACAGTCTTGCTTCACTCTAGTTTCCACATCTGCTTTCAATAAATTACCTATTTTATGATCGGCACAGCCTGTCACATTGCCGGTACATTCGTGTACCGAATTTCCAAATTCACATCCACCACTAGTCTGCAGAGTACGTACGGCTGGTGTTTGTAATAAGAAACCGATCGAGATACGATAAAAGCACTGTGATCCTTTATGCATCTCGAGTTTCAAGCACAGCACGCAGCTCACAAATTCCGATACGATACTAAGAAACAGTTAGTGTAAATGCAGATATTACGAAATAGTAATATCAGCAGGAGGGCAATTCTAAGGCGACCGTCAAGTGGCTCGACTGCAGAAGGGACATAAATGTCGCAGGTCGACTGTGTGCTACGAATATATGCTTGCACTTGTATTTGTGTATTGAACCCTTGTTCATGCACACGATGCTGTCGTTCCATTGGTGGATCGCAACCAACTAATCATATTGGTTGGTCGATCCATCCAAAATATTATAAAAGACTACTGCTACGATTACTAAGCGCGGCAGTTGAACTTAAACACTAATACAATAAGATAAAGATAATCCAAACAAGTAAATAAAAAACCATATATAATAAAACTATACTAAAATTTGGTGTTATTTATTCTCATTCAACTCGCCCGCACTCTCCCTCTCCTCCTACGGGAAAGCACGGGGACTAGTGCGTAACAATAACCAACAAGAGACCATTGACTCACACTCCTATCAATCCGGAAGATGAACTCCGAGCTTGGCATTGTTTGGAAGTAAGCTGTTGAGCCGAAATTGAGTCGCCCACTTAGCGCAAACGTTTCGCCAAAGCGAAACAGAACAAACAAAATCATCGCGAAGTCGTCGAAGGACAGACGTCGCTGACAGAAAACGAAGACAACCGGCGACTGGGCCAATAATAACAGTTCATCCGAGCACTTATAAGAAGGCACGAATCGCTTTTGTGTAAATGGGAAACGGCGATTTAAAGCTTAATCGAGCTGTAGGTAAATTGGCATTTGGCAAAATTGATCGATGAATTCACTAAACCTGCTTTAGGAAAAAATTTAACACATACGAACGACCAAAATAAATCCATACATATTTGTACCCTACCCATTCCAATAAGAAGTCAGAAAGACCAAATTATGATTGAACAAACACTAACGAGCATTAAAGATAAAATTAGCAAAAGTAATTGTGAGACGATAGGAATCACCATACCTAATATTCAAGACCAATTTAAAAATGAGTCTAAAACAACTCTAGAAAAAATATTTCATTATCTAAACATAACAAACAAATTTATACACCAATAATAAAATCATTTTAAACAATAATGAACAAATAGCAGCAGTATTAACCGAATACCATGAATCACCTTTTGGAGGACACCAAGGAGTATCCAGAACCTTGAAAAAAATTAAACTAAAATATTACTGGCCTACAATGACTACAGACTTTAAGAACCATATACAAAAATGTACGTCGTGTCAGAATATCTCCGATACTACGTCAATTGAGATCCGCTTACAAGGGATACTTCATAGCAGTACAGGTTACACCCCATATGAACTATTGTATGGATACCCCCCAAACATACCAACTATTTTTCAACAAAAATCCCTTATTCAGTACAATTATGATAACTATGCAAACGAGTTAAAATCACGACTTCATCATGGCTACTAAGCAGCAAAACATAGGCTTATAATCATGAAAAACATTTCAAAAAGGTGTTATGAATAACAACAACAAGAGTAATGAGAAAATTTTTAATATAGGTGACAAAGTTCTAGTCAAAAATCACACACGAAAAAACAAACTCTCGACCCTTTGGGAAGGTTCGTTCGAAGTATTAAAAATAGTTTCGGCTGAAAACACGCTTGTTAAATTTGGTAGAAAAGACAAAATAATACATAATAATGATTTAAAGATTTTTTATGAATAAATAATGTACACATGTAAACAAAATTTCAACTTTTTAAAGTAATCCCTCTCCCAACAAAATTAAACGAAAAATTAGTTTTCATAAAACCTTATATATCACATTTAGTAATAGATTATGACAGAGAACATCATTATGAAATGTAAACAAACTGACGAAAAGACATATTTATGCCAAGCAGTACATCCAGTATTTACTACAAGATCAACAAATCAGCCTTGTGTTGTCTTACTTTTTCAAAAATCCAAAACATTACCACATATTTGCGAACTGATAGGAACACAACTGACTACTATTTGGATCCAACTGGAACAACAAAACAAATGGTTGTTTTCAACACTTGACAAATACGAAATAGACGAAATTTTTTCAAACAAAATCTCTCCCTACACCCTTATAAATAGAGACACAATAGAAATAACAGACGAATGTTATATCAAATCAATGGACTTGACTATAAGAAATTCCTATTTCAAAACATCGTCACTGAATAATTTCTACATACCCCCTATAAATATTTCAAATTCATTCTCACAAAAACGCACGAATCAAATTCTCCTTCCTGAGGTAGCACTAATTCGAAATTCTGACTCAAAAGACTTAGACACACTGTCCAAACAAATAAAAGATTTAAAAAACACAGAAAAAACAGACCTTGAAAGTTTCAATATACACAACATTCATCATTATGGGTTAATTTACCTTATGATCATTTCCGTTATAATCATAAATATAATAAACAAATACAAAGCTTGGAAACTAAATCAATTAGTATCCCCAGAAGAACAAAACACAACTGAAATGGTCGCTATCCGCGAACAGGAAAACGACAAACTGGAAACAACTCCTAGATTCGTTTTAAAAACTTAACAACAAACATCCGAACCATACATACAAGAGGAAATTCATATAAAAATATTATATAATTTTCATTCTTTTAAATATTTTATAAATTTCAGCACAAATAAAAATAATAATAATAAAAAAAAAACTCAAAATACAAATCGTCAAAAGAAAAAAAAACCCATATAACAAATATATTATATAATTTTCATTCTTTTATATATATAAATAAATATTTTTTTATTTCAGCAAAATTTTTTATATCTTTATATATATATTTCTACTGTACGTGTGTATGTCACTGAACTCCTCCTAAACGGCTGGACCGATTTAAATGAATTTTTTTGTATGCGTTTGGGTGACGCCCTGGATGGTTTAGATTCACAAATCAGTCCGGCAGATGGCGATGGTATCGTTTTTTCCGAAAATTCTTATTTATGAAATGATTTGACTCAAATTCACACCATATAATATTTAAATAAAAAGAAAGTCGTTGACAAAATTTGGACCTGATAGGTGGCGCTGGGATGGAAAATGTATAAAGAATATTCGAACAAGTGTACATTTTTTGCCTGTATAAGTGTCGATTCAATAGTTTTCTGAGGTAGCACTAATTCGAAATTCTGACTCAAAAGACTTAGACACACTGTCCAAACAAATAAAAGATTTAAAAAACACAGAAAAAACAGACCTTGAAAGTTTCAATATACACAACATTCATCATTATGGGTTAATTTACCTTATGATCATTTCCGTTATAATCATAAATATAATAAACAAATACAAAGCTTGGAAACTAAATCAATTAGTATCCCCAGAAGAACAAAACACAACTGAAATGGTCGCTATCCGCGAACAGGAAAACGACAAACTGGAAACAACTCCTAGAATCGTTTTAAAAACTTAACAACAAACATCCGAACCATACATACAAGAGGAAATTCATATAAAAACATTTTTTTCCTATCTTTTTAACAGCATCCTAAAAATCATCATTAGAGAAAATTATACCCACCTCTTTCCAATCTAAACTTAATATCTCTCTAATCATTTGCAACTTTGAACAAATAATTGGCTTAAAAGTATTTTCAGAACGAATGAATGAAACAAAACATACGAAATCACACGATATTTAATTTATAATATACCTACTCATTATCTTGCAAAAAAAAATCACTATTATATAATATATTAAAAATCTCAATTAAAACCTTACATAATTATAATAACATTAAATAAACTCAAAAACAAATCCTCAAAAAAACCCCATATTACAAATATATTATATAATTTTCATTCTTTTATATATATAAATAAATATTTTATAAATTTCAGCACAAAAAAAAATAATAAAAAAAACAAAACTCAAAATACAAATCGTCAAAAGAAAAAAAAAACCCATATTACAAATATATTATATAATTTTCATTCTTTTAAATATTTTATAAATTTCAGCACAAAAAAAAATAATAATAAAAAAAACAAAACTCAAAATACAAATCGTCAAAAGAAAAAAAAACCCATATTACAAATATATTATATAATTTTCATTCTTTTATATATACTGGATTGGTGAGTTGTTTAGTTAGTGGGGTGTAAGTGAGGTCAGTGGGCGGGGTCAGTGGGATGGGGCAGCCGGGAAACGCGGGTGAAAGTGGTCAGAGGGCGGGAGGCCAGAGGGCGGGAGGTCAGTGGGCGGGGGTCAATGGGATGGGGCAGCCGGGAAACGCCGGGTATTTCTGCTAATACTGTGACGCGATATCGCAAAACAAATAGCTTTTCACAAGTTCACAAAACGATTACAAACAAATTATTGAAAGCGAGACAGGACAACGTCTGTCGGGTCAGCTAGTATATACATAAAAAAAAACCTATATTTATATACTATACATCAGTGGTAGCACTAATTCGAAATTCTGACTCAAAAGACTTAGACACACTGTCCAAACAAATAAAAGATTTAAAAAACACAGAAAAAACAGACCTTGAAAGTTTCAATATACACAACATTCATCATTATGGGTTAATTTACCTTATGATCATTTCCGTTATAATCATAAATATAATAAACAAATACAAAGCTTGGAAACTAAATCAATTAGTATCCCCAGAAGAACAAAACACAACTGAAATGGTCGCTATCCGCGAACAGGAAAACGACAAACTGGAAACAACTCCTAGAATCGTTTTAAAAACTTAACAACAAACATCCGAACCATACATACAAGAGGAAATTCATATAAAAACAATTTTTTCCTATCTTTTTAACAGCATCCTAAAAATCATCATTAGAGAAAATTATACCCACCTCTTTCCAATCTAAACTTAATATCTCTCTAATCATTTGCAACTTTGAACAAATAATTGGCTTAAAAGTATTTTCAGAACGAATGAATGAAACAAAACATACGAAATCACACGATATTTAATTTATAATATACCTACTCATTATCTTGCAAAAAAAAATCACTATTATATAATATATTAAAAATCTCAATTAAAACCTTACATAATTATAATAACATTAAATAAACTCAAAAACAAATCCTCAAAAAAACCCCATATTACAAATATATTATATAATTTTCATTCTTTTATATATATAAATAAATATTTTATAAATTTCAGCACAAAAAAAAATAATAATAAAAAAAACAAAACTCAAAATACAAATCGTCAAAAGAAAAAAAACCCATATTACAAATATATTATATAATTTTCATTCTTTTAAATATTTTATAAATTTCAGCACAAAAAAAAATAATAATAAAAAAAACAAAACTCAAAATACAAATCGTCAAAAGAAAAAAAAAACCCATATTACAAATATATTATATAATTTTCATTCTTTTATATATACTGGATTGGTGAGTTGTTTAGTTAGTGGGGTGTAAGTGAGGTCAGTGGGCGGGGTCAGTGGGATGGGGCAGCCGGGAAACGCGGGTGAAAGTGGTCAGAGGGCGGGAGGCCAGAGGGCGGGAGGTCAGTGGGCGGGGGTCAATGGGATGGGGCAGCCGGGAAACGCCGGGTGTATTTCTGCTAATACTGTGACGCGATATCGCAAAACAAATAGCTTTTCACAAGTTCACAAAACGATTACAAACAAATTATTGAAAGCGAGACAGGACAACGTCTGTCGGGTCAGCTAGTATATACATAAAAAAAAAACCTATATTTATATACTATACATCAGTGGTTAAAAAAAAGTGGTTTTTGTATCTGCTAACGACAAATAATGTTTATTCTCGTTTGACGAAAATTCTTACCTTTTCGCGGTAAAGAATTTTCTTATTCGTAGGGTGTTGTGACCGGCACAACCATTACACCCCTGACAAAACACACAGTCTTGCTTCACTCTAGTTTCCACATCTGCTTTCAATAAATTACCTATTTTATGATCGGCACAGCCTGTCACATTGCCGGTACATTCGTGTACCGAATTTCCAAATTCACATCCACCACTAGTCTGCAGAGTACGTACGGATGGCTGGTGTTTGTAATAAGAAACCGATTGAGATACGATAAAAGCACTGTGATCCTTTATGCATCTCGAGTTTCAAGAACAGCACGCAGCTAACAAATTCCGATACGATACTAAGAAACAGTTAGTGTAAATGCAGATATTACGAAATAGTAATATCAGCAGGAGGGCAATTCTAAGGCGACCGTCAAGTGGCTCGACTGCAGAAGGGACATAAATGTCGCAGGTCGACTGTGTGCTACGAATATATGCTTGCACTTGTATTTGTGTATTGAACCCTTGTTCATGCACACGATGCTGTCGTTCCATTGGTGGATCGCAACCAACTAATCATATTGGTTGGTCGATCCATCCAAAATATTATAAAAGACTACTGCTACGATTACTAAGCGCGGCAGTTGAACTTAAACACTAATACAATAAGATAAAGATAATCCAAACAAGTAAATAAAAAACCATATATAATAAAACTATACTAAAATTTGGTGTTATTTATTCTCATTCAACTCGCCCGCACTCTCCCTCTCATCCTACGGGAAAGCACGGGGACTAGTGCGTAACAATAACCAACAAGAGACAATTGACTCACACTCCTATCAATCCGGAAGATGAACTCCGAGCTTGGCATTGTTTGGAAGTAAGCTGTTGAGCCGAAATTGAGTCGCCCACTTAGCGCAAACGTTTCGCCAAAGCGAAACAGAACAAACAAAATCATCGCGAAGTCGTCGAAGGACAGACGTCGCTGACAGAAAACGAAGACAACCGGCGACTGGGCCAATAATAACAGTTCATCCGAGCACTTATAAGAAGGCACGAATCGCTT
The DNA here is from genome assembly GCA_947095585.1 of Nephrocerus scutellatus. Taxonomy (NCBI): domain Eukaryota; kingdom Metazoa; phylum Arthropoda; class Insecta; order Diptera; family Pipunculidae; genus Nephrocerus; species Nephrocerus scutellatus. The sequence continues at coordinate 73,683,179 of OX352761.1, read as the reverse complement.
TTGTGTAAATGGGAAACGGCGATTTAAAGCTTAATCGAGCTGTAGGTAAATTGGCATTTGGCAAAATTGATCGATGAATTCACTAAACCTGCTTTAGGAAAAATTTTAACACATACGAACGACCAAAATAAATCCATACATATTTGTACCCTACCCATTCCAATAAGAAGTCAGAAAGACCAAATTATGATTGAACAAACACTAACGAGCATTAAAGATAAAATTAGCAAAAGTAATTGTGAGACGATAGGAATCACCATACCTAATATTCAAGACCAATTTAAAAATGAGTCTAAAACAACTCTAGAAAAAATATTTCATTATCTAAACATAACAAACAAATTTATACACCAATAATAAAATCATCTTAAACAATAATGAACAAATAGCAGCAGTATTAACCGAATACCATGAATCACCTTTTGGAGGACACCAAAGAGTATCCAGAACCTTGAAAAAAATTAAACTAAAATATTACTGGCCTACAATGACTACAGACTTTAAGAACCATATACAAAAATGTACGTCGTGTCAGAATATCTCCGATACTACGTCAATTGAGATCCGCTTACAAGGGATACTTCATAGCAGTACAGGTTACACCCCATATGAACTATTGTATGGATACCCCCCAAACATACCAACTATTTTTCAACAAAAATCCCTTATTCAGTACAATTATGATAACTATGCAAACGAGTTAAAATCACGACTTCATCATGGCTACTAAGCAGCAAAACATAGGCTTATAATCATGAAAAACATTTCAAAAAGGTGTTATGAATAACAACAACAAGAGTAATGAGAAAATTTTTAATATAGGTGACAAAGTTCTAGTCAAAAATCACACACGAAAAAACAAACTCTCGACCCTTTGGGAAGGTTCGTTCGAAGTATTAAAAATAGTTTCGGCTGAAAACACGCTTGTTAAATTTGGTAGAAAAGACAAAATAATACATAATAATGATTTAAAGATTTTTTATGAATAAATAATGTACACATGTAAACAAAATTTCAACTTTTTAAAGTAATCCCTCTCCCAACAAAATTAAACGAAAAATTAGTTTTCATAAAACCTTATATATCACATTTAGTAATAGATTATGACAGAGAACATCATTATGAAATGTAAACAAACTGACGAAAAGACATATTTATGCCAAGCAGTACATCCAGTATTTACTACAAGATCAACAAATCAGCCTTGTGTTGTCTTACTTTTTCAAAAATCCAAAACATTACCACATATTTGCGAACTGATAGGAACACAACTGACTACTATTTGGATCCAACTGGAACAACAAAACAAATGTTTGTTTTCAACACTTGACAAATACGAAATAGACGAAATTTTTTCAAACAAAATCTCTCCCTACACCCTTATAAATAGAGACACAATAGAAATAACAGACGAATGTTATATCAAATCAATGGACTTGACTATAAGAAATTCCTATTTCAAAACATCGTCACTGAATAATTTCTACATACCCCCTATAAATATTTCAAATTCATTCTCACAAAAACGCACGAATCAAATTCTCCTTCCTGAGGTAGCACTAATTCGAAATTCTGACTCAAAAGACTTAGACACACTGTCCAAACAAATAAAAGATTTAAAAAACACAGAAAAAACAGACCTTGAAAGTTTCAATATACACAACATTCATCATTATGGGTTAATTTACCTTATGATCATTTCCGTTATAATCATAAATATAATAAACAAATACAAAGCTTGGAAACTAAATCAATTAGTATCCCCAGAAGAACAAAACACAACTGAAATGGTCGCTATCCGCGAACAGGAAAACGACAAACTGGAAACAACTCCTAGAATCGTTTTAAAAACTTAACAACAAACATCCGAACCATACATACAAGAGGAAATTCATATAAAAACAATTTTTTCCTATCTTTTTAACAGCATCCTAAAAATCATCATTAGAGAAAATTATACCCACCTCTTTCCAATCTAAACTTAATATCTCTCTAATCATTTGCAACTTTGAACAAATAATTGGCTTAAAAGTATTTTCAGAACGAATGAATGAAACAAAACATACGAAATCACACGATATTTAATTTATAATATACCTACTCATTATCTTGCAAAAAAAAATCACTATTATATAATATATTAAAAATCTCAATTAAAACCTTACATAATTATAATAACATTAAATAAACTCAAAAACAAATCCTCAAAAAAACCCCATATTACAAATATATTATATAATTTTCATTCTTTTATATATATAAATAAATATTTTATAAATTTCAGCACAAAAAAAAATAATAATAAAAAAAACAAAACTCAAAATACAAATCGTCAAAAGAAAAAAAACCCATATTACAAATATATTATATAATTTTCATTCTTTTAAATATTTTATAAATTTCAGCACAAAAAAAAATAATAATAATAAAAAAAAAACTCAAAATACAAATCGTCAAAAGAAAAAAAAACCCATATTACAAATATATTATATAATTTTCATTCTTTTATATATATAAATAAATATTTTATTATTTCAGCAAAATTTTTTATATCTTTATATATATATTTCTACTGTACGTGTGTATGTCACTGAACTCCTCCTAAACGGCTGGACCGATTTAAATGAATTTTTTTTGTATTCGTTTGGGTGACGCCCTGGATGGTTTAGATTCACAAATCAGTCCGGCAGATGGCGATGGTATTGTTTTTTTCCGAAAATTCTTATTTATGGAATGATTTGGCTCAAATTCACACCATATAATATTTAAATAAAAAGAAAGTCGTTGACAAAATTTGGACCTGATAGGTGGCGCTGGGATGGAAAATGTAGTTTTCCCTGTGTATGATCTTCATATAAAGAATATTCGAACAAGTGTACATTTTTTGCCTGTATAAGTGTCGATTCAATAGTTTTCTGGATTGGTGAGTTGTTTAGTTAGTGGGGTGTAAGTGAGGTCAGTGGGCGGGGTCAGTGGGATGGGGCAGCCGGGAAACGCGGGTGAAAGTGGTCAGAGGGCGGGAGGCCAGAGGGCGGGAGGTCAGTGGGCGGGGGTCAATGGGATGGGGCAGCCGGGAAACGCCGGGTATTTCTGCTAATACTGTGACGCGATATCGCAAAACAAATAGCTTTTCACAAGTTCACAAAACGATTACAAACAAATTATTGAAAGCGAGACAGAACAACGTCTGTCGGGTCAGCTAGTATATACATAAAAAAAACCTATATTTATATACTATACATAAGTGGTTAAAAAAAAAGTGGTTTTTGTATCTGCTAACGACAAATAATGTTTATTCTCGTTTGGCGAAAATTCTTACCTTTTCGCGGTAAAGAATTTTCTTATTCGTAGGGTGTTGTGACCAGCACAACCATTACACCCCTGACAAAACACACAGTCTTGCTTCACTCTAGTTTCCACATCTGCTTTCAATAAATTACCTATTTTATGATCGGCACAGCCTGTCACATTGCCGGTACATTCGTGTACCGAATTTCCAAATTCACATCCACCACTAGTCTGCAGAGTACGTACGGATGGCTGGTGTTTGTAATAAGAAACCGATTGAGATACGATAAAAGCACTGTGATCCTTTATGCATCTCGAGTTTCAAGAACAGCACGCAGCTAACAAATTCCGATACGATACTAAGAAACAGTTAGTGTAAATGCAGATATTACGAAATAGTAATATCAGCAGGAGGGCAATTCTAAGGCGACCGTCAAGTGGCTCGACTGCAGAAGGGACATAAATGTCGCAGGTCGACTGTGTGCTACGAATATATGCTTGCACTTGTATTTGTGTATTGAACCCTTGTTCATGCACACGATGCTGTCGTTCCATTGGTGGATCGCAACCAACTAATCATATTGGTTGGTCGATCCATCCAAAATATTATAAAAGACTACTGCTACGATTACTAAGCGCGGCAGTTGAACTTAAACACTAATACAATAAGATAAAGATAATCCAAACAAGTAAATAAAAAACCATATATAATAAAACTATACTAAAATTTGGTGTTATTTATTCTCATTCAACTCGCCCGCACTCTCCCTCTCCTCCTACGGGAAAGCACGGGGACTAGTGCGTAACAATAACCAACAAGAGACCATTGACTCACACTCCTATCAATCCGGAAGATGAACTCCGAGCTTGGCATTGTTTGGAAGTAAGCTGTTGAGCCGAAATTGAGTCGCCCACTTAGCGCAAACGTTTCGCCAAAGCGAAACAGAACAAACAAAATCATCGCGAAGTCGTCGAAGGACAGACGTCGCTGACAGAAAACGAAGACAACCGGCGACTGGGCCAATAATAACAGTTCATCCGAGCACTTATAAGAAGGCACGAATCGCATTTGTGTAAATGGGAAACGGCGATTTAAAGCTTAATCGAGCTGTAGGTAAATTGGCATTTGGCAAAATTGATCGATGAATTCACTAAACCTGCTTTAGGAAAAATTTTAACACATACGAACGACCAAATTAAATCCATACATATTTGTACCCTACCCATTCCAATAAGAAGTCAGAAAGACCAAATTATGATTGAACAAACACTAACGAGCATTAAAGATAAAATTAGCAAAAGTAATTGTGAGACGATAGGAATCACCATACCTAATATTCAAGACCAATTTAAAAATGAGTCTAAAACAACTCTAGAAAAAATATTTCATTATCTAAACATAACAAACAAATTTATACACCAATAATAAAATCATCTTAAACAATAATGAACAAATAGCAGCAGTATTAACCGAATACCATGAATCACCTTTTGGAGGACACCAAGGAGTATCCAGAACCTTGAAAAAAATTAAACTAAAATATTACTGGCCTACAATGACTACAGACATTAAGAACCATATACAAAAATGTACGTCGTGTCAATTAAACAAGAGCCAAAGAAACCCTCCAATGCTAATGAAAATAACTAGCACAAGTTCTACACCATTTGAGCGAATTGTTTTAGATATAGTTGGACCACTACCAGTTAGCTATCACGGTCAAAAATACTTATTAACATTCCAGGATGATTTAACAAAATTATCAGAAGCATTTCCGTTGCAAAACGCAGAAGCCCTCACTGTGGCAAGTACATTCGTTGAAAATATAATCTGTAGACACGAAGTACCACAATCACTTTTAACTGACCAAGGCACAAACTTTCTGAGTGGACTGTTTAAAGAAATTTGCAAACTCTTAAAAATTAAAAATGTAACACCACACCTTATCATCCTCAAACCAATGGAGCATTAGAAAGAAGTCACAAAACACTTGCAGAATATCTCCGATACTACGTCAATTGAGATCCGCTTACAAGGGATACTTCATAGCAGTACAGGTTACACCCCATATGAACTATTGTATGGATACCCCCCAAACATACCAACTATTTTTCAACAAAAATCCCTTATTCAGTACAATTATGATAACTATGCAAACGAGTTTAAATCACGACTTCATCATGGCTACTAAGCAGCAAAACATAGGCTTATAATCATGAAAAACATTTCAAAAAGGTGTTATGAATAACAACAACAAGAGTAATGAGAAAATTTTTAATATAGGTGACAAAGTTCTAGTCAAAAATCACACACGAAAAAACAAACTCTCGACCCTTTGGGAAGGTTCGTTCGAAGTATTAAAAATAGTTTCGGCTGAAAACACGCTTGTTAAATTTGGTAGAAAAGACAAAATAATACATAATAATGATTTAAAGATTTTTTATGAATAAATAATGTACACATGTAAACAAAATTACTTTTTAAAGTAATCCCTCTCCCAACAAAATTAAACGAAAAATTAGTTTTCATAAAACCTTATGTATCACATTTAGTAATAGATTATGACAGAGAACATCATTATGACATGACAATCAATGAACAAGGAAAATGTAAACAAACTGACATAAAGACATATTTATGCCAAGCAGTACATCCAACATTACCACATATTTGCGAACTGATAGGAACACAACTGACTACTATTTGGATCCAACTGGAACAACAAAACAAATGGTTGTTTTCAACACTTGACAAATACGAAATAGACGAAATTTTTTCAAACAAAATCTCTCCCTACACCCTTATAAATAGAGACACAATAGAAATAACAGACGAATGTTATATCAAATCAATGGACTTGACTATAAGAAATTCCTATTTCAAAACATCGTCACTGAATAATTTCTACATACCCCCTATAAATATTTCAAATTCATTCTCACAAAAACGCACGAATCAAATTCTCCTTCCTGAGGTAGCACTAATTCGAAATTCTGACTCAAAAGATTTAGACACACTGTCCAAACAAATAAAAGATTTAAAAAACACAGAAAAAACAGACCTTGAAAGTTTCAATATACACAACATTCATCATTATGGGTTAATTTACCTTATGATCATTTCCGTTATAATCATAAATATAATAAACAAATACAAAGCTTGGAAACTAAATCAATTAGTATCCCCAGAAGAACAAAACACAACTGAAATGGTCGCTATCCGCGAACAGGAAAACGACAAACTGGAAACAACCCCTAGATTCGTTTTAAAAACTTAACAACAAACATCCGAACCATACATACAAGAGGAAATTCATATAAAAACAATTTTTTCCTATCTTTTTAACAGCATCCTAAAAATCATCATTAAAGAAAATTATACCCACCTCCTAAAAATCATCATTAAAGAAAATTATACCCACCTCTTTCCAATCTAAACTTAATATCTCTCTAATCATTTGCAACTTTGAATAAATAATTGGCTTAAAAGTATTTTCAGAACGAATGAATGAAACAAAACATACGAAATCACACGATATTTAATTTATAATATACCTACTCATTATCTTGCAAAAAAAAAATCACTATTATATCATATATTAAAAATCTCAATTAAAACCTTACATAATTATAATAACATTAAATAAACTCAAAAACAAATCCTCAAAAAAAACCCCATATTATATAATTTTCATTCTTTTATATATATAAATAAATATTTTATAAATTTCAGCACAAAAAAAAAATAATAATAAAAAAAACAAAACTCAAAATACAAATCGTCAAAAGAAAAAAAAACCATATTACAAATATATTATATAATTTTCATTCTTTTAAATATTTTATAAATTTCAGCACAAAAAAAAATAATAATAATAAAAAAAAAACTCAAAATACAAATCGTCAAAAAAAAAAAACCCCATATAACAAATATATTATATAATTTTCATTCTTTTATATATATAAATAAATATTTTTTTATTTCAGCAAAATTTTTTATATCTTTATATATATATTTCTACTGTACGTGTGTATGTCACTGAACTCCTCCTAAACGGCTGGACCGATTTAAATGAATTTTTTTGTATGCGTTTGGGTGACGCCCTGGATGGTTTAGATTCACAAATCAGTCCGGCAGATGGCGATGGTATCGTTTTTTCCGAAAATTCTTATTTATGGAATGATTTGGCTCAAATTCACACCATATAATATTTAAATAAAAAGAAAGTCGTTGACAAAATTTGGACCTGATAGGTGGCGCTGGGATGGAAAATGTAGTTTTCCTTGTGTATGATCTTCATATAAAGAATATTCGAACAAGTGTACATTTTTTGCCTGTTTTCTGGATTGGTGAGTTGTTTAGTTAGTGGGGTGTAAGTGAGGTCAGTGGGCGGGGTCAGTGGGATGGGGCAGCCGGGAAACGCGGGTGAAAGTGGTCAGAGGGCGGGAGGTCAGTGGGCGGGGGTCAATGGGATGGGGCAGCCGGGAAACGCCGGGTATTTCTGCTAATACTGTGACGCGATATCGCAAAACAAATAGCTTTTCACAAGTTCACAAAACGATTACAAACAAATTTATTGAAAGCGAGACAGGACAACGTCTGTCGGGTCAGCTAGTATATACATAAAAAAAAACCTATATTTATATACTATACATCAGTGGTTAAAAAAAAGTGGTTTTTGTATCTGCTAACGACAAATAATGTTTATTCTCGTTTGACGAAAATTCTTACCTTTTCGCGGTAAAGAATTTTCTTATTCGTAGGGTGTTGTGACCGGCACAACCATTACACCCCTGACAAAACACACAGTCTTGCTTCACTCTAGTTTCCACATCTGCTTTCAATAAATTACCTATTTTATGATCGGCACAGCCTGTCACATTGCCGGTACATTCGTGTACCGAATTTCCAAATTCACATCCACCACTAGTCTGCAGAGTACGTACGGCTGGTGTTTGTAATAAGAAACCGATCGAGATACGATAAAAGCACTGTGATCCTTTATGCATCTCGAGTTTCAAGCACAGCACGCAGCTCACAAATTCCGATACGATACTAAGAAACAGTTAGTGTAAATGCAGATATTACGAAATAGTAATATCAGCAGGAGGGCAATTCTAAGGCGACCGTCAAGTGGCTCGACTGCAGAAGGGACATAAATGTCGCAGGTCGACTGTGTGCTACGAATATATGCTTGCACTTGTATTTGTGTATTGAACCCTTGTTCATGCACACGATGCTGTCGTTCCATTGGTGGATCGCAACCAACTAATCATATTGGTTGGTCGATCCATCCAAAATATTATAAAAGACTACTGCTACGATTACTAAGCGCGGCAGTTGAACTTAAACACTAATACAATAAGATAAAGATAATCCAAACAAGTAAATAAAAAACCATATATAATAAAACTATACTAAAATTTGGTGTTATTTATTCTCATTCAACTCGCCCGCACTCTCCCTCTCCTCCTACGGGAAAGCACGGGGACTAGTGCGTAACAATAACCAACAAGAGACCATTGACTCACACTCCTATCAATCCGGAAGATGAACTCCGAGCTTGGCATTGTTTGGAAGTAAGCTGTTGAGCCGAAATTGAGTCGCCCACTTAGCGCAAACGTTTCGCCAAAGCGAAACAGAACAAACAAAATCATCGCGAAGTCGTCGAAGGACAGACGTCGCTGACAGAAAACGAAGACAACCGGCGACTGGGCCAATAATAACAGTTCATCCGAGCACTTATAAGAAGGCACGAATCGCTTTTGTGTAAATGGGAAACGGCGATTTAAAGCTTAATCGAGCTGTAGGTAAATTGGCATTTGGCAAAATTGATCGATGAATTCACTAAACCTGCTTTAGGAAAAATTTTAACACATACGAACGACCAAAATAAATCCATACATATTTGTACCCTACCCATTCCAATAAGAAGTCAGAAAGACCAAATTATGATTGAACAAACACTAACGAGCATTAAAGATAAAATTAGCAAAAGTAATTGTGAGACGATAGGAATCACCATACCTAATATTCAAGACCAATTTAAAAATGAGTCTAAAACAACTCTAGAAAAAATATTTCATTATCTAAACATAACAAACAAATTTATACACCAATAATAAAATCATCTTAAACAATAATGAACAAATAGCAGCAGTATTAACCGAATACCATGAATCACCTTTTGGAGGACACCAAGGAGTATCCAGAACCTTGAAAAAAATTAAACTAAAATATTCTTGGCCTACAATGACTACAGACTTTAAGAACCATATACAAAAATGTACGTCGTGTCAGAATATCTCCGATACTACGTCAATTGAGATCCGCTTACAAGGGATACTTCATAGCAGTACAGGTTACACCCCATATGAACTATTGTATGGATACCCCCCAAACATACCAACTATTTTTCAACAAAAATCCCTTATTCAGTACAATTATGATAACTATGCAAACGAGTTAAAATCACGACTTCATCATGGCTACTAAGCAGCAAAACATAGGCTTATAATCATGAAAAACATTTCAAAAAGGTGTTATGAATAACAACAACAAGAGTAATGAGAAAATTTTTAATATAGGTGACAAAGTTCTAGTCAAAAATCACACACGAAAAAACAAACTCTCGACCCTTTGGGAAGGTTCGTTCGAAGTATTAAAAATAGTTTCGGCTGAAAACACGCTTGTTAAATTTGGTAGAAAAGACAAAATAATACATAATAATGATTTAAAGATTTTTTATGAATAAATAATGTACACATGTAAACAAAATTTCAACTTTTTAAAGTAATCCCTCTCCCAACAAAATTAAACGAAAAATTAGTTTTCATAAAACCTTATATATCACATTTAGTAATAGATTATGACAGAGAACATCATTATGAAATGTAAACAAACTGACGAAAAGACATATTTATGCCAAGCAGTACATCCAGTATTTACTACAAGATCAACAAATCAGCCTTGTGTTGTCTTACTTTTTCAAAAATCCAAAACATTACCACATATTTGCGAACTGATAGGAACACAACTGACTACTATTTGGATCCAACTGGAACAACAAAACAAATGGTTGTTTTCAACACTTGACAAATACGAAATAGACGAAATTTTTTCAAACAAAATCTCTCCCTACACCCTTATAAATAGAGACACAATAGAAATAACAGACGAATGTTATATCAAATCAATGGACTTGACTATAAGAAATTCCTATTTCAAAACATCGTCACTGAATAATTTCTACATACCCCCTATAAATATTTCAAATTCATTCTCACAAAAACGCACGAATCAAATTCTCCTTCCTGAGGTAGCACTAATTCGAAATTCTGACTCAAAAGACTTAGACACACTGTCCAAACAAATAAAAGATTTAAAAAACACAGAAAAAACAGACCTTGAAAGTTTCAATATACACAACATTCATCATTATGGGTTAATTTACCTTATGATCATTTCCGTTATAATCATAAATATAATAAACAAATACAAAGCTTGGAAACTAAATCAATTAGTATCCCCAGAAGAACAAAACACAACTGAAATGGTCGCTATCCGCGAACAGGAAAACGACAAACTGGAAACAACTCCTAGATTCGTTTTAAAAACTTAACAACAAACATCCGAACCATACATACAAGAGGAAATTCATATAAAAATATTATATAATTTTCATTCTTTTAAATATTTTATAAATTTCAGCACAAATAAAAATAATAATAATAAAAAAAAAACTCAAAATACAAATCGTCAAAAGAAAAAAAAACCCATATAACAAATATATTATATAATTTTCATTCTTTTATATATATAAATAAATATTTTTTTATTTCAGCAAAATTTTTTATATCTTTATATATATATTTCTACTGTACGTGTGTATGTCACTGAACTCCTCCTAAACGGCTGGACCGATTTAAATGAATTTTTTTGTATGCGTTTGGGTGACGCCCTGGATGGTTTAGATTCACAAATCAGTCCGGCAGATGGCGATGGTATCGTTTTTTCCGAAAATTCTTATTTATGAAATGATTTGACTCAAATTCACACCATATAATATTTAAATAAAAAGAAAGTCGTTGACAAAATTTGGACCTGATAGGTGGCGCTGGGATGGAAAATGTAGTTTTCCCTGTGTATGATCTTCATATAAAGAATATTCGAACAAGTGTAAATTTTTTGCCTGTATAAGTGTCGATTCAATAGTTTTCTGAGGTAGCACTAATTCGAAATTCTGACTCAAAAGACTTAGACACACTGTCCAAACAAATAAAAGATTTAAAAAACACAGAAAAAACAGACCTTGAAAGTTTCAATATACACAACATTCATCATTATGGGTTAATTTACCTTATGATCATTTCCGTTATAATCATAAATATAATAAACAAATACAAAGCTTGGAAACTAAATCAATTAGTATCCCCAGAAGAACAAAACACAACTGAAATGGTCGCTATCCGCGAACAGGAAAACGACAAACTGGAAACAACTCCTAGAATCGTTTTAAAAACTTAACAACAAACATCCGAACCATACATACAAGAGGAAATTCATATAAAAACAATTTTTTCCTATCTTTTTAACAGCATCCTAAAAATCATCATTAGAGAAAATTATACCCACCTCTTTCCAATCTAAACTTAATATCTCTCTAATCATTTGCAACTTTGAACAAATAATTGGCTTAAAAGTATTTTCAGAACGAATGAATGAAACAAAACATACGAAATCACACGATATTTAATTTATAATATACCTACTCATTATCTTGCAAAAAAAAATCACTATTATATAATATATTAAAAATCTCAATTAAAACCTTACATAATTATAATAACATTAAATAAACTCAAAAACAAATCCTCAAAAAAACCCCATATTACAAATATATTATATAATTTTCATTCTTTTATATATATAAATAAATATTTTATAAATTTCAGCACAAAAAAAAATAATAATAATAAAAAAAAAACTCAAAATACAAATCGTCAAAAGAAAAAAAAACCCATATTACAAATATATTATATAATTTTCATTCTTTTATATATACTGGATTGGTGAGTTGTTTAGTTAGTGGGGTGTAAGTGAGGTCAGTGGGCGGGGTCAGTGGGATGGGGCAGCCGGGAAACGCGGGTGAAAGTGGTCAGAGGGCGGGAGGCCAGAGGGCGGGAGGTCAGTGGGCGGGGGTCAATGGGATGGGGCAGCCGGGAAACGCCGGGTATTTCTGCTAATACTGTGACGCGATATCGCAAAATAAATAGCTTTTCACAAGTTCACAAAACGATTACAAACAAATTATTGAAAGCGAGACAGGACAACGTCTGTCGGGTCAGCTAGTATATACATAAAAAAAAACCTATATTTATATACTATACATCAGTGGTTAAAAAAAAGTGGTTTTTGTATCTGCTAACGACAAATAATGTTTATTCTCGTTTGACGAAAATTCTTACCTTTTCGCGGTAAAGAATTTTCTTATTCGTAGGGTGTTGTGACCGGCACAACCATTACACCCCTGACAAAACACACAGTCTTGCTTCACTCTAGTTTCCACATCTGCTTTCAATAAATTACCTATTTTATGATCGGCACAGCCTGTCACATTGCCGGTACATTCGTGTACCGAATTTCCAAATTCACATCCACCACTAGTCTGCAGAGTACGTACGGATGACTGGTGTTTGTAATAAGAAACCGATCGAGATACGATAAAAGCACTGTGATCCTTTATGCATCTCGAGTTTCAAGCACAGCACGCAGCTCACAAATTCCGATACGATACTAAGAAACAGTTAGTGTAAATGCAGATATTACGAAATAGTAATATCAGCAGGAGGGCAATTCTAAGGCGACCGTCAAGTGGCTCGACTGCAGAAGGGACATAAATGTCGCAGGTCGACTGTGTGCTACGAATATATGCTTGCACTTGTATTTGTGTATTGAACCCTTGTTCATGCACACGATGCTGTCGTTCCATTGGTGGATCGCAACCAACTAATCATATTGGTTGGTCGATCCATCCAAAATATTATAAAAGACTACTGCTACGATTACTAAGCGCAGCAGTTGAACTTAAACACTAATACAATAAGATAAAGATAATCCAAACAAGTAAATAAAAAACCATATATAATAAAACTATACTAAAATTTGGTGTTATTTATTCTCATTCAACTCGCCCGCACTCTCACTCTCCTCCTACGGGAAAGCACGGGGACTAGTGCGTAACAATAACCAACAAGAGACCATTGACTCACACTCCTATCAATCCGGAAGATGAACTCCGAGCTTGGCATTGTTTGGAAGTAAGCTGTTGAGCCGAAATTGAGTCGCCCACTTAGCGCAAACGTTTCGCCAAAGCGAAACAGAACAAACAAAATCATCGCGAAGTCGTCGAAGGACAGACGTCGCTGACAGAAAACGAAGACAACCGGCGACTGGGCCAATAATAACAGTTCATCCGAGCACTTATAAGAAGGCACGAATCGCATTTGTGTAAATGGGAAACGGCGATTTAAAGCTTAATCGAGCTGTAGGTAAATTGGCATTTGGCAAAATTGATCGATGAATTCACTAAACCTGCTTTAGGAAAAATTTTAACACATACGAACGACCAAAATAAATCCATACATATTTGTACCCTACCCATTCCAATAAGAAGTCAGAAAGACCAAATTATGATTGAACAAACACTAACGAGCATTAAAGATAAAATTAGCAAAAGTAATTGTGAGACGATAGGAATCACCATACCTAATATTCAAGACCAATTTAAAAATGAGTCTAAAACAACTCTAGAAAAAATATTTCATTATCTAAACATAACAAACAAATTTATACACCAATAATAAAATCATCTTAAACAATAATGAACAAATAGCAGCAGTATTAACCGAATACCATGAATCACCTTTTGGAGGACACCAAGGAGTATCCAGAACCTTGAAAAAAATTAAACTAAAATATTACTGGCCTACAATGACTACAGACATTAAGAACCATATACAAAAATGTACGTCGTGTCAATTAAACAAGAGCCAAAGAAACCCTCCAATGCTAATGAAAATAACTAGCACAAGTTCTACACCATTTGAGCGAATTGTTTTAGATATAGTTGGACCACTACCAGTTAGCTATCACGGTCAAAAATACTTATTAACATTCCAGGATGATTTAACAAAATTATCAGAAGCATTTCCGTTGCAAAACGCAGAAGCCCTCACTGTGGCAAGTACATTCGTTGAAAATATAATCTGTAGACACGAAGTACCACAATCACTTTTAACTGACCAAGGCACAAACTTTCTGAGTGGACTGTTTAAAGAAATTTGCAAACTCTTAAAAATTAAAAATGTAACACCACACCTTATCATCCTCAAACCAATGGAGCATTAGAAAGAAGTCACAAAACACTTGCAGAATATCTCCGATACTACGTCAATTGAGATCCGCTTACAAGGGATACTTCATAGCAGTACAGGTTACACCCCATATGAACTATTGTATGGATACCCCCCAAACATACCAACTATTTTTCAACAAAAATCCCTTATTCAGTACAATTATGATAACTATGCAAACGAGTTTAAATCACGACTTCATCATGGCTACTAAGCAGCAAAACATAGGCTTATAATCATGAAAAACATTTCAAAAAGGTGTTATGAATAACAACAACAAGAGTAATGAGAAAATTTTTAATATAGGTGACAAAGTTCTAGTCAAAAATCACACACGAAAAAAACAAACTCTCGACCCTTTGGGAAGGTCCGTTCGAAGTATTAAAAATAGTTTCGGCTGAAAACACGCTTGTTAAATTTGGTAGAAAAGACAAAATAATACATAATAATGATTTAAAGATTTTTTATGAATAAATAATGTACACATGTAAACAAAATTTCAACTTTTTAAAGTAATCCCTCTCCCAACAAAATTAAACGAAAAATTAGTTTTCATAAAACCTTATGTATCACATTTAGTAATAGATTATGACAGAGAACATCATTATGACATGACAATCAATGAACAAGGAAAATGTAAACAAACTGACATAAAGACATATTTATGCCAAGCAGTACATCCAACATTACCACATATTTGCGAACTGATAGGAACACAACTGACTACTATTTGGATCCAACTGGAACAACAAAACAAATGGTTGTTTTCAACACTTGACAAATACGAAATAGACGAAATTTTTTCAAACAAAATCTCTCCCTACACCCTTATAAATACAGACACAATAGAAATAACAGACGAATGTTATATCAAATCAATGGACTTGACTATAAGAAATTCCTATTTCAAAACATCGTCACTGAATAATTTCTACATACCCCCTATAAATATTTCAAATTCATTCTCACAAAAACGCACGAATCAAATTCTCCTTCCTGAGGTAGCACTAATTCGAAATTCTGACTCAAAAGACTTAGAACACTGTCCAAACAAATAAAAGATTTAAAAAACACAGAAAAAACAGACCTTGAAAGTTTCAATATACACAACATTCATCATTATGGGTTAATTTACCTTATGATCATTTCCGTTATAATCATAAATATAATAAACAAATACAAAGCTTGGAAACTAAATCAATTAGTATCCCCAGAAGAACAAAACACAACTGAAATGGTCGCTATCCGCGAACAGGAAAACGACAAACTGGAAACAACCCCTAGATTCGTTTTAAAAACTTAACAACAAACATCCGAACCATACATACAAGAGGAAATTCATATAAAAACAATTTTTTCCTATCTTTTTAACAGCATCCTAAAAATCATCATTAAAGAAAATTATACCCACCTCTTTCCAATCTAAACTTAATATCTCTCTAATCATTTGCAACTTTGAATAAATAATTGGCTTAAAAGTATTTTCAGAACGAATGAATGAAACAAAACATACGAAATCACACGATATTTAATTTATAATATACCTACTCATTATCTTGCAAAAAAAAAAATCACTATTATATCATATATTAAAAATCTCAATTAAAACCTTACATAATTATAATAACATTAAATAAACTCAAAAACAAATCCTCAAAAAAAACCCCATATTATATAATTTTCATTCTTTTATATATATAAATAAATATTTTATAAATTTCAGCACAAAAAAAAATAATAATAAAAAAAACAAAACTCAAAATACAAATCGTCAAAAGAAAAAAAAACCATATTACAAATATATTATATAATTTTCATTCTTTTAAATATTTTATAAATTTCAGCACAAAAAAAAATAATAATAATAAAAAAAAAACTCAAAATACAAATCGTCAAAAAAAAAAACCCCATATAACAAATATATTATATAATTTTCATTCTTTTATATATATAAATAAATATTTTTTTATTTCAGCAAAATTTTTTATATCTTTATATATATATTTCTACTGTACGTGTGTATGTCACTGAACTCCTCCTAAACGGCTGGACCGATTTAAATGAATTTTTTTGTATGCGTTTGGGTGACGCCCTGGATGGTTTAGATTCACAAATCAGTCCGGCAGATGGCGATGGTATCGTTTTTTTCCGAAAATTCTTATTTATGGAATGATTTGGCTCAAATTCACACCATATAATATTTAAATAAAAAGAAAGTCGTTGACAAAATTTGGACCTGATAGGTGGCGCTGGGATGGAAAATGTAGTTTTCCTTGTGTATGATCTTCATATAAAGAATATTCGAACAAGTGTACATTTTTTGCCTGTTTTCTGGATTGGTGAGTTGTTTAGTTAGTGGGGTGTAAGTGAGGTCAGTGGGCGGGGTCAGTGGGATGGGGCAGCCGGGAAACGCGGGTGAAAGTGGTCAGAGGGCGGGAGGTCAGTGGGCGGGGGTCAATGGGATGGGGCAGCCGGGAAACGCCGGGTATTTCTGCTAATACTGTGACGCGATATCGCAAAACAAATAGCTTTTCACAAGTTCACAAAACGATTACAAACAAATTTATTGAAAGCGAGACAGGACAACGTCTGTCGGGTCAGCTAGTATATACATATAAAAAAAACCTATATTTATATACTATACATCAGTGGTTAAAAAAAAGTGGTTTTTGTATCTGCTAACGACAAATAATGTTTATTCTCGTTTGACGAAAATTCTTACCTTTTCGCGGTAAAGAATTTTCTTATTCGTAGGGTGTTGTGACCGGCACAACCATTACACCCCTGACAAAACACACAGTCTTGCTTCACTCTAGTTTCCACATCTGCTTTCAATAAATTACCTATTTTATGATCGGCACAGCCTGTCACATTGCCGGTACATTCGTGTACCGAATTTCCAAATTCACATCCACCACTAGTCTGCAGAGTACGTACGGCTGGTGTTTGTAATAAGAAACCGATCGAGATACGATAAAAGCACTGTGATCCTTTATGCATCTCGAGTTTCAAGCACAGCACGCAGCTCACAAATTCCTATACGATACTAAGAAACAGTTAGTGTAAATGCAGATATTACGAAATAGTAATATCAGCAGGAGGGCAATTCTAAGGCGACCGTCAAGTGGCTCGACTGCAGAAGGGACATAAATGTCGCAGGTCGACTGTGTGCTACGAATATATGCTTGCACTTGTATTTGTGTATTGAACCCTTGTTCATGCACACGATGCTGTCGTTCCATTGGTGGATCGCAACCAACTAATCATATTGGTTGGTCGATCCATCCAAAATATTATAAAAGACTACTGCTACGATTACTAAGCGCGGCAGTTGAACTTAAACACTAATACAATAAGATAAAGATAATCCAAAAAAGTAAATAAAAAACCATATATAATAAAACTATACTAAAATTTGGTGTTATTTATTCTCATTCAACTCGCCCGCACTCTCCCTCTCCTCCTACGGGAAAGCACGGGGACTAGTGCGTAACAATAACCAACAAGAGACCATTGACTCACACTCCTATCAATCCGGAAGATGAACTCCGAGCTTGGCATTGTTTGGAAGTAAGCTGTTGAGCCGAAATTGAGTCGCCCACTTAGCGCAAACGTTTCGCCAAAGCGAAACAGAACAAACAAAATCATCGCGAAGTCGTCGAAGGACAGACGTCGCTGACAGAAAACGAAGACAACCGGCGACTGGGCCAATAATAACAGTTCATCCGAGCACTTATAAGAAGGCACGAATCGCTTTTGTGTAAATGGGAAACGGCGATTTAAAGCTTAATCGAGCTGTAGGTAAATTGGCATTTGGCAAAATTGATCGATGAATTCACTAAACCTGCTTTAGGAAAAATTTTAACACATACGAACGACCAAAATAAATCCATACATATTTGTACCCTACCCATTCCAATAAGAAGTCAGAAAGACCAAATTATGATTGAACAAACACTAACGAGCATTAAAGATAAAATTAGCAAAAGTAATTGTGAGAAGATAGGAATCACCATACCTAATATTCAAGACCAATTTAAAAATGAGTCTAAAACAACTCTAGAAAAAATATTTCATTATCTAAACATGACAAACAAATTTATACACCAATAATAAAATCATCTTAAACAATAATGAACAAATAGCAGCAGTATTAACCGAATACCATGAATCACCTTTTGGAGGACACCAAGGAGTATCCAGAACCTTGAAAAAAATTAAACTAAAATATTACTGGCCTACAATGACTACAGACTTTAAGAACCATATACAAAAATGTACGTCGTGTCAGAATATCTCCGATACTACGTCAATTGAGATCCGCTTACAAGGGATACTTCATAGCAGTACAGGTTACACCCCATATGAACTATTGTATGGATACCCCCCAAACATACCAACTATTTTTCAACAAAAATCCCTTATTCAGTACAATTATGATAACTATGCAAACGAGTTAAAATCACGACTTCATCATGGCTACTAAGCAGCAAAACATAGGCTTATAATCATGAAAAACATTTCAAAAAGGTGTTATGAATAACAACAACAAGAGTAATGAGAAAATTTTTAATATAGGTGACAAAGTTCTAGTCAAAAATCACACACGAAAAAACAAACTCTCGACCCTTTGGGAAGGTTCGTTCGAAGTATTAAAAATAGTTTCGGCTGAAAACACGCTTGTTAAATTTGGTAGAAAAGACAAAATAATACATAATAATGATTTAAAGATTTTTTATGAATAAATAATGTACACATGTAAACAAAATTTCAACTTTTTAAAGTAATCCCTCTCCCAACAAAATTAAACGAAAAATTAGTTTTCATAAAACCTTATATATCACATTTAGTAATAGATTATGACAGAGAACATCATTATGAAATGTAAACAAACTGACGAAAAGACATATTTATGCCAAGCAGTACATCCAGTATTTACTACAAGATCAACAAATCAGCCTTGTGTTGTCTTACTTTTTCAAAAATCCAAAACATTACCACATATTTGCGAACTGATAGGAACACAACTGACTACTATTTGGATCCAACTGGAACAACAAAACAAATGGTTGTTTTCAACACTTGACAAATACGAAATAGACGAAATTTTTTCAAACAAAATCTCTCCCTACACCCTTATAAATAGAGACACAATAGAAATAACAGACGAATGTTATATCAAATCAATGGACTTGACTATAAGAAATTCCTATTTCAAAACATCGTCACTGAATAATTTCTACATACCCCCTATAAATATTTCAAATTCATTCTCACAAAAACGCACGAATCAAATTCTCCTTCCTGAGGTAGCACTAATTCGAAATTCTGACTCAAAAGACTTAGACACACTGTCCAAACAAATAAAAGATTTAAAAAACACAGAAAAAACAGACCTTGAAAGTTTCAATATACACAACATTCATCATTATGGGTTAATTTACCTTATGATCATTTCCGTTATAATCATAAATATAATAAACAAATACAAAGCTTGGAAACTAAATCAATTAGTATCCCCAGAAGAACAAAACACAACTGAAATGGTCGCTATCCGCGAACAGGAAAACGACAAACTGGAAACAACTCCTAGATTCGTTTTAAAAACTTAACAACAAACATCCGAACCATACATACAAGAGGAAATTCATATAAAAATATTATATAATTTTCATTCTTTTAAATATTTTATAAATTTCAGCACAAATAAAAATAATAATAATAAAAAAAAAACTCAAAATACAAATCGTCAAAAGAAAAAAAAACCCATATAACAAATATATTATATAATTTTCATTCTTTTATATATATAAATAAATATTTTTTTATTTCAGCAAAATTTTTTATATCTTTATATATATATTTCTACTGTACGTGTGTATGTCACTGAACTCCTCCTAAACGGCTGGACCGATTTAAATGAATTTTTTTGTATGCGTTTGGGTGACGCCCTGGATGGTTTAGATTCACAAATCAGTCCGGCAGATGGCGATGGTATCGTTTTTTCCGAAAATTCTTATTTATGAAATGATTTGACTCAAATTCACACCATATAATATTTAAATAAAAAGAAAGTCGTTGACAAAATTTGGACCTGATAGGTGGCGCTGGGATGGAAAATGTAGTTTTCCCTGTGTATGATCTTCATATAAAGAATATTCGAACAAGTGTACATTTTTTGCCTGTATAAGTGTCGATTCAATAGTTTTCTGAGGTAGCACTAATTCGAAATTCTGACTCAAAAGACTTAGACACACTGTCCAAACAAATAAAAGATTTAAAAAACACAGAAAAAACAGACCTTGAAAGTTTCAATATACACAACATTCATCATTATGGGTTAATTTACCTTATGATCATTTCCGTTATAATCATAAATATAATAAACAAATACAAAGCTTGGAAACTAAATCAATTAGTATCCCCAGAAGAACAAAACACAACTGAAATGGTCGCTATCCGCGAACAGGAAAACGACAAACTGGAAACAACTCCTAGAATCGTTTTAAAAACTTAACAACAAACATCCGAACCATACATACAAGAGGAAATTCATATAAAAACAATTTTTTCCTATCTTTTTAACAGCATCCTAAAAATCATCATTAGAGAAAATTATACCCACCTCTTTCCAATCTAAACTTAATATCTCTCTAATCATTTGCAACTTTGAACAAATAATTGGCTTAAAAGTATTTTCAGAACGAATGAATGAAACAAAACATACGAAATCACACGATATTTAATTTATAATATACCTACTCATTATCTTGCAAAAAAAAATCACTATTATATAATATATTAAAAATCTCAATTAAAACCTTACATAATTATAATAACATTAAATAAACTCAAAAACAAATCCTCAAAAAAACCCCATATTACAAATATATTATATAATTTTCATTCTTTTATATATATAAATAAATATTTTATAAATTTCAGCACAAAAAAAAAACAATAATAAAAAAAACAAAACTCAAAATACAAATCGTCAAAAGAAAAAAAACCCATATTACAAATATATTATATAATTTTCATTCTTTTAAATATTTTATAAATTTCAGCACAAAAAAAAATAATAATAATAAAAAAAAAACTCAAAATACAAATCGTCAAAAGAAAAAAAAACCCATATTACAAATATATTATATAATTTTCATTCTTTTATATATATAAATAAATATTTTATTATTTCAGCAAAATTTTTTATATCTTTATATATATATTTCTACTGTACGTGTGTATGTCACTGAACTCCTCCTAAACGGCTGGACCGATTTAAATGAATTTTTTTTGTATTCGTTTGGGTGACGCCCTGGATGGTTTAGATTCACAAATCAGTCCGGCAGATGGCGATGGTATTGTTTTTTTCCGAAAATTCTTATTTATGGAATGATTTGGCTCAAATTCACACCATATAATATTTAAATAAAAAGAAAGTCGTTGACAAAATTTGGACCTGATAGGTGGCGCTGGGATGGAAAATGTAGTTTTCCCTGTGTATAATCTTCATATAAAGAATATTCGAACAAGTGTACATTTTTTGCCTGTATAAGTGTCGATTCAATAGTTTTCTGGATTGGTGAGTTGTTTAGTTAGTGGGGTGTAAGTGAGGTCAGTGGGCGGGGTCAGTGGGATGGGGCAGCCGGGAAACGCGGGTGAAAGTGGTCAGAGGGCGGGAGGCCAGAGGGCGGGAGGTCAGTGGGCGGGGGTCAATGGGATGGGGCAGCCGGGAAACGCCGGGTATTTCTGCTAATACTGTGACGCGATATCGCAAAACAAATAGCTTTTCACAAGTTCACAAAACGATTACAAACAAATTATTGAAAGCGAGACAGGACAACGTCTGTCGGGTCAGCTAGTATATACATAAAAAAAACCTATATTTATATACTATACATCAGTGGTTAAAAAAAAAGTGGTTTTTGTATCTACTAACGACAAATAATGTTTATTCTCGTTTGACGAAAATTCTTACCTTTTCGCGGTAAAGAATTTTCTTATTCGTAGGGTGTTGTGACCGGCACAACCATTACACCCCTGACAAAACACACAGTCTTGCTTCACTCTAGTTTCCACATCTGCTTTCAATAAATTACCTATTTTATGATCGGCACAGCCTGTCACATTGCCGGTACATTCGTGTACCGAATTTCCAAATTCACATCCACCACTAGTCTGCAGAGTACGTACGGATGGCTGGTGTTTGTAATAAGAAACCGATTGAGATACGATAAAAGCACTGTGATCCTTTATGCATCTCGAGTTTCAAGAACAGCACGCAGCTAACAAATTCCGATACGATACTAAGAAACAGTTAGTGTAAATGCAGATATTACGAAATAGTAATATCAGCAGGAGGGCAATTCTAAGGCGACCGTCAAGTGGCTCGACTGCAGAAGGGACATAAATGTCGCAGGTCGACTGTGTGCTACGAATATATGCTTGCACTTGTATTTGTGTATTGAACCCTTGTTCATGCACACGATGCTGTCGTTCCATTGGTGGATCGCAACCAACTAATCATATTGGTTGGTCGATCCATCCAAAATATTATAAAAGACTACTGCTACGATTACTAAGCGCGGCAGTTGAACTTAAACACTAATACAATAAGATAAAGATAATCCAAACAAGTAAATAAAAAACCATATATAATAAAACTATACTAAAATTTGGTGTTATTTATTCTCATTCAACTCGCCCGCACTCTCCCTCTCCTCCTACGGGAAAGCACGGGGACTAGTGCGTAACAATAACCAACAAGAGACAATTGACTCACACTCCTATCAATCCGGAAGATGAACTCCGAGCTTGGCATTGTTTGGAAGTAAGCTGTTGAGCCGAAATTGAGTCGCCCACTTAGCGCAAACGTTTCGCCAAAGCGAAACAGAACAAACAAAATCATCGCGAAGTCGTCGAAGGACAGACGTCGCTGACAGAAAACGAAGACAACCGGCGACTGGGCCAATAATAACAGTTCATCCGAGCACTTATAAGAAGGCACGAATCGCATATGTGTAAATGGGAAACGGCGATTTAAAGCTTAATCGAGCTGTAGGTAAATTGGCATTTGGCAAAATTGATCGATGAATTCACTAAACCTGCTTTAGGAAAAATTTTAACACATACGAACGACCAAATTAAATCCATACATATTTGTACCCTACCCATTCCAATAAGAAGTCAGAAAGACCAAATTATGATTGAACAAACACTAACGAGCATTAAAGATAAAATTAGCAAAAGTAATTGTGAGATGATAGGAATCACCATACCTAATATTCAAGACCAATTTAAAAATGAGTCTAAAACAACTCTAGAAAAAATATTTCATTATCTAAACATAACAAACAAATTTATACACCAATAATAAAATCATCTTAAACAATAATGAACAAATAGCAGCAGTATTAACCGAATACCATGAATCACCTTTTGGAGGACACCAAGGAGTATCCAGAACCTTGAAAAAAATTAAACTAAAATATTACTGGCCTACAATGACTACAGACATTAAGAACCATATACAAAAATGTACGTCGTGTCAATTAAACAAGAGCCAAAGAAACCCTCCAATCCTAATGAAAATAACTAGCACAAGTTCTACACCATTTGAGCGAATTGTTTTAGATATAGTTGGACCACTACCAGTTAGCTATCACGGTCAAAAATACTTATTAACATTCCAGGATGATTTAACAAAATTATCAGAAGCATTTCCGTTGCAAAACGCAGAAGCCCTCACTGTGGCAAGTACATTCGTTGAAAATATAATCTGTAGACACGGAGTACCACAATCACTTTTAACTGACCAAGGCACAAACTTTCTGAGTGGACTGTTTAAAGAAATTTGCAAACTCTTAAAAATTAAAAATTTAACACCACACCTTATCATCCTCAAACCAATGGAGCATTAGAAAGAAGTCACAAAACACTTGCAGAATATCTCCGATACTACGTCAATTGAGATCCGCTTACAAGGGATACTTGATAGCAGTACAGGTTACACCCCATATGAACTATTGTATGGATACCCCCCAAACATACCAACTATTTTTCAACAAAAATCCCTTATTCAGTAAAATTATGATAACTATGCAAACGAGTTAAAATCACGACTTCATCATGGCTACTAAGCAGCAAAACATAGGCTTATAATCATGAAAAACATTTCAAAAAGGTGTTATGAATAACAACAACAAGAGTAATGAGAAAATTTTTAATATAGGTGACAAAGTTCTAGTCAAAAATCACACACGAAAAAACAAACTCTCGACCCTTTGGGAAGGTCCGTTCGAAGTATTAAAAATAGTTTCGGCTGAAAACACGCTTGTTAAATTTGGTAGAAAAGACAAAATAATACATAATAATGATTTAAAGATTTTTTATGAATAAATAATGTACACATGTAAACAAAATTTCAACTTTTTAAAGTAATCCCTCTCCCAACAAAATTAAAAGAAAAATTAGTTTTCATAAAACCTTATATATCACATTTAGTAATAGATTATGACATGACAATCAATGAACAAGGAAAATGTAAACAAACTGACATAAAGACATATTTATGCCAAGCAGTACATCCAGTATTTACTACAAGATCAACAAATCAGCCTTGTGCTGTCTTACTTTTTCAAAAATCCAAAACATTACCACATATTTGCGAACTGAGAGGAACACAACTGACTACTATTTGGATGCAACTGGAACAACAAAACAAATGGTTGTTTTCAACACTTGACAAATACGAAATAGACGAAATTGTTTCAAACAAAATCTCTCCCTACACCCTTATAAATACAGGCACAATAGAAATAACAGACGAATGTTATATCAAATCAATGGACTTGACTATAAGAAATTCCTATTTCAAAACATCGTCACTGAATAATTTCTACATACCCCCTATAAATATTTCAAATTCATTCTCACAAAAACGCACGAATCAAATTCTCCTTCCTGAGGTAGCACTAATTCGATATTCTGACTCAAAAGACTTAGACACACTGTCCAAACAAATAAAAGATTTAAAAAACACAGAAAAAACAGACCTTGAAAGTTTCAATATACACAACATTCATCATTATGGGTTAATTTACCTTATGATCATTTCCGTTATAATCATAAATATAATAAACAAATACAAAGCTTGGAAACTAAATCAATTAGTATCCCCAGAAGAACAAAACACAACTGAAATGGTCGCTATCCGCGAACAGGAAAACGACAAACTGGAAACAACCCCTAGATTCGTTTTAAAAACTTAACAACAAACATCCGAACCATACATACAAGAGGAAATTCATATAAAAACAATTTTTTCCTATCTTTTTAACAGCATCCTAAAAATCATCATTAAAGAAAATTATACCCACCTCTTTCCAATCTAAACTTAATATCTCTCTAATCATTTGCAACTTTGAACAAATAATTGGCTTAAAAGTATTTTCAGAACGAATGAATGAAACAAAACATACGAAATCACACGATATTTAATTTATAATATACCTACTCATTATCTTGCAAAAAAAAATCACTATTATATCATATATTAAAAATCTCAATTAAAACCTTACATAATTATAATAACATTAAATAAACTGAAAAACAAATCCTCAAAAAAAACCCCATATTACAAATATATTATATAATTTTCATTCTTTTATATATATAAATAAATATTTTATAAATTTCAGCACAAAAAAAAAATAATAATAAAAAAAACAAAACTCAAAATACAAATCGTCAAAAGAAAAAAAACCCATATTACAAATATATTATATAATTTTCATTCTTTTAAATATTTTATAAATTTCAGCACAAAAAAAAATAATAATAATAAAAAAAAAACTCAAAATACAAATCGTCAAAAGAAAAAAAAACCCATATAACAAATATATTATATAATTTTCATTCTTTTATATATATAAATAAATATTTTTTTATTTCAGCAAAATTTTTTATATCTTTATATATATATTTCTACTGTACGTGTGTATGTCACTGAACTCCTCCTAAACGGCTGGACCGATTTAAATGAATTTTGTATGCGTTTGGGTGACGCCCTGGATGGTTTAGATTCACAAATCAGTCCGGCAGATGGCGATGGTATCGTTTTTTCCGAAAATTCTTATTTATGGAATGATTTGGCTCAAATTCACACCATATAATATTTAAAATATATTTAATAGTTGACAAAATTTGGACCTGATAGGTGGCGCTGGGATGGAAAATGTAGTTTTCCCTGTGTATGATCTTCATATAAAGAATATTCGAACAAGTGTACATTTTTTGCCTGTATAAGTGTCGATTCAATAGTTTTCTGGATTGGTGAGTTGTTTAGTTAGTGGGGTGTAAGTGAGGTCAGTGGGCGGGGTCAGTGGGATGGGGCAGCCGGGAAACGCGGGTGAAAGTGGTCAGAGGGCGGGAGGTCAGAGGGCGGGAGGTCAGTGGGCGGGGGTCAATGGGATGGGGCAGCCGGGAAACGCCGGGTATTTCTGCTAATACTGTGACGCGATATCGCAAAACAAATAGCTTTTCACAAGTTCACAAAACGATTACAAACAAATTTATTGAAAGCGAGACAGGACAACGTCTGTCGGGTCAGCTAGTATATACATAAAAAAAAACCTATATTTATATACTATACATCAGTGGTTAAAAAAAAAGTGGTTTTTGTATCTGCTAACGACAAATAATGTTTATTCTCGTTTGACGAAAATTCTTACCTTTTCGCGGTAAAGAATTTTCTTATTCGTAGGGTGTTGTGACCGGCACAACCATTACACCCCTGACAAAACACACAGTCTTGCTTCACTCTAGTTTCCACATCTGCTTTCAATAAATTACCTATTTTATGATCGGCACAGCCTGTCACATTGCCGGTACATTCGTGTACCGAATTTCCAAATTCACATCCACCACTAGTCTGCAGAGTACGTACGGATGGCTGGTGTTTGTAATAAGAAACCGATCGAGATACGATAAAAGCACTGTGATCCTTTATGCATCTCGAGTTTCAAGCACAGCACGCAGCTCACAAATTCCGATACGATACTAAGAAACAGTTAGTGTAAATGCAGATATTACGAAATAGTAATATCAGCAGGAGGGCAATTCTAAGGCGACCGTCAAGTGGCTCGACTGCAGAAGGGACATAAATGTCGCAGGTCGACTGTGTGCTACGAATATATGCTTGCACTTGTATTTGTGTATTGAACCCTTGTTCATGCACACGATGCTGTCGTTCCATTGGTGGATCGCAACCAACTAATCATATTGGTTGGTCGATCCATCCAAAATATTATAAAAGACTACTGCTACGATTACTAAGCGCGGCAGTTGAACTTAAACACTAATACAATAAGATAAAGATAATCCAAACAAGTAAATAAAAAACCATATATAATAAAACTATACTAAAATTTGGTGTTATTTATTCTCATTCAACTCGCCCGCACTCTCCCTCTCCTCCTACGGGAAAGCACGGGGACTAGTGCGTAACAATAACCAACAAGAGACAATTGACTCACACTCCTATCAATCCGGAAGATGAACTCCGAGCTTGGCATTGTTTGGAAGTAAGCTGTTGAGCCGAAATTGAGTCGCCCACTTAGCGCAAACGTTTCGCCAAAGCGAAACAGAACAAACAAAATCATCGCGAAGTCGTCGAAGGACAGACGTCGCTGACAGAAAACGAAGACAACCGGCGACTGGGCCAATAATAACAGTTCATCCGAGCACTTATAAGAAGGCACGAATCGCATATGTGTAAATGGGAAACGGCGATTTAAAGCTTAATCGAGCTGTAGGTAAATTGGCATTTGGCAAAATTGATCGATGAATTCACTAAACCTGCTTTAGGAAAAATTTTAACACATACGAACGACCAAATTAAATCCATACATATTTGTACCCTACCCATTCCAATAAGAAGTCAGAAAGACCAAATTATGATTGAACAAACACTAACGAGCATTAAAGATAAAATTAGCAAAAGTAATTGTGAGACGATAGGAATCACCATACCTAATATTCAAGACCAATTTAAAAATGAGTCTAAAACAACTCTAGAAAAAATATTTCATTATCTAAACATAACAAACAAATTTATACACCAATAATAAAATCATCTTAAACAATAATGAACAAATAGCAGCAGTATTAACCGAATACCATGAATCACCTTTTGGAGGACACCAAGGAGTATCCAGAACCTTGAAAAAAATTAAACTAAAATATTACTGGCCTACAATGACTACAGACATTAAGAACCATATACAAAAATGTACGTCGTGTCAATTAAACAAGAGCCAAAGAAACCCTCCAATCCTAATGAAAATAACTAGCACAAGTTCTACACCATTTGAGCGAATTGTTTTAGATATAGTTGGACCACTACCAGTTAGCTATCATGGTCAAAAATACTTATTAACATTCCAGGATGATTTAACAAAATTATCAGAAGCATTTCCGTTGCAAAACGCAGAAGCCCTCACTGTGGCAAGTACATTCGTTGAAAATATAATCTGTAGACACGGAGTACCACAATCACTTTTAACTGACCAAGGCACAAACTTTCTGAGTGGACTGTTTAAAGAAATTTGCAAACTCTTAAAAATTAAAAATGTAACACCACACCTTATCATCCTCAAACCAATGGAGCATTACCAACTATTTTTCAACAAAAATCCCTTATTCAGTACAATTATGATAACTATGCAAACGAGTTTAAATCACGACTTCTTCATGGCTACTAAGCAGCAAAACATAGGCTTATAATCATGAAAAACATTTCAAAAAGGTGTTATGAATAACAACAACAAGAGTAATGAGAAAATTTTTATATAGGTGACAAAGTTCTAGTCAAAAATCACACACGAAAAAACAAACTCTCGACCCTTTGGGAAGGTCCGTTCGAAGTATTAAAAATAGTTTCGGCTGAAAACACTCTTGTTAAATTTGGTAGAAAAGACAAAATAATACATAATAATGATTTAAAGATTTTTTATGAATAAATAATGTACACATGTAAACAAAATTTCAACTTTTTAAAGTAATCCCTCTCCCAACAAAATTAAACGAAAAATTAGTTTTCATAAAACCTTATATATCACATTTAGTAATAGATTATGACAGAGAACATCATTATGACATGACAATCAATGAACAAGGAAAATGTAAACAAACTGACGAAAAGACATATTTATGCCAAGCAGTACATCCAACATTACCACATATTTGCGAACTGATAGGAACACAACTGACTACTATTTGGATCCAACTGGAACAACAAAACAAATGGTTGTTTTCAACACTTGACAAATACGAAATAGACGAAATTTTTTCAAACAAAATCTCTCCCTACACCCTTATAAATACAGACACAATAGAAATAACAGACGAATGTTATATCAAATCAATGGACTTGACTATAAGAAATTCCTATTTCAAAACATCGTCACTGAATAATTTCTACATACCCCCTATAAATATTTCAAATTCATTCTCACAAAAACGCACGAATCAAATTCTCCTTCCTGAGGTAGCACTAATTCGAAATTCTGACTCAAAAGACTTAGACACACTGTCCAAACAAATAAAAGATTTAAAAAACACAGAAAAAACAGACCTTGAAAGTTTCAATATACACAACATTCATCATTATGGGTTAATTTACCTTATGATCATTTCCGTTATAATCATAAATATAATAAACAAATACAAAGCTTGGAAACTAAATCAATTAGTATCCCCAGAAGAACAAAACACAACTGAAATGGTCGCTATCCGCGAACAGGAAAACGACAAACTGGAAACAACCCTTAGATTCGTTTTAAAAACTTAACAACAAACATCCGAACCATACATACAAGAGGAAATTCATATAAAAACAATTTTTTCCTATCTTTTTAACAGCATCCTAAAAATCATCATTAAAGAAAATTATACCCACCTCTTTCCAATCTAAACTTAATATCTCTCTAATCATTTGCAACTTTGAACAAATAATTGGCTTAAAAGTATTTTCAGAACGAATGAATGAAACAAAACATACGAAATCACACGATATTTAATTTATAATATACCTACTCATTATCTTGCAAAAAAAAAAATCACTATTATATCATATATTAAAAATCTCAATTAAAACCTTACATAATTATAATAACATTAAATAAACTCAAAAACAAATCCTCAAAAAAACCCCATATTACAAATATATTATATAATTTTCATTCTTTTATATATATAAATAAATATTTTATAAATTTCAGCACAAAAAAAAATAATAATAAAAAAAACAAAACTCAAAATACAAATCGTCAAAAGAAAAAAAACCCATATTACAAATATATTATATAATTTTCATTCTTTTAAATATTTTATAAATTTCAGCACAAAAAAAAATAATAATAATAAAAAAAAAGCTCAAAATACAAATCGTCAAAAGAAAAAAAAACCCATATTACAAATATATTATATAATTTTCATTCTTTTATATATATAAATAAATATTTTATTATTTCAGCAAAAATTTTTATATCTTTATATATATATTTCTACTGTACGTGTGTATGTCACTGAACTCCTCCTAAACGGCTGGACCGATTTAAATGAATTTTTTTTGTATTCGTTTGGGTGACGCCCTGGATGGTTTAGATTCACAAATCAGTCCGGCAGATGGCGATGGTATTGTTTTTTTCCGAAAATTCTTATTTATGGAATGATTTGGCTCAAATTCACACCATATAATATTTAAATAAAAAGAAAGTCGTTGACAAAATTTGGACCTGATAGGTGGCGCTGGGATGGAAAATGTAGTTTTCCCTGTGTATAATCTTCATATAAAGAATATTCGAACAAGTGTACATTTTTTGCCTGTATAAGTGTCGATTCAATAGTTTTCTGGATTGGTGAGTTGTTTAGTTAGTGGGGTGTAAGTGAGGTCAGTGGGCGGGGTCAGTGGGATGGGGCAGCCGGGAAACGCGGGTGAAAGTGGTCAGAGGGCGGGAGGCCAGAGGGCGGGATGTCAGTGGGCGGGGGTCAATGGGATGGGGCAGCCGGGAAACGCCGGGTATTTCTGCTAATACTGTGACGCGATATCGCAAAACAAATAGCTTTTCACAAGTTCACAAAACGATTACAAACAAATTATTGAAAGCGAGACAGGACAACGTCTGTCGGGTCAGCTAGTATATACATAAAAAAAACCTATATTTATATACTATACATCAGTGGTTAAAAAAAAAGTGGTTTTTGTATCTGCTAACGACAAATAATGTTTATTCTCGTTTGACGAAAATTCTTACCTTTTCGCGGTAAAGAATTTTCTTATTCGTAGGGTGTTGTGACCGGCACAACCATTACACCCCTGACAAAACACACAGTCTTGCTTCACTCTAGTTTCCACATCTGCTTTCAATAAATTACCTATTTTATGATCGGCACAGCCTGTCACATTGCCGGTACATTCGTGTACCGAATTTCCAAATTCACATCCACCACTAGTCTGCAGAGTACGTACGGATGGCTGGTGTTTGTAATAAGAAACCGATTGAGATACGATAAAAGCACTGTGATCCTTTATGCATCTCGAGTTTCAAGAACAGCACGCAGCTAACAAATTCCGATACGATACTAAGAAACAGTTAGTGTAAATGCAGATATTACGAAATAGTAATATCAGCAGGAGGGCAATTCTAAGGCGACCGTCAAGTGGCTCGACTGCAGAAGGGACATAAATGTCGCAGGTCGACTGTGTGCTACGAATATATGCTTGCACTTGTATTTGTGTATTGAACCCTTGTTCATGCACACGATGCTGTCGTTCCATTGGTGGATCGCAACCAACTAATCATATTGGTTGGTCGATCCATCCAAAATATTATAAAAGACTACTGCTACGATTACTAAGCGCGGCAGTTGAACTTAAACACTAATACAATAAGATAAAGATAATCCAAACAAGTAAATAAAAAACCATATATAATAAAACTATACTAAAATTTGGTGTTATTTATTCTCATTCAACTCGCCCGCACTCTCCCTCTCCTCCTACCGGAAAGCACGGGGACTAGTGCGTAACAATAACCAACAAGAGACAATTGACTCACACTCCTATCAATCCGGAAGATGAACTCCGAGCTTGGCATTGTTTGGAAGTAAGCTGTTGAGCCGAAATTGAGTCGCCCACTTAGCGCAAACGTTTCGCCAAAGCGAAACAGAACAAACAAAATCATCGCGAAGTCGTCGAAGGACAGACGTCGCTGACAGAAAACGAAGACAACCGGCGACTGGGCCAATAATAACAGTTCATCCGAGCACTTATAAGAAGGCACGAATCGCATATGTGTAAATGGGAAACGGCGATTTAAAGCTTAATCGAGCTGTAGGTAAATTGGCATTTGGCAAAATTGATCGATGAATTCACTAAACCTGCTTTAGGAAAAATTTTAACACATACGAACGACCAAATTAAATCCATACATATTTGTACCCTACCCATTCCAATAAGAAGTCAGAAAGACCAAATTATGATTGAACAAACACTAACGAGCATTAAAGATAAAATTAGCAAAAGTAATTGTGAGATGATAGGAATCACCATACCTAATATTCAAGACCAATTTAAAAATGAGTCTAAAACAACTCTAGAAAAAATATTTCATTATCTAAACATAACAAACAAATTTATACACCAATAATAAAATCATCTTAAACAATAATGAACAAATAGCAGCAGTATTAACCGAATACCATGAATCACCTTTTGGAGGACACCAAGGAGTATCCAGAACCTTGAAAAAAATTAAACTAAAATATTACTGGCCTACAATGACTACAGACATTAAGAACCATATACAAAAATGTACGTCGTGTCAATTAAACAAGAGCCAAAGAAACCCTCCAATCCTAATGAAAATAACTAGCACAAGTTCTACACCATTTGAGCGAATTGTTTTAGATATAGTTGGACCACTACCAGTTAGCTATCACGGTCAAAAATACTTATTAACATTCCAGGATGATTTAACAAAATTATCAGAAGCATTTCCGTTGCAAAACGCAGAAGCCCTCACTGTGGCAAGTACATTCGTTGAAAATATAATCTGTAGACACGGAGTACCACAATCACTTTTAACTGACCAAGGCACAAACTTTCTGAGTGGACTGTTTAAAGAAATTTGCAAACTCTTAAAAATTAAAAATTTAACACCACACCTTATCATCCTCAAACCAATGGAGCATTAGAAAGAAGTCACAAAACACTTGCAGAATATCTCCGATACTACGTCAATTGAGATCCGCTTACAAGGGATACTTCATAGCAGTACAGGTTACACCCCATATGAACTATTGTATGGATACCCCCCAAACATACCAACTATTTTTCAACAAAAATCCCTTATTCAGTAAAATTATGATAACTATGCAAACGAGTTAAAATCACGACTTCATCATGGCTACTAAGCAGCAAAACATAGGCTTATAATCATGAAAAACATTTCAAAAAGGTGTTATGAATAACAACAACAAGAGTAATGAGAAAATTTTTAATATAGGTGACAAAGTTCTAGTCAAAAATCACACACGAAAAAACAAACTCTCGACCCTTTGGGAAGGTTCGTTCGAAGTATTAAAAATAGTTTCGGCTGAAAACACGCTTGTTAAATTTGGTAGAAAAGACAAAATAATACATAATAATGATTTAAAGATTTTTTATGAATAAATAATGTACACATGTAAACAAAATTTCAACTTTTTAAAGTAATCCCTCTCCCAACAAAATTAAACGAAAAATTAGTTTTCATAAAACCTTATATATCACATTTAGTAATAGATTATGACAGAGAACATCATTATGAAATGTAAACAAACTGACGAAAAGACATATTTATGCCAAGCAGTACATCCAGTATTTACTACAAGATCAACAAATCAGCCTTGTGTTGTCTTACTTTTTCAAAAATCCAAAACATTACCACATATTTGCGAACTGATAGGAACACAACTGACTACTATTTGGATCCAACTGGAACAACAAAACAAATGGTTGTTTTCAACACTTGACAAATACGAAATAGACGAAATTTTTTCAAACAAAATCTCTCCCTACACCCTTATAAATAGAGACACAATAGAAATAACAGACGAATGTTATATCAAATCAATGGACTTGACTATAAGAAATTCCTATTTCAAAACATCGTCACTGAATAATTTCTACATACCCCCTATAAATATTTCAAATTCATTCTCACAAAAACGCACGAATCAAATTCTCCTTCCTGAGGTAGCACTAATTCGAAATTCTGACTCAAAAGACTTAGACACACTGTCCAAACAAATAAAAGATTTAAAAAACACAGAAAAAACAGACCTTGAAAGTTTCAATATACACAACATTCATCATTATGGGTTAATTTACCTTATGATCATTTCCGTTATAATCATAAATATAATAAACAAATACAAAGCTTGGAAACTAAATCAATTAGTATCCCCAGAAGAACAAAACACAACTGAAATGGTCGCTATCCGCGAACAGGAAAACGACAAACTGGAAACAACTCCTAGATTCGTTTTAAAAACTTAACAACAAACATCCGAACCATACATACAAGAGGAAATTCATATAAAAATATTATATAATTTTCATTCTTTTAAATATTTTATAAATTTCAGCACAAATAAAAATAATAATAATAAAAAAAAAACTCAAAATACAAATCGTCAAAAGAAAAAAAAACCCATATAACAAATATATTATATAATTTTCATTCTTTTATATATATAAATAAATATTTTTTTATTTCAGCAAATTTTTTTATATCTTTATATATATATTTCTACTGTACGTGTGTATGTCACTGAACTCCTCCTAAACGGCTGGACCGATTTAAATGAATTTTTTTTGTATGCGTTTGGGTGACGCCCTGGATGGTTTAGATTCACAAATCAGTCCGGCAGATGGCGATGGTATCGTTTTTTCCGAAAATTCTTATTTATGAAATGATTTGACTCAAATTCACACCATATAATATTTAAATAAAAAGAAAGTCGTTGACAAAATTTGGACCTGATAGGTGGCGCTGGGATGGAAAATGTAGTTTTCCCTGTGTATAATCTTCATATAAAGAATATTCGAACAAGTGTACATTTTTTGCCTGTATAAGTGTCGATTCAATAGTTTTCTGGATTGGTGAGTTGTTTAGTTAGTGGGGTGTAAGTGAGGTCAGTGGGCGGGGTCAGTGGGATGAGGCAGCCGGGAAACGCGGGTGAAAGTGGTCAGAGGGCGGGAGGTCAGAGGGCGGGAGGTCAGTGGGTGGGGGGTCAATGGGATGGGGCAGCCGGGAAACGCCGGGTATTTCTGCTAATACTGTGACGCGATATCGCAAAACAAATAGCTTTTCACAAGTTCACAAAACGATTACAAACAAATTTATTGAAAGCGAGACAGGACAACGTCTGTCGGGTCAGCTAGTATATACATAAAAAAAAAACCTATATTTATATACTATACATCAGTGGTTAAAAAAAAAGTGGTTTTTGTATCTGCTAACGACAAATAATGTTTATTCTCGTTTGACGAAAATTCTTACCTTTTCGCAGTAAAGAATTTTCTTATTCGTAGGGTGTTGTGATCGGCACAACCATTACACCCCTGACAAAACACACAGTCTTGCTTCACTCTAGTTTCCACATCTGCTTTCAATAAATTACCTATTTTATGATCGGCACAGCCTGTCACATTGCCGGTACATTCGTGTACCGAATTTCCAAATTCACATCCACCACTAGTCTGCAGAGTACGTACGGATGACTGGTGTTTGTAATAAGAAACCGATCGAGATACGATAAAAGCACTGTGATCCTTTATGCATCTCGAGTTTCAAGCACAGCACGCAGCTCACAAATTCCGATACGATACTAAGAAACAGTTAGTGTAAATGCAGATATTACGAAATAGTAATATCAGCAGGAGGGCAATTCTAAGGCGACCGTCAAGTGGCTCGACTGCAGAAGGGACATAAATGTCGCAGGTCGACTGTGTGCTACGAATATATGCTTGCACTTGTATTTGTGTATTGAACCCTTGTTCATGCACACGATGCTGTCGTTCCATTGGTGGATCGCAACCAACTAATCATATTGGTTGGTCGATCCATCCAAAATATTATAAAAGACTACTGCTACGATTACTAAGCGCAGCAGTTGAACTTAAACACTAATACAATAAGATAAAGATAATCCAAACAAGTAAATAAAAAACCATATATAATAAAACTATACTAAAATTTGGTGTTATTTATTCTCATTCAACTCGCCCGCACTCTCACTCTCCTCCTACGGGAAAGCACGGGGACTAGTGCGTAACAATAACCAACAAGAGACCATTGACTCACACTCCTATCAATCCGGAAGATGAACTCCGAGCTTGGCATTGTTTGGAAGTAAGCTGTTGAGCCGAAATTGAGTCGCCCACTTAGCGCAAACGTTTCGCCAAAGCGAAACAGAACAAACAAAATCATCGCGAAGTCGTCGAAGGACAGACGTCGCTGACAGAAAACGAAGACAACCGGCGACTGGGCCAATAATAACAGTTCATCCGAGCACTTATAAGAAGGCACGAATCGCATTTGTGTAAATGGGAAACGGCGATTTAAAGCTTAATCGAGCTGTAGGTAAATTGGCATTTGGCAAAATTGATCGATGAATTCACTAAACCTGCTTTAGGAAAAATTTTAACACATACGAACGACCAAAATAAATCCATACATATTTGTACCCTACCCATTCCAATAAGAAGTCAGAAAGACCAAATTATGATTGAACAAACACTAACGAGCATTAAAGATAAAATTAGCAAAAGTAATTGTGAGACGATAGGAATCACCATACCTAATATTCAAGACCAATTTAAAAATGAGTCTAAAACAACTCTAGAAAAAATATTTCATTATCTAAACATAACAAACAAATTTATACACCAATAATAAAATCATCTTAAACAATAATGAACAAATAGCAGCAGTATTAACCGAATACCATGAATCACCTTTTGGAGGACACCAAGGAGTATCCAGAACCTTGAAAAAAATTAAACTAAAATATTACTGGCCTACAATGACTACAGACATTAAGAACCATATACAAAAATGTACGTCGTGTCAATTAAACAAGAGCCAAAGAAACCCTCCAATACTAATGAAAATAACTAGCACAAGTTCTACACCATTTGAGCGAATTGTTTTAGATATAGTTGGACCACTACCAGTTAGCTATCACGGTCAAAAATACTTATTAACATTCCAGGATGATTTAACCAAATTATCAGAAGCATTTCCGTTGCAAAACGCAGAAGCCCTCACTGTGGCAAGCACATTCGTTGAAAATATAATCTGTAGACACGGAGTACCACAATCACTTTTAACTGACCAAGGCACAAACTTTCTGAGTGGACTGTTTAAAGAAATTTGCAAACTCTTAAAAATTTAAAATTTAACACCACACCTTATCATCCTCAAACCAATGGAGCATTAGAAAGAAGTCACAAAACACTTGCAGAATATCTCCGATACTACGTCAATCGAGATCCGCTTACAAGGGATACTTGGATTCCGTACGCAATGTTTGTATACAATAGCACCCTTCATAGCAGTACAGGTTACACCCCATATGAACTATTGTATGGATACCCCCCAAACATACCAACTATTTTTCAACAAAAATCCCTTATTCAGTAAAATTATGATAACTATGCAAACGAGTTAAAATCACGACTTCATCATGGCTACTAAGCAGCAAAACATAGGCTTATAATCATGAAAAACATTTCAAAAAGGTGTTATGAATAACAACAACAAGAGTAATGAGAAAATTTTTAATATAGGTGACAAAGTTCTAGTCAAAAATCACACACGAAAAAACAAACTCTCGACCCTTTGGGATGGTCCGTTCGAAGTATTAAAAATAGTTTCGGCTGAAAACACGCTTGTTAAATTTGGTAGAAAAGACAAAATAATACATAATAATGATTTAAAGATTTTTTATGAATGAATAATGTACACATGTAAACAAAATTTCAACTTTTTAAAGTAATCCCTCTCCCAACAAAATTAAACGAAAAATTAGTTTTCATAAAACCTTATATATCACATTTAGTAATAGATTATGACAGAGAACATCGTTATGACATGACAATCAATGAACAAGGAAAATGTAAACAAACTGACGAAAAGACATATTTATGCCAAGCAGTACATCCAGTATTTACTACAAGATCAACAAATCAGCCTTGTGCTGTCTTACTTTTTCAAAAATCCAAAACATTACCACATATTTGCGAACTGAGAGGAACACAACTGACTACTATTTGGATGTAACTGGAACAACAAAACAAATGGTTGTTTTCAACACTTGACAAATACGAAATAGACGAAATTTTTTCAAACAAAATCTCTCCCTACACCCTTATAAATAGAGACACAATAGAAATAACAGACGAATGTTATATCAAATCAATGGACTTGACTATAAGAAATTCCTATTTCAAAACATCGTCACTGAATAATTTCTACATACCCCCTATAAATATTTCAAATTCATTCTCACAAAAACGCACGAATCAAATTCTCCTTCCTGAGGTAGCACTAATTCGAAATTCTGACTCAAAAGACTTAGACACACTGTCCAAACAAATAAAAGATTTAAAAAACACAGAAAAAACAGACCTTGAAAGTTTCAATATACACAACATTCATCATTATGGGTTAATTTACCTTATGATCATTTCCGTTATAATCATAAATATAATAAACAAATACAAAGCTTGGAAACTAAATCAATTAGTATCCCCAGAAGAACAAAACACAACTGAAATGGTCGCTATCCGCGAACAGGAAAACGACAAACTGGAAACAACTCCTAGATTCGTTTTAAAAACTTAACAACAAACATCCGAACCATACATACAAGAGGAAATTCATATAAAAATATTATATAATTTTCATTCTTTTAAATATTTTATAAATTTCAGCACAAATAAAAATAATAATAATAAAAAAAAAACTCAAAATACAAATCGTCAAAAGAAAAAAAAACCCATATAACAAATATATTATATAATTTTCATTCTTTTATATATATAAATAAATATTTTTTTATTTCAGCAAATTTTTTTATATCTTTATATATATATTTCTACTGTACGTGTGTATGTCACTGAACTACTCCTAAACGGCTGGACCGATTTAAATGAATTTTGTATGCGTTTGGGTGACGCCCTGGATGGTTTAGATTCACAAATCAGTCCGGCAGATGGCGATGGTATCGTTTTTTCCGAAAATTCTTATTTATGGAATGATTTGGCTCAAATTCACACCATATAATATTTAAAATATATTTAATAGTTGACAAAATTTGGACCTGATAGGTGGCGCTGGGATGGAAAATGTAGTTTTCCCTGTGTATGATCTTCATATAAAGAATATTCGAACAAGTGTACATTTTTTGCCTGTATAAGTGTCGATTCAATAGTTTTCTGAGGTAGCACTAATTCGAAATTCTGACTCAAAAGACTTAGACACACTGTCCAAACAAATAAAAGATTTAAAAAACACAGAAAAAACAGACCTTGAAAGTTTCAATATACACAACATTCATCATTATGGGTTAATTTACCTTATGATCATTTCCGTTATAATCATAAATATAATAAACAAATACAAAGCTTGGAAACTAAATCAATTAGTATCCCCAGAAGAACAAAACACAACTGAAATGGTCGCTATCCGCGAACAGGAAAACGACAAACTGGAAACAACTCCTAGAATCGTTTTAAAAACTTAACAACAAACATCCGAACCATACATACAAGAGGAAATTCATATAAAAACAATTTTTTCCTATCTTTTTAACAGCATCCTAAAAATCATCATTAGAGAAAATTATACCCACCTCTTTCCAATCTAAACTTAATATCTCTCTAATCATTTGCAACTTTGAACAAATAATTGGCTTAAAAGTATTTTCAGAACGAATGAATGAAACAAAACATACGAAATCACACGATATTTAATTTATAATATACCTACTCATTATCTTGCAAAAAAAAAATCACTATTATATCATATATTAAAAATCTCAATTAAAACCTTACATAATTATAATAACATTAAATAAACTCAAAAACAAATCCTCAAAAAAAACCCCATATTACAAATATATTATATAATTTTCATTCTTTTAAATATTTTATAAATTTCAGCACAAAAAAAAAATAATAATAAAAAAAACAAAACTCAAAATACAAATCGTCAAAAGAAAAAAAAACCATATTACAAATATATTATATAATTTTCATTCTTTTAAATATTTTATAAATTTCAGCACAAAAAAAAATAATAATAAAAAAAAAACTCAAAATACAAATCGTCAAAAGAAAAAAAATCCATATTACAAATATATTATATAATTTTCATTCTTTTATATATATAAATAAATATTTTATTATTTCAGCAAAATTTTTTATATCTTTATATATATATTTCTACTGTACGTGTGTATGTCACTGAACTCCTCCTAAACGGCTGGACTGATTTAAATGAATTTTTTTGTATGCGTTTGGGTGACGCCCTGGATGGTTTAGAGTCACAAATCAGTCCGGCAGATGGCGATGGTATCGTTTTTTTCCGAAAATTCTTATTTATGGAATGATTTGGCTCAAATTCACACCATATAATATTTAAATAAAAAGAAAGTCGTTGACAAAATTTGGACCTGATAGGTGGCGCTGGGATGGAAAATGTAGTTTTCCCTGTGTATGATCTTCATATAAAGAATATTCGAACAAGTGTACATTTTTTGCCTGTATAAGTGTCGATTCAATAGTTTTCTGGATTGGTGAGTTGTTTAGTTAGTGGGGTGTAAGTGAGGTCAGTGGGCGGGGTCAGTGGGATGGGGCAGCCGGGAAACGCGGGTGAAAGTGGTCAGATGGCGGGAGGTCAGAGGGCGGGAGGTCAGTGGGTGGGGGGTCAATGGGATGGGGCAGCCGGGAAACGCCGGGTATTTCTGCTAATACTGTGACGCGATATCGCAAAACAAATAGCTTTTCACAAGTTCACAAAACGATTACAAACAAATTTATTGAAAGCGAGACAGGACAACGTCTGTCGGGTCAGCTAGTATATACATAAAAAAAAACCTATATTTATATACTATACATCAGTGGTTAAAAAAAAGTGGTTTTTGTATCTGCTAACGACAAATAATGTTTATTCTCGTTTGACGAAAATTCTTACCTTTTCGCGGTAAATAATTTTCTTATTCGTAGGGTGTTGTGACCGGCACAACCATTACACCCCTGACAAAACACACAGTCTTGCTTCACTCTAGTTTCCACATCTGCTTTCAATAAATTACCTATTTTATGATCGGCACAGCCTGTCACATTGCCGGTACATTCGTGTACCGAATTTCCAAATTCACATCCACCACTAGTCTGCAGAGTACGTACGGATGGCTGGTGTTTGTAATAAGAAACCGATCGAGATACGATAAAAGCACTGTGATCCTTTATGCATCTCGAGTTTCAAGCACAGCACGCAGCTCACAAATTCCGATACGATACTAAGAAACAGTTAGTGTAAATGCAGATATTACGAAATAGTAATATCTCCGTCAAGTGGCTCGACTGCAGAAGGGACATAAATGTCGCAGGTCGACTGTGTGCTACGAATATATGCTTGCACTTGTATTTGTGTATTGAATGTATGTTCATGCACACGATGCTGTCGTTCCAACAATATTATAAAAGACTACTGATACGATTACTAAGCGCGGCAGTTGAACTTAAACACTAATACAATAAGATAAAGATAATCCAAACAAGTAAATAAAAAACCATATATAATAAAACTATACTAAAATTTGGTGTTATTTATTCTCATTCAACTCGCCCGCACTCTCCCTCTTCTCCTACGGGAAAGCACGGGGACTAGTGCGTAACAATAACCAACAAGAGACCGTTGACTCACACTCCTATCGCCAAAGCGAAACAGAACAAACAAAATCATCGCGAAGTCGTCGAAGGACAGACGTCGCTGACAGAAAACGAAGACAACCGGCGACTGGGCCAATAATAACAGTTCATCCGAGCACTTATAAGAAGGCACGAATCGCATTTGTGTAAATGGGAAACGGCGATTTAAAGCTTAATCGAGCTGTAGGTAAATTGGCATTTGGCAAAATTGATCGATGAATTCACTAAACCTGCTTTAGGAAAAATTTTAACACATACGAACGACCAAAATAAATCCATACATATTTGTACCCTACCCATTCCAATAAGAAGTCAGAAAGACCAAATTATGATTGAACAAACACTAACGAGCATTAAAGATAAAATTAGCAAAAGTAATTGTGAGACGATAGGAATCACCATACCTAATATTCAAGACCAATTTAAAAATGAGTCTAAAACAACTCTAGAAAAAATATTTCATTATCTAAACATAACAAACAAATTTATACACCAATAATAAAATCATCTTAAACAATAATGAACAAATAGCAGCAGTATTAACCGAATACCATGAATCACCTTTTGGAGGACACCAAGGAGTATCCAGAACCTTGAAAAAAATTAAACTAAAATATTACTGGCCTACAATGACTACAGACATTAAGAACCATATACAAAAATGTACGTCGTGTCAATTAAACAAGAGCCAAAGAAACCCTCCAATACTAATGAAAATAACTAGCACAAGTTCTACACCATTTGAGCGAATTGTTTTAGATATAGTTGGACCACTACCAGTTAGCTATCACGGTCAAAAATACTTATTAACATTCCAGGATGATTTAACCAAATTATCAGAAGCATTTCCGTTGCAAAACGCAGAAGCCCTCACTGTGGCAAGCACATTCGTTGAAAATATAATCTGTAGACACGGAGTACCACAATCACTTTTAACTGACCAAGGCACAAACTTTCTGAGTGGACTGTTTAAAGAAATTTGCAAACTCTTAAAAATTTAAAATTTAACACCACACCTTATCATCCTCAAACCAATGGAGCATTAGAAAGAAGTCACAAAACACTTGCAGAATATCTCCGATACTACGTCAATCGAGATCCGCTTACAAGGGATACTTGGATTCCGTACGCAATGTTTGTATACAATAGCACCCTTCATAGCAGTACAGGTTACACCCCATATGAACTATTGTATGGATACCCCCCAAACATACCAACTATTTTTCAACAAAAATCCCTTATTCAGTAAAATTATGATAACTATGCAAACGAGTTAAAATCACGACTTCATCATGGCTACTAAGCAGCAAAACATAGGCTTATAATCATGAAAAACATTTCAAAAAGGTGTTATGAATAACAACAACAAGAGTAATGAGAAAATTTTTAATATAGGTGACAAAGTTCTAGTCAAAAATCACACACGAAAAAACAAACTCTCGACCCTTTGGGATGGTCCGTTCGAAGTATTAAAAATAGTTTCGGCTGAAAACACGCTTG
This sequence comes from Nephrocerus scutellatus, assembly GCA_947095585.1. NCBI lineage: Eukaryota > Metazoa > Arthropoda > Insecta > Diptera > Pipunculidae > Nephrocerus > Nephrocerus scutellatus. The sequence goes on along the minus strand of OX352761.1, from coordinate 73,638,925 downwards.
TTAAATTTGGTAGAAAAGACAAAATAATACATAATAATGATTTAAAGATTTTTTATGAATGAATAATGTACACATGTAAACAAAATTTCAACTTTTTAAAGTAATCCCTCTCCCAACAAAATTAAACGAAAAATTAGTTTTCATAAAACCTTATATATCACATTTAGTAATAGATTATGACAGAGAACATCGTTATGACATGACAATCAATGAACAAGGAAAATGTAAACAAACTGACGAAAAGACATATTTATGCCAAGCAGTACATCCAGTATTTACTACAAGATCAACAAATCAGCCTTGTGCTGTCTTACTTTTTCAAAAATCCAAAACATTACCACATATTTGCGAACTGAGAGGAACACAACTGACTACTATTTGGATGTAACTGGAACAACAAAACAAATGGTTGTTTTCAACACTTGACAAATACGAAATAGACGAAATTTTTTCAAACAAAATCTCTCCCTACACCCTTATAAATAGAGACACAATAGAAATAACAGACGAATGTTATATCAAATCAATGGACTTGACTATAAGAAATTCCTATTTCAAAACATCGTCACTGAATAATTTCTACATACCCCCTATAAATATTTCAAATTCATTCTCACAAAAACGCACGAATCAAATTCTCCTTCCTGAGGTAGCACTAATTCGAAATTCTGACTCAAAAGACTTAGACACACTGTCCAAACAAATAAAAGATTTAAAAAACACAGAAAAAACAGACCTTGAAAGTTTCAATATACACAACATTCATCATTATGGGTTAATTTACCTTATGATCATTTCCGTTATAATCATAAATATAATAAACAAATACAAAGCTTGGAAACTAAATCAATTAGTATCCCCAGAAGAACAAAACACAACTGAAATGGTCGCTATCCGCGAACAGGAAAACGACAAACTGGAAACAACTCCTAGATTCGTTTTAAAAACTTAACAACAAACATCCGAACCATACATACAAGAGGAAATTCATATAAAAATATTATATAATTTTCATTCTTTTAAATATTTTATAAATTTCAGCACAAATAAAAATAATAATAATAAAAAAAAAACTCAAAATACAAATCGTCAAAAGAAAAAAAAACCCATATAACAAATATATTATATAATTTTCATTCTTTTATATATATAAATAAATATTTTTTTATTTCAGCAAATTTTTTTATATCTTTATATATATATTTCTACTGTACGTGTGTATGTCACTGAACTACTCCTAAACGGCTGGACCGATTTAAATGAATTTTGTATGCGTTTGGGTGACGCCCTGGATGGTTTAGATTCACAAATCAGTCCGGCAGATGGCGATGGTATCGTTTTTTCCGAAAATTCTTATTTATGGAATGATTTGGCTCAAATTCACACCATATAATATTTAAAATATATTTAATAGTTGACAAAATTTGGACCTGATAGGTGGCGCTGGGATGGAAAATGTAGTTTTCCCTGTGTATGATCTTCATATAAAGAATATTCGAACAAGTGTACATTTTTTGCCTGTATAAGTGTCGATTCAATAGTTTTCTGAGGTAGCACTAATTCGAAATTCTGACTCAAAAGACTTAGACACACTGTCCAAACAAATAAAAGATTTAAAAAACACAGAAAAAACAGACCTTGAAAGTTTCAATATACACAACATTCATCATTATGGGTTAATTTACCTTATGATCATTTCCGTTATAATCATAAATATAATAAACAAATACAAAGCTTGGAAACTAAATCAATTAGTATCCCCAGAAGAACAAAACACAACTGAAATGGTCGCTATCCGCGAACAGGAAAACGACAAACTGGAAACAACTCCTAGAATCGTTTTAAAAACTTAACAACAAACATCCGAACCATACATACAAGAGGAAATTCATATAAAAACAATTTTTTCCTATCTTTTTAACAGCATCCTAAAAATCATCATTAGAGAAAATTATACCCACCTCTTTCCAATCTAAACTTAATATCTCTCTAATCATTTGCAACTTTGAACAAATAATTGGCTTAAAAGTATTTTCAGAACGAATGAATGAAACAAAACATACGAAATCACACGATATTTAATTTATAATATACCTACTCATTATCTTGCAAAAAAAAAATCACTATTATATCATATATTAAAAATCTCAATTAAAACCTTACATAATTATAATAACATTAAATAAACTCAAAAACAAATCCTCAAAAAAAACCCCATATTACAAATATATTATATAATTTTCATTCTTTTAAATATTTTATAAATTTCAGCACAAAAAAAAAATAATAATAAAAAAAACAAAACTCAAAATACAAATCGTCAAAAGAAAAAAAAACCATATTACAAATATATTATATAATTTTCATTCTTTTAAATATTTTATAAATTTCAGCACAAAAAAAAATAATAATAAAAAAAAAACTCAAAATACAAATCGTCAAAAGAAAAAAAATCCATATTACAAATATATTATATAATTTTCATTCTTTTATATATATAAATAAATATTTTATTATTTCAGCAAAATTTTTTATATCTTTATATATATATTTCTACTGTACGTGTGTATGTCACTGAACTCCTCCTAAACGGCTGGACTGATTTAAATGAATTTTTTTGTATGCGTTTGGGTGACGCCCTGGATGGTTTAGAGTCACAAATCAGTCCGGCAGATGGCGATGGTATCGTTTTTTTCCGAAAATTCTTATTTATGGAATGATTTGGCTCAAATTCACACCATATAATATTTAAATAAAAAGAAAGTCGTTGACAAAATTTGGACCTGATAGGTGGCGCTGGGATGGAAAATGTAGTTTTCCCTGTGTATGATCTTCATATAAAGAATATTCGAACAAGTGTACATTTTTTGCCTGTATAAGTGTCGATTCAATAGTTTTCTGGATTGGTGAGTTGTTTAGTTAGTGGGGTGTAAGTGAGGTCAGTGGGCGGGGTCAGTGGGATGGGGCAGCCGGGAAACGCGGGTGAAAGTGGTCAGATGGCGGGAGGTCAGAGGGCGGGAGGTCAGTGGGTGGGGGGTCAATGGGATGGGGCAGCCGGGAAACGCCGGGTATTTCTGCTAATACTGTGACGCGATATCGCAAAACAAATAGCTTTTCACAAGTTCACAAAACGATTACAAACAAATTTATTGAAAGCGAGACAGGACAACGTCTGTCGGGTCAGCTAGTATATACATAAAAAAAAACCTATATTTATATACTATACATCAGTGGTTAAAAAAAAGTGGTTTTTGTATCTGCTAACGACAAATAATGTTTATTCTCGTTTGACGAAAATTCTTACCTTTTCGCGGTAAATAATTTTCTTATTCGTAGGGTGTTGTGACCGGCACAACCATTACACCCCTGACAAAACACACAGTCTTGCTTCACTCTAGTTTCCACATCTGCTTTCAATAAATTACCTATTTTATGATCGGCACAGCCTGTCACATTGCCGGTACATTCGTGTACCGAATTTCCAAATTCACATCCACCACTAGTCTGCAGAGTACGTACGGATGGCTGGTGTTTGTAATAAGAAACCGATCGAGATACGATAAAAGCACTGTGATCCTTTATGCATCTCGAGTTTCAAGCACAGCACGCAGCTCACAAATTCCGATACGATACTAAGAAACAGTTAGTGTAAATGCAGATATTACGAAATAGTAATATCTCCGTCAAGTGGCTCGACTGCAGAAGGGACATAAATGTCGCAGGTCGACTGTGTGCTACGAATATATGCTTGCACTTGTATTTGTGTATTGAATGTATGTTCATGCACACGATGCTGTCGTTCCAACAATATTATAAAAGACTACTGATACGATTACTAAGCGCGGCAGTTGAACTTAAACACTAATACAATAAGATAAAGATAATCCAAACAAGTAAATAAAAAACCATATATAATAAAACTATACTAAAATTTGGTGTTATTTATTCTCATTCAACTCGCCCGCACTCTCCCTCTTCTCCTACGGGAAAGCACGGGGACTAGTGCGTAACAATAACCAACAAGAGACCGTTGACTCACACTCCTATCGCCAAAGCGAAACAGAACAAACAAAATCATCGCGAAGTCGTCGAAGGACAGACGTCGCTGACAGAAAACGAAGACAGCCGGCGACTGGACCAATAATAACAGTTCATCCGAGCACTTATAAGAAGGCACGAATCGCAGATGTGGAAATGGGAAACGGTGATTTAAAGCTTAATCGAGCTGTAGGTAAATTGGCATTTCTTGACGTTGGAGAGCCTTCGCCTCTCGATGAGATCGATCCTTCGACTGGGAGAAGGATGTCGCGCAGCCAAATTAATCAAAATTAAAGTATTCCTTTGTTATTAATTAAAATAAGAAAATTCCGTTGTTAAGCCACGCAAAACTACTCTCTGAACCCAAACAAAAAAGAACATCAAGTTGTTTTGAAAATCGTTCAGAGGGAAGAATTGAGAGGCCGCACGAACATAAGTTTATGAGTTTATAACGCTTTAAAATAGTTTTAATGTTTATATTTATTATTAATGTTATTAAAGTCATGTCAATTTGGAAGTTAAACTAGTTTAGGTTAGGTTAAGGTGGCTGTCAGTGAAACCGACACACTTAATCCAGTAATAGTCCATTGTGATACCACACGGATCAGGAAAATTTTCGATCCACCTACTCGAAGAACCAATTAGAGCTTCGTATGAAGCGTAGGAGACTACCAATATCAATGTTGATGAGATCATTAATGTCGTTGTAGAAGAAAGCTCCCATATGGAGTTTACGCTTTTGGGAGCGGGCTGAACAAATACATCTAGTGAACTTTCTTGGAAGTATTTATAAAATTTCATAAACATCGAGCCAATGCTTAGGTTTTGTAAAACTTTGTTACTTTTACTTCACCCCCTCTGAAGTATTAAGATTTTATAAGACTTATGTTAATCCAATTTTGGAATTTAATTCATGGGGTGGGGCTCGAAAATCGCATTTGCATTATCTTCATAGAATTCAGAATAGAGCTGTCCGTTAAATAAACGATGTTACCATTTTTTCATATTTTTATTCTATGGAACAGAGCGGAAGTGTAGGAGCTTTACTGTTTTCTACAAATTTTACTACAGTAGATGCTCTTTTCAAACCCGTTCTCTACTTCGAGGTCCTTTTGTCGGCAACGTAAACACTCGTTTCAGTTATAATCAATATAGATTTGCTTTAAAACCTTTTTCATGTAGAACCCAACATTTCAAATCTTCCTTTTATCATAGAGTGACATCGATGTGAATCAATTAGTCGACTCCGTATTTCACAAATCGTTTAACCTACAGGCTTTCAAAATAGACTTCAATAAGTTCATCAAAGTCCGAATTGTTCAATAGAGGATCCAAGAATTTTTAAACGCTGTCTTACGTTTTGTATTATGTGTAATATTTTCTTGGTCAGGGTTTTTTGTAGTTCTCGCTGACCATGATCCATTGATTAAAACATTTGGACTCGCGTCGTTTTAGTTTCGTGTTCGTTTTTTCCTATTGGTTTTTCAATGAATAAGGGAAAATTCTGAGAAAATAAATTGAAAAACAAACGTGAATATAATATATTGTAAATTACATTACTTTACATGGAGATTACGTTTTTTTCTTAGTGCCAGTCAAACAGTGTTCTCATTTTGGTTTCTGGTGATCCGAATGTTGTACAGTGTTTGTTTTATAGAAATTGGTACTCGTTTTCAGTGCACACTCGTTCATATTATAGCAATGAGTAGAGTACACTGAAGTACTGCACTCTATTGCAGAGATCTTTGACGTTGCATGACCTGTGACAAAACCAAGGAGTAAACAAAAACCAACTTGGTGGTCCGCAGAGCGACCTAAAAGAAGGCAAGCATAAAAGCATTTAATAAAGCCAGAAAGACGGGAATGGTTCCATACTGGGACTCATCTCAGAAAATATAAAAGGAAACTAAGAAAGGCGCAAAGGAAGTCTTGGATGTTCTTCTGTGATAAATGGAAAGAACCGCAGAGACCTTTCGTCTAAGAAAGATTCTCTCTAAAACACAAACCAATCCAAGCTAATTGATAAAAACGGATGGTTTATGGACCTCAAGAAAGGAATCCCTGGACCTTCTCATTAAGACTCACTTTCCTGAATTACTTCGGTTAAGTGACTCAACAGTTATTAGCCATTATCAAGAATCCCACTCGGTTTTTACGGAGGATATCGTGAACAAAAAGCAAATCAAGTAGACAATACGCGGCTTTAAACCTTATAAATTGGCCGGTCCAGACAGAATAATCCCTGCGAATATTCAGACTAATCCCTTCCTTCCTTCCCTTGGATGGAAGCAATTTTTACAGGTTGCATAAAGCTGACCTACCGAAAAAAGCTTACATGGCTACCCAATTGACCTGAGACCTATCCCTGGAAAGGCTGTTAGATATACACATACGGGCTAAAGTTAAACCTATTAGCTGGGTAAAGTCTCAAGGTACTGCATGGCGGAGTCTTTAGATACAGAATTACACACCTTAGTAAGCACAATTGAAAAATCGATATTTTCCCAAGAATAGCATTGAGGGTGCATTCAATAACTTAAAAACAGGGGCTATCAGTGAGAGACTGTTTCTCCTCGAGCTGGACTACCCTATAAGCAGGCTAATCAATCATATGGTTTTAAGCAGGATTATTAGCGCAGAACTGGAGGCTCCATCATAAAAAGGCTGGCGGTTATAGGAACATCGCAAGGAGCTGTATTATCCCCTCACCTATGGAACATAGTGATCACTGGATTACTGTTGAAACTGGAAAGTGAAGTGATAAAAGAGGTAGCGTATTCTGATGATGTAGAGATAACATTAGAAAAATTATTATTATTATGTAAAATGCCCTCTCAATCGTTACAGAATGTGCAATTAAAAGCGGTCTGGGTGTCAACCGTAGTAAGACAGAGCTAGTCCTTTTCACCAGAAAATATAAAATTACAACGGTTGATCCGCCTACACTAAATGGTACCTGCTTAGTTTTCGCTGCAAAGCAAGATTTCTTGGCACGATCTTGGACAGGAAACTTAGCTGTAAGCCTTATATCATAGAAAGAGCAAAAACGCGAATATTGCTGTGTTCTCATGTAAAAACGCCAATGGCTTAATGAGTTTGACACCAGAGCTGGTACACTGGCTTTACACAGCTGTAGTGAGACCAATTCTACTGTACGGAGTAAGCGTATGGTGGACCGGACTGAAAAAGTTACGTATAAGAACAAAATACAGAAGATGCAAAGAGCGGCCTGCATGCTTATAAGCGGGACTCTGATATCAACACCAACTCGGGCCTTAGAGGTTATGCTCCACCTAATTCCAATAGATATATTTGACAAAAAGAAAACGGCAAATACGGACATTCTACTATAATTTAATCCTTAAAGCAAGAACTCACGAATCTCGACTAAATGACAGGAAACCCAAAACATCACACAAATAGAAGCCCAAATTCAAGAGAAGATCCGAAAATCAATAAATGGACGCTTTTAAAATGACAGAAATCATATATCTATTTTCCGACCGAAATGTTTTTAGTGTCAGAAAACTGGACATTATATGCGCTATTGCAAGGAATCAAGAACAGAACGATATACAATACAGACTGCGAACCGTGTCAAGAGGACTAAAAGTTTACGACGGATGGACGAACCACGGATCCAGATCAGTTGTGAATTCAAAAATAGTGTCTAAATCTCAAGTGGAAAAAGTATTTTGCTATAATTTAAGAACAGCGACAGTCATCGTAATCGGTCATTGTCATCGGTAAGATTCAGAAAGCAAGCTGCATAATAAACTGCCAGTATGTGAAAGCAAAGGATACTGCACTACATTTGGAAAAAAACGTTTGGAGTGTACGAATTGTAGTTGATTGTTGACATTCTTGGGCCAGGAGAATCCTGGGTCGACTCCGGGGCGAAGACCCAAATCTCGTGAGAATCGAATGTCGAGAAAACCTCCCCAGACAAACCAGATCAACCGTGGCACAACTGAGATCAAGATGGAGCTCTTTTCTGAATATCTACACACACCACTTACGTGACAGCATCATCGATCAATGCCCGTACTGTGGTGCAACACCACATAACACAGCTCATCTATTCAGCTGCCTGTCCCACCCGTCGTTACTCACACCGCTATCCCTATGGACACAGCCTGTCGAAGCAGCCGCATTTCTGGGACTGGTTGCCCGACAGCTACACAAACAATACAACCCAACGTTTTGACTAACACGAATTAATAGTTGCTACAACAACAACAAGACTACATTTGGAAAGAAAGTTAAGCGTGGCACGAAGGGTTTTTTTTGTCCTTACCCCATGTACTGCCCGCTAGGGATTTGAGGACTTTATTTCTGGACATGACTCGTTTATTAATGTTTCCCGAATGAGTCGAAAATGTCAGCAGATTCTCGAATGTTACTCCCAAGATCTTTGCATGTTTGATTGTAGGGATTATTCTGCCATGTATCAAAATGTCGAGCTATAGGTTGACTTCTTTGGTCCAGGTGGTGAAAAGTGTAGCGGACGATTTTTCGGGAGACAGGATTAGATTTCGACTGGTAATAAAGTATATCGAGGTAGGCATTGATGCTTCTGCAAATGGTGGGAACGTCCTTGCCTGAGGCAAGAATGGTGCAGTCGTCGGCGTACGATATCAATTTGACTTCGGTAGGTGGTGCAGGGAGTTTTGCTATGAAGTGGTTGAAGAGAGTCGGTGAGAGGACCACTCCTTGGGGTACACATGCTTAACTTTCCTGTATAGCGATTTGTGGTTCCGGAATTCGAAGTAAGATTTCCTACCATTAAGGTATATAAGCCATCGTTTCGTGGTGTTGGAAAGCTGTTTCTATAGGATGTCTTGTAGTAAGATGCCTAAGTCAATGGTGTCGAATGCCTTTTTTTTTTTTTTTTTTTTATAATTCGCGCACGCATCAAGGGGTTCGCACCCTTATCATGCTCGGCTATATGCTTGGCACAGCGTGGGCCTTAAGGAAGAGGATGCCTGTGGATCATAGTGATGTGGGAAGACAGAGCTTGGCAGAGCATTCCACATACGTGTTGTACGGCTGAAGAACGAATCCCTGAATTTAACTGTACGTCCGAAGATGGGCTTGAGGTTAAACTGATGAGCATTTAGAGCGCCACGAGTATTCCGGTTGAATTTAAGGAGAGGTGGCATGCAGCTGGCTATTTCTCTTGAGCAGCGATAAAACAGTGACAAGCAAGAAACGTTCCTGCGGTTTTCAAGCGAATCTTATGATTTCGCTATATTTTCGTCACCGATAAGTTTTATCGCGAGGTTTTGTATTCTATCTAGCTGATGCAAAATTGTCTTAGGCGCACCAGACCAGATATGGCCCGGGTTAGAAAACCTAAACATTTCGCAGCATTTTTGGCGATGGTAAATATGTTGTCATTCCAACGAAACTTGTTGTTAATGCACATACCGAGAATTGCGAGATTTTCAGTTTCCTCGATGCAAGTGCCATTCATGGATAATAGCATGGTATTTGGGATTCGCTTGGAAGCCAGGAGACAGCATTGGGTTTTGGAAGCGTTAAATTATACTCAATTGTTTTCTCCCCATTTTATTATGCTGTCTAGGTCAGAATTTAACGTGTTTAACATACGAAGTTGTTTGAGTTCCACATGAGAGGACGTTCCACAAACTTATATGAGAAGCTGAGAGTTCTGTCGTCAGCGAAAGAGTGAATTGGATTAGAAGTCACAGATAAGAGATCATTAATAAAAATGAGAAAGAGTGTTGGTGGACAGAACAGAGCCTGAGGAACGCCAGCATTTATGTGGTGTATTTCAGACTTGAACCCGTCCAAAACAACTTGAATTGAGCGGTCCAAAAGAAAGCTTCTAATCCAATGAACCAGTTTATCATCGACACCATAAGCACGCATTTTTGACAAAAGAGCTTGATGCCAAACTCCGTCAAATGCTTTGGAAATATTGAGTGCAACAGCGTTGCTTTCACCAAATTGATGCAAAGACCGGTTCCACTGTTCGGTGAGATATACCATCAAATCACCAGTGGAACGTTGCCCACGAAATCCGTGCTGCCGGTCACTAAGGATTTCATTGATTTCAAGATATTTCATGAGCTGAAAATTGATCAGCGTTTCCATGACCTTGGAAAGAATGGATGTAAATGCTATGGGCCGGTACGAAGAAGGAGACGACGGCTCACCTTTTTTGGGTATGGGCTGGATAAAGGCTGTTTTCCAACTTCTCGGGAAGAGTCCAGAAGAATAGGATAGATGGAAAAGCTTACGCAATGGTAATACCAGATTGGAAGAACACCTCTTCAGAACTAATGGGGAAATACCATCTGGTCCAGCGGTTTTTTGAATGTTGAGATCGTTTAAAACTCTAGCTACTGCACGAGTAAGAATGAATATCTGTCCCATAGAGTGCTCAATACTCTGAGGTGCAGGAGGCAGCAATGCATAATCTGTAAGCGTGGAGCTAGCTGCGAAATGCGCAGCAAACAGATTGGCCTTGTCTATAGAGCTGACAACTGGAATGTCAATATAAATGAGCGTTGGAATCGACGATTCCACGAAAGACCAGAAATGTTTACTACCTTTGGGACATTGTAGTATTTTTGCCTAAATTTTTGGTCGTAGGCGAATTTGACTCGCCGAAGATGGGCATTGCAATCATTTCTGGCCCGTTTGTTCGGTTTTTCTCGTACCATCTATTTTCCTTTGGTTTTATAGACTTATTCCTGAAAGGGATAATTTTTCTCATACCAATAAGAATGATGTTTGTGATTGCATCAGCGGCGGCATCCACGTTGCTATCGCGAAAAAATAGCGACCAGTTAATTCTCCCAAAGAAAGTTAAGGCCGTCCCCATTGGCTTTCTCGTAATGGCATACTGTTTTTTTGGGAGTTTTTTCTCTAACTGCGTGGTTTATTAACGAGAAATTAGCTGATACTACACAATGGTCTAACGAGCCTAGAGGCGATAATACATTGACGAAGTATTTATCAGGACGAGAGGTAAGGAACAAGTCAAGTGTGAGTAAGGTGATTGAACTCAGCGAATAACTCAACACACCTTCCTTCGGGTGTTGTCTGGCCAGAATGGCGAAGCCACCCAGAATTGTGTACATTGAAATCGCCCGCAATAACGATTTCAGTGTTTTCATCATTTGTGACAATTCTTGCAATTGAGTCAGACAGTGCATCAAACTCGTGAAGAGTTGAAACTCTGTCTAAGTTGGGGCTTCTATAAAGAAAGCAGTAGTGGATGTTGCTATTAAATTCCGCATTGGAACATTGGCTTAATTGAGGCAAAAGTTTGATCGCAACATCACTACGGACATAAATTGCGAGCCCTCGTCGTGGGAAAAATAATGGCACTAAGCAATACCCAGGCAGATTTAAATCTGAAGTATCAGAATTCACAAATACCTGAGTTTCGCTTAGTGCCAGAATTGCTGGACTATGGATATTAACATGTGTAAATACAGCGAAAAAATTCGTTCTCTACACATCACAACAAACAACACAAACACACAAAAACACACAATTTACCGCTTATTTAATGTTAATTTTTTTTTCGTAAAACTCTCCCCCAGATTTTTCGTTTCGTTTCGTTTCCCCTTCAAAATGCCTCTAGCGTAGAGCTAAAACAGCTCTCGATATTTTGGGAGATTTACCCCTCTTTATACTAACACAACAACAACACATGGAGCAAAAAAAATGTAAACAAAAGATTTTCGCCTTTCATGTTCGAATTCCTTTTTGAAAAGTTCTGTGGTCAAGCGCGATTCTGGGGTAGAGTTTTACGAAAAAAAATTTAACATAAGCCAAACTGAGGAGAGAGTGACTCACATTGGATTTTCAAAACATATTGCTGCCAGTGTTATACCTTCACGACAATATGGGTCAAATAACCAGTAGAGTCAAACACTCACGAGTCTGCTATTCTTCATTGTTAAAGATATGTAGTCTCAAACTGCCGCATGCAGAAACATACAACAATTATCATTAACCAAACAATTTCTTTAACTGAGCTGGAGTAATAGGTGTAAAGGGAGGCCACACACTGCACTTCACACTTACGAACGGCGACCGCGCAAACCGTTGTTTTGCGCTTTATTTTTTTTTTTTGCTTTTGCGCAACCACAGCACGATTATTATTTAATAACGGGCGAGCTAGTGAATTGCACTTTATATTTTATATTTTAGCTTCTGCGCAAACACAACACGTTCATAATTATTGAATATTATTTTTTTTGGTCAATAACGCGTTAACTTGTGTGGAGCACAACCATGCGCAACGGCAATTAGGAGACAACTGAACTGAGGAGCCTTAGATATGTCCAGTGCAACAAGGAGTTCGGAATGAAGCTGATGAAGTAGTATAGGTTTTAGTATTTTCGCTGTCGTAGACAGGAGAGAAATTGGACGATACGAGGATACTTGGTCTGCCTGTTTACCGGGCTTGAGTTGGGGAATAATTCTGCCCGTTTTCCAAGGGTCAGGGTGAAGATTTGAGTGAGGTTAGTGATACCTGTTGAGCCTAGATGTTTGAGCATAATCGTTGTGAATCCATCCGGTATGGCTAATTCGACTTCGGAGGGAAGTAGAATATGTGAGATGTTGTCGTGGTCAAGGCTGTGCAATTTCCTGAGATTAGTACGCTTGCTCTTGTTACACTGCGTTGGGTGTTCTACAAACTGGCGACAAAACATTGAAGAACACTTCCTGTGGCAGTCTTGTTGTGTGCTGTTGAAGGTGATGGCTGTTAGGTCTACGTCTGGTGGTGTTGGAGAGCTCCTTGATGGTGGACCAAAGTTTCTTTGAGCCCCCGTCACAAGATTGAGGTTACTCCATTTAGTTCGCCTGTGTTGGTTGACTAGACGATCAATCTCGTGATTTTGTAGGTCGATTCTGGTGTTCGTGGGGTTGATGCTGCAAATATGGTCACGTTCGTTAGCAAGCTGGACTGCTTCTGCTGGGAAGTTTAATTATAGGGATTCTGCCATCTGCCTGATGACAATCCGGCGGAAGATCCTTTCACCTGAAATTGCGTTGGTGGGGGTGGTAACTGTCCCAATTATCTGTCGACAAACCTGGTGAAACTTGGCCAGTCCGCCTTGGCGTAATTGACAAATATACGTTTATCCGCAGACACAAAGACGGTTTTATCCACAGTGATGATGATCGGGATATGGTCGTAGTTTAACGCTATGTCTGTTCTCCAGGATTTACAGGCTAATAAAGAGTCGCTCACTATGTCTGGGGAGCTGGAAAGGTGGAACAGATCCTGTTGGTTGAGTTCTCATTGATGGTACCAAAGTTTGAATCATCGATTTGCTCGGCAATATGCGTGCCGCGACGATTGTTCTCTAGATTAGAGTGCCAGCAATCATGGTGGGCATTGAAATCCCCAACAATCAGGCGGTTACCATCTGTTAGTAGATGTTCTAAAGAAGGAAGGTAGCCGGATGTAGTTGGAGGACATCTGTTATTTCAATAAGGGTGTCGTTAGACTTGACTGCAACAGTTTATGTTTCGAGATGAGGATCGGGTGTGGTGGGTGCCGGTATTGGCATGAGTCTCTAGTTGACCGAGTTGTGCACGATGAACGCAAGACCTCCTCTGCCTCCATTGTTTCTGTCCCTGCGTATGATGTTGTAATTGGTTCTTCTGCCTCCATTGTTTCTGTCCTTGCGTATGACGTTGTAATTGGTTCTTCTGGATAGAAAGCAGGAGAGGGTGAGCTTTGTTTCTTGTATGGCAGCAATTAAGATCCCATGGTGCTCCATATTGTTAGTGATTTCTGTTACTTTCCCTCTTAAGCCTTTGTTGTTGGTAGTTTGCAGGTGGGGGGGGGGGGGGGTGAGTCCGTGGATGTTGGTGGAGTGTTGATGAGCAAGTTGACATTGTCTATCGGATTATGACTGGTTGTCGGGGATGCTGTGGAAGGAGTGTGAGGTTGTGGGGGTGTTTGTAGTTTTTGGTTTGAGCAGCATGGGACCAAGAAGTTTGGCAGTCCATTGATGACAGTTATTAAAACCAGAGCATGTTCTAAGATGACACTAATTCTCAAAGCCATTGCTTTTGAAGGAAGTAGCATTGCCGTGTATGCGGCTTTGGCACACTGAGCAGTGCTAGGTAGTGGCGTTGTTGGTTCTCTGAACTCGTGCCCTACAGCATTCCGCAATGAAAATCCGATTCCAGTCTCTGAAGTTGGCTAGACCTGAGCATCGTCGGAAATGGCACCAGTGTCCGCAGTTGTTGCACTTAAATGAGTAGATCTTTCTATTTATCCTTGTGTTGAATACAGAGCATGTCCAGATCCGAGGACTTGGATTTTTTTTTAAATATATATAGACTCATTTCCAAGGGATAAGTCCTTGAATGACTTGCGTCACGGCAATAAGGTGGGCTATGCCCTTTATTAAAATTAAAAACTAAAATTCGAAGGAATGAGAATTACAACATATCACATTTATCAAGTTTGTAGCCGGTTTCAATTTATTTTCTCAAAATCTCTGATTCATTGAAAAAGCAATACGAAAAAAGAACACGAAACTAAAACGACGCGATTCCAAATACTTTCATCAATGAATGAATGGTCAGGGAAAAACTACAACAAACCTTGACCAAGAAAATATTACAAATTTTATAAATAAACAAATAATACAAACAATAACATTTTTTTTTAAAAAAATTAAATAATAAAATCTTCTAATGACCTCTGATGTCGTCCTTCAGGAAGTTGTTGACGGCCATTTTGAAGGCTTGTATATAAAAAGATTCAGGAAACACGGCTCGATGCCGCCTAGTAGGAGTAGTATGCGGACTAAGGATTTGCTCCAATATGGAAAAAACGTTTGGAGTGAACGAATTGTAGTTGATTGTTGACATTCTTTGGCCAGGAGAATCCTGGGTCGATTCCAGGACGAAAACCCAAATGTAGTGAGAATCGCCCATTGAGCTCACCTGTGGTACTTGTCGTCCAAAAGAAGGATGGTTCATCGTGATTTTGTGTGAACTATTAGAAAATGAACGATGACACCAAAAATAATGGAATATGGCTCGAAACTTCATCAAATGACTAGGAAATAACAGAAATTCAAATAGACGAACGATCACCAAAAACCATTTGATCTTCTGAAGAGGAAGTTATGCAGTTCTTCAATTTGGGCATATCCGCATGCAGAAGAGAATTGCTACTGTTATTGATAGCGTCAAATACTTACATAAGTACCTATATGCTCAAAAGTTTCTTCTTCGCACTGACCATGCGGCAAATACAGTTTAAAGAACTAGAGGATCAAGTGGCCAGATAGATCAAACGACTCCAGGCATAATCATCTAGGACAGAGCACGAAAAGGAATGCTGCACAATAATGTCGATGGGTCATCCAGAAGACCTTACGCACACCCATGCATACACTGTACCAGGCAAGAAAACAAGAAGTACTCGGAAGTAGTTGCAAATCATAGGAATGTTTCCTACTTGTTTTATCTGTTGTATCTGTTTTATCTTTTTTCACAAAAGAAATATCCATATATATCTCAACCATATCAATTTGGTGAAAGCAACGCTGTTGCACTCCATATTTCCAAAACACTTGACGGAGTTTGGCATCAAGCTCTTTTGTCAAAAATGCGTGCTTATGGTGTCGATGATAAACTGGTTCATTGGATTAGAAGCTTTCTTTTGGACCGCTCAATTCAAGTTGTTTTGGACGGGTTCAAGTCTGAAATACACCACATAAATGCTGGCTTCCAAAACCCAATGCTGTCTCCTGTCGTCCAAGCGAATCCTAAACTCCATGCCATTATCCATGAATGGCACTTGCATCGAGGAAACTGAAAATCTCGCAATTATCGGTATGTGCGTTAACGACAAGCTTCGTTGGAATGACAACATATTTACCGTCGCCAAAAATGCTGCGAAATGTTTAGGTTTTCTAACCCGGTGCAAGAAATATTTCACTCCCTCTGATCTGGCTACTATATACAAGGCTTTTATTCGCCCTAAACTTACGTGAGTACAGTTGCCATATCTGGTCTGGTGCGCCTAAGACTACTTTGCACGATAAAACTTATCGGTGACGAAAATATATCGAAATCAATAGATTCGCTTTAACACCGCAGGAACGTTTCTTGCTTGTCACTGTTTTATCGCTGCTCAAGAGAAATAGTCAGATGCATGCCACCTCTCCTTGCTCAATGGCACTCATTGAAATTAGAAGATGGACTATTAGTAATGGGAATTTGCTGAGTACAAAATTACAGGTTGTGCACAATGGTACATCAGGAACACATTTGGGCATTAACAAGACACTGTATAAAATTAGATGTCGCTTTTACTAGGCAATTGCCACAGAGACGTGGAAATCTAGTGTCGAACGTCTGACATATGTGCCATACACAAAGGACCGCAACCAAGAACTACACTAGGCCGTGTTTTATGATGGGTTATCGCAGCGCTGTACACAATACGACTAAAAACTCACCAGTAATGGTCGTATTTGACTGAGAGCTGCGTTGACCATACGACATTAAATTTGGATCACCACCACTATAGCCGGTTACAAAAGTTGAGAAAGCACTTACGAGATCATCAAGAGGATCAATGATGTAGAGTATGTGATTCAAAATTAAAATTATCCACATCGACAGATTAGCTAGGTGCAACGTCAGAAGGAGTGCTGAATCTTTTCGGGACCAACAAAACTAAGGCGGGGCAATGTTATGACAATGTAAATAAAAAGCTTTTAATGCTCGTCATAATCGTCGTATAATCTACATACTCGTATAAAAGAATAAGCATATTATTGAATTTTATTAGAATTAGGAAATTACCAAAACCCATTCTATACAATTACGCTCATTGTATAAATTGTTATACGTGTGGAACGTGTATAGCTAATTTTAGATTATACCAGTATGTTCTGGTATCTTGTTCTCCACGAATAGAACTTTCTTGAAATTATTGATTAGATATATATATATATATATATATATATATATATATATATATTACAGCCACTTTATGTCAGTAAATTAAGTTATTATTTGGAATTCAACCGGACTGCTTGAAAAGTAGTAGCTACCGTCTATGTGAATAATAGTATTATGAATCAATCATAAGTAATCACTAGTGTAAATTTCTGAACTTTTGCTTTTTGTTAATTAATGTATTATTGATCTCGCTCGTGAACAAGATTTCACGATAGAAATGTCAACATCATTTGGACTGTGACTGGAAGTTTTTAATTTTTTTACTCAAGTTAGTACGTTGTTTACACTCATTTTTACTTATTTATTTATAATAATGTATAGCATAGTTTATAAGATAAACTTCCATCAACAACATGTGGTCGAGCTAACTGTTATCAGATAAATAACCGTCTTTTTAAAAACTTTTATTTAACTTGACTTTACCCCTTTTTTTCTGTATTTTCGACCACTTTGAGGTCTTTTTTAACCTTTTATCCTTTTCACACTACCTATTTTTTTTTATATTCCGAGTGACACGTGTCGCGTGTCCCGTGTGGCGCGTGTGATAAGTTGAAATTTTTGTTTTCTTTTTTTTATTTTTTTATTCACTTTTGTTAATTTGATGCCTCGTTCTCTATAGTTATATTTTATATGTATGTAACTATATATGTATATAACTACAAATATAACTATATATATATAAATACATATATTACTACGGCCACAGCTCCTATGGAAATTCTGGGATCTGGCCAATATGGTCTGGAGTTTTTGGAACCAAGCCATTTCTCAAGCGATTCGTATGAAACTCGGAATGTAGGACTAATATGCGACTATAAGATTTGTTCCTATGGAAATTCTGGGATCTGGCCATCGGGGTCTGGAATTTTTGGAACCAAGCCTTTTCTCAAGGGATTAGTATGAAACTCAGAATGTAGGACTAATATGCAACTATACTATTTTTTCCTATAGAAATTCTCGGATCTGACCAATAGCGTTTGGAGTTTTGGGAACTAAGCCATTTCTCAAGCGATTCGTATGAAACTCTGAATATAGTACTTAGATCCTACTATAAAACTTGGTCCTATGGAAATTCTGTTCTGGGATCTGGCCTTTTTTTTGGGAATTCTGGAATTTTTTGGAACTAAGCCATTTCTCATCGTCATCGTTTTCCCTTGGCAGTAAATTTAAATATAAAAAAGAGCAGGGTAGGCTGTGTCGTCTACATGGCCGCGAGGGTTTTGAGCGTGACAACGGTTACAAACATTTACTGACAATGCACTGTTTATTTTTTATTTATTTAATTTTATTTAATTTTTATTTAGTTTAGTTTAGTTTATTAATCTTCAAGGTATACTTTACAAGATTTTAACAAGTAATAACTTAATACAAAAATAAAAATATATATATTACTGAATTTTTAACAAACTTAATATATATTTTTTAAATATATCTCTATTAATAAGGAAAATGTCTAAATGATTACAATATTTATTAAATACAGAGCAAGCATGAGCAATTGGACCATTAAGTCCATAATTTGTTCTATGATTTCTTAAATGCAAAAGGTTACTAACTCTAAAGTGCCTATTCGGGGCATGAAAAGAAATTAAACTCAAAAGCTCAGGACAGTCCACCGTGTTCATAATTAAGTCCCTGACGAACATAATGTAATAATAATTTCTTCTCGAATTCAGAGGTATTAAATCGATAAGAAGTAATCTCGAGTTATATGGAGGCAGCTCCCCCGGCCAATTCAATTTACGAATGGAAAAACGACTAAAATTTTTTTGAACCCTTTCAATTCTGTTGATACTATTTGCATAATAAGGGCACCAGACAATACAGCAGTATTCCAAGACCGAGCGTACAAGAGAGACATACAATGACTTCAGTGTATATGGGTCAATAAAATCTTTAGAGTTCCGCTTTACAAAACCTAACATTCTATTTGCTTTAGCAATAACAAAGTCGTAGTGAAGATGAAATGTTAACTTAGAGTCAAAAATAACACCAAGATCACAATTTTGAAAAACTCTTTTTAACTTTACTTTTTCAATGTTATAATTCGACAATAGGGGATGCGCTTTTCTTGAGAATGAAAGAACACTGCATTTATTAATATTAAAATATAGCTTGTTAATGTTACACCATCTTGTAACATTATCAATGTCCTCCTGAAGTAGTAAGCAATCAGTTTCACGTTTGATTGAAAAGAACAGTTTAATCCGCATACAGCAAGCATTTAGCATTTTCAACATAAAGTGGCAAATCGTTTATAAACAAAATAAACAGAAGAGGCCCCAAATGACTACCCTGCGGAACGCCAGAAGAATTAAATATAAGGTCGGAAGTTACCTCACCTATTTTTACTCTTTGGTTTCTGCCTAATAAGTAGCTAGAAAGCCAATTTAGCATTGAAGAATGGAATCCTAATTTTTTTAATTTAGCAATCAAAATGCTATGCTGCACCCGGTCGAAAGCCTTAGCAAAGTCTGTATAAACCACATCCACTTGACGACCGTACTCTATCTCATTTACACAATAATCTGTGAAAAGTGAAAGATTTGTCGCAGTAGAACGGCCTGTTAAAAAGCCATGTTGAAATGATGAAATTCTATTCCTTAAAGCCGACACAATCTTTTTCTTCACAATTGCCTCGAAAATTTTTGGTATTAAAGGAAGCTTTGAAATTGGCCTATAATTTTCAATAAGTAGGCGAGATCCCGCTTTATGAATTGGTGAAATATATGAAAATTTCCATTCTTCCAGGAATTCTCCTTGCTCCAAAGATTTGTTGAAAATATATAGCAATGGTTCAGTAATGCTTAATACGCAATTTTTTAAAAAGACTGAAGGAATATCATCCGGTCCACCATACTTATTGATGTCAATATTCGATAGTTCAAATTCAACTTCTTCTTTCGTAAGAGATAATTGACCCAAATCTGTTAGTTCGCCACCAATTAATATAGCATTATCCCTATTCAGAGTTACTCTTGCAAAATTTGATCTAAAATAATTTGCAAACATGTTACAAATGGTCTTTAAATCATTGGATGTCTCCCCATAATACGAAAGATTAGAGGGTAATCCAAAAGTTTTCTTTTTTTTATTCAAGAAATTCCAGAAAACTTTAGGATTACTCTTAATATCAGACTCAACAGACATTAAATATTGACTAAAGGTGTATTTCTTAAGAAATTCATACTCTTTTCTTAATCGTCTAAATTCCATTCGCAAACACGAATCGTTCTTGCTTTTTTTTGCCATTTTAGATGTTAAGTTTTTTAATCTCTTTAGACTATTATTAAACCAAATAGGCTTATTCCCCTTTCTGACTTTTTTTTTGGAACAGAAATATGTAAAATAAATTCTAATTTATTTATGAATACTTCATAACATTCACTTAAACTTAAGTTCCTGAAAAGATGACTCCAATCCAAAGTATTCAGATAATTTTTGATATTATTAAAATCAACTGCAGTAAAATCATACTTGTAACTTATCAAAGAATTTAAGCCCAAGTCAATATTAGAAAAGATAGTTAGGTTAAAATCTATACATAAAGACTTGTGATGAACACTATCCTTTAATAGCTGAACATTTGCAGACGAAATCTGAGCTTCAAGTTCCCTATGGATGAAAATAAGGTCTAAAATCCGATTAATTTCATTTTTTACATCATTGATTTGTATAAAATTTAAAGCAAACATTGAATCAATTGTTTTATGTTCCATATCCTTTGTTAAATTTACAGGTATAAGACATTTTTCTTCGTCGGAATAAGCCCAACTAAGGTTACCTAAGTTGAAATCGCCTAGTACAACTGCAAAGCAATTATCGTTGAGTGAGTCCATTATATAGCTAATATTGTCTACGTGCGCTGAGTAAATTTCAATACTGCTATTAGGTGGAATATAGCTTACAAAAAAATACAAAATTACTTGGCAATATTTTAGGATAACTTTTATACAAATTTGCTCAATTTCTACATCAGAACGAAAAGGCAGCACGATTTCTTCACTGCATAGATCCGATGTTACCGCCAGTAAAACACCACCTCCTCTTGAACAGCCAGTACTTATAGAATCTCGATCTCTTCTATACACAATAAAATCACTCGAACTAAAGAGTTCGCTGGAAGAAATCTCCGAATTTAGCCAACTCTCAGTGATAGCAATAATATTGTAACCGCATTCAACTAAAGCCAAAGACAGCTCATTGGTTTTTGTTCTCAACCCGCCTACGTTTTGGTAGTAGACAGATAATTTTGAAGACAACGATGAAGAAGGAACGTTAGCAATTATTTCAGACGAAGCTCCCTCACCCTGTATAGGATCGTGTAGCAACGATGTATCAGAAACGAGAGAAGTTAACGATTTAGCTCTCGTTCTTTCTCCTTTATAAAAAAAGTAAAATTACGCACACGGACGTCCGCTGGCCACAGCGTAGCATCAAAAACATTGTTATAATATTGTGCTGAGACAATAAGCTTAAAGTTAATACGTTTAAGTACACTTTCATCAGCATCTTTTTTAACCAATCTGTAACAACTTATATAGGGTGTTTTTTTGGGAGGTTTGTTTTTCCGATAGATGTCGTTTTATTTTATGACAGTTGTTTTGACAGCTCAAAGTGGCATTTCTACTCAGTATTGTTTGGCAAATCATTATGAAAAAAAAAAAAAAAAAAAAAAAAAAAAAAATGACATTTGTGAAAAATAGTCGTGGTAGCCATATGCCAGAAATTGTGTTTAAATGTTAAATGCCAAAAAATTATCTACCAAATAAAAAAAAATTTTGGTCATTTCATAATTTTATATGTGTTTTATTCAAAAAAAAAAATCGGCAACCTCTTAAAAAAACACGTTATATCTAACGGGTGTTTTTTTAAGAGGTTGCCGATTTTTTTTTTGAATAAAACACATATAAAATTATGAAATGACCAAAATTTTTTTTTATTTGGTAGATAATTTTTTGGCATTTAACATTTAAACACAATTTCTGGCATATGGCTACCACGACTATTTTTCACAAATGTCATTTTTTTTTTTTTTCATAATGATTTGCCAAACAATACTGAGTAGAAATGCCACTTTGAGCTGTCAAAACAACTGTCATAAAATAAAACGACATCTATCGGAAAAACAAACCTCCCAAAAAAACACCCTTTATGTTCTTTTGGTATATTAGCACGGGATGATACATAATTAGCAATATTTTCTGCCGTGACCGATGGTTTGAAAGAGGACAGATGAAGAACTCTCTTTGCAGTTACAACATCTAACTCCTTACTTACACTGCTACCAACGATGAACCTTTGCCTTCTTTTTTTATTACGCGCATTTGATACTGTGTTCCAGTTAGTGTTACTTCTTGCAGCTGTATCAACACCATGGCTGAAGGTATTATTTACTTCAACACTCGCCGCTGGCGTTGTAAGAGGTATGCGAACAGCTGATAACGGTTTTTTCAAAACATTCGAAATAGACGGTAGAGGAAATGCATCAGCTGAATTGGTGTTATCTTCATTACCCACCAACACTTCAGCAAATGTTTGTTTCAGAACTGGGTGTGTTTGCTCAGAGCATCTGTCTCTTTTCCCTTTCATTGAAACACCGACTGATTGAGATGTCGACTTCATCATCTCTACATTATTTACACTTTCCTTCTGCGATTTGGATATATTATCCAATTTATTGCTTAGCTTATCATCAATAGCGTTTATGCAATTTAAAATATCTTTTTTATTATCACTAATGATATTAACCACTTCCAGTTTATATTCATTAAATTTTTTATTGATTTCTTCCATATTCCTAAGCAAAATCGCCATTGCTTCATCGACATTGCAGATGTAGTGGACACAATTATCGCACATGAACCGAATATATTTCTTATCCAATGTGTTTAAATTATATTGATCTAAATCGGCACAACTTTGCGTAGGATGAAACACTTTACCACAGACACCTTCACATCTGATGCCAGATTCACCTCGAATTTGTTTTCTACAATGAGCACATTCCGACATATTAAAGAAAATTTTGAAAAATACTAAAGCAAAAATTTAAAATACACAACCACATCGATTGCGCAGTCGATTGCGACTCAAAATGTGTATGTATGTACATTTAACTTAAATTAAAGTGTATATCTAGTTTTCCAGTTTATGTTGTTATAAAATAATTTCCGAGTTTAAACCTTTTAATTCAATTCAATAAGTAATGTAATGTGAGTTGAGCAGAGAACCAACCAACAGCGACTATACTAGGTACACTACTACTTCTCTATAGAGGGGTTTGTTTTACGGGTTCGCATGGTCTATAGTGACGTTTAGACGGCTTACGAGTATAATTCAGAGGGTGCAGCTTTATTGGCCAAAAAACAATTGGGGTAAAATACTTATTATATTGCACGGTAATTTCAACTAAAGTTTGCCAAGCCATAATCACATGTATCTTAAATGACTGAATATCACACACATGCGGAAATACGGGCAATATTCCACAAAATTTTTGAGCTGCTAAAGAAGGAATGTTTGAATTGATCGGTACGTCCAAAGATAGGTCTTAAACTGTTTTCGTTAGTAATTTAAAACAAGGACAGTGCTACGACTTGCACCGTTGCTCATCACATACATCATCATAAATTATTTATAAGCGAATTTTAATGTTCATAACCACTAACTGTGAAGTGGCTCAATATTGCATGTTGGATATTGCCTATCACTGCCCAAACAGAGTAATGCAGCTTTTGGTTTCAACTCATAAATAATTGAAGTAGTTTTAAATTAAATTTGAAGAGAAAAGAAGTGAGCAGCGCTAACCAATGCATCGAAATGGTATGCTAAGAATGACGCTTTGAAACATGCAGGTCAATTAGTTATCATTAAATTTCTTATGGTTCTCTCCCTTCTGTAATTGATTGAAGAGTTATTTACTCTAGTTACTGTAAACATGAGTAGGGATAAGATAAGCGAAAAGAAAAGGAAATAGCTCAAGGAAGCTTGCAGGTTGTCATTGTTATATGCCTCTTTTTTGTAACTAATAGTAGTATTTTTTTTTCTGTAGGACGACCAACACGAGAGCACTGTATCCCTTTATGCAATGGTGATAGAACGAGCAGAGCAGAGCACCGATAGAAAATGAACAGAGTGAATTATGAATGAATTAAGTAGCTGCGCAAGTTGTTCTGCACAAATTAATGGCAGGCAGTCGGTATACACGAAAATGCGGCTACATTTTAAAAAGACTAACAGTCTGTTCGTAGGGCGACAATTTGACATTTACATTTTACTATTTTCATTCAATTTAAAGTGGCTGCGTAAACTGCGCAGTCGATGCTGGAAAAGTGAATTTTTGATCACATGCAAATAAACTGTGCAGCGGCTGAATTCTTGACCGCAGCCTACTACTGCATACGTTTGTTGCGTTCTGCTCAAGCTATGAGCTTGATTGTATGTTATTGAAATCACATACATCATCTTCAATCACATCAAATACAACCGAATAAATAATTTATAAGCTGATCTAAATGTTCATAACAATTTATTGTGAGGTGGGTGCATATTGCATATCACTGCCCAAACACAGGAATGCAGCTTTGTTTTTCAATTTATAAAAAAATTGAGTAATTTTAAAATAAATTGAAGAGAAATGAAATTTTAAGAGAGAAGAATGCCGCTTTGAAACATGCAGGCCAATTATTCATCATTAAATTTCTTTTGCATGGTTCTCTCCCTTCTGTAATTGTAAACATGAGTAAGGATAAGATAAACGAAGCGAAAAGGAAATAGTTGCAAGGAAGCTTGCAGGTTTTCATTGTTATGCCTCTTTTTTGTAACTGTAAGACAAAAGTCCTGCATTCCGAATTTCATTCGAATCGCTTGAGAAATTCCATAAATTCCAGAACATAATGATCATATTGCAGAATTTCCATAGTCTTATAGTCGTATCTTAGTCCTACATTCCGAAATTCATACGAATCGCTTGAGAAATTGTTTAGTCCACAAAATTCCAGACCCTATTTGGCAGATTCCAGAATTTCCACAGGCACAAGGGTTATAGTCGCATCTTAGTCCTACATACCGAATTGCATAAAAATCGCTTGAGAAATGGCTTAGTTCCCAAAATACTGACATTTAACAGTGTCTCACAAAAAAAAAGTGTGAGCACTGTATCACTTAACATTTTACTTTTTGAACATGCACCTCTTTATACCTTGTAGTGAGACGTTGTCACGTCAAAAAAAATCGGCCACAACGTCAAAAAAGTTTCACTTCAACCGCGCGTAAAAGTTACACGCACTCTTTTTATATATTCTAAGTAAGACGCGTGTCGCGAGTGAAAGATTGAACTTTTTTTTCGACTTTTTTGAGGTCCTTTTTAACCACCTTCCACACAAAAGTTGAAATTTTGTGAGTATCTAAGTCCAAAATAGCATTTTTTTTATTCCACGTATGACGCGTGTAACGTTTCTCGTGTGAAACGGGTGATGGTTTGAAATCGGGCCATTTTCTCGTTTTTTTTAAGTCTTTTTTAACCACCTTTCGCACGACCTTGAGGGCTGAAATTTTGTGAGCGGCTCAATGTCAGGGGCTCATTTTGATATCCGGTTTTGACGCGTGTCGCGCGTCTGAAGCGTGGAAAAAAGAAAATTATTAGAAATAGCCCCGACCTCAAAAACAGATATTTTGGCAATTATTACTTAATACTGTGTGGCATGTTTCGATGTATGTATATATAAAATTTTGAACCCGAAAAACGACGTTTTTTTACATTTACTTGTTGTTTTCATTTACTGTGTAGCACGACCTTGTCCCACACAATTAAAACAATTTATAAGTACTATAAAAGCTATAACAGGATGGCTTATAATACAACTTACCGAAACTGTTCCTTGTCGGGTATATTTTGTAGATGCAACATATGAATATTTCACAGTAAGAACCACAGCATTCATTAGATTTTTCGCTGCTTGAATAAGAGAAGTTGCGCTATCCAACTAGGAACAATATTTCAAACATAAATACAATAATAATTAAATTGAATTTTGTAAAACTTACCCCAGAAACTATAAGTTCACCACTAATGTTTTGAACATCTGCTTTAACCTTTGATGTGATTTGAATCTGATGACAATAGAGAGCAATGCGCTGCAGGTATGCAAGCAAGTCCTTCTTAGTGGTACTCTCAGGACATTGTTCAGCAATTTCGCGTGTTAACTTATCGAGTTTTGTTCCAGCTTCTGAAATTTTTTTAGCTGCATTGATAACATCCATAGTAGTCTTGAGAGGACCCCGACCGCTTGGTTATATCAAAAAAAATAAAAAATTTCATGTAAATTCTCTAATAGGAGAAACATATTATGTGTTGAAAATTTGAAGAAAATCGGGCTCCAAAATGTTTGCAAAAAGTTTTGTCCATCGGAGATACACATGTGTTTTAAAATTTAAATAAAATCGGGCTTATATTTACAAAAATTGTATGGGCACTACTCGGGCCTCAGGGCCCGTTCACTCCAAAAATTCTACAAACTGTTTTATCCATCGGATATACTTGTTTAAAATTTGAAAAAAAATCGGGACTAATTTTTAAAAAATTTATATGGGAAACCCTCGGGCCACACACGTGTATAAAATTTGAAGAGAATCGGGTTAAATTTTATTAAAAAATTGTATGGGGCCTGACGACCCCGGGGCCCTTTTTTAAAAAATTTATAAGGGACCCCCTCGGGCCACACACGTGTATAAAATTTGAAGAAAATCGGGTTAAATTTTTTAAAAAATTTGTATGGGGCCTGATGACCTCGGGGCACTGGGTACCCAACATTTTTACAAAAAGTGTTGTCCATTGGAGATACACATGTTTATAAAATTTGAATAAAATCGGATTAATTTTTTTAAAAAATTGGAATGGGGTCTCCAAAAATTTGAAGAAATTTGGGTTAATTTTTTTAAAAAATGTGTATGGGCCCTCACGAGCCACAGACCTGGGGACTCCAAACTTTTTAGAAAAAGGGTTGTCCTTGAAAAATATTTTTATGGGAGCCCCCCGACCCGAAGCCCGAGGGGCCAAAAATTTTAATAGAAAGTGTTGTCATCGGAGAAAAAAGGAAAGGACAAAATATTTCTTTTTTACCGTGTAAAATCCGTCATCTCCATCATAATCATACACATGTGTTTGGCAAGAAAAATTATATCATTTCCACTGTCATCCCATTTAGCGACTTCCGAATCAAATGTAAGTTTTTCGCGTCGGAACAATTCGACCTGTTGTGCAATTTTCTGTTTGTCCTCTTCAGTCATCTTACGCATTGCTTCCTATAGATATAAATAAAGTCAGTTACATTTGGTTCGTAAAACATTTAAATTTGTGACCTTACCCTTGCAGTACAAATACCACTAATATCGGGGTATTCATCGACGCCTTGATCGCCTGTATGTACGCTTGCTATAGTTATGAATAAGTAAAATAGAATAACACAATTAGTAAAATCATTTATATAATATGATATTGCCATTTTTTAAGCTAAATGTGCAATCATGCAATTACACACAGTTATTACTGGGAATATGCAATGTAGCATGTTCCCACAGTTGGATGTTATCGTTAGTTAGTAAAAAAAAGCATTAAAAATTTGTATAAATATCCCTAATTCTGTATAATAAAATATAGTTAAAAACCAGCTATCAACGGCTACTTATTGACCTTGACAAGCCCCGACCCACGGTAAGCGGAGGTTATTAAATAGTATATTCAGTGTTATCAAACTGAACATACATAATATAATACAGGGGTGTCCAAAATATTGTTACCACTTACATGGTATTGACTTTTATTTATTTATTTTAATAACATAATAATACACACTATGTACACAATGAAGCTAGTACACTCCTTCGACCAGTTCTCCTTGGTTCTTATTGCATGTGCAAAGTCTTTCACCATACTGGCTATAGCTCGTTCACACATTTTCATATGGGTGGTAATATCTTTTTGGACACCCCACTATATTTTTTAGGGGAAGCTTCGTTAGCTGTGTTAACTGCTAAAGCCCTATGCGCAATGATCACATCACATGAAAAAATTAGAATGGTCTATTGATATAGCGCCCCCGTTTGACGGCGGTTCGTGTTATTTGCAAAATTTAATGCGGCTACTACATAAAAATTCTGGACAATTTCTGAAAATAAAATATATATATAAATTGCGGTCCAAGACCTAGCTTCTCGCGACCATTTGTGTTGTGCATGTATATGGGGGTGTTTTATGGCTTTTAACCTTACCACCTTTGTCACTTTTTTCAAATAAAAACACAAGTTCGTTAATTCACAAATTACAACTTTAATTAACAAATAGCAAAAGTTCAGAAATTTACTTTGGTAATTACTTTTTATTCACTTACAACGCTATTATTCACAGAGGCGGTAGCTCGATTTTTCAAGTAGTCTGGTTTACTTCTAAATGATAACTTACTGTGATAAAATTGTTGAATTTATACCTAATCAACAATTTCCAAACAGTTCTAATCTTTTCCACTTATTTGAACTACGAAGAAGTACCAGAACATACTGATATAATCTACAATGTGTTATACAAGTTGCACACGTATAACCGTTATTTTCAATTTAAAAACAATATAACTGAGCCTAATTGTATGCGATGGTTTTTGATTTTCCTTTTTCTAATTCAATTTAATACAATGCATATTCTTATATACGAGTATATACAGTGTGATAGCAGATTTCTATTAACATTTTCGTAACATTACCCCGCATTAATTCTGTTCTTCCCGAACAGATTCAGCACTCCTTCTGTCGATGAGGACAACTTTCATTTTAAATCAGGGGCTTTGTTAAATCCGTTTTGATGACCTTGTAAGAGCCTTCCTAACTTTGCTGTAGTTTTAGAGATTTATCTTTTCTTCCCTTGGGATTGTAAAGCATAACCCATTCCGCTTCCTGAAATCCTCAACTGTTCGCACGCAGGTCAAATCGCGTTTAATCCGGTTGCTGGCATCACATATGCTGTTCTTTGCTGCAGCATGATCACCGATCATCCTCTCTAACGTAGTTCTCCGTTGTAACCGGCTCTACTGGTAGTGATCCAAATTTAATAGTGCTAGACGAAGTTCTCTGCCAAATACGACCATTACTGGTGAGTTTTTAGTCATATTGTGTACAGCACGTCCATAACCCATCATAAACAGCGTCTTGCTGCGATCCTAATTGTTTTAATTGTCATTAACTTCTTTTCGCAGATGTTATTCCAGCGTTCTGTTGAAGCTTTCAACCATACCGTCTAACTGTGGATGTAACGGAGTAGTCCTCGTTTTCTTGATGGTGAGTACTTGGCAGAACTCGTGAATGCTAGCGATTCAAAATTCCGCCCTTGAGCAGAATATAGTTCCAGTTGTACTACGAATCAACATATCCAATGGTCCACAAATGTCCTAGTCACTGTGATTGCTTCTTGATTTGCTATGGAATATGCTTCTGCCCATTTACTGAAATAATCAATGCTCACATGTATATAGCGATTCCCGTCTCTTGTTTCTCGAAATAGACTAGCTATGTCCATTGCTATCCGCTTTGGTGCAATTTTCCTCTAGTTTTTGGTTGCAGTTACACATATGCGGATTATATATTACACGTTCGACACCAGTCTTCCACATCTCTACGGCACAATGATATCTGGTGCGCCATCCTAAAATCCAGATCATGCATTCATGTTTCACACGGGCAACAATGAAGTGATGTCTAAACCTTAATCCTACAGCAGCAGCTCCTGTAGCTGCTGTAGTGATTTACTCTCTTTACTTGCTTTCCAGACATCATTTCAGGACTCAGCAACAAACATTGTTAAACAAGCTAATTTTAACATATAATTTTAATTTCTTTACCACAAAACAATAAATTTACCAGCCCTTGTACAATTGTTTTCGTGCTCTTTTACAAGTGGGAAATTTGCTAATTTCCCTAATTCTGTTCCACAAAGCAAGAATTGTTATAAAATACTTACTTATTTTTTTTTTCATTCTCTGTCGCAGTAGGTTTTACGTTACATAATTCAAACTTTTTTATTTTAATTATTTAAATCACAAAAAATAGAAACGAAAAAACCGAAAATCTTCATGAAAGCCTGAATTTGTAGTTCCCCCAGAGGACTAACTACGAAATACCACAAAGAATCGCATCTTTTAAAAAGAGATGTTCTCTTTTTTGTCAAACTTCATTTGAAACCAACTCTTCCGCTCATGCTTGGTGCAATTTTTGACGACAAGAAACACAAACAAAAGAACTTGGCCTAGCTACGAGGAACCGCAGAGAATCTTTAAGAGCTCCATTTGAGTCTAACTTTTTCGATTATTATTGGTGCAATGTTTGACGTTGGAGCTTATCGGCTCGATAGTTGTGCATTCCTTTTTCGTTTGTTAGGCCTGGTACTACAAATGAATCCAGTACAATTTACTGTCGAGTTGTTGGCCTTCAAGAAAGAAGTCAGCTAGTTCCTTTCCTGCAAGACCGAATTTTTCAATGGAGGTTCCAAGAATTTTGAAGGATCACGTATGTTATTTTTTTTTGTAATATTTTCTTGGTCAAGGTTTTTTGTAGTTTTCCTCCATTTATCAAAGCATTTGTACTCGCGTCGTTTTAGTTTCGTGATCGTTTTTCCGTATTGCTTTTTTCAATGAATCAGGGAGAATTCCGAGAAAATAATTTGAAACCGGCTACAAACGTGAGGAATGTGATATATTGTAAATCACATTTCTCCGATTTAGTTCTTAATTTTAATAAAGGACTTAGCCCACCTTATTGCCGTGGCGCAAGTCATTCAGGGAGTATTCCCTTGGCAATAAGTTTAAATATATATAAAAAAAAAAAAACTAAATTGGGGTTGCAAACTAACCAATGACAAATAATAATAAAAATTTAGACCCCTTGGGCCTATACCACAAATCAAATTTAACAGCTAACAAGCGTTGTTAAAAAATGTGCATTGAATATGTGCAGTCTGCACATACCTAAGCTGCAGCGCCCACATATTCGGCAAGTACTTCGCTTATGTACACTTCGCATTTAGTTCAGTACATATCTAAATCCCAGCACCCACATAATCGACATACACTATGCACGTATACGAGTATCTCAGTCAACACTCATAGTCACCATACATCAAATACATCACTGACCTTCATTTCCTATGGGATGCAGTACAGGGTTCGCGTATGATCAGCATATACTGCATTGCACTTCATGAGAGTTCCAATGCAATACGAAACCCAGGAATTCGTTATCTGTCGATCCTAGGATTTAACATGCGCAGCACAAAACATCGCAGCCTTATCTTCGTCAGCCTCTAGGATAGAAGTTAGAAGAAGTAACATAGCACTACACCAGATAAGGAAGATGATAAGTGAAGAAGCCCGGAGAGAAATTCTTCTACATGATTTATGTTATGCATATGGTCGTGTTACCAAAATGTAATGTACGAACATCATATCGCACATAGATATAAAATTTATATCTGTATGACTTTAATGTATAATTAGTTTTAGATTTTTGTATAAATAGGATGATCAAATAAAATTAACTTCAGTTCAAAAAAAGCAGGATTTAACTCAACTATTGATTCCCCCACCCGAGGTAAGGGTTAATAGTTAAAACACATCAACATAGTTGCATTGAGTACTGATTCCCCCCACCAGTGGTAAGG
The DNA here is from genome assembly GCA_947095585.1 of Nephrocerus scutellatus. Lineage (NCBI taxonomy): Eukaryota > Metazoa > Arthropoda > Insecta > Diptera > Pipunculidae > Nephrocerus > Nephrocerus scutellatus. The sequence continues at coordinate 73,607,196 of OX352761.1, read as the reverse complement.
ATATATATTTAAAGGCAGCATCAACAGAACAAGTGAAGTTAATTTCTGTACCACAACTAAAATTCACTACTATTCTTAAAAACATAAATTTCCCATAACTTGTTAAGTCAGTTTAACAAGTGATCTCGCCGCGGCTACATAATAAGAAGTATAAGCGCAGTTGGTGCTTTTTCCAAATAAAATTTGAAATTTAAATTTAGCGCGAAGTTAAAACGAGTAAGGATTGGACCTAAATAAATGACACCTTTTGGCATAAATACTGTTTTGCAAGTTCTTGTTTCCTTGTTAAGTTTCTTATAACATTAAGTAAATTCCAATTTTAAAGGCTAAAATAGAGAATTAAAAAAAAAATGTAGCTGCTGGGGGAAGAGAATGTAAACTCAATGCTTGCGACAATATCTTGCTCAGCAGAGATTCCGAAGTTATGTTGGACTTGGTGTTTTTAGAGTCATTGACTAAAACAAACGCTACATAAAAAAAAAAAAACAACCCATTAAAATTAAAATTTTTCTTGTAAATTCTCTAATCGGGGATACACACACACACACACACTGCGTGCTCGTTTTGTGGCAAAATCATTCACCAAATGACGCAGCGGCAGCGAACAGCGCTGCTCACAAAGCACAGAGCTCAGACTTTGCCGTAATCTGATGCGATATAGCGATATTTAAAAATTGTATATTGGGGTCCCCAAGGGGCCGATCGCTCCAAATTTTTACAAAAAGTGTTTTCCATCGAAGATACACATGTGTACAAAATTTAAAGAAAATCGGGTACATTTTGTAAAATATTTGTATGGGAGCCCCCCGACCCCGCGGCCCGAGGGGGCTCAAATTTTAAGAAAAAGTGTTGTCTTGGGAGATATACATGTGTTCAATAAAATCGGGCTGTAGGAAGTGGGTTAAAAATTGATCACAAGATTTGGCCAGCCAGCATGTTGGACTTGGTGTGATTAGAGTCATTTACTAAAACAAACGGTACATACAAAATAAAATTTGTTTAGAGCTAAGGCTGCTAGTGTCACAAGCCAGCTTCTTAAGGGATATGCGCTTTCTCCTAATATGACTGCATTAGGAAACGGCCTCAGCCCACTTCCCAATTTTTAAAAAAGAGTACTGTTTCTTAATTCTCTTGTGTCATGAACACTTCCAGGCCAGTTACCACTAACCTAATATAACTTAAGGTCAAGTACGCACACTGAAATACAGTTAATGGAATGCCTGCCATGGCGATCAACAAAAGCTGGTTCATTATTTGATGGAGCATTGATTTTTATTGTACTGTACTACTTTAAGATTCTTTCATCGTGTAAACGGCCTATGTAAATATCATAAGCACTACTGTGAATTGTTGATGACAGATGAAAAGTGTAAATGAAGGTACGAAATAAAATTTATTCTGTATTGGTTTTTGAGGCTAAAAGGTGGTCGCAATTTATTCAGTCCTGTATGGATATTACAAATAGCGACGAGGAGAAAAAATAAAATATAATTAAAATTAATCCAGAATCATCACAGCAATCAAAGAGAATAATGGCTCTATTGGAAAACGTGGCAGAAAAAGTGGGAGAAGACTGGACTATATAAAGAGAGACTGGAATTTTAATTGCAACATTATTAAACGTAATTGGCCATGATGAAAAATTCATAATTACAGAAGCATTGCAAATTGCTCAGCGACTTGGAAAACAACAAAAGGAAAACAGCTTGCAACCATTGTGGTTAAAGAAATCATTCGTCTGAATCGTGTGCCTACAAGGAATATCGGTGTCATAAATGTAAAAAAATTGGTCATCTTGCTAAAATATGCAAAGCAAAACAAACATACGTTCTTGATGGTAGCAGCCAAGGTAAGCCCGGAGACAATGAAAAGGAGCCGGAATGCGACTTAGAATTGGGAAATGCTGATAAATATAATATCTTTATAAATTGAATTCAAGGAGAGGTGGCATGCAGCTGGATATTTCCCTTGAGCACCGCTGGTAGAAGAAGAGATAAAACAGTGACAAGCAGGAAACGTTCCTACGGTGTTCAAGCGAATCTATTGATTTCGCAATGTTTTCGTCACCGATAAGTTTTATTGTGCGATTTTGTATTCTATCTAGCTGATGCAAAGTAGTTTTAGGCGCACCAGACCAGATATGGCAACTCAAGTTTAGGGCAAATAAAAGCCTTGTATACAGGGTGTATCCGTTAAGGTTGAAAATACTTAAAGGGGTGATTCCTTGGTTAATTTCGTGAAAAAATCATACTGGATGGGGGGGTCTATTTTCACCCCCTGTGGCGTACGTAGAGTTTTAAAATAGAGATGCGAACTTACATCACTTTACTTCCTGTAACTCTTGAACGCTTCTAGCTAAAAGGTCACTGTTAGTCTATTTTGACAGAAAATTAATCTTTAAGGTCAAAAGAATGTAATTTTTTTTAAATTCTTAAAACCATTACCGATATAAACGTCGTCAAAGTAAAAAAAAAAAAGAATGTTTTTTTTAAATTTTATTTTCTAACGCGATTATTTCGAAAAATGCTCTCGGATAATTTTTTTTTTGACAAATGCAGTATTAAAGCCTATTGAATTTTCTACAACTTCACCTCATAACATTTCTGCAATAGGTCAACAGGATCAGGATTAAAATTAAAAGTTTGTGAAATGAATGACAACGTACTTTTGATCTTACATGACTTCACACCCTATAACTCTTGAACGCTTCCATATAAATAAAAGGTAACTATTTATCTTTTTTGAAAGAAAAGTACATTTCTAAGATCAAACAATGTACATCTTTTTAAATTATTCAAGCGATAGCGATATGAACGTCTTCAAAATCAAATTTTTTTTAAAAAATACATTTTTTTGACAAATGCAGTATTAAAGCCTATTCAATCTTCTACAAATCCATGTCAAAATATTTGTACATTCAGTCAAAAAGAGCGAAATGGTGCGGGTTGTGTTACTTCTATTACGTATAAGAAGAGTTGCATGACGTCTCAGTGTTCCCGTAGCAAGGGTGCAACAAAATTACACGTGGAACGGATGCACCCTTGCCAGTTCACTCCAGTGCATAATTTGCTTCAAGTATTTGCCACCTTAACGGATACACCCTGTATAGTGCCAGATCAGAGTGAGTGAAATATTTCATTAATAAAAATGAGGAAGAGAGTAGGAGACAAAACAGAGCCCTGGGGAACGCCAGCATTTAAGTAATGAACTTTAGACTTGAAACCGTCCAAAACAACTTGAATTGAGCGGTCCAAAGGATAGCTTCTAATCCGATGAAGCAGTTTTTCATCGACTCCATAAGCACGGATTTTAGAAAAAAAAAAAAAGAGGTTGATGCCAAACTCTGTCAAATGCCTTAGAAATATCGACTGCAACAGTTTTGCTTTCTGCAAATTGATGCAAAGACCGGTTCCATTGTTCGGTGAGATATACCATCAAATCACCAGTAGAACGTTGCCCACGAAATCTATACTGCCGGTCACTAAGGATTTCTTTGGTTGCAAGATATTTCTTAAACTAAAAATTGATTAGCGTTTCCATGACTATGGAGAAAGACGAGACGACGGCTCGCCTTTTTTGGGTATGGGCTGGACAAAAGCTGTTTTCTTCTCGGGAAGAGTCCAGACAAACAGGATAGATGGAAGAGCTTACGCAATGGTAATGCCAGCTTGGAAAAACACCTCTTCAGAATGGTGTGGAGAAATACCATCTGGCCCAGCAGATTTGTGAGTGTTGGGATTGTTTAAAACTCTAGCATCTGCACGAGTACGAATGAATATCTGCATTGCAATCATTTCTGGCCCGTTTGTTCGGTTTTCCTTTGTAGGGTTTGCTTTGTAAAACCGAAAGCATACCTCTCTAATCCAGAAGCCTCTTTACAGCTCGAGTCATACCATCCCTCTTCCTTTGGTTTGATAGACTTATTCCTGAAAGGGACAAACTTTCTCATACCAATAAAAATGATGTTTGTGATTGCATCAGCGGCGGCATCCACTTTGCTATCGCGAAACAATAGACACCAGTTAATTCTCCCAAAGAAGTTGTTAAGGCCGTCCCCATTGGCTTTCTCGTAATGGCATACTGTTTTTTTGGGAGTTTTTTCTCTAACTGCGTGGTTTATTAACGAGAAATTAGCTGATACTACACAATGGTCTAACGAGCCTAGAGGCGATAATACATTAACGGAGTATTTATTAGGACGAGAGGCAAGGAACAAGTCAAGGGTGTTTGCGGAATGATTTGCAATGTCAGGTATTCATGTAGGCTCATTTACAAGCTGAGTAAGGTTATTCAACTCTGCGAATAACTAAACACACCTTCCTTCGGGTGTTGTCTGGCCAGAATGGCGGAGCCACCCAGAATTTTGTACATTGAAATCGCTCGCAATGACGATTTCATTTTTACGATCTTTTGTATCAACTCTTAAGATTGAATCAGACAGTGCATCAAAATCGCTCTGAGTTGAAACACTGTCTAAGTGGGGGCTTCTGTAAAGGAAACAGTAGTAGATGTTGCGCTCTTGTGCATTTACTTTGAGAAAAATTGAAATTGAATTCCGGATTGGAACTTTGGCTAAGTTGAGGCAAAGGCTAAAACGCAACATAACTCCGGACATAGATTGCGAGTCCGCGTCGAGGGAAAAATAATGGCACCAAGTTATAACCAGGCAGATTAAATTCCGATGAATCAAAGAGAATACAGTTTCAAGCTACAGTTGGAAAAATGCGAGTTCGGTAAGAAAAGTGTTGAGTTTTGTGGTCACATCATCGACAACAGTGGAATAAAACCACATCCGGACAAGCTGGCAGCCATTAAAGAACCTGCGACTCTAAAAGACGTATCTCAGCTCCGGTCGTTCCTAGGAGCAGTCAATTACTACGAAAATTTCCTCAAAGGCATGAAAGAACGACGAGGAATCATCGACGAGTTGCTGAAGAAAGATGTCAAATTCGAATGGACAGATCAACACGAGAAGGCTTTCATCGACCTCAAGGACATTTTGAGCCACGAACTAAGTTTGGTACACTACAATCCTAAGAAGAAAATTGTTTTGGCAACCGACGCATCAGATTACGGTGTGGGAGCAGTGGTGATGCACGAATTTCACGATGGTACTTTGCATCCTATCATGCACTATTCAGCCACACTCAACGCTGCAGAAAAAAATTATCCTCAAATACAGAAGGAAGCTCGCGCCCTTTTGTTTGGTCTGAAGAAAGCACACAGCTACACAGCATACGGCAGAAAATTCTAGATCCAGATTGACAACAAACCCTTAATAGCGATATTTGGCAATATATATACTAGCATATACGGCAAATCGGCTCCAACGTTACGCTCTCACAGTGATGGCCTATGATTCCACAATCAAATACGTGAAAACTGACGATTTCGGTTAGGCAGACGTTTTGTCAAGACTCATCAAAAGCCAGCTAAAGCCAAGTGAGGAAATTGTAATTGAATCAGTCAAGACCGACGATATATGCTGCACCATGCTGACAATCGCAAAAACACTGCCAGTCAACATTGAGTACATAAGTTAAATAAGAGAAGCCACAACTCAATGCCCGACCCTCAGGAAGTTTGCAAAAATTATAAGTGCAAATTCTTGGCTATTGCAAGCAAAACATATAAAAATAAACGCAATCGCAAATCCAAGGTTGCATTTTATACGACGAGCGACGAGCGACGAGCGACTCGTGGTTCCATCGAAATATCGCGAGAAAATTTTGGAGAAGCTGCACGAAAGCCATCCAGTCAAAAGTCGCATGAAACTCTTCGCTCAAGATAAAGTTTTCTGGCCAACGTTCAACAAAGATATCGAGAAGAAAGTCAGAACTTGCGAAGCTTGTTCTGTTTCCAGAAAATCACCGATCAAATTTGACTTAAAACCTTGGCAGATTCCGAATGAACCATGGTCACGAATTCACAATTACTACGATGGACCAGTAAATGGAGAATTCTTCTTTGTAATCGTCGATGCCTACAGCAAATGGCCTCAAGTCTTCTGAACCAAATCAAGAACCTCAGCAAAACCATTGATTTGCTAAACGATGTTTTCTCCCGCTTAGGTGTCTGCAAAAAAAAAATAGTATCGGGCAATGGTCCAGAATTCACGTCACAAGAACCAAAGATTTCGGCGAGTCAAATAGAATGGAACACATCAGAACCTCGTCTTACAGTCCTCAGTCGAATGGTATTGCCGAGCGATTCGTTGATCTAGTAAAAACAGGTCTAAAGAAGGAACTTAGGCATGAAGTCTCTATCAGAGTTGCTAAACATCGGAAGATGAAAACATGCTTGGATTTGCAAATCAAATTCGAGCAACGAAAAAGTAAATTGGAACTTCAATTCACTAAGCATCATGGTGCGAAATGGAGAGAATTTGAAGCCATTGATGAAGTCTTCTACAAGTTACAATAATCAAACGACAAATGGAACTGGGCTCCAACAAAAATAGTTGAAAGAATTGGAAGAGTGAATTACAACATCGCAGTCGAAACTACTTCAGGAGAGCCCATTCGAACAAGTTGAAGACCCGCTATTCCAAAAACATGTTCAATGAACTGTGAAAAGTACCCGAGTTAGACATTATAAAAATTGAAAAAAAAAAAACAGCAACAGTGAACAAAATTACAAAAATTACACGTGGAATAGATGCACTCTTACCCACTCTTACCATTTCACTCCAGTCCATAATATGTTTCAAATGGACTTTCCCCAGAAGGACCTTCTTTTGTGAGTGGACACATGAAAAAGGTGGTGAAAATGGACACATAAAAGTGGTGTCCACTCGTAAGATTAGGTCGTTCTGGGCAAGTACGTTTGAAGCACATTGTGGACTGGATTGAAACGGTAAGGGTGCATCCATTCCACGTGTAATTTTGTTGCACTGTTCCTGCAGGAATATTAGGACGGCATGCAACTCTTCTTATACGTAGTAGTAGTATCAAAAAAATTAACCCCATTTTCTTCAAATTTAATACACATGTGTATCTCCGATGGACAACACTTTTTGTAAAAATATTTTAAAAAAATTAACCCGATTTTCTTTAAATTGTATATACGTGCGAATCTTCATGGACAACACTTTTTGTAAAATTATTGGATCATGGGGCCCCAAAAACTTTTTTAAAAAAATTAACCCGATTTTCTTCAAATTACGCGTGTATCTCCGATTTGAAGTATTTACTTCACCAAATTCGCACTCCACTATTTGAATTGAGGGACCAATGTTGGATCTTTTACTCGCAGACGTGGCCACCATGTACTTTGTTTTGCTCTTATTTATGTGCAGCCCCAGATTTCGTGACGCCTGCTCTATCTGGATGAAAGCTTCCTGCACAGCTGTTCGGTTTCTACCAACGATGTCAATATCGTCTGCGTAAGCCAGTATCTGAATGGATTTATAGAGGATTGTTCCTCTCGCCGTTACCTTAGAGTTTCGGATCACTTTCTTCAACGCCAGGTTAAAGAGGACGCAGGCCAGTCCATCCACTTCTCGGAGCCCATTATAGATGTTGAATGGGCTTGATCTTGATCCGGATATTTTTACTTGTCTTATAACATTGGTCATGGTCAACCTACATAGTCGTGTCAGTTTATTTGGGATGCCGAATTCTCTCATGGCTTTATAAAGTTCCGCTCTGGCTATGCTATCATAGACGGCTTTAAAGTCTATAAAAATATGGTGTAGTGAGTTTTGAAACTCTAGACAGTTTTCCATCACCTGCCTTAGGGTGTAAGTCTGATCAGTTGTTGATTTGCCTGGGATGAAGCCACACTGGTATGGACCAATGATGACTTTAGCGTATGGGGCTATCCTGTCTTGAAGGATAGAGGGGAAAATCTTATAGGTGGTACTCAACAACATTATACCACGATAATTGCTGCATTTTGTGATATCTCCCTTCTTATGTATGGGGCACAGGATACCACTTCGCCAGTCTTCTGACATAGCTTCTCTTCTTCCCATACTTGCACTATTATTTCATGAATTGCTTGGTGTAATGTGGGCGCCGTAGCTCAGTGGTAATGCACATGGTTTAGGTTCGAATCCCAGCAACACCAAAAGTATATCGAACCAGTCGTTCCGATCTCTTCGACTACTGCCCAAGATGGAGTCAGCAGTACTAATGAAAGTATTTTTAAGGCGTGTCCATTTCTCTTCTGCGCCTGACATCTTAGCCCCAGGACTTACTCTCTCAGCATTTAGGGCGAGTCCTATCGCTTGACCGTAGTTGTTTCTGGTCTCTTCGTTGCGAAGGGCAGCCGTGTTGACTCGAATCTGATTCGCGGATGCAGTCTTTCGTGATGATGCAATCCGCGCTCGGAGCACCATACCAACAAGATAGTGGTCCGAGTCGACGTTGGCACCTCGGTACGTTCGTACCGTCATCAGGTTCGGGTTGTGGCGGCGGTCTATCAACACGTGGTCTATCTGGTTGCGAGTGGCTCCATCGGGAGATACCCAGGTGGCTTTGTGGATATTTTTACGCGCAAACCTTGTATTCGCAACGATCAAATTATTGCTTGCTGCCATCTCTATGGCTCGTTGTCCATTGTCATTAGGGTTAGCTATGGGTGCCAATGTACTGCCTGAATACTGGCTCCCTACCTATTTTAGCATTCATATCCCCCAGAATGATTTTTACATCATACTGAGGGCAGGCATTGAGTTCCCGTTCGACTGATTCAAAGAATTCTTCTTTTTCATCATCTGGGGAATCCTCTGTTGGTGCGTGAACGTTTATGAGGCTTATGTTTTTAAATTTGCCCCGCACGCTAAGGGTGCATAGCCGTTCATTTACTGCTTTAAAGCCGATAACGGTGGGTTTCATTCTTTTGCTGACTAGAAACCCCACCCCGAGCACATGACGTTTTGCATGACAGCTGTTATATATGTCATATTCTCCTGGATGGCTATTATGTCAGCCTTATATTTAGATAGGGTATCGGCCAGCTGCTGTGCAGCTCGAGCTCTATACAGTGAGCGTACGTTCCATAAGAAAATTCATAAATCGTTCAGCCGTTTTCGTTGCCGTGGTCGTCATCGTTCATCAGTATATCCGAGGCTGATTTTGGATTCCGTAATAATCATTTTTTACAGGCGAGGTTATTGGCCTAGCGACAACCTTACTTTGAAGGGACTAGCCCGATCATTCAGCTTTTCCTGCATTGGAGGAAAATTACCGGCGGCCACCACGTGGAGGTTTGATCGCACTTCCACCAGTCAGGGATAGCTACGGCCACCTGCAATTCTAGAGCATTCTGTGTTATTCCCCCTATTCTGCTGATGGCTGACCGCAATTTTATACGCGCTGTTATCTCCGATGGATAACACTTTTTGTAAAATCGCAATCGCAAATCCAAGGTTGCATTTTATACGACGAGCGACTCGTGGTTCCATCGAAATATCGCGAGAAAATTTTGGAGAAGCTGCACGAAAGCCATCCAGTCAAAAGTCGCATGAAACTCTTCGCTCAAGATAAAGTTTTCTGGCCAACGTACAAAGATATCGAGAAGAAAGTCAGAACTTGCGAAGCTTGTTCTGTTTCCAGAAAATCACCGATCAAATTTGACTTAAAACCTTGGCAGATTCCGAATGAACCATGGTCACGAATTCACAATTACTACGATGGACCAGTAAATGGGTGTTATTCCCCCTATTCTGCTGATGGCTGACCGCAATTTTATACGCGCTTGTTTCTCCGATGGATAACACTTTTTGTAAAAATTTTGGAGACCCCGGGCCCCAGGGTCGTGGGTCCCATACAACTTTTTTAAAGAAATTAACCCGACTTTCTTCAAATTTTACACACGGGTGTACCTTTTATGGACAACAATTTTTGTAAAAATTTTGGAGACCCCGGGCCCCGGGATATGAGGCCAATACAAATTTTTTTTAAAAAATAACCTGATTTTCTTTAAATTTTATACACGTGTGTATCTTCGATGGACAACCCTTATTGTAAAAAATTTACAGACGCCGGGCCCTGGGGTCGTGGGGCCTCATACAAATTTAAAATAAAAATTAACCCGATTTTGGTAAAATTTTATACACATGTGTATATCCGATGGACAAAACATTTTGGACATTTTTGAGCGAATGGGCCCTGAGGCCTGAGGGTGCGTATACATTTTTTTAAAAATTAGCCCGATTTTCTTCAACGTTTAATTCAATTTTTTTTCAAATAAGGCATGGGGGTAGGACCATACATTTTTTTTTTAAAATGAGCCCGATTTACTTTAAATTTTAAATATATGTGTATATCTGACAGACCGAACTTTTTGTAAAAAATTTTGAGTTTTTGATTTGAACTTTTTTCCATACATGCGTATCTTCGATGAGAACAGTTTTTGAAAAAATGAAGTGAAGGGGGCTCTAAAATAAATTTTTTCCAAATTAACCCGGTTCAAACTTTGCACACATATGTATCCCCTATTAGAGAATTTACATGAAAAATTTTAATTTTTATGGGTGGTTTTTTTCTTTTCAATTTAAATGCGGGGATGTAATGTACTACTTTAAGATTCATCCATTGTGTAAACGGCCCATGTAAATATGTTAAGTAATGCAGGCTTTCGAGTTCGTAAAGGATTTTGCAAATAAAACACAACACAAGTTTATTAATTTACAAATAACATCTTTAATAGACAGTAAAAATAAAACAGGTTCAAAATTTAATTTATTCTGGTGATAACTTTAAATGTACACAAAAACACTTATTACTTGTACTTTACAATACTTCTGCAAGCAAGAGCTTTTCAACTGCACTGGTTAAATTCCAATTAACTAATGAATTCTCTGCAGTGCACGCCAACTTTTATACTTATTGAAATGCTTCCAGAAACTTACAATATTATTTACAACTAATGATACTTATATGCAATGAGTCATCTTTTAAAGATAAACTACATGTTCAATCCTGTTCTTTTATAAAAACCGGGAAAATCGCACAAACCGGTTTGACTACATTTTTGACCAGTGCATAATGATTCAAACTTACAGGCGGTTACATTTCAAATAACCTTACAGCCTAAAAGTATGCTACATAAAAGTGCTTATTTTTAGTATGCACTATGTACATTGCGATTTATCTTAGGATTCGAATTCTATTATATACGCTACTAACTACTTTTCGTAACATTATCCTACTTTAATTCTGTTCGTCCCGAACAGATTCAGCCCTCCTTCGGATGTTGTACCTTGTCAATCCGTCGATGTGAACTTTAATTTTACACCTGGGGCTTTGTTAAGTCCGATATACTACATCATTTATCCTCTTAATGATCTTGTAAGGGCCTTCCCAACTTTGCTGTAGTTTTGGAGATTTACATTTTCTTCTTTTGGGAAGAAAAAAAATCTCCTTCCTTAAATCCTCCACAGTTCACACGCAGGTTTTTATTCGGGTGCTGGCATCCACTTCTTACTGCAGCATGAACAGCGGTCATCCTCTGTCTTAGATCACTAACGTAGTTCTCCTTTGTTGTCGGCTCTACTGGTTGTAATCAAAATTTAATATCGCATTGTGGACAAAGTTCTTTGCCAAATACAACCATTGCTGGTGCGTTTTTTGTCGTTTTTTCGACAGCGCTACGATAACCCATCATAAACAACGGTATACAACGATCCCATCCATCTTGGCTGGCATTAATTTCTTTTCGCAGATGCTCTTCCAGCGTCCTGTTGAACCTTTAGACCATTCCGTCTGACTGTGGATGTAAAGGAGTAGTCCTCGTTTTCTTGATGTTGAGTGTTTGACACAGCTCTTGAAAAACTAGCGATTCAAAATTCCGCCTTGATCGGAAAGTAATTCCAGTGGTACTATAAATCTGCAGATCCAATTGTTCACGAAAGAACTAGCCACCATGCTAGCTTCCTGGTTTGCGATAGATTATGCTTCTGCCCATTCACTTAAGTAATCAATGACACGAGTATATAGCGATTTCCATCTCTTGTTTCTGGGAATGGAGCAGCTATGTCCATTGCTACCCGCTCAAGTGGCGCTACAACATTGTACTGTTGCACTTTTCCTCTGGATTTTGGTTGTGGTCCTTTGCTTGCGGCACATGTATCACACGTTCGGCAGCAGTCTTCCACATCTCTGCGGCAATTAACCCAATATAAGCGATTCCTTACTTTATCTAGCGTTTTGTTAACGACCAAATGTGCTCCTGATATACCACTATGTAGTTCTTGTAGAACTTCTTTGACCTGATTCGTTGGTAGCAAAATCTGTGATTTTTGCTTTGACCATCAGTCGATTCCCATTGCCCTACCAGTAGTCCATCTTCCAATCTCAATGACTGCCATTGAGACCAGTAACTTTTTACTGTAAGACTTGCTGTTGTAATCTCGTGCCACCCTGGTCTTTCACCTTGCTCCTTCAATCGAAATATTGGAGAAATCGAATCATCGCGCACTTGTTCCTCCCTTAGCTTTTTTTTATCATTCCCCACGCCCACGCTTAAATGGGTTCGCTATGATCGGCTACATGCTTGGCACAGCGTTTGCGTTAAGGAAAAGGAGGAGAAAAGAGGAGATGTCTATGAACTTGAGTTTTGAATGTCTGTGGATCATATTGATGTGGGATGACAGAGTAGCTTGGCAGAGCATTCCACATGTGTGTTGCACAGTTGAAGAACGAATCCCTGAACTTAACTGTACGTCCGAAGAAGCGCTTGAAGGTAAAATGATGAGCATATTTTGAGCGCCACGAGTATTGCGGTTGATTTCAAGGAGAGGTGGCATGCAGCTGGGTATTTCTCTTGAGCAACGCTGGTAGAAGAAGCGATAAAACAGTGACAAGCAGGAAACGTTCCTGCAGTGTTCAAGCGAATCTATTGATTTCGTTACATTTTCGTCACCGATAAGTTTTATCACGCGGTTTGCATTCTATCTAGCTAATGCAAAGTGGTATTAGACGCACCAGACCAGATATGAATGACATCTAGCTTTTCATTTTGCTAGTCAAATTTGGAATTCAATTCCTCCTTTTGTTGATCGAATTTGGAATTTAATTGCTGATTTTGTTGGTCCAATTCTTTATTCAGCTTTTCGCTTTGCTGTTCCAACTTGTCACTAATTTGAAAATTCAATTCCTAGTTCTGCTGGTCCAATTTCTCGTTAAGTTTGGAACAAAATAATAGATTCATCTGTTTATTCTCCTGACTCTGCTGCGATTGTTGCTGCGATTCTTGTTTTTGCTGAATCAACTCTTTGTTACGCACTGGTCCCCGTGCTTTCCCGTAGGAGTGTGCGAGCGAGTTTGAATAATAAATTAAACACAAGAAGTTTTAATTTTATATATTTTATTCTAATATTGTTTCTTTATTGTTGTGTTCTTGGTGATGTGTTTAAAATTCAACTGCCGCCGTTAGTAATCGTAGCAGTGGTCTTTTATAACACTATGGGTGGATCGATCAACCAATAGCGTTGGCTTGTTTCGATCCACCAAGAGCATTACAGCGTTGCGTGCATAAATATAAAAGTAGGAGAACACAGCCGACCTACGACATTACTTTACATTCTGCAGTCGAGCCACTTAACGGTCGCCATGGAATTGCCCCCTGCTGATATTACTATTTCGTAATATCGGCTACACTTACTGTTTCTCGGTATCGTATCGGGATGTGTGTGCTGTGCTCGAAACCCCGAGATTCATGAGGGACCAAAGTGCCTTTATTGCATCTCGAACGGTTTCTTATTTCAACACTAGCCATCCGAACGAACTTTGCAGATAAGTGGTGGTTTTTATGACAATATGCCAGGCTGTGCCGCATAAAACAAGTGATCTATGCGATCGAAAGCAGATGTGGGTAATGAGCAGTTAGACTGCGTGTGGTCAGGGGTGTAATAGTTGTGCCGGTCACAACATCCCTCCCCCTAAGAATAAGAAAATTCTTTACCGCGAGAAGGTAAAAATTTTCGTCAAACGAGAATAAAAATCATCGCAATAAATCGCCGTATAAAAAACCACTATTTTAACCACTGACACAAAAACTATGGTTGGCGTACAAATTTGTTTGTACATATTTTTATATGTATTGTATAAGTTTTGTAAGAGTTTGGTGTGTTAAAATGCATAAATTTTATATTTATATATATTTTTTTTTATATATTTTTATATCGAATCAAATTTTATAGGTAAATATAATAATTTTATGTTTAATATAATATTATATATGGTAATATAATATTGTGCGATAGTAATATAATATGGTAGTAATATGAAATAATATGATACTAGTATGTATATAGTTAATAAAAATTCATATGACAAAAATAAAATATGAACAGTATGTGAAAATGCTATAATTAAAGTTACGAGTATAATTAAAGCTAGAAATAGAATTATACATTGCTTTTTTACTTTCTTTTACTAGTAGTAAAAGTAAGTATAGTAATCATGAAAATTTTCGAACTCGGGATTTTTGCAGATTTACCCATTACCGTATCTCCTGAGTCAGAAAAAGCAAAAAAAAAATCTCTGTCTGTCTGTGTGTCTGTGGCTCTGTGTCCACTCTACAGCACAAACGGCTGAATTGATTGTAAGTACGTCTATTAAGTTACCTATGATAGTTTGATAGCGTAAGGATATCAGAGTCGTTATTGAAGTCAAAGCCTCCATTTCCAATTGAGCCCTAGCGTCAGAGTTTGCTTCTGTTAACAGGTGGATTATTGACTGAATCCTGTTGACTCTGCCATTGAGTGCTATAGTTTGTTGCTCTAAAAATAATTGGGATTTATTAAATATATTATTTGTCATATTTAAAATGATTGTTTGGTTTTGGATTAGTTTTAACAGGTGTTTCTCATTGTCTTATAAAGGCTGTATCTGTTCATTATAGTTCATTATACTAAGCTATCATCTAAAGTTCCAAAAAGTAATTTTCCAGCGATACCAATGGCATTGAACAGAGCTCGTTTGTTTCGGTGTCTAACAGATAAGTATTGTAATTTATTTTTAAGATCCTTTAGTAAATAATTTGCTTCTAATACAGTGCTATTGCAACTAATTGAAAAGTTGGTGTCGTATTTTAGCTTGGCGCATATGACATTTATGTTTTTAATAATTTCTTTTAATTTTTCCATTTCCTCAACGCCTTGGATTAATCCCGACATTTGGTAGTAAGTGATCACCTTCCATTGGTTAGTATACAACTGGAGTTTGCCCACTTCTTCAAAATAAAGTGCTGAGTTCTGTCGTAGAGGTGTTATCGTCAGTAACCCTTGTACGCATGTTATCATTCCGATTACTGTAATCACAAGCGCCATCTTGTACCTACAATATTGTATGTTTTGACGTGACAACGTCTCACTACAAGGGGTGCATGTTCAAAAAGTCAAATGTTAAATGTCCACTGTTGTGAGACACTGTTAATGCTCACACTGTTAAGTGAGACACTGTTAAATGTCCGACTGTTGTGATCACTATTAAATATAACAACATTTAAATGTCAGTACTTTGGGAACTAAGGCATTTCCCAAGAGATTCGTATGAAACTCGGAATGTAGGACTAATATGTGACTATAAGACTTGTTCCTATGGAAATTCTAGGATCTGGCCAATAGGGTCTGGGATTTTTGGAACCAAGCCATTTCTCAAGGGATTTGTATGAAACTCGGAATGTAGGACTAATATGTGACTATAAGACTTGTTCCTATGGAAATTCTGGGATCTGGCCAATAGGGTCTGGGATTTTTGGAACCAAGCCATTTCTCAAGGGATTTGTATGAAACTCGGAATGTAGGACTAATATGTGACTATAAGACTTGTTCCTCTGGAAATTCTGGGATCTGGCCAATAAGGTCTGGGATTTTAGGAACCAAGCTATTTCTCAAGGGATTCGTATGAAACTCGGAATGTAGGACTAAGATGTGACTATAGCTCTAAACTATTTTTTTAACAGCTCTTACTTCTCCTACTACTATCGACGCAACTGCATTACTATGTTTGTGCAGTGATATGATAGATTTAATATGTACCCACCTCACAATAAATTGTTATGAACATTTAAATCAGCTTATAAATTATTTATTCTGTTGTATGTGATGTGATTGATGATCATGTGTGTATGTGAGTTGAAACCAAAAGCTGAATTACTGTGTTTGGGAAGTAATACGCAATATGCAGCAACTTTACAGTTAGTGGTTATGAACATTAAAATTCGCTTATAAATAATTTATATATAATGTGATGTGATGAGCTACGGTGCAAGTCGTAGGACTTGTATTTAGTATAGAATTTTTTTTTAATATATCCGTCCATGTTTATGTCCCACAGACAACAAGATCTTTGTTTTCTTTTCTTTCGTCTTCGACACAGCCTACCCTGATCTTTTTATTTTAGTTGTCTGTAGTGATAAAATTTGTGTGAGTGTTTTGTTTTCTTGAGAATTGTCTGTTAATTTTTGTGCAGAGTGTGCTGGGTACAAAAAAAATCTTCCGTGATTCGTCATTCCCAGAAGGGTTGGAGGTTGTTGTTATGCATTAACTTAGACTTGTTTTTGATCTTCACCACTGTGTTTTCCTCTGATAAGATCTTCTGTATTTCGTAAGAACCTTCCCATAATGGGGAAAACTTGTTCTGTTTAGTCTGACTTTTTATTAAAACTTTGTCACCTACGTTAAATGATTTTGGCTTGGCATTTTTGTCGTAATATTGCTTAGCTTTTTCCTTTTTCTCGCAAAGAAGTTTTCTCGCTATTTGGTAACCATGCTGTAATTGTCGTAATTTTGAGGTGTTTTGTTTAATGAAGTGGGTATCCGTGGAGGAAATCCATAGAGTAATTTATAGGGTGTAAATGAGGTGCTGCTGATGGGTGTAGTAATGTACACGAACATAGCATATGGCAACCAAGTATCCCAGGTGAGTGGATCCTGGTTAACGTAGAGTCGGAGATACTCGGACAGTGTTCTGTGGCTACGTTCCAACGCTCCGTTGGTCTGAGGATGGTATGGGGTTGTTTGAAGTTTTTTCGTTTTTAGAATTTTGCATATCTCTTTGAACAAGTTGCTTAGGAAGTTAGTACCTAGTACCCGACATATTAAACGTTCAATTAACACACAGGCAATGGTTGTAGCCTCTGCATTTGGAATTGGTATGGCTTCACTGAATTTAGTTAGGTCATCTTGGAAAGTTAGAACATACTTATTATTTTCGTGGCTAACCTGAAGTGGACCTACTATGTTTAGAGCTATTCGCTCGAATGGAATTTTGCTTGTTGTCGTGATTTTCATTGGAATTTTTGTGTTTCTGGATAGTTTATTCCTTTGGCATGATTTGCATTTGCGCATGTATTCGGTAGTTTCTTTTTTAATGGTAGGCCAGTAATAAGTCTGTTTAAATCGTTTTATTGTCCGTGTTACTCCTTGATGTCCACCAAATGGAATTCGGTGTTTATCTTGAATCTTTTATATGGGCGAAATTGTTTCACGGCAAATATAATGGCTAACAATTCTTTCTCGGTGGTATTATATCTCGTTTCCGCATCATTTAGAGTTCGACTGATAAAACAGATTGGCTTATCTTGCCCAATGGTGCCCTGGGATAGAACGGCTCCTAACGCCAAGTCGCTTGCATAGTGATTATGAATTCTTGCTCGAAATCCGGGTAGGCTAGGATAGGAGGATTAACAATTTTTTGTTTTAGGGTCCTATATGACTCATCACAAAATGCATCCCAACTAAATGTAAAATTTTTCTTCAAGAGGTTGGTTAGAGGTTTGGCCGTTTTGGCGAAGTTGGAAATAAATCTTCTGTAATATCCAACAAAACCGAGAAATGATTTTATACCTTTCACGTTTTTTGGTTGTGGGTAGGTTGTAACTGCTCTTATTTTTTCTGGATCGGGTTTTATACCGTCCTCCGAGATTATATGTCCTAAGTAGGTTAGTTCTTTTCTGACAAAGTGGCATTTATATGGTTGTAATTTTAGATTGTGTTGGCGGATTCGATCTAGAATTTTGGTGAGTTTGTTATTATGATCAAGATGGTTGTGTCCAAATACTACTATATCGTCAACGTAAACGAAGCATTCTATTCCTTGGAGCCCCATGAGAACATTGTTCATTAGTCTTTGGAACGTAGCGGGAGCGTTTTTTAACTCAAATGGCATTCGATTGTATTCGTAATGTCCAAAAGGTGTACTGAACGCTGTTTTCGCTTTGTCTTGTTCTGGTGGAATCCTTTCGCCAAATCCAGTGTGCTGAAGTATTTAGCTTTTCCTAATTGATCTAATATGTCTGTTATATTGGGCAATGGGTATGCATCGCCAATAGTTAGCTCGTTTAGTTTTCTAAAATCTACCACAACTCGCCATTTCTTTTTACCATTGGTTCCACTTTTCTTAGGAACAAGCAGTAGTGGAGAATTTCAAGGGCTGAAACTAGGCCTTATTATATTATCCTGAAGCATTTCATCCACTTGATTATGAATTTCCTTTTTCTGACTTTCCGGAAGTCTATACGGTCGTACAAACAGAAGTTGTTTAGTTGCTTCCGTAATGATTTTGTGTTCCACTGCATTGGTGTGAGTTAAGTTGTCTCCTTTTAGGAGAAAGAGATCGTTATATTCTCTGCAAATTCCGAGTATACTGTTATTTTCTTCTTTATTGCAATGTTTGAGCTCAATTACTTATTCCAGTTGCGCCAACCTATATTTCACAGGATTATTAAATTTGTCTAGGGTTATTATATTGTAATTTTCAAAGTCTTCCCATTGGAGGTTTATGTCGTTTGTATTAACCTTTTGCTCTTCTTCACTTGTGTTCATTGCCAGGATTCTTATTTTGTTCTGATTCGGTCGGGCTATAGTTTCTGCTATGTAGACATTTGCGTTTATTTGTTTTTTTTAAAATGATTATATCTTTCATGCAGTTTCGCATGGGACCTCTATTATTTGTTCTGAACGGGGTTTTATAGTTAAACTTGTTTCTTTTGCGTGGTCAGTCTTATTTTCTGCTGATCCATCTTTATTATATTTTATTCTATGCTCAGTCTTATTCATTGCTGAGTCTTTTAGTATTTCAGTCTTACCTTTTGCTGAGTCTTTCAGTACTTTAGTCTTACTCTCTGCTGATCCCTCTTTGTTATATTTTATTTTATGCTCAGTCTTATTCATTGCTGAGTCTTTTTGGTTTAGATTTATGTTTTTATTTTGAGCCCCGTTCATATATGTCTTTCCTTGATGCGTTCCCTCATTATCCGTAGACAAGTATTCTCTCTCTTCAATTTTACTATTTTTGTAATTTGGAATTTTTAATAAAGAATTTTCATAATCCACTACACATTGAAATTTCGATAGAAAGTCGTTTCCTATTATACCGTCATATGGAAGATTTATCTGATCGGTAAGTATGTAAAAGGGATGGTCCAAAAGCATGCTGTGTTTGTTGGTTTTAAACTCTAATGTACCCCATATTAGCCCAAGAGTTTTTAATGCATCCCCAGTTATAGTAGATATGGTATAGAGTTTATCATTGCCTTTTATATTTTTAATACAGGCATTTTTAAAAGGCTTATGTCAGCTCCTGTGTCAATTAAAAAGGTCGTATATCTTTTATCCGAGGGACTAAATCTGAGACGTATAACTGGTGCCTTAAATTCAGGACAGAACCATACGTGAAATTTCAGATTTAGTTCATGGTTCGGTGTACTTCGGCTTTGGTAATCATTCGAGAGGGGTTGCCGTACGTCTCCTCCCGAATAAAATCGTTTTCCGACTTTTGTGCCTGATTAATACTTAAATACCGAACACCTCGATTGTCGTGTTGCCCTGTATTCATTTCGGGTCTTAAATTTACGCTGAAACTGGCGGTTGGTGTGTTGTCCCTGAATGGATAACGCACTGCCGGTGTATCTTGGGGGTAGTTCACTGGAGGTTTGTTCCTAGATAATCGAAATCTACAATTATTTTCAGTATGGTTAGGCTTGCTGCAATAACCACAAGTTAAAAACTGAATTTCCTTTTTTATCGGTCTGTTGGCGTTGGAAAAACTTGGAAATTGTGTGCTTCGAAATTGTATGTTTTTATAGCACGTTTCCTGAGAGTGAACCTGCTTACCACAAATTTGGCAAAATCTTGCAGTTTGATGAGATTTGGCATAGAACTTATTACTTGGGATTTGGGGAATGTGGTCTATGCGAGCAGCATGACCTTCGGCGTGAGCTATCGTTTTTTTAGATCAGCCCCCCATAAGCCTTTGCTATTAACCTAATTTGGTCGTTCTTTAGCCCATCCTCAAAGACCTGAATTGCCAATCTTTGGTTTTCTTCCATCAGAAATTTTCTGAAGAGAATGAAACTGAGTCAAATCAAAAGGGACCTTGCAACCTAATTTTTACTATTTCTAAAAATGTCGGCTGGTCGGCTTCTTTTACAGATTTGAATAATATATCGCCACACAACAAAAGATAAGTCTTGCCCGCCTAGTTGCCTGTCTCGTTATTTGCAAACGCGGAATTTTGTAGTTTTAATCGCGAAACACAAACACAAACACTAAAATTAAGGGATTTTTTAAAAAGGGAGTGGCATAGAGAACCGAGAAAATATTATTTATATATAATAATAATATAAGTATAAATAAAGAAAAAAAAATACGGGTTGCACTCCGGGAGTGCCGACAGAAGTGAAAACGCCAAACTAAACGTCTATACTCGGTATATGTTGCTGTGATATCGTAACATTAGATTTATTAAAAAAATTATTTATTAATCGGGAATTAACAATTGTTGTATTATCGGTTGTTTAGACACTAGGCAAAACAGTTGTTATAAATTTTATAGCAATAAATGTTTTTTTTTTATTTATCGCGTCTCGCGGTCTGCTATATGCAGACACTATAGCTGCGTCTCGTAACAGTGTCGCGAGTCCAGAGATTTTATCTCATCTAAAAATATGCGTACCGCGCTAAAAGAAGTTTTCACTTCAATACAATATATAATGAAATCTAAATAAATACTAAATTTGAAGTACCCTGTTTTTTTTTCTTTTTGTGGTTTCTGCTGGTACCGCCGTTGTTGTTGGTGCTGCTGCTGCTTATGGTGTGGTTGACGATTATGCTGTCCGCCTCCCTAGTTTGGCGGGTTCCGGTTTTTTTTTTCACTTTTCAACTTTATATAACTTATTTTATTTTTCGTAGATTGTTTGTTTGTTTGTTTACAACTGGTTTTTTTAAAACCTTTTCTTTTATAAGTTCGTTTTATTTTCAATTTTTAAAGATTTGTTTTTTTTTATACTTTTTGGATTTTTATTTTTTTTTTTTTTGATTTTCATTTACAACTTCTAAATTGCTCAATTTTTTTCCTCGGTTTTTATATTTTTATCGCACTTTTATTTTAATTTTTTTTTTTTTGATTTTTCATGTTTTGTGTGATTATTAATTGTTTCATTCACTTTCACTACTTTTCCTGGTGTATAGCCCCAATACCCTGATTTTAATTTTAAAATATATATAATAATTTTAATTAATTTTTTTGTTATTGGTAGTCGGGCCCTTTTAAATGGGATCCCACCGCTGCCAGCAATTTTGTTACGCACTGGTCCCCGTGCGAGGGAGTGTGCGGGCGAGTTTGAATATTAAATTAAACACAAGAAGTTTTAATTTTATATATTTTATTATAATATTGTTTCTTTATTGTTGTGTTCTTGGTGATGTGTTTAAAATTCAACTGCCACCCTTAGTAATCATAGCAGTGGTCTTATGGTGTTCACACTCATAACAATATTTATGTTATCACTGTGCCCCACCAATACCCATTACAGTACACATTATCCTTAAAATAAGTGACCGGTTGAACGCACTAATTGAAAAGCACGAGGAAGAAGTGAGATGGCACTCAACACGAACACACTCGAGTATGCTACCTCCCGTTTATCTTGCAATATTCGATTCGATCATTCATTCCTTTTTTGATAACTCTCTAACGAAGTTCTCTGTTCTCAGTCGAGTAGTTAAGTTGAGCCGAGTTAATGTTTAACATTAAGTCATAATAAAAATTATATTTTTAGTATATTGAATACAATAAGAAATATAAGTGTAATAAATCCTTTTGACAAAAATTAAAAGCGTTTGTTTAATATTGGATAAAAGCTCCTACAATTGGTGACCCCGTGTCGAACCGCTAAAAAATTACGCGAATTAATTTTAAAAATATTTTATTGTGCGTTGTACTGTAAATAGTGAATACACAGCATAAAAATATATATGGAATATAACACGCCATAATTTTCATGTGAACATTTCACCGTTCGTTGCCGTTAGCGATTGCATTACATCGCCAACAGTTGGACGAAACCATTTTTTTTAAACCAAATGCACAGGGATTGCTGCCTTCAACACACTAACATTCAACAAACAACGATGGTGCTCATATTTGCATTCCGGATAGACTTGTTTACGCAAAATTCAACAAAGGAAAATTCACATATTTTAAAAATATACCAGCTTCCCATAAATTTTTTTTTATATATTTCTTTATATTTGCACATATATATATATATATATATATATATATATATATATATATATTATTTTTATATACATATAAGTTATTCAACACATATATATATAAACACATTTAAACGTGAAGTAATGTATAAAATATATAACACATTAGTTCCATTCGTATTTTTTATTATAAAAATTTTTTTTTTATTTTATTATAAAATTTTTTTAAAAAAAATTATTTCAACTTTAATTTAATTCATTTTTTTTTCTCTCTAACCAGATATTTCTTATTGAGAAAGTGAGAGAAAAGGAATAAAGAAATCTTGGAATTAAGCAAAACGAATTTATATATACCTATATATATATAAATATATATATATACTTAAAGAAACCAGATATTTTTTTGAAGCATACATCAAACAGGGTGAGTCGTGTTGGATGTTATATCCTTATCGTTGCTTTTCATCATTATTAAACTTTTATAACAAAGTTTCCAAATATTAAATTCATTAATCATTTTTGAGTTCGTCACTTGATTTCAAAACTATTATTACCCATTTAAGAATAAAAAAAAATGAATGATAACGAGGACGCAAATAAACATTCTGTAATTGAAGCAATGGCGCCTATTCAACTGCTGTAAACGCACAGTTATTAAAAACTCTTTGGTTAGGCCGACTCCCAGACTCGATTCGATCGATTGTTGCAATACGTGAGGCCGACAATATCAACGAATTAATAAAATTTGCAGATCGCATATTCGAAATTAATAAGCATTACCACAATTGCAATACCGTTGAATCGGGATCATCAAAACAATCAAAATCCAGTTTAACCCAAACTGAAATTACTCTGACTAATCTTCAAAAATCAATTGATCAACTATCTTCTAGATTTAATCAACAAGATAAGTACCCAGCACGACCAAGACAGCGCTCGAATAGTAGGGACAACCAACGCTCCAAATCTCGTGAAAGGTCAAATCGAAAAAGGGGTCATTGGCTATGTTGGTGCCACCGAAAGTTCGGAAACTTAGCTAGAAAATGCGGAGGTTGCACATTTAGTCATAAGAAAGTGCCACAGCCTCGATTTAATTCGGAAAACTAATTCATTCCATAGCCCAAGCGACGAGCGAAATCAAAATCGTCGCCTTACCATTAAATGTCCAAAAACACAATTTCTTCTTTTAATTGACACCGGCACAGACGGTTCCGTCGTACCCAAAATACATTTTATGAATCTAATTAACGATTCAGAAAGTAGTTTAGTGGCCGCAAATGGTTCTGAAATTAGCACTTATGGCACCCGACTTTTGAATATAGATTTAGGTTTACGTCGCGAGTATAGACATGCTTTCGTAGTAGCTTCAGTCACAAGACCCATTATATGTGCCGATTTCCTGGCAAAGTTTGGATTGGTAGTCGATCTAAAAAACAAGCGTTTAATAGATACATGCACAAAATTATCGTCAGTACAGTTCGTATGATGATTTCCCCTTATACCACGCCACGTTTGTTCGCCATTGACGGACCATACGGTGAACTTCTTCGTCAATATCCCAATCTGATAAAAGAACCTCGCTACGACCTTCCAGTGAAACACAACGTTATACATCATATCGTCACAGAGGGTCATTTACCATTTTCACGCCCAAGACGATTGGACAATGAAAAAAACAACCCATAAAAATTAAAATTTTTCATCTAAATTCTCTAATCGCAGAAATTGATATGGGAGCCCCTCGATCCTGGGCCATTTTTTTTTATTGTAGGAGAAAATCATCGAAACAAACATTTGACATCAGATGTTAAAATTGAAAAAGCTCAGATCATTTTATTCTGAGCACTTAGAGCACGCTCATACTCTGAGCAAATAAGAAACACGAACATTTATCTTGAGAACTCTTTGACTGCTCTGAACTAATTTATGAAAACGCCAAATGACAGAATATTGTGAAAACTTGTTGTTCTATCTGTAAGTTGATATCGACAACAAAAAAAACGACATCAATAAAAATACAATTCAGTAAATAATAAAAATGTAAGTTGAAGTAAGCATAAAACATGTATGTCTCGTTTCATTTGCTGGGTTCATTTGTGCGTGCGCTAAGATTTCTCTCTCTCTCTCTCTACCACCACCAAAACCATGCAGCGCAGCCGACTGCGCAGCACACACCGCACACAGTCCATAAAGGGCGACGAATATCTGATGCCAGTACAGATATTTAAAAAATGTATAAGGGCCTTGCGGCCGAACCCGGGACCCGATCACTACCAAATTTTCGAAAAAGTATTGTTTATTATGTATACACATGTGTGTAAAATTTGAAGAAAATCGGGTAAATTTTTTAAAATTTTTGTTTGGGAGCCCCCCGACCCCGCAGCCCGAGGGGCCTCAAAATTTAATAGAAAGTGTTGTCTCCGGAAATACACATGTGTGCAAAATTTCAATAAAATCGGGCCATGGGAAGTGGGTTAAAAATTGATCGCAAGAATCCACGACAGACGACCGACCGACGACCGACCGACCGACGACCGACGACCGACCGACGACCCACGGGCAAGTGAAGTTAATATAGAGAATTTAAAAACACAAAATAGCAAAAAACGAATTCGAATATATGCTTCAATTAGGATTGTATAGACAAAGTTCGTCCAGCGCTGCTTCACCTTTGCACTTAGTTCCCAAACGGGACAGCAACGACTGGCGGCCATGTGGGGACTATCGTCGACTTAACGCGATTACGGTACCAGACAGGTATCCTCTCCCCCATATCCACAATTTTTCCCTTTACTTACAAGGCTGCACCGTCGTCTCAAAAATTGATCTCGTGCGTGCATACCACCAGATTCTAGGTATTGAAAAAGACGTCCACAAAACGGCCATTACAACGCCTTTTGGGCTATACGAATTTACGAGAATGCCATACGGTCTCAGAAACACGGCACAGACTTTTCAACGATTAATGGACGAGGTAACAAAGGGCATGGATTTCGTTTATGTTTACATAGACGACATATTAGTCTCAAGCAAAAACGAAGCGGAGCACAACGAGCATTTAAATATCCTATTCGCACGATTAGAAGAGTTTGGTTTAACAATCAAACCTTCCAAGTGCGAATTCGGATTATCTACCATAAATTTCCTTAGCCACGAAATCACCAAAGACGGCGTCAAACCGTCTGCGGATCGAATCGTGGCAATCCAATCTATTCTTCAACCAACTTCTATCAGGCAAGTGCAGCGTTTTGTTGGTATGATTAATTACTATCGTCGTTTTATTCCCCACTTAGCCAAACACTTAGCTCCGATACATAGCCACCTCAGCACATTAGGGAAAGTAAGCAAGAAAAACCCATTCTCATGGCCACCTGATTGTGAAGCGGCTTTAAATAATGTTAAAGTTGCCCTCGCTCATGCTACTCTTCTTACACATCCTTTGGATAACGGACAACTACGAATTAGTACAGATGCTTCAAGCATCGCTGTAGGAGCAGTGTTGGAACAGCTTCACTGTAGAAGTTGGAAACCTCTTTCCTTTTTCTCCAAAAAGCTGTCCACATCCGAACAGAAGTATTCTGCTTTCGACAGAGAGCTACTGGCTATATATTGTGCCATCAAACATTTCCGGTGTTTTGTGGAGGGTAGAATATTTTTCATCAGTACTGACCATAAACCGCTGACTACTACAATTACTAGAGTCAATGCGTAACGTCGTTCCAAAAGACACACGGAATAGTCTACAAGATAATATTTATATTCCTTAAGACATATCGGACTTCGATCATGTTTTTGTTCGAGTAGACAAGGTCAAGACAGGGTTGACACCACCTTACTAAGGGCCATTTTTAGTTAAACGAAAATTCCGCAAATATTATTGAATACAAAGATAAAAATGTATCAATCGCCATCGACCGACTAAAACCGGCATACGTTACGGACGAACTCAAATCAACGACACTTTCAAAAACAACAAAAGAAAAAAGACATGTCGAATTTTAAAAAAAATAGTTTCTATATCTACTCGTCATCATTCATTTTTTTTCTTTTTCAATGCATCTGTATCTACAGGGTGGGTGTTATGGTGTTCACACTCATAACAATATTTATGTTATCAATGTGCCCCACCAATACCCTGTACAGTACACATTATCTTTAAAATAAGTGACCGGTTGAACGCACTAATTGAAAAGCACGAGGAAGGAGTGAGATGGCACTCAACACGAACACACTCGAGTATGCTACCTCCCGTTTATCTTGCAATATTCGATTCGATCATTCATTCCTTTTTTGATAACTCTTTAACGAAGTTCTCTGTTCTCAGTCGAGTAGTTAAGTTAAGCCGAGTTAATGTTTAACATTAAGTCATAATAAAAATTAGATTTTTAATATATTGAATACAATAAGAAATGTAAGTGTAATAAATACTTTTGACAAAAATTAAAAGCGTTTGTTTAATATTGTATAAAAGCTCCTACAGTCTTTAATAACATTGTGGGTGGATCGATCAACCAATAGCGTTGGCTTGTTTCAATCCACCAATAGCATTATAGCATTGCGTGCATAAATATAAAAGTAGGTACATAGAACACAGCCGACCTGCGACATTCCTTTGCATTCTGCAGTCGAGCCACTTAACGGTCGCCATGGAATTGCCCACTAGTGATGTGTCAACTCGAGTTCATAAACCGGTTCAAACCGAGTTATTGCCAAACCGAGTTATTGCCAAACCGAATTAAACCGAGTTGTATTTGCATCAAACCGAGTTGGCGAAACCGAAAGAACGAACCAAAAAATGTAATGCCAAAACTGCATTGAACAACCGAGTTAAACAGACGATTCGGTTTGGTTGGTACTTGGTAAGGATAAGTTAATACATGAATGTACGCTTATATAAAGTCGAGTTGGATAGCAGTACATATATATTGTTTTTCGGTTCGGTTTCTCATGAGACGGTGGCACTGTATGCGCTGTTTCGTTGTGAGCTCCATCGAATAATCGAACCAAGTCAAGCGCATAGATCAACATCGGTTATGAAATTTTACGGTTTTTATACAATACAAACCGAGTTAAACCGAGTTGCAAACTTTTTCAATATCTATTTTTGGTTCGTATTCTGCTTCGTTTCAGTTTCTTTTGTTACGGATTACGGTGGCAGATATTACAGTACTGTTTTTCATAATTTTTATCCCAACGTGTACGTTTATTTTACGAAGAAAATAATGCCGGGTTCGGGCTATAGAAAAAAGTCTCTAGTGTGGGAGGTTTTTAATAAATCAAAAGAAGGAAAAGTCATTTACAAGAAATGTTCTTCGTCATACAAGTATTCTGGAAATACGAGTACATTGACGATGCACATAAAAAAAACACCTTGGTGAATTTTTAGACATGTTTATGGGATGGTTAATACTGACATTATCCAAAGTACAAATGCTCAGCCTTCCACAAGCTAAGCAGTGGCTGATATTGTGACTCCACAATCGTCTAATCTAGAAGAACCCCATGTTAAGAGACTCAGACAAACGCTGTTATCAGTTCCATCAAAAAAGTCAAGATTCTTGATAATAAAAAAGATAGACAAATAAAAAAAAATATTGAAAAAAGCAATAGACGCAATTTTTTTTTAGAACTGCATCAACAATGTCTAAGAATTATAGTAGTATTTTCATAATACTTATAAGACGAAGATCATTCTTTGCAAAAAACTTTTCCTTCTTTCGGTTTACTGAAAACTTTAGAATGAATGAAGTATTTTTTTTGGCTCCGAAGTTTTTTATTTAGTTTAATGATTTTTTTTTTGCTTTTTTGTTATCTAATAAATTAATTTTTATTAAATTGATTAAAAAATGTAATTATGATTAAGTTATATGCCTTTGTTTTTACTTTTTCAAACAACAGGTATAAAGAAAAATAGTTCAAATATGCAACTCGGTTTGCTTCAATTCCAACTCGGTTTAACTCGGTTTGAGAAATTTTCGGTTTGGCACATCACTATTGCCCACTGCTGATATTACTATTTCGTAATATCGGCTACACTTACTGTTTCTCGGTATCGTATCGGTTGTGTGTGCTGTGCTCGAAACCAAAGATTCATAAGGGACCAAGGTGCCTTTATTGCATCTCGAACGGTTTCTTATTTCAACACTAGCCATCCGTACGAACTCTGCAGATAAGTGGTGGTTTTTATGACAATATGCCAGGCTGTGCCGCATAAAAAAGTGATCTATGCGATCGAAGTCAGATATGGGTAATGTGGCGTGTGGTCAGGGGTGTAATAGTTGTGCCGGTCACAACATCTTTTTTAATCTCTTGATTCTGTTGCTGCGATTGTTAACTTTTCCGGTGCATTTGTTCTCTCTGCTGGTCAAACTTCCTATTCATTTGTTGCATTAGAACTTGCAACACCACCTTCATGTTTGGCACACCACCCTTTTCTTCCGAAGCGGACGATTTTCGCCCCACTAACTCGTTCTCAATTGAAAACACTTCCACCAGCTTACTGTTTTTTCCCCTTTGTCGACTTGTTGCAATCGGAGAAATAACTCTTGTTTATTTCCAGCGGTGCTTAGACCTCGCCTTCCAAGCTCTTCTTTAAGCTCCTGGGAATTATAGGATTTAATGTTCACTGCACTTTCCATGTTATTATTTAGTGTTTATCGGTTTGAAAACTTTCATTTAATTTGTTTACTGTCTCAAGGTTTAGAAAATCACAAAAACAAAACCACTTTTTACTTGCACTTTACAATTTTTCTGCAAGCAAGAGCTTTTCAACTGAACTGGTTAAATTCCAATTAACTAATGAATTCTCTGCAGTGAACACCACCTTTTATACTCATTGAAAAGCTTGCAGAAACTTCCAATATTATAGACAGAAATATCGAGGAAAGACAACGAAAGTACATAATGATTTAAACTTACAGCCGGTTTCATTTCAAATAAACTTACAGCCTAAAATTATGCTACACAAAAGTACTTATTTTTAGTATTCAGTATATACATTGCGATTTATCTTAGGATTCGAATTCTATTATACGAGTATGCGCTACTAACTACTTTTCGTAACAATATCATAAGAACTATTGTGAATTGTATATGACAGATGAAACGGGTAAATGAAGGTACCTAATAAAATTCGTACTGTATTGGTTTTTGAGGCTAAAAGGGAGTCGCAATTTATTCACTCCTGCATGGATAATATATTTATTAAGATTCCATCAACTGCACCACAAACTTCTGGCATGCCACATTTTTCTAAAAGTTCGTGTATTTTTTCACCAACACTCTCTCAGACTCATCATTGGCAATACTTCGACAAACAGTATTTTTACCAATGCCATGTATGTCACCTATTGTAATGTATTTGGATCCAGAGCCATATCAGTGCAGTTCAATCAATATTTTTTTGAACACCTGAACACAATCTTAGATTATTGAAGTCTCTCTAAAAATCTGGCAACTTGATAAAAGAAATTTTTTCACGAAAAAAAGTTTCATGGCTTTCAAAATATATTCTCTGTCTGTACATTCGAATATCTTCATTATTCATTCATTGATGAATATAGTTCGACTACGCTTATTGCAAGTTGGTTAGAAATCAAAACGGTAAATTACCATCTCTCTCTACCATAGTTTATTTTTTTTTTAATTTTTTTTATAATTTGCGCACGCAAAAAGGGGTTCGCACCCTTATTATGTTCGGCAATATGATTGGCAAAGCGTGGGCGTTAAGGAAAAGGAGAAGAAGAGAGGAGATGTCTATGAGCTTCTGTCTTGAATGTCTGTGGATCAGAGTGATGTGGTAAGACAGAGCTTGGCAGAGCATTCACAATACTTGTTGTACGGCTAAAGAACGAATCCCTGAATTTAACTGTACGTCCGAAGATGGGCTTAAGGGTAAACTGATGTGCATTTAGAGCGCCACGAGTATTGCGGTTGAATACAAGGAGAGGTGGCATGCAACTGGCTATTTCTCCTGAGCACCGCTGGTGGAAGAAGCGATATAACAGTGACAAGCAGGAGACGTTCCTGCGATGCTCAAGCGAATCAATTGATTTCGCAATGTTTTCGTCACCGATAAGTTTTATCGCACGGTTTTGTATTCAATCTAGTTGATGCAAGGTGGTTTTAGGCGCACCAGACCAGATATCACAATTGTACTCAAGTTTAGGGCGAATAAAGGCCTTGTAGATAGTAGCCAGGTCAGAGGAGTGAAAAATTTCTTGCCATTCGTGGCCATTCCAACGAAGCTTGTCGTTGACGCACATACCGAGAATTGCGAGATTTTCAGTTTCCTCGATGCAAGGGCCATTCATGGATAATGGCATGGGATTTGGGATTCGCTTGGACGACAGGAGACAGCATTGGGTTTTGGAAGCGTTAAATTCTACTCGATTGTTTCCTCCCCATTCTGTTATGCTGTCTAGGTCAGAATTTAACGTGCTTAACATACGAAGTTGTTTGAGTTCCACATGAGATGTATGAGATATATGAGAAGCTGAGAGTGCTGTCGTCAGCGAAAGAGTGAATTGGATTAGAAGTCACAGATAAGAGATCATTAATAAAAATGAGAAAGAGTGTCGGGGACAGAACAGAGCCCTGGGGAACGCCAGCATTTATGTGGTGTATTTCAGAATTGCACCCGTCCAAAACAACTTGAATTGAGCGGTCCAAAAGATAGCTTCTAATCCAATAAAGCAGTTTATCATCGACACCGAAGGCACGCATTTTTGACAAAAGAGCTTGATGCCAAACTCTGTCAAATGCCTTCGAAATATCGAGTGCAACAGTTTTGCTTTCACCAAATTGATGCAAAGACCGGTTCCACTGTTCGGTGAGATATACCATCAAATCACCAGTGGAACGTTGCCCACGAAATCCGTACTGCCGGTCACTAAGGATTTCATTGGTTTCAAGATATTTCATGAGCTGAACATTTATCAGCGTTTCCATGACCATGGAAAGAATGGATGTAAGTGCTATGGGTCGGTACGAAGAAGGAGACGACGGCTCGCCTTTTTTGGGTATGGGCTGGACAAAGGCTGTTTATCAACTTCTCGGGAAGAGTCCAGAAGAATAGGATAGATGGAAAAGCTTACGCAATGGTAATGCCATTATACTTTAAAACTGATGTTTATATCCAAAAATGGTTTTTTCTAACAGTTGACAGTCATTTTATTTGCAAAAACATTTGTAATTTGTTATCAAACATTCTGATCTTGAAGACATTCCACTTGCTGTTGTCTCTTATTGTGCAGATGCATTTTGCATTATTCTTGGGTGTGAGAGTGTCCGAACTGCAAATCCAACTCTTTCGGGTCCGGAACTCATCTCTGCGTCTGGAATCATCTGTAGTAGATCTGATGCATTGCCTCGTAGCGCTAGTATTAGAGCAGTTAGTTGTTCCTCAGCAGCTCATCCCTTAAAATACAATGCAGCTGAAACTATTTTCAAATATTAATCTTTTCACCCAGCTCGTTGATAAGCCAACTAGGTATCCCGATACTACTGGTCTATCACCTCACCTTTTAGATTTATTTCTAATTACTATGTCAGATAAATATTCAATTAATGTATCAGACCTAATGGTCTTTCTGACCATGCTTTGGTAGTAGCCAAATTTTCAATAACACCAGCCCTTATAGAGCCTACTCGTAAAAGACTATAAAAATGCAATTGAATTCCAAATTCGATCGACTGTAACGAAGTTAATTTATACGTAAATTAACCGCGTTACAAACCGTACGGCAAAATATGAATATTATAAATAAGTATACATTACAGAAATGTAATACAAAACCGTACGGCGAAAATATTAATATTATAAATCACAAAAACCACACGACAAAATATAGGTATATAATAAGCAGCATGAATAAGCATAGAGAACCCATTGAAAATACTCCTGTCGCGCCCCATGTCATAATAGCAATAATAAAAACAACAAAAGTAATAACGAACAATTACAACAATAATACCACAAAATACGCAAAGGGAATAAATTGTATGTATACAATGCATATACGAATAATTTAATTTTAGGAAATAGAATTCCCAACAAATGGAAAGATTTATGTAATGACATGGGACGCGAACAGCCACAACAAATGAGAAAGTGTGGAGAAGAGTATTCTGTCCGAAAAAGATAATAAGTAATTCTCCCATACCAAAACACTCCCGCTACCTTTTGAATTGATATAGCAAAACAAAGTATTGATTGCTTTTGCACTTTGTTTATGCTATATCTGGGAACTGTGTCGTTCTACTCGAATGCCCACCGTAAGTTCCACTAGTACTTTCAAGTACGTAGTTAGCAGTCGTTGATTGCTTTTGCTTCTGCTAACTACGGCTTAGAGCCGAGTCGTTCTTCCCGAACGCCCGCCGTGTGCTCCGTAGTACTTTCAAGTACGTAGTTAGCAGTCGTTGATTGCTTTTGCTTCTGCTAACTACGGCTTAGAGCCGA
The DNA here is from genome assembly GCA_947095585.1 of Nephrocerus scutellatus. Lineage (NCBI taxonomy): Eukaryota > Metazoa > Arthropoda > Insecta > Diptera > Pipunculidae > Nephrocerus > Nephrocerus scutellatus. The sequence goes on along the minus strand of OX352761.1, from coordinate 73,574,284 downwards.
GCCGTTCTTCCCGAACGCCCTGCGTGTGCTCCGTAGTACTTTCAAGTACGTAGTTAGCAGTCGTTGATTGCTTTTGCTTCTGCTAACTACGGCTTAGAGCCGAGCCGTTCTTCCCGAACGCCCTGCGTGTGCTCCGTAGTACTTTCAAGTACGTAGTTAGCAGTCGTTGATTGCTTTTGCTTCTGCTAACTACGGCTTAGAGCCGAGCCGTTCATCCCGAACGCCCTCCGTGTGCTCCGTAGTACTTTCAAGTACGTAGTTAGCAGTCGTTGATTGCTTTTGCTTCTGCTAACTGCGACTTAGAGCCGGGAGTTCCTCTCGAACGCCCTCCGAGTGCCCACCTTAGATTTCGTTAGGCAGGTAGCTAAGTATAATAAGTAGACGATATAAGTATATTAAAATTGTAAATTGTAAGGAAGAAAACACAAAAGAACGAAAACCCACAAAACTCTTTAATTTGTAACAAACAAGCAAAACGAACCCTGGGTGACCGGCGAGCGTCACCTGAGCGAACAACGTTACACGACAAAAACAGAAATTTAGTCAGTAACACCAGATCTAAAGAAGGATATTTGTGGCAAGCAAACCTGCGTGTAAACACGAGACGTACATGTACATGCGAAATGTTAGTGCAAAACCACTCACTTCCCTCTCGTTTTGAAATGGTAGAACGACACGCACGTGCCTTTTCAGTTTTTCATCTTTCGTATCTTTTTTAAGTATTAAATAAAGTTATCAAGTTATTAATATCCGATTAACTTTTATTTAACTCCCCGATTTTTGGTAAAAGGAACACAAGACGCAACCCACAAACTGAAATTCGGACTTCGGTACGAATAGTGCGGCACCGCTTCACAAGGCAGAGTGAATATAAATCATTCGGTGTTTTGCGTAACGGTGCGAATGTACTGCATGAGCCGAGTGAATATATATAAGTCAGGGCTAATGCAGTTGCACGGGGCGGAATGGTTCTGGGGTGAAACGACGAGGTGGGAAAAGACGAGCATCAGAGTGCTCCCACGACAAGAAACAAGAAAGTCGCAGCACGAATGATAAACCGAGTTTCGGTGAAAGTCCCGCCATTTTGGAACGAAAATGCAGAGATTTGGTTTGCACAGGTCAAGGCGCAATTCGCCGTCTCTGGAATTAACTCGAACAATTCAAAATTTAGCATGGTTGTAGCCGCCATTGAGTTTGAGTCAAACGTTTTAGCGCAAATCTCGGACACGAAATCCACCACAAACTCAAAAATATGAAAGTCTAAAGGCGCAATTACTTGAGAGGTTCGGTGCAAGCGAAACAGAGAAAAAAACAACCCATAAAAATAAAAATTTTCATCTTAATTCTCTAATCGCAGAAATTGATTGGAGCCCCTCGATCCTGGATAATTTTTTTTTTATTGTAGGAGAAAATCATCGAAAGAGACATTTGACATCAGATGTCAAATTTGAAAATGTTCAGATCATTTTATTCTGAGCACTTGGAGCACGTTCATACTCTGAGCAAATAAGAAACACGAGCATTTTTCTTGAGAACTCTTTGACTGCTCTGAACTAATTTATGAAAACGCCAAATGACAGAATATTGTAAAAACTTGTTGTTCTATCTGTAAGTTGATATCGATAACAAAAAACGACATCAATAAAAATACAATTCAGTAAATAAGTAAGTTGAATTAAGCATAAAACATTTATGTCTCGTTTCATTTGCTGGGTTCATTTGTGTGTGATCTAAGATTTCTCTCTCTCTCTCCACCATCCAAAACCAAGCAGCGCAGCCGACTGCGCAGCACACACCGCACACAGTCATTAAAGTACGACGATATCTGATGCCACTGTAATATTTTAAAAAAAATGTATAAGGGCCTTGCGGCCGCACCCGGGGCCCGATCACTACCAACTTTTAGAAAAAGTATTGTTTATTGGGTATACACATGTGTGTAAAATTAAAAAAAAAAAAAAAAAAAAATTTTTATTTTAAACTAGCTGATTACCCGGCTTTGCCTAGGAATTTATTTATCGCAAGATTATCTTAGGCATTGGTATGAAAAGAAATAAATATATTTAAAAAGTAAAATCAATGTAATTTTTTATTCACAAAATAAATATGTTAAGGTAAAAGAACACTATAAAAATTATACAGAAACATTTTTTTTAAAAATCTACTAAAATATAAGTTTAACACAAAACTTGATTATAAACAACATTTCTAGTTTCACCTCCAGGAGCAAGAATAAATAAATTTTTAGGTGAGCCCACCCTAGAGCAAGCAACATAAAGTTGTCCATGGGAGAAACATGGCGATCTCAAGTCCACTCCGCAGTATTTAATAGACTGACCATGTGATTTGTTAATCGTAATCGAGAACGCAAGTCTTACTGGAAATTGCAATCTTTTAAAGTTAAAAGGTAGATCTGTCGAAATGAGTGGTATCTGTGGGATAAAAACTGGTCTTTCGCAAAAATTAATGTTTTAAACATGCGTGAATTTCATCGGCCGGTGTTGATTTTGGAATGACGTGCAGAGTTTGACGAAAGTCTCCACAAAGGAGCACCAAAGCTCCTCCCATCAGGTTATCGTTTCTCCTTAGGTCTCTCAGAGTGGCGTCAAGTGCCTCGAGAGCTTTCTTATGAGCCATAGTGCATTCATCCCATACGATTATTTTACAATCCCTGAGCACTTGCGCCCGACCACTTGTTTTGCCAATGTTGCAGGTAGCGTTTTCCTGTCTGGCGATGTCAAGTGGCAACTTAAGTGCAGAATGGGCTGTCCTGCCTCCTTCCAATAATGTCGATGCAATCCCTGAAGAGGCGATGGCAAGAGCAAGTTCTCCGTGAGCCCTGATTTCGGTAAGAATTAAATTGGTTAAAAATATTTTTCCTGTGCCCCCAGAAGCATCTAGAAAAATTATACCACCTTGTTGTTTTGCTACCTGATCCATGATAATTTGATAAGCTTTTTTTTATCTTGATTTAAAAGTGGCTTCTTTTCCGCAACGTATGCACTGTTGTAGTTCTTTTCACGTATGTAATCTGCGTGAAGTACGTCTTGGCGGTCTCGTTTTGGTGCAGGTAGGCCAAGCTGCAGTAATGTTTTATTGATCATCGACATACATTTGTCCTCAAGGATAATCAAATTTTTGTTGTAAATGTCCGGACCAAACATGATTTCCAATGTCGGATTATCTCTCCGGACTTTTGCAAGTATATCCTCACTAAGGGCTTTCTTATATTTTTCCATAAAGTATTTGGATTCGTTGGACTGCATGTAGTTAATATTATAGCAAACAAATTTGCTCTGAAAGGAAGATCATTTCGGCTTCTTGCAATGTAAGATCCCAGTGCTGGTCTCCTTCCAGTAAACCCAATTTCTGACAGGCTTCTCTAAATGTCTGGCATACTTCTCCGTTTACTGTTCTTAGCTCTGCGAAAGATCTTGGTCCTCGAATTGTGTGAAGAAGCATCCTTAAGAAATTGGGGTGAACTGTGTACATTCGACCCAAAGCGTCACTCGCGACTACATCATATCCAGGAACGGGCTGTCCAACTTTTCTTCTATAGAAAACTTTTCTCGATTGACTCCATGTGTAATATCGAGGTATATCAGAACACAACAGAGTCTTTGCGAAAGGATCCTGCTGACTGAGTTGAAAAAATGCTGTTAATGTTGTGTTTGGTGGCTGATCAACCACTGCACGGGCGCTCTCTGTTGTGAAATAAACTCTCTGACCATTTTCTGAATGGACGCTGAGATGAACAACAGAAGGGTGTCTTTCGTGAATCGTAAATCCTAGGATTCGCCAAACTGCTTCGTTGCTACTAATGTACCTTTCTAACTGATAACGCATCACTTCATCGTTTGCTCTCTCGTTGCTTATGCCGAAAACAGCCATATCAATACCTTTGTTGACATACTTGCAGACGTATTCAATCGACTTCACACTGTTACAATACTCTACGTTAATGTGTGCCTGTAAAATTTTTGACAGCAACGGTGAAAATGGGACAACCCACCTATTATCGATTTCTATTTCTGTATTATTGCCTTTCTTTACTTTCGTCGTGATCCCTCCATCCTCTGGAGCACGCCGTCTATACAAAGGATAACCATCATTTCCTGTTTGTGTCTCTTTAAGCAGTTTTCTTGGGTACTTTTTGGTACACTTTCCATCCTTCATACACGGCGAATTGGGATTTAGATTTCCACATGGTCCATGAATCATGTTTTTCTTAATCACTTCAAAAAGTTAAGGATCTTTTGTTGGGTCAGGCAACTCAGCCGATATAACGTCATCGATTTTTGTGGGTTTTCCGCTAACCAGATTAAATTGTGTGAGTGTGGCAGTCGCAGCCAGCAGCAGCCTCGCTTTTGCCATTCAATCGTGTACATCCAGCATCTTGGCACTCCAAAGACATGACTCTGTTATAATTTCAATTAGTTTCAACTGCTTCTGTTTAAATACTCTCGCAATCAAGTCGTGGCGCTCATTCGGTAATTAACCATTGGTAAGCATCTCCTTGATCTCTTTCCAATCCAGATTACACGTGAAGGTGATAAATAAATCTGGTCTTCCGTACGTCATAGCATCTTGCGTGTATTCGTGCATGTGTCTGGGACTGCCTGTAAACGTAGCTGGTAGTATGACAAAGGCACCAAGATTTTCAACATTAACGTCATTTACCACAGCATCTCTCAGGTGAATATATTCTTCCACTCTTAGTTTACGTTGATTTAGACGAATGTAATGAAGACGCTCACTTTCGATTTTTGCATGCATATCAACGATGAATTGATGAAACAATTGTCTGCAGTTTAATATGTGGCTCTGTTCCTCTCGAACCATAAGTCTGTATGCATAAAACTCCATCGCTGAAAATTTTTGCTAGTTGTGTTACCTGTCGTTGGGCTGACCTGCCTCAGATTAAAATGATATCCATCTTCACCACGGGGAAACATCACTGGGTACTGGAGACCATCATAAGATCGATGTGTTTCTGAAATGCGCTGCAATGATACGCTTCTTCGTTGAATTACGATATCCCGTTGATCAAACTCATCTCCTGATATAACCACCGCGACTTCATCTACCTGAGGAGCATTGAAGCGACGTTCGTGTTCGCCTGCTGGTCTTCGGTCTGCTCTTATGACAACTTTATATTCATCCGTTGGCATACGTTCCAATGATGTTTTAAAAGTTTTAATCAGATCATTGTGCTCATGAAACATTTTCTGTAAGTTTGACACTATCGGACGTCTTGTTCCAGAGATATAGGTACACCTCTGGTCAGTTTCCACTTGTTCGTTTCCAATAAAATATAATTGTAGAAATCTTGGTGGTTGATCTGGTAGCGGAAGCAGCGATCCCGCATTATGGTAAATCTGTCCTTGCACCGTAAATGTTGATGGTAATCCGGGTTGATGAATAACTGTTGTGGCGCCGAACGATGTCATTTGGAAGCATGAATTGTATTTTCTGATGTTATTAAGAAAATGCTTTGACTCCGTCGTGGCTCCTGATGTGTAACTCAAAAGTTCTTGTGGTGGTGATTCTAATGGAAAGAGTTTCACTTTTCCATTTTTGCAGCAAATACCAGGTGACTCTGATTTAAACTTTCTTGCTTGACAGTAACTACAAACACTTTCATACTGTGAGTAGTCTATGTGTGGATCATAGTGAAATCTTTCCAATGCTAAGCTCAATTGTTGTGCAGTCCGTAATCGTCTGCGTTTATGTCTCATTTCCTGTACTCGGGTCCCCCGCTGTTGTACTGTCTCTAAAGCTCTGAATGTAGTAGTTCTTTCTCTCTGATACTCTAGTCGGGCTTCACGCTGTTGTCTGGTCTCTTAAGCTCTAGATGTAGTAGCTCTATTTCTCAGATCATCTAGTCGGGCCTCACGCTGTTGTCCGGTCTCTGCAGCTATAGATGTAGTAGTTCTTTCTCTCTGATCCTCTAGTCGGGCTTCACGCTGTTGTCTGGTCTCTGAAGCTCTAGATGTAACAGCTCTATCTCTCAGATCATCTAGTCGGGCCTCACGCTGTTGTCTGGTCTCTGAAGCTCTATATGTAGTAGCTCTATCTCTCAGATCATCTAGGCGGGCCTCACGCTGTTGTCCGTTCTCCGAAGTTCTAGATGTAGTAGCTATCGCGCGCTGCGTCGCAAGTCTTCTATTAGTTTCCTCGGGAGTTTCGTGTCTTCGCTGTTGTTTAATTTGTTTAGCCTTTGCTTGCACTTGGCCAATCCCTTTACGTTTCCTTGGCGTAATTTTTAACAAAGGCACACTCTAACTGAACAATGGAATTTATTATAGAAAATAAAATAAAAATTATAAACAACAGAAAAAAAGGAAATTTAAAAATATAAATGTACTTACATCCGTGTAAAAATATAAACCCTTGACAAAAACAAAAACGTAATCAACTTTATTTTAAATTAGTAAAATAAACACTCTCAGTAGTAGAAAAGTAGAAAATACAAATAATTATATCAGTAACTTTTTTTTACAACATGTAAACAGTTATCAATATATAATTTATTTAAACTTCAATATAATTGCGTATTTGTTGTAGCAAACTTGAATTATATTTAAGAACTGTTTTTATTTTTAAAAGATTTGTTTTTATATACACAATTCTTACAATAGTTATTCTCAATATAAGGAAGGGATGAATAAATATGTATGTATACATTATAAAGTAATTAGTAGTAATAAAAGTTCATGTGTCTTGCAGTGGTACGGATTTATTGACACGACTTATTTGGGTTTTACCAGCATATGCTAAAATACATATTGAATTTGAATATGTACATTAGTAGGAAAAAAATAGTTAGTAGGTAATAAAGTTCATGTGTTCTGCAGTGCACAAATTTGGGTTTTACCAGAATATCCATACATATAAAAAATGTGCATTAGGTAGAAAAAATAAGTAGTAGGTTAAAAAAGTTCATGTGGTCCGCAGTGCTACATAGTTTCTTTGGGTTTTACCAGCATATGTAACACAGACAATTCATCAGGTATACACATATTTTATGACAGCGTTTCCTGTTTTACCAAGAAATGTATAAAATAGTTTTTATTGACTGTATTACAAAATTTTACAGTTGTCAACTGTGTAGAAATATAAAAACTCTTAAGAGAAGTAAAAAAGATAAGACACGCATTAGACACGTTTGTAATGTATTCTTTATACAACGTTTCAATTGATCTTTAGAAATATGAAAGTGAAGGAGTATTGGCAATGCCTTCTAACCACCACTATTCATTTCAGTCACCCCAAAAACTATAGAATCGACTCTAATACTAATACTATCTTACCAACACCGTTCAACTCAGCGACCCCGAAAACTATAAAAGCGACACTAATGTCGGTCACCCCCCCCCCACCCCTCAATCGACCGCTACCACCAAGAGGTGTCTCACCATCACTATTCAACTCATCGACCCCGAAAGCCATAGAATCGACACTAATATAGGTAACCCCCCCCCCCCACCCAATCAACAAACACCTCCTAAAGGTGTATCACCGTCACCATTCAACTCAGCGACCCCGAAAACCATAGAAGCGACACTAATATCGGTAACCCCCCACCGCTCCGTTATCGACCCCGTCCCCATAGAACCGTCTTACCATCACCGCTCAACTCAGCGACCCCGAAAACCGTAGAATCTCAACACTAATATCGGTCACCCCCCCCCCCCCACAGTTATCGACCCCTTCCTCCTATAGCTGTCTTACCATCACCATTCAACTCAGCCACCCCGAAAACCATAGAATCGACACTAATATCGTTCACCCCCCCTCAATTATCGACCTCAACCCCCTATAGCTGTCTTACCATAACCATTCAACTCAGCGACAAGGAAAACCATAAAATTGACAATAATATCGTTCACCCCCCCCCCCCCCCCCCCTCAATTATCGACCCCATCCCCCTAGAGCTGTCTTAACATTACCAAACAACTCAGCTACCCCGAAAACCATATAATCGACACTAATATCGTTCAACTAATTACGATCAACGTTTCAAAATGCTCATTCAAATAAACCGAAGTAAAATTTTTGGGCTACTCTGTGACTGATCCACACGGCGTAAAAACACTTCAACAAAAGATGGAAGCGATAAAGCAATTTCCTAAGCCAATTGACGTTCGCGGATTAAAAAGATTTTTAGGAATGATGAACTTCTATCGCCGATTCATTCCTAACGCCGCCGAAAACCAAATAATGTTACAGCGACTTATAACCGGCAACATTTAAAGCGATACTACCCCACTCAAATGGGAAAACCAATCTTCAGGAGCATGCAAAATTGAACTTGCGAACGCAACACTACTTTTTCATCCAGCTCCAAACGCACAATTAATATTGACCGTTGACGCGTCAGACTTCGCAATAGGCGCAGTATTGCAACAAGTCATTAACGGTGAAGTACAACCTCTCGGATTTTCAAAAAAATTAACTGACTCGCAGATCCGATACAGCACTTACGATAGAGGAACTGTTAGCAATGTACCAGGGAGTATGGTATTTTAAGCATCTCGTAAAAGTCCGTTCGTTCATAATATATACCGACCATAAGCCGTTAACATTCGCTTTTAATCAAAAACTCGATAAAGCTACGCCGCGGCAAGCTCGTCATCTAGACTACGTGGTACAGTTTTCGACTAACATACGCCATCTACCAGGTCTGCAAAACGACATAGACGACACACTGTCTAGAATCCATGGCGGAGGAGCAGAAAGTCGATTCTGAAATTGGAAAGCTTTTACGTCCAGCACATAAACGTGGATCACATCGGCCCAATGGTATCGTCTCGAGATTTTTGATATTGTCCACCATAATCGATCGTTTTACGAGATGGACTGAAGCAATACCTCTAACAAACATATCGGCAGAAACAGTCTCTCGAGCCCTAATTTCAGGATGGGTCTCTCGCTACGGCATTCCTGCAAAAATAACAACAGACTTAGGACATCAAAGAATAAAACAACAACAGTAACAACGAGAAGCGGACGAAGAGTAAAAATCCCATCGCGTTTCTATGGAATCTCAGCGGGGGAGTATTGTGGCAAGCAAGCCTGCGTGTAAACACGAGACGTACATGTACATGCGAAATGTTATTGCAAAACCACTCACTACCCACTCGCTTTAAAATGGTAGAACGACACGCACGTGCCTTTTCAGTTTTTCATCTTTCGTATTTGTTTTAAGTATTTAATAAAGTTATCAAGTTATTTATATCCGATTCACTTTTATTTAACTCCCCGATTTTTGATAAAAGGAACACAAGACGCAACCCATATTTATCAGGATAGTCAAGAATTGAATTCTAAATTTGATGAATAACCTCAGAAGCTGGAAACCCAAAAAGGTGAAATAAGTGGAATTCAAACTTCGCTTAAAGGTGAAATAAATTAAATTCAAAAAGAAGTAAAATCCCTCAAGACAAAATGACAGGAAAAGTGAGTGGTCTGGAAGGCATAATTAAAGACCCGGTTGGACTGTTGTACCCAGTTCACCAAAGAAAACAATCAATAGAGCAGTATCATAGTTATGCCAGAATCCTCTAGCATCCAGAAAGAAATTCTGAAGCCGAGACAGCATTTGAAAATTTCAAAAACCAGTGCGGTACAACATAACGTATGGGTTGCTGAATAACAATTAAAGTTTGTCTACTGATTTAGTTATATTGCGCAAGCTGGAAACCGATGTTCAGCATAGATGAATGAGGTGAAGCAGCCCGTTTACCTCTTAACTGCAGAGCAGGAAAACTAAATTACACAAGCTTTACGGAGTGAAAGTTGGTGAAGAGGAAAAAATGTCCCAGGATCACGGAAAACATTGCCAAACTTGGAAAGGACAGCAACAGCTTGATTATTAAAAATGTGTTAGAAGGAAAACCATGCACGTTAACCTTGGGTACAGGAGCTTCCAGATCAGTTGTGAATCCCAAAAAGGTGTCTAAAGCTCAAGTGGAAAAAGTACATCGCTATAATTTGAAAACAGCGACAGGCGAAGCGGCGATAATTTAAGGAGAGTACTCTTGTAGTGTCATGATTGGAGGAATACGGTTTTCTCGATTTATGATTGCCAGCATTACAGATGAATGCAATGGGCCTGGATTTTAAGGCAAAGCCCGAGATGTCCCGTAATCTGAAGAACCACGTGTTAAAATGGCGTAATTTGGAAGTACCCCAGCAAATAACTGACAACCAGTGTGATGAGCTAAGAGTTATTACTGAAGAACAATTAGAAATACCACCGATGTGCGAGATAATCATCTATGGAATGATATTCGGTGATCTTGGAGATAGTAGAGTAGGAATATTTTACCCAACCAATTTTAACACGAACAGACTATTAGGCGGGATAACTCTAGTAAAACTCTAGCCCAAGATACTAGTGAGAACAATAAATGCCTGCGTACACCTAACATAATAAGAGGAGTCATCGGTAATACTTAGGGAGTAAGCTGCCAGCCTGTAAAAGCAAATAATACGACACTACATTTGGAAAGGAAGCGGATAATTTTTTCGATCTGTCAACATCTTCACATCTTCCATCACAGCAACAAGCAGCAGAAAATCAATTTTCCGACGTGTTTGCTGTCAGCGACAACGACATGGGTAAAACCAATATAGTACATCGAATCGATACAAGAAATGCTACACCAATTCGGCAGACGCCAAGACGATTACCGCTAGGTAAACAATAAGAAGCTGAAACCCTGGTTAAGAAGATGAAACGTGATGGAATAGTAGAGAAGTGCAAGAGCCCATGAAGCTCACCTGTGGTACTCGTCAAAAAAAAAAAAAAAGGATGGTTAAACGAGACTTTGTGTGGACTGTCGGAATCTGAACGATGTCACTAAAAGGGATATTTATCCGTTGGATACTTTATCGGGAGCCAGAATCTTCAGTAGATTGGATCTGAAATACTGAAAGGTAGAAATTCATAATGATGACAAGAAAAATACCCGTGCGCGAATCGGCTTGTATCAATTTTCTGAAATGCCGTTTGGTTTATACAACGCTCCTGCTACATTCGAGCAGTTGATGAAAGATGTTTTACGAGGCCTTAGATGGAAAACATTTCTGGTTTATTTGGATGACATCTTCGCACATTCAATGAACATGTGAACAAACATCAGCAAGTTTTGAAAACATTAAAGCGCAGGATTGAAGTTCAGTCAACCGACTCTTCCAGAATAAAGTTAATTATTTGGGCCACATTGTACCCAGTCAAGGAGAATGCAAGAATCCAAAGTAGTTGGAAGCTGTTAATAAATGACCAGTACCAAATTTCCTATTCCTATTAGCTCCTATTATCAACAGTTTGTGGCAAACTTCGCCGATTTTGCACGAAGCCTTCATCGCCTTACTGAGAAGGATCGAAAATTCCAATGGTCGAGCGAGTACCAAAAATCTTGACTTGCTAATGGGAAAGCTATGCAGTTCTCCAATTTCGGCATATCGACAGCAGGAGAAGTCTTCACCATAGACACTGGCGCGAGCAATGCGGGAATAGGGGCGGTGCTATAGCAGAATAAAGAAGGAAAGGAGCGTGGAATAGAGTACTACAGCTGTTCATTTTCTAAGTCCGAGAAGAACTACTGTGTAACCCGACGATTCTAGCTGTTTAGCGTCAAACACTTCCATAAGTACCTATATGGTCAAGAGTTTCGTCTTTGAACGTGGACAATTGGATATGCCGACTTGAAAAAGCACTAGAACTACAACACAACAATTCTTAGGATCACGCCTGCCACCTAGCGGCCGATGTTTGCCAATTGAAGGTTTACAGCTCGCTTTAATTGTGTTTGAAGCCTTCGCTGTACGTTGTTGTGAAACTAAGACTTGCAATTTCCGGCCTCTTATTTTTATATACCTCGTTGCGAGCAGACGTCCCGGTTTTTTGTTCGAACATCACCTTATATGGTTACTTAAATTACATTGTTCACATTTTGCAATAATTAAAAGTAAATTAATCACTGTTGTTATTAAATTATATATAAATGTTCCAACACACTGTAAGACTTATTAATGAACTATGCTGTTGTTTTTTTCATTCGTAGTGTACATCTGTCATCTTATTTTGTGTATTAACATAAAATAAAAATTACTTGTTCTCCAGCAATTTAACCTTCCATCAGACCACAAGGTTTTTCTTTGTAATCCACTTAATTTTCAACAGGTTAAGGGCCATCCACTTGTATAAAATGGGAAAACCTAGAAAATTTGAAGGAAGGAGCAATTACGATGAGTGGAAAATTGAAGAGAAGGGTTATCTCTTTACAAAAGGTAACTGGAGGTGGTTTAATGGAAGAGAGACGGATGAAGAGAAAAAATTTCTGGTGGTCCAGATGTTAAGTTTATATCTATTATCAGCTCTATAAACGTACACCGAAAAGTGCATAACGGCCAAAGAAGCGTGGGACTCGGACAGTTTGACAAATGTCCAAAATCATTTAAGAAAAAGAAACAGCGAGCAGTCGATGACATATCGACTTAACGACCCAAGGGCACGAAAAATCATCGCCAGTATAGATGACACTTTCGTAGAACCGAGTAGAAATCAGGTAATCTCTAAAAAAAAAAATACAATTGTTAATGACTTTGTTCTCTCATCTAAGTCATCAGAAGAAATCTATTATGTTGAAAGTGTTTTTTCCGTGAGCGACTCAAGTGACGACAGTAATTCGGACGACGACTTCAGTGAGGCTAGAGTGACGTCAACTGTTGATTCAAGTCGTTCAGTGTTGGAGAACTCTGACGACATTGTAACAGAGATGGACAACACCGTTATTGAGATCAATGACATCAACTCAGAAGATAACGAATTCAGTTAGACGGTAGATAGTAGGAATTCGTCATACATACACCCAGTGAACTCTCAGTTATTCCATGCTTGATCGTAGTGGAAGACAGCTGAATCTCGAAAAACATAGCCGATGTACCTAATACTCTCAGTCTACCAATATGCCATGTTGGCAGCGGCCACCAGAGACATCAGCGAACCCAAATCCTTTCAAGAAACTAGACACTGTTACGAAAGCGAGAAATAGGAAGTAGAAGGAACTTGTGCAAGCTACCTGATCATAGAACATTATCATATTCGCTGTGTGGGTCGATGTTATAATGATTTTTTCAACAAATCCAACGATGTGCACGAAATTGAATTATCAACTTATTTCCAAAAAAAGAATTTAGACGAAACTATGAACATTTCTCGAAATTCAGGCTCTATATCGGTTGACCAGAGCCACTCTATTACAAATGTTCTCAAGCGGTTCAATATGGAAAATTGCAATCAAGCTAACACTTCAATGGACCAAAACCACAAATTATCGGAGGAATTCACTCCAAAAACTGAAGCTGAGCATGACATGCACCGAAGCGATCGGATGCATAATGTATGCTGCTTAAATAAGTATTCCCGATATATGTTATGCTGTCAGTGCAATCTGCAGGTACAACAAAAACTAGCTTATGCGGAAGACGTTGATATTGCCGTCTCAGGAAACCATCATAACACCTTAAAAGAACTCCTGCATAATGCCCTCAACAAGCTAACAAGTTGGGCAGATCGCTGTGGTTTAAGAGTAAAACACCACAAAACTGAACTTGTCCTCTTCACTAGAAAAACAAAATCCCAAAGGTTGACCCTCCTTCTATTAAAGGCACAAGCTTAACTTTCTCTGATAAATCCAAGTATCTGTGTCTAATACTGGACAGAAAGTTAAGCTTGAAACCAAACAAACAAGAAAGAGTTCGTAAAGCCATAGTGGCACTCTTCTCTCGCAAAAAAAGCCATTGGAAACAAATGGGCTTTCAACTCCATATCACCCATTGGCTATATACAGCGGTAGTAAGACCTACAATTCTATACGGTGTGACTGTAACGCGGCTATTCGCCTCAATGCAATCTCCCAGTGGACCGGAAATGAAATCGGTCACTCTTCTATCCTGACCTTAGTTAGGGTTCCACCAGGCAACATAGAATACAAAATTCCGCAACTAACCAAAAAAATTCAACAAAAGCCTCTACGTCGCCATCTCCCACAGATCATTCTGGGAAGAAGAACCTCAGTTGGAAGATGACATTCATTGACATTGACAGATGGGTCAAAATTGATGACGGGGTTTGCGGAGTTGTTTTCTCCAAAAGGCTTAATCTTAGTCTCTCTTTCCGTCTTTCTAATCACTGTAGTGTTTTCCATGTTGAAATAATGGCTGTTAATGAAGTCTTATCATAGCTGAAGTGAAATGTCGTATCCTCTAAAGATATCCTAATTTTCACGGAAAGCCAACCGGCGCTGAAATCCCTGGAATCAGTCTCTAAGAACTCTTTTCTAGCCCAAAATTGCCAATAGTCTCTCATGGACGTGGCGGAGCAGTTCAACATACCCCTGTGGTGGGTTTCGGGGCATAGAGACGTTACAGGAAACTGTAGAGCTGACGGACTCACCAAACAAGGAACTACACTACCCAAGTTACCTGAAAATGGTTCTCTAGGCATGCCAATCGTTATATGCAAACTCCTATTAAAGAGGGATGCTAACAAAAAAACTAACCGTAGGTGTTCAAACGGAACTACTTGTCTGGCAACAAAGCTGAATTTGTCCAAGCTGGATCCGAAACGCTCCAAGTGTTTGATCTCTCAAAAAATATTTCACATCGGTGCTATTATAGGTGTCATCACGGGACACTGTCTCATAGTGTCACGAATGATTGCGAGCAGTGTTGGTTGAACCGTCGTCGCGAGCAGTTCATTGTTTTCAGTCCTGACACTTGTATTCATATATATACTGTTTTTTTTTAAATAAAGTCTACATCTATTTTTATTCTTCAATATTGACTATTGTCGTCTGCCTGCCTGACAATTCAGAAGTGGAATTTACTCAAAAGGAGCAGCATACATACGTTGTGTGCTGTGTTGTCGCGAAGTTTTTTGTTTTTTTTTTTTTGGTTTTGTTGTCTTGTCTGTTCATAGGGACAGACAGAAACGGTATTTTGTCGGTTATACATACGATGTGTGCCGTGTTGTTGTGACGGTTTTTGTTTTTTTTTTGTCTTGTCTGCGCATAGAGACAGGCCGAAACGGTAGTTGTTTGATTATACATACGTTGTGTGCCGACAGCCGTGTGCGTCCGAAGGGTTTTGTTGCGTATATCGGTATTCGGTAGATATATATACAGTGGTAGCTGGGATATATACGTTGTGTGTCTACAGTCGTTGGGTGTTGCAACTGCGCTGTTGATTTAATTAACTACGTTGTATTTTATTATTGTGAGTTTTAAAATGCCAAAAAAAAAAAACAAATCGATGAGCTGAAAGTTAGCGAACTGAGATGTGAGCTTCTTGAAGTGGGAGTGGATACGAAAGGCACAAAGGCCGAGCTCGCATTGCGCCTTAAAGAGGTTGTGCACGGGGAGTTCGTTGAAGTTAGAGCGTGTGACGAAATAACCGCGTTGAAGGATTAGTTGGAAATCCTCACCTGATGGTGACACAACTGGTTGCTTCATCGAAAAATAGCGATTCGAAAACGGTTTCTAACGATGAGAGAAATTCAGGCTCGTCTGTAAAGCGCGAACTGGTACCTCTTCGACAAGTCGTCTCCGTGATATAATCGATATACTACCGTGTTTTAATCCTGCGGTTCAGGCAATTAACAAGCCCAAGTTGTTTGTTTACCGTATTGAAAATGTAAAAGCCGCGTATGGTTGGGGCGATCGAGTTTTGGTGTTCGCAGTGCAAACAAAGCTACAATCCGCGAAATTATGGATCGACAGTGTCCCAACAGTGTTCGCTACATGGGTTGAGTTTGTGGCCGAATTTTTGAACACTTTTCCCTCAACCACCGACGTTGACGTTCATTTATCAATGAACTCGAGCCGACAGCAGGGTGAGCGTGATGAAGAGTAATTCTTTCGGTTGATTGCTAAATGGAAAAGAGGCTGTCTTGATGAAGGAACAATCGCGAAATACATTCGGTTAGGTTTAAACAACCCACCTCTGCAAAACGTATTAGCTGGCGAGTGCGGATCGTCATTGACGGGAATTCTAACAGTTTTTAGACGGTTTTACGAAACGCAAAATATTCCTGAAGGACGGGTAGTCAATCAACCGAGAAAACAAGTGGTAAGACTGCCATCCGAATCAAATGCTATTATTCGCGTCGGCGACGGGCCAAAGTGCTATAATTGCGCGGAACGTGGACATTTCTTAAGGAATTGCCCAAAGCCGGCAAAAGTAGTTCGATGTACGAAGTGCGGCAAAGCAGGACATTCAGCAGAAAATTGTCGTGTCGCACAAGTGAGTGCAGTTGAATTGGAACCGGGGCGTCGATCCTTAATTAAGGCAGTGATAGTAAACGGGGTTCCCTTTAATGCATTAATGGACTCAGGTAGTGATGTCTCACTAATTAAAATCAGTTGCGTTTCGGAGTCTGATAAGGTCCAACCAAATACGGGCAGGCAACTGTGAGGGAATGCTTGGGGGTAGTTACTGTTGCTCAACACAGTTGATGGCTACATTGACGATTGATGATGAAAAGTTTGATGCAGTGTTTCTCATTGTCGAAGATCATTTACTAAACGAATCAGTGTTGATCGGGAAGGACATTTTGTGTCCCAGTAAAGTGCGGACAATTATCGAAGGTGATGGTTGTCGGATGGAAAGGATACGGGATCAAGTGAAAATCGGTGATAGTGTACTCGCGGTTGAAAGGGAAAAACTTTTGAAGATTCTCACGGAATATCAAGACTGTTTTGCAAGTTCGTTGACTGAGCTGGGTAAGTGTACAATTAGTGCTATGAAGATTGAAGTAAATGACGATCAACCAGTCAGTCAAAAAGCATATCGTATTCCTTTTCCGAAGCGTGAAATAGTTCGTCTGAAAGTTAACGAGTTGTATAAAAGTGGCATTATTCGGGAAAGCGATTCTGCATACGCTGCTCCTATTGTCCTGGTTAAGAAGGCGAATGGTGATGAGCGATTCTGTGTCGATTACCGGAAGCTCAATTCCATTAGGGTGAAACGGCCATTTGCAATGCCAGTTGTAGAGGAAGAGTTGGCGAATTTGAGCGGATATGCGTTTTTTACAACATTGGACATGATGTCCGGATATCACCAGATTCCGTTGGATGAATCTTCAAAGAAATACACAGCGTTTGTGACTCATGTTGGGTATAATTATATGCCATTTGGGTTGGCCAATGCCCCAAGTGTATTCCAGAAAACGGCGGATAGATTGGTGCGTAATTTACGTGACGGATGTGTATCTGCATTCATCGACGATTTCATCATCAAAAGCCAAAATGCCAAGGAAGGACTCGAACGTCTAGCAGAATTTCTACAGGTATTGCGGGAAGCTGGGTTAACGCTAAAATTAAAAAAATGTGCATTCATTTGCGAAGAAATTACTTATCTTGGACATCGTGTTAAGGGCGGAGGAGTTCAGCCTGGTGATGTAAAAACAGCTGCAATAAGGAACTTCCCAAGGCCAGATAATGTCCACGATATTCGCTGATTCTTGACTTATGGGATTTTTTCGGAAATTCATCGAGAACTTCGCAATTATCTCTCGTCCGTTAACTTATCTGCTTAAGACAAAGGAGCAGGTGCCTTTCCAGTGGACGTCCGAACAAGAAAAATGGTTCCAAACGCTAAGGGACAAATTGTGTTGCGACCCGATACTTGTGATGTACAGTCCGGATAAAGAGCATGAAGTACATACTGACGCCAGTGCGACAGGTTTGGCTGGTGTATTGATGCAGGAGACCGATACCGATGTGCTTAAGCCGGTGATGTATTTCAGTCGGCATTGCAACGACAGCGAGCAGAAGTACCACAGTTATGAGCTGGAGGTCCTTGCCATTGTAGAGACTCTTCAACGCTTCCGTATCTATCTCTTGGGTAAGTCGTTCCGTACGTTACAGATTGTGCTGCCATAACGACAACGAAATCGACCAAGCCATTACTTTCACGCGTAGCTCGCTGGTGGATGGCTCTTCAGGAGTATAATTTTACCTATTCCCATCGTGCTGGAGTGAAAATTCCGTATGTGGATGCCATGAGTCGGGCACCATATGATCCTCCGATTGAGCCACAAACCTTTGCTTACCACATTTTTAAAATTGCAGTCGACATAGGCGACTGGGTGATGAGTATGCAGCACCAAGATCCAGATTTAAAGACGATTTTCCTTACTCTCAGGGGAGAGATTCAGCACGAGAAGCTAAAGCAGTGGAAGGAGTTCGTGCTACAAGACAACCGAATTTTCAAGAAAGAAGACAACATGTAGCTGTTCTTTGTTCCCCGAGCCATTCGTTGGCGTATCCTGAAAACATTTCACGACGATGTTGGCCATTTTGGGCTCGAGAAAACCATACAACGAGTGAAACAGAACTTTTGGTTTCCACGTCTTCGACGTTATGCCAAATCTTACTTGTCGTCGTGTTTGGAATGTTGCTACAATAAGTCTGTATCCGGTAGAAAGGAGGGTCAACTTTATGTAGAGCCGATTTTTCCGATACCATTCGGATCTCTACACTTGGACCACCTGGGACCATTAAATAGAAGTCGTTTAGGAAATCACTACGTATTGGCTATCGTTGACGCCTTTACAAAGTTTGTGATCCTCAAACCAGTAAAAAGTACCAAAACACAGCCCGTTATTGCTGCGTTAAATGATTCGACATGCTTCTTTGGACTTCCGGCACGAGTGATTACGGACCGAGAAACTGCCTTCACCACCAAGAAGTTCGAAGAATATTGCTGCAAAAACCAAATTGCTCATGTTCGGGTGGCTGTTCGTACCCCACGTGCAAATGGTCAAGTTGAGCGGGTCAACCAATCGATCCTCAACTACATTCGATTTACGACAGAAAAGTCTAGCTTATGGGACGCCAACCTCAATGATCTCCAGTGAGCGATCAATTCAAGCAAGAACGATACCACACGCTTCTCGGCCAAATGAATTGGTGTTCGATTTTGGACTCCGTGACCGGCTTCAGATTCATCGAAGATTTATCGAAGAGGAGCGGGCCAAATGGAAACAACGTTTCGACTCACGGCATAAGTTGCCGCATTGCTACCAGGAAGGCGACCTTGTCGTGATTGAAAGTATACCTCCGGCGACAGGAGAATTCAGGAAGATCGAGCCGAAATTCAGAGGACCTTACCATGATCGATATTTGATCGAAGATCTCGACGACGTCAGCCGAACCCGACGTCGATTTAGTTCCATATTTGAGGCTGGACGGATGAAGCCGTGGTGCAGTCTCTCTCCGGAACTTAATGATGATGATGACAACACCGATGACGACGACGACTCTGTAGCCGGTACGTCTACACTTCAGGAAGGGCCGAGCTGTCACAATTGATTGCGTGCAGTGTAGTTGAACCGTCGTCGCGAGCAGTTCATTGTTTTCAGTCCTGACACTTGTATTCATATATATACTGTTTTTATTAAAATAAAGTCTACATCTATTTTTATTCTTAAATATTGACTATTGTCGTCTGGCTGCCTGACAATAGGAAAACATGCAGAAAGGCTTGGCGTCTTCTCGAACGACTTCTGCAAAAGCTGCATAAACGAAGAGGAGGAGACCAATCTCCATATTTTCTGTACGTGTCCAGCCCTCTCGCAAAAACCTTCTTCTGGAAGTTTTCTTTAACAACAACCTTAATGGTATAAAATATACGGACATGAGTAGTATTTTGCGCTTCATACGAAGCTCCAACTGGTTCAAGAAGTTGATGAGAAAATGTTTCTAGATCCACGTGGTATAACAATAGACCATTACTGGTCTAAGTGTGTCGGCCTTTCGACCAATAGCCGTTTTAACCTAACCTAACCTAATCTAACCTTCTTGAATTATTTTTATATTAACAATAATTTTTGCTATTGCTTTTGATACAGTAGTAAGGCTTAGAAAGAATGGATGTAAGTGCTATGGGTCGGTACGAAGAAGAAGACGACGGCTCGCCTTTTTTGGGTATGGGCTGGAAAAAGGCTTTTTTCCAACTTCTCGGGAAAAGTCCAGAAGAATAGGACATATTTAAAAACGTACACAACGGTAAGGTCAGCTTCGAAGAACACCTCTTCAGAACTAATGGGGAAATACCATCTGACCCAGCGGATTTGTGAGTGTTGAGATCGTTTAAAACTCTAGCAACTGCACCAGTACGAATTTAAATCTGTCCCATAGAGTGTTCAATACTCGGAGGCGCATGCGGCAACAATGCACAATCTGGAAACTTGGAGCTAGCTGCAAAATGCGCAGCAAACAGATTGGCCTTGACCTTAGAGCTGATCGATAGATAGAGGATAGAGGGATCGTCAAGCTTAAAAAAAATGGAAATCTGATCAATTGTGGAAACTGGAGAGGTATATGCGTTTTACCACCATAGCTAAGATTACAGCTAGAATCATATAAGAACGCGTTAAGGAACATTTAGAGTCAACTCTCGACGTCGAGCAGGTAGGCTTTCGTGCCGAATCTTAATGCATCGACTACATACAACACCTTACAAATTATAATAGAGCACAGGTCTCCCATCTACTGTTCATCGAGTGCGCTGGAGTGGTATCTTAGAAGAAAAAAAAACTATTATCAAGGCTAAATATGAGGGAAGTAAGTGTCACTTCCTACACAATGGTAAGGTGTCGTTCGGTTTTGAAGTCCAAAGTGTGGTACGTCAGGGGTGCATACTGTCACCACTGTTATTCTTGGTGGTTTTCAGCGATGTACTCCGTGCAGCATTGAAGGAAAGTTATAATGGAATTAGATGGACTATGACAACTTACCTTATACACCACGACTACGCTGAAGATGTTTGCCTAGTTTAACATCGGAGAATGGAGCTTCATCTGATAGCCCGAAATTTAGAAGCTGAGGCAAAGTCTAACGATCAACACAGCCAAAACAAATCCCTGAGCGCTTCGCTGCGCTCGACTCAACATTTCTGCACAGATAGCCGAGAAAATAGAAAAATTTCTCTACTTTGAAAATGTGGTCTGGGCTGAACGCGGTAGCACAGAACTGGATCTGTGCAGCAAAATTGGGAAAAAAGCTGCATTCAGAATGCTATGGAAAGTCTGGAAAAGCAATGTTCCCAGCTTAAGAGCCAAGCTGTATTCTGTTCTGCTCCAACGTATAATCAGTACTGTTGTATAGGTGCAGTACTTGGAAGCCGAATACCACTATTACTCACAACAAGATGGCGAGTAGGCGTTGTTGACACCCTATGGCCCTCAAGTAGCGGAAGGATTTCAATAACTGATTTTTTACCTTGACTTTGACTTTAAGGTCATTTAGAGGTGAATTTAGTTTTTTTAAATGGCAACCCCTATTTCGAAATCGAATGTGTGGAAGTTTGGATATGGTATTATGTTGACGGTCACTGTAACCCCTAAGAATCCCTAAGGAGAAGGTGAAACAATTAAAAATAACATTTAAATTAAAATCAAATGAAAATTAATAAAATAATGAAACCCCGACAAGAACAACGCCCAATATATCTCATGGAGCGAAAAAGTCAAAGAGAAAAGTTGTGGGGTTCTAAATGATGGAAATAATAAATATTCAATAAAAATCCCCTTATTAACCCAACCACTTTTGTTATGGTCATTTTCCGGTATGGCCTACCCTGTAGATTTTCCAACTATAAACGATGTAGAAATTAGTAAACAACACAGATGGAGCGGTTAACCTTAATATTAGACACAGAAACGTGTCACGGTCAATAAAAAAATATCTCGGTAAAATAATATTTAAAAACATGCAAAATAACAATTAAAACTATAAAATTACATCGACTACGAGTTTCCAGAGTCATATCCTCAACAGGTTCAAATTCAGTATCTGTGTCTAAATCTTCAGAACTCTGCAAGCGTACAAAAAAAGTAAACAAAACATAATATATTTAATATAAGTAACTAAATAAACCTTAAACTTTTTTAAAAAGTAATAAAATTAAATTAACAATATTAAGTTGATGGTTCACATTCCGATCGACGAGCTATTATGTGGAGTATGGAGTATTGTAGAAAATTTGCACTGCAACCCTTTAATTTGTTATTTTAAATAGTTTTTGCTTACATTTGCTTCTAGTTTCAGTAGTGTAATTTTCATCGAATTCCATATCATCAGGATCGAGTTCATCTTCATCCTTTATATTAATTTTTTAATAAAATATTGATAAGAACATTTACAATCTTTTTATAATAACTGTCTAAAACTAACAAGAAGCACAAGTGCTGATTAAAATGCAGATACAGATATCTTAACTCCAACTTACCCGGTTCATAAGAACTGCACGACGAATTTCGCGAACCCCGTCGTATACCAAACGTGAGGCATCAATAAAGTCATTTTCATCGACATCTTTATTAGAATTGGCAGAAAGTGCTTCAACAGCCACATTCACACGTTGATCGAATTTCGACATAACTTAAAAAAACAAGTAAATGTAAAAAAAATTAGTTTTTTGGGTAAAAATTTCTTTGTATACATAAACACACACAGCACTCGTCACAGGTGCGTGGCCCATCTCACTGAGCTGCTCACAAAATTTCAGCCGTCATGTCGTGTGAAAGGTGGTAAATAAGGATCTCAAAAAAGTCGAACAGACAGACAAAAAGGCACTGTAACACGCACACGAGACGCGTCACACGCGGGATATCAAAAACGGCCGATGACACTTAAATCACCAAATTTTTCAGCTCTCTAGGTCAAAACAAAGGTGGTTAGAAAGGACCTCAAAGAAGTCGAAAAAACAGACAGACATAGTCAAGTTAAATAAATTTTTATAAAAAGAGATTGTTGTGTAAAAAGAAAAAAAACGTTGCTTACCTTGCTCTCGAAGAATTTTAACAGCTTCTAGCACCCTTTTGGTGTAAATGCAGGGCTCATAATTGTCCATTTCTGCTTCTACTACATTGCAAACACGTACCGAACGGCCTTGAATAGATCCGGCAGTAGAACGTAACCCATGTGAATCGCCTACTTGTAATGCCATAACACATTTGTTAACGTCTTCTAAAATGTGGTTCTCCGAAACAGCTAAAAAATCATCAATAGTTGTGATGTCATCTACAGCTTCAGTTAATATTTGAACTTGAATTTCCCATGCTTGACGATACACAGCCATATTCTCTTGGGCAACTTTAGAATTTGGTCGTACAGTTAAAATAGAAGCCGCATTAATCACTTGAGGGCAGAGGCTTTCAATTTGAGCAGCTGCATAGCGAACCATTTTTACACCATCTTCATTATTTGACATACTACAAACTAAATTGGCTACTTCCACAAGTTTCTCGGCATGTTTTGTAAATACATCAGCTTTTTCACGAACTCTCTTTTCATTACCAGTTTTAGCTGCTTCAATTAAGTCAATAAGAGGTGTAGTTGTTTCTAAAAACGAGTCGGATATATGGTCGACGACTGCTTTTCGTAGTTGCCGACGCAAGTCACGCGTTTTGCGGCACATTTGATCTATAGCTCTATCAAGAACTGAGCTGTTGTCTTTCTGGCCCATCTGAATAACGAAATAGATTGGGAATGTAAGTCAACATAAATGTTCCACCTTATATATACAGAGTGTATCTGTTCAGGTGGCGAATACTTAAAGAAATGATTACTTGGTTATTCACGAAAAAAATCGTTTGGGAAGAAGGGTATATTTTTACCACCCGCGGTAGCGTATTGTAGCGTTTTAATGTGAAGGAACTTACTTTTGACCTTATATCTTATACTTTTGACCTTATATCTTATACTTTTGACCTTATATAACGCTTGAACCCTTCTAGCTACAAGGCCACTGTTCATACACTGCATTTTAAAGTGAACATTCTCAAAATCGATAAATTGGTAGAAACGGTCCGGTACTTTGGCCGCATAGGTAATCGAATCTAACTCCTCTAAAAAATTATAATATATAAAATAGAGAATTAATGTGTATGTTTATATGTTTCTGCTCGATCTGTAACTGTCCTATGCGGAAAAGTGAAGTGTCTGTGCGTCGCAACAGTTGTGCCAAATTGTGTCATCTGCGGCAATGCTCAGGGCTACTCAGTGGCAACGATTATAACATCAATTTCGTTGGCTTGGCACACGCTGCTCCCAAGGAGCTTCACAACTTCTAAATGCATAGTCATCTCTAAGCAGCAGTTGGATCTATCATATTTTCCTGTAATCACATTAAATAACACCCCTATAGATTATGTTGAAAAGGTTATAAACCTTGGGATGACCTTTATTCGTGACTTGGCATGGGACACTCACATTAATATTGCAGTAGGATAGACGTATGGAGTGCTTCGTACTTTGTGGGTGTTTAGACCCAAGTTACTTTACTTGGATAAGATCTTAAGTACATAAACCTAGATCTGATTGAGGTATGATACACTTAGTTCAAACCAAGTGTATCCAACGAATCCTAAAACGTCAAGTAAAAGAGTTCTAGTTTGGTAGGTAGATTAATAACGACTTCGTTTATTCATTAAAATTTGACTCAATTTATACTAAAAATTACTTACAATACAAATACGAATACAATACATATAACATACAAATAACATAAACTGCTTCGTTGCATATTCCGCTAAGCAGAAAACAGAACAGAAATTGCAGCGATAACAAAAGTATGTTCCCAACATACTCCATTTACCAAAGGTGAAGATAAAGTATGTTCACTACATACTCTCGTTACAAAAATGTGAACTTCGCTAACGACAGCCGAAATGCAAATCTAGCAAAATCGGCAATTTGGGAAATTCATTCTTCACACGATAGGAGGAAATGCAATGTAAGCATAATTTGGCATTATGCTTAGTCACCAACCCTCATATCTTGATGAAAAAATTATATTGGCTTCTTCAAACAGATCAAATCAACTAATTCTTCCCCGTTTCTCATCTACGACATCTGAATGTCAATTTTTTATAAATTCAGCTCGCTTGTGGAACATTAGAAGAACGAATAATATGACAATACTTAAAACTCAATTGAGAAACCATCTATCTACGAGTATAAATAATTATTAATTAACTACTCGCGAGTTTGTTTTACACCTTGCCACGCCACATTAGAAGAACGAATAATATGACAATACTTAAAACTCAATTGAGAAACCATCTATCTACGCCTAAAACCACCTTGCATCAACTAGATAGAATACAAAACCGTGCGATAAAACTTATCGGTAACGAAAACATTGCGAAATCAATTGATTCGCTTGAACACTGCAGGAACGTCTCCTGCTTGTCACTGTTTTATAGCTTCTTCCACCAGCGGTGCTCAAGAGAAATAGCCAGTTGCATGCCACCTCTCCTTGTATTCAACCGCAATACTCGTGGCGCTCTAAATGCACATCAGTTTACCCTTAAGCCCATCTTCGGACGTACAGTTAAATTCAGGGATTCGTTCTTCAGCCGTACAATACGTATGTGGAATGCTCTGCCAAGCTCTGTCTTTCCACTATCAAATAAATAATTATTAATTAACTACTTGTGATTTTGTTTTATTTTATTTCTTTTTCTTTTAAATTTTTTCTCTTCCTCTTTTGTTTTTTGCTAAGTTTCTCTTTTTATTGTTAATAAAAACTATTCAAGTTTGTCTTCTCACACAATATTAATTAAGCTTGTCACTAACTTATAAGATATTATATCTTCCTGTGAATAAGAATTACAAAAAAACAAACAAATTGAGGTAATTGAGGTAAAACGAAATTGTGATGGGGGACTTCAATTCCCATCACTCCCTTTCGTTCTCCGCTCTCCCTAAGGACTACCGTTGAAACTGCATTGTGGACATATTAGAAGAAACTGACTTTGTCACCTTGAATTATGATTTTCCCACCAGGATCACCGCTACGGGCTCTAGCTCGCCTGATATCACAATAGCCAGCACCTCGCAATTAGGTTCCCTATCATAGCAGGCAGCACCAGCGCTTACCTTTAATCACATCCCCATTGTGATCACAGTGGAAAGACCTAGACAACTTTGTCATATCCGAACAGCGAACCTTCATAAACCACAACAAAGCCAATTTGCAAGGCTTCGCTGATTTCGTCGATACAAAATTACACCAAAATTACATCTGGTGAGAATTCTGGTCTACGGTCAAAGGTCTTTCTGGGAAATCATTATCTCAGGGCCTAACCTCTATCTCATTTAATGACCACCAATACGATAGCAGTAAAAAATGCGCATCACATTTTTCACGACAAATCTTCGAACACCCGTCAGCTCACGAGAAAACCATTCGTCCAGTTTTACGCAAACTAAAAGCGTTAAAATGCGACCCAAACCACCCTACCTTCACCGCCCTTGAGGTGCAAGAAGCTATTAGGAAGGCTAAACCTTCCAAGGCACTTGGGCCGGACGGGATTTCCATGTTAATGTTGAAGAAGCTACATAACTCCAGCCTGGATTATGTAGCAAAAATCTTCAACCTAACCATGGAAAACCTCACCTTACCAAATGTATGGAAAATTGCCAAGATAGTTCCAGTTTTAAAGGCTGGCAAACCCGCCCACGAAGGATCGTCTTATAGATCAATTTCGCTGCTCTCTCCTACAGCCAAAACTTTAGAGACACTCCTCCTTGCCAGTCTTCATCAACACTTGAGTCTCGCCTCCCACCAACATGGCTTTAGGAAACATCGCAGCACTACTACCGCCTTAATGGAGCTGACGTCCCACCACCGTCACCCGCACTGGCGCACATAAAAAGGTTCCTGCTCGAAGCATCGGAAACTTGGATGGAAGTTTCACAAGGAAGGGTCCTCTCCCCCATCTTATTTAATCTCTACGTCTCTATGCTTCATGTAATGTAATGTTCATGTGCAGATGTAAACGAGTTCACACATAGGATAAAATCCTGCCTGACAGAGCTATCTGAATAAAAAAAAAAAACAGACCCATACAAATTAAAATTTTTCATGTAGATTCTCTAAAAACCAAAAGTATACTGAATTACACTATAAATGCTGAAATACAAAAACACATACGAACCACTGCAAACCAACAACAAAACAACACCAATCGTAAAGCAGCACTGCCCACAGATCACAGCGCACAGCGCACGCACACAGTTTATAGTATGAAATGAATAAAATGAAAAATTTTAATAAAAAGTATTGTCACCGGAAATACATGTGTGCAAAATTTCAATAAAATCTGGCTTTAGGATGTGTGTTAAAAATTGATCACAATATTCTGCCCACCAGCCAGCCAGCCAAAATTTAAAAAAGAAAACTCCCCCTCGCTTCCCAAAAATCATCTGCTACCCTGTTCACCTCTTGGACTAAAGAAGTCCAGCTTTATCACTTGACATTCGTATTAACAACGAAACTATCCCTACAGTCAATAACCATAAAATTTTAGGAGTCATATTCGACAACATCTTTACCTTCTGTAGGCACGCAAAAAATATTTGCAGTAAAGTGAACAGTCGTAATAGGGTTCTTAGAGCCCTAACCGGAACCGCATGGAGAAAGGACAAAAAAGTCCTTGTGACGACGTATAAAACTATTGGCCGCTCAATTATTAACTACGCCGCCCCCATCTGGACGGAATTTTTAAGTGACACTCAATGGAATAATATCCAGTCCAGACAAAATACAGCCCTTCGCATCGCAACTGGCTGCCAATCCATAACCAACCCTGATCATCTTTATGGCGAAACGTCCATGCTCCTCGTCAGGCAACACAATGAACTGTTATCAAAGCAGTTCTTTGTAGCCTGCCACAACCCCGGACCCCCAGTACACGACATCACTGTCAGTGAGGTGGCTTTACGCTGCATACTTCAAGACATCAGGACGTACAGAGACTGCATAAACCGGCCACCTGGCCTACCAACATAACTCGATAACTAACACTACCTTTAGTTCATATAATTAGTATAGGAACTTTTATTTTCTATTTGCTTTGCTTGCCATTAGCCTTTAATTAATTGAAGTACACAGCGAAATTGAATGGGTTTATTTGCACTGTGAATGAGAGTTTAATGGTTGGAGGGTTTTCTCTTGGTCTCGTTTCACGCCTGGAGTTGCTACAACAACAACAATAACAGCATGTCAGCTAATAAAAAAACATTTTTAATTTAAAACGTTTAAAACGAGTATTGTGCGTAGGAGTTTGCTTTGATCTGAAACAAATTGCAAACTCGCGTTGAATTATTTTTTTTTGCTGATTTGTTGTCTTCTTTTTTTTTTTTTGATTTGTCAATGTTCATTCAGTTCTGAGCTATGTTTAAAGTTTAAAGTTAAAACAATTAAAAACGTTTTAAAATAACAAAAACTACAAAAAAAAACACGTGGTGTTTCAGGTTGTTATTTTCTTAACAATCAATTGAATCATGCAATAATAACAAACTTGTAAAATTTGGTAGAGAAAATATGTTTTATTATTTGTATTCCATGGTACCAAAAATCTGTTCGTGAAAATTTAGATTTCCCAACCATATTTTTGTAAATTCTCTAATCGCTAATACACATGTGAGCAGTTTAAATAAAATTCGGTTAATTTTTTAAAAAAATATATGGGAGTCCTTCGGTCCTGGGGCCCGGGTAAATTTTGTAAAATATTTGCATGAAAGCCCCCCGACCCCGAAAAATTTTCACCAAAAATTGCTTTACTGCTTTTCAAAATATAAAAAATATCAAAATATTCGCCTATCTATCTATGAACCAGTGCGTTTAATTAATTCTGCCTCTGTAGTGCCAAACAGTGTGTGATTGCTATGACGGATGATCAACTCTTGATGTTGTAAAAGCATAACACTTGCAACGGGTGGTTTGAGTGCCGTCATTGTTCTTTCTCACCACGGTTTGTCTCTATTGTATCGGTGTATGTCCTATTCGTCTGATGTGCGAATTCAGGGTCGATGTGTGCAACATTCGTGGGCTCAGGTCGAATCTCTTGGCCACGTGCGTCCATTTAGCAGAACACAAACCTGCTATTCTGGTACTAACAGAAACCCAGGTTAATGCTGATTCCGACGTTTCGGATTTTAGTTGGCCAGGTTACAACTTGGTGCCAGTATTTTTCCCCACCGCGGTCTCGCCATCTATGTATGTACGCGTAGTGATGTAGCTTATCAAACTCAAGCACAATACAACCATTGTTCCAACGCGGAATTCAATTTCATGACATTCACTACAGCTTCATATACAGAAGCCCTAATTTAGACAGTGACTCAACTTCTAGTGAGTTAGATGCACTGTCTGACTCTATAACTAGAATTTTATCACTAGATCCACATTCTGAAGTCGTAATACGGGAAGATTTCAATCACAATACTAGTTTCCTTCGCCATTCAGGCTTAACAACACCACAAGGAAAGGGTGTGAATTATTTGTTGATTTTAACAATCTCACTCAGCTTGTGAATGAGCCCACTCGAATTCCAGACAACCTATTCAACTGAAAATCATATACAGAAAATCATAGCACTAAGGCACTTAAGAGATGCCTATTCAACAGAAAATCATAAACAGAAAATCATAGCACTAAGGCACTAAAGATATGCCTATTCAACAGGAAATCGTAAACAGAAAATCACAAGCAGACATAACATAAACAGATACACGACGGCGAAATGACGCGACACGATCGACCCAAATCAATCGTCACATTTCATCATCCCTCTACCACACGCACACAGTGCTTGACCAATCCCAATTCCCAAGGTCCTTTTGTTAGTGATGTTCCATTTTCCTTTTTGTGCGATATAATATAATGAATGCATCAACGAATGATCTTGGCATTCCTATTCAAAATCTTAATCAGAGTGGTCGTGCTCTACTTGAACTATTTCTAATTATCTTATTATAAAATTCAAATTCTTTTTTTAATATTATGAAGATGCCGAAGCAGGTTTCCGCACTGGATCCTCCTGTGTAGACCACATAAACACCCTGCGGATCATTATTGAACAGTGCGTTGAATTCCGGTCACCACTGCACCTACTGTTCATCGATTTTGAGAAGGCGTTTGACAGTGTCAACAGACAGTTTATCTGGCTCGCCTTGCGCAGGAGAGGTATACCCGATAAACTAATAGCTATTATTAAAGCAACCTATGATGGCTCTAAATGTCATGTGCTACATAGAGGAAAGCTGTCGGAGGAATTCGAGATCCTAAGTGGGGTACGACAAGGTTGCATTCTATCGCCGATACTTTTTTTGTTGGTGATTAGCGATGTACTTCGCGCAGCTTTATCTACTGGAAACGGAGGAATTCGTTGGACTCTTACATCTCAACTCAAACATCTGGATTACGCTGACCACGTTTGTTTACTCTCCCACAGAATTATGGAGCTGCACCAAATGACAACAAATGTGGAGAGGGAGACAAATGTTGCGGGTTTGAAGATTAATACTGCCAAAACCAAAATCATCAACCTCGGCACTAACTCACTTACTCATGTTAACATTGCTGGACAGCCGGTAGAGAGAGTAGAGAGTTTCCAATATCTTGGGAGTATTGTCTCGACCGAAGGTGGAACCGAACAGGACATTGTCAACCGAATCGACAAAGCAAAATTGGTGTTTGGAATGATGTCCATGATTTGGCGAAGCAATGCGATCAGCTTAAACACCAAGCTGCGACTGTTCCGCTCAAATGTTGAATCTGTGCTGTTGTATGGGTGCAGCACTTGGAAGGTGACCGCTACTATCACAAAAAGATTACAAACATTCGTAAATAGGTGCCTACGGAACATCTTAAGGGTTTTCTGGCCTAATCGTATCTCTAACGAACATCTTTACCAGAGAACGGGTCAGGAACCAATAGGCACAACCATCCAACGACGGAAGTGGCAGTGGATTGGTCATACACTCCGAAAAGGCGACAGTTACATAGCAAACTACGCAATGCAATGGAACCCGTTATCTCAGGATGGTAGAAGAACGGGTCGTCCGAGAAATACATGGCGTAGAACAGTTGAAGAGGAGGCACGGCAATTGGGGAAGAGTTGGAGAGAGCTGAAGCTTATTGCCAGGAACCGCACGCGATAGCGCGTAGGCGTAGTAGAGGCCCTAGGACCCACAAGGGGATATAGGACACAGCATGCGCTGTCTCTGCCAAAGGGGAAACCCTTTCTTCTATTGGAGAATCGATCTCCTTTACAGCAGGGAAGCCGGCGCACGCATAAAAGACTTTCCAGCCAAGCAAAAAGAGAATGCACTCCCTACGAGCAACAAAGCCCCTCCTGCAAGCTATGAAGGGGTGGCCAAGCGAGCTAAAGTAGCTATCTTCGCGGAGCATGATCCCGAAGAGACCCTTACCCAGGAGCAGCTGTCGACCCTAGAGGAAGCTATCCTGGATGAAGTGGCGCTGGGCTGGAAAATTGGCTTTGACGGCGTCCACTTCAGACCGGGAATGATTCTTGTCGACTGTTGCGACGGGGAAACAGCCGCTTGGCTGAAAGAACACGCTCCGACCCTTTCCACATGGAAGGGACCGAGGCTAGTGGCGAGGGATGGGGAAGATATACCCAAACCTATAATCATATCAGTGTTCCTCCCACGAAGGCACACTCGCTACCATCTCCATCGACTCCCGCAGCCGAGAGTCGATAAAATCCGCGGGCCACTCACTGAGATACCGTTACGGCAAAATATCGGTGTGGCTTCAGGAAGAAAGATGGCCCGAGGGCGGAGAAGGGGCAGAAAGACCCTCCCGCGTCAACCTCAGAGGGCTCTCAGGGAGTGAGGATAATTACTGAAGGAGAAGAGGGAGCAAATGAAGTCTCCACTATGGAGGACCTCGTTGCCCTTCCCCAATAGAACATCTCACTTGAGGAGTTTGAGGAGTTGGAGGAGTTGGAGAAAACCCGACTTCTAGAGGAAGACAAGCTGCTGGAGGAAATCTAGCACCTCGACCTAGAAACGGGAGAGGGGCAATCGCCCCCTCCAGGTCTATAGAAGAGTTGGCCAGCACAAAGATAGCCCAGGTGAACATCCACATGGCCAAAGGGTCAGCCGCAGTGGCAATGAGAATGTTCACCCGTCAACACCTAGGGCTTGTGCTGGTCCAAGAATACTGGTGCTACAGGGGACAGATCCGACGTCTGTCTAGCAGAGATGCAATGGTGATTTACGATTTGGGGCATGAGGCCCCTCGGACCTGCATTATCGTTAGAAATATCTATCTATCTCTTTCAGAATACATAACCCGGGACCTAGTAGCAGTTCAGTGCCAGTTTATTATAGACGGCAACAACCGGGATATAGTAATTGCATCGGCCTAGTTTGCCGGGGACAGAGAAGAAATTCCGCCCCCGGAGGTACAAAAACTGGTCGGTCACTGCCGAAGGCACAGTAAACCTCTACTGATTGGATGTGATGCTAATGCACACAACAAAGAGTGTGGGAGAACCGACACAAATAAGAGGGGTGAGAACCTTTTAGAGTTTCTGGTGAAGGAAAACCTAGACACATACAATGTAGGCAGGGTACCAACTTTTGTAACTAGGGTTAGGGAAGAAGTACTTGACATCACCTTCGGAACTCCGACAGTGAGTCGAGTACTTAATAGGTGGAGGGTCTCCTCTGAGCCATCTCTATCGGATCACAGGATTATCCTATTCGATTTGGGAGGGCTTGTTGAGGAGTTAAAAACTATTAGAAATCCTAGAAGGACAAATTGGGAAGTTTTCAAAAACAATTTGAGGTACAATTTAGAGCACATCTCAGTTCAAAGAGTGGCCAAATGTCCACACGAGCTGAAATGTGTAGCTGATGAAGTGAATAGGGCAATCTCTGATGCATATGAGTCGAGTTGCCCGGTAAGCGCTCCCAAAGTGAGCAATGAATCTCCTTGGTGGAACGAAAAGCTGTCAGCCCTTCGAAGGCAAGTGAGGAAACTCTTCAAATCCGCCAAGAGGGGCATTTGGCAGCAATACAGAGAAGGTCTCACAGCGTACAACACAGAGGTGAGAAGAGCCAAACCCAGCAGTTTCCGCAACTTCTGCGAGGAAGTAGTCAATACTACAGCGTCTGCCAGACTGTTTAAAGCTATGGCAAAAGATGCTAAAAGTATAAAGGCATCACTGTTAAACCAGAACGGAAAGTTAACAGAAAACGAGGAGCAAAGAGCCCTCCTTCTCTTGAGAACACACTTCCCTAGAAGCACAGTGACCAGTAACGAACTCAGGATGGGCGTGAACCACCTAAGAGCTAGCAGGGAGGACTGGAAGAAAGCCTCGGACATTTGCACAAAGCAAAGAATCCGATGGGCAGTCAAAAGCTTCAATCCCTATAATCGGCAGGTGTGGACGGGATAATACCTCCAGTTATGCAAGGCGGATTCGACAACCTCCTTCCACATCTGGTGAGAATATTTAGAATTAGTCCAGCACTTGGGTATATACCGACAAGCTGGAGAAGGGCAAGGGTGGTATTTTTACCGAAGGTGGGGAAAAAAGATCCCACCCATCCGAAGTCTTTCAGACCAATGGTCTTAAAGACCATCGAAAAGGTTATCGACAACAATATTAGGTTAAGAATACTGGAGAAAGAACCATTACATTCCAGTCAGAATGCATACAGAGC
Organism: Nephrocerus scutellatus; assembly: GCA_947095585.1. Lineage (NCBI taxonomy): Eukaryota > Metazoa > Arthropoda > Insecta > Diptera > Pipunculidae > Nephrocerus > Nephrocerus scutellatus. The sequence goes on along the minus strand of OX352761.1, from coordinate 73,540,715 downwards.
GGGCAGATCTACGGAGACCGCACTGTGGGAGCTAACGGAAAATATAGAGAGGTCTCTTGCCAGTAAGGAAATCGCGCTTTGCGCCTTCCTTGACATCGAAGGAGCATTCAACAACACATCTCATGATGCGGTAAGAAGTGCTCTGGAGAGAAAGAAAGTAGACAGCACAATCACTAAATGGTTGTGCGAGATGCTGGGCACCAGAACAGCGGATACTATAGTTGGTGACAAAACCATTATGGTCAACACTACAAGAGGATGCCCACAAGGAGGAGTATTGACTCTACTTCTGTGGAGCATCCTTGTAGACGAACTACTCCAGCGACTAGCTGAAGCAGGGACTTACGCCCAAGGCTACGCAGACGATCGTAGCTAGAGGGAAGTTCGAGGAAGTGCTCTGTGACATAATCCAAAACTGATTAACCATCACGAGTAGATGGTGCCAAGAGGTGGGACTCAGGGTAAACCCTAACAAGACCACACTGGTTCCCTTCACCAACAAAAGAAGGAGTTGGGGCGTATACACCCGATTACCCTAAATGGAGAAGATATCCCTATCAGCAGAGGTTAAACATTTGATAGTAGACTGCTCTGGAACAAACACCAACAAGCAGTGCTACAAAAATCAAAAAGAGGTGGCAGGAAAATCGTGGGGGGTTAGCCCCAGAATAATGCACTGGATGTACACCATGATAGTTATTCCAATGATTACCTACGGAGCAGTTGCATGGGCGAACAGGACCAAGCTAAGCACCACGAAAAGGGAGTTCGAAAAAGTACAGAGACTGGCCTGCGTTTTAATTACAGGGGCCATGAGAACCTGCCCAACAGCGGGCATGGAGGCAATCCTTGGGCTTCTCCCACTACACTTAGTGGTAGAGAGCAAATCCATGGAAACCAAGTTACGTTTGAGCAAGACCACTTACCAAGTTGATTCCTATAGCGAGCATGCCGTGCGATAACATGGTGCGGAAGCTTGGGTTCAAAAAGAACTTTGAAATCAAAATGAGCACCAAGAAGGAATTCAGGTCAGAAACTGAATACCAGATACATCCGGGTGCCATAAAGTGGTATACGGATGGATCATAGAAAGCAGAAGGCACGGGTGCTGGAGTATATGGGCCAAGAACCAAACACTTCATATCGATGGGGATGTACCCGAGTATATTCCAGGCAGAAGTACATGCCATTGAAAGATGTGCTCACCTCAATCTGCAAATGTAGTTCTTTTCCAGATTGAGGCAGGAAATCACAATCATGACAGACAGCCAAGCTGCTTTAAAAGCTCTAGACGCATTCCACGTCACATCAAAACTGGTGGAGGAATGCAAGGCGAAGCTTAACAGGCTTGGTGAAACCAACAAAGTTTGTTTATACTGGGTGCCGGGACACACCGGCATAGAAGGCAATGAAGCTGCGGATAGGCTCGCGAATAAAGGAGCAGAAACTCCGCTTTTAAGGCCAGAACCCTTCTGTGGCATAGGGTACCGCATAATGCGGGAAGAGGTACGCAGTATAGGAAAGGCAGCCGCTTCCGAATAATGGGAGAATCTCCCAGGCCTACGGCAAAGGAAATGTTGGGGAACTATAACCCAAAGAGGTCCGGCGTAATATTGGGACCAAGTAGAAGTAATGTAAGAATTAAATGAATGCCGATGGGTACGGTCGTGCTCCAGCACACGCGAGAAAAAAACAACAACAAAGTGTCGTGTTGTGTGTTTCGCACAAAATAAAAACAAAAAAAAACAAGCAAACGACAAACGGTTCGCGCGATTGGTCGATCATTAAGTGCAAAGTGCAGTGTGTGTGTCCGTGTGCCCCATCCTCAACAGCGCAGCTAAAGAACTTAGAGAAACTTAACTGTCGTATGTGTTTCATGCGGCAGTTTGTTTATGATCTAATTCTTTAGCAATTAGAATAACGGATTGTGTTTGTTTCTTTTGGTGATTTAACATATTTTGTCGTGAAGGCAAACTCTGGCGACAATTTATGTTAATAATCCAATTTGAGACATACTCTTCTCAATTCGGTTAAAAGAAGCGGTAAGTTGTGTTTGGTGTGTTTGTTTTTTGTAGTTATGTATAGTTTCAGAGTAACATACATATGTAAATGTCCACAGTCCAGCAATTCTGGCACTAAGCGAAACTCAAGTATTTGAGAATTCTGACTTAGACAGAGTTGCAACTCTTCACGAGTTTGATGCACTGTCTGATTTAAAATTATAATAATAAACCACGCAGTTAGAGAAAAAACTCCCAAAAAACAGTATGGCAATACGAGGAAGCCAATTGGGACGGCCTTAACAACTTATTTGGAAGAATTAACCAGTCGCTATTGTTTCGCGATAGCGACGTGGATGCCGCCGCTGATGCAATCACCAACATCATTCTTATTGGTATGAGAAAGTTTATCCCTTTCAGGAATAAGTCTATCAAACCAAAGGAAGATGGATTCTACGACTCGAGCTGTAAAGAGGCTTCTAGGATTAGAGAGGTACGCTTTCGGTTTTACAAAGCAAACACTACAGAGGAAAACGAGCCAGAAATTATTGCAATGCTCATCTTCGGCGAGTCAAATTCGCTTACGACCAAAAATTGAGGCAAAAAATACTACAATGTCCCAAAGGTAGTAAAAAATTTTGGTCATTCGTGAAAAGAATCAAAAATACAGCCTCGTCGTCAATTCCAACGGTCATTTATAATGACATTCCAGTTGTCAACTCTAAAGACAAAACCAATCTGTTTGCTGCACATTTTGCAGCTAGCTCCACGCTTCCAGATTGTGCATTGATGCCGCCTGCACCTCCGAGTATTGAACACTCTATGGGACAGATCTTCATTCGTACTCGTGCAGTTGCTAGAGTTTAAAACGATCTCAACATTCACAAATCCGCTGGGCCAGATGGTATTTCCCCATTAGTTCTGAAGAGGAGTTCTTCCAAGCTGGCATTACCACTGCGTAAGCTACTTCTTCTTTACTCTTCCCGAGAAGTTGGAATACAGCCTTTGTCCAGCTCATACCCAAAAAAGGCGAGCCGTCGTCTCCATCTTCGTACCGACCCATAGCTCTTACATCCATTCTTACCAAGGTCATGGAAACGCTGATAAATTTTCAGCTCATGAAATATCTTGAAACCAATGAAATCCTTAGTGATTTGATGGTATATCACACCGAACAGTGGAACCGGTCTTTGCATCAATTTGGTGAAAGCAAAACTGTTGCACTCGATATTTTTAAAGCATTTGACAGAGTTTGGCATCAAGCTCTTTTATTCAAAATGCGTGCTTATGGTATCGATGAAAAACTGCTTCATTGGGTTAGAAGCTATCTTTTGGACCACTCAATTCAAGTTGTTTTCGACGGTTTCAAGTCTGAAATACACCTCATAAATGCTGGCGTTCCCCAGGGCTCTGTTCTGTCCCCGACACTCTTCCTACTTTTGATAAATGATCTCTTATCTGTGACTGCTAATCCAATTCACTCTTTCGCTGACGATAGCACTCTCAGCTTCTCATATAAGTTTGAGGAACGTCCCTCCACTTCTCATGTGGAACTCAAACAACTTCGTATGTTAAGCACGTTAAATTCTGACCTAGACAGCATAATAAAATGGGGAGAAAACAATCGATTAGAATTTAACGCTTCCTAAACCCAATGCTGTCTCCTGTCGTCTTAGCGAATCCCAAATCCCATGCCATTATCCATGAATGGCACTTGCATTGAGGAAACTGAAAATCTCGCAAATCTCGGTATGTATAACGACAAGCTTCGTTGGAATATTTACCGTCGCCAAAAATGCTGCGAAATGTTTAGGTTTTCTAACCCGGTGCAAGAAATATTTCACTCCCTCTGATCTGGCTACTATATACAAAGCTTTTATTCGCCCTAAACTTGAGTACAATTGCCATATCTGGTCTGGTGCGCCTAAGACTAAGACTTGCTTGTCACTGTTTTATCAATTCTTCTACCAGCGGTGCTCAAGAGAAATAGCGAGCTGCATGCCACCTATCCTTGAATTCAACCACAATACTCGTGGCGCTCTAAATGCTCATTAGTTTACCCTTAAGCCCATCTTCGGACGTACAGTTAAGTTCAGGGATTTGTTCTTAAGCCGTACAACACGTAAGTGGAATGCTCTGCCAAGCTCTGTCTTTCGACAGGCATTCAAAACATAGGCATAGAAGGCAATGAAGCTGCGGATAGGCTCGCGAATAAAGGAGCAGAAACTCCGCTTTTAAGGCCAGAACCCTTCTGTGGCATAGGGTACCGCATAATGCGGGAAGAGGTACGCAGTATAGGAAAGGCAGCCGCTTCCGAATAATGGGAGAATCTCCCAGGCCTACGGCAAGCAAAGGAAATGTTGGGGAACTATAACCCAAAGAGGTCCGGCGTAATATTGGGACCAAGTAGAAGTAATGTAAGAATTATTGCAATAGATCCATATGGGTCGAAGTGCTACAACACCCCATTTTTATCATCATATCATCATAACGCCAATAGTGGTGTGAATGCTTCTTGTCTCCCAATCGCCGATGGGTACGGTCGTGCTCCAGCACACGCGAGAAAAAAACAACAACAAAGTGTCTTGTTGTGTGTTTCGCACAAAATAAAAACAAAAAAAAAACAAGCAAACGACAAACGGTTCGCGCGATTGGTCGATCATTAAGTGCAAAGTGCAGTGTGTGTGTCCGTGTGCCCCATCCTCAACAGCGCAGCTAAAGAACTTAGAGAAACTTAACTGTCGTATGTGTTTCATGCGGCAGTTTGTTTATGATCTAATTCTTTAGCAATTAGAATAACGGATTGTGTTTGTTTCTTTTGGTGATTTAACATATTTTGTCGTGAAGGCAAACTCTGGCGACAATTTATGTTAATAATCCAATTTGAGACATACTCTTCTCAATTCGGTTAAAAGAAGCGGTAAGTTGTGTTTGGTGTGTTTGTTTTTTGTAGTTATGTATAGTTTCAGAGTAACATACATATGTAAATGTCCACAGTCCAGCAATTCTGGCACTAAGCGAAACTCAAGTATTTGAGAATTCTGACTTAGACAGAGTTGCAACTCTTCACGAGTTTGATGCACTGTCTGATTTAATGTATTAGATAATTTCTCGTTAATAAACCACGCAGTTAGAGAAAAAACTCCCAAAAAACAGTATGGCAATACGAGGAAGCCAATTGGGACGGCCTTAACAACTTCTTTGGAAGAATTAACCGGTCGCTATTGTTTCGCGATAGCAACGTGGATGCCGCCGCTGATGCAATCACCAACATCATTCTTATTGGTATGAGAAAGTTTATCCCTTTCAGGAATAAGTCTATCAAACCAAAGGAAGATGGATTGTACGACTCGAGCTGTAAAGAGGCTTCTAGGATTAGAGAGGTACGCTTTCGGTTTTACAAAGCAAACACTACAGAGGAAAACGAGCCAGAAATGATTGCAATGCTCATCTTCGGCGAGTCAAATTCGCTTACGACCAAAAATTGAGGCAAAAAATACTACAATGTCCCAAAGGTAGTAAAAAATTTGGTCATTCTTGAAAAGAATCAAAAATACAGCCTCGTCGTCAATTCCAACGGTCATTTATAATGACATTTCAGTTGTCAACTCTAAAGACAAAACCAATCTGTTTGCTGCACATTTTGCAGCTAGCTCCACGCTTCCAGATTGTGCATTGATGCCGCCTGCACCTCCGAGTATTGAACACTCTATGGGACAGATCTTCATTCGTACTCGTGCAGTTGCTAGAGTTTAAAACGATCTCAACATTCACAAATCCGCTGGGCCAGATGGTATTTCCCCATTAGTTCTGAAGAGGAGTTCTTCCAAGCTGGCATTACCACTACCACTGCGTAAGCTACTTCTTCTTTACTCTTCCCGAGAAGTTGGAATACAGCCTTTGTCCAGCTCATACCCAAAAAAGGCGAGCCGTCGTCTCCATCTTCGTACCGACCCATAGCTCTTACATCCATTCTTACCAAGGTCATGGAAACGCTGATAAATTTTCAGCTCATGAAATATCTTGAAACCAATGAAATCCTTAGTGATTTGATGGTATATCACACCGAACAGTGGAACCGGTCTTTGCATCAATTTGGTGAAAGCAAAACTGTTGCACTCGATATTTTTAAAGCATTTGACAGAGTTTGGCATCAAGCTCTTTTATTCAAAATGCGTGCTTATGGTATCGATGAAAAACTGCTTCATTGGGTTAGAAGCTATCTTTTGGACCACTCAATTCAAGTTGTTTTCGACGGTTTCAAGTCTGAAATACACCTCATAAATGCTGGCGTTCCCCAGGGCTCTGTTCTGTCCCCGACACTCTTCCTACTTTTGATAAATGATCTCTTATCTGTGACTGCTAATCCAATTCACTCTTTCGCTGACGATAGCACTCTCAGCTTCTCATATAAGTTTGAGGAACGTCCCTCCACTTCTCATGTGGAACTCAAACAACTTCGTATGTTAAGCACGTTAAATTCTGACCTAGACAGCATAATAAAATGGGGAGAAAACAATCGATTAGAATTTAACGCTTCCTAAACCCTGTCTCCTGTCGTCTTAGCGAATCCCAAATCCCATGCCATTATCCATGAATGGCACTTGCATTGAGGAAACTGAAAATCTCGCAAATCTCGGTATGTATAACGACAAGCTTCGTTGGAATATTTACCGTCGCCAAAAATGCTGCGAAATGTTTAGGTTTTCTAACCCGGTGCAAGAAATATTTCACTCCCTCTGATCTGGCTACTATATACATAGGGTACCGCATAATGCGGGAAGAGGTACGCAGTATAGGAAAGGCAGCCGCTTCCGAATAATGGGAGAATCTCCCAGGCCTACGGCAAGCAAAGGAAATGTTGGGGAACTATAACCCAAAGAGGTCCGGCGTAATATTGGGACCAAGTAGAAGTAATGTAAGAACTATTGCAATAGATCCATATGGGTCGAAGTGCTACAACACCCCATTTTTATCATCATATCATCATAACGCCAAAGGTGGTGTGAATGCTTCTTGTCTCCCAATCGCCGATGGGTACGGTCGTGCTCCAGCACACGCGAGAAAAAAACAACAACAAAGTGTCTTGTTGTGTGTTTCGCACAAAATAAAAACAAAAAAAAAACAAGCAAACGACAAACGGTTCGCGCGATTGGTCGATCATTAAGTGCAAAGTGCAGTGTGTGTGTCCGTGTGCCCCATCCTCAACAGCGCAGCTAAAGAACTTAGAGAAACTTAACTGTCGTATGTGTTTCATGCGGCAGTTTGTTTATGATCTAATTCTTTAGCAATTAGAATAACGGATTGTGTTTGTTTCTTTTGGTGATTTAACATATTTTGTCGTGAAGGCAAACTCTGGCGACAATTTATGTTAATAATCCAATTTGAGACATACTCTTCTCAATTCGGTTAAAAGAAGCGGTAAGTTGTGTTTGGTGTGTTTGTTTTTTGTAGTTATGTATAGTTTCAGAGTAACATACATATGTAAATGTCCACAGTCCAGCAATTCTGGCACTAAGCGAAACTCAAGTATTTGAGAATTCTGACTTAGACAGAGTTGCAACTCTTCACGAGTTTGATGCACTGTCTGATTTAATGTATTAGATAATTTCTCGTTAATAAACCACGCAGTTAGAGAAAAAACTCCCAAAAAACAGTATGGCAATACGAGGAAGCCAATTGGGACGGCCTTAACAACTTCTTTGGAAGAATTAACCGGTCGCTATTGTTTCGCGATAGCAACGTGGATGCCGCCGCTGATGCAATCACCAACATCATTCTTATTGGTATGAGAAAGTTTATCCCTTTCAGGAATAAGTCTATCAAACCAAAGGAAGATGGATTGTACGACTCGAGCTGTAAAGAGGCTTCTAGGATTAGAGAGGTACGCTTTCGGTTTTACAAAGCAAACACTACAGAGGAAAACGAGCCAGAAATGATTGCAATGCTCATCTTCGGCGAGTCAAATTCGCTTACGACCAAAAATTGAGGCAAAAAATACTACAATGTCCAAAAGGTAGTAAAAAATTTGGTCATTCTTGAAAAGAATCAAAAATACAGCCTCGTCGTCAATTCCAACGGTCATTTATAATGACATTTCAGTTGTCAACTCTAAAGACAAAACCAATCTGTTTGCTGCACATTTTGCAGCTAGCTCCACGCTTCCAGATTGTGCATTGATGCCGCCTGCACCTCCGAGTATTGAACACTCTATGGGACAGATCTTCATTCGTACTCGTGCAGTTGCTAGAGTTTAAAACGATCTCAACATTCACAAATCCGCTGGGCCAGATGGTATTTCCCCATTAGTTCTGAAGAGGAGTTCTTCCAAGCTGGCATTACCACTACCACTGCGTAAGCTACTTCTTCTTTACTCTTCCCGAGAAGTTGGAATACAGCCTTTGTCCAGCTCATACCCAAAAAAGGCGAGCCGTCGTCTCCATCTTCGTACCGACCCATAGCTCTTACATCCATTCTTACCAAGGTCATGGAAACGCTGATAAATTTTCAGCTCATGAAATATCTTGAAACCAATGAAATCCTTAGTGATTTGATGGTATATCACACCGAACAGTGGAACCGGTCTTTGCATCAATTTGGTGAAAGCAAAACTGTTGCACTCGATATTTTTAAAGCATTTGACAGAGTTTGGCATCAAGCTCTTTTATTCAAAATGCGTGCTTATGGTATCGATGAAAAACTGCTTCATTGGGTTAGAAGCTATCTTTTGGACCACTCAATTCAAGTTGTTTTCGACGGTTTCAAGTCTGAAATACACCTCATAAATGCTGGCGTTCCCCAGGGCTCTGTTCTGTCCCCGACACTCTTCCTACTTTTGATAAATGATCTCTTATCTGTGACTGCTAATCCAATTCACTCTTTCGCTGACGATAGCACTCTCAGCTTCTCATATAAGTTTGAGGAACGTCCCTCCACTTCTCATGTGGAACTCAAACAACTTCGTATGTTAAGCACGTTAAATTCTGACCTAGACAGCATAATAAAATGGGGAGAAAACAATCGATTAGAATTTAACGCTTCCTAAACCCAATGCTGTCTCCTGTCGTCTTAGCGAATCCCAAATCCCATGCCATTATCCATGAATGGCACTTGCATTGAGGAAACTGAAAATCTCGCAAATCTCGGTATGTATAACGACAAGCTTCGTTGGAATATTTAATGTCGCCAAAAATGCTGCGAAATGTTTAGGTTTTCTAACCCGGTGCAAGAAATATTTCACTCCCTCTGATCTGGCTACTATATACAAAGCTTTTATTCGCCCTAAACTTGAGTACAATTGCCATATCTGGTCTGGTGCGCCTAAGACTAAGACTTGCTTGTCACTGTTTTATCAATTCTTCTACCAGCGGTGCTCAAGAGAAATAGCGAGCTGCATGCCACCTATCCTTGAATTCAACCACAATACTCGTGGCGCTCTAAATGCTCATCAGTTTACCCTTAAGCCCATCTTCGGACGTACAGTTAAGTTCAGGGATTTGTTCTTAAGCCGTACAACACGTAAGTGGAATGCTCTGCCAAGCTCTGTCTTTCGACAGGCATTCAAAACACAAGCTCATAGACATCTCCTTTTTTCTTCTCCTTTTCCTTAACGCCCACGCTGTGCCAAGCATATACACGAACATAGTAGGGGTGCGAACCCCTTTTCGCGTGCGAAAATTATATATATAAAAAAAAAAACACTTTTGGTCATTCGTGAAACGAATTAAAAATACTGCCTCATGTTCAAATCCAATGCTCATTCACAATGACATTAAAAACACTCCGCCTTGCTATGACGGTAGCAAGCTGGTCCCAAGCCCGGATAAAGGAGGAGGGTCTAAGGTAACGTTGTCCTATTCTCAGTCAATGTTTATCCTAATCCAAGGTGGATTACCTATCGACCTTCGGTTTAAACACCAGTCTTGGGTGACCTTTTTTCCCGGATACTCGTGGGTATCAAAATTGATCCAAATTTAAATATTTATGGGACAGTTGCATCTCAAACTGCATCAACCTCGGAACCTGTTGTAGGACAGCCCGTTGTCACATTAGAAGCTGATTTGGTTTCAATACCTCGGCCTGTTGATGGACAGTCGAAGTTTCCAATTAGTTCGGACGGTGCTGCATACAGGCCCCATCCGTAACTCGCTAGGGTGTCGGAACAGACGACGTTGAATCTACAACCTCTGATTCCGATGCATCTGTAGCGTCATCTGGGAGAAATCCGATTACTCTTCTATTGGGAAGGCATTAGATGAACTACAGTTACAGAAACAAAAGGGTGGATTCCTCAAAATAGGCTCGCTTGAGAAAAGGCGGTTTAGTAAGGGTAGAGAGACAATTTACCGGCTCATATTTAAAAACGGGGTGGCTCATTTTCGTGTGCATAGACGGTACTACTGCGGGGTAGTTGCGCTCGAACTTCGAGAAGATTACATCCAAGAGTGGATTGAACTTGACACTAGTGGAAGAAGGATCATTCCCCAAACCACAATCGGAAGACAGTTAAGTCGGCTAATAATAAACCTCTGGATCAAACACCGACTGCTTGCCGTAAAGGAAAAGGCCCCAAAAAAAGCCCAATTACTCCGGGAAGCCCACTCCTCAAAAGGGGATTTATGAGCACCATTAGGGTGCTACAAGCGAATCTGCATCACGCTAAGGGCGCGTCCGCTACCCTCTGCAAAAGATTCGCTGATGAGAACATAACCCTTGGTCTCATTCAAGAACCATGGGTTATTAGCGGACAAATTAAAAGTCTACGAAATAAGACAACTAAGATAATCTTTAAAAGCGGGTAAACAGCGCCAATGGCGGCCTGTTTGATCAGCATAAACATTAACTTTCTTCCAATTCCAGATTTCATGACGAAGGACCTGGTGGTACTGCTAGAGGAAATTCCGACCGAGAGGGGATCAAAAAACATTGTGTGTGCCTCAGATCGTCCGAAATGGGACCTACCATCTTTTAGGGCAATACTTTAGAGTATTCCAGTATGGGTAAATATCTCGGAGTCATCTTTGATAAACGACTCAACTGGAATTCTCATATCAAGTCCGCCATTGAACGTGCCACTAGAGCCCTGTAGGCCTGTAGACGCCTCTACGACAGAACTTGGGGTCTTTATCCTAAAACGATACCTTGGATGTATACCATTATCACGTACGCGACCATCAGATGGTGGCCGAAAGTTCTTGAACGGATCACAGTAATTAAGCTTCAGAAGCTACAAAGAATTGCCTGTCTAAGTATAACGGGTGCCATGCGCACCTGCCCTACGACCGCATTAGAAGCCACTGCATATCTTCATTGAGAACACGGCTGCTAGATGCGCTATCAAGCTGCAACTAGAATATGGGTACAAACAAGGTGACTACGTGGGACACCTAAATATTCTAAACTCAATTTGTTTAGACCCAAGTTACTTGGATAAGATCTTAGGTACATAAACCTAGATCTGATTGGGGTGTGATACACTTAGTTCAAACCAAGTGTATCCAACGAATCCTAAAACGTCAAATAAAAGAGTTCTGGTTTGGTAGGTAGATTGATAACGACTTCATTTATTCATCAAAATTTGACTCAATTTATAGTAGAAATTACTTACAATATACATATACAAATAACATATAAATAACATAAACTGCTTCGTTGCATATTCCGCTAAGCAGAAAACAGAATAAAAAACTGGCAGCAGACTTGGAGAGAATCTCCAAGCAGGCGTACTCTCGCCCCTTCTATGGTCACTTGTCATAGACAACCTTTTAGCCGATCTACATAGATCGGGCTACATTGCTTGAATACGTTGAAAATTTGCTGTGTTAGTCAAAGTTTGTATTGCAAGGGAGATAAATGTGCTTGACAATTTTTCTTGATGAACTTCCTTAGCTATATTGTCGATTCGTGTTTTCAATTCAATGTAGGTTATTGCTTCAAAATGTTGGGATATCGCCTCTTGATTTCGATTCATAAGGTGTACCGTGGCTGCAAGGAATGATGTCTGATTCTTCATGTACGATAGTAAGTGCTCTTCGTTTTCCTGCAGTCCGTCCGTAGCATTGGCTACATTTCCCACTAGATTTAAGGCTCCCCGTTTTATTCGAGTTGGGATAGAGGTGTGCGACAATAGGTCATTGGTAGTTACCAGTTCCTTTTTAAGATCCTGAATTTGAGTTGTTATATTTCTACACTGCTCCTTGGGGTTCATTCTATTGCACAGATCTTCTAGGAAGGAAGTGGCATTCTGGACGAGCCTTAGTTCCTTTGCATAAAGCTGCATAACATAATATGCTATAATATTCCAATCACTGGATACCATGCTCGCTGCGCCGCTATTTTCGAAATAAATACCTAAGTAAGCTTTGAACGGCTCCAGATGAATTGGCAGTCCTTGACTAATTGGAATTGTGAGTAAGACTAGTAACATCGTTACTACACCCAATGAATGTTTGATACGTTTCCTAGGTATTTCTTCCGTAGGAGATGTTGTCGATGTCGATTTGTTGTTATCTTGAATAAACGTTGGTTCACTGTCGACTGGGTGCTAGCTTATGTATTGGTCTTTTGAGCAGACCACTGGTAGTCTTAACTTCTACAACTCGAACTAAATTGTCATTTCCTCTAATAAATTTTACAATTCTTCCCAGCTGCCACTGCGTTGGCGGTAAGTTATCGTCTTTTATGACAACTAACATCCCAGGAGAAGCGTTATCTTGCTTGCTTCGCCATTTATTTCGATGCTGTAGCTCACATAAATATTCGTGTGACCAGCGCTGCCAAAATTGTGACTTTATGGTGGCGATTGTTCTCCATCGATAATTAAGGCTGGTGTTTAACTTTGCTGATCTAGCATCGATTGTGACCGTTAAGGGTTCTCCAATCAGGAAATGTCCCGGAGTCAGCGCAGAGAGATCGTTGGGATCTGAAGACAGAGACGTTAGTGGTCTTGAATTTAGAATTGCTTCTATCTCTACCATCAGTGTCTCGAGTTCTTCATAGGTAAGATTAGCCGATAAGAGATTGCGTTTTAGAAAGTGCTTAGCTGATTTAACAGCGGCTTCTCATAAACCGCCGAAGTGTGGTGCTCGCGGTGGTATAAAATGGAATTGCATACTCCTCTCCGTGCAGAAAGTTGCAATTTGCTCTTTGGATGCTGATGAATGTATGGATAGCTCTATATAGTCCAACTGATTTCTCGCTCCAACGAAATTTGTCGCGATGCCGCAGTAAAGATTTTGATAATTACCTCTTCTTCCTGTGAACCGCTTAAGTGCCACTATGAATGATCGCTAACTACCTCAAAATGTGTTGCCTTCGTTGTGAAACAACAAAATACTGCCACATAGACCTTCCGTGGGTATTTCCCTCTTATTTTAAAGTGTACCCAAACAGGTCCAAAAAAGTCTACTCCCGTATTCACGAAGGGTCGAGTAGGTTTTACCCGCATCGCTGGTAGATCTCCCATCACTTGCGTCATTAATTTGGGTTTTTCTCTAGCACATCGAACACATTTTTGGACTACCGAACGAGCAAGTGTTTTTCCCTTAATGGGCCAATACTTCTGACGCACGGCTGCTAACAATCCCTGTGGACCGACATGAATATTGTTCTGGTGAATCTGTTATTATTAATTTTGTGAGATCGTGGTTATATGGGAGCAAGATTGGGTGCCTCGCATCATAGCTTAATGCTGATGATTCTAGACGACCTCCTACACGAAGTATTCCTTCCTCATCCACAAATGGTGACAAACTGCTTAGTACCGCTTTTGCTGCTTTTGCCATCGCCAAAAATGCTGCGAGATGCTTAGGTTTCCTAAAACGGTGCAAGATGTACTTCACTCCTTCAGATCTGGCTACTATTTACAAGGCGTATATTCGCCCTAAACTTGAATACAAATGCATTGTCTGGGCAGGTGCTCCCAAGACCACATTGCATCTACTAGACAGAGTTCAGAACCGCGCGTTAAAACTTATTGGTGATGTATATATCGCGAAAACAATCGAATCGCTTGAACATCGTAGGAATGTTTCCTGCCGGTCACTGTTTTATCGCTTTTTCCACAAGCGGTGTCAAAAGAAATATCCGGATGCATCCCGCCCATTCTCCAACCCATCCGTAATACCCGTGCCTCAACTCGAGGTCATGGGTCCACCATTAAGCCTATCTTCGGCCATACTAACCAATTCAGAGATTCCTTCTTTAGCCGCACGATAGTTATGTGGAATGAATTGCCTGAGTCTGTGTTTCCGCATTTATATGATCTGCAGTCGTTTAAGACACATGTGCATAGACATCTCATCCGTTCCTCTCCCTAATTTCCTAACGCCCACGCTGTGCTAAGCATTATACGGGTGCAAACCCCTTTAGCGTGTGTACATTATTTATTTTGTACATATACACAAAAAAAAAAAAAAAAAAAAAAAAAGTACGCTTTGATTTTGGACATATTTTCCATCGGATAGCTGTTTTAGATCTTCCTTAAACACTTGATGTTGCACTTCTTTCATTATAACATTGTTGGCCTGGTTAAGTTCGACCGATGACGGATGGCCTGAAAATCGTTTGTTCATATACAAGTTTTGCAGTTGTATATAAATCTTTTTACATATGCAATAACTCGTTGTAATTGCGCAAACGAGCTTTGATGATCTATTCCATTTGTAATAATGATTCCGACTGTTGTTGCCAGTACGATTGCGGACCTTTTGACCTCACAATCTGTGTTTCCTTTCTTATAAATCCCTGTCCAGGTGGTTTTTGGACCATAAAGATATAAGGGCCCATAGAACCACGGGATACAAGATTTTAGCTTTTCTGTTGATATTCCTCTGGATACGATGTCAGCAGGGTTTTGTTTAGTTGGAACATGACGCCATTGCTCAGGGATAGTTTTGCTTCTGATAAACTTGATTCGATTTGCTATAATGCCTCCGAGTTTACCCAAGCTAACTGTTTGAAGATATTGCTCCTTGCACTTAAAATACTTTAAATAGTCACCTTACCTTGGGTAGGGGGATAACTATTTTTTATGAAAACAAGAGTTTTTGAAAAGGTAACTTATTCTGAGTTTATTATACAAATTTCCTAAGTATTTATACAATTTATTTGCTAATTTCGGAATCGGTCCAAAAGTATGTATCCAGCTCTCCTAGTTTTAAGTCCTTTGTTACTCGTTGAGTGAGTTCTGTAGCTGATCTGGCGGCGCACAATTCTAATCGTGGTATTGTTGTTGTCGACGTGATTTCTCCGTCGATTCCTCTTTTAATTGTTGCTACTCTAGATTTTGAACATAGTAAATGAACAGTTATTGTTCCATCGCTATAACTTGACTGAACATAGACGGCGCTTCCATAGGCCCCTGCCGAGGCATCGGCAAAAGCATGTAGTTGAGTCCCCCGTGCAGTTTTGTTATTAAAAATGTGTCTAGGGATCTTTATTTCCCTTATGGCGGTCAGATCCTTCCGAAATGTCTCCCAAGTTGTGTGCAATTCCATTGGAAGTTCGGCATCCCAATCGTAACCTTCCTTCCATAATTGCTGTATAAAAATCTTCGCTGTAATCGTTATAGGGTTGGCGATGCCCAATGCTTAAAAAATGAGAGCTATTTCTGATAGTGTCGTTCGCTTGGTCGTCCGTTTATTAATTTAGATTTTTGAATTAATTAACAGCTCGTCTCGTTGCGGGTTCCAAATAAGCCCTAATGTTTTTAGTGTAGGTGATTCCTTATCTCGAAAATCTGCTTGATTCACTTGATCCTGAGCTGGAATATGTTTAAGAATATGCGGTGTATTGCTGCATCATTTGCTAGAGTAAATCCGGCTGATTTCAGAATCTTTACTAACTGCTCTTGCATTTCAAGGGCTTCGGATATACTATTAGCTTCGGATATACAATTGTTGCAGGCAACGTGTTGCTGTTGTCCCGTACGTTACCGTATTCAGCTGATAACATCTTAGTCTTTCATCTTGTTTCTTATGCCAAATTATCAGTTGGTATTTACGATCATCTTCATGAATCAAAACTTTTCGGTACATTTTTTCTATATCTGCAACGAACACAAACCGCGGTTACCGAAAACGTAGTAGTATGGAGAATATATCGTCTTGAATGATAAGACCGGCTAATAGAATATCATTTAACGAGAGATTTGTCGATGTTTTCATAGATGCATCAAACAAACTCTAAGCTTGGTCGTGGAGCTATCTGGTTTTAGCACGCCATGATGCGGAAGAAAGTAGTGCGGTGGATTCATATTGTCAATAGAAATTTTTTCAATGTCTCCCAATCGAAGGTATTCGTCCATGAAATTTTCATAAATAATTCTTTGCTGCTCATCTTTTTTTAATCTCCTTTCTAAGGAGAAAAATCTTCTTTTCGCGATCTGCTTTGAATCACCTAATTCCGCTTCAAAAACTTTGTATTTGCTGCTATGCGAAATAAGTTTGTTGGCAAAACACTTTCTCCAGGTAGCATTTATTGCTATTTTTGCCATTTTTTCATCGAAATGTTTTTTCATATTCAAATTTTTTGTGAAGTAAACTCCTAGGTATTTGCAGTCCGTCACTAGTTCAATTCTTTCTCCATGGTACAACCATTTTTCGTTAGCACAGCTCCTGCCACCTCCTCTCTTAAATATCATTACCTTAGATTTCTCCAAGTTAACCACTAAGCTCCATAATTGACAGTATTCATATAACCGATTAATCATCCGCTGGAGAGTCTCGGGAGTGCACGCAAACATAACTATGTCGTCTGCAAACATCAGGGCCTTTATCAATGTACCTCGCATTCCTCGTCAAACCACTTCTCTCTGCACCAGTCTCTGCGGTTCTTATTTTGTCCGGTAATTGGATAAGATACCTTGATAGCCTCTATAATGTTTTCCAAATCTGCCTCTTGTTGCATGCTTAGTATTTCATCCAGTTGTCTTTTGAAGGGAAGAGCGTTAACCTCTTTCCAAAACAATTTAGGAAGGAGCTTCATATTTCTGATCTCGTCATTTTCGTTGTTTTTCACTTGAAAAGTTATGACTATTGGTAGATGATCTGAGTATGGCACCTGTTCAACTTTTTAATCTGTTACGTATAATCATAGAAAATAAGAACTTAGAAAATAAAGATCTAAAAGATACAAACGTAGAAAATAAAGATTTATAGAAATTATAGACTTAGAAAACATCATCATATTTGGCTCTACAACCGGGGTCCGGTCCTGGCCTCCCGCAAAAAGTCTCTCCACCGGTCCCAATTTCGAGCCGATGTCATCCAGTTTGGCATCCCTAAACTCTGGGCGTCCTGGTCTACGCCATCCTTCCAGCGTAGGCTTTGCCGGCCTCGCTGTCGTGTTCCATAAATCCTTCCGCAAAGGACTTTCCGAGCAGGATCCTCTTCGCTCATGCGAGCTAGGTGTCCTGCCCACCGGAGCCTACCGAGTTTAATTTTCTTCACGATGTCGACGTCGCGGTAACGCTCGTAGATCTCATCATTATAGAATCTTCGGAATCGTCCTTCCTCACATACGGGGCCAACAATTCTCCGTAAGACTTTTCTCTCGAACGCGGCTAAGAGGTCAGAATGCTTTTTGCTAAGCACCCAAGTCTCGGATCCATATGTAAGTACTGGTATGACCATTGTCTTATATATCAGCAGCTTGGATGTTATGGACAAGTTCCTGGATTTAAAGAGTCTTGACAGGCTATAGTAGGCTTTGTTGGCTTTAAGCAACCGTGCGCGTATTTCTGGTTCCATGCTGCTATCGGCTGCTATAGTTGACCCGAGATAGTTAAAGGATTGCACTACTTCAAATTCGCGCTCCACTATCTGAATTGAGGGAACAATGTTGGCTCTTCTACTCGCAGACGTGGCCACCATGTACTTTGTTTTGCTCTCATTTATGTGCAGCCCAGATTTCGTGCCGCTTGCTCTATCTGGATGAAAGCTTCCTGTACAGCTCTTTGGTTTCTACCAACGATGTCAATATCGTCTGCGTAAGCCAGTATCTGAATGGAATTATAGAGGATTGTTCCTCTTGCCGTTACGTCAGAGTCGCGGATCACTTTCTCCAACGCCAGGTTGAAGAGGACGCAGGCCAGTCCATCCCCTTGTCGGAGCCCGTTATAGATGTTGAATGGGCTTGATAGTGATCCGGATATTTTTACTTGGCTTATAACATTGGTCATGGTCAACCTACATAGTCGTGTCAGTTTGTTTGGGATGCCGAATTCTCTCATGGCTTTATAAAGTTCTACTCTGGCTATGATATCATAGGCGGCTTTAAAGTCTATAAAAAGATGGTGAAGTGAGTATTGAAACTCTAGACATTTTTCCATCACCTGCCTTAGGGTGTAAATGTGATCAGTTGTTGATTTGCCTGGGATGAAGCCACACTGGTATGGACCAATGATGACTTTAGCGTATGGGGCTATCCTGTCTTGAAGGATAGATGAGAAAATCTTATACGCGGTACTCAACAACGTTATACCGCGATAATTGCTGCATTTTGTTATATCTCCCTTCTTATGTATGGGGCCTCTTCGCCAGTCTTCTGGCATAACTTCTTCTTCCCATACTTGCACTATTATTTCATGAATTGCTTGGTGTAATGTGGGGCCTCCTGTTTTTATCAGTTCCGCTGGGATCCCATCAGATTCCGGGGTCCTTATTATTTTTGAGCCGATTTATCGCTCTGCTAAATTCGAATATGCTTGGTGGCGGCAGCATAGTATGATCTTCGGTCATTGGTGGAGCCTCCAATTCCTCAGTTAGCTGGCCATTTAGCAACTCATGAAAGAGCTCTTCCCATCGCTATAAGATGCCTTTAAGATCGGCGATCATATTACCCTCTTTGTCCTTGCAGTATGTGCAACGCGGTGTATATTGCGTCATACCGCGGACTCTTTGGTAGAACTTCCGCGCATGGTGCGGTCCTTGCTCTCTGTACTGTTCCAGTTCACGGACGAGATTCTTCTCCCAGGCTGCTTTCTTTCGCCGGTGAACTGTTTTTTCATATCTTCTGAGATCTTTATATTCATCTTCGCGTGCCCGCGTTCTATGAGATTGTTGCATTGCTCGGTACGCAACATTCTTACGTTCAGTCGCTAGCTTACATTCGTCATCGAACCAGTCGTTTTGATTTCTACGACTACTGCCTAAGATGGAGTCAGCAGTACTAATGACAGTATTCTTAAGGCGTGTCCATTTCTCCGACCCGCCCGCCTGACATCTCAGCACCAGGACTTACTCTCCCTGCATTTAGGGCAAGTCCTATCGCTTGACCGTAGTTGTTTCTGGTCTCTTCATTGCGAAGGGCAGCCGTGTTGACTCGAATCTGATTCGCGGATGCAGTCTTCCGTGATGATGCAATCCGCGCTCGGAGCACCATACCAACAAGATAGTGGTCCGAGTCGACGTTGGCACCTCGGTACGTTCGTACCGTCATCAGGTTCGAGTTGTGGCGGCGGTCTTTCAACACGTGGTCTATCTGGTTGCGAGTGGCTCCATCGGGAGATACCCAGGTGGCTTTGTGGATATTTTTACGCGCAAACCTTGTACTCGCAACGACCAAATTATTGCTTGCTGCCATCTCTATGACTCGTTGTCCATTGTGATTAGTGTTCTCGTGTAAGCTAGACTTAGAAAACAAAGAAATAGAAAATGACAACATTTAGTTAAGACACGGCAATGAAAGCCATTCACACATTTTAGTATATTAAAAAAATCTAGATAGTTTATGAAATATAAATACTTAAGAAAATTACCAACATTTACACATAAAAACCCATCTTTAAAAATGACTAGAATAGACTTATTTGATTTTAATTTTGAAATTGTGTATAAAAAGGGTTCCATCAACACGAATGCTGAAACATAATCTCATATAAAATACACTCTAACGTTCTCAAACAAATGATTCCAACAAAAATCATGGCTTCAACACGGGATACGTATACCAAATCAAAGGCTAACAATAAAACAAAGGAGAAATGTAGCTCTCAACTGAAGTCTGATAAATTTTACATTTGGGACTGCACGTCCATCATTGATGTGAATAGAGAAATCTAAACTTGAGCGAAAATTATAGAAAACCGTGGTTATAATGAATATATTAGTGCAGTGACAATTCCTCCGAATTACGATTCGAATATGGAAGAAAATAGCATCTGATAGTAAAAGATACGGAAAATACGATTAGAATTGAAAATGAACACATATTAGTACAGTTCAGTGATAAATCCTCCGAATTACGATTCGACTATGGAGAAGCTAGCATCTGAAATTGAAAATCATGATACAACAAAGCGCTATACAAAGATGACAGTATATTTAAAAGAATAGATTAAATGAATTTGAAAGAAATATTTAATACGAAGAAAATATGAAAGAAAAACGCTAACTACTATATAAATCCCCAAAACAAAAAATAGAGAACTATACATAATAAAGTATAAATTGACATATGAGAAACCTGTTCAACTTTTTAATCTGTTACGTATAATCATAGAAAATAAGAACTTAGAAAATAAAGATCTAAAAGATACAAACGTAGAAAATAAAGATTTATAGAAATTATAGACTTAGAAAACATCATCATATTTGGCTCTACAACCGGGGTCCGGTCCTGGCCTCCCGCAAAAAGTCTCTCCACCGGTCCCAATTTCGAGCCGATGTCATCCAGTTTGGCATCCCTAAACTCTGGGCGTCCTGGTCTACGCCATCCTTCCAGCGTAGGCTTTGCCGGCCTCGCTGTCGTGTTCCATAAATCCTTCCGCAAAGGACTTTCCGAGCAGGATCCTCTTCGCTCATGCGAGCTAGGTGTCCTGCCCACCGGAGCCTACCGAGTTTAATTTTCTTCACGATGTCGACGTCGCGGTAACGCTCGTAGATCTCATCATTATAGAATCTTCGGAATCGTCCTTCCTCACATACGGGGCCAACAATTCTCCGTAAGACTTTTCTCTCGAACGCGGCTAAGAGGTCAGAATGCTTTTTGCTAAGCACCCAAGTCTCGGATCCATATGTAAGTACTGGTATGACCATTGTCTTATATATCAGCAGCTTGGATGTTATGGACAAGTTCCTGGATTTAAAGAGTCTTGACAGGCTATAGTAGGCTTTGTTGGCTTTAAGCAACCGTGCGCGTATTTCTGGTTCCATGCTGCTATCGGCTGCTATAGTTGACCCGAGATAGTTAAAGGATTGCACTACTTCAAATTCGCGCTCCACTATCTGAATTGAGGGAACAATGTTGGCTCTTCTACTCGCAGACGTGGCCACCATGTACTTTGTTTTGCTCTCATTTATGTGCAGCCCAGATTTCGTGCCGCTTGCTCTATCTGGATGAAAGCTTCCTGTACAGCTCTTTGGTTTCTACCAACGATGTCAATATCGTCTGCGTAAGCCAGTATCTGAATGGAATTATAGAGGATTGTTCCTCTTGCCGTTACGTCAGAGTCGCGGATCACTTTCTCCAACGCCAGGTTGAAGAGGACGCAGGCCAGTCCATCCCCTTGTCGGAGCCCGTTATAGATGTTGAATGGGCTTGATAGTGATCCGGATATTTTTACTTGGCTTATAACATTGGTCATGGTCAACCTACATAGTCGTGTCAGTTTGTTTGGGATGCCGAATTCTCTCATGGCTTTATAAAGTTCTACTCTGGCTATGATATCATAGGCGGCTTTAAAGTCTATAAAAAGATGGTGAAGTGAGTATTGAAACTCTAGACATTTTTCCATCACCTGCCTTAGGGTGTAAATGTGATCAGTTGTTGATTTGCCTGGGATGAAGCCACACTGGTATGGACCAATGATGACTTTAGCGTATGGGGCTATCCTGTCTTGAAGGATAGATGAGAAAATCTTATACGCGGTACTCAACAACGTTATACCGCGATAATTGCTGCATTTTGTTATATCTCCCTTCTTATGTATGGGGCCTCTTCGCCAGTCTTCTGGCATAACTTCTTCTTCCCATACTTGCACTATTATTTCATGAATTGCTTGGTGTAATGTGGGGCCTCCTGTTTTTATCAGTTCCGCTGGGATCCCATCAGATTCCGGGGTCCTTATTATTTTTGAGCCGATTTATCGCTCTGCTAAATTCGAATATGCTTGGTGGCGGCAGCATAGTATGATCTTCGGTCATTGGTGGAGCCTCCAATTCCTCAGTTAGCTGGCCATTTAGCAACTCATGAAAGAGCTCTTCCCATCGCTATAAGATGCCTTTAAGATCGGCGATCATATTACCCTCTTTGTCCTTGCAGTATGTGCAACGCGGTGTATATTGCGTCATACCGCGGACTCTTTGGTAGAACTTCCGCGCATGGTGCGGTCCTTGCTCTCTGTACTGTTCCAGTTCACGGACGAGATTCTTCTCCCAGGCTGCTTTCTTTCGCCGGTGAACTGTTTTTTCATATCTTCTGAGATCTTTATATTCATCTTCGCGTGCCCGCGTTCTATGAGATTGTTGCATTGCTCGGTACGCAACATTCTTACGTTCAGTCGCTAGCTTACATTCGTCATCGAACCAGTCGTTTTGATTTCTACGACTACTGCCTAAGATGGAGTCAGCAGTACTAATGACAGTATTCTTAAGGCGTGTCCATTTCTCCGACCCGCCCGCCTGACATCTCAGCACCAGGACTTACTCTCCCTGCATTTAGGGCAAGTCCTATCGCTTGACCGTAGTTGTTTCTGGTCTCTTCATTGCGAAGGGCAGCCGTGTTGACTCGAATCTGATTCGCGGATGCAGTCTTCCGTGATGATGCAATCCGCGCTCGGAGCACCATACCAACAAGATAGTGGTCCGAGTCGACGTTGGCACCTCGGTACGTTCGTACCGTCATCAGGTTCGAGTTGTGGCGGCGGTCTTTCAACACGTGGTCTATCTGGTTGCGAGTGGCTCCATCGGGAGATACCCAGGTGGCTTTGTGGATATTTTTACGCGCAAACCTTGTACTCGCAACGACCAAATTATTGCTTGCTGCCATCTCTATGACTCGTTGTCCATTGTGATTAGTGTTCTCGTGTAAGCTAGACTTAGAAAACAAAGAAATAGAAAATGACAACATTTAGTTAAGACACGGCAATGAAAGCCATTCACACATTTTAGTATATTAAAAAAATCTAGATAGTTTATGAAATATAAATACTTAAGAAAATTACCAACATTTACACATAAAAACCCATCTTTAAAAATGACTAGAATAGACTTATTTGATTTTAATTTTGAAATTGTGTATAAAAAGGGTTCCATCAACACGAATGCTGAAACATAATCTCATATAAAATACACTCTAACGTTCTCAAACAAATGATTCCAACAAAAATCATGGCTTCAACACGGGATACGTATACCAAATCAAAGGCTAACAATAAAACAAAGGAGAAATGTAGCTCTCAACTGAAGTCTGATAAATTTTACATTTGGGACTGCACGTCCATCATTGATGTGAATAGAGAAATCTAAACTTGAGCGAAAATTATAGAAAACCGTGGTTATAATGAATATATTAGTGCAGTGACAATTCCTCCGAATTACGATTCGAATATGGAAGAAAATAGCATCTGATAGTAAAAGATACGGAAAATACGATTAGAATTGAAAATGAACACATATTAGTACAGTTCAGTGATAAATCCTCCGAATTACGATTCGACTATGGAGAAGCTAGCATCTGAAATTGAAAATCATGATACAACAAAGCGCTATACAAAGATGACAGTATATTTAAAAGAATAGATTAAATGAATTTGAAAGAAATATTTAATACGAAGAAAATATGAAAGAAAAACGCTAACTACTATATAAATCCCCAAAACAAAAAATAGAGAACTATACATAATAAAGTATAAATTGACATATGAGAAACCTACATAAACATTTCCGACACAGAACCTACGAAGGTCAAAATAACTACAGACCATCAAAAAAAAAAATAATAACGGATACAGATAAAGACAGCCAAGCAAATATTTCAATCAAAATAATAACAACATACCATGCACAACACAATCAGCACAATGGCAATGACAATTAAAACAACTCAAATTACAACCAGAGACCAACTCGTTACATAAGAACGATACGAATGACTGAGGAATGAATGAAACAATTAAGACGGATAAATTGATAGAAGAATCCGTTTAGACCTTAGTGACTATGATTTCAACATACTCTACAAAAAAGGTAAACTAAACACAAACGCAGACGCTTTATCAAGAATACAAACAGACTCCGAAATTTTAAAAGAGATGATACCAAAAGAACAAAATGAAAAGGCAAAAAGAGCATTAGTTATAACAAGTGGCATGTCTAATAACGACACACAAACAAATAAAAATACGGAGAAATGCAACTCTCAGCAGAAGACTGAGCAACTTCAAATATGGGAATGCACGTCCATGAACGATATAAAGAACATAAGGGAGCTAAAATTTAAAGTCGACAAATATATACATAATTATAAAATAAATGTAAAACATTGACAATAAATACGTGCACTTTGGATGCAGTGATAATTCAGCGAATCTAGATTCGACACTGAGGAAGCTAGCAACTAGAATGAATAAGAAACAAAGACCTAGCGCTAAGGAAAAATGATGAAATATTTAATGTATACACTATAGATGAAATGAAAGAAGGATATGCCAAGATAAGAATAAACAACAAGTATCCCAAATTAAAAATCATACTATATGCCGCCCCAAAACAAATCAAACATGGATTAACAAAATTTAAGTTAATCGATGAGTATCAAAATTCTGCAAACGGAGGTCATAAAGGAGTAAGAAAAACACTGATAAAGTTAAAACAACGATACGTCTGGAAAAACATGAGCCGAATGGTAAAAGAATTTGTCAAAAATTGCGACCTTCGCGCAAGAAACAAACAAACAAAACACACGAAAGAACCACTAACTATAACAGACACACCGACCGACAGTTTCCAAACAATATCAATAGACACAGTAGGACCCCTACGAATATCTAACAACTACCGATACGTTCTGACTATACAATGTGAACTAACCAAATTTGTAATAGAACACCCAATAGAAGCAAAAGACGCAGTAACAATAGCAAAGACCTTAGTCGAACAACTAATATTAAAATACGGACTTTTCAAAACATTAAAATCAGACAACGGGACCGAATTCACAAACGAACTACTCAAAAACATCTGCTCACTACTCAAAGTAAAACAGACATTTTCAACCCCTTATCACCACGAAACACTAGGTTCAGTAGAAAGAAACCATAGAGTCATGAATGAATATCTTTTATCTTTTACTGAAAACAACGACTGGGACAAATGAATCCCAAACTACACCTTTGCTTACAACACCACTCAACACATCGACACAGATTACTCGCCATTTGAATTAATTTATGGTAAATTAGCAACCCTACCGAGTGATATAATAACCAAAAATCGGAAATTTTATAATTACGAAGACTATACAAACGAACTTCGAACTAGACTAAAATCAGCACTACAAAAAACTAAGGACATAACCAACAAAATAAAAATTAAAAGAACATTAACAAGCAACAATGACCACAAAAATACATTAAAGGCAAACATAGGAGACTTAGTCTTATTAAGAGTAGAGAATAGGACAAAAAGTCAAGGTCCATATAAAGGACCATACAAAGTAAGAAGTAGAAACGGTGTAAACACCACAATAAACATAAATGGCATAAATAAAACCATTCACAACAATATGCTAAAATCATATAAACCATGTACAAAATAGAAATAAGAACTTTACAATTATAACAATACTATATTTTACATAGAATAATAACAATTTTTACATAAGCACATACAACAATAAATATACATACATTTCTATAACTACCGAAATATTATTATAAAATTTCAAAATTTTTCTTTTCCTAAATAAAATAAACATTTTTTTTTTAAAAGGGTGAGGGTGTAGTGTAACACCACAGACACACACACCAAAACACCAAACAATAAATTAAGTCACAATCATAACAAACCAAACAAGCTGCACGTGTACACTATGACGACACAGACAGCGTACTTTACGATGCAGCATGAATCACATAGCATTAGAAGTAAGGCATTTGCATTGTGCCTTACCCAAATGTAAGTCAAGTGCATCGATAATGATGACACACTATTTGTATAGCATTAGAATAATTTCAAGGTCATCGATAACGATGACACATATTAGAATAATTTCAAGGTCATCGATAACGATGACACATATTGTATATGACACTGTACATAGAAAACCCACAGTTATTTCCTAGTTTGTAAGAGTATAAATAGTTACATTTTTAAATTCTCTATATTAACTTCACTTGCCCGTGTGTTTGTGGGCTTGTGGGTTTGTGGGTTTGTGGGTTTGTGGGTTTGTGGGTTTTTGGGCTTGTGGGTTTGTGGGTTGGTGGATTTGTGTGTCTAGGAATCTTGCGATCAATTTTTAACCAACTTCCTACAGCCCGATTTTATTGAATTTGAGGCCCCTCGGGCCTGTGTGTGCGGGTGTGTGTGTGTATCCCCGATTAAAGAATTTACAAAAAAAATTTTAATTTTTATGGGTTGTTTTTTTTTAAGAATAAAATCAGAGTTTATCTGGCCTCCTAACGGAACGACCCCAGGGTCCTGCATCTGAAAAATTTTTACAATAGGTGTTGTCCATCGGAGATACACACGTGTATAAAATTTGAAGAAAGTCGGGTTAATTTTTTTTAAAAAATTTTATGGTGCCACATGACCCTCTGACCCGGAGTCTCCAAAATTTTTACAAAAAGTGTCGTCCATCGGAGATACATATGTACTTCTACAAAATTGAAAATCGGGTAAATTTTGTAAAATATTTGTATGGGAGCCCCCCGACCCCGAGGTCCGAGGGGCCCAAAATTTTAATAGAAGGTATTGTCACCGGAAATATACATGTACATTTCAATAAAATCGGGCTTTCGGAAGTCGGTTAAAAATTAATCAGAAAATCTGGCCAGCCAGCCACGGGCACGCGAAGTTAATATAGAGAATTTAAAAATAACAACAGTTCACAATTTATACTGGACAACTTTTCAATACACACAAAAACACTTATACCACAATTTACTTAGCTAGTACCTCTACCTTCTTGTCAGTACTTTCAACTTAACTGGTTGAAGTCTAAACAATGAATGAATCTCTCTGCAGCACTAGCCACCTTTTATACTAAATAATAAAACTTCCAGAGGTTTCCAATCTTATATCCCGAAATTTCTAGCAAAGACCAGTATATTACTTATTCACAACTACCCATACTCGAATGTATTGGGTCATCTTGTATTGTAAAACTTCTAAAAATATATTCTTCGAACAGGTTTGACTACATTTTTGACAATACCAGTACATAATGATTAAAACTTATAATCCGTTAATCTTACAGTATGTACATTTTGATTTATCTATGGATTTGTATTACATTATGTGCGCTATTACTAACTACTTTTCGTAACATTACCCCCACCTTAATTCTGTTCGTTCCGAACAGATTCAGCACTCCTTCTGATGTTGTACCTTGTCAATCTGTTAATGTGAACAACTTTCATTTTGCATCTGAGGCTTTGTTGAATCCGATATACTACATCATTAATCCTCTTAATGATCTTGTAAGGGCCTTCCCAACCTTGTTATAGTTTTGGAGATTTCCCTTGTCTTCTCTTGGGAGTTTATAGCCAAACCAAATCACCTCCCTGAAATCCTCCACAGTTTGCACGCAGATCATATCTTGTTTTCATCCAGCTACTGGCATCCACTATTTTGCTCATTACTGCAGCATGAACAGCGATCATCCTCTGTCTTAGATCACTAACGTAGTTTTCCTTAGTTGTCGGCTCTACTGGTGGTGATTCAAATTTAATGTCACATGGTAGACGGAGTTCATTGCCAAATACACCAATTGCTGGTAAGATTTAGTCGTGTTGTGTACAGAGCTAGGATAACCCATCATAAACAACGGTATACAGCGATCCCATTCATCTTAGTAGGCATAAACTTCTTTTCGCAGATGCTCTTCCAACGTTCTGTTGTACCTTTAACTATTCCGTCAGACTGTGGATGTAAAGGAGTAGTCTTCGTTTTTTTGATGTTGAGTACTTGGCACAGCTCTTTAAAGCGATTCAAAATTCCGCCCTTGATCGGAATGTAGTTGTGGAATGGACCAGCTATGTCCATTGCCACCCGCTCAAATTGCGCTCCAACATTGTACTATGGCTTGCTGTTCATGTGTTACTTTACTTGCTGTGCACATGTCACACGTTCGTCAGCAGTCTTCTACATCTCTACAGCAATTGACCCAGTAGAAGCGAGAAGCGATAATTCTTGCAGGACTTCTTTGATTCGGTTTGTTGGTATGACTGCCATTGAGCCCAGTAACTTTTTACTGTAGGACTTTCTGCTGCAATATAAATCATCGTGCAATTGTTCTTCCTTTAGCTGCTCTTTTGTCCAGTTATCTTTAACCTGCAGTCTTATTTGTACAACTACTTCAGAGCACTTCTTGTTCTCTTGCCTTGTACAGTGTTTGCAATGGGGTGGGTGCACAAATTCTTCTAGATAATCCATCGACATTTTATTTTATCCCATAGGGATTTGCACCCTTATAATGCTTAGCGTGGGCGTTCGAAAATTAAACACAGGAAAAATAAGATGTCTATGCACGTGTGTCTTAAATGACTGCAGATCATACAAATGCGGAAACATAGAGTCGGGCAATTCATTCACATAACTATTTGTGGGCGCCGTGGCTCAGTGGATAAGAGCATGGACTTCTGAGAAGGAGGTTCGCGGTTCGAGTCCCAGGAACACCAAAAGTATTTTTCAAGGTGTCCCATCTCTCACGAAAGTCTGAAAAACTTCCAAGAGCAATAACTTGTCACGGAAAGCTTCTTAATTCGCCGTTCAGATCCGGCATTAAATTGAAGGTCCCCTCCATTTGTATGCAAAAAAAATAGATGCTTAAGACAAATGGCTGCGAGAAGCCAGGCCTTGGACCGCAATGGTCTGTCGCGACTAATATTATAACTATTGTGCGGCTAAAGAAGGAATCTCTGAATTAGTTGGTACGTTCGAAGATACTAGGGTGGGTCAATAATCCCTGAAAATTAACACAAATTGTGTCGTCACCTTAAATTTATCTTTTTTTTTTGTCAAGAATCATCTTTCAAAAGAACGCACCCAAATTTTCAGAGAGATCTGTCAAATAGATTTGTGGTGGCAGCCATGTTATATACGCCTACGAGCATTTTCGTTAAAATCGAAAAAAGGGAATTTCGACTGTTCATTAAACATTATTTTTTGCGAGAAAAAACTATCACGCAAACCAAACAAAAGCTTGAGAAATATTATGGGGACTCTTCACTATCGATTGTAACCATTCACCACGGGTTTACGCAATTTCGGTGCGGTCATTC
The DNA here is from genome assembly GCA_947095585.1 of Nephrocerus scutellatus. Classification (NCBI taxonomy): domain Eukaryota; kingdom Metazoa; phylum Arthropoda; class Insecta; order Diptera; family Pipunculidae; genus Nephrocerus; species Nephrocerus scutellatus. The sequence continues at coordinate 73,511,273 of OX352761.1, read as the reverse complement.
AAGCACAAGTGATGCCGAACGTTCTGGTCGCCAAATTGAGCTCACCACACCAGAAATGTTCGACAAAATCCATGGTTTGATAATGGACGATCGACGAGTGAAAGTGCGCGTGGATTTACCACAACACACCAAAAACCAAGGAACAGTCAAAACAATGGACTTCTCCTGGTGAATTAAAGCCGAAGAAGGCCAAGGTGGGTTTGTCAGCAAAGAAGGTCATGGCGACAGTTTTTTGGGATGCGCGCGGTGTTATTCACATCGATTACCTTGAAAAGGGGAAACTTTCACCGGCGCATAGCTGCTGGATCGATTCCAAGCCAATTTGAAGCAAAAACGGCCGCATTTGGCGAAGAAAAAAGTTGTTTTTCGCCAGGACAACGCACCGGCGCACAAGTCCGCAGTTGCAATGGCAAAATTGCATGAGTTAGGCTACGAACTCCTCCCTCATCCAGCATATTCCCAAGACTTAGCCCCCTGGGACTATTTCTTGTTTCGAAACAGGAAGAAATGGCTTGGAGGTAAGAGATTTAGGTCGAATGAAGAGGTCATCGCTGAAACAAACGCTTATTTTGAGGGGCTCGAGAGATCGTATTATTTGTAGGGCAACAAAAAATTGGAGAAACATTGGATGAAATGTAGTATCGAGCTAAAAGGAGACTAAGTTGAAAAATAAAATGCAGAAAAGAGTGTTCCGTATTTTATTTTTCAGGGACTTATTGACCCATCCTCGTAGATCTAGTCGTGGACCTGTGAGCTCGAGTTGAGGCACGGGTATTTCAGTTGGGTTGGAAGATGAGCGATATGCATCTAGATATTTCTTTTAAACACCGCTTATGGAAAAAGCGATAAAACAATGACAAGCAGGAAACATTCCTACGATGTTCAATCTATTCGATTTATTTCGTAATATTTACGTCACCAATAAGTTTTCTCACGCGGTTCTGATTTCTGTCGAGTAGATGCAATGTGATCTTGGGAGCACCGTTCACCTGCCCAGACAATACAGTTGTATTCAAGTTTAGGGCGAATATATGCCTTATAAATAGTAGCCAGATCTGAAATAGTGAAGTATATCTTGCAATGTTTAAGAAAACCTAAACACTTCGCTCAAGTTCGGAATTAGCAAAATTATAAAATAAAAAACGCAGAATTAATTTATTAAAGAATGGACTGTATATTTAGTTTCTAATTGGCATGAAGAAAATCGCACAATCGTATGGTGACTGTACCTATATTATAAATTTTATTATTAGCAGATATGGTACGCACAAGAAACTGATGAAACTGTCGTCTATGCTCGCTCTGTACGACAGCAAAACCACCACCTTTACATACAGTGAGTGATTACAAGTAGCGCACACAGCCATTCTCTTATGGCGTGATCAGCGAGAGCACCAAAATGCAAAGCGCATATACGTGTTGTAGCGTAGCACATTACGATAGCATGATTTGGCGCACAATGCACATAGCCGTAGTATGGCGTGATGTTGTGCCGCTATGTTGGTCGGCCGATGGAAATTTCCATCGCTCTGTAGTTGCGCCCTGCAATTTATTATTGATTCCTTGCTCTTTCTTTCTGCGCGTGCATCGTGGGATAAATAGATGTTCAATTTTCCCAGAAATTCGTAAAGCAAAAGGAAATCGTTTTTGGAGCGACTATTATATAGAACTATTTATTCGAAACCAAATAAATGATTATTTTTGAAAATACAAATAAGCGCAGACAGGCTGCTAGGATACAAACAAAACACATAAACACAGTAAAATTAAATAACTTCAATCAATATAATTTATAAGTGGAAATTCCGTTCAACACTCCCACTTTTGATTGCAAGTTAACTTTACGTTACGTTAAATATTTATGAAAATTAACAAAACTATTGCTAAAACTTTTGATTGTCCATACAAAACATCGGTACATCGATCACTTTCAGCAACAATTCAAACAAAAGGTTTTTTAGCCATACCAATTCCTTTATGGCATGTGATGCCGCCATATATTCGGACTCCGTCGTTGACAACGCCACTGATTTCTGGCGTTCCGAGCCCCAACTGATTATTCCGTTGCCAAACATAAACAACCCGATGTCACCGGCGTAGTCTGCACTGCATCACTGTAACCAATCAAATTCAAACCAGATCCACCCTCGAAAACAATGCCCATGTCAGTTGTGCCCTTGATGTATTTTAGAATTCGTTTCGCCGCACGTGTGCATTCGCCGGTTTGTCCAGATAACGACTGCAATTGCCTACCGAGAAAATATATTAGACTACCGATCACCCCATGAGATGGAAATTCGATTTCTTCATCCGCTACAAAATCACCCAAATGTTGTGTGTTGTCTGATGGTGTTGATACTGTATTACAATCTATCATGATTTATTACCTTTCGTGCGTACGCTTGCTGATTAAAATGTATTAACCCGTCCGATCGCTGTTCAATTTCGAGACCCAAAAAAACCCTTTGCCTCAAAAAACTTGATCTCAAATTCTCGCTGTAAATGTTCAATCAAAAGTGCAATGGCCATCTCGTTTCTGCAGCAATCGTAAATTGCCGACGTAAATTGCCAACACCATCATACCACCGCTGCCGTTTCTCACAAACACGCATGGATTCGATTCACTTGTTTTGAAATCGAATTTGTTAATGAACTATGAAAACTTCTTGTTCCAGCACCTCAATGCCTGCTTTAGTCCGTACAAAATTTTCTTTGCACACATTACCGCTGTCGTCGTCATATCCAATCGGTTGTTTCATAAAAACGTCCTCCTCCAAATCACCATTAATAAAAGCTGTTTTCACGTCAACCAGTTTTAATTTCATTCGCTTTGACGCTGCCATTGCCAAAATTGCTCGAATTGACGTGAACTTGACGACTGGACTGAATGTCTCTTGATAATCGATGCCATATTCTTATGTGAAACCACACACTACTAAGCGCGCTTTGTAACGCTCGATACTTCCGTCTGGATTGTGTTTTATCTTGTAAATCCAACGAGTATCAATCACCTTTTTGTCTTCTGGCGGCTTGACCAATATCCACGTACGATTTTTTATAAGCGAATCGTACTCCTCGTCCATCGCTTTCTTCCACTGTTTGTGTTCATTAGATTCAATCGCCTGCTCATATGTTACCGGCTCTTCGTTGATTGTCAACATCGCATTGCCATGTTTGCCATGACTCCATTGGTTTCCGTTGGCTCGATTACTTTAAACATCATGTGGTACAAACTTTTGTGACGAACTCCCACTGCAACGATGTGACCATCTTTCAAAATTTCACAGCGCTTACTGGTTGACCGCAATTGATGTCTGCGATCCATGACTTTGCCGGAAGAGAGCAAATTTCTATGAATTTCCGGCACATAGAGCACATCCATCATGTGCTTCCGAACCCATTTGATGCCGTTGAACGCCAAAATATTGATATCGCCCCTTCCTTCTGCCATAATTCTTGAGCTGTCACCAACGGTGATGCTCGACGTTGTCACCACAAAATTTACGAACCAATCACGTCGATGACTCATGTGATTGCTTGCGCCCGAATCCAAAACCCAAACGTCTTTGTCGTTATTTGATGTTGAAATGTGACAACAGAATGCATCGATTGATGCATTTCTCGATTCGCCACACGCATAGTCATTCCTTTTTAGACAATCGCGTTTACAGTGACCCTTTTTGCCGCACTTGTAACACGTACCTTTCGAAGCCGAAGGTTTCTTGCTTTCGCCCTGATCACTTTTCGACTGGTCAGTTTTTTTCGAAATTTTTTTCTTCGAAAACATTTTCTTTGCCACAAAAGCCTCAACGATGTGACCATCTTTCAAAATTTCACAGCGCTTACTGGTTGACCGCAATTGATGTCTGCGATCCATGACTTTGCCGGAAGAGAGCAAATTTCTATGAATTTCCGGCACATAGAGCACATCCATCATGTGCTTCCGAACCCATTTGATGCCGTTGAACGCCAAAATATTGATATCGCCTCTTCCTTCTGCCATAATTCTTGAGCCGTCACCAACGGTGATGCTCGACATTGTCACCACAAAATTTACGAACCAATCACGTCGATGACTCATGTGATTGCTTGCGCCCGAATCCAAAACCCAAACGTCTTTGTCGTTATTTGATGTTGAAATGTGACAACAAAATGCATCGATTGATGCATTTCTCGATTCGCCACCCGCATAGTCATTCCTTTTTTGACAATTGCGTTTACAGTGACCCTTTTTGCCGCACTTGTAACACGTACCTTTAGAAGCCGACGGTTTCTTGCTTTCGCCCTGATCACTTTTCGACTGGTCACTTTTTTTCCAATTTTTTTTCTTCGAAAACATTTTCTTTGCCACAAAAGCCTCAACACCTTCACTTTCCGCACGACCTTGTGTTCGAATTTCCTCTGTCATTAATCGTGTCTTCAAATTTTGCAAATTTTGTCCGGTTTCCGGTGTGGATTCCCATGCACTGCTTAAATGCCTGTATTCTTCAGACAGCGACATCAACACCGTTGCGATGATCATCGGTTCTAAAATCGTTTCGCCCAAATCCTTCATCTGTTGCACGATTTCCTGCAGTTTCGACAAAAAAGTTGAAATATCGTCACCTGGATCCTTTGTGACACCATAGTATTTTTGTTGTAAAGGCAACCGATTTGCCCTTGACGAATGCTCGTACACATTCTTTAAAGTCATTTACATTGCATTTGCTGTTTCACAATTCATTACGTGTAAACATACATTCCTTCCGATCGTTCCCGAAATTGCACGTCTGGCCTTTGCATCTTTCAATTTCCAGGCTAGGCTGCATTATAACCCGCATTGGATTTGGGGTTCCAGACACACCTTCCCTGAAAGCCCTCATTGTACACTCCCTGAAAACCGCATTTTTTCTTGGCGGTCACGCCCCATTTTTGTATGAGGGCCATACAAATTTTTTTGTTTTTTTCTTCAGAAAAATCCATTTTCCCAAGTGATTTGAAGGAGGTTTGGGGGTTAATTGGTACCATATAAAAGGTAATAAAAATACCTTCAATTTAAAAAGGATAAATATGGATGGATTAATTTATATTTCATTATATTACAAATATAGGCAGAAAACGACGTGTATGTTTCCCAGTAACATAATATAGGCACACTGTAAAATACTATGCGTTCAATTATTTAATATTTAAGTAGGAGTTCTTCCTTTTAAAAGGCGTTTTTGGAAAGTATGGGCACACTCTAAAATACTATGCGCTCAATGAATTTATATTTAAGTAGGAGTTCTTCCTTTTAAAAACCGTTTTTGGAAAGTATGGCCACACTAAAATAAGGAGGTTTGGGGGTTAATTGGTATCGAATGAAAGGTATTAAGGGTAAGTATTAATAAAGAAAAAAAGGGACTGATCGGATCACCCTTGCCAGTGGTAGGGTAATTAGAGGGCGTTTTAAAAAGTGGACATAAATTTATCCACCTTCCGTTTAAACTATGCCACGCCCATAAAAACAGTAGGACCGTGTTGAACTAATTTTTACCTTTAATGTTACCAATATTTAGGCCCGCCCACTTTTAAGCACGCCTCTTTTTTACCTTTTATAGTTGACTTTTTTTGACTCTACCACTGCCGAAGGTGGCTCGATTGGCCTAATCTTTTTTTAAATGTAAGATATTTTTATTACCTTTTGTATGGTACCAATTAACCCCCAAACCTCCTATACTGCAGAAACACTTTTTTACACACAGAGCGCTTCCAACCCAGTCGACGAATTTTTTCTTTTGATTTAAAAAAAAAAATTACCGTTGATCTTCGCTCCAGCAAGCTCTCGCCATTGATGCTCAAGCACGTAGAAACGAGGCATCTTGCGCTGCCGATGAAGGCTGCCTTCGTTTCTGCAGTCGCTCCGATTTTCTGCTGCATGTTCAAGTCCGGATGCACTTTCGGCCATAGTTCTTCTGAAAGCTCGAGCTAGGATGGCCCGCTCCACTATAAGCTCTTATTGATTAGCTCCTTCGATGAGATTTCTCTGGAACCCAAACCTGCTGGATTGTCTGCTGATGAGACATGTTGCCAGCGATGCCATCCTTCCAGTTCGTGGATGGCGCTCACCCGATTGGCGATCATATTGCATCTTGCCCAGCCAATGAAGCACTATTGTTGAGTCTGTCCAGAAGGTTATTGGCACGTTCTGCATTCCGCATTCCTCAATTGTGGTGCTCAACAATTTGCTCAAGAGGTGTGCTGAGCATAGTTCCAACCTCTTCAGCGGCACCACTCTGATCTCTGAAGTTAACAGCGAGCACTCGTAGTTGGCAAAGCTCTACCAGCACTTGTCTGCTCGATGACATAAATTTATCAAGCTCTAATCCTCCAGCTCTTAGAGATAAAATAATCTCTCTGCACAACTGTGTCGCTTCTTCTTCACTGTCAGCTCCAACGTGTCGTAGATGTAGAACTTTGTTGTGGTGGCGCCATGTGCCATCGGATGGTCATAGGCACATTGCTCTCACTGCATTAAAACTTCTGGATGCTATTCAATATAATGTCAGCTTTACGCACTGCTCGCACTGCGAACGCTTAAAGGGGTTCGCACCCTTATAATGCTCAGTTATATGCTTGGCACAGCGTGGGCGTTAAGGAAAAGGAGGAGAAAAGAAGAGATGTCTATGAGCTTGTGTTTTGAATCATGTGGATCATAGTTAGGTGGAAAGACAGAGCTTGGCAGAGCATTTCACATACGAGTTGTAGGCTGATTGCGGTTGAATTCAAGGAGAGGTGACATGCAGCTGGAAATTTCTCTTTAGCACCGGTGGTAGAAGAAGCGATAAAACAGTGACTGCAGTGTTCAAGCGAATCAAAGTCAAAAGGCAAATAAAAGCTTGTAGATAGTAGCCAGATTAGAGGGAGAAAAATATTTCTTGCACCGGGCTAGAAAACCTAAACATTTCGCAGCATGTGGTCATTCCAACGAAGCTTATCGTCAACGCACATACCGAGAATTCCGAGATTTTCAGTTTCCTTGATGCAAGTGCCATTCATGGATAATAACATGGGATTTAGGATTCGTTAAGACGACAGGAGACAACATTAGGTTTTGGAAGCGTAAAATTCTACTTGATTGTTTTCTCCCCATTTCATTATGCTGTCTAGATCAGAATTTAACGTGCCTAACATATGTAGTTGTTTGAGATCCACATGAGAAGTGGAGGGACGTTCCTCAAACTTTTATGAGCGTCAGCGAAAGAGTGAATTGGATTAGAAATTGCAGATAAGAGATCATTAATAAAAATGAGGAAGAGAGTCGGGGTCAAAACAGAGCCCTGGGGAACGCCAGCATTTAAGTAATGAACTTTAGATTTGAAACCGTCCAATACAACTTGAATTGAGCGGTCCAAAAGATAGCTTCTAATCCAGTGAAGCAGTTTATCATTGACTCCATAAGCACGCATATTGGACAAATGAGCTTGATGGCAAACTCTGTTAAATGCCTTAGAAATATCGAGAGCAACAGCTTTGCTTTCTCCAAATTTACGCAAAGACCGGTTCCACTGTTCGGTGAGATATACCATCAGATCACCAGAAGAACGTTGCCCACGAAATCCATACTGCCGGTCACTAAGGATTTCGGAGGTTTCAATATATTTCATGCCTTGCGCAGCTCAAAAAATTGCAGTCTTATTTCGTCTGCCCCTAGGATAGAAGAAGCAACCTAACACCAAACCAGTTAAGGAAGGTGATAAGTAAAAATCCATACATGACATAAGTTATGCATATGGTCTTATCACAGAATGCAATACACAAACACCAAAGAAATAAGATTTATGTTATGCACACCAAAATGCTGCTAACAGTGTCAAATAGATCAAAGCGATTGGCACGGCTAACAGGGTCAAATAAATCAAAGCGTTTGGCACGACTAACAGTGTCAAATAAATCTAGGCGTTTGGCACGGCCATAACAGTGTCAATCAGAGCGTGTGGATAGTCCCCAAAGTTTCCAGTCACGTTGTTATTCTGGCGTTCTGAAAACCACATTATTTAACTCCGTCCCATTTTTATCCAACGTAACCTCCACTTCTGCAATGTCCTCGCAGACACTTTCTTCTACGACCACTCTGACCTCTTGTGTTTCTGTCAAAAAACACAATCCCGAGCAATTTCAATTACTTTCGTTTGCGGATTCCAACAACGATATCCCTTTGAGTTGGTATCATATAAGACGAAAATACATTTGACCGCTTTCGGATCAAGTTTCTTTCGCTTCTCATTTGGTACGTGCACAAAAACCTCCGATCCGAAAATTCGCAAATGTTCAATTGCAGCCTTCTTTCCATGCCATAATTCGTACGAAGATTTGCCAGACACTGTGCTTGTTCCAGTTCGATTCAAAATATGCAAAATATGAACACACTGCCTCTGCCCAGAACTTCAAATTCATTTGCTTTGAGTGAATCATCGTCCGTGCAGATTATATTATTGTATGCATCTCGCGTTCCGCAGTTCCATTTTGCTCCGTCGTATACGGCACCGTTCGCTGATGTACAATGCCCACCTTATCAAAAAATACCTTTAATTCTTTGTTTTGTAATTGTAATTCACGTGTCCTACGACCTCGGATTTTTTCTTCAAGAAATGTACAAAACGATAATGGGAATAATCGTCCTTTAAAAGTAAAAAATACCTTGCACCACCAAGCGACACGGTGTGTCCGCATGATTTATTTCGCCACAGCTTTTTTAATTGTCTCCACGATGCTGGAAGCTCCCGCGATAATGTTTTCCATACATGCACGCCTCACACGCAAATTCTTCGTCGACGAAATCAATGTTGCCGTTCTGCAAAAACTTCTTTACATGCGCGACTTTTGATGACCCATAAGCTCATGCCATTATTTTAGCGAAATTCGTTTTGTTGCCATGTTTGCCATGACTCCATTGGTTTCCGTTGGCTCGATTACTTTAAACATCATATGGTACAAACTTTTGTGACGAACTCCCACTGCAACGATGTGACCATCTTTTAAAATTTCACAGCGCTTACTGGTTGACCGCAATTGATGTCTGCGATTCATGACTTTGCCGGAAGAGAGCAAATTTCTATGAATTTCCGGCACATAGAGCACATCCATCATGTGCTTCCGAACCCATTTGATGCCGTTGAACGCCAAAATATTGATATCGCCTCTTCCTTCTGCCATAATTCTTGAGCCGTCACCAACGGTGATGCTCGACATTGTCACCACAAAATTTACGAACCAATCACGTCGATGACTCATGTGATTGCTTGCGCCCGAATCCAAAACCCAAACGTCTTTGTCGTTATTTGATGTTGAAATGTGACAACAGAATGCATCGATTGATGCATTTCTCGATTCGCCACCCGCATAGTCATTCCTTTTTTGACAATTGCGTTTACAGTGACCCTTTTTGCCGCACTTGTAACACGTACCTTTAGAAGCCGACGGTTTCTTGCTTTCGCCCTGATCACTTTTCGACTGGTCACTTTTTTTTCCAAATTTTTTTCTTCGAAAACATTTTCTTTGCCACAAAAGCCTCAACACCTTCACTTTCCGCACGACCTTGTGTTCGAATTTCCTCTGTCATTAATCGTGTCTTCAAATTTTGCAAATTTTGTCCGGTTTCCGGTGTGGATTCCCATGCACTGCTTAAATGCCTGTATTCTTCAGACAGCGACATCAACACCGTTGCGATGATCATCGGTTCTAAAATCGTTTCGCCCAAATCCTTCATCTGTTGCACGATTTCCTGCAGTTTCGACAAAAAAGTTGAAATATCGTCACCTGGATCCTTTGTGACACCATAGTATTTTTGTTGTAAAGGCAACCGATTTGCCCTTGACGAATGCTCGTACACATTCTTTAAAGTCATCCACATTGCATTTGCTGTTTCACAATTCATTACGTGTAAACATACATTCCTTCCGATCGTTCCCGAAATTGCACGTCTGGCCTTTGCATCTTTTAATTTCCAGGCTAGGCTGCATTATAACCCGCATTGGATTTCGGGTTCCAGACACACCTTCCCTGAAAGCCCTCATTGTACACTCCCTGAAAACCGCATTTTTTCTTGGCGGTCACGCCCCATTTTTGTATGAGGGCCATACAAATTTTTTTGTTTTTTTCTTCAGAAAAATCCATTTTCCCAAGTGATTTGAAGGAGGTTTGGGGGTTAATTGGTACCATATAAAAGGTAATAAAAATACCTTCAATTTAAAAAGGATAAATATGGATGGATTAATTTATATTTCATTATATTACAAATATAGGCAGAAAACGACGTGTATGTTTCCCAGTAACATAATATAGGCACACTGTAAAATACTATGCGTTCAATTATTTTATATTTAAGTAGGAGTTCTTCCTTTTAAAAGGCGTTTTTGGAAAGTATGGGCACACTCTAATATACTATGCGCTCAATGAATTTATATTTAAGTAGGAGTTCTTCCTTTTAAAAACCGTTTTTGGAAAGTATGGCCACACTAAAATAAGGAGGTTTGGGGGTTAATTGGTATCGAATGAAAGGTATTAAGGGTAAGTATTAATAAAGAAAAAAAGGGACTGATCGGATCACCCTTGCCAGTGGTAGGGTAATTAGAGGGCGTTTTAAAAAGTGGACATAAATTTATCCACCTTCCGTTTAAACTATGCCACGCCCATAAAAACAGTAGGACCGTGTTGAACTAATTTTTACCTTTAATGTTACCAATATTTAGGCCCGCCCACTTTTAAGCACGCCTCTTTTTTACCTTTTATAGTTGACTTTTTTTGACTCTACCACTGCCGAAGGTGGCTCGATTGGCCTAATCTTTTTTTAAATGTAAGATATTTTTATTACCTTTTGTATGGTACCAATTAACCCCCAAACCTCCTATACTGCAGAAACACTTTTTTACACACAGAGCGCTTCCAACCCAGTCGACGAATTTTTTCTTTTGATTTAAAAAAAAAAATTACCGTTGATCTTTGCTCCAGCAAGCTCTCGCCATTGATGCTCAAGCACGTAGAAACGAGGCATCTTGCGCTGCCGATGAAGGCTGCCTTCGTTTCTGCAGTCGCTCCGATTTTCTGCTGCATGTTCAAGTCCGGATGCACTTTCGGCCATAGTTCTTCTGAAAGCTCGAGCTAGGATGGCCCGCTCCACTATAAGCTCTTATTGATTAGCTCCTTCGATGAGATTTCTCTGGAACCCAAACCTGCTGGATTGTCTGCTGATGAGACATGTTGCCAGCGATGCCATCCTTCCAGTTCGTGGATGGCGCTCACCCGATTGGCGATCATATTGCATCTTGCCCAGCCAATGAAGCACTATTGTTGAGTCTGTCCAGAAGGTTATTGGCACGTTCTTCATTCCGCATTCCTCAATTGTGGTGCTCAACAATTTGCTCAAGAGGTGTGCTGAGCATAGTTCCAACCTCTTCAGCGGCACCACTCTGATCTCTGAAGTTAATAGCGAGCACTCGTAGTTGGCAAAGCTCTACCAGCACTTGTCTGCTCGATGACATAAATTTATCAAGCTCTAATCCTCCAGCTCTTAGAGATAAAATAATCTCTCTGCACAACTGTGTCGCTTCTTCTTCACTGTCAGCTCCAACGTGTCGTAGATGTAGAACTTTGTTGTGGTGGCGCCATGTGCCATCGGATGGTCATAGGCACATTGCTCTCACTGCATTAAAACTTCTGGATGCTATTCAATATAATGTCAGCTTTACGCACTGCTCGCACTGCGAACGCTTAAAGGGGTTCGCACCCTTATAATGCTCAGTTATATGCTTGGCACAGCGTGGGCGTTAAGGAAAAGGAGGAGAAAAGAAGAGATGTCTATGAGCTTGTGTTTTGAATCATGTGGATCATAGTTAGGTGGAAAGACAGAGCTTGGCAGAGCATTTCACATACGAGTTGTAGGCTGATTGCGGTTGAATTCAAGGAGAGGTGACATGCAGCTGGAAATTTCTCTTTAGCACCGGTGGTAGAAGAAGCGATAAAACAGTGACTGCAGTGTTCAAGCGAATCAAAGTCAAAAGGCAAATAAAAGCTTGTAGATAGTAGCCAGATTAGAGGGAGAAAAATATTTCTTGCACCGGGCTAGAAAACCTAAACATTTCGCAGCATGTGGTCATTCCAACGAAGCTTATCGTCAACGCACATACCGAGAATTCCGAGATTTTCAGTTTCCTTGATGCAAGTGCCATTCATGGATAATAACATGGGATTTAGGATTCGTTAAGACGACAGGAGACAACATTAGGTTTTGGAAGCGTAAAATTCTACTTGATTGTTTTCTCCCCATTTCATTATGCTGTCTAGATCAGAATTTAACGTGCCTAACATATGTAGTTGTTTGAGATCCACATGAGAAGTGGAGGGACGTTCCTCAAACTTTTATGAGCGTCAGCGAAAGAGTGAATTGGATTAGAAATTGCAGATAAGAGATCATTAATAAAAATGAGGAAGAGAGTCGGGGTCAAAACAGAGCCCTGGGGAACGCCAGCATTTAAGTAATGAACTTTAGATTTGAAACCGTCCAATACAACTTGAATTGAGCGGTCCAAAAGATAGCTTCTAATCCAGTGAAGCAGTTTATCATTGACTCCATAAGCACGCATATTGGACAAATGAGCTTGATGGCAAACTCTGTTAAATGCCTTAGAAATATCGAGAGCAACAGCTTTGCTTTCTCCAAATTTACGCAAAGACCGGTTCCACTGTTCGGTGAGATATACCATCAGATCACCAGAAGAACGTTGCCCACGAAATCCATACTGCCGGTCACTAAGGATTTCGGAGGTTTCAATATATTTCATGCCTTGCGCAGCTCAAAAAATTGCAGTCTTATTTCGTCTGCCCCTAGGATAGAAGAAGCAACCTAACACCAAACCAGTTAAGGAAGGTGATAAGTAAAAATCCATACATGACATAAGTTATGCATATGGTCTTATCACAGAATGCAATACACAAACACCAAAGAAATAAGATTTATGTTATGCACACCAAAATGCTGCTAACAGTGTCAAACAGATCAAAGCGATTGGCACGGCTAACAGGGTCAAATAAATCAAAGCGTTTGGCACGACTAACAGTGTCAAATAAATCTAGGCGTTTGGCACGGCCATAACAGTGTCAATCAGAGCGTGTGGATAGTCCCCAAAGTTTCCAGTCACGTTGTTATTCTGGCGTTCTGAAAACCACATTATTTAACTCCGTCCCATTTTTATCCAACGTAACCTCCACTTCTGCAATGTCCTCGCAGACACTTTCTTCTACGACCACTCTGACCTCTTGTGTTTCTGTCAAAAAACACAATCCCGAGCAATTTCAATTACTTTCGTTTGCGGATTCCAACAACGATATCCCTTTTAGTTGGTATCATATAAGACGAAAATACATTTGACCGCTTTCGGATCAAGTTTCTTTCGCTTCTCATTTGGTACGTGCACAAAAACCTCCGATCCGAAAATTCGCAAATGTTCAATTGCAGCCTTCTTTCCATGCCATAATTCGTACGAAGATTTGCCAGACACTGTGCTTGTTCCAGTTCGATTCAAAATATGCAAAATATGAACACACTGCCTCTGCCCAGAACTTCAAATTCATTTGCTTTGAGTGAATCATCGTCCGTGCAGATTATATTATTGTATGCATCTCGCGTTCCGCAGTTCCATTTTGCTCCGTCGTATACGGCACCGTTCGCTGATGTACAATGCCCACCTTATCAAAAAATACCTTTAATTCTTTGTTTTGTAATTGTAATTCACGTGTCCTACGACCTCGGATTTTTTCTTCAAGAAATGTACAAAACGATAATGGGAATAATCGTCCTTTAAAAGTAAAAAATACCTTGCACCACCAAGCGACACGGTGTGTCCGCATGATTTATTTCGCCACAGCTTTTTTAATTGTCTCCACGATGCTGGAAGCTCCCGCGATAATGTTTTCCATACATGCACGCCTCACACGCAAATTCTTCGTCGACGAAATCAATGTTGCCGTTCTGCAAAAACTTCTTTACATGCGCGACTTTTGATGACCCATAAGCTCATGCCATTATTTTAGCGAAATTCGTTTTGTTGCCATGTTTGCCATGACTCCATTGGTTTCCGTTGGCTCGATTACTTTAAACATCATATGGTACAAACTTTTGTGACGAACTCCCACTGCAACGATGTGACCATCTTTTAAAATTTCACAGCGCTTACTGGTTGACCGCAATTGATGTCTGCGATTCATGACTTTGCCGGAAGAGAGCAAATTTCTATGAATTTCCGGCACATAGAGCACATCCATCATGTGCTTCCGAACCCATTTGATGCCGTTGAACGCCAAAATATTGATATCGCCTCTTCCTTCTGCCATAATTCTTGAGCCGTCACCAACGGTGATGCTCGACATTGTCACCACAAAATTTACGAACCAATCACGTCGATGACTCATGTGATTGCTTGCGCCCGAATCCAAAACCCAAACGTCTTTGTCGTTATTTGATGTTGAAATGTGACAACAGAATGCATCGATTGATGCATTTCTCGATTCGCCACCCGCATAGTCATTCCTTTTTTGACAATTGCGTTTACAGTGACCCTTTTTGCCGCACTTGTAACACGTACCTTTAGAAGCCGACGGTTTCTTGCTTTCGCCCTGATCACTTTTCGACTGGTCACTTTTTTTTCCAAATTTTTTTCTTCGAAAACATTTTCTTTGCCACAAAAGCCTCAACACCTTCACTTTCCGCACGACCTTGTGTTCGAATTTCCTCTGTCATTAATCGTGTCTTCAAATTTTGCAAATTTTGTCCGGTTTCCGGTGTGGATTCCCATGCACTGCTTAAATGCCTGTATTCTTCAGACAGCGACATCAACACCGTTGCGATGATCATCGGTTCTAAAATCGTTTCGCCCAAATCCTTCATCTGTTGCACGATTTCCTGCAGTTTCGACAAAAAAGTTGAAATATCGTCACCTGGATCCTTTGTGACACCATAGTATTTTTGTTGTAAAGGCAACCGATTTGCCCTTGACGAATGCTCGTACACATTCTTTAAAGTCATCCACATTGCATTTGCTGTTTCACAATTCATTACGTGTAAACATACATTCCTTCCGATCGTTCCCGAAATTGCACGTCTGGCCTTTGCATCTTTTAATTTCCAGGCTAGGCTGCATTATAACCCGCATTGGATTTCGGGTTCCAGACACACCTTCCCTGAAAGCCCTCATTGTACACTCCCTGAAAACCGCATTTTTTCTTGGCGGTCACGCCCCATTTTTGTATGAGGGCCATACAAATTTTTTTGTTTTTTTCTTCAGAAAAATCCATTTTCCCAAGTGATTTGAAGGAGGTTTGGGGGTTAATTGGTACCATATAAAAGGTAATAAAAATACCTTCAATTTAAAAAGGATAAATATGGATGGATTAATTTATATTTCATTATATTACAAATATAGGCAGAAAACGACGTGTATGTTTCCCAGTAACATAATATAGGCACACTGTAAAATACTATGCGTTCAATTATTTTATATTTAAGTAGGAGTTCTTCCTTTTAAAAGGCGTTTTTGGAAAGTATGGGCACACTCTAATATACTATGCGCTCAATGAATTTATATTTAAGTAGGAGTTCTTCCTTTTAAAAACCGTTTTTGGAAAGTATGGCCACACTAAAATAAGGAGGTTTGGGGGTTAATTGGTATCGAATGAAAGGTATTAAGGGTAAGTATTAATAAAGAAAAAAAGGGACTGATCGGATCACCCTTGCCAGTGGTAGGGTAATTAGAGGGCGTTTTAAAAAGTGGACATAAATTTATCCACCTTCCGTTTAAACTATGCCACGCCCATAAAAACAGTAGGACCGTGTTGAACTAATTTTTACCTTTAATGTTACCAATATTTAGGCCCGCCCACTTTTAAGCACGCCTCTTTTTTACCTTTTATAGTTGACTTTTTTTGACTCTACCACTGCCGAAGGTGGCTCGATTGGCCTAATCTTTTTTTAAATGTAAGATATTTTTATTACCTTTTGTATGGTACCAATTAACCCCCAAACCTCCTATACTGCAGAAACACTTTTTTACACACAGAGCGCTTCCAACCCAGTCGACGAATTTTTTCTTTTGATTTAAAAAAAAAAATTACCGTTGATCTTCGCTCCAGCAAGCTCTCGCCATTGATGCTCAAGCACGTAGAAACGAGGCATCTTGCGCTGCCGATGAAGGCTGCCTTCGTTTCTGCAGTCGCTCCGATTTTCTGCTGCATGTTCAAGTCCGGATGCACTTTCGGCCATAGTTCTTCTGAAAGCTCGAGCTAGGATGGCCCGCTCCACTATAAGCTCTTATTGATTAGCTCCTTCGATGAGATTTCTCTGGAACCCAAACCTGCTGGATTGTCTGCTGATGAGACATGTTGCCAGCGATGCCATCCTTCCAGTTCGTGGATGGCGCTCACCCGATTGGCGATCATATTGCATCTTGCCCAGCCAATGAAGCACTATTGTTGAGTCTGTCCAGAAGGTTATTGGCACGTTCTTCATTCCGCATTCCTCAATTGTGGTGCTCAACAATTTGCTCAAGAGGTGTGCTGAGCATAGTTCCAACCTCTTCAGCGGCACCACTCTGATCTCTGAAGTTAATAGCGAGCACTCGTAGTTGGCAAAGCTCTACCAGCACTTGTCTGCTCGATGACATAAATTTATCAAGCTCTAATCCTCCAGCTCTTAGAGATAAAATAATCTCTCTGCACAACTGTGTCGCTTCTTCTTCACTGTCAGCTCCAACGTGTCGTAGATGTAGAACTTTGTTGTGGTGGCGCCATGTGCCATCGGATGGTCATAGGCACATTGCTCTCACTGCATTAAAACTTCTGGATGCTATTCAATATAATGTCAGCTTTACGCACTGCTCGCACTGCGAACGCTTAAAGGGGTTCGCACCCTTATAATGCTCAGTTATATGCTTGGCACAGCGTGGGCGTTAAGGAAAAGGAGGAGAAAAGAAGAGATGTCTATGAGCTTGTGTTTTGAATCATGTGGATCATAGTTAGGTGGAAAGACAGAGCTTGGCAGAGCATTTCACATACGAGTTGTAGGCTGATTGCGGTTGAATTCAAGGAGAGGTGACATGCAGCTGGAAATTTCTCTTTAGCACCGGTGGTAGAAGAAGCGATAAAACAGTGACTGCAGTGTTCAAGCGAATCAAAGTCAAAAGGCAAATAAAAGCTTGTAGATAGTAGCCAGATTAGAGGGAGAAAAATATTTCTTGCACCGGGCTAGAAAACCTAAACATTTCGCAGCATGTGGTCATTCCAACGAAGCTTATCGTCAACGCACATACCGAGAATTCCGAGATTTTCAGTTTCCTTGATGCAAGTGCCATTCATGGATAATAACATGGGATTTAGGATTCGTTAAGACGACAGGAGACAACATTAGGTTTTGGAAGCGTAAAATTCTACTTGATTGTTTTCTCCCCATTTCATTATGCTGTCTAGATCAGAATTTAACGTGCCTAACATATGTAGTTGTTTGAGATCCACATGAGAAGTGGAGGGACGTTCCTCAAACTTTTATGAGCGTCAGCGAAAGAGTGAATTGGATTAGAAATTGCAGATAAGAGATCATTAATAAAAATGAGGAAGAGAGTCGGGGTCAAAACAGAGCCCTGGGGAACGCCAGCATTTAAGTAATGAACTTTAGATTTGAAACCGTCCAATACAACTTGAATTGAGCGGTCCAAAAGATAGCTTCTAATCCAGTGAAGCAGTTTATCATTGACTCCATAAGCACGCATATTGGACAAATGAGCTTGATGGCAAACTCTGTTAAATGCCTTAGAAATATCGAGAGCAACAGCTTTGCTTTCTCCAAATTTACGCAAAGACCGGTTCCACTGTTCGGTGAGATATACCATCAGATCACCAGAAGAACGTTGCCCACGAAATCCATACTGCCGGTCACTAAGGATTTCGGAGGTTTCAATATATTTCATGCCTTGCGCAGCTCAAAAAATTGCAGTCTTATTTCGTCTGCCCCTAGGATAGAAGAAGCAACCTAACACCAAACCAGTTAAGGAAGGTGATAAGTAAAAATCCATACATGACATAAGTTATGCATATGGTCTTATCACAGAATGCAATACACAAACACCAAAGAAATAAGATTTATGTTATGCACACCAAAATGCTGCTAACAGTGTCAAACAGATCAAAGCGATTGGCACGGCTAACAGGGTCAAATAAATCAAAGCGTTTGGCACGACTAACAGTGTCAAATAAATCTAGGCGTTTGGCACGGCCATAACAGTGTCAATCAGAGCGTGTGGATAGTCCCCAAAGTTTCCAGTCACGTTGTTCTGGCGTTCTGAAAACCACATTATTTAACTCCGTCCCATTTTTATCCAACGTAACCTCCACTTCTGCAATGTCCTCGCAGACACTTTCTTCTACGACCACTCTGACCTCTTGTGTTTCTGTCAAAAAACACAATCCCGAGCAATTTCAATTACTTTCGTTTGCGGATTCCAACAACGATATCCCTTTGAGTTGGTATCATATAAGACGAAAATACATTTGACCGCTTTCGGATCAAGTTTCTTTCGCTTCTCATTTGGTACGTGCACAAAAACCTCCGATCCGAAAATTCGCAAATGTTCAATTGCAGCCTTCTTTCCATGCCATAATTCGTACGAAGATTTGCCAGACACTGTGCTTGTTCCAGTTCGATTCAAAATATGCAAAATATGAACACACTGCCTCTGCCCAGAACTTCAAATTCATTTGCTTTGAGTGAATCATCGTCCGTGCAGATTATATTATTGTATGCATCTCGCGTTCCGCAGTTCCATTTTGCTCCGTCGTATACGGCACCGTTCGCTGATGTACAATGCCCACCTTATCAAAAAATACCTTTAATTCTTTGTTTTGTAATTGTAATTCACGTGTCCTACGACCTCGGATTTTTTCTTCAAGAAATGTACAAAACGATAATGGGAATAATCGTCCTTTAAAAGTAAAAAATACCTTGCACCACCAAGCGACACGGTGTGTCCGCATGATTTATTTCGCCACAGCTTTTTTAATTGTCTCCACGATGCTGGAAGCTCCCGCGATAATGTTTTCCATACATGCACGCCTCACACGCAAATTCTTCGTCGACGAAATCAATGTTGCCGTTCTGCAAAAACTTCTTTACATGCGCGACTTTTGATGACCCATAAGCTCATGCCATTATTTTAGCGAAATTCGTTTTGTTGCCATGTTTGCCATGACTCCATTGGTTTCCGTTGGCTCGATTACTTTAAACATCATATGGTACAAACTTTTGTGACGAACTCCCACTGCAACGATGTGACCATCTTTTAAAATTTCACAGCGCTTACTGGTTGACCGCAATTGATGTCTGCGATTCATGACTTTGCCGGAAGAGAGCAAATTTCTATGAATTTCCGGCACATAGAGCACATCCATCATGTGCTTCCGAACCCATTTGATGCCGTTGAACGCCAAAATATTGATATCGCCTCTTCCTTCTGCCATAATTCTTGAGCCGTCACCAACGGTGATGCTCGACATTGTCACCACAAAATTTACGAACCAATCACGTCGATGACTCATGTGATTGCTTGCGCCCGAATCCAAAACCCAAACGTCTTTGTCGTTATTTGATGTTGAAATGTGACAACAGAATGCATCGATTGATGCATTTCTCGATTCGCCACCCGCATAGTCATTCCTTTTTTGACAATTGCGTTTACAGTGACCCTTTTTGCCGCACTTGTAACACGTACCTTTAGAAGCCGACGGTTTCTTGCTTTCGCCCTGATCACTTTTCGACTGGTCACTTTTTTTTCCAAATTTTTTTCTTCGAAAACATTTTCTTTGCCACAAAAGCCTCAACACCTTCACTTTCCGCACGACCTTGTGTTCGAATTTCCTCTGTCATTAATCGTGTCTTCAAATTTTGCAAATTTTGTCCGGTTTCCGGTGTGGATTCCCATGCACTGCTTAAATGCCTGTATTCTTCAGACAGCGACATCAACACCGTTGCGATGATCATCGGTTCTAAAATCGTTTCGCCCAAATCCTTCATCTGTTGCACGATTTCCTGCAGTTTCGACAAAAAAGTTGAAATATCGTCACCTGGATCCTTTGTGACACCATAGTATTTTTGTTGTAAAGGCAACCGATTTGCCCTTGACGAATGCTCGTACACATTCTTTAAAGTCATCCACATTGCATTTGCTGTTTCACAATTCATTACGTGTAAACATACATTCCTTCCGATCGTTCCCGAAATTGCACGTCTGGCCTTTGCATCTTTTAATTTCCAGGCTAGGCTGCATTATAACCCGCATTGGATTTCGGGTTCCAGACACACCTTCCCTGAAAGCCCTCATTGTACACTCCCTGAAAACCGCATTTTTTCTTGGCGGTCACGCCCCATTTTTGTATGAGGGCCATACAAATTTTTTTGTTTTTTTCTTCAGAAAAATCCATTTTCCCAAGTGATTTGAAGGAGGTTTGGGGGTTAATTGGTACCATATAAAAGGTAATAAAAATACCTTCAATTTAAAAAGGATAAATATGGATGGATTAATTTATATTTCATTATATTACAAATATAGGCAGAAAACGACGTGTATGTTTCCCAGTAACATAATATAGGCACACTGTAAAATACTAT
Source organism: Nephrocerus scutellatus (assembly GCA_947095585.1). Taxonomy (NCBI): domain Eukaryota; kingdom Metazoa; phylum Arthropoda; class Insecta; order Diptera; family Pipunculidae; genus Nephrocerus; species Nephrocerus scutellatus. Next base: position 73,490,611 of record OX352761.1, on the reverse strand, counting down.
GCGTTCAATTATTTTATATTTAAGTAGGAGTTCTTCCTTTTAAAAGGCGTTTTTGGAAAGTATGGGCACACTCTAATATACTATGCGCTCAATGAATTTATATTTAAGTAGGAGTTCTTCCTTTTAAAAACCGTTTTTGGAAAGTATGGCCACACTAAAATAAGGAGGTTTGGGGGTTAATTGGTATCGAATGAAAGGTATTAAGGGTAAGTATTAATAAAGAAAAAAAGGGACTGATCGGATCACCCTTGCCAGTGGTAGGGTAATTAGAGGGCGTTTTAAAAAGTGGACATAAATTTATCCACCTTCCGTTTAAACTATGCCACGCCCATAAAAACAGTAGGACCGTGTTGAACTAATTTTTACCTTTAATGTTACCAATATTTAGGCCCGCCCACTTTTAAGCACGCCTCTTTTTTACCTTTTATAGTTGACTTTTTTTGACTCTACCACTGCCGAAGGTGGCTCGATTGGCCTAATCTTTTTTTAAATGTAAGATATTTTTATTACCTTTTGTATGGTACCAATTAACCCCCAAACCTCCTATACTGCAGAAACACTTTTTTACACACAGAGCGCTTCCAACCCAGTCGACGAATTTTTTCTTTTGATTTAAAAAAAAAAATTACCGTTGATCTTCGCTCCAGCAAGCTCTCGCCATTGATGCTCAAGCACGTAGAAACGAGGCATCTTGCGCTGCCGATGAAGGCTGCCTTCGTTTCTGCAGTCGCTCCGATTTTCTGCTGCATGTTCAAGTCCGGATGCACTTTCGGCCATAGTTCTTCTGAAAGCTCGAGCTAGGATGGCCCGCTCCACTATAAGCTCTTATTGATTAGCTCCTTCGATGAGATTTCTCTGGAACCCAAACCTGCTGGATTGTCTGCTGATGAGACATGTTGCCAGCGATGCCATCCTTCCAGTTCGTGGATGGCGCTCACCCGATTGGCGATCATATTGCATCTTGCCCAGCCAATGAAGCACTATTGTTGAGTCTGTCCAGAAGGTTATTGGCACGTTCTTCATTCCGCATTCCTCAATTGTGGTGCTCAACAATTTGCTCAAGAGGTGTGCTGAGCATAGTTCCAACCTCTTCAGCGGCACCACTCTGATCTCTGAAGTTAATAGCGAGCACTCGTAGTTGGCAAAGCTCTACCAGCACTTGTCTGCTCGATGACATAAATTTATCAAGCTCTAATCCTCCAGCTCTTAGAGATAAAATAATCTCTCTGCACAACTGTGTCGCTTCTTCTTCACTGTCAGCTCCAACGTGTCGTAGATGTAGAACTTTGTTGTGGTGGCGCCATGTGCCATCGGATGGTCATAGGCACATTGCTCTCACTGCATTAAAACTTCTGGATGCTATTCAATATAATGTCAGCTTTACGCACTGCTCGCACTGCGAACGCTTAAAGGGGTTCGCACCCTTATAATGCTCAGTTATATGCTTGGCACAGCGTGGGCGTTAAGGAAAAGGAGGAGAAAAGAAGAGATGTCTATGAGCTTGTGTTTTGAATCATGTGGATCATAGTTAGGTGGAAAGACAGAGCTTGGCAGAGCATTTCACATACGAGTTGTAGGCTGATTGCGGTTGAATTCAAGGAGAGGTGACATGCAGCTGGAAATTTCTCTTTAGCACCGGTGGTAGAAGAAGCGATAAAACAGTGACTGCAGTGTTCAAGCGAATCAAAGTCAAAAGGCAAATAAAAGCTTGTAGATAGTAGCCAGATTAGAGGGAGAAAAATATTTCTTGCACCGGGCTAGAAAACCTAAACATTTCGCAGCATGTGGTCATTCCAACGAAGCTTATCGTCAACGCACATACCGAGAATTCCGAGATTTTCAGTTTCCTTGATGCAAGTGCCATTCATGGATAATAACATGGGATTTAGGATTCGTTAAGACGACAGGAGACAACATTAGGTTTTGGAAGCGTAAAATTCTACTTGATTGTTTTCTCCCCATTTCATTATGCTGTCTAGATCAGAATTTAACGTGCCTAACATATGTAGTTGTTTGAGATCCACATGAGAAGTGGAGGGACGTTCCTCAAACTTTTATGAGCGTCAGCGAAAGAGTGAATTGGATTAGAAATTGCAGATAAGAGATCATTAATAAAAATGAGGAAGAGAGTCGGGGTCAAAACAGAGCCCTGGGGAACGCCAGCATTTAAGTAATGAACTTTAGATTTGAAACCGTCCAATACAACTTGAATTGAGCGGTCCAAAAGATAGCTTCTAATCCAGTGAAGCAGTTTATCATTGACTCCATAAGCACGCATATTGGACAAATGAGCTTGATGGCAAACTCTGTTAAATGCCTTAGAAATATCGAGAGCAACAGCTTTGCTTTCTCCAAATTTACGCAAAGACCGGTTCCACTGTTCGGTGAGATATACCATCAGATCACCAGAAGAACGTTGCCCACGAAATCCATACTGCCGGTCACTAAGGATTTCGGAGGTTTCAATATATTTCATGCCTTGCGCAGCTCAAAAAATTGCAGTCTTATTTCGTCTGCCCCTAGGATAGAAGAAGCAACCTAACACCAAACCAGTTAAGGAAGGTGATAAGTAAAAATCCATACATGACATAAGTTATGCATATGGTCTTATCACAGAATGCAATACACAAACACCAAAGAAATAAGATTTATGTTATGCACACCAAAATGCTGCTAACAGTGTCAAATAGATCAAAGCGATTGGCACGGCTAACAGGGTCAAATAAATCAAAGCGTTTGGCACGACTAACAGTGTCAAATAAATCTAGGCGTTTGGCACGGCCATAACAGTGTCAATCAGAGCGTGTGGATAGTCCCCAAAGTGTCCAGTCACGTTGTTATTCTGGCGTTCTGAAAACCACATTATTTAACTCCGTCCCATTTTTATCCAACGTAACCTCCACTTCTGCAATGTCCTCGCAGACACTTTCTTCTACGACCACTCTGACCTCTTGTGTTTCTGTCAAAAAACACAATCCCGAGCAATTTCAATTACTTTCGTTTGCGGATTCCAACAACGATATCCCTTTGAGTTGGTATCATATACGACGAAAATACATTTGACCGCTTTCGGATCAAGTTTCTTTCGCTTCTCATTTGGTACGTGCACAAAAACCTCCGATCCGAAAATTCGCAAATGTTCAATTGCAGCCTTCTTTCCATGCCATAATTCGTACGAAGATTTGCCAGACACTGTGCTTGTTCCAGTTCGATTCAAAATATGCAAAATATGAACACACTGCCTCTGCCCAGAACTTCAAATTCATTTGCTTTGAGTGAATCATCGTCCGTGCAGATTATATTATTGTATGCATCTCGCGTTCCGCAGTTCCATTTTGCTCCGTCGTATACGGCACCGTTCGCTGATGTACAATGCCCACCTTATCAAAAAATACCTTTAATTCTTTGTTTTGTAATTGTAATTCACGTGTCCTACGACCTCGGATTTTTTCTTCAAGAAATGTACAAAACGATAATGGGAATAATCGTTCTTTAAAAGTAAAAAATACCTTGCACCACCAAGCGACACGGTGTGTCCGCATGATTTATTTCGCCACAGCTTTTTTAATTGTCTCCACGATGCTGGAAGCTCCCGCGATAATGTTTTCCATACATGCACGCCTCACACGCAAATTCTTCGTCGACGAAATCAATGTTGCCGTTCTGCAAAAACTTCTTTACATGCGCGACTTTTGATGACCCATAAGCTCATGCCATTATTTTAGCGAAATTCGTTTTGTTGCCATGTTTGCCATGACTCCATTGGTTTCCGTTGGCTCGATTACTTTAAACATCATATGGTACAAACTTTTGTGACGAACTCCCACTGCAACGATGTGACCATCTTTTAAAATTTCACAGCGCTTACTGGTTGACCGCAATTGATGTCTGCGATTCATGACTTTGCCGGAAGAGAGCAAATTTCTATGAATTTCCGGCACATAGAGCACATCCATCATGTGCTTCCGAACCCATTTGATGCCGTTGAACGCCAAAATATTGATATCGCCTCTTCCTTCTGCCATAATTCTTGAGCCGTCACCAACGGTGATGCTCGACATTGTCACCATAAAATTTACGAACCAATCACGTCGATGACTCATGTGATTGCTTGCGCCCGAATCCAAAACCCAAACGTCTTTGTCGTTATTTGATGTTGAAATGTGACAACAGAATGCATCGATTGATGCATTTCTCGATTCGCCACCCGCATAGTCATTCCTTTTTTGACAATTGCGTTTACAGTGACCCTTTTTGCCGCACTTGTAACACGTACCTTTAGAAGCCGACGGTTTCTTGCTTTCGCCCTGATCACTTTTCGACTGGTCACTTTTTTTTCCAAATTTTTTTCTTCGAAAACATTTTCTTTGCCACAAAAGCCTCAACACCTTCACTTTCCGCACGACCTTGTGTTCGAATTTCCTCTGTCATTAATCGTGTCTTCAAATTTTGCAAATTTTGTCCGGTTTCCGGTGTGGATTCCCATGCACTGCTTAAATGCCTGTATTCTTCAGACAGCGACATCAACACCGTTGTGATGATCATCGGTTCTAAAATCGTTTCGCCCAAATCCTTCATCTGTTGCACGATTTCCTGCAGTTTCGACAAAAAAGTTGAAATATCGTCACCTGGATCCTTTGTGACACCATAGTATTTTTGTTGTAAAGGCAACCGATTTGCCCTTGACGAATGCTCGTACACATTCTTTAAAGTCATCCACATTGCATTTGCTGTTTCACAATTCATTACGTGTAAACATACATTCCTTCCGATCGTTCCCGAAATTGCACGTCTGGCCTTTGCATCTTTTAATTTCCAGGCTAGGCTGCATTATAACCCGCATTGGATTTCGGGTTCCAGACACACCTTCCCTGAAAGCCCTCATTGTACACTCCCTGAAAACCGCATTTTTTCTTGGCGGTCACGCCCCATTTTTGTATGAGGGCCATACAAATTTTTTTGTTTTTTTCTTCAGAAAAATCCATTTTCCCAAGTGATTTGAAGGAGGTTTGGGGGTTAATTGGTACCATATAAAAGGTAATAAAAATACCTTCAATTTAAAAAGGATAAATATGGATGGATTAATTTATATTTCATTATATTACAAATATAGGCAGAAAACGACGTGTATGTTTCCCAGTAACATAATATAGGCACACTGTAAAATACTATGCGTTCAATTATTTTATATTTAAGTAGGAGTTCTTCCTTTTAAAAGGCGTTTTTGGAAAGTATGGGCACACTCTAAAATACTATGCGCTCAATGAATTTATATTTAAGTAGGAGTTCTTCCTTTTAAAAACCGTTTTTGGAAAGTATGGCCACACTAAAATAAGGAGGTTTGGGGGTTAATTGGTATCGAATGAAAGGTATTAAGGGTAAGTATTAATAAAGAAAAAAAGGGACTGATCGGATCACCCTTGCCAGTGGTAGGGTAATTAGAGGGCGTTTTAAAAAGTGGACATAAATTTATCCACCTTCCGTTTAAACTATGCCACGCCCATAAAAACAGTAGGACCGTGTTGAACTAATTTTTACCTTTAATGTTACCAATATTTAGGCCCGCCCACTTTTAAGCACGCCTCTTTTTTACCTTTTATAGTTGACTTTTTTTGACTCTACCACTGCCGAAGGTGGCTCGATTGGCCTAATCTTTTTTTAAATGTAAGATATTTTTATTACCTTTTGTATGGTACCAATTAACCCCCAAACCTCCTATACTGCAGAAACACTTTTTTACACACAGAGCGCTTCCAACCCAGTCGACGAATTTTTTCTTTTGATTTAAAAAAAAAAATTACCGTTGATCTTCGCTCCAGCAAGCTCTCGCCATTGATGCTCAAGCACGTAGAAACGAGGCATCTTGCGCTGCCGATGAAGGCTGCCTTCGTTTCTGCAGTCGCTCCGATTTTCTGCTGCATGTTCAAGTCCGGATGCACTTTCGGCCATAGTTCTTCTGAAAGCTCGAGCTAGGATGGCCCGCTCCACTATAAGCTCTTATTGATTAGCTCCTTCGATGAGATTTCTCTGGAACCCAAACCTGCTGGATTGTCTGCTGATGAGACATGTTGCCAGCGATGCCATCCTTCCAGTTCGTGGATGGCGCTCACCCGATTGGCGATCATATTGCATCTTGCCCAGCCAATGAAGCACTATTGTTGAGTCTGTCCAGAAGGTTATTGGCACGTTCTTCATTCCGCATTCCTCAATTGTGGTGCTCAACAATTTGCTCAAGAGGTGTGCTGAGCATAGTTCCAACCTCTTCAGCGGCACCACTCTGATCTCTGAAGTTAATAGCGAGCACTCGTAGTTGGCAAAGCTCTACCAGCACTTGTCTGCTCGATGACATAAATTTATCAAGCTCTAATCCTCCAGCTCTTAGAGATAAAATAATCTCTCTGCACAACTGTGTCGCTTCTTCTTCACTGTCAGCTCCAACGTGTCGTAGATGTAGAACTTTGTTGTGGTGGCGCCATGTGCCATCGGATGGTCATAGGCACATTGCTCTCACTGCATTAAAACTTCTGGATGCTATTCAATATAATGTCAGCTTTACGCACTGCTCGCACTGCGAACGCTTAAAGGGGTTCGCACCCTTATAATGCTCAGTTATATGCTTGGCACAGCGTGGGCGTTAAGGAAAAGGAGGAGAAAAGAAGAGATGTCTATGAGCTTGTGTTTTGAATCATGTGGATCATAGTTAGGTGGAAAGACAGAGCTTGGCAGAGCATTTCACATACGAGTTGTAGGCTGATTGCGGTTGAATTCAAGGAGAGGTGACATGCAGCTGGAAATTTCTCTTTAGCACCGGTGGTAGAAGAAGCGATAAAACAGTGACTGCAGTGTTCAAGCGAATCAAAGTCAAAAGGCAAATAAAAGCTTGTAGATAGTAGCCAGATTAGAGGGAGAAAAATATTTCTTGCACCGGGCTAGAAAACCTAAACATTTCGCAGCATGTGGTCATTCCAACGAAGCTTATCGTCAACGCACATACCGAGAATTCCGAGATTTTCAGTTTCCTTGATGCAAGTGCCATTCATGGATAATAATGACAACATTAGGTTTTGGAAGCGTAAAATTCTACTTGATTGTTTTCTCCCCATTTCATTATGCTGTCTAGATCAGAATTTAACGTGCCTAACATATGTAGTTGTTTGAGATCCACATGAGAAGTGGAGGGACGTTCCTCAAACTTTTATGAGCGTCAGCGAAAGAGTGAATTGGATTAGAAATTGCAGATAAGAGATCATTAATAAAAATGAGGAAGAGAGTCGGGGTCAAAACAGAGCCCTGGGGAACGCCAGCATTTAAGTAATGAACTTTAGATTTGAAACCGTCCAATACAACTTGAATTGAGCGGTCCAAAAGATAGCTTCTAATCCAGTGAAGCAGTTTATCATTGACTCCATAAGCACGCATATTGGACAAATGAGCTTGATGGCAAACTCTGTTAAATGCCTTAGAAATATCGAGAGCAACAGCTTTGCTTTCTCCAAATTTACGCAAAGACCGGTTCCACTGTTCGGTGAGATATACCATCAGATCACCAGAAGAACGTTGCCCACGAAATCCATACTGCCGGTCACTAAGGATTTCGGAGGTTTCAATATATTTCATGCCTTGCGCAGCTCAAAAAATTGCAGTCTTATTTCGTCTGCCCCTAGGATAGAAGAAGCAACCTAACACCAAACCAGTTAAGGAAGGTGATAAGTAAAAATCCATACATGACATAAGTTATGCATATGGTCTTATCACAGAATGCAATACACAAACACCAAAGAAATAAGATTTATGTTATGCACACCAAAATGCTGCTAACAGTGTCAAACAGATCAAAGCGATTGGCACGGCTAACAGGGTCAAATAAATCAAAGCGTTTGGCACGACTAACAGTGTCAAATAAATCTAGGCGTTTGGCACGGCCATAACAGTGTCAATCAGAGCGTGTGGATAGTCCCCAAAGTTTCCAGTCACGTTGTTATTCTGGCGTTCTGAAAACCACATTATTTAACTCCGTCCCATTTTTATCCAACGTAACCTCCACTTCTGCAATGTCCTCGCAGACACTTTCTTCTACGACCACTCTGACCTCTTGTGTTTCTGTCAAAAAACACAATCCCGAGCAATTTCAATTACTTTCGTTTGCGGATTCCAACAACGATATCCCTTTGAGTTGGTATCATATAAGACGAAAATACATTTGACCGCTTTCGGATCAAGTTTCTTTCGCTTCTCATTTGGTACGTGCACAAAAACCTCCGATCCGAAAATTCGCAAATGTTCAATTGCAGCCTTCTTTCCATGCCATAATTCGTACGAAGATTTGCCAGACACTGTGCTTGTTCCAGTTCGATTCAAAATATGCAAAATATGAACACACTGCCTCTGCCCAGAACTTCAAATTCATTTGCTTTGAGTGAATCATCGTCCGTGCAGATTATATTATTGTATGCATCTCGCGTTCCGCAGTTCCATTTTGCTCCGTCGTATACGGCACCGTTCGCTGATGTACAATGCCCACCTTATCAAAAAATACCTTTAATTCTTTGTTTTGTAATTGTAATTCACGTGTCCTACGACCTCGGATTTTTTCTTCAAGAAATGTACAAAACGATAATGGGAATAATCGTCCTTTAAAAGTAAAAAATACCTTGCACCACCAAGCGACACGGTGTGTCCGCATGATTTATTTCGCCACAGCTTTTTTAATTGTCTCCACGATGCTGGAAGCTCCCGCGATAATGTTTTCCATACATGCACGCCTCACACGCAAATTCTTCGTCGACGAAATCAATGTTGCCGTTCTGCAAAAACTTCTTTACATGCGCGACTTTTGATGACCCATAAGCTCATGCCATTATTTTAGCGAAATTCGTTTTGTTGCCATGTTTGCCATAACTCCATTGGTTTCCGTTGGCTCGATTACTTTAAACATCATATGGTACAAACTTTTGTGACGAACTCCCACTGCAACGATGTGACCATCTTTTAAAATTTCACAGCGCTTACTGGTTGACCGCAATTGATGTCTGCGATTCATGACTTTGCCGGAAGAGAGCAAATTTCTATGAATTTCCGGCACATAGAGCACATCCATCATGTGCTTCCGAACCCATTTGATGCCGTTGAACGCCAAAATATTGATATCGCCTCTTCCTTCTGCCATAATTCTTGAGCCGTCACCAACGGTGATGCTCGACATTGTCACCACAAAATTTACGAACCAATCACGTCGATGACTCATGTGATTGCTTGCGCCCGAATCCAAAACCCAAACGTCTTTGTCGTTATTTGATGTTGAAATGTGACAACAGAATGCATCGATTGATGCATTTCTCGATTCGCCACCCGCATAGTCATTCCTTTTTTGACAATTGCGTTTACAGTGACCCTTTTTGCCGCACTTGTAACACGTACCTTTAGAAGCCGACGGTTTCTTGCTTTCGCCCTGATCACTTTTCGACTGGTCACTTTTTTTTCCAAATTTTTTTCTTCGAAAACATTTTCTTTGCCACAAAAGCCTCAACACCTTCACTTTCCGCACGACCTTGTGTTCGAATTTCCTCTGTCATTAATCGTGTCTTCAAATTTTGCAAATTTTGTCCGGTTTCCGGTGTGGATTCCCATGCACTGCTTAAATGCCTGTATTCTTCAGACAGCGACATCAACACCGTTGCGATGATCATCGGTTCTAAAATCGTTTCGCCCAAATCCTTCATCTGTTGCACGATTTCCTGCAGTTTCGACAAAAAAGTTGAAATATCGTCACCTGGATCCTTTGTGACACCATAGTATTTTTGTTGTAAAGGCAACCGATTTGCCCTTGACGAATGCTCGTACACATTCTTTAAAGTCATCCACATTGCATTTGCTGTTTCACAATTCATTACGTGTAAACATACATTCCTTCCGATCGTTCCCGAAATTGCACGTCTGGCCTTTGCATCTTTTAATTTCCAGGCTAGGCTGCATTATAACCCGCATTGGATTTCGGGTTCCAGACACACCTTCCCTGAAAGCCCTCATTGTACACTCCCTGAAAACCGCATTTTTTCTTGGCGGTCACGCCCCATTTTTGTATGAGGGCCATACAAATTTTTTTGTTTTTTTCTTCAGAAAAATCCATTTTCCCAAGTGATTTGAAGGAGGTTTGGGGGTTAATTGGTACCATATAAAAGGTAATAAAAATACCTTCAATTTAAAAAGGATAAATATGGATGGATTAATTTATATTTCATTATATTACAAATATAGGCAGAAAACGACGTGTATGTTTCCCAGTAACATAATATAGGCACACTGTAAAATACTATGCGTTCAATTATTTTATATTTAAGTAGGAGTTCTTCCTTTTAAAAGGCGTTTTTGGAAAGTATGGGCACACTCTAAAATACTATGCGCTCAATGAATTTATATTTAAGTAGGAGTTCTTCCTTTTAAAAACCGTTTTTGGAAAGTATGGCCACACTAAAATAAGGAGGTTTGGGGGTTAATTGGTATCGAATGAAAGGTATTAAGGGTAAGTATTAATAAAGAAAAAAAGGGACTGATCGGATCACCCTTGCCAGTGGTAGGGTAATTAGAGGGCGTTTTAAAAAGTGGACATAAATTTATCCACCTTCCGTTTAAACTATGCCACGCCCATAAAAACAGTAGGACCGTGTTGAACTAATTTTTACCTTTAATGTTACCAATATTTAGGCCCGCCCACTTTTAAGCACGCCTCTTTTTTACCTTTTATAGTTGACTTTTTTTGACTCTACCACTGCCGAAGGTGGCTCGATTGGCCTAATCTTTTTTTAAATGTAAGATATTTTTATTACCTTTTGTATGGTACCAATTAACCCCCAAACCTCCTATACTGCAGAAACACTTTTTTACACACAGAGCGCTTCCAACCCAGTCGACGAATTTTTTCTTTTGATTTAAAAAAAAAAATTACCGTTGATCTTCGCTCCAGCAAGCTCTCGCCATTGATGCTCAAGCACGTAGAAACGAGGCATCTTGCGCTGCCGATGAAGGCTGCCTTCGTTTCTGCAGTCGCTCCGATTTTCTGCTGCATGTTCAAGTCCGGATGCACTTTCGGCCATAGTTCTTCTGAAAGCTCGAGCTAGGATGGCCCGCTCCACTATAAGCTCTTATTGATTAGCTCCTTCGATGAGATTTCTCTGGAACCCAAACCTGCTGGATTGTCTGCTGATGAGACATGTTGCCAGCGATGCCATCCTTCCAGTTCGTGGATGGCGCTCACCCGATTGGCGATCATATTGCATCTTGCCCAGCCAATGAAGCACTATTGTTGAGTCTGTCCAGAAGGTTATTGGCACGTTCTTCATTCCGCATTCCTCAATTGTGGTGCTCAACAATTTGCTCAAGAGGTGTGCTGAGCATAGTTCCAACCTCTTCAGCGGCACCACTCTGATCTCTGAAGTTAATAGCGAGCACTCGTAGTTGGCAAAGCTCTACCAGCACTTGTCTGCTCGATGACATAAATTTATCAAGCTCTAATCCTCCAGCTCTTAGAGATAAAATAATCTCTCTGCACAACTGTGTCGCTTCTTCTTCACTGTCAGCTCCAACGTGTCGTAGATGTAGAACTTTGTTGTGGTGGCGCCATGTGCCATCGGATGGTCATAGGCACATTGCTCTCACTGCATTAAAACTTCTGGATGCTATTCAATATAATGTCAGCTTTACGCACTGCTCGCACTGCGAACGCTTAAAGGGGTTCGCACCCTTATAATGCTCAGTTATATGCTTGGCACAGCGTGGGCGTTAAGGAAAAGGAGGAGAAAAGAAGAGATGTCTATGAGCTTGTGTTTTGAATCATGTGGATCATAGTTAGGTGGAAAGACAGAGCTTGGCAGAGCATTTCACATACGAGTTGTAGGCTGATTGCGGTTGAATTCAAGGAGAGGTGACATGCAGCTGGAAATTTCTCTTTAGCACCGGTGGTAGAAGAAGCGATAAAACAGTGACTGCAGTGTTCAAGCGAATCAAAGTCAAAAGGCAAATAAAAGCTTGTAGATAGTAGCCAGATTAGAGGGAGAAAAATATTTCTTGCACCGGGCTAGAAAACCTAAACATTTCGCAGCATGTGGTCATTCCAACGAAGCTTATCGTCAACGCACATACCGAGAATTCCGAGATTTTCAGTTTCCTTGATGCAAGTGCCATTCATGGATAATAACATGGGATTTAGGATTCGTTAAGACGACAGGAGACAACATTAGGTTTTGGAAGCGTAAAATTCTACTTGATTGTTTTCTCCCCATTTCATTATGCTGTCTAGATCTGAATTTAACGTGCCTAACATATGTAGTTGTTTGAGATCCACATGAGAAGTGGAGGGACGTTCCTCAAACTTTTATGAGCGTCAGCGAAAGAGTGAATTGGATTAGAAATTGCAGATAAGAGATCATTAATAAAAATGAGGAAGAGAGTCGGGGTCAAAACAGAGCCCTGGGGAACGCCAGCATTTAAGTAATGAACTTTAGATTTGAAACCGTCCAATACAACTTGAATTGAGCGGTCCAAAAGATAGCTTCTAATCCAGTGAAGCAGTTTATCATTGACTCCATAAGCACGCATATTGGACAAATGAGCTTGATGGCAAACTCTGTTAAATGCCTTAGAAATATCGAGAGCAACAGCTTTGCTTTCTCCAAATTTACGCAAAGACCGGTTCCACTGTTCGGTGAGATATACCATCAGATCACCAGAAGAACGTTGCCCACGAAATCCATACTGCCGGTCACTAAGGATTTCGGAGGTTTCAATATATTTCATGCCTTGCGCAGCTCAAAAAATTGCAGTCTTATTTCGTCTGCCCCTAGGATAGAAGAAGCAACCTAACACCAAACCAGTTAAGGAAGGTGATAAGTAAAAATCCATACATGACATAAGTTATGCATATGGTCTTATCACAGAATGCAATACACAAACACCAAAGAAATAAGATTTATGTTATGCACACCAAAATGCTGCTAACAGTGTCAAATAGATCAAAGCGATTGGCACGGCTAACAGGGTCAAATAAATCAAAGCGTTTGGCACGACTAACAGTGTCAAATAAATCTAGGCGTTTGGCACGGCCATAACAGTGTCAATCAGAGCGTGTGGATAGTCCCCAAAGTGTCCAGTCACGTTGTTATTCTGGCGTTCTGAAAACCACATTATTTAACTCCGTCCCATTTTTATCCAACGTAACCTCCACTTCTGCAATGTCCTCGCAGACACTTTCTTCTACGACCACTCTGACCTCTTGTGTTTCTGTCAAAAAACACAATCCCGAGCAATTTCAATTACTTTCGTTTGCGGATTCCAACAACGATATCCCTTTGAGTTGGTATCATATACGACGAAAATACATTTGACCGCTTTCGGATCAAGTTTCTTTCGCTTCTCATTTGGTACGTGCACAAAAACCTCCGATCCGAAAATTCGCAAATGTTCAATTGCAGCCTTCTTTCCATGCCATAATTCGTACGAAGATTTGCCAGACACTGTGCTTGTTCCAGTTCGATTCAAAATATGCAAAATATGAACACACTGCCTCTGCCCAGAACTTCAAATTCATTTGCTTTGAGTGAATCATCGTCCGTGCAGATTATATTATTGTATGCATCTCGCGTTCCGCAGTTCCATTTTGCTCCGTCGTATACGGCACCGTTCGCTGATGTACAATGCCCACCTTATCAAAAAATACCTTTAATTCTTTGTTTTGTAATTGTAATTCACGTGTCCTACGACCTCGGATTTTTTCTTCAAGAAATGTACAAAACGATAATGGGAATAATCGTTCTTTAAAAGTAAAAAATACCTTGCACCACCAAGCGACACGGTGTGTCCGCATGATTTATTTCGCCACAGCTTTTTTAATTGTCTCCACGATGCTGGAAGCTCCCGCGATAATGTTTTCCATACATGCACGCCTCACACGCAAATTCTTCGTCGACGAAATCAATGTTGCCGTTCTGCAAAAACTTCTTTACATGCGCGACTTTTGATGACCCATAAGCTCATGCCATTATTTTAGCGAAATTCGTTTTGTTGCCATGTTTGCCATGACTCCATTGGTTTCCGTTGGCTCGATTACTTTAAACATCATATGGTACAAACTTTTGTGACGAACTCCCACTGCAACGATGTGACCATCTTTTAAAATTTCACAGCGCTTACTGGTTGACCGCAATTGATGTCTGCGATTCATGACTTTGCCGGAAGAGAGCAAATTTCTATGAATTTCCGGCACATAGAGCACATCCATCATGTGCTTCCGAACCCATTTGATGCCGTTGAACGCCAAAATATTGATATCGCCTCTTCCTTCTGCCATAATTCTTGAGCCGTCACCAACGGTGATGCTCGACATTGTCACCATAAAATTTACGAACCAATCACGTCGATGACTCATGTGATTGCTTGCGCCCGAATCCAAAACCCAAACGTCTTTGTCGTTATTTGATGTTGAAATGTGACAACAGAATGCATCGATTGATGCATTTCTCGATTCGCCACCCGCATAGTCATTCCTTTTTTGACAATTGCGTTTACAGTGACCCTTTTTGCCGCACTTGTAACACGTACCTTTAGAAGCCGACGGTTTCTTGCTTTCGCCCTGATCACTTTTCGACTGGTCACTTTTTTTTCCAAATTTTTTTCTTCGAAAACATTTTCTTTGCCACAAAAGCCTCAACACCTTCACTTTCCGCACGACCTTGTGTTCGAATTTCCTCTGTCATTAATCGTGTCTTCAAATTTTGCAAATTTTGTCCGGTTTCCGGTGTGAATTTCCATGCACTTCTTAAATGCCTGTATTCTTCAGACAGCGACATCAACACCGTTGCGATGATCATCGGTTCTAAAATCGTTTCGCCCAAATTCTTCATCTGTTGCACGATTTCCTGCAGTTTCGACAAAAAAGTTGAAATATCGTCACCTGGATCCTTTGTGACACCATAGTATTTTTGTTGTAAAGGCAACCGATTTGCCCTTGACGAATGCTCGTACACATTCTTTAAAGTCATCCACATTGCATTTGCTGTTTCACAATTCATTACGTGTAAACATACATTCCTTCCGATCGTTCCCGAAATTGCACGTCTGGCCTTTGCATCTTTTAATTTCCAGGCTAGGCTGCATTATAACCCGCATTGGATTTGGGGTTCCAGACACACCTTCCCTGAAAGCCCTCATTGTACACTCCCTGAAAACCGCATTTTTTCTTGGCGGTCACGCCCCATTTTTGTATGAGGGCCATACAAATTTTTTTTGTTTTTTTCTTCAGAAAAATCCATTTTCCCAAGTGATTTGAAGGAGGTTTGGGGGTTAATTGGTACCATATAAAAGGTAATAAAAATACCTTCAATTTAAAAAGGATAAATATGGATGGATTAATTTATATTTCATTATATTACAAATATAGGCAGAAAACGACGTGTATGTTTCCCAGTAACATAATATAGGCACACTGTAAAATACTATGCGTTCAATTATTTTATATTTAAGTAGGAGTTCTTCCTTTTAAAAGGCGTTTTTGGAAAGTATGGGCACACTCTAAAATACTATGCGCTCAATGAATTTATATTTAAGTAGGAGTTCTTCCTTTTAAAAACCGTTTTTGGAAAGTATGGCCACACTAAAATAAGGAGGTTTGGGGGTTAATTGGTATCGAATGAAAGGTATTAAGGGTAAGTATTAATAAAGAAAAAAAGGGACTGATCGGATCACCCTTGCCAGTGGTAGGGTAATTAGAGGGCGTTTTAAAAAGTGGACATAAATTTATCCACCTTCCGTTTAAACTATGCCACGCCCATAAAAACAGTAGGACCGTGTTGAACTAATTTTTACCTTTAATGTTACCAATATTTAGGCCCGCCCACTTTTAAGCACGCCTCTTTTTTACCTTTTATAGTTGACTTTTTTTGACTCTACCACTGCCGAAGGTGGCTCGATTGGCCTAATCTTTTTTTAAATGTAAGATATTTTTATTACCTTTTGTATGGTACCAATTAACCCCCAAACCTCCTATACTGCAGAAACACTTTTTTACACACAGAGCGCTTCCAACCCAGTCGACGAATTTTTTCTTTTGATTTAAAAAAAAAATTACCGTTGATCTTCGCTCCAGCAAGCTCTCGCCATTGATGCTCAAGCACGTAGAAACGAGGCATCTTGCACTGCCGATGAAGGCTGCCTTCGTTTCTGCAGTCGCTCCGATTTTCTGCTGCATGTTCAAGTCCGGATGCACTTTCGGCCATAGTTCTTCTGAAAGCTCGAGCTAGGATGGCCCGCTCCACCATAAGCTGTTATTGATTAGCTCCTTCGATGAGATTTCTCTGGAACCCAAACCTGCTGGATTGTCTGCTGATGAGACATGTTGCCAGCGATGCCATCCTTCCAGTTCGTGGATGGCGCTCACCCGATTGGCGATCATATTGCATCTTGCCCAGCCAATGAAGCACTATTGTTGAGTCTGTCCAGAAGGTTATTGGCACGTTCTGCATTCCGCATTCCTCAATTGTGGTGCTCAACAATTTGCTCAAGAGGTGTGCTGAGCATAGTTCCAACCTCTTCAGCGGCACCACTCTGATCTCTGAAGTTAATAGCGAGCACTCGTAGTTGGCAAAGCTCTACCAGCACTTGTCTGCTCGATGACATAAATTTATCAAGCTCTAATCCTCCAGCTCTTAGAGATAAAATAATCTCTCTGCACAACTGTGTCGCTTCTTCTTCACTGTCAGCTCCAACGTGTCGTAGATGTAGAACTTTGTTGTGGTGGCGCCATGTGCCATCGGATGGTCATAGGCACATTGCTCTCACTGCATTAAAACTTCTGGATGCTATTCAATATAATGTCAGCTGTACGCACTGCTCGCACTGCGAACGCTTAAAGGGGTTCGCACCCTTATAATGCTCAGTTATATGCTTGGCACAGCGTGGGCGTTAAGGAAAAGGAGGAGAAAAGAAGAGATGTCTATGAGCTTGTGTTTTGAATCATGTGGATCATAGTTATGTGGAAAGACAGAGCTTGGCAGAGCATTTCACATACGAGTTGTAGGCTGATTGCGGTTGAATTCAAGGAGAGGTGACATGCAGCTGGAAATTTCTCTTTAGCACCGGTGGTAGAAGAAGCGATAAAACAGTGACTGCAGTGTTCAAGCGAATCAAAGTCAAAAGGCAAATAAAAGCATGTAGATAGTAGCCAGATTAGAGGGAGAAAAATATTTCTTGCACCGGGCTAGAAAACCTAAACATTTCGCAGCATGTGGTCATTCCAACGAAGCTTATCGTCAACGCACATACCGAGAATTCCGAGATTTTCAGTTTCCTTGATGCAAGTGCCATTCATGGATAATAACATGGGATTTAGGATTCGTTAAGACGACAGGAGACAACATTAGGTTTTGGAAGCGTAAAATTCTACTTGATTGTTTTCTCCCCATTTCATTATACTGTCTAGATCAGAATTTAACGTGCCTAACATATGTAGTTGTTTGAGATCCACATGAGAAGTGGAGTGACGTTCCTCAAACTTTTATGAGCGTCAGCGAAAGAGTGAATTGGATTAGAAATTGCAGATAAGAGATCATTAATAAAAATGAGGAAGAGAGTCGGGGTCAAAACAGAGCCCTGGGGAACGCCAGCATTTAAGTAATGAACTTTAGATTTGAAACCGTCCAATACAACTTGAATTGAGCGGTCCAAAAGATAGCTTCTAATCCAGTGAAGCAGTTTATCATTGACTCCATAAGCACGCATATTGGACAAATGAGCTTGATGGCAAACTCTGTTAAATGCCTTAGAAATATCGAGAGCAACAGCTTTGCTTTCTCCAAATTTACGCAAAGACCGGTTCCACTGTTCGGTGAGATATACCATTAGATCACCAGAAGAACGTTGCCCACGAAATCCATACTGCCGGTCACTAAGGATTTCGGAGGTTTCAATATATTTCATGCCTTGCGCAGCTCAAAAAATTGCAGTCTTATCTTCGTCTGCCCCTAGGATAGAAGAAGCAACCTAACACCAAACCAGTTAAGGAAGGTGATAAGTAAAAATCCATACATGACATAAGTTATGCATATGGTCTTATCACAGAATGCAATACACAAACACCAAAGAAAAAGATTTATGTTATGCACACCAAAATGCTGCTAACAGTGTCAAATAGATCAAAGCGATTGGCACGGCTAACAGTGTCAAATAAATCAAAGCGTTTGGCACGGCTAACAGGGTCAAATAAATCAAAGCGTTTGGCACGACTAACAGTGTCAAATAAATCTAGGCGTTTGACACGACTAACAGTGTCGAATCAATCAAGGCGTTTGGCACGGCCATAACAGTGTCAATCAGAGCGTGTGGATAGTCCCCAAAGTGTCCAGTCACAAGCAACATATACAGCGTTTCTCCAGGATATAAAAAAAATCGAAATCGACAATGCAGTACTGGACCAGAAGGCAGTAGTGGACTGCATACAAAAGGTGTTCGACAAGTACAAGCGCGAGTCGTACTCCCGGAGAACAAAGGCATTCACTACAGCGAGATTAAAAGAAATTGAATCCCTGTATGATGACCTAAAATCCAGGCATCAGCAAATAACAGAACTTGGCGACAATGCGGATCATCTATACTTTACCACGAACTATTATAATCAGGTTTGCTCCCAAGTCGAAAAAATTAAGGCGGATTTAAAACAGAGAATCCGGGAACTTGATATTACCGAAGAAACGCCATCATCAACAGGCAAGGCACCTCTCGACGCAGAATCTGATGAGGCAGAACGACAGGCCACGAAACCCATGGCGACAGCCAACAAAAAAACAAGATTTTCTGCAGAAGATTTCAATCTTTCTAAAGATATACCACAAAGCTTGGAAATGAAACGACAATGTTTGCACTATATTGAATATAAACGCTGGTCAATTAATGAACAGTGGATAAAAATAAAGCTATACCATGATAAGATAGTACAAGACGAGGAAAAATTCGAAGAAAACTACTTCTCCAAAAATCTCTTTGGCAATGCACAAAACAATTATGAATCCACAATGGCTATACTTGGCAAAGAATCCCAATTCTCGCAAGCAAATGACAAATAAAATTCAGTCCGGCTCCCTCGAGTCATCATTCCGCAATTTGATGGCCACTACCAAAAATGGACTTCCTTTCATTATCTTTTCCAAAATCTGGCCAAAATTGAGAAGATGCAGTTTTTAAAAACACATCAAAAGGGAAGCGCGGACAGCGTCGGCATCTGGACATATCAGAGGCAAATTATGATGCAGCTTGGGATTTGTATGCAACAGGTTCGAGAACAAAAGAAAAATATTTGCCAGCCAAGTCGACGCACTACTTAACCAACAACGCCTTACAACAGAATCCGTAGAGGGTCTACGCAAATTATATGACACAACAAAAGAAACTCTCCATGCCCTATCCTCATTGGGCATGGATGCAATTTCATTCGGTCTAATCGTCACACACATTCTAAAAGAGAAATTAGACAAGGAATCTCAGAAGCAATACGAAGTCTAACTAAACAATTCGAGGGACATCCAGAACTTGAAGGACTTCCTGAATTTCCTAGAAAAGAGGTTCCAGGGGCTAGAGACCCGCCAGCCAATGGTGGTCAATTGTCAACCACACCGTGGAATCACGACAAACCGTCTCAGTCGACTGCGCAATCGGAGTGGTTGTGGTGTATTTTTAAATTTTTGCTTTAGTATCTCCATTTTTAATACTTTCTTTATTATGTCGGAATGTGCCCATTGTAGAAAACAAATTCGAGGTGAATCCGGCTTCAGATGTGAAGGTGTCTGTGGTAAAGTGTTTCATCCTACGCAAAGTTGTGCCGATTTAGACCAATATAATTTAAACACATTGGATAAGAAATATATTCGGTTCATGTGCGATAATTGTGTCCACTACATCTACAATGTCGATGAAGCAATGACGATCTTGCTAAGGAATATGGAAGAAATCAATAAAAAATTTAACGACTATAAACTTGAAGTGGTTAATATCCTTAATGATAATAAAAAAGATGTTTTAAATTGCATAAACGCTATTGACAATAAGCTAAGCAATAAATTGGAGAAGTGTAGAGATGTTGAAGTCGACATTTCAATCAGTCGGTGTTTCCATGAAAGGGAAAAGAGACAAATGCTGTGAGCAAACACACCCAGTTCTGAAACAAAAATTTGCTGAAGTGTTGGTGGGTAATGAAGACAACACCAATTCAGCTGTTGCACTACCTCTACCGTCTATTTCGAATGTTTCGAAAAAACCGCTATCAGCTGTTCGCATACCTCTATCAACGCCAGCGGCGAGTGTTGAAGTAAATAATACTTTTTAGCGATGGGGACAATACGAACGTGACATTCACTGATATTGCTACACATTTGCACAATACTGTTGATACAGCTACAGTAAGTAACACTAACTGGAACACAGTAACAAATGCGAGAAATAAGAAAAGAAGGCAAAGGTTCATCGTTGGTAGCAGTGTGTGTAAGGAGTTGGATGTTGTAACTGCAAAGAGAGTTCTTAATCTGTCCTCTTTCAAACCATCGGTAACAGCAGAAAATATTACTAATTATGTATCATCTCGTGCTAATATACCAAAAGAACATATAAGTTGTTTTAAATTGGTTAAAAAGGATGCTGACGAAAGTTTACTTAAACTTATTAACTTTAAGCTTATTGTCTCAGCATACTATTACAATAATGTTTTTGATGCTACGCTGTGGCCAGCAGACGTCCGTGAGCGAAATTTTACTTTTTTTTATAAAGGAGAAAGAACGAGAGCAAAATCGTTAACTTCTCTAGTTTTTGATACATCGTTGCTACACGGTCCTATACAGGGTGAGGGAGCATCGTCTGAAATAATTGCCAACGCTCCTTCTTCATCGTTGTCTTCAAAATTATCTGTCTACTACCAAAACGTAGGCGGGTGGAGAACAAAAACTAATGAGCTGTCATTGGCTTTAGTTGAATGCGGTTACAATATTATTGCTATCACTGAGAGTTGGCTAATTTCAGAGGTTTCTTCCAGCGAACTTTTTAATTCGAGTTTTTATTGTGTATAGAAGAGATCGAGATTCTATAAGTACTGGCTTTTCAAGAGGAGGAGGTGTTTTACTGGCGGTAACTTCGGATCTATGCAGTGAAGAAATCGTGCTGTCTTTTCATTCTGATGTAGAAATTGAGCAAATTTGTATAAAAGTTATCTTAAAATATTGCCAAGTAATTTTGTATTTTTTTGTAAGCTATATTCCACCAATAGCAGTATTGAATTTATTCAGCGCATGTAGACAACATTAGCTATATAATGGACTCACTCAAAGATAATTGCTTTGCAGTTGTACTAGGCGATTTTAACTTAGGTAATCTTAGTTGGGCTTATTCCGACGAAGAAAAATGTCTTATACCAGTAAATTTATCAAAGGATATGGAACATAAAAGAATTGATTCAATGTTTGCTTTAAATTTTATACAGATCAATGATGTAAAAAATTAAATTAATCGCATTTTAGACCTTATTTTTATCCATAGAGTACTTGAAGCTCAGATTTCGTCTGCAAATGTTCGGCTATTAAAGGATAGTGTTCATCACAAAGTCTTTATGTATTGATTTTAACCTTAATATCTTTTCTAATATTGACTTGGGCTTAAATTCCTTGATAAGTTACAAGTATGATTTTACTGCAGTTAATTTTAATAATATCAAAAATTATCTGAATACTTTTGACTGGAGTCATCTTTTCAGGAACTTAAGTTTAAGTGAATTTTATGAAGTATTCATAAATATAATAGAATTCATAACATTCACTTAAACTTAAGTTCCTGAATAGATGACTCCAGTCAAAAGTATTCAGATAATTTTTGATATTATTACCAATTTTGGACTTCGTTAATTGCACTTCTGAAGAAAACCTTGTAACGTTTCGAATAGCTAGAATTAGATCAAACGCTATATTGAAAAGGTCCAAAATAATATATGACCTTAAGATTCGAGATAGCATGCGAAAATTTTTGGATTCTGATTCAAACAGTCGAAGCTTTTGGTCGTTTGCTGCATTGGTTAAGAGAAACGTTGCAGACAATACTTCGTCTATTCCTTCTTTATTTCATAATGGTATTCATTATAGAACTGATATTGAGAAAGCTAATCTCTTAACTTCTAATTTCGCTGGTGCGTCTACTCTTCCATTACCTAACCAAAGACTCCCAATTCTCCCGAATCTAAGCCCAGGTATGTCTAAAATCTATTTTCGGAAACGGGTTGTTTCAAAGATTCTGAAAGAACTTGACCCCAATAAAGCGACTGGCCCCGACGGTATTCCGCCATTAGTATTGAAAAGTTGTCATCTTACTTTGGCAAAACCGCTTAGCAAATTGTTTCATCGCTCAATGAAGACAGGTGTTTTACCATCTTTTTGGAAAATAGCAAATATTCAACCCGTTCCGAAAAAAGGTGATAGATCGGCACCTAAGAACTACCATCCTATTGCTTTGTTGTCGGTTCTATCGAAGGTAATGGAATCTATCGTTAATTTCAGACTAATGAACTATCTGGATTCAAATGTTCTTTTATCCGATGTGCAGTATGGATTTCGTAAAAATCGCTCTTCAGGTGAACTAATGACGTGCATGACTCATTGTTTGGAGCGAAGCATTGAAAACCTAGGTGAATCAAGCGTTTTTTCCTTAGATATTGCTAAAGCTTTTGATAGAGTATGGCATGATTGTCTTATTAATAAGATTTGTGCGCTGAATTTACACTCCTCTCTCATTACATGGATTGAGAATTATTTATGGAACCGTAAAATAAAAGTTGTATTAAATGGTATATCTTCAGATTCACATGGGATCAATGCTGGCGTGCCTCAAGGATCATCCTTGTCTACCACGCTCTTCTTGATATATATCAACGCCCTGTTGTCTTCTACAACCTGTGATATCCATTCATTTGCTGATGATACAACACTATCGGCTTCCATTGAGTTTGTCAATCAAAAAGAATGCAATTCTCGCTTGAATGGTTCGCGTGAATTAATGAATTTGACTATTCTGTCTAATATTCAAATCATTCTTGATTGGGGCATTTCTAACAGAGTAGAATTTAACCCAAATAAATTCCAGTCTTGCCTCTTTTCTCAGAAGACAACTCAACATTATGTTCCTCCTGTTATTAATGGGACCCCTATTGCGAGATCTGATTCACTTAAGTTGTTAGGTTTAAAAGTATGAAGTGATCATTCCTGGAAAGAACATATTTATTAAATTTCAAAAAGAGCTAGCCAATGTTTAGGCTTCATAAGACGTTGTAACTTCTACTTCACTCCCTCTGAAGTATTAAGATTATATAAATCTTATGTTAGACCAATTTTAGAATTTAATTCATATGTGTGGGGTGGGGCTCCAAGATCGCATTTGGTTCATCTTGATGGTGTTCAGAATAGAGTTATCCGTTTGATAAACGATGTAACCATTACTGCGTCTCTTGATACTTTGGAGCACAGACGAAATGTAGGAGCTTTATCTGTTTTCTATAAATTTAACAACGGTAAATGTTCTCTAGAAACCCGATCTCTAGTTCCAGGGCTTTTTCTCAGTAACGTAAACACTCGTTTAAGGTGCAATCAACATTCATTTTCAATGAATCAGGGAGAATTCTGAGAAAATAAATTGAAACCGGCTACAAACGTGAGGAATGTGATATATTGTAAATCACATTCCTTCGATTTTTATTTTATTTTGAATTTAATAAAGGGCTTAGCACAACTTATTGCCGTGACGTAAGTCATTCAGGGAGTCCTCCCTGGGCAAAAAAAAATTAAGAAAAGAGTATGAATTTCTTAAGAAATACCTTTAGTCAATATTTAATGTCTGTTGAGTCTGATATTAAGAGTAATCCAAAAGTTTTCTGGAATTTCTTGAATAAAAAAAAGAAAACTTTTGGTTTACCCTCTAATCTTTCGTATCATGGGGAGACATCCAATGATTTAAAGACCATTTGTAACATGTTTGCAAATTATTTTAGATCAAATTTTGCAAGAGAAACTCTGAATAGGGATAATGCTAAAATAATTGGTGGCGAACTAACAGATTTGGGTCAATTATCTCGTACGAAAGAAGACGTTGAAATTGAACTATCGAATATTGACATCAATAAGTATGGTGGACCGGATGATATTCCTCCAGTCTTATTAAAAAATTGTGTATTAAGCATTACTGAACCATTGCTATATATATTTACTTTTATATCGACTTTAAGGAATAGAATTTCATCATTTCAACATGGCTTTTTAACAGGTCGTTCTACTGCGACAAATCTTTCATTTTTCACAGATTATTGTGTAAATGAGATAGAGTATGGTCGTCAAGTGGATGTGTTTAATACAGACTTTGCTAAGGCATTCGACCGCGTGCAGCATAGCATTTTGATTGCTAAATTAGAAAAATTAGGATTCCATTCTTCAATACTAAAATGGCTCGACCGCGTGCAGCATAGCATTTTGATTGCTAAATTAGAAAAATTAGGATTCCATTCTTCAATACTAAAATGGCTTTCCAGCTACTTATTGGGCAGAAACCAAAGAGTAAAAATAGGTAAGGTAAATTCCGACCTTATATTTAATTCCTCTGGCGTTCCGCAGGGTAGTCATTTGGGGCCTCTTCTGTTTATTTTGTTTATAAATGATTTGCCACTTTATGTTGAAAATGCAAAATGCTTCCTGTATGCGGATGATGTCAAACTGTTCTTTTCAATCAAACGCGAAACTGATTGTTTACTACTTCAGGACATTGATAATATTCAAGATGGTGTAACATTAACAAGCTATATTTTAATATTAATAAATGCAGTGTTCTTTCATTCTCAAGAAAAACGCATCCCATTTTGTCAAATTATAACATTGAAAAAATAAAGTTGAAAAGAGTTTTTCAAAATTGTGATCTTGGTGTTATTTTTTACTCAAAGTTAACATTTCATTTTCACTATGACTTTGTTATTGCTAGAGCAAATAGAATGTTAAGTTTTGTAAAGCGGAACTCTAGAGATTTTGTTGACCCATATACACTGAAGTCATTGTATGTCTCTCTTGTACGCTCGGTCTTGGAATACTGCTGTATAGTCTGGTGCCCTTATTACGCTAATAGTATCAACAGAATTGAAAGGGTTCAAAAAAATTTTAGTCGTTTTTTTTTCAATTCGTAAATTGAATTGGCCAGGGGAACTGCCTCCATATAACTCGAGTATACTTCTTATCGATTTAATACCTCTTAATTCAAGAAGAAATTATTATTACATTATGTTCGTTAGGGACTTAATAATGAACACGGTGGACTGTCCAGAGCTTTTGAGTTTAATTCCTTTTCATGCCCCAAATAGGCAGTTTAGAGTTAGTAACTTTTTGCATTTAAGAAATCATAGAACAAATTATGGATTTAATAGTCCAATTGCCCATGCTTGCTCTGTATTTAATAAATATTGTAATCATTTAGACATTTTCCTTATGAATAGAGATATATTTAAAAAATATATATTAAGTTTGTTAAAAATTCATTACTAATATTTTTATTTATATTTTTGTATTAAGTTATTACTTGTTCAAATCTTGTAAAGAATACCTTGAAGATTAAATAAACTAAACTACACTAAACTAAACATTAGACCGAAGATCGTAAAGAATTGCTATACAGTGGCACAAAAGAACTGTTCAATATAAAAAGGTGTCCATCCAATCTATCATTGTCAGGAGTTCAGAAATATGTCACCTGAACAAAAACACAGAAATTAAACGCCAAGAAAAGTTGCATAAACTGTTTAAGCACAAAACATCAGCAAATGCATTGCCCTAGAAAAACAAGTTGCAAGACGTGCAACGGAAAGCACAACACATTACTGCACGAGTTTTTTGCTGAAAAGATTGCACCCACTACCAACCACAATCAGCTCAAGGTCAAATCGCTCACTGAACCAACGAGCACGAGGTTCTTCTAGCAACGGCACGCGTCCTGGGCAAAGGATTAATGGTAAGAGCATTATTTGATCAAGGCTCACAAGCATCATTCATCACCGAAGCAGCAGTTCAAAGAATCCAAGCTAAAAAAGAAGCATCAAACGTAACCGTCATCGGAATGGGAAAATGTGAAGCCGGAAAAGTCAAACACAAGACAACAATTCATCTAACTCCAAGATTCAATTCAAGCTATTCATTCTGGGAAATAGAAGATGTTAACGGAGAGCACGACACATTCTTCAAAGAAAACACAACAAGGAATAAGAAAGGAAGGTATACAGTTCGTCTTCCTTTTGAGTCAGGAGCACCAAGTCTCGTCCAAAACAAGGGTTCTGCTTTAGCTATATTCAAGGCATTTAAGGCCAGATTTACACGCGATACCAAACTAGAAGCCGAATACAAACGTTTTATGGAAGAATACATAAAATTGGGCCATATGAACTTGAGATCATCATCATATTTGGCTCTACAACCGGGGTCCGGTCCTGGCCTCCCACAAGAAGTCTCTCCACAGGTCCCGATTTCGAGCCGATGTCATCCAGTTTGGCATCTCTAAACTCTGGGCGTCCTGGTCTACGCCATCCTTCCAGCGTAGGCTTGGGCGGCCTCGCTGTCGTGTTCCATAAATCCTACCGCAAAGGACTTTCCGAGCAGGATCCTCTTCGCTCATGCGAGCTAGGTGTCCTGCCCACCGGAGCCTACCGAGCTTAATTTTCTTCACAATGTCGACATCGCGGTAACGCTCGTAGATCTCATCTCTCCGGAATCGTCCTTCCTCACATACGGGGCCAACAATTCTCCGTAAGACTTTTCTCTCGAACGCGGCTAAGAGGTCAGAATGCTTTTTGCTGAGCACCCAAGTCTCGGATCCATATGTAAGTACTGGTATGACCATTGTCTTATATATCAGCAGCTTGGATGTTATGGACGAGTCTTGACAGGCTATAGTAGGCTTTGTGGGCTTTAAGCAACCGTGCGCGTATTTCTGGTTCCATGCTGTTATCGGCTGCTATAGTTGACCCGAGATAGTTAAAGGATTGCACTACTTCAAATTCGCGCTCCACTATCTGAATTGAGGGACCAATGTTGGATCTTCTACTCCGGATCACTATCAAGCCCATTCAACATCTATAACGGGCTCCGACAAGGGGATGGACTGGCCTGCGTCCTCTTCAACCTGGCGTTGGAGAAAGTGATCCGAGACTCTGACGTAACGGCGAGAGGAACAATCCTCTTTAAGTCCATTCAGATACTGGCTTACGCAGACGATATTGACATCGTTGGTAGAAACCAAAGAGCTGTACAGGAAGCTTTCATCCAGATAGAGCAGGCGGCACGATATCTGGGGCTGCACATAAATGAGAGTAAAACAAAGTACATGGCATAAATTCTTCTTCCCATACTTGCACTATTATTTCATGAATCGCTTGGTGTAATGTGGGGCCTCCTATTTTTATCAGTTCCGCTGGGATCCCATCAGATCCCTGGGCCTTATTATTTTTGAGCCGATTTATCGCTCTGCTAACTTCGACTATGCTTGGTGGTGGCAGCATAGTATGATCTTCGGTCATTGGTGGAGCCTCCAATTCCTCAGTTAGCTGGCCATTTAGCAACTCATGAAAGTGCTCTTCCCATCGCTCTAAGATGCCATTAAGATCGGCGATCAGATTACTCTCTTTGTCCTTGTAGTATGTGCAACGCGGTGTATATTGCGTCATACCGCGGACCCTTTGGTAGAACTTCCGCGCCTGGTGCGGTCCTTGCTCTCTGTACTGTTCCAGTTCACGGACGAGATTCTTCTCCCAGGCTGCTTTCTTTCGTCGGTGAACTGTTTTTTCATATCTTCTGCGCTTTATATTCATCTTCTCGTGCCCGCGTTCTATGAGATTGTTGCATTGCTCGGTACGCAACATTCTTACGTTCAGTCGCTAACTTACATTCGTCATCGAACCACTCGTTTCGATCTCTACGACTACTGCCTAAGATGGAGTCAGCAGTACTAATGACAGTATTCTTAAGGCATTTAGGGCGAGTCCTATCGCTTGACCGTAGTTGTTTCTGGTCTCTTCATTGCGAAGGGCAGCCGTGTTGACTCGAATCTGATTCGCGGATGCAGTCTTCCGTGATGATGCAATCCGCGCTCGGAGCACCATACCAACAAGATAGTGGTCCGAGTCGACGTTGGCACCTCGGTACGTTCGTACCGTCATCAGGTTCGGGTTGTGGCGGCGGTCTATCAACACGTGGTCTATCTGGTTGCGAGTGGCTCCATCGGGAGATACCCAGGTGGCTTTGTGGATATTTTTACGCGCAAACCTTGTACTCGCAACGACCAAATTATTGCTTGCTGCCATCTCTATGACTCGTTGTCCATTGTCATTAGTGTTCTCGTGTAAGCTATGGGTGCCAATATACTGCCTGAATACTGGCTCCCTACCTATTTTAGCATTCATATCCCCCAGAATGATTTTTACATCATACTGAGGGCAGGCATGGAATTCCGTTCGACTGATTCAAAGAATTCTTCTTTTTCATCATCTGGGGAATCCTCTGTAGGTGCGTGAACGTTTATGAGGCTTATGTTTTTAAATTTGCCCCGCACGCGAAGGGTGCATAGCCGTTTATTTACTGCATTAAAGCCGATAACGGTGGGTTTCATTCTAGTAGTAGTATTAAAAGCGGACATCGAGAAACGTATCGTCAGATCAGAATGCACGATGACGACAAACGCTTTCAAAGAATTTTTTGGAGGTTCTCGCCTAAATAGCCAATCAATGAATATGAATTAGCAACGGTTACTTATGGTACAGCATGCGCTTCTTACTTAGCAATTAGAGTACTGCATCAATTAGCGAACGATGAAAGAACCAAATACCCTACAGCTTCAAAAATACTAGCTAACGATTTCTACGTAGATGATGTATTGACAGGAGCAGATTCACTTCGAGAAGCAAAATTAATACAACGCGAATTACAAGATCTATTGCAAGCCGGTGGGATGCATCTAAGTAAATGGAGCAGCAATCGATATGAGCTGATAACAACTATTTCAGAAAACGAAGTCGAATCATTAGATTGTGAAGAATCAATAAAAAACACATGGCATTCATTGGATACCAAAAACAGACGTCTTTCAATATCACATAATATATACTCATATACGATCCCCTGGGTTTTCTCGCCCCAATCATAATAAACCGAAAACTTTTAATGCAAACACTCTGGAAAGAAAACGAACAATGGGACGATCCGGCAAGCAAAAACGTAGCAGAAAAATGGACAGAATTCAAGAAGGGACTTAAAGGCGTAGAAAAAATCAAAATTCAAAGATGGTTCAATTTCACAACAAATCAGACAGCTACATGGGTTTTTTGATATACAGCAGTGATTTACGCAAGGACAATTTTACCCACTGGTGCAATATACACAACATTATTAATAGTCAAATTTAAGGTGGCCCCCTTGAAACACCACACCACGATCCCGAGACTGGAACTCTGTGGTGCATTACTACTGGCAAATTTGATGACACAAACCGAACGAGCACTCGGAATTGACAACATAGAAAAGTACGCCTGGACAGACTCCGAATTTGTTTTGGCATGGATTAAAGGAGGGAACCATCGATGGAAGACATTCGTAGCAAATCGGGTTTCAGAAGACCCAAAGAGCTGGCAACACGTTAAGACACATGATAATCCAACGGACAAGAGGGACATCCGCTACAAAACTACAACTCGGTCCTGCTTCGCTCAAGGGCAGAACCATGCCTCAGACTGACAAAACTATAGAAACCACGCTTGAACTTAGGGCCAAGGAGAAAACTATTGCAATAAACGCCCGGGTCATTGGTCAAGATACTTAGATACACCAGACAGAATATTGGATTTTCAATGCAATAAGCGCCGTGAAGCAACGGTTATATAGGTGGGTCGTATACTTTAAAACAAATGCTAGACAACTCGAGCAAATAATGGGGAATTTGTCAAAACCACGGGTTGCAATGAGCAAACCACTTAGGCAAACGTGTTGTTTTTCCTTTAAGACACACTTCGCATTTAACCTTGATGCTGCAATCGACTATTTTCATGCCGTCAACTAGTCCTTTCGATCACATTTGCTTGATTGCATCTGGATCGCGATGGTCAAAAATGCGATGCCAGTGATCGATGCGCTTTCGCCTTTTGTGTTTTTCTTTCCACAATATATATTTACGGCAATCAACCTTTACGTGTCCAGATCTTTTACAAAAGAAACACTTAATTTTGTCTTTAAATTTCGCCGTAGTTTTCAATGCCGAATCTGTATTTTCGTTGCCGTCGGTATCTTTTCGACGTTGATACTCAATAATTAATTTTGATTGAACCAACGACAATGTGACGTAAATTATCGAAGCTGTGCGGTAAACGGCTTAAGATTACAACAACATCGATTTTCTTTAAATGTGTATCCCCAATGGAAAACCCTTTTTGTAAACATTTTGAAGCCCACGGGCCCCGGGGTCGTGGGGCCCCATAATTTTTTTTTTAAAAAATTAACCCGACTCCGATGGACAAAATTTTTTGTAAGTTTTTTGGAGTGATCGGACCCATGTAATTTCTTAAAAATTAGCCCGATTTTATTCAAATTTAAAAAACATGTGCACCTCCGATGAACACAACTTTTGTAAATTTTTTTGGAGTGATCGGGCCCTGAGAACCAAGGGGTGCCCATGTAAATTTTTTAAAAATTACCCCCATTTTCTTCGAATTTTAAACACATATGTAACTCCTATTAAAGAATTTACATGAAAAATTTTATGGGTTGTTTTTTAAATTTGAATTTCAATTGTAAAGCGCAATCGCTGTTCAGAACGATGTCTTTATTTTGGGCATGGCTTCGTTTGTCTGTGTTTTATTGACACAACAATTAAATTAGTATTGTGCACGCTCTTCACATATGGTAATTTCGGTAAACATTTTCAGATCAATGATAGTTTCCAATTTTGTTACAATAAAAAAATATTTAGATGGGCAACAACACGCAAAATAACAACTGAAGAATATTAACTTTAATATTTTTAGTATTATTAACAAATTTTTGAAAATTTTAGTGGTTAATCCACTTTTGCTCTCACTGCCTGAATTATGAATTTATAAATCGTTTTGTATATATTGTGTGCGGTTTCAAGAGGCATTAGTTTGAGTAATAAGAGCATTTGATATATCCGTCTACAATAAATGATTTCTTTTTTAAAATTAAAGCACAAGGATATGCGTTTAAGATTTAAAGAGTGAGTCGTGATGTAAGCTATCTTCCCTTAAAACACTACGGTCACAGTGAAAAAGAGAAGCTTAAACTGGTTTCTTAATTTTTAAAATTTCACAAATAGCTATAAAAATATTAGATCTTGCATTGGAATCTTTAAAATACTTACATTAGACATATATTCCGAGAGAAGGTCTTGTAAAGCCTGCCGTACAGCATTACATTCAGCTACTATGCGTTCTCGACGTTCATCACGAGTGCAACCGGCGTCTGCCATAAGCGCTGCGGCGCTAATAATACTCTCCAAACGTTCTTCAAGGAGTTGGCGAGATCTTTTCTCACTATACGTCATTGGATCCATTATTATTCCCTCCTAAAAAAATGAAAGTAAAATATAGATAAACTACTTCTAGATTATAATTAATGGATCATCACTGACATCAAAATCGTCAAGAGCTGCTGCCAATTCCCCGGCTCCACTATAAATGTCAGTAGGTTGTGATGACTTTCCCTGTGCAACATCACTAATAGTGTTTACAGCATCGCACACTTGCTTTAGTATAAAATCTCGATTAACTTTAGCTAAGTCCAGTTCAGGATGTCGAACGTAGACCTTTGAAGCAGTCAAAAGCATCGTCGAATGTTTCTTCAACATTGCCCTAGCAGCTGCTAGATCGTCACGTAATTGTGGATCCTTTAGCTCTCGTTGACGTTTGGCAGCCTGTTTAATAAGTTCACCAGCGTTTCGACCAAATTGCTAAAAATAACAAAATAAAAATATTAATACATGTGCGCTGCTAGAAGTCTTTTTTTTTACTTTCATATTGTTCAGAAGTTCATCCTGACTAGATGCATTTTTTAACTTGTTTAAGTCCCCTTCTACAACATGCAGTGACTTAAGCAATAAATGAACGTCAACCATATCAGCCAAAATAAGAAGACGTGTTACTGCTGAGAGCAAATTGCGTGCTGCACGAACCATATTTCCTCTTTTCAAAGAGCTGCAAGGGTCTTCTGAAAATTCTCGAGCTGCAATGCTCATTGCATCTCCAGTCTTACGAACTTCGTCTACTGCCGCCAACATTTCTTGTGTAATGTCAGGATTCTCATAAGCGATTTGTTCCCCTTTCTGAATAAAATTTTCCGTTGCTTTTTCAACTGCTGCAACTAGTGCACTGGCACGCTTTGATTTTCCTAGGTAATATAATAAAAAATAAGCAAAATAAAATTGTTGTAAAGTTTTTAAATTATTTTATTGTTTGTTTATGGAGAGCTTGGCGAATATATGGTATAGCGATTAATGGAATTATCACCATCTACCTCGCCCCCACCACCCACTGCCTAAATATATTAATTGGACTTGGGGGGCGGCACCCCCTTTAGGAGGGAGAAGCTCCCAAAGTTTTGAGTTATTTTTTGAAAAATTCATTTTTCTCATTGGTTTGATGGATGTTAGGGGGTTAATTGCTATCATATAAAAGGTAATAAAAATATCTTTTATCTTATAAAAAATTGGAATTAATCCAACCCCCTCGACAGAGTTAGAGTTTTTATGGGCGTGGCCTAATTTGATCGGAAGATTGATCAAGTTGTATTTGGTTCATGTGATATGTCATATATTGTTTGAGTCATATATCATATGATTAAGTTCTTTCCATACATAATTACATGATATACTATGATGCAGCTTTTTAAAAGGAAAAACTCCTATC
This sequence comes from Nephrocerus scutellatus, assembly GCA_947095585.1. Classification (NCBI taxonomy): domain Eukaryota; kingdom Metazoa; phylum Arthropoda; class Insecta; order Diptera; family Pipunculidae; genus Nephrocerus; species Nephrocerus scutellatus. The sequence goes on along the minus strand of OX352761.1, from coordinate 73,457,622 downwards.
TAAATATAAATTAATTGAGCGCACTGTATTTTACAGTGTCCATAATTTTCAAAAATGCTTTTTAAAAGGAAAAATTCATCTAAATATAATTTAATTGAGCGCGTGTTCATAATTTTCAAAAACGCAATTTAAAAGTAAAAACTCCTTTCTAAATATAAATCAATTGAAAATTATAAATTAACTGAGCGCACTTATAGTGTGCCCATAATTTTCAAGCACACCTTTAAAAGGAAAAATTAATTTCTAAGCATAAAACAATTGAGCGAGGGAACCACCATCAGATGTTTTTTTTATGAAAAAAAACTCAATCATTTGTAATGATGAGTATAAATTGAGGGTATTTATATTATGCTTATATGATACCAATTAACCCCCAACCCTCCTTCAAAAAACTGAAAAAAATAAATTTTTCAAAAAAAACTCAAAACTTTGCAATTGGGAGAGGCGTCTCCCCCAAACAAGATGGCGGATCTCAAGGTCTGCTCAATAAGGTTTTCTGAAGAGGGGTGTCTCAAAGCCCTAACCCCTTTATCGCTATACCGTAGTTTAGCCGAGAACTTTACACATTTACAAGGTAAGCCATTTAAAAGCATCTACGCATATGTTAAAATTACCGCAAATGAATTTAAAAAAAGGTGTAGAGTTCAAAGGGGGATATCTTAAGGTGACCTTAACTATGACATTGAGGAGCATTTTCGATGTCTTTTGGATGTCGATTTAGCAACTACTTTTTTTGGCCACGGATTTCAAATCAGCTGGAGATTTTTTTTTTCGAATGTGCTATTTATTTGATTTAGTTTTCTTCCTATGTCTCACAATAGTGTTATCGGTAATAACCGATTATAGTGGAAACAATGAAGGAATAATTTTGTAATAAATTAAGTCCAGTCAGTTCAGTTAAAATTCGGACACGTTCTTTGAAATTATTTGTAATAGTCTAGTGGTAATTTTTGGGGCCAACACAAAACTAAAAAAAGAGCAAGTAGTCTGAAGGATGTAATGGAGTTTTAATTAAAATGGCCCTAGATTGTTTTTTAAATAAAACAGTTTATTTTTGAGTTATCAAAAAAGTAAAAAGTTTAAATATGAGTACAATAATTATTAAACAAATCATGATTCAAATGTGCTTCACAGAAACGCAGGCAAGAGTGAATGCGCTGAACCAACATTTTTCCTTTTTTGCATATATCGGGTGAAATGACAGCAATTTCACGACCCTTGTTGTCCTGAGTTCGCGTTGTCTCTGTCTTATTGGCAAAGCCCGTGGACTTGACACATCTCCAAAGAAAAAAGATATCACACGAACTAGGCGGCCAATTTACTGATCAATTTCTGGAGATTACTGAACTTCGACTTTAACAACTATGTATTCTTTGGCCAGCTTTCAGGCCAGGACTCTTCTCAGCGCAGAGATTAGCGCACATAAATTTGACGAAACCCAACAAGAATTTCCTAATAACGTTTGCAAGTGTGTGGGGGAAGCCATGGCATGTGACGCGACCTCTTTATGCACTTTACTGAAGATTGGCCGAGGTCAAAGCGTGCAATTTTTCATTCTTAAATGGTAAGTATAGAAGAGTTGAAACGTACAACGTCTTTCTCTAGATATTGTTTTATATTAAGCGTATTTGATTTTACATCTCAAAGTTAATACATACATACAAAGTATATCATATTTCAACCTCATAAAACACTATATGCATAAAGTATAAAAAATGACCTTACCTTTTTTCTTTTTACTTGGACCCTTTGTGTTTACTAACGTCGTAACTTGGAGAACCAGCGGCTCCAAGGTCTTCTCCACCGACATTGTACGTATTTCCAAATTTTTTGGATCCCATTTCATAGCGATTTGCCCGAAGTCAGCAATTGTTGCCATTTATGTTGAAAATGCAAATTTATTTTAGCACTGATAAAAATAAATAAAATAAAATCTAAACGCGCGACCGTCAAATTTAAAAATACGATTCGAAATTCTAATGAGATAGAATTAATTAATATTATTGTTCAGCTTTTATAAAAACTCCCTTCTTATGGTTTTAATTTTAAGGAGTAAACCCTAAGCCCTAACCCACTCCTTTAATCTATACTAACGAATCAGTAATCAATATTGCTATATTGCTTTCAACAAAATGAGTTAGGTATTTTTTGTGGTTAACGGCTGATTAAAGCAACAGCAAAACTAACCATATTTTGTAAATTTTTTGTTTCCTGTTTTTGCCAACTTATCCATATATAATTTTTAAAAGTCGACTCTGGTGGTGAGAATTGTAAATAAAAATTTGGTTAAATATTTCTTAACCAAAAATTTTTTTTTGGTTAACGCTAACCATTTTCTGGTCTATCCAATGTGTGTTGTAATTTTTATTTTTTTGTTGAAAGCAAAATAGCAAATATAGCAAACAGCTGTATTTTATTTGCCGAGGAATAAGGAATTACAACACCAGTTGCACTATCTTATTCCTTCTTTGGAATAAGTAAACCTGCTGTTTGGCTGGTTTTGACATTCGAATTCCTTATTCCTCGGCAATAAAATACAGCTATTAGCTGTTCACTTTTCGACAGTGCAATTGTTGTTGTAATTCCTTATTCCTCGGCAAATGAAATACGTCTAATATTTCTTTCCCCAAATAAAATACAAATGAGCAAGACAGAAAATCACCGAATTTGTACGCACTTACCTATGTCGTGTTTTTTAAAAAAAATTCTGGCGCAGATTGATTTTTTGACTGTCGAGTTGTTCGTGTTTCCAAAAAAATCCAACAATCTACGGTAGATCGGATTTCCCCTCTAACAGATCTTGATATTTTGGGAGATTTACCTCTCTTTTCATTAACTGCAACAACAACACGTGCAACAAAACAATGTAAACAAAAGATTATCGGCTTTCTTGTACGTTTTTTCTAGGAAAAATCTGAGCTCGAGCGCAGAATTCTAAAACAAACAAAAAATACGACATTAAACCTTACCTTTAAGTTAGAACACACGGTAACAGTTGCTATATTGCTTTCAACAAAATGAGTTAGGTATTTTTTGTGGTTAACGGCTGATTAAAGCAACAGCAAAAACTAACCAAATTTTGGTAAATTTTTTGTTTCATGTGTTTGCCAACTTATCCATATATAATTTTTAAAAGTCGACTCTGGTGGTGAGAATTATAAATAAAAATTTGGTTAAATATTTCTTAACCAAACAATTTTTTTTGGTTAACGCTAACCATTTTCTGTTCTATCCAATGTGTTTGTTGTTGTAATTTTTATTTTTTTGTTGAAAGTAATATAGCAAAAATCAATCCTATCTTTAAAAGGATCGTCAATATTTAATTTATTTTAATCTATCTGATTCTTAAGGTAATATGTGTTCTAAATATTTCTCACATCTCACCTAATTTTGAGTACGCGAGTATCGTCTACATGAGACAAAAGCTATATTACTTTTGCTAAAAAAATAAGAATTACAACAACAAACACATTGGATAGACCAGAAAATGGTTTAGCGTTAACCCAAAAAAATTTGTGGTTAAGAAATATTTAACCAAATTTTTATTTATAATTCACACCACCAGAGTCGACTTTTAAAAATTATATATGTATAGTAGCAACACATGGAAAAAAATTGACCGAAATTTAGTTAGTTTTTGCTGTTGCTTTGATCAGCCGTTAACCACAAAAAATACCTAATTCATTTTGGTTGAAAGCAATACAGATAAAAGCGAACCGATTCAGAATTTGTACTAGAATCTGTCATTAAATTTACACTAACCCTAAGAAAGAAAAAACATCACACCACATTAAAATTCTATGCTATACACCTCGTACGTATACGAACTGACATCGCACGTTCAGGTGGGTTTTGCACATTTGCAACAAAAATTCGTACCCATCTATTCCGTTGTTTAGTGGAATATATAAAACTTGTTATTACGTTAACGACTATGATTATATCGTGTAATAAACATAATAACATTAATGACCACCAACAAGATATAAGGCGTATTATATTTGCCGAGGAATAAGGAATTTGAATTTGAAAACAAGCAAAAAAGCAAGTTTTCTTATTCCAAAGAAGGAATAAGATAGTGCAAATGTTAGTCGTATTTTATTTGCCGAGGAATAAGGAATTACAACAACAATTCCACTTCCTTCTTTGGAATTTGAAAACCTGCTGTTTGGCTGGTTTTGGCTGGTTTTGACATTCGAATTCCTTATTCGGATTCCAAATAAAATATGCCTAAGTGTATATTATTTGCCGAGAAATAAGGAATTACAACATAATTGCACTGTCGAATTCCTTCTTTGGAATTGGAAAACCTGCTATTTGGTGGTTTTGACATTCGAATTCCTTATTTGGATTCCAAATAAAATACAGCTCTAGTTGTAATTCCGTATTCCTCGTCAATATAATACAGAAATAAGCTGTATTTTAATTTAATTAATTACAACAACAATTTCACTGTCGAATTCCTTCTTTGGAATTTAAAACCTGCTGTTTGGCTGGTTTTGACATTCGTATTCGGATTCCAAATAAAATACAGCTTTTATCACTTTGCCTGTTCAGGCTGTTTTCCAAACGAGTAATTATTTGATACTTATTGACTTTTTAGCCACCATTTTAAATAAGTAAGCAAAGTCATTCCAATTGATTTAGGTTACTTATTTTGACAGCAGCATACAAACAACGAAAATTCTAAAAGTGTATAAAATGGAAAAAAAAAATAATTTTTAATAATTTTGAATAAGTTAGGTTCCACAAATAAGTACCCGTTGGAAAACAGCCTCAGTGTCGTTGATTTTTTATCCATTTTTTGAAAATTCTAAAGATTTTAATTCAAAATGGGAAAAATTAAGAACTTATTTTATTAAAACAAAATTGTGAGACTAATCTATTTCCAAATTTGGGAAAAATGGGAATTTATATTACTGTTGTTTAATTTTCACAGGTTAACTTTTATTTTAATAAAAAATACAAACAATCATCAAATATTAAAACAAAGAATATTGAAAATCTAATTAGAGAATCTAATCTAATCGATCTGTGCATAATTCCGCTGTGCTTTTGACAAGGTTTTAGAATAGAACGAAATAGGCTTTTCAGCTCCGTCGGTCATACGGTGACAGAGTACGGCACCCAGACCATATGGCGAGGCATCACACACTATCAAGAGAGGCAGTTTTTCATTGTAGTGTACCAAAACTTGGCCAGATGCTACCTATTTTTTAGATCATCGAAAGCCTCTTGGTGAATTTTTGTCCAATTCCATTTCTTGTTCTGGTCAATTAGATTTAGAGATCTAATCAAGAGAATTTGACGGTCCCGATTGTTGTGTCCCGTTTGCCAAAGGTGACCCAGCAAGGTTGGTGCATGCATTGCCCAGCCAAACAGATTCCCACCCTCACCGGCCTGCTCGAGTTCTCGACTCATCGTGCCCACAGTTTGGCGACAGAGATCCAGCTACCCTCAACCTCTGGTCGACAACAGGCAAGTGGATCACGGCAGCTAAAGATGCTTCCCGTTGCTCGGACTCACGTCGTTGCAGCTCCCGAGAACCGGTGCGGCCATTGCCATGGCTCTCACCGGCTATATCAGTGCACAAGGTTCAAGCAGTTGGACTTGAGTCGGCGCATCAACGCCGCGAGAACGACAGGTGTCTGTTTCAACTGTCTGCAGCCAGGACACAACGCTACCGGATGCCAATCCGAAAGTTCCTGCCGCCACTGCAACGGCAGATACCACTCGCTGATCTGCAGAAGGGAGGCCCGACAAGAAACACAACGTCGGCCAGCCCGCCGAGAAGCAGAACGCCAACCAGCCTCACAAGAAGCGGCACCTCAGCCAGCCCAAACAGAAGCAGAACGCGCCCAGACCCCGCCTGGTGGTCGCTATGTGTTCACGAAGGGACGTTGGGAGTTCATTCCGGACCAGGGTCCCTCAACTATGGATTGACTCAATCAAGCGACCACTACCGTATTGCTAGCTACGGCGCTCGGCTACGCGTATGGCGCAAACTCGGAGACCCACCTGGTTCGAGCCCTCTGCGATCCTGGATCGCAGGTAAGTCTTATAACAACCAAACTAACCAAACAACTTCGTCTTCCCAGAAGCCGATTGGATGTAGCCGTGCAAGGCGTCGGTATTTCCCGACCCACTCTGGCTCAAGGCCAAGTGACTCTCTCACTTCAGTCGACGCGATCAGAGTTCGTGCTCACCATGAAGGCCGTAGTGATCCCCCTGATCACTTCGACGCTCCCCGCAGCACATGTGGATGCAACACAATGGCATCATCTGGTTGGCCTACCACTGGCAGACAGCCACCTGGGCACTCCTGGGCCCATCGACATTTTGCTAGGGGCTGATGTCTGGGGTCTCTTGGTGCAGGACGAGGTCATTCATGGACGGCCGCACGAGCCCCACGCCCAACGCACACACCTTGGTTGGGTTGTCTTCGGCCCAGCTGCCCTGGTGCGAGCAGCACCACCCATCCGATCGCTCCACAGCCAGGTGACGGAGGAGTCGCCTTTGGAGCCCACTCTGGAACACACTCTGGATGAGCTCGTTCGGAATTTCTGGAAGTCGGAGGAGGTACCCACAGATACAGAAGTAGTGCAGCCGGCACTACTCCCAGTCGCACTCCCGCACATCGGAAGGCAGATACATGGTCCAAATCCCCTTCCGACACGACGCACCAGCACTAGGTGCCTCCTACCGAGCTGCACTGCGACAATTCTACTGTCTGGAGCGGCGACTCCAGAACAACCCAGATCTCATAGAGAAGTACATCGCCTTCATGCGCGAATATAAAGAGCTTGGACACATGGAACCCCCATTGTTACTACATTCCACACCATGCGGTAACTAGCAAATTCCGTGTTGTCTTCAACGCATCTGCACAGACCACTACTGGAGTCTCACTCAATGACGTCCAGCTGGTTGGTCCTACCATTCAAGATTCACTAATCAACATCATCCTGCGGGTCCGGCGCTACTTGGTCGCGCTGACCGCTGACGTAGAGAAGATGTTCCGCCAGGTCTTGGTGGCGCATAAACATCGAGACTTCCAACGGATTCTCTGGCGAGAATCACCGTCCGACGAGCTGACCGTCTTCCGCTTGACGACGGTTACCTACGGTATGGCATCCAGTCCATACACTTCTGTGCGATCCATGATGCAGTGCGCACAGGACAATCAACAGTTGATCCCAGATACAGCACGGGCTCGAGCGGCCCGAGAGACGATTGAGAAGGCCTTTTATGTGGACGACCTCCTCACCAGCTGCAACAGCATTTCCGAAGCAGTCGGCCTGGCTGCCGATGTCAACACTGTCCTCATGGCAGGACACTTCAAATTGCGCAAATGGAACTCCAACAGCGCACAGGTAATTTCCATGGTGACTAACGAGACTTCCTCTTCTCCCTCTTCCACAGAGCTTGTCATAGAATGCCCAACGGCAACGGTACTTGGCTTGCGTTGGGATCCAGCTGCTGACGAGCTCTTCTTCTTGGTGGAAATGGAACCGCTGGGACCCTCCCCTACGAAAAGGCGGATTCTGAGCGAGGTGGCGAGACTGTTCGATCCTACTGGGCTCCTTGCGCCGGTCATAATCACAGGAAAGATGTTCATCCAAACGCTGTGGTCCGCAGGCATCACTTGGGATGCCCCACTTTCCCCAGAGCTGCTCAACACCTGGGCAGTATTCCGCAACGGGCTGCAGGCCCTCAACCAAGTCAAGGTACCTCGATGGCTTGGCATGCATAGTCAGCATGTGACCACAATTCATGGGTTTTGCGATGCCAGCTCCCGAGCCTATGCAGCTGTCATCTACCTGAATACATCAGATGCCGATGACCGGTCCCAGGTCGCACTGCTGACCGCCCGGACTAAGGTGGCTCCACTCAAGGGCGCTACCATTCCTCGTCTGGAACTGTGCGCCGCTAGTCTCCTCGCGGCCACATTGAAGAATGTCCGCACCGCTCTAGGCCTGCAGACTGCACCCTACTACCTCTGGTCGGACTCCAGCATTGTTTTGTGTTGGTTGCGGAAGGAACCATCCACTCTCAAACCCTACGTCGCAAACCGAGTGCGACAGATCCAGGAGTTGACGTCTCCAGCACGTTGGCATCACGTCCGCTCTGCGCAGAATCCAGCCGATTGCGCTAGCCGAGGTCTTGGTGCATCAGAACTCCTGCAACACTCGCTGTGGTGGCAAGGACCGAGTTGGCTGGCAAGCGGACCGCTCCCCGTCGGCCCACCCGGGCAGCTGCACGCCGACGACATGGACCAAGTGGCAGAAGAATTAAAGCCATGCTTCTTCTCGGGCATGGTCATCACCCAGATGGAACTGACGACACGACGCCGAGACAAAGTCATCATCCCGTTGACCGAGCGATTCAGCAACCTACACCAGTTGCTCCGTACTGTTGCCTATATGCTCCGTTGGCGGAGCACTTACCGGCACCTACTAAAGCGATCAGTCGTCGGAGCGGATGAGCTCGACCACGCCTTGGAACGACTTATCATCATCGAGCAAGCTGCCGCTTTCTCTCAAGAAGTGCACCAGTTGCGCAACCGTGCACCACCGTCAAGTAACAGCCCGTTACTCTCTCTCAACCCATACTTGGATACTCGAGGAGTCCTACGAGTCGGAGGTCGACTCACGCATGCGTCCCTACCGGATGAGCAAAGGCATCCCATTGTCTTGCCGAAAGCAGGCGCCTTGGTTTGGCTATTGGTTCGCCAGACACATGACGCCACCCTACACGGCGGCGTTCAACTGATGCTGCAGACGTTGCGGCAGAAGTATTGGATACTCCATGGTCGACAAGCTGTGCGGACTCTGCTACACAAATGCGTCATCTGTAGACGACACCGCGGAGCGGTCATCAAGCAACAAATGGCTTCGCTACCCAGCCCACGAGTCAATTCAGCTCGCCCGTTCCTGGCCTCAGGGGTCGACTACTGTGGTCCCTTTTCCGTTCGGGTTGGAACCAAACGATCACGCACCACAATCAAAGGCTACTTGGCGATCTTCGTTTGCATGGCCACGAAGGCTGTGCACATCGAGGTAGTTGAGGACACTCTCATCACAGGCTTTCATTGATGCTTTTACCCAATTCACCTGCCGGCGCGGACCCTGTCCCGATCTCTACAGCGACAATGGTACCGCCTTCGTTGGTGCGAACCGGTACCTTAAAGAGGACTTAGCAGCCTTCGAATCGCATCACAACCAACAGGCCCTGGCACATTCCGGGACGAGATGGCACTTCATCACTCCTGCGGCCCCTCATCAAGGTGAGTTATGGGAGGCCGCCGTAAAATCCGCAAAACATCATTTGGTTCGTTTGGTGGGTGCCCAGTCTCTCTGGTACCACCAACTCCACACTCTGGCAACACGCATCGAGGCGTGTCTTAACTCACGTCCGCTGGTCCCACTCCACGACGACCCCGAGGACAAACTGGCGCTCACCCCTGGCGATTTCCTCATCGGTGCCCCCCTCATCGCGGTACCCGAACCTCACATTGGCGGCGTCCCGCTGAATCGCCTCAAGCAGTATCAGTGGATCCGTAAGCTCCACCAGGACTTCTGGCAGCGCTGGAGCGAGAAGTACTTGGTCACCCTCAAGACCCGTAGCAAATGGGAACGACGAGAACCGGACATTCAACTGAACGACGTGGTCCTCGTGAAACAAGAGAACCTGCCCCCGACTCATTGGAGGCTCGGTCGAGTCATTGCCGTTCACCCGGGCAGTGACGGATTAGCCCGCAACGCTACTCTATGCACCAGCCATGGCGAGTGCCACCGGCCCATCCAGAAACTTTGCCGCCTCTTGGAGACATCATGAACAGATCATGAGATGTCGACATGATCTTGACCTTCCTGGGAGCATTACATGCACACATTTCGAACCAGAGGGTTCAACCGGGCAGGATGTTCGGTCAACAACCATTGACCTTGATTCATGGCAATCAAAGTATTGCCACTAGCAATACTCACATTAAATGCGGACTGCTGACGCGCCGCATTCCACACCACCAGTCGCACAAAGTTGCAGTACATTCCGTCTGCATACGATCCCTATTGCAATCACTTTGTTGCCTGCCGAATGATCACCACAACATTATTATCATTTCGCTGACGACGCACATTGCGACGTTCACTGCTTGTGCGGCTCATCGTCGTCCACTCATCGACTGGGCACTGTGTGCGGACACCCGATACCTAGCTCCGTTGCGATGTAGACGGATGGCCTATTTGCTAAGCAAATAAATATACAGCAACGACGAGCAGCAGCAACATTGTTCGCTCTAAGTACATCAGAATGTCTTACCGACAGAAGATTATTATCGCAGTTGCCGGCGTAGGCACCCTTCTCATCGTATACAGCTGGATAGCCAAGGCATGGGCCTGGTATCAGCTACTCGACGCGCTACACATTTGGAATGTGTGATGATGCAGCAATTTGGAGTCACAGGCGATGGTGGTGGTGGACGGACTCGCATGGCAAGGCGAGCTTTCTTGCAGCAGTCGGCTGCACAACGTTCTTCAGTTCTTCAGGACCAGCTCAACCGAGTGCGACAAACATTGAACCCGACGGAATCGCCGCGCGAATACATAGAGATATTAGAATTTATCATAATAAGTTAGAATATATCAATTTAGTTAATAAATCGTTTCACAGAAAATGTACATTTGAGTTTTGTGTTTTAATTTTCGACCACCCCCTGACTTTCGGAAGTTTTAATCCCCGACAATTAGTACTATTTTAAAATAAACAGTGAGGGTTATTTCGAAGTTAAGTGAGAGGAGCAACCACAAAAGTGGAACCTCCATAAAATATGTGGCATCTTTAAAGGATCCGCAAAAATTCTTGCAAAATATAAACAGTGGAAAAAAAAACCAAATGAGTGTTAAAAATCTCTTATCTAACGAAGATATTAAAAAATTAAGATTCTACGAAGAAATTCAGGACGCCGAAGAGGGATTTTCCCATCATCAAGAAAAAAACGACGCCACACCACTACAAAACAACGCCACGCCGTTTCAAAGTGAAATAAAAATGTCGGACAAAAAAAACAGTGCTGCCAACTCACATGATGAATGGACCCTTATAAAATCCAAAATTAATAAAGTGGTCAGGGGATCTGATGATCAATCAAAAAGAAGTCGTATAAGTCATGAAGGGAATATCAACAGGTTTGAATTATTAGCGGACAACAAAATGGACACGGGTGAACATTTACACAACACAAAGACAATCCCAAAAACAAATACGGTATCTGACTACCTTTTGTCCACCAATTTTTGTATTTAAATTGAGTTGTGACTTTTTAAAAAATTTATTGAATTCACGGCAAAAGAGTGCAAAATCTCTGCATATAAGTATAAATTTATAAATGTTGGGTATCAAAAAACAAAAGTATTTGTGTCCAACAATATCATCCACAAGGAACTGATCGCTAAGATTCGAGAAACTGAGGCACAAGCGTTCTCCTTTACCCCAAAGGAATGTCAGAAGGTGCCAGTATTGCTAAAAGGAATGGATGCCGACACATCGCTGGAGGATATAGCTTTAGCTATTAGGGAACAGGTTCCTAACATTAAAATAAATAAAATTTCTAATTTTTCTACTCCGCGTTCAAATGAGAGAAACAAGAAACTGAACATTTTTACCGTTCAATTGGAAGCGGGTGAATCGCCCCTGGAGCTAGTTAAAATAAAATTTTTAATAAACCAAAGAGTTTTTTGGGAAAAGAAAACCCATAGAAACATTACCCGCTATTTTAGGTGCCAGCGCTTTGGACACACTGGACAGTTTTGTGGATACAGCACACGTTGTGCTGTATGTGGTGAAAACCACGAATCTGAGGTTTGCCTTAAAGCAAAAGAAAATAATAATGAGCCTCAAAGAGTCAAATGCGCAAATTGTGCCAGTACATCCCATTCAGCGCTAGATTCTACGTGTCCAGCGTTTTTGAAATATAAGGAACGCAGAGAGTTTCTCTTGCAAAAAGCAAGAAAACAAAAAAACCAAGGAATCCCAATCAATATTCCTATTCTTAACAACAAGAACTTTCCTAATATTTTATCTCAAGCTAATTCACCGAAGTCAAATCCAGTAAACAAAATTTTAAAATATTCCGATGCAGTTAAAAGTGGGGCTTCAGTTGAGCAACCAACCAGTTCTTCTCTTATATCTTTACTTGAAGAGTCTCAGAATCTTTTTGGAATCCATTTAGTGATCTAATCACGAAAATTAGACAATTTTGGCCCGGGTACATGCAATCTAATTCGGTAGAAGATAAAATGTTTAAATACATTAGTTTCGTTGCTTCAATAGTAGTGTAATGAATCGCAACAAGCTTAAAATACTTTCGCTTAACATAAATTCTATAGTTAGTCATGAAAAAAGGTTATCCCTACTAAACATTCTAACTAAATATAAGCCCCAAATTTGCTTGCTTTCCGAAACTAAATTAAGGGCTAGGCACAAACTTAGTTTCGATGGTTTTAATATAATTAGAAATGACGCTTTAGGTGGAACCGCAGTTATTTTAAGAAATGACTATAAATATTCTGTGATAACCTTTGAAAGTAGTGTATTTTCAACATGCCTGGCGAGTATTACATACAACAGTAATACAAACCAGCAGAGGAACCTCTTGATTGGAAGTATCTATATACGACCTAACATAAACTCCTCTGTGAAAGGTGAACTGGATAGCCTTTATACTCTTACCAATAACTTTAACGAAGTTATTCTAGGTGGTGATTTCAACTCGCGTCACACAGCATGGGGTGATTCAACTGTTAACAGAAATGGGCAGCTTCTTCAAAGCTGGCTTAACGACGGACCATTTATAACGTTAGAGGTAGTTTCTCCAAACAGTCCAACATTTCCCAGAACGTCTTCACTCTTAGATTTTTTTATTGTCTCATCTTCATTAATCTCTTTTACCTCTAGCCCCCAAACAAATCCTTACAGCTGTACAACGATTTAATCTCCTTCTGATCACTTTGGAGTCCTTTTAACTTTAGGCTTTCACAGTTTTCGTCCACTCGAAATCGACCGTCCAACGTTTACAAGCTTTGTGAACACTGATTGGCATACATTTAGGTCAGAACTGCATCAAAAAATCTCTCTAATCGATATACCAATAGACCGTAACATTTCGAACTCCTCAATAGATCTATTTATAAAAAGTATTAGTAGCAAAATTAATTCATGTACTGAAAATCATTCAGTGAAAAAAACTGCAAGAGGCATGAGATATTGTAATATTTCATCTTTTACAAAAGAATTACTCAAAACTCGAAACGTTTGGAAAAGGAAACATAAGCGAATATACCATCATCGCCTTAATAGAATAACAGAGGAGTACAGAGAATTGCATAATAGAATTAAATGCCTAACTAAAATCATCAGAGATAGAGTGAGAATAGATCTTAATAAGGCCTTTGCAAAAAGACTCAAAGAAATAAAACCTTCTCCTGCAGCTTTTAAAGAAATCGATAGAATATCAGGTAGAAAATTCTTTGGTACTGATATTTCAAATTGTACGCTTTTATTTAATAACCACGACCTTAACAATAGTGATGCTAAGCTCGGTGCCTTTCACGATTTCTTTGCAGGTATATACTCTGAAAAACTGCCTTCAGCAAACACCCATCTGAACACAACTGTCTATAATTTCGCCAGTAACTTTTTTAGCAACGCTAGAAACAGCATTATAACAGTTTTTTCGCCTACTAACTTAGCCTCAAGTCCAGATAACCCATCTGTCTTTACTAGTGCAGATGAAGTTGAGGAATTAAGACTGAATCTTAACAGCAAAAAATCGGCTGGTACAGATGGTATATCAAACTTTACAATTCGTAAATGCCCCCATTATTTGGACATTAAATTATCCATAATCTTCAATCACTGCATTAATAATGGTTATTTTCCTTTAGCATGGAAAGAAGCCAAATTGATCCCATTAGCAAAAAAGAAGAGTTCCAGAGATATAAAGGATTTTAGGCCAATATCACTACTTTCAAATATGGGCAAACTGTTTGAAAAAGTCTCAGAAGGAGGGATAAATAAAGTCTGTTCCGACCAAAATATAATTCAGAATAACCAATTTGGTTTCAAGAAATATCATTCCACTTACCATGCGATTATGCTCCTTTCAGATAAAATTACACAAAACCTAAGAAATGGGCGTTGCACAGTATGTTTAGAACTAGATTTTGAGAAAGCGTTTGATTCAGTGTGGCACAAAGGTCTACTCTTCAAACTTCACCAACTTAACTTCCCTGCCTATTTAATAAAAATAATTGGAAGTTACTTGTCAAATAGAAACACCAGAGTCTTTATAAAAAATGAAAGATCTGGAATAATTCCAATTTTATCGGGCGTACCACAAGGCTCTATTTTAGGTCCAACTTTGTTTAATATATTTCTTAATGACTTCCCATTTACAGATCCCTTCACGGATGAACCAGGTGCTATATTGTATGCGGACGATACAATTATTTTATCCAGCTGCGAAAGACCTCAGAAAGCCTTAGATAAGATTAAAGACAAACTCTCAGTTTTTAAAGGATACTTTCAAAACTGGGGATTGAAATTAAACTTAGACAAGTGTGGAGTAATTTGTTTTAGAAACTCTAGCGGAAAAGGTCACCATTTGGCAGTACGAGAAAGCAAAACTCTCAAGCTGGTCTTTGACCAAAAGCTCATTCCGTTAAAGACCGAGATTAAATATCTGGGTATTAATTTTCACCACAGATTTAACTTTAATAAGCACGCCAGGAAATCTCTTAATAAAGCGTGATTTGCAATCTGTACTATAAAACCCTTGTTAACTTCAAAATTTCTTTCCTCTAAAGTCAAGCTTTTAATGTACAAAACACTAATAAGACCAATTTTAACTTACAGTTTTCCCACCTGGTTTACAATCTCTCCAACTGTAGCTCAAGAAATGGAGTTATTTGAGCGCAAGATCCTGAGACACTGCACTGGAACTTTTAGAAAACTCAACAAAAAATGGATTTCTAATAACATTTTGTATGATAGAGCAAAAGTAGTGCCGCTTATGAGATACATGGTTAACCTAATGAGGAAAGCTATGTCCAATATTGAATCCCACCCAAACCCATTAGTTCGCTCCATTTTTGAGAGAAACATAAATGAGTCACTGATAGATAACTACTATAAGATTCGTACACACATCTAGACAATGAATAAAAAAATCAGCTAAACACTATGTATGTATATATATATAATAAATAAAATTAAAAAAAAAAAAAAAATATATATATATATATAAAAAAAAATTATTTAATTTAGTTTTTTAGGTTAGGTTACCTTTTTATGGATTACAACACACATTTAGATTTATTTTTTTTGTTTTTTTTGTTATGTTAACTAGTTATAAGTGCCTATGAGGCAGAAAAAGATGTAAGCTATGAGCAAGCAAATACACTATACATATAATTAAGAGTACAAATACTATTTGTAGCTAAAAACAGCAGTATCAACATTTAAGAAAATGTCTAGTTACTTAAGAACTTTGTAATAGCTTGACATACTTACTAGTCGGCTACTGTTAAACGTCAAACTAAATGTATATAATTTGGAAAACAGTCTCAATAAAGAATTGAAATTGAAATTGAATTGAAATTGCCACAGTTTTGAGCTGTCAGGCGAAACCGAAGCTGAAGCGTGTATGTGTTTCAGGCATAACGCTTTTGTCTAAACAACAATCTTAAGCAAACTTTAAAATACTCAAGACCAAATCAACTGTTTCACAATCGCCAGCACTTTGAGTATATTTACTGTTCTCCTGATCTACAATCAAATTTGAAATGCAGTCTCCATTGCAACAAATGCTATATTGCTTTCAACAAAATGAGTTAGGTATTTTTTGTGGTTAACGGCTGATTAAAGCAACAGCAAAAACTAACCAAATTTTGGTAAATTTTTTGTTTCATGTGTTTGCCAACTTATCCATATATAATTTTTAAAAGTCGACTCTGGTGGTGAGAATTATAAATAAAAATTTGGTTAAATATTCTTAACCCAAAAATTTTTTTGGTTAACGCTTAATCACTTTCTGGTCTATCCAATGTGTTTGTGTTGTAATTTTTATTTTTTTGTTGAAAGCAATATAGAAAGTATTGTCATTGAGCAGAACGGCTGTTAAATAGTAATTGTGGTTAGAAAGACGAGAGAAGTAGTACATTCTTCAATGTTACCATAATCCTATAGATAACATTTCGCATGTTACTATAAAATAACTATAACATTCGTGTAGTGGCTAACCACAACTTCAATTTAACTATAGTCGGCCCGTTCACTATGTCTCGCACGCCTCAAATGTAAATTATGCAAAATGCTTGATTAACATTTGAGCCATGCGAGAAAAAATGAGCAGGATGGATGTTCAATACAAATTTTGGTTATGTTTATTTTTCAATATTATCATAATGCTATAGATAATATTTCCCTTGCAGATATATAAAAAAAACTATAACATTCGCATAGTGTCAATTTCTTCTGGTTAACTACAACTTTAATTTAACTATGGTCCGTCTCGCATGGTTATAGTCAAAATCTGCTCTAAATCTGCCATTTGGAACAATAGATGTTGGATGTTACTTGCATTATCTTATTTCTTTTTTGGAATAAGAAAACCTGTTGTTTTGCTGGTTTTCAAATTCTAATTCCTGTTTCCTCAGCAATAAAATAAGCTTGTTATGCTATTATAATTGAGAAAAATTTAACAATAAAGGAAGTACATGAACCAAATATTGTACTACAAACGTTGACTAATGTACGAATTTTGGTCGCAAATGTGCAAAACTCACATCTTAACCGCAAGTTCGTAGTATTAGGAGATGTTGTGTGTAGTAGTATGATTTTGACGCATGTGCATAACTTGTTTAATGTCAAAAACAGTGTTACTAGTTTTTTCCACCTCAAATAACAATAATGCTACAAAAAAATAATTTGCTTGGGTCTTGGGTGAGTAAAATTATGGAGTTATCGCTGAAATGCATACTCAACATTTTTAATACATACCTCTGATGAAAAAACTGCATTTTTTTACTAACTCTGGTAATTCACTTTTAAGCCTTTCAAGATCAGATATTTTTCCTGAATTGACCTTAGAATAGTTACCCATTTCAATGGTTTCTTTAATAGAATAAGCTTATGTAAATATTGCATCATCATTCTTTGGTATCTTATCAAACACAGCTAAATAACCGAATGCAAAAAAGATGGGCATTTGTTTAAAAAATCCTTAAACTTCCTATAGTATTCAGCACTCCATTTAATAAATCCCTAACTAATTCATGATCTTCACCATTACCATTCATAAACACTCCTAATTGTTAATACCTACAACAGGCGAACCACTAATACTACTAATACTAATAATACTGCTTGGGTTACTGTGAACCGAGTTCACCAGCCTATTTGAGACTTGTTAGTGAAGTGATCGATATTCGACATGGCCGACTTGAATCGACGCACCTCAGCATGCACCGCCATCAAGCGGGGCCACGACCGCATTGTCAGCATGGACGTGACGGCTTTGGATGAGGTCCAAATCCACTTGGAACAGCGCCAGATAGAAGCACACTATGCACGCTTTCTGGTGGCACACACGGCATTGGTGAGCGATGCCACACCGGAGGGCCTTCAGGCCCACGATGATCTGCTGGCAGTCGTGGACGAGCAGTATAATAACGTCTTGATGGTCTTGGGCAGACGCCAAAACGCCCTCCAAAATCTGGCGAAACTCGCGCCGGCTTCTCCACCACAGCATCACAGCTCAACCACGCCAAAGGTGGAGATGAAACTTGAGTCGGTGCAAATACCGACGTTCGATGGCCATCTGCACAATTGGCTAGCATTTAAAGATGCATTCGAGAGTCTGGTGCACAACACGGAGCTGGCGCCCGCCTACAAGTTACAGAAGCTTCGTGCCGCTGTCCTGCCTGGCAGCGTAGGCCTCGTCGGCAACATCTACTCCGGCGGCTACGAAGAGCTCTGGAGTGAGCTTAAAGAGAGGTTCGACAACCCACGCCTGTTGTGCGAGACCCATGTTTCTCGGCTCCTCAATCTGCAGGAAGCCCAGGACGAATGCTCCAGTGCCCTGCTTCGGATCGTGGACACCGTGCAAGAGTCACTCCGTACACTACGAGTGATGCGGCAACCAGTGTCCAGTTGGGACGCTTTGACGGTCCCGATTGTTGTGTCCCGTTTGCCAAAGGTGACCCAGCAAGGTTGGTGCATGCATTGCCCAGCCAAACAGATTCCCACCCTCACCGGCCTGCTCGAGTTCTTGACTCATCGTGCCCACAGTTTGGCGACAGAGATCCAGCTACCCTCAACCTCTGGTCGACAATAGGCAAGTGGATCACGGCAGCTAAAGATGCTTCCCGTTGCTCGGACTCACGTCGTTGCAGCTCCCGAGAACCGGTGCGGCCATTGCCATGGCTCTCACCGGCTATATCAGTGCACAAGGTTCAAGCAGTTGGACTTGAGTCGGCGCATCAACGCCGCGAGAACGACAGGTGTCTGTTTCAACTGTCTGCAGCCAGGACACAACGCTACCGGATGCCAATCCGAAAGTTCCTGCCGCCACTGCAACGGCAGATACCACTCGCTGATCTGCAGAAGGGAGGCCCGACAAGAAACACAACGTCGGCCAGCCCGCCGAGAAGCAGAACGCCAACCAGCCTCACAAGAAGCGGCACCTCAGCCAGCCCAAACAGAAGCAGAACGCGCCCAGACCCCGCCTGGTGGTCGCTATGTGTTCACGAAGGGACGTTGGGAGTTCATTCCGGACCAGGGTCCCTCAACTATGGATTGACTCAATCAAGCGACCACTACCGTATTGCTAGCTACGGCGCTCGGCTACGCGTATGGCGCAAACTCGGAGCCCCACCTGGTTCGAGCCCTCTGCGATCCTGGATCGCAGGTAAGTCTTATAACAACCAAACTAACCAAACAACTTCGTCTTCCCAGAAGCCGATTGGATGTAGCCGTGCAAGGCGTCGGTATTTCCCGACCCACTCTGGCTCAAGGCCAAGTGACTCTCTCACTTCAGTCGACGCGATCAGAGTTCGTGCTCACCATGAAGGCCGTAGTGATCCCCCTGATCACTTCGACGCTCCCCGCAGCACATGTGGATGCAACACAATGGCATCATCTGGTTGGCCTACCACTGGCAGACAGCCACCTGGGCACTCCTGAGCCCATCGACATTTTGCTAGGGGCTGATGTCTGGGGTCTCTTGGTGCAGGACGAGGTCATTCATGGACGGCCGCACGAGCCCCACGCCCAACGCACACACCTTGGTTGGGTTGTCTTCGGCCCAGCTGCCCTGGTGCGAGCAGCACCACCCATCCGATCGCTCCACAGCCAGGTGACGGAGGAGCCCACTCTGGAACACACTCTGGATGAGCTCGTTCGGAATTTCTGGAAGTCGGAGGAGGTACCCACAGATGAATCAAGAGAGGACGAGTGCAGCCGGCACTACTCCCAGTCGCACTCCCGCACATCGGAAGGCAGATACATGGTCCAAATCCCCTTCCGACACGACGCACCAGCACTAGGTGCCTCCTACCAAGCTGCACTGCGACAATTCTACTGTCTGGACCGGCGACTCCAGAACAACCCAGATCTCAGAGAGAAGTACATCGCCTTCATGCGCGAATATGAAGAGCTTGGACACATGGAACGGGCTGGTCAACATGGCGACCACCCCCATTGTTACTACATTCCACACCATGCGGTAACTAGCAAATTCCGTGTTGTCTTCAACGCATCTGCACAGACCACTACTGGAGTCTCACTCAATGACGTCCAGCTGGTTGGTCCTACCATTCAAGATTCACTAATCAACATCATCCTGCGGGTCCGGCGCTACTTGGTCGCGCTGACCGCTGACGTAGAGAAGATGTTCCGCCAGGTCTTGGTGGCGCATAAACATCGAGACTTCCAACGGATTCTCTGGCGAGAATCACCGTCCGACGAGCTGACCGTCTTCCGCTTGACGACGGTTACCTACGGTATGGCATCCAGTCCATACACTTCTGTGCGATCCATGATGCAGTGCGCACAGGACAATCAACAGCTGATCCCAGATACAGCACGGGCTCGAGCGGCCCGAGAGACGATTGAGAAGGCCTTTTATGTGGACGACCTCCTCACCAGCTGCAACAGCATTTCCGAAGCAGTCGGCCTGGCTGCCGATGTCAACACTGTCCTCATGGCAGGACACTTCAAATTGCGCAAATGGAACTCCAACAGCGCACAGGTAATTTCCATGGTGACTAACGAGACTTCCTCTTCTCCCTCTTCCACAGAGCTTGTCATAGAATGCCCAACGGCAACGGTACTTGGCTTGCGTTGGGATCCAGCTGCTGACGAGCTCTTCTTCTTGGTGGAAATGGAACCGCTGGGACCCTCCCCTACGAAAAGGCGGATTCTGAGCGAGGTGGCGAGACTGTTCGATCCTACTGGGCTCCTTGCGCCGGTCATAATCACAGGAAAGATGTTCATCCAAACGCTGTGGTCCACAGGCATCACTTGGGATGCCCCACTTTTGCCCCACGGACTCCAGCATTGTTTTGTGTTGGTTGCGGAAGGAACCATCCACTCTCAAACCCTACGTCGCAAACCGAGTGCGACAGATCCAGGAGTTGACGTCTCCAGCACGTTGGCATCACGTCCGCTATGCGCAGAATCCAGCCGATTGCGCTAGCCGAGGTCTTGGTGCATCAGAACTCCTGCAACACTCGCTGTGGTGGCAAGGACCGAGTTGGCTGGCAAGCGGACCGCTCCCCGTCGGCCCACCCGGGCAGCTGCACGCCGACGACATGGACCAAGTGGCAGAAGAATTAAAGCCATGCTTCTTCTCGGGCATGGTCATCACCCAGATGGAACTGACGACACGACGCCGAGACAAAGTCATCATCCCGTTGACCGAGCGATTCAGCAACCTACACCAGTTGCTCCGTACTGTTGCCTATATGCTCCGTTGGCGGAGCACTTACCGGCACCTACTAAAGCGATCAGTCGTCGGAGCGGATGAGCTCGACCACGCCTTGGAACGACTTATCATCATCGAGCAAGCTGCCGCTTTCTCTCAAGAAGTGCACCAGTTGCGCAACCGTGCACCACCGTCAAGTAACAGCCCGTTACTCTCTCTCAACCCATACTTGGATACTCGAGGAGTCCTACGAGTCGGAGGTCGACTCACGCATGCGTCCCTACCGGATGAGCAAAGGCATCCCATTGTCTTGCCGAAAGCAGGCGCCTTGGTTTGGCTATTGGTTCGCCAGACACATGACGCCACCCTACACGGCGGCGTTCAACTGATGCTGCAGACGTTGCGGCAGAAGTATTGCATACTCCATGGTCGACAAGCTGTGCGGACTCTGCTACACAAATGCGTCATCTGTAGACGACACCGCGGAGCGGTCATCAAGCAACAAATGGCTTCGCTACCCAGCCCACGAGTCAATTCAGCTCGCCCGTTCCTGGCCTCAGGGGTCGACTACTGTGGTCCCTTTTCCGTTCGGGTTGGAACCAAACGATCACGCACCACAATCAAAGGCTACTTGGCGATCTTCGTTTGCATGGCCACGAAGGCTGTGCACATCGAGGTAGTTGAGGACACTCTCATCACAGGCTTTCATTGATGCTTTTACCCGATTCACATGCCGGCGCGGACCCTGTCCCGATCTCTACAGCGACAATGGTACCGCCTTCGTTGGTGCGAACCGGTACCTTAAAGAGGACTTAGCAGCCTTCGAATCGCATCACAACCAACAGGCCCTGGCACATTCCGGGACGAGATGGCACTTCATCACTCCTGCGGCCCCTCATCAAGGTGGATTATGGGAGGCCGCCGTAAAATCCGCAAAACATCATTTGGTTCGTTTGGTGGGTGCCCAGTCTCTCTGGTACCACCAACTCCACACTCTGGCAACACGCATCGAGGCGTGTCTTAACTCACGTCCGCTGGTCCCACTCCACGACGACCCCGAGGACAAACTGGCGCTCACCCCTGGCGATTTCCTCATCGGTGCCCCCCTCATCGCGGTACCCGAACCTCACATTGGCGGCGTCCCGCTGAATCGCCTCAAGCAGTATCAGTGGATCCGTAAGCTCCACCAGGACTTCTGGCAGCGCTGGAGCGAGGAGTACTTGGTCACCCTCCAGACCCGTAGCAAATGGGAACGACGAGAACCGGACATTCAACTGAACGACGTGGTCCTCGTGAATCAAGAGAACCTGCCCCCGACTCATTGGAGGCTCGGTCGAGTCATTGCCGTTCACCCGGGCAGTGACGGATTAGCCCGCAACGCTACTCTACGCACCAGCCATGGCGAGTGCCACCGGCCCATCCAGAAACTTTGCCGCCTCTTGGAGACATCATGAACAGATCATGAGATGTCGACATGATCTTGACCTTCCTGGGAGCATTACATGCACACATTTCGAACCAGAGGGTTCAACCGGGCAGGATGTTCGGTCAACAACCATTGACCTTGATTCATGGCAATCAAAGTATTGCCACTAGCAATACTCACATTAAATGCGGACTGCTGACGCGCCGCATTCCACACCACCAGTCGCACAAAGTTGCAGTACATTCCGTCTGCATACGATCCCTATTGCAATCACTTTGTTGCCTGCCGAATGATCACCACAACATTATTATCATTTCGCTGACGACGCACATTGCGACGTTCACTGCTTGTGCAGCTCATCGTCGTCCACTCATCGACTGGGCACTGTGTGCGGACACCCGATACCTAGCTCCGTTGCGATGTAGACGGATGGCCTATTTGCTAAGCAAATAAATATACAGCAACGACGAGCAGCAGCAACATTGTTCGCTCTAAGTACATCAGAATGTCTTACCGACAGAAGATTATTATCGCAGTTGCCGGCGTAGGCACCCTTCTCATCGTATACAGCTGGATAGCCAAGGCATGGGCCTGGTATCAGCTACTCGACGCGCTACACATTTGGAATGTGTGATGATGCAGCAATTTGGAGTCACAGGCGATGGTGGTGGTGGACGGACTCGCATGGCAAGGCGAGCTTTCTTGCAGCAGTCGGCTGCACAACGTTCTTCAGTTCTTCAGGACCAGCTCAACCGAGTGCGACAAACATTGAACCCGACGGAATCGCCGCGCGAATACATAGAGATATTAGAATTTATCATAATAAGTTAGAATATATCAATTTAGTTAATAAATCGTTTCACAGAAAATGTACATTTGAGTTTTGTGTTTTAATTTTCGACCACCCCCTGACTTTCGGAAGTTTTAATCCCCGACAATTAGTACTATTTTAAAATAAACAGTGAGGGTTATTTCGAAGTTAAGTGAGAGGAGCAACCACAAAAGTGGAACCTCCATAAAATATGTGGCATCTTTAAAGGATCCGCAAAAATTCTTGCAAAATATAAACAGTGGAAAAAAAAACCAAATGAGTGTTAAAAATCTCTTATCTAACGAAGATATTAAAAAATTAAGATTCTACGAAGAAATTCAGGACGCCGAAGAGGGATTTTCCCATCATCAAGAAAAAAACGACGCCACACCACTACAAAACAACGCCACGCCGTTTCAAAGTGAAATAAAAATGTCGGACAAAAAAAACAGTGCTGCCAACTCACATGATGAATGGACCCTTATAAAATCCAAAATTAATAAAGTGGTCAGGGGATCTGATGATCAATCAAAAAGAAGTCGTATAAGTCATGAAGGGAATATCAACAGGTTTGAATTATTAGCGGACAACAAAATGGACACGGGTGAACATTTACACAACACAAAGACAATCCCAAAAACAAATACGGTATCTGAGAAGGGGACTACCTTTTGTCCACCAATTTTTGTATTTAAATTGAGTTGTGACTTTTTAAAAAAAATTATTGAATTCACGGCAAAAGAGTGCAAAATCTCTGCATATAAGTATAAATTTATAAATGTTGGGTATCAAAAAACAAAAGTATTTGTGTCCAACAATATCATCCACAAGGAACTGATCGCTAAGATTCGAGAAACTGAGGCACAAGCGTTCTCCTTTACCCCAAAGGAATGTCAGAAGGTGCCAGTATTGCTAAAAGGAATGGATGCCGACACATCGCTGGAGCATATAGCTTTAGCTATTAGGGAACAGGTTCCTAACATTAAAATAAATAAAATTTCTAATTTTTCTACTCCGCGTTCAAATGAGAGAAACAAGAAACTGAACATTTTTACCGTTCAATTGGAAGCGGGTGAATCGCCCCTGGAGCTAGTTAAAATAAAATTTTTAATAAACCAAAGAGTTTTTTGGGAAAAGAAAACCCATAGAAACATTACCCGCTGTTTTAGGTGCCAGCGCTTTGGACACACTGGACAGTTTTGTGGATACAGCACATGTTGTGCTGTATGTGGTGAAAACCACGAATCTGAGGTTTGCCTTAAAGCAAAAGAAAATAATAATGAGCCTCAAAGAGTCAAATGCGCAAATTGTGCCAGTACATCCCATTCAGCGCTAGATTCTACGTGTCCAGCGTTTTTGAAATATAAGGAACGCAGAGAGTTTCTCTTGACAACAAAAAAACCAAGGAATCCCAATCAATATTCCTATTCTTAACAACAAGAACTTTCCTAATATTTTATCTCAAGCTAATTCACCGAAGTCAAATCCAGTAAACAAAATTTTAAAATATTCCGATGCAGTTAAAAGTGGGGCTTCAGTTGAGCAACCAACCAGTTCTTCTCTTAAATCTTTACTTGAAGAGTCTCAGAATCTTTTTGGAATCCATTTAGTGATCTAATCACGAAAATTAGACAATTTTGGCCCGGGTACATGCAATCTAATTCGGTAGAAGATAAAATGTTTAAATACATTAGTTTCGTTGCTTCAATAGTAGTGTAATGAATCGCAACAAGCTTAAAATACTTTCGCTTAACATAAATTCTATAGTTAGTCATGAAAAAAGGTTATCCCTACTAAACATTCTAACTAAATATAAGCTCCAAATTTGCTTGCTTTCCGAAACTAAATTAAGGGCTAGGCACAAACTTAGTTTCGATGGTTTTAATATAATTAGAAATGACGCTTTAGGTGGAACCGCAGTTATTTTAAGAAATGACTATAAATATTCTGTGATAACCTTTGAAAGTAGTGTATTTTCAACATGCCTGGCGAGTATTACATACAACAGTAATACAAACCAGCAGAGGAACCTCTTGATTGGAAGTATCTATATACGACCTAACATAAACTCCTCTGTGAAAGGTGAACTGGATAGCCTTTATACCCTTACCAATAACTTTAACGAAGTTATTCTAGGTGGTGATTTCAACTCGCGTCACACAGCATGGGGTGATTCAACTGTTAACAGAAATGGGCAGCTTCTTCAAAGCTGGCTTAACGACGGACCATTTATAACGTTAGAGGTAGTTTCTCCAAACAGTCCAACATTTCCCAGAACGTCTTCACTCTTAGATTTTTTTATTGTCTCATCTTCATTAATCTCTTTTACCTCTAGCCCCCAAACAAATCCTTACAGCTGTACAACGATTTCATCTCCTTCTGATCACTTTGGAGTCCTTTTAACTTTAGGCTTTCACAGTTTTCGTCCACTCGAAATCGACCGTCCAACGTTTACAAGCTTTGTGAACACTGATTGGCATACATTTAGGTCAGAACTGCATCAAAAAATCTCTCTAATCGATATACCAATAGACCGTAACACTTCGAACTCCACAATAGATCTATTTATAAAAAGTATTAGTAGCAAAATTAATTCATGTACTGAAAATCATTCAGTGAAAAAAACTGCAAGAGGCATGAGATATTGTAATATTTCATCTTTTACAAAAGAATTACTCAAAACTCGAAACGTTTGGAAAAGGAAACATAAGCGAATATACCATCATCGCCTTAATAGAATAACAGAGGAGTACAGAGAATTGCATAATAGAATTAAATGCCTAACTAAAATCATCAGAGATAGAGTGAGAATAGATCTTAATAAGGCCTTTGCAAAAAGACTCAAAGAAATAAAACCTTCTCCTGCAGCTTTTAAAGAAATCGATAGAATATCAGGTAGAAAATTCTTTGGTACTGATATTTCAAATTGTACACTTTCATTTAATAACCACGACCTTAACAATAGTGATGCTAAGCTCGGTGCCTTTCACGATTTCTTTGCAGGTATATACTCTGAAAAACTGCCTTCAGCAAACACCCATCTGAACACAACTGTCTATAATTTCGCCAGTAACTTTTTTAGCAACGCTAGAAACAGCATTATAACAGTTTTTTCGCCTACTAACTTAGCCTCAAGTCCAGATAACCCATCTGTCTTTACTAGTGCAGATGAAGTTGAGGAATTAAGACTGAATCTTAACAGCAAAAAATCGGCTGGTACAGATGGTATATCAAACTTTATAATTCGTAAATGCCCCCATTATTTGGACATTAAATTATCCATAATCTTCAATCACTGCATTAATAATGGTCATTTTCCTTTAGCATGGAAAGAAGCCAAATTGATCCCATTAGCAAAAAAGAAGAGTTCCAGAGATATAAAGGATTTTAGGCCAATATCACTACTTTCAAATATGGGCAAACTGTTTGAAAAAGTCTCAGAAGGAGGGATAAATAAAGTCTGTTCCGACCAAAATATAATTCAGAATAACCAATTTGGTTTCAAGAAATATCATTCCACTTACCATGCGATTATGCTCCTTTCAGATAAAATTACACAAAACCTAAGAAATGGGCGTTGCACAGTATGTTTAGAACTAGATTTTGAGAAAGCGTTTGATTCAGTGTGGCACAAAGGTCTACTCTTCAAACTTCACCAACTTAACTTCCCTGCCTATTTAATAAAAATAATTGGAAGTTACTTGTCAAATAGAAACACCAGAGTCTTTATAAAAAATGAAAGATCTGGAATAATTCCAATTTTATCGGGCGTACCACAAGGCTCTATTTTAGGTCCAACTTTGTTTAATATATTTCTTAATGACTTCCCATTTACAGATCCCTTCACGGATGAACCAGGTGCTATATTGTATGCGGACGATACAATTATTTTATCCAGCTGCGAAAGACCTCAGAAAGCCTTAGATAAGATTAAAGACAAACTCTCAGTTTTTAAAGGATACTTTCAAAACTGGGGATTGAAATTAAACTTAGACAAGTGTGGAGTAATTTGTTTTAGAAACTCTAGCGGAAAAGGTCACCATTTGGCAGTACGAGAAAGCAAAACTCTCAAGCTGGTCTTTGACCAAAAGCTCATTCCGTTAAAGACCGAGATTAAATATCTGGGTATTAATTTTCACCACAGATTTAACTTTAATAAGCACGCCAGGAAATCTCTTAATAAAGCGAGATTTGCAATCTGTACTATAAAACCCTTGTTAACTTCAAAATTTCTTTCCTCTAAAGTCAAGCTTTTAATGTACAAAACACTAATAAGACCAATTTTAACTTACAGTTTTCCCACCTGGTTTACAATCTCTCCAACTGTAGCTCAAGAAATAGAGTTATTTGAGCGCAAGATCCTGAGACACTGCACTGGAACTTTTAGAAAACTCAACAAAAAATGGATTTCTAATAACATTTTGTATGATAGAGCAAAAGTAGTGCCGCTTATGAGATACATGGTTAACCTAATGAGGAAAGCTATGTCCAATATTGAATCCCACCCAAACCCATTAGTTCGCTCCATTTTTGAGAGAAACATAAATGAGTCACTGATAGATAACTACTATAAGATTCGTACACACATCTAGACAATGAATAAAAAAATCAGCTAAACACTATGTATGTATATATATATAATAAATAAAATTAAAAAAAAAAAAAATATATATATATATATATAAAAAAAAATTATTTAATTTAGTTTTTTAGGTTAGGTTACCTTTTTATGGATTACAACACACATTTAGATTTATTTTTTTTGTTTTTTTGTTATGTTAACTAGTTATAAGTGCCTATGAGGCAGAAAAAGATGTAAGCTATGAGCAAGCAAATACACTATACATATAATTAAGAGTACAAATACTATTTGTAGCTAAAAACAGCAGTATCAACATTTAAGAAAATGTCTAGTTACTTAAGAACTTTGTAATAGCTTGACATACTTACTAGTCGGCTACTGTTAAACGTCAAACTAAATGTATATAATTTGGAAAACAGTCTCAATAAAGAATTGAAATTGAAATTGAATTGAAATTGCCACAGTTTTGAGCTGTCAGGCGAAACCGAAGCTGAAGCGTGTATGTGTTTCAGGCATAACGCTTTTGTCTAAACAACAATCTTAAGCAAACTTTAAAATACTCAAGACCAAATCAACTGTTTCACAATCGCCAGCACTTTGAGTATATTTACTGTTCTCCTGATCTACAATCAAATTTGAAATGCAGTCTCCATTGCAACAAATGCTATATTGCTTTCAACAAAATGAGTTAGGTATTTTTTGTGGTTAACGGCTGATTAAAGCAACAGCAAAAACTAACCAAATTTTGGTAAATTTTTTGTTTCATGTGTTTGCCAACTTATCCATATATAATTTTTAAAAGTCGACTCTGGTGGTGAGAATTATAAATAAAAATTTGGTTAAATATTTCTTAACCAAACAATTTTTTTTGGTTAACGCTAACCATTTTCTGTTCTATCCAATGTGTTTGTTGTTGTAATTTTTATTTTTTTGTTGAAAGTAATATAGCAAAAATCAATCCTATCTTTAAAAGGATCGTCAATATTTAATTTATTTTAATCTATCTGATTCTTAAGGTAATATGTGTTCTAAATATTTCTCACATCTCACCTAATTTTGAGTACGCGAGTATCGTCTACATGAGACAAAAGCTATATTACTTTTGCTAAAAAAATAAGAATTACAACAACAAACACATTGGATAGACCAGAAAATGGTTTAGCGTTAACCCAAAAAAATTTGTGGTTAAGAAATATTTAACCAAATTTTTATTTATAATTCACACCACCAGAGTCGACTTTTAAAAATTATATATGTAAATAACAAGACGAAACGCGATGTTTATCCTTGGAGTTTTCTTTATTAACTGACTGGAAAAACCTTCTTAAAATTATTAATAGTATATTTGTACACAAGCGCTGACTAAGTGCAGCGCGAGTAAATAAGTGCATGCGCGAGTAAATAAGTGCATGCGCTGGTTTGCAGGTGCAACGCGTCATATTTCCTTCGCGGTAACTTTGTTTGTCGCTGGGAAAATGCTTTCGTTGCGTCTGCCCCAGCGGATGCGCTTCTTGGAGAGTAAGTAAGTGCATGCGCTGGTTTGCAGGTGCAACGCGTCATATTTCCTTCGCGGCAACTTTGTTTGTCGCTTGGAAAATGCTTACGATGATTTTGCTTCTAGCGTGGGAATGCAGCAAAGGGAGTTGACGATATGTCACTCCTCCCCTCCGTAGGACTATTCGCGTCCTCGTGAATATTGTTTGCGGGGTTCTTACTTCGTAATATATATAATTTAGGATAAATGATTATTATGATTATTACTACAACTAATAGTATTGTTGTTGAGTTTATTATATTGCTTTGAGTTTTTACTTTGTTTACATGTAATTTCAAATCGCCAAGAGTAAAATTGGGTAAGACATTTTTATCATTGATTTCATTAACATATGGGATTGTAAGTACTTTAAATTCTTCATGGAGTGATATAAATTTTAGGTTTTTTAAGTAAATTTGACAATCTGAGAAGTGTAATATATTATGTCTTTTTAATTTAATAGGCAAGTTACTGCATGTTTGGTTTAGTATTTGTTCTTCGAAATTCTTTATGACAATAACATTTGGTTTAATGAACTCAATTTCTTCTTTAAAATTAATAATGAAATCGCATTTATATTGTTTGTTATTTAATAAATTTTTGATGCATTCGTTATTTACATTTAGTAGTTTCCTGTCGTCTACTTCATACAAAGTGTTATTTATTCTTGTAAATTGTTTGCTGGAGTCAAGCACTAATTCTGTATTATCAGAGGATGCTGGGATTGGGATTATTTTTATCAAAGGATAATCGGTTAAATTTTGAGGGATTGATACCACAAAGTATAGTATCTCTTTTTGTTGCCAAAGTGAGGTTTTTGTAAATTCTAGTTGTTTAGAATCGATATTTTCCAACTGTTCAATGTCTACTAGCTTAGGGTTTAAAATTCCTTGCCTACTCAGAAGGAGTCCCAGCTGTATTTCCTTGATATGTTCGTAATAGCTTTTAACGTTATCTAAAAACGCGTCTGTTACAATTTTTTTTGTTAACTGGTTTTGTAAAACATTTGTTGAGTTTTCTAATTCGCGGATAAGCATGTTACCCTCATTAACATGGTTTAGTATACTATCCAAATCGTCTTGGGACAGTGTTTCTGATTCCAAGGTGCTGAGTCTATCATAAATTTTTCTTTTGTCCTCGTCGTCTAGTGTGCCGAAAAGGAAGTTAAGGCCTCTGCCTATTACATTCATAAGTCCTCTTTTGTGTCTAACAGCAAAGATTTTCCTTTCGTTGTTGGCTAGTTTCATGTATTTGTCTACGAGAGTTGTGTGTAAATAGCTACTTTTATTATATTGTTCTTCAAGTAGGGAATATGCTAGTTCTAATTCTGTTTTGTTAATAGAAATGATAATGTTTTCGTAGTAGTTAGGAAGTTGAATTTCTCCTTGTTGAAAGATTATGAAGCCCTTGTTGTTGTTGACTTCTTGGACCTCGATCGATTTAGCTTGACACTTGCTGCATAGGATCAGCAACAATATTATCATCAATGTTCCGGATAATTTGGCCCTGGTTTGTTGGGTCCGTTTCCCTGCAATTTTTAGGAGTGTTAATTTTCTTTTTCTTTTTGAAATGTCCTTTGTACTTATTTGCTGTTCTAGTCCTAAACTTGACTTTAAAATGCTCGTTATCTTTATATCGTGAAAGAATTTTGACCCGCCTAAATGGATTTGATTTTTTCTCTAACCTTTTTCTATTGTTTTCTGCATGAATGAAACGTGGGTCAATATCAAAATCTTGTCTATGCTCATTGATTTTTCCTATTCTGTTTTCTTTTACTAGCTGTGGGTTTTTTTCTAATAATTCTTTGAGGAAAAATACACTGTAGGGTGTTTTTCCGGTAGTTGAGTGGACAATAGTATGATTGTAAGTGTAAACTACTTGTTCAATGCCGTGGTGTTTCAATTCATTGTCGTCTGAAGTGTTAATTATTCTCATTTTTTCATTTAGGGTTTTATGTAGTCGTTCCACGTCTGATATACCGTTCTTGCCAGTCGTAATTTCTATTTCTATGTTTAAACTTGAGCACCATTGTTGGAGGTTGATGTTTATAAGGCCTCCGTCCTGGTCGGTTTTAAGTTTAGCAGGTGTTCCCATTGTATTGAATATTTTTAGGAGTGCTCTTTTGCATTCAATCCAGTTCGTATGGGTAAGCTTTTCAACCGCAGCGAATTTGGAATGAACGTCAATGCAGGTTAGAAATGAAGTCTTGTCCCACTTCCATACGTCTATAACGTATTTTTCTCTTACTGCGTAGGTTGGTGGCGTAATTTTGAATGGTAATTTTGCGCCGGAGTGGTCGTTCTTACATTCGTTACAGAGGTCGCAATTATTTACTATATGTGATATTTCTCTGAGATAATTTGGGTAATAATATTTATTTTTAAATTCCTGTTGAATTTTTTCTATGCCTTGATGAAGGCCTTTTAGGTGAAGCTCAGTTACCACTTCTTTAAAGCTTTCATAGGATGTGAGGTCATCTAAAATGTGCATGCATCTAAAAATTGAGTTAGTTCTCGACTGATTTATTAAGTTGGAATAAACGGACTGAAATATTAGGAAGTCTTCATTATTTTCGAAATATACTGCGCTATTTTTGCCTGCGAATCTTTCTAGTATAAATTTCTTTGCGAGTTCTTCCGTCATATTGACGTAATAAATAACGTTCCGAGTCTTCTTGAATCTGATTATTAGTTTTTCCGCATTTTTTGGACCCTTTTTAAAAATATACTGGCGCTTAAATAAATTTAAAGGTCTTTCTGACATTGATATGTAGTTAGAATTATCTTCTTCCGCTGAATGGATGGTGGCAATATCTGATGCTATGTCGTTAAAAAGGCAGGTGTCTATCTGAATTCGCGATAAGGCGTCCGCGACGTGGTTTTCTTTACCAGGAATGTATTTTATTTCAAAATCATATTCGTTTAACTTCAATTTCCAACGTTGAAGTTTCATATTGGGCTCTTTCAAGTTATGCAACCATTGGAGTGGCCTATGGTCGCTATTAATTAAAAATTTTCTGCCATATAAATACGGTCGAAAGTACTGAGTAGCCCAAACGATGCCCAGCAGTTCTTTTTCGGTTGCTGAGTAGTTCGTCTCGTGTTCGTTGAGAGTTCTACTCGCAAAAGAAATTGGGTGT
The DNA here is from genome assembly GCA_947095585.1 of Nephrocerus scutellatus. Taxonomy (NCBI): domain Eukaryota; kingdom Metazoa; phylum Arthropoda; class Insecta; order Diptera; family Pipunculidae; genus Nephrocerus; species Nephrocerus scutellatus. The sequence continues at coordinate 73,425,144 of OX352761.1, read as the reverse complement.
CCGTCTTGGCTAAGGACGGCGCCTAGGGCGACGTTTGATGCGTCAGTAGTCAAGGTGAATTTCTTATTGTAATCGGGGTACTTTAAAATAGGGTCGCTAACTATTAACGTTTTTATTGTATTTACCGCTTCGACATATGCGTTGTCGTTAGGTGTGGGTTTTTCACCCTTTTTAAGACACTTGGTGAGAGGTTTTACTATTTGGGCGAAATTTTTAATAAATTTTCTATAGAAGCCCGCCAGTCCCAGAAATTGTTTGATCTCCTTCGCAGTTTTGGGTATCGGAAAGTCTTTGATTGCTGTGACCTTATTTGGGTTAGGTCTGACGCCATCTGACGTTATAATGTGACCCAGAAATTCCGTTTCCCGTCTTAGGAACTCACATTTATCTAGCTGAATCTTAAGGTTTGCGGCCTTAAGGCGAGTAAGAACCTTATCAAGTGAACTGATGTGCTCCTGTAGGGAGGTACTAAACACTATTATATCATCAAGGTAGACAAGGCATTCTCTGCCTATTAGGTCGGACAAAACTGAGTTCATTAATCTCTGAAACGTCGCAGGTGCATTTTTTAATCCAAATGGCATGCGGACGAATTCGTAGTGCCCTGTTTCATTGGAAAACGCCGTTTTAGCACGGCTTCCCTCATCTAGTTCTACCTGATAAAAGCCTTTTGCCAGATCTAACGTAGAGAAGTACTGGCAACGACCTAATTTATCTAAAATTTCGTCCATCACGGGGATCGGAAATTTGTCATCTATAGTTATGTCGTTTAGTCTACGATAATCTACAACTATACGCCACTTTTTCTCCCCTGAGGCATCCATTTTCTTTGGTACTACCCAAAGCGGGGCCGAGTATGGCGATTTGCTGTGCTGTATTATTCCCTGGTCTAACATCTGTTTAATCTGTCGGTTAACTTCTAACTTGTGAATTTGTGGATATCGATATGATTTAGCATAAATGGGATTTTCATGCTTCGTCGCGATTTTATGTTTTATACTATTGGTAAACGTTAAGTCCTGGTTTTCTAGATGGAAAAGTTTTTCGAATTTCCTCAATAGCTTTTCAACGGCTGCCCGCTCTTCCTTGTTTAGGTGGTCTAATCTAAATTTTTTTGAATCGTCGCTCTGTAATAAGTTCACTTGTTCAAGTGCTTGTCTGTACTCAACTACTTCAGGTGGTGGTGTTAAGTTATACAGTTTGCCGTTGAGTTCTATTTGATTACTAACGAGGTCTATTCGAGCATTTAGAACACGTAAAATATCTATTCCCATTAAACCGTCTAGGTAATCTGAAAATTTAAGTACGTAGAATTTTAAGCGTCCTTCGGCTAAATCACCAGCTGGTAGCAGCTGGGCAATATTAAGCTTTCTGAATCCCATGATTGTTTTAACTGTAATTGCGGGAACATATTGAGGCTTAGTTGGCAAGGTATTCGGTCTAATCAGGCTAATTGATGAACAAGTGTCTACTGCTAATTTTAGGGTTTTATTCCCGAATTCTAATTCAACAATGGGAAGTTCGTGTCCGAGGCTTGTACATGAAAATTTTCTTCAATAGGGTCTTGCTGCATGGGTTGAGGTGGCCCGTATCTCCTGATTCTGGACTGGTTTGAGTCGTACTCCCGCTTTCTCTTATAGGGTTGGAAGGAACCTTGCCCTTGGGGCTGCTGAATAGGATAGGCCTGCAGAATACTTTGTTGAGGGTGAGGGGGACTGTGTGGGTACGTAAGATTATTATCGGGATACTGATAACTTGGGCCTTGCAGGGGCTGTGATACACTAAATTGATGCGCCAAATATTGGCTCTGATTGTTATTATTGTTTAAGAGAACAGTTTGTTGTGGATAAGGATTAGGGTTGTGGTTTTGGGTATAAGATTTTGGTATAGGATTTTGTGCTAGGTAGGGCACATTTTGCTGATATTTTACATATGTTGAATTTTTGTATCTAAAATTTCTATTTGGTTGAATTGGTGCATCGTCAAATGCCTCATTTTCTTGAAGAACTTTGACTGCTTCGTTCATGTCGCTAACATTGTTCGCATTAAGCAATGCAGCTACGTGGTTCGGTAGCTGTTTTTTAAATAATAAGAGGCATCTATTCTTTGCCTCATTAGTGTACATGGTTTTTTCGAAAGTTTGGGTAATATTTAGTTTAATCGCATCACTTATTCTACACAAGGCTTCGTTGAATTCTTTGTATAAAAATTTAACACTATTTCTAAATTTAATATTTTCTAATTTTAAGATTAAAGTAGACACTGGAATGTGCTCACCGAATTCGTTAATAAGGAATTTCTTTAGTGCGCCCCAGTCCGCAGGCTGCTCTCTTCGCACGATGTTTTGCGCTTCGCCTTGAAGTGTACGTAGTATTCCATGGAAAATTAGTGTTTTATCCTCCCTGGAACATGCCACTGTAGTGGCGATGACGGCTTCCACATTTCCAACGTAGAATGCTAGATCCTCTTTTCTTCCGTCGAAGGGTTGTATCAGCCGCAATGTTTGCAGGGCATATTCCTTTGCTTCCTTTGGCTCCATTCCGTTGTTGTTCAATACAAGTCCGCTAAGTCGTTGATTTAAGAGTTCAATTTCTTCGTGCATTAACCGATTCTTGGTTATTCTTATTTTTTTTTTTTTTTATTTATTTATTTAATACAATCTGTGGCTTTGTATGTTGTTTGTATTTATTTCTTATTGTAAAATTCAATAATCACATAAAATCAACAAAACGACGATAATTTCGAAATATGTGTTTTTTTTTTTTGTTTGTTAGTTTCTTATCTTTAATTTTATATTAATGTATTTTTATGCGTTCGGGGTCAAGGTTCACTTATAGCTACTTATTTTGATGTGGTTGGTTTTTTTTTTTATTTTACGTCGCACTTAACACGTTTATAATAATTATACCGAACTTATGTATAGCAAATAAAATAACAGTATAATATAGGAATGTGTTTTAGGAAAAATCACTTAAATTAGCGTTAAATTATAGAACATTTTAAAAGTAATTTAAATCTAAAATGCCAACGTTAAGCAGTGCTTGTGTTTTCTATTTATTATTTATGTATTCTTTTCACTACACTATTCGAACGTTGGAGTCGCGTTCGTTTAAAAACCGACTGCGCCAATAACAAGACGAAACGCGATGTTTATCCTTGGAGTTTTCTTTATTAACTGACTGGAAAAACCTTCTTAAAATTATTAATATTATATTTGTACACAAGCGCTGACTAAGTGCAGCGCGAGTAAATAAGTGCATGCGCGAGTAAATAAGTGCATGCGCTGGTTTGCAGGTGCAACGCGTCATATTTCCTTCGCGGTAACTTTGTTTGTCGCTGGGAAAATGCTTTCGTTGCGTCTGCCCCAGCGGATGCGCTTCTTGGAGAGTAAGCAAGTGCATGCGCTGGTTTGCAGGTGCAACGCGTCATATTTCCTTCGCGGCAACTTTGTTTGTCGCTTGGAAAATGCTTACGATGATTTTGCTTCTAGCGTGGGAATGCAGCAAAGGGAGTTGACGATATGTCACTTGTATAGTAGCAACACATGGAAAAAAATTGACCGAAATTTAGTTAGTTTTTGCTGTTGCTTTGATCAGCCGTTAACCACAAAAAATACCTAATTCATTTTGGTTGAAAGCAATACAGCTAAAAGCGAACCGATTCAGAATTTGTACTAGAATCTGTCATTAAATTTACACTAACCCTAAGAAAGAAAAAACATCACACCACATTAAAATTCTATGCTATACACCTCGTACGTATACGAACTGACATCGCACGTTCAGGTGGGTTTTGCACATTTGCAACAAAAATTCGTACCCATCTATTCCGTTGTTTAGTGGAATATATAAAACTAGTTATTACGTTAACGACTATGATTATATCGTGTAATAAACATAATAACATTAATGACCACCAACAAGATATAAGGCGTATTATATTTGCCGAGGAATAAGGAATTTGAATTTGAAAACAAGCAAAAAAGCAAGTTTTCTTATTCCAAAGAAGGAATAAGATAGTGCAAATGTTAGTCGTATTTTATTTGCCGAGGAATAAGGAATTACAACAACAATTCCACTTCCTTCTTTGGAATTTGAAAACCTGCTGTTTGGCTGGTTTTGGCTGGTTTTGACATTCGAATTCCTTATTCGGATTCCAAATAAAATATGCCTAAGTGTATATTATTTGCCAAGAAATAAGGAATTACAACATAATTGCACTGTCGAATTCCTTCTTTGGAATTGGAAAACCTGCTATTTGGTGGTTTTGACATTCGAATTCCTTATTCGGATTCCAAATAAAATACAGCTCTAGTTGTAATTCCGTATTCCTCGTCAATAAAATACAGAAATAAGCTGTATTTTAATTTAATTAATTACAACAACAATTTCACTGTCGAATTCCTTCTTTGGAATTTAAAACCTGCTGTTTGGCTGGTTTTGACATTCGTATTCGGATTCCAAATAAAATACAGCTTTTATCACTTTGCCTGTTCAGGCTGTTTTCCAAACGAGTAATTATTTGATACTTATTGACTTTTTAGCCACCATTTTAAATAAGTAAGCAAAGTCATTCCAATTGATTTAGGTTACTTATTTTGACAGCAGCATACAAACAACGAAAATTCTAAAAGTGTATAAAATGGAAAAAAAAAATAATTTTTAATAATTTTGAATAAGTTAGGTTCCACAAATAAGTACCCGTTGGAAAACAGCCTCAGTGTCGTTGATTTTTTATCCATTTTTTGAAAATTCCAAAGATTTTAATTCAAAATGGGAAAAATTAAGAACTTATTTTATTAAAACAAAATTGTGAGACTAATCTATTTCCAAATTTGGGAAAAATGGGAATTTATATTACTGTTGTTTAATTTTCACAGGTTAACTTTTATTTTAATAAAAAATACAAACAATCATCAAATATTAAAACAAAGAATATTGCAAATCTAATTAGAGAATTTTACTTTAAACAATTAAACTTCAAAGTACCTTAAACAATCTGATTTTTTGTGATTTCAGCTTCTGCTTAACACGAGGACAAAAGTAGGGGACAAAATTTATTCTTCCGTCGTTCTGAATTCGAATTAAACAAGTGAAGTGAGTTATTAGTCATTTCCTCACAACCACTCGACGACATTGACAACTCGTTATTCGACATTCGACTGTCGAATTATTGAAGTGCGTAACAGACGCTGGGATGTAAGATGAATTAAGAATAACAAATGTAAGTTGTGTCGTCGTACAAACAATGTTAATTAACCCATTGCTTAAGGATGGGACGAATGGTTTCGCCACAGATTTGAGTAAATAAAACACAACAAAAAATATACTTCAATATGTTTTAATGAGAAAAAAAATCGTTGCACTATCAGTTGTGTGCTCAAGACTGAAAACAAAACAATAGATTAGAACAGAATGAGTGTGCAAGAGATAATAGAAACAGGAATAATTCAAATCGAAAACTCCCACTAATTATTTCGTGTCTTTAATTCTCAACATCTCGATATTTTTTCCAAACTTCTGAATCGCAAATGGCTTTGTAAACGCGTCTCCCAGTTGATCCTCAATGCATACGTAATCGATGAGAATTACCTTTAATTTCATACAGCTGCTGGATATAATGCAGCCGAACATTAATGTGTTTGGTCCGCTGATGCAATTCAGAATTCTTGATCCACCGAATTGAACTCTGATTGTCAATGTAAGGTGTTGGTGGGCTCTTTTGAACGCACGCTACCACGAATTCAGCTTCGGTAGTGGAAAGGGCCACTGTATTCTGCCGAGGACCCTTCCATTTGACTTTGACCTCGCCCACAACAAAGGCATAGCCGGTGGTTGACTTTCGCGTGTCGAGATCGCGTGCATAATCAGCATCTAAATATCCTCTCAATGCTGTTGACGATCCAGAATACTCTTTTTGCCGTTTTGTTCAAATATCGAAGAACGCGCTTGATAGCCGAAACATGCGGTAGCTTTGGATTGTCCATAAATCGGCTGACTTCTCCCACTGCATATGAAATTTCTGGTCTGGTCACGATAGCGGCAAACATAAGCTATCCATTCGCATGCGGATAGGGTAAGTCGACGCTGCCCTCTTCGCACAATTTGGTCAACATGACATTGCTGTCGGCTGGAGTCTCAATGTGCTTCGAATCCTACGTGCTAAGCTTTTCGAAGACTTTCTTAATGTATGCGTTCTGATTGTTAAAAATCCCTTTCTTCTGTCTGTTTCTATGTATCTCCATGCCAACGTAATGACCAACGCTGCCTCGTGTTATCTCCAAATTATCTGACAGATTATTGATCACTGTCTCAATCGTATTTCTGCATTTCGATAGAACCAATCCGTCGTCCACATAGAATAATAACACTACTCTTATACCGTTGATATGGCCGATGGATCTGCCTTCGACTGCACCAAGTTGAAATCATTGAGGAACTTCGTCAATTTCTTGTTCCACACTCTGGATGCTTGCATAAACCCATACAAACTTTTCTGAAGCTGACAAACTTCCTCCATGTCGGTTCACATTTATTGTAGCATTATTTGAAGCCCTTATACGTGTACATGCAAACAAGCAAATTATTTTTTGTAGCATTATTGTTATTTGGGGTGGAAGCAACGAGTTATACTTTGGTGAGATTTCTCACATCTCACCTAATTTTGAGTACGCGAGTGTCGTCTACATGAGACAAAAGCTATATTACTTTTGCTAAAAAAATAAAAATTACAACAACAAACACATTGGATAGACCAGAAAATGGTTTAGCGTTAACCCAAAAAAATTTGTGGTTAAGAAATATTTAACCAAATTTTTATTTATAATTCACACCACCAGAGTCGACTTTTAAAAATTATATATGTATAGTAGCAACACATGGAAAAAATTGACCGAAATTTAGTTAGTTTTTGCTGTTGCTTTGATCAGCCGTTAACCACAAAAAATACCTAATTCATTTTGGTTGAAAGCAATACAGCTAAAAGCGAACCGATTCAGAATTTGTACTAGAATCTGTCATTAAATTTACACTAACCCAAAGAAAGAAAAAACATCACACCACATTAAAATTCTATGCTATACACCTCGTACGTATACGAACTGACATCTCACGTTCAGGTGGGTTTTGCACATTTGCAACAAAAATTCGTACCCATCTATTCCGTTGTTTAGTGGAATATATAAAACTAGTTATTACGTTAACGACTATGATTATATCGTGTAATAAACATAATAACATTAATGACCACCAACAAGATATAAGGCGTATTATATTTGCCGAGGAATAAGGAATTTGAATTTGAAAACAAGCAAAAGAGCAAGTTTTCTTATTCCAAAGAAGGAATAAGATAGGGCAAATGTTAGTCGTATTTTATTGCCGAGGAATAAGGAATTACAACAACAATTCCACTTCCTTCTTTGGAATTTGAAAACCTGCTTTTGGGCTGGTTTTGACATTCGAATTCCTTATTCGGATTCCAAATAAAATATGCCTAAGTGTATTTTAATTGTCGAGAAATAAGGAATTACAACAACAATTGCACTGTCGAATTCCTTCTTTGGAATTCGAAAACCTGCTATTTGGTGGTTTTGGCTGGTTTTGACATTCGAATTCCTTATTCGGATTCCAAATAAAATACAGCTCTAGTTGTAATTCCGTATTCCTCGTCAATAAAATACAGAAATAAGCTGTATTTTAATTTAATTAATTACAACAACAATTTCACTGTCGAATTCCTTCTTTGGAATTTAAAACCTGCTGTTTGGCTGGTTTTGACATTCGTATTCGGATTCCAAATAAAATAAAGCTTTTATCACTTTGCCTGTTCAGGCTGTTTTCCAAACGAGTAATTATTTGATACTTATTGACTTTTTAGCCACCATTTTAAATAAGTAAGCAAAGTCATTCCAATTGATTTAGGTTACTTATTTTGACAGCAGCATACAAACAACGAAAATTCTAAAAGTGTATAAAATGGAAAAAAAAAATAATTTTTAATAATTTTGAATAAGTTAGGTTCCACAAATAAATACGCGTTGGAAAACAGCCTCAGTGTCGTTGATTTTTTATCCATTTTTTGAAAATTCTAAAGATTTTAATTCAAAATGGGAAAAATTAAGAAGTTATTTTATTAAAACAAAATTGTGAGACTAATCTATTTCCAAATTTGGGAAAAATGGGAATTTATATTACTGTTGTTTTATTTTCACAGGCTAACTTTTATTTTAATAAAAAATACAAACAATCATCAAATATTAAAACAAAGAATATTGCAAATCTAATTAGAGAATTTTACTTTAAACAATTAAACTTCAAAGTACTTTAAACAATCTGATTTTTTGTGATTTCAGCTTCTGCTTAACACGAGGACAAAAGTAGGAGACAAAATTTATTCTTCCGTCGTTCTGAATTCGAATTAAACAAGTGAAGTGAGTTATTAGTCATTTCCTCACAACCACTCGACGACATTGACAACTCGTTATTCGACATTCGACTGTCGAATTATTGAAGTGCGTAACAGACGCTGGGATGTAAGATGAATTAAGAATATCAAATGTAAGTTGTGTCGTCGTACAAACAATGTTAATTAACCCATTGCTTAAGGATGGGACGAATGGTTTCGCCACAGATTTGAGTAAATAAAACACAACAAAAAATGTACTTCAATATGTTTTATTGAGAAAAAAAACGTTGCACTATCAGTTGTGTGCTCAAGACTGAAAACAAAACAATAGAACAGAATGAGTGTGCAAGAGAGAATAGAAACGGGAATAATTCAAATCGAAAACTCCCACTAATTATTTCGTGTCTTTAATTCTCAACATCTCGATATTTTTTCCAAACTTCTGAATTGCAAATGGCTTTGTAAACGCGTCTCCCAGTTGATCCTCAATGCATACGTAATCGATGAGAATTACTTTTAATTTCATACAGCTGCTGGATATAATGCAGCCGAACATTAATGTGTTTGGTCCGCTGATTCAATTAAGAATTCTTGATCCACCGAATTGAACTCTGATTGTCAATGTAAGGTGTTGGTGGGCTCTTTTGAACGCACGCTACCACGAATTCAGCTTCGGTAGTGGAAAGGGCCACTGTATTCTGCCGAGGACCCTTCCATTTGACTTTGACCTCGCCCACAATAAAGGCATAGCCGGTGGTTGACTTTCGCGTGTCGAGATCGCGTGCATAATCAGCATCTAAATATCCTCTCAATGCTGTTGACGATCCAGAATACTCTTTTTTTGCCGTTTTATTCAAATATCGAAGAACGCGCTTGATAGCCGAAACATGCGGTAGCTTTGGATTGTCCATAAATCGGCTGACTTCTCCCACTGCATATGAAATTTCTGGTCTGGTCACGATAACGGCAAACATAAGCTATCCATTCGCATGCGGATAGGGTAAGTCTACGCTGCCCTCTTCGCACAATTTGGTCAACATGACATTGCTGTCGGCTGGAGTCTCAATGTGCTTCGAATCCTACGTGCTAAGCTTTTCGGAGACTTTCTTAATGTATGCGTTCTGATTGATAAAAATCCCTTTCTTCTGTCTGTTTCTATGTATCTCCATGCCAACGTAATGACCAACGCTGCCTCGTGTTATCTCCAAATTATCTGACAGATTATTGATCACTGTCTCAATCGTATTTCTGCATTTCGATAGAACCAATCCGTCGTCCACATAGAATAATAACACTACTCTTATACCGTTGATATGGCCGATGGATCTGCCTTCGACTGCACCAAGTTGAAATCATTGAGGAACTTCGTCAATTTCTTGTTCCACACTCTGGATGCTTGCATAAACCCATACAAACTTTTCTGAAGCTGGCAAACCATGTTCTCTTCCTCCATGTCGGTTCACATTTATTGTAGCATTATTTGAAGCCCTTATACGTGTACATGCAAACAAGCAAATTATTTTTTGTAGCATTATTGTTATTTGGGGTGGAAGCAACGAGTTATACTTTGGTGAGATTTCTCACATCTCACCTAATTTTGAGTACGCGAGTGTCGTCTACATGAGACAAAAGCTATATTACTTTTGCTAAAAAAAATAAAAATTACAACAACAAACACATTGGATAGACCAGAAAATGGTTTAGCGTTAACCCAAAAAAATTTGTGGTTAAGAAATATTTAACCAAATTTTTATTTATAATTCACACCACCAGAGTCGACTTTTAAAAATTATATATGTATAGTAGCAACACATGGAAAAAAATTGACCGAAATTTAGTTAGTTTTTGCTGTTGCTTTGATCAGCCGTTAACCACAAAAAATACCTAATTCATTTTGGTTGAAAGCAATACAGCTAAAAGCGAACCGATTCAGAATTTGTACTAGAATCTGTCATTAAATTTACACTAACCCAAAGAAAGAAAAAACATCACACCCCATTAAAATTCTATGCTATACATCTCGTACGTATACGAACTGACATCTCACGTTCAGGTGGGTTTTGCACATTTGCAACAAAAATTCGTACCCATCTATTCCGTTGTTTAGTGGAATATATAAAACTAGTTATTACGTTAACGACTATGATTATATCGTGTAATAAACATAATAACATTAATGACCACCAACAAGATATAAGGCGTATTATATTTGCCGAGGAATAAGGAATTTGAATTTGAAAACAAGCAAAAGAGCAAGTTTTCTTATACCAAAGAAGGAATAAGATAGGGCAAATGTTAGTCGTATTTTATTGCCGAGGAATAAGGAATTACAACAACAATTCCACTTCCTTCTTTGGAATTTGAAAACCTGCTTTTGGGCTGGTTTTGGCTGGTTTTGACATTCGAATTCCTTATTCGGATTCCAAATAAAATATGCCTAAGTGTATTTTAATTGTCGAGAAATAAGGAATTACAACAACAATTGCACTGTCGAATTCCTTCTTTGGAATTCGAAAACCTGCTATTTGGTGGTTTTGGCTGGTTTTGACATTCGAATTCCTTATTCGGATTCCAAATAAAATACAGCTCTAGTTGTAATTCCGTATTCCTCGTCAATAAAATACAGAAATAAGCTGTATTTTAATTTAATTAATTACAACAACAATTTCACTGTCGAATTCCTTCTTTGGAATTTAAAACCTGCTGTTTGGCTGGTTTTGACATTCGTATTCGGATTCCAAATAAAATAAAGCTTTTATCACTTTGCCTGTTCAGGCTGTTTTCCAAACGAGTAATTATTTGATACTTATTGACTTTTTAGCCACCATTTTAAATAAGTAAGCAAAGTCATTCCAATTGATTTAGGTTACTTATTTTGACAGCAGCATACAAACAACGAAAATTCTAAAAGTGTATAAAATGGAAAAAAAAAATAATTTTTAATAATTTTGAATAAGTTAGGTTCCACAAATAAATACGCGTTGGAAAACAGCCTCAGTGTCGTTGATTTTTTATCCATTTTTTGAAAATTCTAAAGATTTTAATTCAAAATGGGAAAAATTAAGAAGTTATTTTATTAAAACAAAATTGTGAGACTAATCTATTTCCAAATTTGGGAAAAATGGGAATTTATATTACTGTTGTTTTATTTTCACAGGCTAACTTTTATTTTAATAAAAAATACAAACAATCATCAAATATTAAAACAAAGAATATTGCAAATCTAATTAGAGAATTTTACTTTAAACAATTAAACTTCAAAGTACTTTAAACAATCTGATTTTTTGTGATTTCAGCTTCTGCTTAACACGAGGACAAAAGTAGGAGACAAAATTTATTCTTCCGTCGTTCTGAATTCGAATTAAACAAGTGAAGTGAGTTATTAGTCATTTCCTCACAACCACTCGACGACATTGACAACTCGTTATTCGACATTCGACTGTCGAATTATTGAAGTGCGTAACAGACGCTGGGATGTAAGATGAATTAAGAATATCAAATGTAAGTTGTGTCGTCGTACAAACAATGTTAATTAACCCATTGCTTAAGGATGGGACGAATGGTTTCGCCACAGATTTGAGTAAATAAAACACAACAAAAAATGTACTTCAATATGTTTTATTGAGAAAAAAAACGTTGCACTATCAGTTGTGTGCTCAAGACTGAAAACAAAACAATAGAACAGAATGAGTGTGCAAGAGAGAATAGAAACGGGAATAATTCAAATCGAAAACTCCCACTAATTATTTCGTGTCTTTAATTCTCAACATCTCGATATTTTTTCCAAACTTCTGAATTGCAAATGGCTTTGTAAACGCGTCTCCCAGTTGATCCTCAATGCATACGTAATCGATGAGAATTACTTTTAATTTCATACAGCTGCTGGATATAATGCAGCCGAACATTAATGTGTTTGGTCCGCTGATTCAATTCAGAATTCTTGATCCACCGAATTGAACTCTGATTGTCAATGTAAGGTGTTGGTGGGCTCTTTTGAACGCACGCTACCACGAATTCAGCTTCGGTAGTGGAAAGGGCCACTGTATTCTGCCGAGGACCCTTCCATTTGACTTTGACCTCGCCCACAATAAAGGCATAGCCGGTGGTTGACTTTCGCGTGTCGAGATCGCGTGCATAATCAGCATCTAAATATCCTCTCAATGCTGTTGACGATCCAGAATACTCTTTTTTTGCCGTTTTATTCAAATATCGAAGAACGCGCTTGATAGCCGAAACATGCGGTAGCTTTGGATTGTCCATAAATCGGCTGACTTCTCCCACTGCATATGAAATTTCTGGTCTGGTCACGATAACGGCAAACATAAGCTATCCATTCGCATGCGGATAGGGTAAGTCTACGCTGCCCTCTTCGCACAATTTGGTCAACATGACATTGCTGTCGGCTGGAGTCTCAATGTGCTTCGAATCCTACGTGCTAAGCTTTTCGGAGACTTTCTTAATGTATGCGTTCTGATTGATAAAAATCCCTTTCTTCTGTCTGTTTCTATGTATCTCCATGCCAACGTAATGACCAACGCTGCCTCGTGTTATCTCCAAATTATCTGACAGATTATTGATCACTGTCTCAATCGTATTTCTGCATTTCGATAGAACCAATCCGTCGTCCACATAGAATAATAACACTACTCTTATACCGTTGATATGGCCGATGGATCTGCCTTCGACTGCACCAAGTTGAAATCATTGAGGAACTTCGTCAATTTCTTGTTCCACACTCTGGATGCTTGCATAAACCCATACAAACTTTTCTGAAGCTGGCAAACCATGTTCTCTTCCTCCATGTCGGTTCACATTTATTGTAGCATTATTTGAAGCCCTTATACGTGTACATGCAAACAAGCAAATTATTTTTTGTAGCATTATTGTTATTTGGGGTGGAAGCAACGAGTTATACTTTGGTGAGATTTCTCACATCTCACCTAATTTTGAGTACGCGAGTGTCGTCTACATGAGACAAAAGCTATATTACTTTTGCTAAAAAAAATAAAAATTACAACAACAAACACATTGGATAGACCAGAAAATGGTTTAGCGTTAACCCAAAAAAATTTGTGGTTAAGAAATATTTAACCAAATTTTTATTTATAATTCACACCACCAGAGTCGACTTTTAAAAATTATATATGTATAGTAGCAACACATGGAAAAAAATTGACCGAAATTTAGTTAGTTTTTGCTGTTGCTTTGATCAGCCGTTAACCACAAAAAATACCTAATTCATTTTGGTTGAAAGCAATACAGCTAAAAGCGAACCGATTCAGAATTTGTACTAGAATCTGTCATTAAATTTACACTAACCCAAAGAAAGAAAAAACATCACACCCCATTAAAATTCTATGCTATACATCTCGTACGTATACGAACTGACATCTCACGTTCAGGTGGGTTTTGCACATTTGCAACAAAAATTCGTACCCATCTATTCCGTTGTTTAGTGGAATATATAAAACTAGTTATTACGTTAACGACTATGATTATATCGTGTAATAAACATAATAACATTAATGACCACCAACAAGATATAAGGCGTATTATATTTGCCGAGGAATAAGGAATTTGAATTTGAAAACAAGCAAAAGAGCAAGTTTTCTTATACCAAAGAAGGAATAAGATAGGGCAAATGTTAGTCGTATTTTATTGCCGAGGAATAAGGAATTACAACAACAATTCCACTTCATTCTTTGGAATTTGAAAACCTGCTTTTGGGCTGGTTTTGGCTGGTTTTGACATTCGAATTCCTTATTCGGATTCCAAATAAAATATGCCTAAGTGTATTTTAATTGTCGAGAAATAAGGAATTACAACAACAATTGCACTGTCGAATTCCTTCTTTGGAATTCGAAAACCTGCTATTTGGTGGTTTTGGCTGGTTTTGACATTCGAATTCCTTATTCGGATTCCAAATAAAATACAGCTCTAGTTGTAATTCCGTATTCCTCGTCAATAAAATACAGAAATAAGCTGTATTTTAATTTAATTAATTACAACAACAATTTCACTGTCGAATTCCTTCTTTGGAATTTAAAACCTGCTGTTTGGCTGGTTTTGACATTCGTATTCGGATTCCAAATAAAATAAAGCTTTTATCACTTTGCCTGTTCAGGCTGTTTTCCAAACGAGTAATTATTTGATACTTATTGACTTTTTAGCCACCATTTTAAATAAGTAAGCAAAGTCATTCCAATTGATTTAGGTTACTTATTTTGACAGCAGCATACAAACAACGAAAATTCTAAAAGTGTATAAAATGGAAAAAAAAAATAATTTTTAATAATTTTGAATAAGTTAGGTTCCACAAATAAATACGCGTTGGAAAACAGCCTCAGTGTCGTTGATTTTTTATCCATTTTTTGAAAATTCTAAAGATTTTAATTCAAAATGGGAAAAATTAAGAAGTTATTTTATTAAAACAAAATTGTGAGACTAATCTATTTCCAAATTTGGGAAAAATGGGAATTTATATTACTGTTGTTTTATTTTCACAGGCTAACTTTTATTTTAATAAAAAATACAAACAATCATCAAATATTAAAACAAAGAATATTGCAAATCTAATTAGAGAATTTTACTTTAAACAATTAAACTTCAAAGTACTTTAAACAATCTGATTTTTTGTGATTTCAGCTTCTGCTTAACACGAGGACAAAAGTAGGAGACAAAATTTATTCTTCCGTCGTTCTGAATTCGAATTAAACAAGTGAAGTGAGTTATTAGTCATTTCCTCACAACCACTCGACGACATTGACAACTCGTTATTCGACATTCGACTGTCGAATTATTGAAGTGCGTAACAGACGCTGGGATGTAAGATGAATTAAGAATATCAAATGTAAGTTGTGTCGTCGTACAAACAATGTTAATTAACCCATTGCTTAAGGATGGGACGAATGGTTTCGCCACAGATTTGAGTAAATAAAACACAACAAAAAATGTACTTCAATATGTTTTATTGAGAAAAAAAACGTTGCACTATCAGTTGTGTGCTCAAGACTGAAAACAAAACAATAGAACAGAATGAGTGTGCAAGAGAGAATAGAAACGGGAATAATTCAAATCGAAAACTCCCACTAATTATTTCGTGTCTTTAATTCTCAACATCTCGATATTTTTTCCAAACTTCTGAATTGCAAATGGCTTTGTAAACGCGTCTCCCAGTTGATCCTCAATGCATACGTAATCGATGAGAATTACTTTTAATTTCATACAGCTGCTGGATATAATGCAGCCGAACATTAATGTGTTTGGTCCGCTGATTCAATTAAGAATTCTTGATCCACCGAATTGAACTCTGATTGTCAATGTAAGGTGTTGGTGGGCTCTTTTGAACGCACGCTACCACGAATTCAGCTTCGGTAGTGGAAAGGGCCACTGTATTCTGCCGAGGACCCTTCCATTTGACTTTGACCTCGCCCACAATAAAGGCATAGCCGGTGGTTGACTTTCGCGTGTCGAGATCGCGTGCATAATCAGCATCTAAATATCCTCTCAATGCTGTTGACGATCCAGAATACTCTTTTTTTGCCGTTTTATTCAAATATCGAAGAACGCGCTTGATAGCCGAAACATGCGGTAGCTTTGGATTGTCCATAAATCGGCTGACTTCTCCCACTGCATATGAAATTTCTGGTCTGGTCACGATAACGGCAAACATAAGCTATCCATTCGCATGCGGATAGGGTAAGTCTACGCTGCCCTCTTCGCACAATTTGGTCAACATGACATTGCTGTCGGCTGGAGTCTCAATGTGCTTCGAATCCTACGTGCTAAGCTTTTCGGAGACTTTCTTAATGTATGCGTTCTGATTGATAAAAATCCCTTTCTTCTGTCTGTTTCTATGTATCTCCATGCCAACGTAATGACCAACGCTGCCTCGTGTTATCTCCAAATTATCTGACAGATTATTGATCACTGTCTCAATCGTATTTCTGCATTTCGATAGAACCAATCCGTCGTCCACATAGAATAATAACACTACTCTTATACCGTTGATATGGCCGATGGATCTGCCTTCGACTGCACCAAGTTGAAATCATTGAGGAACTTCGTCAATTTCTTGTTCCACACTCTGGATGCTTGCATAAACCCATACAAACTTTTCTGAAGCTGGCAAACCATGTTCTCTTCCTCCATGTCGGTTCACATTTATTGTAGCATTATTTGAAGCCCTTATACGTGTACATGCAAACAAGCAAATTATTTTTTGTAGCATTATTGTTATTTGGGGTGGAAGCAACGAGTTATACTTTGGTGAGATTTCTCACATCTCACCTAATTTTGAGTACGCGAGTGTCGTCTACATGAGACAAAAGCTATATTACTTTTGCTAAAAAAATAAAAATTACAACAACAAACACATTGGATAGACCAGAAACTGGTTTAGCGTTAACCCAAAACAATTTGTGGTTAAGAAATATTTAACCAAATTTTTATTTATAATTCACACCACCAGAGTCGACTTTTAAAAATTATATATGTATAGTAGCAACACATGGAAAAAAATTGACCGAAATTTAGTTAGTTTTTGCTGTTGCTTTGATCAGCCGTTAACCACAAAAAATACCTAATTCATTTTGGTTGAAAGCAATACAGCTAAAAGCGAACCGATTCAGAATTTGTACTAGAATCTGTCATTAAATTTACACTAACCCAAAGAAAGAAAAAACATCACACCCCATTAAAATTCTATGCTATACATCTCGTACGTATACGAACTGACATCTCACGTTCAGGTGGGTTTTGCACATTTGCAACAAAAATTCGTACCCATCTATTCCGTTGTTTAGTGGAATATATAAAACTAGTTATTACGTTAACGACTATGATTATATCGTGTAATAAACATAATAACATTAATGACCACCAACAAGATATAAGGCGTATTATATTTGCCGAGGAATAAGGAATTTGAATTTGAAAACAAGCAAAAGAGCAAGTTTTCTTATACCAAAGAAGGAATAAGATAGGGCAAATGTTAGTCGTATTTTATTGCCGAGGAATAAGGAATTACAACAACAATTCCACTTCCTTCTTTGGAATTTGAAAACCTGCTTTTGGGCTGGTTTTGGCTGGTTTTGACATTCGAATTCCTTATTCGGATTCAAAATAAAATATGCCTAAGTGTATTTTAATTGTCGAGAAATAAGGAATTACAACAACAATTGCACTGTCGAATTCCTTCTTTGGAATTCGAAAACCTGCTATTTGGTGGTTTTGGCTGGTTTTGACATTCGAATTCCTTATTCGGATTCCAAATAAAATACAGCTCTAGTTGTAATTCCGTATTCCTCGTCAATAAAATACAGAAATAAGCTGTATTTTAATTTAATTAATTACAACAACAATTTCACTGTCGAATTCCTTCTTTGGAATTTAAAACCTGCTGTTTGGCTGGTTTTGACATTCGTATTCGGATTCCAAATAAAATAAAGCTTTTATCACTTTGCCTGTTCAGGCTGTTTTCCAAACGAGTAATTATTTGATACTTATTGACTTTTTAGCCACCATTTTAAATAAGTAAGCAAAGTCATTCCAATTGATTTAGGTTACTTATTTTGACAGCAGCATACAAACAACGAAAATTCTAAAAGTGTATAAAATGGAAAAAAAAAATAATTTTTAATAATTTTGAATAAGTTAGGTTCCACAAATAAATACGCGTTGGAAAACAGCCTCAGTGTCGTTGATTTTTTATCCATTTTTTGAAAATTCTAAAGATTTTAATTCAAAATGGGAAAAATTAAGAAGTTATTTTATTAAAACAAAATTGTGAGACTAATCTATTTCCAAATTTGGGAAAAATGGGAATTTATATTACTGTTGTTTTATTTTCACAGGCTAACTTTTATTTTAATAAAAAATACAAACAATCATCAAATATTAAAACAAAGAATATTGCAAATCTAATTAGAGAATTTTACTTTAAACAATTAAACTTCAAAGTACTTTAAACAATCTGATTTTTTGTGATTTCAGCTTCTGCTTAACACGAGGACAAAAGTAGGAGACAAAATTTATTCTTCCGTCGTTCTGAATTCGAATTAAACAAGTGAAGTGAGTTATTAGTCATTTCCTCACAACCACTCGACGACATTGACAACTCGTTATTCGACATTCGACTGTCGAATTATTGAAGTGCGTAACAGACGCTGGGATGTAAGATGAATTAAGAATATCAAATGTAAGTTGTGTCGTCGTACAAACAATGTTAATTAACCCATTGCTTAAGGATGGGACGAATGGTTTCGCCACAGATTTGAGTAAATAAAACACAACAAAAAATGTACTTCAATATGTTTTATTGAGAAAAAAAACGTTGCACTATCAGTTGTGTGCTCAAGACTGAAAACAAAACAATAGAACAGAATGAGTGTGCAAGAGAGAATAGAAACGGGAATAATTCAAATCGAAAACTCCCACTAATTATTTCGTGTCTTTAATTCTCAACATCTCGATATTTTTTCCAAACTTCTGAATTGCAAATGGCTTTGTAAACGCGTCTCCCAGTTGATCCTCAATGCATACGTAATCGATGAGAATTACTTTTAATTTCATACAGCTGCTGGATATAATGCAGCCGAACATTAATGTGTTTGGTCCGCTGATTCAATTCAGAATTCTTGATCCACCGAATTGAACTCTGATTGTCAATGTAAGGTGTTGGTGGGCTCTTTTGAACGCACGCTACCACGAATTCAGCTTCGGTAGTGGAAAGGGCCACTGTATTCTGCCGAGGACCCTTCCATTTGACTTTGACCTCGCCCACAATAAAGGCATAGCCGGTGGTTGACTTTCGCGTGTCGAGATCGCGTGCATAATCAGCATCTAAATATCCTCTCAATGCTGTTGACGATCCAGAATACTCTTTTTTTGCCGTTTTATTCAAATATCGAAGAACGCGCTTGATAGCCGAAACATGCGGTAGCTTTGGATTGTCCATAAATCGGCTGACTTCTCCCACTGCATATGAAATTTCTGGTCTGGTCACGATAACGGCAAACATAAGCTATCCATTCGCATGCGGATAGGGTAAGTCTACGCTGCCCTCTTCGCACAATTTGGTCAACATGACATTGCTGTCGGCTGGAGTCTCAATGTGCTTCGAATCCTACGTGCTAAGCTTTTCGGAGACTTTCTTAATGTATGCGTTCTGATTGATAAAAATCCCTTTCTTCTGTCTGTTTCTATGTATCTCCATGCCAACGTAATGACCAACGCTGCCTCGTGTTATCTCCAAATTATCTGACAGATTATTGATCACTGTCTCAATCGTATTTCTGCATTTCGATAGAACCAATCCGTCGTCCACATAGAATAATAACACTACTCTTATACCGTTGATATGGCCGATGGATCTGCCTTCGACTGCACCAAGTTGAAATCATTGAGGAACTTCGTCAATTTCTTGTTCCACACTCTGGATGCTTGCATAAACCCATACAAACTTTTCTGAAGCTGGCAAACCATGTTCTCTTCCTCCATGTCGGTTCACATTTATTGTAGCATTATTTGAAGCCCTTATACGTGTACATGCAAACAAGCAAATTATTTTTTGTAGCATTATTGTTATTTGGGGTGGAAGCAACGAGTTATACTTTGGTGAGATTTCTCACATCTCACCTAATTTTGAGTACGCGAGTGTCGTCTACATGAGACAAAAGCTATATTACTTTTGCTAAAAAAATAAAAATTACAACAACAAACACATTGGATAGACCAGAAACTGGTTTAGCGTTAACCCAAAACAATTTGTGGTTAAGAAATATTTAACCAAATTTTTATTTATAATTCACACCACCAGAGTCGACTTTTAAAAATTATATATGTATAGTAGCAACACATGGAAAAAAATTGACCGAAATTTAGTTAGTTTTTGCTGTTGCTTTGATCAGCCGTTAACCACAAAAAATACCTAATTCATTTTGGTTGAAAGCAATACAGCTAAAAGCGAACCGATTCAGAATTTGTACTAGAATCTGTCATTAAATTTACACTAACCCAAAGAAAGAAAAAACATCACACCCCATTAAAATTCTATGCTATACATCTCGTACGTATACGAACTGACATCTCACGTTCAGGTGGGTTTTGCACATTTGCAACAAAAATTCGTACCCATCTATTCCGTTGTTTAGTGGAATATATAAAACTAGTTATTACGTTAACGACTATGATTATATCGTGTAATAAACATAATAACATTAATGACCACCAACAAGATATAAGGCGTATTATATTTGCCGAGGAATAAGGAATTTGAATTTGAAAACAAGCAAAAGAGCAAGTTTTCTTATACCAAAGAAGGAATAAGATAGGGCAAATGTTAGTCGTATTTTATTGCCGAGGAATAAGGAATTACAACAACAATTCCACTTCCTTCTTTGGAATTTGAAAACCTGCTTTTGGGCTGGTTTTGGCTGGTTTTGACATTCGAATTCCTTATTCGGATTCAAAATAAAATATGCCTAAGTGTATTTTAATTGTCGAGAAATAAGGAATTACAACAACAATTGCACTGTCGAATTCCTTCTTTGGAATTCGAAAACCTGCTATTTGGTGGTTTTGGCTGGTTTTGACATTCGAATTCCTTATTCGGATTCCAAATAAAATACAGCTCTAGTTGTAATTCCGTATTCCTCGTCAATAAAATACAGAAATAAGCTGTATTTTAATTTAATTAATTACAACAACAATTTCACTGTCGAATTCCTTCTTTGGAATTTAAAACCTGCTGTTTGGCTGGTTTTGACATTCGTATTCGGATTCCAAATAAAATAAAGCTTTTATCACTTTGCCTGTTCAGGCTGTTTTCCAAACGAGTAATTATTTGATACTTATTGACTTTTTAGCCACCATTTTAAATAAGTAAGCAAAGTCATTCCAATTGATTTAGGTTACTTATTTTGACAGCAGCATACAAACAACGAAAATTCTAAAAGTGTATAAAATGGAAAAAAAAAATAATTTTTAATAATTTTGAATAAGTTAGGTTCCACAAATAAATACGCGTTGGAAAACAGCCTCAGTGTCGTTGATTTTTTATCCATTTTTTGAAAATTCTAAAGATTTTAATTCAAAATGGGAAAAATTAAGAAGTTATTTTATTAAAACAAAATTGTGAGACTAATCTATTTCCAAATTTGGGAAAAATGGGAATTTATATTACTGTTGTTTTATTTTCACAGGCTAACTTTTATTTTAATAAAAAATACAAACAATCATCAAATATTAAAACAAAGAATATTGCAAATCTAATTAGAGAATTTTACTTTAAACAATTAAACTTCAAAGTACTTTAAACAATCTGATTTTTTGTGATTTCAGCTTCTGCTTAACACGAGGACAAAAGTAGGAGACAAAATTTATTCTTCCGTCGTTCTGAATTCGAATTAAACAAGTGAAGTGAGTTATTAGTCATTTCCTCACAACCACTCGACGACATTGACAACTCGTTATTCGACATTCGACTGTCGAATTATTGAAGTGCGTAACAGACGCTGGGATGTAAGATGAATTAAGAATATCAAATGTAAGTTGTGTCGTCGTACAAACAATGTTAATTAACCCATTGCTTAAGGATGGGACGAATGGTTTCGCCACAGATTTGAGTAAATAAAACACAACAAAAAATGTACTTCAATATGTTTTATTGAGAAAAAAAACGTTGCACTATCAGTTGTGTGCTCAAGACTGAAAACAAAACAATAGAACAGAATGAGTGTGCAAGAGAGAATAGAAACGGGAATAATTCAAATCGAAAACTCCCACTAATTATTTCGTGTCTTTAATTCTCAACATCTCGATATTTTTTCCAAACTTCTGAATTGCAAATGGCTTTGTAAACGCGTCTCCCAGTTGATCCTCAATGCATACGTAATCGATGAGAATTACTTTTAATTTCATACAGCTGCTGGATATAATGCAGCCGAACATTAATGTGTTTGGTCCGCTGATTCAATTAAGAATTCTTGATCCACCGAATTGAACTCTGATTGTCAATGTAAGGTGTTGGTGGGCTCTTTTGAACGCACGCTACCACGAATTCAGCTTCGGTAGTGGAAAGGGCCACTGTATTCTGCCGAGGACCCTTCCATTTGACTTTGACCTCGCCCACAATAAAGGCATAGCCGGTGGTTGACTTTCGCGTGTCGAGATCGCGTGCATAATCAGCATCTAAATATCCTCTCAATGCTGTTGACGATCCAGAATACTCTTTTTTTGCCGTTTTATTCAAATATCGAAGAACGCGCTTGATAGCCGAAACATGCGGTAGCTTTGGATTGTCCATAAATCGGCTGACTTCTCCCACTGCATATGAAATTTCTGGTCTGGTCACGATAACGGCAAACATAAGCTATCCATTCGCATGCGGATAGGGTAAGTCTACGCTGCCCTCTTCGCACAATTTGGTCAACATGACATTGCTGTCGGCTGGAGTCTCAATGTGCTTCGAATCCTACGTGCTAAGCTTTTCGGAGACTTTCTTAATGTATGCGTTCTGATTGATAAAAATCCCTTTCTTCTGTCTGTTTCTATGTATCTCCATGCCAACGTAATGACCAACGCTGCCTCGTGTTATCTCCAAATTATCTGACAGATTATTGATCACTGTCTCAATCGTATTTCTGCATTTCGATAGAACCAATCCGTCGTCCACATAGAATAATAACACTACTCTTATACCGTTGATATGGCCGATGGATCTGCCTTCGACTGCACCAAGTTGAAATCATTGAGGAACTTCGTCAATTTCTTGTTCCACACTCTGGATGCTTGCATAAACCCATACAAACTTTTCTGAAGCTGGCAAACCATGTTCTCTTCCTCCATGTCGGTTCACATTTATTGTAGCATTATTTGAAGCCCTTATACGTGTACATGCAAACAAGCAAATTATTTTTTGTAGCATTATTGTTATTTGGGGTGGAAGCAACGAGTTATACTTTGGTGAGATTTCTCACATCTCACCTAATTTTGAGTACGCGAGTGTCGTCTACATGAGACAAAAGCTATATTACTTTTGCTAAAAAAATAAAAATTACAACAACAAACACATTGGATAGACCAGAAACTGGTTTAGCGTTAACCCAAAACAATTTGTGGTTAAGAAATATTTAACCAAATTTTTATTTATAATTCACACCACCAGAGTCGACTTTTAAAAATTATATATGTATAGTAGCAACACATGGAAAAAAATTGACCGAAATTTAGTTAGTTTTTGCTGTTGCTTTGATCAGCCGTTAACCACAAAAAATACCTAATTCATTTTGGTTGAAAGCAATACAGCTAAAAGCGAACCGATTCAGAATTTGTACTAGAATCTGTCATTAAATTTACACTAACCCAAAGAAAGAAAAAACATCACACCCCATTAAAATTCTATGCTATACATCTCGTACGTATACGAACTGACATCTCACGTTCAGGTGGGTTTTGCACATTTGCAACAAAAATTCGTACCCATCTATTCCGTTGTTTAGTGGAATATATAAAACTAGTTATTACGTTAACGACTATGATTATATCGTGTAATAAACATAATAACATTAATGACCACCAACAAGATATAAGGCGTATTATATTTGCCGAGGAATAAGGAATTTGAATTTGAAAACAAGCAAAAGAGCAAGTTTTCTTATACCAAAGAAGGAATAAGATAGGGCAAATGTTAGTCGTATTTTATTGCCGAGGAATAAGGAATTACAACAACAATTCCACTTCCTTCTTTGGAATTTGAAAACCTGCTTTTGGGCTGGTTTTGGCTGGTTTTGACATTCGAATTCCTTATTCGGATTCAAAATAAAATATGCCTAAGTGTATTTTAATTGTCGAGAAATAAGGAATTACAACAACAATTGCACTGTCGAATTCCTTCTTTGGAATTCGAAAACCTGCTATTTGGTGGTTTTGGCTGGTTTTGACATTCGAATTCCTTATTCGGATTCCAAATAAAATACAGCTCTAGTTGTAATTCCGTATTCCTCGTCAATAAAATACAGAAATAAGCTGTATTTTAATTTAATTAATTACAACAACAATTTCACTGTCGAATTCCTTCTTTGGAATTTAAAACCTGCTGTTTGGCTGGTTTTGACATTCGTATTCGGATTCCAAATAAAATAAAGCTTTTATCACTTTGCCTGTTCAGGCTGTTTTCCAAACGAGTAATTATTTGATACTTATTGACTTTTTAGCCACCATTTTAAATAAGTAAGCAAAGTCATTCCAATTGATTTAGGTTACTTATTTTGACAGCAGCATACAAACAACGAAAATTCTAAAAGTGTATAAAATGGAAAAAAAAAATAATTTTTAATAATTTTGAATAAGTTAGGTTCCACAAATAAATACGCGTTGGAAAACAGCCTCAGTGTCGTTGATTTTTTATCCATTTTTTGAAAATTCTAAAGATTTTAATTCAAAATGGGAAAAATTAAGAAGTTATTTTATTAAAACAAAATTGTGAGACTAATCTATTTCCAAATTTGGGAAAAATGGGAATTTATATTACTGTTGTTTTATTTTCACAGGCTAACTTTTATTTTAATAAAAAATACAAACAATCATCAAATATTAAAACAAAGAATATTGCAAATCTAATTAGAGAATTTTACTTTAAACAATTAAACTTCAAAGTACTTTAAACAATCTGATTTTTTGTGATTTCAGCTTCTGCTTAACACGAGGACAAAAGTAGGAGACAAAATTTATTCTTCCGTCGTTCTGAATTCGAATTAAACAAGTGAAGTGAGTTATTAGTCATTTCCTCACAACCACTCGACGACATTGACAACTCGTTATTCGACATTCGACTGTCGAATTATTGAAGTGCGTAACAGACGCTGGGATGTAAGATGAATTAAGAATATCAAATGTAAGTTGTGTCGTCGTACAAACAATGTTAATTAACCCATTGCTTAAGGATGGGACGAATGGTTTCGCCACAGATTTGAGTAAATAAAACACAACAAAAAATGTACTTCAATATGTTTTATTGAGAAAAAAAACGTTGCACTATCAGTTGTGTGCTCAAGACTGAAAACAAAACAATAGAACAGAATGAGTGTGCAAGAGAGAATAGAAACGGGAATAATTCAAATCGAAAACTCCCACTAATTATTTCGTGTCTTTAATTCTCAACATCTCGATATTTTTTCCAAACTTCTGAATTGCAAATGGCTTTGTAAACGCGTCTCCCAGTTGATCCTCAATGCATACGTAATCGATGAGAATTACTTTTAATTTCATACAGCTGCTGGATATAATGCAGCCGAACATTAATGTGTTTGGTCCGCTGATTCAATTCAGAATTCTTGATCCACCGAATTGAACTCTGATTGTCAATGTAAGGTGTTGGTGGGCTCTTTTGAACGCACGCTACCACGAATTCAGCTTCGGTAGTGGAAAGGGCCACTGTATTCTGCCGAGGACCCTTCCATTTGACTTTGACCTCGCCCACAATAAAGGCATAGCCGGTGGTTGACTTTCGCGTGTCGAGATCGCGTGCATAATCAGCATCTAAATATCCTCTCAATGCTGTTGACGATCCAGAATACTCTTTTTTTGCCGTTTTATTCAAATATCGAAGAACGCGCTTGATAGCCGAAACATGCGGTAGCTTTGGATTGTCCATAAATCGGCTGACTTCTCCCACTGCATATGAAATTTCTGGTCTGGTCACGATAACGGCAAACATAAGCTATCCATTCGCATGCGGATAGGGTAAGTCTACGCTGCCCTCTTCGCACAATTTGGTCAACATGACATTGCTGTCGGCTGGAGTCTCAATGTGCTTCGAATCCTACGTGCTAAGCTTTTCGGAGACTTTCTTAATGTATGCGTTCTGATTGATAAAAATCCCTTTCTTCTGTCTGTTTCTATGTATCTCCATGCCAACGTAATGACCAACGCTGCCTCGTGTTATCTCCAAATTATCTGACAGATTATTGATCACTGTCTCAATCGTATTTCTGCATTTCGATAGAACCAATCCGTCGTCCACATAGAATAATAACACTACTCTTATACCGTTGATATGGCCGATGGATCTGCCTTCGACTGCACCAAGTTGAAATCATTGAGGAACTTCGTCAATTTCTTGTTCCACACTCTGGATGCTTGCATAAACCCATACAAACTTTTCTGAAGCTGGCAAACCATGTTCTCTTCCTCCATGTCGGTTCACATTTATTGTAGCATTATTTGAAGCCCTTATACGTGTACATGCAAACAAGCAAATTATTTTTTGTAGCATTATTGTTATTTGGGGTGGAAGCAACGAGTTATACTTTGGTGAGATTTCTCACATCTCACCTAATTTTGAGTACGCGAGTGTCGTCTACATGAGACAAAAGCTATATTACTTTTGCTAAAAAAATAAAAATTACAACAACAAACACATTGGATAGACCAGAAACTGGTTTAGCGTTAACCCAAAACAATTTGTGGTTAAGAAATATTTAACCAAATTTTTATTTATAATTCACACCACCAGAGTCGACTTTTAAAAATTATATATGTATAGTAGCAACACATGGAAAAAAATTGACCGAAATTTAGTTAGTTTTTGCTGTTGCTTTGATCAGCCGTTAACCACAAAAAATACCTAATTCATTTTGGTTGAAAGCAATACAGCTAAAAGCGAACCGATTCAGAATTTGTACTAGAATCTGTCATTAAATTTACACTAACCCAAAGAAAGAAAAAACATCACACCCCATTAAAATTCTATGCTATACACCTCGTACGTATACGAACTGACATCTCACGTTCAGGTGGGTTTTGCACATTTGCAACAAAAATTCGTACCCATCTATTCCGTTGTTTAGTGGAATATATAAAACTAGTTATTACGTTAACGACTATGATTATATCGTGTAATAAACATAATAACATTAATGACCACCAACAAGATATAAGGCGTATTATATTTGCCGAGGAATTTGAATTTGAAAACAAGCAAAAGAGCAAGTTTTCTTATTCCAAAGAAGGAATAAGATAGGGCAAATGTTAGTCGTATTTTATTGCCGAGGAATAAGGAATTAAAACAACAATTCCACTTCCTTCTTTGGAATTTGAAAACCTGCTTTTGGGCTGGTTTTGGCTGGTTTTGACATTCGAATTCCTTATTCGGATTCAAAATAAAATATGCCTAAGTGTATTTTAATTGCCGAGAAATAAGGAATTACAACAACAATTGCACTGTCGAATTCCTTCTTTGGAATTCGAAAACCTGCTATTTGGTGGTTTTGGCTGGTTTTGACATTCGAATTCCTTATTCGGATTCCAATTAAATACAGCTCTAGTTGTAATTCCGTATTCCTCGTCAATAAAATACAGAAATAAGCTGTATTTTAATTTAATTAATTACAACAACAATTTCACTGTCGAATTCCTTCTTTGGAATTTAAAACCTGCTGTTTGGCTGGTTTTGACATTCGTATTCGGATTCCAAATAAAATACAGCTTTTATCACTTTGCCTGTTCAGGCTGTTTTCCAAACGAGTAATTATTTGATACTTATTGACTTTTTAGCCACCATTTTAAATAAGTAAGCAAAGTCATTCCAATTGATTTAGGTTACTTATTTTGACAGCAGCATACAAACAACGAAAATTCTAAAAGTGTATAAAATGGAAAAAAAAATAATTTTTAATAATTTTGAATAAGTTAGGTTCCACAAATAAATACGCGTTGGAAAACAGCCTCAGTGTCGTTGATTTTTTATCCATTTTTTGAAAATTCTAAAGATTTTAATTCAAAATGGGAAAAATTAAGAAGTTATTTTATTAAAACAAAATTGTGAGACTAATCTATTTCCAAATTTGGGAAAAATGGGAATTTATATTACTGTTGTTTTATTTTCACAGGCTAACTTTTATTTTAATAAAAAATACAAACAATCATCAAATATTAAAACAAAGAATATTGCAAATCTAATTAGAGAATTTTACTTTAAACAATTAAACTTCAAAGTACTTTAAACAATCTGATTTTTTGTGATTTCAGCTTCTGCTTAACACGAGGACAAAAGTAGGAGACAAAATTTATTCTTCCGTCGTTCTGAATTCGAATTAAACAAGTGAAGTGAGTCAAGTATTAGTCATATCCTCACAACCACTCGACGACATTGACAACTCGTTATTCGACATTCGACTGTCGAATTATTGAAGTGCGTAACAGACGCTGGGATGTAAGATGAATTAAGAATATCAAATGTAAGTTGTGTCGTCGTACAAACAATGTTAATTAACCCATTGCTTAAGGATGGGACGAATGGTTTCGCCACAGATTTGAGTAAATAAAACACAACAAAAAATATACTTCAATATGTTTTAATGAGAAAAAAAAACGTTGCACTATCAGTTGTGTGCTCAAGACTGAAAACAAAACAATAGAACAGAATGAGTGTGCAAGAGAGAATAGAAACGGGAATAATTCAAATCGAAAACTCCCACTAATTATTTCGTGTCTTTAATTCTCAACATCTCGATATTTTTTCCAAACTTCTGAATTGCAAATGGCTTTGTAAACGCGTCTCCCAGTTGATCCTCAATGCATACGTAATCGATGAGAATTACTTTTAATTTCATACAGCTGCTGGATATAATGCAGCCGAACATTAATGTGTTTGGTCCGCTGATTCAATTCAGAATTCTTGATCCACCGAATTGAACTCTGATTGTAATGTAAGGTGTTGGTGGGCTCTTTTGAACGCACGCTACCACGAATTCAGCTTCGGTAGTGGAAAGGGCCACTGTATTCTGCCGAGGACCCTTCCATTTGACTTTGACCTCGCCCACAACAAAGGCATAGCCGGTGGTTGACTTTCGCGTGTCGAGATCGCGTGCATAATCAGCATCTAAATATCCTCTCAATGCTGTTGACGATCCAGAATACTCTTTTTGCCGTTTTATTCAAATATCGAAGAACGCGCTTGATAGCCGAAACATGCGGTAGCTTTGGATTGTCCATAAATCGGCTGACTTCTCCCACTGCATATGACATTTCTGGTCTGGTCACGATAGCGGCAAACATAAGCTATCCATTCGCATGCGGATAGGGTAAGTCGACGCTGCCCTCTTCGCACAATTTGGTCAACATGACATTGCTGTCGGCTGGAGTCTCAATGTGCTTCGAATCCTACGTGCTAAGCTTTTCGAAGACTTTCTTAATGTATGCGTTCTGATTGATAAAAATCCCTTTCTTCTGTCTGTTTCTATGTATCTCCATGCCAACGTAATGACCAACGCTGCCTCGTGTTATCTCCAAATTATCTGACAGATTATTGATCACTGTCTCAATCGTATTTCTGCATTTCGATAGAACCAATCCGTCGTCCACATAGAATAATAACACTACTCTTATACCGTTGATATGGCCGATGGATCTGCCTTCGACTGCACCAAGTTGAAATCATTGAGGAACTTCGTCAATTTCTTGTTCCACACTCTGGATGCTTGCATAAACCCATACAAACTTTTCTGAAGCTGGCAAACCATGTTCTCTTCCTCCATGTCGGTTCACATTTATTGTAGCATTATTTGAAGCCCTTATACGTGTACATGCAAACAAGCAAATTATTTTTTGTAGCATTATTGTTATTTGGGGTGGAAGCAACGAGTTATACTTTGGTGAGATTTCTCACATCTCACCTAATTTTGAGTACGCGAGTGTCGTCTACATGAGACAAAAGCTATATTACTTTTGCTAAAAAAATAAAAATTACAACAACAAACACATTGGATAGACCAGAAACTGGTTTAGCGTTAACCCAAAACAATTTGTGGTTAAGAAATATTTAACCAAATTTTTATTTATAATTCACACCACCAGAGTCGACTTTTAAAAATTATATATGTATAGTAGCAACAC
Organism: Nephrocerus scutellatus; assembly: GCA_947095585.1. Classification (NCBI taxonomy): domain Eukaryota; kingdom Metazoa; phylum Arthropoda; class Insecta; order Diptera; family Pipunculidae; genus Nephrocerus; species Nephrocerus scutellatus. Next base: position 73,394,847 of record OX352761.1, on the reverse strand, counting down.
ATGGAAAAAAATTGACCGAAATTTAGTTAGTTTTTGCTGTTGCTTTGATCAGCCGTTAACCACAAAAAATACCTAATTCATTTTGGTTGAAAGCAATACAGCTAAAAGCGAACCGATTCAGAATTTGTACTAGAATCTGTCATTAAATTTACACTAACCCAAAGAAAGAAAAAACATCACACCCCATTAAAATTCTATGCTATACACCTCGTACGTATACGAACTGACATCTCACGTTCAGGTGGGTTTTGCACATTTGCAACAAAAATTCGTACCCATCTATTCCGTTGTTTAGTGGAATATATAAAACTAGTTATTACGTTAACGACTATGATTATATCGTGTAATAAACATAATAACATTAATGACCACCAACAAGATATAAGGCGTATTATATTTGCCGAGGAATTTGAATTTGAAAACAAGCAAAAGAGCAAGTTTTCTTATTCCAAAGAAGGAATAAGATAGGGCAAATGTTAGTCGTATTTTATTGCCGAGGAATAAGGAATTAAAACAACAATTCCACTTCCTTCTTTGGAATTTGAAAACCTGCTTTTGGGCTGGTTTTGGCTGGTTTTGACATTCAAATTCCTTATTCGGATTCAAAATAAAATATGCCTAAGTGTATTTTAATTGCCGAGAAATAAGGAATTACAACAACAATTGCACTGTCGAATTCCTTCTTTGGAATTCGAAAACCTGCTATTTGGTGGTTTTGGCTGGTTTTGACATTCGAATTCCTTATTCGGATTCCAATTAAATACAGCTCTAGTTGTAATTCCGTATTCCTCGTCAATAAAATACAGAAATAAGCTGTATTTTAATTTAATTAATTACAACAACAATTTCACTGTCGAATTCCTTCTTTGGAATTTAAAACCTGCTGTTTGGCTGGTTTTGACATTCGTATTCGGATTCCAAATAAAATACAGCTTTTATCACTTTGCCTGTTCAGGCTGTTTTCCAAACGAGTAATTATTTGATACTTATTGACTTTTTAGCCACCATTTTAAATAAGTAAGCAAAGTCATTCCAATTGATTTAGGTTACTTATTTTGACAGCAGCATACAAACAACGAAAATTCTAAAAGTGTATAAAATGGAAAAAAAAAATAATTTTTAATAATTTTGAATAAGTTAGGTTCCACAAATAAATACGCGTTGGAAAACAGCCTCAGTGTCGTTGATTTTTTATCCATTTTTTGAAAATTCTAAAGATTTTAATTCAAAATGGGAAAAATTAAGAAGTTATTTTATTAAAACAAAATTGTGAGACTAATCTATTTCCAAATTTGGGAAAAATGGGAATTTATATTACTGTTGTTTTATTTTCACAGGCTAACTTTTATTTTAATAAAAAATACAAACAATCATCAAATATTAAAACAAAGAATATTGCAAATCTAATTAGAGAATTTTACTTTAAACAATTAAACTTCAAAGTACTTTAAACAATCTGATTTTTTGTGATTTCAGCTTCTGCTTAACACGAGGACAAAAGTAGGAGACAAAATTTATTCTTCCGTCGTTCTGAATTCGAATTAAACAAGTGAAGTGAGTCAAGTATTAGTCATATCCTCACAACCACTCGACGACATTGACAACTCGTTATTCGACATTCGACTGTCGAATTATTGAAGTGCGTAACAGACGCTGGGATGTAAGATGAATTAAGAATAACAAATGTAAGTTGTGTCGTCGTACAAACAATGTTAATTAACCCATTGCTTAAGGATGGGACGAATGGTTTCGCCACAGATTTGAGTAAATAAAACACAACAAAAAATATACTTCAATATGTTTTAATGAGAAAAAAAAACGTTGCACTATCAGTTGTGTGCTCAAGACTGAAAACAAAACAATAGAACAGAATGAGTGTGCAAGAGAGAATAGAAACGGGAATAATTCAAATCGAAAACTCCCACTAATTATTTCGTGTCTTTAATTCTCAACATCTCGATATTTTTTCCAAACTTCTGAATTGCAAATGGCTTTGTAAACGCGTCTCCCAGTTGATCCTCAATGCATACGTAATCGATGAGAATTACTTTTAATTTCATACAGCTGCTGGATATAATGCAGCCGAACATTAATGTGTTTGGTCCGCTGATTCAATTCAGAATTCTTGATCCACCGAATTGAACTCTGATTGTAATGTAAGGTGTTGGTGGGCTCTTTTGAACGCACGCTACCACGAATTCAGCTTCGGTAGTGGAAAGGGCCACTGTATTCTGCCGAGGACCCTTCCATTTGACTTTGACCTCGCCCACAACAAAGGCATAGCCGGTGGTTGACTTTCGCGTGTCGAGATCGCGTGCATAATCAGCATCTAAATATCCTCTCAATGCTGTTGACGATCCAGAATACTCTTTTTGCCGTTTTATTCAAATATCGAAGAACGCGCTTGATAGCCGAAACATGCGGTAGCTTTGGATTGTCCATAAATCGGCTGACTTCTCCCACTGCATATGACATTTCTGGTCTGGTCACGATAGCGGCAAACATAAGCTATCCATTCGCATGCGGATAGGGTAAGTCGACGCTGCCCTCTTCGCACAATTTGGTCAACATGACATTGCTGTCGGCTGGAGTCTCAATGTGCTTCGAATCCTACGTGCTAAGCTTTTCGAAGACTTTCTTAATGTATGCGTTCTGATTGATAAAAATGCCTTTCTTCTGTCTGTTTCTATGTATCTCCATGCCAACGTAACGAGTCGACTTTTAAAAATTATATATGTATAGTAGCAACACATGGAAAAAAATTGACCAAAATTTAGTTAGTTTTTGCTGTTCCTTTGATCAGCCGTTAACCACAAAAAATACCTAATTCATTTTGGTTGAAAGCAATACAGCTAAAAGCGAACCGATTCAGAATTTGTACTAGAATCTGTCATTAAATTTACACTAACCCAAAGAAAGAAAAAACATCACACCACATTAAAATTCTATGCTATACACCTCGTACGTATACGAACTGACATCTCACGTTCAGGTGGGTTTTGCACATTTGCAACAAAAATTCGTACCCATCTATTCCGTTGTTTAGTGGAATATATAAAACTAGTTATTACGTTAACGACTATGATTATATCGCGTTATAAACATAATAACATTAATGACCACCAACAAGATATAAGGCGTATTATATTTGCCGAGGAATAAGGAATTTGAATTTGAAAACAAGCAAAAAAGCAAGTTTTCTTATTCCAAAGAAGGAATAAGATAGTGCAAATGTTAGTCGTATTTTATTGCCGAGGAATAAGGAATTACAACAACAATTCCACTTCCTTCTTTGGAATTTGAAAACCTGCTGTTTGGCTGGTTTTGGCTGGTTTTGACATTCGAATTCCTTATTCGGATTCAAAATAAAATATGCCTAAGTGTATATTATTGCCGAGAAATAAGGAATTACAACAACAATTGCACTGTCGAATTCCTTCTTTGGAATTGGAAAACCTGCTATTTGGTGGTTTTAGTTGGTTTTGACATTCGAATTCCTTATTCGGATTCCAAATAAAATACAGCTCTAGTTGTAATTCCGTATTCCTCGTCAATAAAATACAGAAATAAGCTGTATTTTAATTTAATTAATTACAACAACAATTTCACTGTCGAATTCCTTCTTTGGAATTTAAAACCTGCTGTTTGGCTGGTTTTGACATTCGTATTCGGATTCCAAATAAAATACAGCTTTTATCACTTTGCCTGTTCAGGCTATTTTTCAAACGAGTAATTATTTGATACTTATTGACTTTTTAGCCACCATTTTAAATAAGTAAGCAAAGTCATTCCAATTGATTTAGGTTACTTATTTTGACAGCAGCATACAAACAACGAAAATTCTAAAAGTGTATAAAATGGAAAAAAAAAATAATTTTTAATAATTTTGAATAAGTTAGGTTCCACAAATAAGTACCCGTTGGAAAACAGCCTCAGTGTCGTTGATTTTTTATCCATTTTTTGAAAATTCTAAAGATTTAAATTCAAAATGGGAAAAATTAAGAAGTTATTTTATTAAAACAAAATTGTGAGACTAATCTATTTCCAAATTTGGGAAAAATGGGAATTTATATTACTGTTGGTTTATTTTCACAGGCTAACTTTTATTTTAATAAAAAATACAAACAATCATCAAATATTAAAACAAAGAATATTGCAAATCGAATTAGAGAATTTTACTTTAAACAATTAAACTTCAAAGTACTTTAAACAATCTGATTTTTTGTGATTTCAGCTTCTGCTTAACACGAGGACAAAAGTAGGAGACAAAATTTATTCTTCCGTCGTTCTGAATTCGAATTAAACAAGTGAAGTGAGTTATTAGTCATTTCCTCACAACCACTCGACGACATTCGACTGTCGAGTTATTGAAGTGCGTAACAGACGCTGGGATGTAAGATGAATTAAGAATAACAAATGTAAGTTGTGTCGTCGTACAAACAATGTTAATTAACCCATTGCTTAAGGATGGGACGAATGGTTTCGCCACAGATTTGAGTAAATAAAACACAACAAAAAATATACTTCAATATGTTTTAATGAGAAAAAAAATCGTTGCACTATCAGTTGTGTGCTCAAGACTGAAAACAAAACAATAGATTAGAACAGAATGAGTGTGCAAGAGATAATAGAAACGGGAATAATTCAAATCGAAAACTCCCACTAATTATTTCGTGTCTTTAATTCTCAACATCTCGATATTTTTTCCAAACTTCTGAATTGCAAATGGCTTTGTAAACGCGTCTCCCAGTTGATCCTCAATGCATACGTAATCGATGAGAATTACCTTTAATTTCATACAGCTGCTGGATATAATGCAGCCGAACATTAATGTGTTTGGTCCGCTGATGCAATTCAGAATTCTTGATCCACCGAATTGAACTCTGATTGTCAATGTAAGGTGTTGGTGGGCTCTTTTGAACGCACGCTACAACGAATTCAGCTTCGGTAGTGGAAAGGGCCACTGTATTCTGCCGAGGACCCTTCCATTTGACTTTGACCTCGCCCACAACAAAGGCATAGCCGGTGGTTGACTTTCGCGTGTCGAGATCGCGTGCATAATCAGCATCTAAATATCCTCTCAATGCTGTTGACGATCCAGAATACTCTTTTTGCCGTTTTGTTCAAATATCGAAGAACGCGCTTGATAGCCGAAACATGCGGTAGCTTTGGATTGTCCATAAATCGGCTGACTTCTCCCACTGCATATGAAATTTCTGGTCTGGTCACGATAGCGGCAAACATAAGCTATCCATTCGCATGCGGATAGGGTAAGTCGACGCTGCCCTCTTCGCACAATTTGGTCAACATGACATTGCTGTCGGCTGGAGTCTCAATGTGCTTCGAATCCTACGTGCTAAGCTTTTCGAAGACTTTCTTAATGTATGCGTTCTGATTGTTAAAAATCCCTTTCTTCTGTCTGTTTCTATGTATCTCCATGCCAACGTAATGACCAACGCTGCCTCGTGTTATCTCCAAATTATCTGACAGATTATTGATCACTGTCTCAATCGTATTTCTGCATTTCGATAGAACCAATCCGTCGTCCACATAGAATAATAACACTACTCTTATACCGTTGATATGGCCGATGGATCTGCCTTCGACTGCACCAAGTTGAAATCATTGAGGAACTTCGTCAATTTCTTGTTCCACACTCTGGATGCTTGCATAAACCCATACAAACTTTTCTGAAGCTGACAAACCATGTTCTCTTCCTCCATGTCGGTTCAAATTTATTGTAGCATTATTTGAAGCTCTTATACGTGTACATGCAAACAAGCAAATTATTTTTTTTAGCATTATTGTTATTTGGGGTGGAAGCAACGAGTTATACTTTGGTGAGATTTCTCACATCTCACCTAATTTTGAGTACGCGAGTGTCGTCTACATGAGACAAAAGCTATATTACTTTTGCTAAAAAAATAAAAATTACAACAACAAACACATTGGATAGACCAGAAAATGGTTTAGCGTTAACCCAAAACAATTTGTGGTTAAGAAATATTTAACCAAATTTTTATTTATAATTTACACCACCAGAGTCGACTTTTAAAAATTATATATGTATAGTAGCAACACATGGAAAAAATTGACCGAAATTTAGTTAGTTTTTGCTGTTGCTTTGATCAGCCGTTAACCACAAAAAATACCTAATTCATTTCGGTTGAAAGCAATACAGCTAAAAGCGAACCGATTCAGAATTTGTACTAGAATCTGTCATTAAATTTACACTAACCCAAAGAAAGAAAAAACATCACACCACATTAAAATTCTATGCTATACACTTCGTACGTATACGAACTGACATCTCACGTTCAGGTGGGTTTTGCACATTTGCAACAAAAATTCGTACCCATCTATTCCGTTGTTTAGTGGAATATATAAAACTAGTTATTACGTTAACGACTATGATTATATCGTGTAATAAACATAATAACATTAATGACCACCAACAAGATATAAGGCGTATTATATTTGCCGAGGAATAAGGAATTTGAATTTGAAAACAAGCAAAAAAGCAAGTTTTCTTATTCCAAAGAAGGAATAAGATAGTGCAAATGTTAGTCGTATTTTATTTGCCGAGGAATAAGGAATTATAACAACAATTCCACTTCCTTCTTTGGAATTTGAAAACCTGCTGTTTGGCTGGTTTTGGCTGGTTTTGACATTCGAATTCCTTATTCGGATTCAAAATAAAATATGCCTAAGTGTATATTATTGCCGAGAAATAAGGAATTACAACAACAATTGCACTGTCGAATTCCTTCTTTGGAATTGGAAAACCTGCTATTTGGTGGTTTTAGTTGGTTTTGACATTCGAATTCCTTATTCGGATTCCAAATAAAATACAGCTCTAGTTGTAATTCCGTATTCCTCGTCAATAAAATACAGAAATAAGCTGTATTTTAATTTAATTAATTACAACAACAATTTCACTGTCGAATTCCTTCTTTGGAATTTGAAAACCTGGTTTTGGCTGGTTTTGACATTCGTATTCGGATTCCAAATAAAATACAGCTTTTATCACTTTGCCTGTTCAGGCTGTTTTCCAAACGAGTAATTATTTGATACTTATTGACTTTTTAGCCACCATTTTAAATAAGTAAGCAAAGTCATTCCAATTGATTTAGGTTACTTATTTTGACAGCAGCATACAAACAACGAAAATTCTAAAAGTGTATAAAATGGAAAAAAAAATAATTTTTAATAATTTTGAATAAGTTAGGTTCCACAAATAAGTACCCGTTGGAAAACAGCCTCAGTGTCGTTGATTTTTTATCCATTTTTTGAAAATTCTAAAGATTTTAATTCAAAATGGGAAAAATTAAGAATTTATTTTATTAAAACAAAATTGTGAGACTAATCTATTTCCAAATTTGGGAAAAATGGGAATTTATAATTCTGTTGTTTTATTTTCACAGGTTAACTTTTATTTTAATAAAAAATACAAACAATCATCAAATATTAAAACATGGATATTGAAAATCTAATTAGAGAATTTTACTTTAAACAATTAAACTTCAAAGTACTTTAAACAATCTGATTTTTGTGATTTTAGCTTCTGCTTAAAACGAGGACAAAAGTAGGAGACAAAATTTATTCTTCCGTCGTTCTGAATTCGAATTAAACAAGTGAAGTGAGTTATTAGTCATTTCCTCACAACCACTCGACGACATTCGACTGTCGAGTTATTGAAGTGCGTAACAGACGCTGGGATGTAAGATGAATTAAGAATAACAAATGTAAGTTGTGTCGTCGTACAAACAATGTTAATTAACCCATTGCTTAAGGATGGGACGAATGGTTTCGCCACAGATTTGAGTAAATAAAACACAACAAAAAATATATTTCAATATGTTTTAATGAGAAAAAAAATCGTTGCACTATCAGTTGTGTGCTCAAGACTACAAACAAAACAATAGATTAGAACAGAATGAGTGTGCAAGAGAGAATAGAAACGGGAATAATTCAAATCGAAAACTCCCACTAATTATTTCGTGTCTTTAATTCTCAACATCTCGATATTTTTTCCAAACTTCTGAATTGCAAATGGCTTTGTAAACGCGTCTCCCAGTTGATCCTCAATGCATACGTAATCGATGAGAATTACCTTTAATTTCATACAGCTGCTGGATATAATGCAGCCGAACATTAATGTGTTTGGTCCGCTGATGCAATTCAGAATTCTTGATCCACCGAATTGAACTCTGATTGTCAATGTAAGGTGTTGGTGGGCTCTTTTGAACGCACGCTACCACGAATTCAGCTTCGGTAGTGGAAAGGGCCACTGTATTCTGCCGAGGACCCTTCCATTTGACTTTGACCTCGCCCACAACAAAGGCATAGCCGGTGGTTGACTTTCGCGTGTCGAGATCGCGTGCATAATCAGCATCTAAATATCCTCTCAATGCTGTTGACGATCCAGAATACTCTTTTTGCCGTTTTGTTCAAATATCGAAGAACGCGCTTGATAGCCGAAACATGCGGTAGCTTTGGATTGTCCATAAATCGGCTGACTTCTCCCACTGCATATGAAATTTCTGGTCTGGTCACGATAGCGGCAAACATAAGCTATCCATTCGCATGCGGATAGGGTAAGTCGACGCTGCCCTCTTCGCACAATTTGGTCAACATGACATTGCTGTCGGCTGGAGTCTCAATGTGCTTCGAATCCTACGTGCTAAGCTTTTCGAAGACTTTCTTAATGTATGCGTTCTGATTGTTAAAAATCCCTTTCTTCTGTCTGTTTCTATGTATCTCCATGCCAACGTAATGACCAACGCTGCCTCGTGTTATCTCCAAATTATCTGACAGATTATTGATCAATGTCTCAATCGTATTTCTGCATTTCGATAGAACCAATCCGTCGTCCACATAGAATAATAACACTACTCTTATACCGTTGATATGGCCGATGGATCTGCCTTCGACTGCACCAAGTTGAAATCATTGAGGAACTTCGTCAATTTCTTGTTCCACACTCTGGATGCTTGCATAAACCCATACAAACTTTTCTGAAGCTGACAAACCATGTTCTCTTCCTCCATGTCGGTTCACATTTATTGTAGCATTATTTGAAGCCCTTATACGTGTACATGCAAACAAGCAAATTATTTTTTTTAGCATTATTGTTATTTGGGGTGGAAGCAACGAGTTATACTTTGGTGAGATTTCTCACATCTCACCTAATTTTGAGTACGCGAGTGTCGTCTACATGAGACAAAAGCTATATTACTTTTGCTAAAAAAATAAAAATTACAACAACAAACACATTGGATAGACCAAATGGTTTAGCGTTAACCCAAAAAAATTTGTGGTTAAGAAATATTTAACCAAATTTTTATTTATAATTCACACCACCAGAGTCGACTTTTAAAAATTATATATGTATAGTAGCAACACATGGAAAAAATTGACCGAAATTGAGTTAGTTTTTGCTGTTGCTTTGATCAGCCGTTAACCACAAAAAATACCTAATTCATTTTGGTTGAAAGCAATACAGCTAAAAGCGAACCGATTCAGAATTTGTACTAGAATCTGTCATTAAATTTACACTAACCCAAAGAAAGAAAAAACATCACACCACATTAAAATTCTATGCTATACACTTCGTACGTATACGAACTGACATCTCACGTTCAGGTGGGTTTTGCACATTTGCAACAAAAATTCGTACCCATCTATTCCGTTGTTTAGTGGAATATATAAAACTAGTTATTACGTTAACGACTATGATTATATCGTGTAATAAACATAATAACATTAATGACCACCAACAAGATATAAGGCGTATTATATTTGCCGAGGAATAAGGAATTTGAATTTGAAAACAAGCAAAAAAGCAAGTTTTCTTATTCCAAAGAAGGAATAAGATAGTGCAAATGTTAGTCGTATTTTATTGCCGAGGAATAAGGAATTACAACAACAATTCCACTTCCTTCTTTGGAATTTGAAAACCTGCTGTTTGGCTGGTTTTGGCTGGTTTTGACATTCGAATTCCTTATTCGGATTCAAAATAAAATATGCCTAAGTGTATATTATTGCCGAGAAATAAGGAATTACAGCAACAATTGCACTGTCGAATTCCTTCTTTGGAATTGGAAAACCTGCTATTTGGTGGTTTTAGTTGGTTTTGACATTCGAATTCCTTATTCGGATTCCAAATAAAATACAGCTCTAGTTGTAATTCCGTATTCCTCGTCAATAAAATACAGAAATAAGCTGTATTTTAATTTAATTAATTACAACAACAATTTCACTGTCGAATTCCTTCTTTGGAATTTGAAAACCTGCTGTTTGGCTGGTTTTGACATTCGTATTCGGATTCCAAATAAAATACAGCTTTTATCACTTTGCCTGTTCAGGCTGTTTTCCAAACGAGTAATTATTTGATACTTATTGACTTTTTAGCCACCATTTTAAATAAGTAAGCAAAGTCATTCCAATTGATTTAGGTTACTTATTTTGACAGCAGCATACAAACAACGAAAATTCTAATAGTGTATAAAATGGAAAAAAAAATAATTTTTAATAATTTTGAATAAGTTAGGTTCCACAAATAAGTACCCGTTGGAAAACAGCCTCAGTGTCGTTGATTTTTTATCCATTTTTTGAAAATTCTAAAGATTTTAATTCAAAATGGGAAAAATTAAGAACTTATTTTATTAAAACAAAATTGTGAGACTAATCTATTTCCAAATTTGGGAAAAATGGGAATTTATAATTCTGTTGTTTTATTTTCACAGGTTAACTTTTATTTTAATAAAAAATACAAACAATCATCAAATATTAAAACAAAGAATATTGAAAATCTAATTAGAGAATTTTACTTTAAACAATTAAACTTCAAAGTACTTTAAACAATCTGATTTTTGTGATTTCAGCTTCTGCTTAACACGAGGACAAAAGTAGGAGACAAAATTTATTCTTCCGTCGTTCTGAATTCGAATTAAACAAGTGAAGTGAGTTATTAGTCATTTCCTCACAACCACTCGACGACATTCGACTGTCGAGTTATTGAAGTGCGTAACAGACGCTGGGATGTAAGATGAATTAAGAATAACAAATGTAAGTTGTGTCGTCGTACAAACAATGTTAATTAACCCATTGCTTAAGGATGGGACGAATGGTTTTGCCACAGATTTGAGTAAATAAAACACAACAAAAAATATATTTCAATATGTTTTAATGAGAAAAAAAATCGTTGCACTATCAGTTGTGTGCTCAAGACTACAAACAAAACAATAGATTAGAACAGAATGAGTGTGCAAGAGAGAATAGAAACGGGAATAATTCAAATCGAAAACTCCCACTAATTATTTCGTGTCTTTAATTCTCAACATCTCGATATTTTTTCCAAACTTCTGAATTGCAAATGGCTTTGTAAACGCGTCTCCCAGTTGATCCTCAATGCATACGTAGTCGATGAGAATTACCTTTAATTTCATACAGCTGCTGGATATAATGCAGCCGAACATTAATGTGTTTGGTCCGCTGATGCAATTCAGAATTCTTGATCCACCGAATTGAACTCTGATTGTCAATGTAAGGTGTTGGTGGGCTCTTTTGAACGCACGCTACCACGAATTCAGCTTCGGTAGTGGAAAGGGCCACTGTATTCTGCCGAGGACCCTTCCATTTGACTTTGACCTCGCCCACAACAAAGGCATAGCCGGTGTTTGACTTTCGCGTGTCGAGATCGCGTGCATAATCAGCATCTAAATATCCTCTCAATGCTGTTGACGATCCAGAATACTCTTTTTGCCGTTTTATTCAAATATCGAAGAACGCGCTTGATAGCCGAAACATGCGGTAGCTTTGGATTGTCCATAAATCGGCTGATTTCTCCCACTGCATATGAAATTTCTGGTCCATTCGCATGCGGATAGGGTAAGTCGACGCTGCCCTCTTCGCACAATTTGGTCAACATGACATTGCTGTCGGCTGGAGTCTCAATGTGCTTCGAATCCTACGTGCTAAGCTTTTCGAAGACTTTCTTAATGTATGCGTTCTGATTGATAAAAATGCCTTTCTTCTGTCTGTTTCTATGTATCTCCATGCCAACGTAATGACCAACGCTGCCTCGTGTTATCTCCAATTTATCTGACAGATTATTGATCACTGTCTCAATCGTATTTCTACATTTCGATAGAACCAATCCGTCATCCACATAGAATAATAACACTACTCTTATACCGTTGATATGGCCGATGGATCTGCCTTCGACTGCACCAAGTTGAAATCATTGAGGAACTTCGTCAATTTCTTGTTCCACACTCTGGATGCTTGCATAAACCCATACAAACTTTTCTGAAGCTGGCAAACCATGTTCTCTTCCTCCATGTCCAGTCCTTTCGGTGCCTCCAGAAAAATCACTTCGTCTAAGTCACCGTTCAAATCGCAGCCTTTATATCAAACTTCATCATCTCCAGATCGTCTACTACGGCGATCAATAGGATGGTCCGAATGGAATCGTATCGAACCACTGGTGAAAACGTTTTACCATTATCAACTCCATCTCGTTGCAAAAACCCTTTTGCCACCATGCGAGCCTTGAAAATTGGACAAGATGGATTTGGCTTTAATTAAATAACCCATCTACATCCGACGACGTTGCGGTTCTTCGGACGTTTCCCCAGCTCCCATGTCGAATATTTCTTCAGTGATTTTAGCTCATCCTTCATCGCATCTCGCTATTTAGCAGCTTCCTCGGAATTTAGCGTTTCTTCATACGTGTTTGGCTCCAACATGACAGCTGAATATCCGCTCACTGCCAATTGATCTGGTTCATTCACTTTCTTACGCAAATTAAAACGCTCATTTTTGCGCACGTTCTCGATCTCATCTCTGCTGTCAACGTGATATCGTTTTAATCTAAATTATTATCAGACATGGACGGTGTATAATGTCCATTGTCATTTGTGCCGATACACTACGGATGCTGTTCCACGACAAGCGGCTTCTCGCTAGTTCGTTGCTCGACCGACAATTTCTGGATCGAAACTTGCTCAGTCGACAATGCTTTGGTATTTGGATAAAGCACTCGCTGCCAAAATTTCGCACATGACCCATTTCTGCTTTCACACAAAACCAGTTCTCGTACGAAGTTGTGGTCGGACATTTCATATTCGACGATCTGTTCAATATGTACACTGCTGTTCGTACTGCTTCTGACCATAAGCGCTTCTGCAAACCGCTGGAAAGCAACTTCGTGCGGGCGCATTCCACAACGGTGCGCATTTCACGCTCCTCACGTCCATTTTGCTCAGCCGTGTACGATGGGATTTGCTCAACTGTCACTCCGACATTCGACAGCATTCGCATACAGTCTTTGTTGCAAAATTCAGTGCCATTGTCGAAACGAATATGCTTGTCCTTGATCAGAAGAAATAATCGCATTCCTCCATTAGTCCACAGAGATCGGCATGCAAATATTCGCCTTTTGCTGCCACTCATTCTCGCGCTGGTTTGTGCGAAGCACGGTGCATTTTTCCGACGTGGCAGTCCTCACAGAAAAATTTCGCTTCGCCGACAATTTAATGCCTTCATTCAAATTCTGGTTGCATATACGCTTAATCGTGTCCACATTGGATGTCCCAATCGATGATGCAGTTGCTCAAGCATGACAGTCCGACCGAAACACCATTCTCAATTGCTTGCTGTTATCTTTAACACCAAAAGCATACGCGATACTAGCAGCATCCATCACTTTGCAGCCATCATGGGTTCATAGAATCTCAAAATCCTTCGATGTGGCCGACGCCGTCGAGAATAAATTCTGCTTCACCTCAGGAACATGTTATACATTCTTCAAGTTCGGGTTCATGTTCAGGCTTCGATTAGAATTGTGCCAGTGCCACGAATCGGTAGATGAGGGCAATTTGTAATTTGGACTCACCGCTCGACATCGTACTTCTTATAATCAAGGAACCATTCGATACGAGAAAACATGTGTTCTGTGGCACCCGAATTCGCAACCCAAACGTTCATGTAGTCCATCGTTGTTGCACTCTGGAGATTCGCATAAAATGCATCATTGCGACTTCTTACTTTTGACTGATTTTTTCTGGTTTGCTGCTGCTTCGACTTGATTTTTGCACTGAAAGCAGCATTCGATGGCACGTCATCCACATCAGTTGGTCCTCCTCCAGTTGTAATCGTGCAAGTAAATTGTACCAGACCGCCTTGAAATTGCGATATTTCAGCGTCAAACTGCTTATGATGAACAACATTTTTATGTTATCTGATAATTTCTCACCTTGGTTTTCAATTCTTGTGACATTCGGCTCACTTTTGACACAAACGACACGACTGATTCGTCATCAGCCATTTTCAATAAAAAATATCCCTTACATAGGCTTATAAAGCGCAGCTCACTGCGCACCTCACTCGTGAATGCTGGCCAATTTGTCTACAATTTCCCTCACTGTTTTGCAGATCTGAATGTGATTCGCTTGCTCACTGTCCACTGATAAAATCAGAATCGCCATCGCCTTGCCATCGTTTCTGTCGTATTGATTTTTTGCTACGTTGGTCGCACACACAACGGGAACATTGCCGGCCATGACGTCCGTAAGAGCTCTGGACTTCATCACGGCATCAATCTGGAACTTCCACAGCTTATAGTTTTAGGCACTCATTTTGTGGTGGATGGCAGAATCACCGTTGCCCGATTTATCGTCCAACAGATCCATTTTTCTTAAGTGAATTGCCACGGTACGACGACATGACTTTTATTCAGCTGATTTCGCTTGTGCAAAGCAATGTTAGCATAATATGATGAAATTGTCTCGAACTTTCTAGAATGTTCGATACGTGTGTCGATATCCAATGCAGCTCTTCTATTGGTTGCTCGATGCACACGCACATACACACACCACTTCGATGATGAAATGAGAATGAGCACTGCCAGTGGTGTGATCTAGACTGAAAACAATGCAATAGAATAGAACAGAATGAGCGTGCAAGAGAGAATAAAAACGGGAATCATTCAAATCCAATAAAAACTTATACATAAACTTATATAAAAATTTGCAGGCTCTGTCGTCCACAGGGCTGCGAGGGTTTGAGAGTAAAAACGTTTACAAACGTTTACCCACATGCACTATTTATTTTTTATATTTTTTTAATTAATTTTTATTTACATAGATTTAACTTAAATTAAAGTGTAGAGCTTTATACTTGTATATCTAGGTTTTAATGTTATAAAATAATTTCTGAGTTCAAATCTTTTAACTCAATTCAATTATTCAAGAATCAACATTCCATCAGAACGTTGTTTGGTTTTCTTCATGCATGAGAAAATAATACAAAATCCGACGTCTACTTACAAAATAAGAAAAATCGCCATTTTGAATTTCAACTCTACTCAAACCAGGTATTTTCGTTGAGTTCAAACTGAGTTTAACGAAAACTCAACTCAACCCAGTTTCTATGATCGCTAATTCAAGTTCAACCTGGGTTAACCTCCATGGAAACGAGATATATCACTACTGCTGCACTTTTTCGATATTTTTCTTCATGCATCGTAACTTGATCGTAATGTTACAAAGCAAGTACATATGTAGAAATGATTAAAGTCAGAGGCAATATTAGCCATAGTTAACAGAGCGAGTATAGCAGAGCACTTATACTATGTACTGCATGTTTTGCAGAAAAAGTAAAAATATAGTGGAAATTCATAGCTAATGCAATTCTGCTGTCAATTTGAACCTAGAGCCTAAAGCATGAATTATAATAGACATGGGCCAGCATGAGCACGCATGTGCGAATTCGCCAATACACAGAAAGGGGCTATAGAGTTACGGCTTTCGGACTCCCCCCATCTGAAAGCCCTTATTGAACAGGCTTTAAAAACAGTAATCTTGTTTCTCGGTTATTCCCCCTCAAGGAGAGGTTTTAATTTTTTGAGCACTCTTTAGAAAAATGCATTTTTCTAAGTGGTTTGATGGATGTTAGCGGGTTAATTGGTATCATATATAAGGCAATAAAAATACCTTCCTTCCTATAAAAAACTGAAAACACTGAAAGCCCTTATTGAGCAGACATCAAAAACCGCAATCTTGTTTGGAAGAGACGCCCCCTTTAGTTGAGAGGGGTTTCCAAATTTTTGAGGTTTTTTAGGAAAAGTGAATTTTTCTAATTGGTTTGTTAGGGGTTAATTGGTATCAAATAAAAGGCAATAAAAATACCTTCCGTCCTATAGAAAATTGTGTCCAATCCAACCCCCCTCGACAGAGTTAGAGAAAAAAATGACTTTCACATTAAAGTTCAGAAGGGTCGATTGCAAAAGAGGCCGGGCCTAAATATTGGTATCAAATGAAAGGTGAAAACTTGTTCTACATAACTGCATTATGGGCGTTTTTATTTAATAAAACTACAACAAGAGATGATATGATTCCCTCGCTTATTTTGTTTATATACAGATATGAGTTTTTCCTTTTAAAAGGCGTTTTTGAACATTATGGACACACTGTAAAGTAACGTGCGCTCAATTAATTTATATTTAGATAGGAGTTTTACACAGTCATGCAATGGTTTGGCCTAATTTTCTCAACAAAATTTGCAAATAAACAAACTGCCCTTGAACATTATGGTATGGCTGTGTAAAGCTCCTATCTAAATATAAATTAAAACAACAAATTTATCAATGTTGATATGTTTATTTGTATTTCAAATAAATTTTTCGTTTTATTTATAATATACTCTCAAGTACTTAATTGCAGTTGGCATCTTATTATATAAATTTTAAATATAAATTTGGGCCACGCCATTGCAAATGGTATGGCTGTGCAGAAGTAATTTTCACCTCTCATTTTCTAACAATATTTAGGCCCACTCACTTAAGCACTATGCTAAAATGCTTCTTATAGCAAAAATATTGACTTCCACTGTTAGGTGGACACCTGGGGGCCGATTTCGGTCGCAAATGAGTCTAGACTCCTGAACAACCGCAAGTTTGTGGTGTAAGTAGATGTTATGTGTAGTGGTACGACGTTTTGACGCATGCGCATAATTTGATTTTGCTTTTATGTCAAGAGCAGTGCTGCTGGTTTACATTTTTAGAGCGGAGTATATTATCGGCTTTTTGAAAGTATACTGGATTATTCCAACAGAAAACAAAAAAGCCTTTAAAATTATATAAATATTTTGTGATTGATTTTTCGCCCTTTTTTGCAATTGCACAAAATAAATTATTCCATGCTTATATTCCTGTGTTTCATAATGTCTACACAAGTACGATGATGTACTTATACTTTTATTATTTTACTACAATACAACAACTAAATACAAATGCCTTAAATAAAGTACCAAAATATAACAAATAAACCGACGTTTATTTTGTGTATTATGTATCCGAAAACAAAATCATACAAAGATTTTACAAAAATCAATCGAAAAAAAAACAACCCATTTTTCATCTAAATTCTCTAATCGCAGAAATTGATATGGGAGCCCCTCGATCATGGGCCATTTTTTTTTATTGTAGGAGAAAATCATCGAAACAGACATTTGACATCAGATGTTAAAATTGAAAATGCTCAGATCATTTTATTCTGAGCACTTAGAGCACGCTCATACTCTGAGCAAATAAGAAACACGAACATTTATCTTGAGAACTCTTTGACTGCTCTGAACTAATTTATGAAAACGCGAAATGACAGAATATTGCGAAAACTTGTTGTTCTATCTGTAAGTTGATATCGACAGTATAGATATTTAAAAAATGTATAAGGGCCTTGCGGCCGAACCCGGGACCCGATCACTAGCAAATTTTCGAAAAAGTATTGTTTATTGGGTATACACATGTGTGTAAAATTTGAAGAAAATCGGGTAAATTTTTTAAAATTTTTGTATGGGAGCCCCCCGACCACGCAGCCCGAGGGGCCTCAAAATTTAATAGAAAGTGTTGTCTCCGGAAGTACACATGTGCGCCAAATTTCAATAAAATCGGGCTGTAGGAAGTGGGTTAAAAATTGATCGCAAGAATCCATGACAAGCCCACAAACCCACAAGCCCACAAACCCACAAACACACGGGCAAGTAAAGTTAATATAGAGAATTTAAAAACTCGTCGGTTTCTTAGTATATTATATAATAGTATTTGGCTTTCAATTTGAAAGCAAAGGCATCAATTGAAATAAAATACCAAATATTGTTATTGTTTTGTTTATTTTTTGACATACATTCTTGGTAAATATAATTTTTGGGAAATGTAAAAATTTCTTTATAATAATTATTGATAGTTCGGAAAGAAATTTACAGACTTAATAACATGTAATTGTAAAAGAAACCATTTTTTTGCTAAAAAATCAAATAAATTTGGTATTCGATTTAGAATTACTTCATAAAAGTAGTATAATTAGGTTTAAGGTAGTATAATAGTGCGGCTAATGAAATAGTAGTATAATACCTTGATTGCAATTTAGCAGCAGCACTGGTCATAAGCAATTTTGACAGATAAAGACTTTTCACGTAGTCGCCAGCATGTGGCTAGACTACTGCATGAGGCAAGAGTGAACCGATTCGGCAATTATGTACAAGATTTTACTACTTTCTGTTATTAAATTTACACTAACCCAAAGAAAGAAAAAACATAACACAACAATAAAATTGTATGCTATACACCTCGTACATATACGAAAATGACATCTCACCTTCTGGAGTCTAGACTCATTTGCGACCGAAATCGGCCTTCTGATAGCGATGTGTTTCCCATCAATAGAACCAACACAATTAGGCATGTTCCAAAAATTCCATAAGTCTTCACTGATTCTCTTGAAATCTCCCACATTTGGCTCGGCTACATAAACAGGATACAAGTCGTTTTGCCTAATTTGAAGGACCAAGCCAATGACTGAATGGAAGCACCTTGAGTTAAATACCTAATTATAATACAATAGAGTTACTATTTCTTTCCACAATATTCATACTCACTGCAAAACTAATGCGAGACGGCATTCGGGACTTATTGGCTTTCGGATTGAATATTTCTTTAGTAAGGGTCCTATTAATTCTAACAATACGTTGTAAAGTTCGGGGTTCATTCGCGTATATATAAAAAATGGACCACTGTCCATCTCTTTAATTCTTAAAAACGTGACTGCATAGAAACAATTCCTGGTCTGTCG
The DNA here is from genome assembly GCA_947095585.1 of Nephrocerus scutellatus. NCBI lineage: Eukaryota > Metazoa > Arthropoda > Insecta > Diptera > Pipunculidae > Nephrocerus > Nephrocerus scutellatus. Next base: position 73,375,714 of record OX352761.1, on the reverse strand, counting down.
CGGTTTATTTTGCGAACACTGCATGATCTTTTTCTTTTATTTTTTACTGTCTTATCTATTAAATCGTTAATTTCCTGGAGCTCACATAGTCCCTCCATAACACTGTACAACAGTTTTAAATTTTTTCATTGTTTTATTTTGGTGTTAACCTCCATGTGAAAAGCAGTCAATGTGACTGAGTGACAAAACAAATGCTAATGCATGCAAAATTTCATTATAATCATTTGTTGTAATTTGGCAAACATGAGCTAGCATTTCGTTGACATTTGACACTAGCCCATGCACCCGAAAGTCTATTATAATCGGGCCTTAAATCTAAATCTTTTTCTTTGGTTTTGTTACATAGAGCCGCTTATTGTGTAATAATTCTATTAAACAAGTTTTGTTATCTTTTTGCGTTTTACAATAGATAAATCTTAATTTAAATTAACATTCTTTAATATTTTGATAAGTATCACCACATTTGGCTTTTTCTTTATTAATTATTAATTTTTTGTCAGGCAGGCTTAGTGCTCTTGTTTCGTAAGGCTTATTTTTTATAAAAAATTGGATATTCTATCATAATGGCTATGACATTTTTGTTTTGGACAATTTTAAATTTAGATATATCAATTAGTTCATTAATAGTCGATAAAGTAAGTGTAGTTATTATATTCTGTAATTCTAAAATAATCAATTTACATTTTTCCGTTATGATACCTTCTTTGGTATCTCTTTCAACACTTTTAATAGCATCAAGTAACTTGGAGTTAATAATATATTGCTTGTTATTATTTATTATTAAGTCATCTATTTTATTTTCTAAAACTAATTCATCATCATGGTCTGGTGAACCTGCGATCCATTTCCAAATTGTACCAATAGTTTCTAATGCTCTTTTTGGCCTTGAAATGGTTAACCGATCAAGTTTAAATTATACTTAAGTTATTGTCATGCTTCGTGTCTCTAGAAGTGTCAGCGTAATTGTAATTATCATGATCCCTTTACAATGGGCTGTAGGTGGGTGTCTATTATATTTGTTTTTGTTACAGACCTCACAATTTATGGTGTACTGCAAAAATTCATCATGCATTTTAGGCCAATAATATTGTTCTACGATTTGTTTTACATTCTCTCGGGCATTTCGGTCGGTTATGAGTTTGTTTAATGATTTCTATTTGATCATCCTTATTTGATATGTTATGAATTGTTTTTAATTCATAAACAACCTCTGAAGGCCGATTTCGGTCGCAAATGAGTCTAGACTCCTGAAGGTGAGATGTCATTTTCGTATATTACGAGGTGTATAGCATACAATTTTATTGTTGTGTTATGTTTTTTCTTTCTTTGGGTTAGTGTAAATTTAATGACAGAAAGTAGAAAAATCTTGTACATAATTGCCGAATCGGTTCACTCTTGCCTCATGCAGTAGTCTAGCCACAAGCTGGCGACTACGTAAAAAGTCTTTAGCTGTCAAAATTGTAGTTAAGCACTTATCATATGCTTATGACCAGTGCTGCTGCTAAATTGCAAAGCAACTACTATTTCATTAGCCGCACTATTATACTACCTTAAACCTAATTATACTACTTTTATGAAGTAATTCTAAATCGAAACGATACCAAGTTTATTTGATTTTTTAGCAAAAAAATGGTTTCTTTTACAATTGCGTGTTATTAAGTCTGTAAATTTCTCTCCGAACTATCAATAATTATTATGAAGGAATTTTTACATTTCCCAAAAATTATATTGACCAAGAATTTATATCAAAAAATAAACAAAACACAAATAACAAAATTTGGTATTTTATTTCAATTGATGCCTTTGCTTCCAAATTGAAAGCCAAATACTATTATATAATATACTAAGAAACCGACGAGTTTTTTTCGATTGATTTTTGTAAAATCTTTATATGATTTTGTTTTCGGATATATAATACACAAAATAAACGTCGTTTGTTATATTTTGGTACTTTATTTAAGGCATTTGTATTTAGTTTTTGTAATGTAGTAAAATAATAAAAGTATTTATAAGTATCGGATGTTTCAAGTATAGTGGCAAAATTTGAGTCTACGTTTTCGCTACATAATGTTCCGGTGCCCTCGAGAGCAAGTAGTGCTCGAAGTGTTGAAAATATCGCAGTCGAACAGTTTGTGTTTTATTCAAAAAAAAAGTTGAAGTGCTCTTATTAAAAAACCCTATACATCATCGTACTTGTGTAGACATAATGAAACAGGAATATAAGCATGGAATAATTTATTTTGTGCAATTGCAAAAAAGGGCGAAAAATCAATCACAAAATATTTATATAATTTAAAATGCTTTTTTGTTTTCTGTTGGAACTATTTTTACAAATATTTTTATCGTATAATCCAGTATACTTCCAAAAAGCCGATAATATACTCCGCTCTAAAAATGTAAACCAGCAGCACTGCTCTTGACATAAAAGCAAAATCAAATTATGCGCATGCGTCAAAACGTCGTACCACTACATATAACATCTACTTACACCACAAACTTGCGGTTGTCAGGAGTCTAGACCAAAACCTTCTCTATAGAAAGCCCAACTGTTCCGATCGTACACAGATACATGCTCCACTACCACATCTTACGTTTCTCGCTCTTTGCGACTACTTATTTTTTGTACACTGTATTCACATCCCACAAACACACATGCGTTTGGGCTTGGTTTACAGCATTGGTATGCGTAGAGTTGGGCTGTCTATAGAGAAGGTTTTGGTCTAGACTCATTTGCGACCGAAATCGGCACCCTGGAGTTGTAAATATTCTCTGAATATAGGGATTATGTCTTAGGGATCTTTGTATGCAATTAAATGTCATCTCCTATTGTGAAATAGAGTTAGTTGGTCATGTATCGTTTCAACACCTTCATTTATTATAATTTGTTGGTTAAATTGGTTTACCGGTTTATCTATTACATCTATGTCATCTTCTTCGCTACTTTTAGCTGAATGTAACGTGTTAGAATCGAAAATTTGGTTTACATTTTGTCTAGACAAAGCTTCAGCGACTACATTGGTATGCCTGGTTTGTAAACCATTTTAGGTCCATGTTCTTCTATAAGAGTGTTCCATCTCTTCATCTTTGCGTTTGGGTTTCTAAGAGAAACTGCAAATGTCAGAGGTTGGAGATCTGTGTGGATATCTAAATTTGTGACACCATATAAATAGTTTCGTAAATTCTTTAGAGCGTAGAGCCGTAGACGATCGCGAAAAGCACTTTTTCGTTTGCGGCAAAATTTCGTTCTGAATTTCGGGGAGTCTTTGGTATGAAAGTTATGGGCTTATTGTCTTGTGACAAGACTGCCTCAACGGCGTCATCTTATGCGTCAGTGGTTAATACAAATTTCTTTGAGAAGTCCGGTTGTGTTAGTTCAACTTCGGTTAGTAAATGGTCTTTCAATGACTGAAAAGCTTTTTTCGCTTCTTGGTCTAAATCGATTACCGTCTTTTTTGCCATATATGTTGAAACCTGCCCGTCTTTGTTCTGAAGGTATTTAGCGAGTGTTTCGCAATTTTTGCCTAGTTTTGGATAAACTTTCGATAGTATCCAATCATTCCTAAAAATTATCGTAATTGTCTAAAGGTTTTGGGTTCAGGATAATCCTTTGTTGTTTTTTTAACGTTTTGTCCGACGACATAACCTAGAAAATCTACTTTGTCTTCCTATAGTGTAGATTTCTTTACTGAAATTTTAATATTAGCTTCTTTTAACGTATTAATTATTGTGTTTAGGTGTCCTGTATGTTCTTCTAGTGAATTTGAATATATAATTATATCATCTATGTAGACATGACAGAATTTTCCTATATATGGTCTTAATATGTCATCCATCGCTCTTTGGAATATTGAAGGAGCGTTCTTCAATCTAAAGGGTAGTCGGATGTATTCGTATTAATCAATGTTAATACTGAAGTCCCTTTTTTTGGGACAACACATACCGGCGAGTTATAAGGACTTTTCGAAGGCTTTATTGTATGCTTTTTTAAAAAATCCTGAATTTCGTTATTTACGAACTTATTGGCGCTCAGGGGCTATGGATATTGTTCAGTCCAAATAGGACGATCTGAACCTGTGCAGATGTCCGCTTTAACATCAGTCCAAAAAGGCAAAGTGGTATCGATGTTTGATTTGAACGGATACTTTTAATTTTCTCCATCATCTCATCCACTTGTTTAGACATATCACTTCCCTGAATCTTCAAAATATATTTTCTCGGATTTAATGTTATATTTTAAAGTGTTATCATTAAAGTCAACTCTGGCCCGACTTAATAAATTGGTTCCTATTAGAGCTTTGTATTCAAGATTTTTAATTACATAAAGTCTTGTTTTAACATTAAGTATATGTGCTTCGTGACACTTATTAATTACTAGTTTCCCGTTAACCGTTCGGACGCATTTCAGTATAGGTAAGGTGATTAGTTCACTCACTATACCTGGTTGACAGTAGTTACTATTGGCACCGATATCTATAACCGTATTTTATTTACCGAGGAACAACAACAATTGCACTGTCGAATTCATTCTTTGGAATTGTGAAAACCTGCTGTTTGGCTGGTTTTGACATTCGAATTCCGAACTTGCTCGGCAATTAAAATGCAGCTTATAAGTATTTTAATTTGTTTATTGTCTATTATTCTTCGTAAGTGGGGTCATCCCACTCTTAGCCTAAAAAATCTTCATTTTCATTGAGGTTATTCACTCTCTCAGTCTTTACTGGAGGTGGTTGAAGAGAATGCTGTGCGCTCTCTGTTTCCCTTTTAAATGTATTTGAGTTATTAGCTGTGTTGCTTTGGTAAAGCTAAGCTGGTTTTACTTTAATATATCAAAGCAACAGCTTTTGGTTTTACCGCCTTATGGTGAGCACCATAACTATTAAATGGCTTTAGTTTCCTTAATCCTGAAAATTTTTTGGATTTACTTCGGCTTTATACTTATGCGATTGTGTTGTAAGCCAAGCTGGTTTTGCCAAAGCAACACAGCTATTGTTGCTGTTATTAAAATTATTTCCCTGTCTAAACGGGTTTTGTGCGTTTGTAACGATTTGTGTCTTATCTATTTATAATGTTAAATTTTTTTTCGTAAAACTCTGCCCCAGATTTTTTTTTGGCTGTCAAGTTGTTCGTTTCCCCTTCAAAACGACTCTACCGTAGAGCTAAAACAGCTCTTGATATTTTGGGAGATTTACCCCTCTTTATACTAGCACAACAACAACACATGCAACAAAAAATGTAAACAAAAGATTTTCGCCTTTCGTATTCGATTTCCTTTTTGAAAAGTTCTGCGGTCGAGCGCGATTCTGGGGTAGAGTTTTACGAAAAAAAATTAGCATAAGTCTGTTGGCTGAACTACCGAGAACCATTGGTTTGAACTTTGAAGTGTTGTGGTAGTTGACTATAATCGTTATGCTTGGGAGGTGGAAAATTATTATTATTTGGTTGTCTAGATAACCTCAATGTATTTTGACTATGAATCCTATTCTCACCTTTGTGATGTGCAAACTGCAGTGCAAGTTTGTTTTTATATTGTGCCTTAGCGAGTGCGTTCGGCAAATCTGGCGGGTTGAAAGAGAATAAGATTTTTGGTAGTTGACCGTTAAGGCCAGTTATGAATATTCGGAGGGCATTACGCCTATTCATAGCATTTAATTCGTTTGAGACTGGTGAATTTGAGCCGTGTGTCATAATGGTCTTGTTTGTTAATAAGGTTAACTTACGCGTTTATCGCGTTGTAAAATTCTAATATTGTGGTGGGAGGTGGGACCCTGTCTCAGAACACTAAGTTCTTGTTCAATGATGTGCATAGGTCGTTTATCGGCGTATGCGAAGTCTAGTCTCGCTATTATTGCCTCGAAGTTTAAAACTGTGTCCTGATTCGTAAGAACATCATTGGCTGTCTTAGTAATTTTGTTTCCAAATATGGTTAAGGCTGCAAAATGTCTTTTGCTCCCTATTCTGTAAAGTTTGATGGAAATGTGGGCAGCTTCTCTCCAACATACGTAGGTAATTTGCGTGCCATCGAAATCTCGTAGATATTTTATTATGTCAAGCGTTTCATCGCACGGAATTGTAGAATTAATTGTTTGAGTTTCGTACTCAGTTACATTTGAGACAAGACCTCTGTCATGAATTAACTTTTGTAAATTCGACCTCTGTCATGAATTAACTTTTGTAGCCACTTATTTCTGGAGTATAAAGGGCATGTTGTTCGTTTAAAGCAAGCTCGAATTTTGTGTTATTTAAGCGAATAGCTTGTGATATAAAATCGTTCATTGTTTCTTGGTTCATTTTTAAAAGTTTAATTTAAGTCGACTCTGGTGGTGAGAATTATAAATAAAAATTTGGTTAAATATTTCTTAACCAAAAAACGCTAACCATTTTCTGGTCTATCCAATGTGTTTGTTGTAGTAATTTTTATTTTTTTGTTGAAAGCAATATAGCAATACTTATAAAATATTCTTACTCTTATAATTATTTATTCTCCTTCTAATTTCGGGATACTTGGTTGATTTTTCCTTTGGAAGCTTCGTACTTCTCGGACTGCTGTCGGGTGTTACTGCTTTTACTCGGTTTGTTGCTCTGTCTTCTATCTCTGTAGAATAATTGGCGGCTAAACAACGGTACGTCCGGCATTCGATTTGGCCTTCTTGACACCCCTCACCAAAAAGCCCTAATTGAGCAGATTGTGAAAACCGCCATCTTGTTTTGGGGAGACGCCCACAGCCATGCTACTCTTAAGGGCGTGGCTCAATTCTAGAGGAATCGCAATCAATTTATATTGCGTTTATATGCAATGTTACCTAAAAATGGTTACCCCATACAAAACCGGTGACACACTGTAAAATGCTTTGCGCTCAATTCATTTATGTTCTGATAGGAGTTTTTCCTTTAAAAAAACGAAGGCGATTTTCACATCCCCCCGCAAACATATTTTTTTAGGTTTTGTGTGAGTTTGTTTACTCTCCCACAGAATTATGGAGAGGGCACTTGAAAATATTAACTAGGGCATAGTTGGGCTGTCGCAGACTCGACTATATGGATAAAAACTAATAGAGAGACAAAATGGAAACCTTCTTGGCTTTAAAGGAGAAACAAAAGGGCTCTATAAGATCTGCTTTTTAATAAGACATAAATGGAAAAGCAAAATCGAAAAAATTAACTTCTACAACTAAAGAGTAGCAGCATTGCAACTAACGTAGGCAATACAAAAATCTTAATAATTCAAGCAGACGCTCCAACAGAATCAGCACCGAAAGAGATCTTAGAAAAGTTTTATGTGAATATTGAATATGCTTACAATGAATATAAGAATGATTATAAGACTGAATTTATGTGTGTTATGGGTAATTCAACGCAAAAATTGGCGCGAAGAAAAAAAACGAAGATTCTATAATGGAAAATTATGGTTATGGAGAAAGGAATGAAAGAGGTGAAAAATTAATCCTGTGGCTGTGGCAGCAAAAGCTTTGTGTAGAAAATAGTTTATTTCCGAAAAAACCGAAATATAAATGGACTTGGAAGTCACCAAATGGGATCATAAAAAATAAAATAGATTTTATAAATGTAAATAAAAAGTCGATTATTTGAAAGGGCACTTGAAAATATTAACTAGGGCATAGTTGGGCTGTCGCAGACTAGACTATATGGATAAAAACTAATAGAGAGACAAAATGGAAACCTTCTTGGCTTTAAAGGAGAAACAAAAGGGCTCTATAAGATCTGCTTTTTAATAAGACATAAATGGAAAAGCAAAATCGAAAAAATTAACTTCTACAACTAAAGAGTAGCAGCATTGCAACTAACGTAGGCAATACAAAAATCTTAATAATTCAAGCAGACGCTCCAACAGAATCAGCACCGAAAGAGATCTTAGAAAAGTTTTATGTGAATATTGAATATGCTTACAATGAATATAAGAATGATTATAAGACTGAATTTATGTGTGTTATGGGTAATTCAACGCAAAAATTGGCGCGAAGAAAAAAAACGAAGATTCTATAATGGAAAATTATGGTTATGGAGAAAGGAATGAAAGAGGTGAAAAATTAATCCTGTGGCTGTGGCAGCAAAAGCTTTGTGTAGAAAATAGTTTATTTCCGAAAAAACCGAAATATAAATGGACTTGGAAGTCACCAAATGGGATCATAAAAAATAAAATAGATTTTATAATTGTAAATAAAAAGTCAATTATTTGAAATGTGTCGGTCATAAACAACCTTGCCTTTGACAGTGACCACAGGCTGGTAAAATCATTTAAAATCAATAATAAGAGCAAAGCGTATCTCAGACAGTTACCAAAAAGACACATACCAAGAGTGTTGGACGAAGAAAGTATTCGTTTATATCTGGAAAATCTCGAGCAAAACTGCAGATGGGACGTCCTCGATAAATCCAATCTGCAGAAAGCATATGACCAATTGGTATCAGGTATTCCTAATGCAGCAGAAAACAATATTCTGGAAAATAAAAAAAAAACAGACAAACTCACAGAAACAACGAAGAATCTTATCAAAGAAAGAGAAACTTTACGGCAAAAAATCGAACTTACAAGCACAGAGAGGGACAAACTTTGCCAACTCAAAAAATACTGCAAGCAAGGGGAAAAAACAACCCATAAAAATTAAAAATGTTTATGAAAATTCTCTAATAACCAAAAGTATACTGAATTCCACCATAAATGCTGAAATATAAAAACACGAAGCACTGCAACTCAACAACAAAACAACCTCAATCGTAAAGCAAACAGCGCTGCCCACAGCGCACAACGCACACAGAACACAGTCATTATAGCATGAAATGATCTGATGCCGGGGGAAAAAATTTGTATGGGAGCCCCCCGACCCCGCAGCCCGATCACACTCAAATTAATAGAAAGTATTGTCACCGGAAAATCATGTCATGTCATATGCAAATTTCAATATAATTGGGCTTTAGGAAGCGTGTTCAAAATTGATCACAAAATTCTGCCCACCAGCCAGCCTGCCACGGGCACGGGAAGTTAATATAGAGAATTTAAAAAATATCCAGGATTATAATAACCTAGTAATGTAACGAGACAGTGATACGCAAGTGTTGATCGTTTGAGTAGTTTTTATTGACTGACTTCATAGCTCATATGACCCCACATCTGACACCATGTAACGAGACAGTGATACGCAAGTGTTGATCGTTTGAGTAGTGTTTATTGACTAACTTCATAGCTCATGTGACCCCACATCTGACAAGTAACAAATCAATAAAAACGTACATAAATAGCTGAATATTGGAAAGGAGTGAATATAAAAGTTAAAAAAAAAACACTGAGGAAGAATTACCCACTTTTATGCCATCTGAAATTGAGGAATCAATAAAAAACTGTCAAATGGACAGAATTGAGGAAATGATAAAATAAAAGTGGAAATGCTTAAAATAGGAAAACAAAAATTAGTCCTTACTCTCAAAATTATGTTTATCTGGGTCTTAAGCATTGAGCAAATTTCAAAACAATGGAAAAAAATCTACTTTTTTTTTGTATAAAAAAGGAGACATAGCAAATATCAACAACTACAGACCCATAAGCTTGATATCGGTTATTTTCAAAGTTTTTGCAAAATACATTTTTCGTAGAATCAGAAAAACTTTAGACGAACAACCAAGAGAACAGGCTGGCTTTCGCCAAGGTTTTAGCACTACGGACCTACCTACCTACAAACAGTCAACCAAGTAATCGAAAAGTGTAAGGAGTACCAACAGAACCCAAGTTTGACATTCGTAGATTTTAATAAGATATTCGATACAGTAGAGCATGTGGTAATCTGGAAATCACTTAAAAATCAAGGCATATTTAACAGAATAATCAAAAATATTTATACAATTGCAACTGCTAGAGCATCTTTGGAAAGCAAAGGGAGAATCTTCAAAATAGGGCGAGGAGTTCGATAAGGTGATCCGCTCTCTCCGGCATTTTTCTTTGCAGTTTTAGAAGACATTTTTAGATCAATGAAATGGGATCCATTGGAACTAAAAATAGATGGCGAATATCTAAACAATCTGATATTTTCAGATGATATTGTGCTCGTTACAACCGCAATAGATGACATTAAGAAAATGGTACACTTTTTAGAATGGACATGTTTCACGGCGGGTCTTACAATGAACACAGACAAAACGAAACTAATGAGTCTAGGTCAAAAAGAAGACATTAAAGTCAATAAGAGTTCTATAGAATATGTTAATGATTACATTTATCTAGGCCAACTGATTTCGCTGGAAAATAAAGAAGAAAAAGAAATAGAACGAAGAATCTCAAATAGCTGGAAACAGTTTTGGAAACTTAAAAATATCTTTGATTCGAAACTTAGCCCAAACACAAGGAAATATCTCTTTGACACAACAATACTACCCGTTATGATATATGGCGCACAAACTTGAACCATCTCAGCAAATTCTGTACAGAAATTAGCAATTACTCAGAACTAAATATATCCAGACGTCAGCGAGTTTAAAGTTTGTCAATTCGAAATATAACAAACCACTCAGATGCAGTCACAAAGGCAAAACAACAAAAATGAAACTGTGCTGGTCATGTTGTTAGATTGAAAGACGATCGATGTACCAGGAAGGCAACTTAAACGTTGGAGAGACGAAACCACAAAAATTAGCCCTACATGGGAAAGAATAGCCAACGACAAAACTAAATGGAAAATATTGGGGGAGGCTTACATCCAATTATAATAAATGTAAAATTACTAATTGAATTTTGAATATATAACAATAATGAAATTGGAATTTACATTTATGAAATTAAAATGTAATTTTGATATTAAGTCAAAAATGTAATTTTTCAATGGATTATGAAGTTGTAATTTGTAAGGGTTAATATAGCTCATAATAATAATAGTAATAATGTAATAATGTAATGTATATACATATATATATATATATATATATATATATATATATATATATATATTGTAATGGAAAGCTTCTCAATTCGCCGTTCGGATCCGGCATTAAATTAGAGGTCCCCTCCATTTGTGTGAAAAATATACATGTTTAACACAAAAGGTTGCAAGAAGCTAGGGCTTGTACAGCATTGGTCTGTGTACCGAATATTCTTATTATTAAATTCCACCCTATTAGAACTGCCTGTTACAGACTCGTTTGCCTGCAATTGTTCTATAAGGATGTTACGTTATTATCAAGCACATAAACTTAATAAAGATTGGTTGTATAACAAGCACTTGAACTTGTTACACTCGAAGTGGATAATTCTTAAAATGAAAAGAACTGTCTTCTTCCGTGGTGTCATTAATAATCACAATTTTATTGAATTGGAACCTTATTATATACAATACAAAAAATACATTACGTAGGCAACTTACAATTAATGAATAATAAACTAAACGTAAACAATAACAAAGAGAATTAGCAAAGTAGTAAATATGCTGCGTCGTGAATGTAGTCCGTTGCCATAAGTAGAAATTAAAATGTGCAAAGTGCTGAATCTTCTATATAGTTCATTACCCCAAATAGAAATTAAAATGTGCGGATATGCTGAATCGTCAATACAGTTCGTTACCCCAAACCAACGAACTGATTCCAGGTTAACTGCTAGATCAGCTTGTTCGTTGGCTTGAATGAACGAACCGCTGTGTGTCAGCATACTTGCATATTTCTTGACGTCACTAAACATTCTCCCCCCGTCAAATAATAATTTAACTATTTATTAATCGTAACTGTGAAGTCTGTTTCTTCCACTTGGTGTCGAGGCTTCGGCTGAGGTTTCGGTGTAAGTTTGAGTGCTATGTGTTTCCAGGTGACGTAGATGATTAGCGAGATGGAAAATATTAGCGCCAGGTATCCAATGGTCAGATGGTGATAAGTGTGTGCTTGACGCTTATGAGGCAGCTCAAACACCTTCTGTTGGGCAATCTTATCATGAAGGTCCGTAAGTTTTTTGAGTTGATTTTCGTAGCTACTGGCGTTGAAATCCGTGAGTAGTGGCTTGAGTTGCGTAATTACTGCGACTTCTGACAGCTTTGTAAAACTTGTGTATGATGTTCTTATGGTGCTGGAGAACGTTTGATGCCCATGGATGGTGATGAAATTGTGTCTAAGAATACATTCGGGTTGAAGTGTTAACATTCCCGAACCCTCTAAGACAAACTGTGAGGATTCTCTATCGCAAACTGCTGAAAGCCGAGTTGGAGCTAACGTGGCGTATATCCATTGGTTTTTATGATCCATTTGAATTCATGTCGACTTACTCTCCGTCCGTTCGAACATACATGTTGATTGAGTTTCGTTGTTGAGAAGTGGTAGCTCACATGAGCAGGCTTCTGCGCCATTCCTGTATTTTAATTGAATATTGAAACACAGATATTGCTTGTCCTTCAGGCTAACGCAGGATCTTAGAGTTGTTGAATCTATTGGAAAGTATTCGTCGCGATGGGAGCTTATGGCCAATACTGGTGCACAAGTTCGAATAGCAACCATGGTGTTGTTGATGAGACTTGGAATGACAATTATTCTGAATAGATCGTACTGCTCCTGATCTGCCAGTGGGAGTGTAATTCTAAAAACAACATGATTTTTGGCGATTCCACCCTTAACCGTCATTATAACTGCAGCAAATTATCTTCATCAGTAGGAATTTCTAAATAGGCTGGTAAGTGTGCCTTGATGGTTTGCAACTCTTCCTTAAGTTGTGTTGTGATAGCAATAAAGAGCTAATTCTACCTTGATGCGTTTCAGAGAGTACATCTAATAGTGCTGTCTGCATCCTTTGTAAGTTCACTATCATGAGGATTAGTTGAGAGGCAACTGATAGGAACACCTGGAATATCTTCAACTGGACCTCATCCTCTTGATGTGATTTCATTCAAGTGTTTATCAATTGCATCGAATTTTTTAATTGTTGCTGTCTCGCCTCTCTTTAGTAATAAATTTACTTGAGTCAATTATGGATGTTTGGTTGCGCAGTAGGCCAAGCAAATGATTTTCGTTATCCTTTACTTGGTCTATCGTAGTCGACATCTGTTCTGCATACTCTGAATCCAAAACTCCAAACAGCGAATTGGCAATGTTTCCTATCAGATTCACCGCTCCCCTCTTGGTTCGTCTGGCTATTAGCAAGATTTCTTCGGATTGTAGCTCGTCTATGATGTGGAGAAACTGGTTGAGTGTATCGTGGCATAGTTCTTGTTCCCGCAATTTTTGACATAACTGCTCCAATCGTTTTGTTCCATTTGAGAGGGCACTAAATTCTGATCTTATTGGGTCCAGTTGGTAATAGATAATAAAGTCCCATTCACTTGTTGCTCTATTTACGGACCCTACTCCTTCGAAGTGAATTCCAAGGCTTGAATTGAATTTCGAAATCTGGATCTTGTCTGCACATACAATTGGTAATATTAACATGATGGCTAGCAAGGATGTGAGGTTGATGCCACTCGATGTCTTTCGTCGTTTTGTGGGTATTGTTGTTGGTTCCGTTGTTGCAGAATCCTCTGAGCTCTGCTGCTTTAAGTGGAACTCAGGATGTTCGTCGTTGTTTTCAACTGGTAGCGGTGCCAATCTGTGGATTGGACGTTTCCAAACTCCAGTTGCACCTTTGACGTCCACAACCCGTACAGATCCATCTTCGCCTTCATAAGTTTTGACAATTCGTCCAAGTGGCCATTGCAAGGGTGGAACATTGTCTTCTTTAATGATGACCATTTCTCCCACTTTGATGTTCTTGGAACACTCCTTCCACTTATGACGATATTGCAGTTCACTCAGATATTCCTGTGACCATCGCTTCCAGAACTCATATTTGAGATGAGAGACTAGGTTCCATCTGGTCAATAGAGTTTGTTTTGTAGATGCTGGGTTGGCATCAATTTGGGCCGTCAGTGGCTCTCCAATCAGAAAGTGTCCCGGAGTTACAGCGGTGATGTCGTTCGGGTCACTGGACATCGGTGTGAGAGGTCTTGAATTTAAGATGGCCTCTATTCCAACTAGCACTGTCTCAAGTTCTTCGTAAGTGAGCGAGGCTGTCGATACGCTTCTTATAAGCAGGTGTTTTGCCGATTTTACGGCTGCCTCCCAAAGACCACCGAAATGAGGTGCCCTCGGTGGAATGAAGCTGAATTGAATCGCCCTGTCACTGCATTCCTTGATGATTGTTTTCCGTGCGGTTTCCGAGTAAAGTATTGTTTTTAAATCTGCCAGCTGATTGTTTGCTCCCACGAAGTTTGTTGCGTTGTCGCAGTATAGGGTTTGACAGTGTCCCCTGCGGCCAATAAATCTCCTCAATGCTCCAAGAAACGCTTCAGTGTTTAGGTCGCTGACAAGTTCCAAGTGTACAGCCTTGGTGGTGAAACAGCAGAATAGTTCTACGTATGCCTTATGAGGCCTTTTCCCGCGAATTTTATAATGGATCCAAAATGGACCACAATAATCGACTCCTGAGTTAATGAAAGGTCTTACTGGTGTAATTCTAGGCGAAGGAAGATTGCCCATTACTTGTTTGAGCAATTGGGGTTTAGCTCTACTGCACTTTATGCAATGTTGTACTATTGAGCGGGCCATTATTTTTCCCTTGATAGGCCACCATCGTTGCCTAGCATGAGCTAAAAGTGTCTGAGGTCCGCAGTGCATATTCCTTTCATGAATCCCTTTCAATAAAAGTTTTGCCAATGGATCGTTGTACGGTAGAAGCATTGGATGTTTTGCGTCATATGATAGTGCTGATGACTCCAATCGTCCTCCTACTCTAATAACTCCCTTATCGTCTAAAAATGAGGCAATACTTAAAAGGTGACTTGTTCGTTTTAGTTCTTTATAAGTTTTTAGATCATGACTTTCTTGCTTAAAGTCGCATGCTTGTATTGCTCGGGTTATGACAACTAATGAATCATGTAGTTCTTGGGGAGTCAAGCTAATCTCGTCTTGTCGTTGAAGTTTCGGAGATTTTGCGTGTTTGATGAAGCGTAGTAAGTATCCAACAATTCTCTGAAGTACTGCAAATGAATTCCGGTGGTTGATTTTGTATATTAATTCTTGATCCTCAGTATGGGTTGCTGATGCTACAATTGGCAAATTTCGTTTTCTCTCTGTGTCTTGAAGAATGGCCAGCCCCTTAACGCATTTTGTTGGCCATAAGTCCTCCTTTCCATGTAAAAACATGGGTCCGTAAAACCACAGCGTGCATGGTGGTAATTTTTCTGGTTGTAATCCTCTTGATAGTACGTCGACAGGATTATGCTTGGATGCCACATGACGCCATTGTTCGGGAAGTGAACGTTCCTGAATAGTAGCGATTCTGTTGGCCATGAATGTTTGGAACGACGATGAAGGAGAATTAATCCAGGCCAGGACAATCTCTGAGTCTGTCCATAAAAATGTCAGTACGGTTTTAAATTTCAGGTCATCCTTGATTCTTGCAGTGAGTTGAGCCGCTAGAACTGCAGCGCATAGTTCTAGTCGTGGTAAGGTTTGTTTCTTTGATGGAGCGACTCGTGATTTTGAACATAACAATCTTACTTCCATCTTTCAGTTTTGCTCGTAGGTATATCACTGCTCCATATGCCTTTTCGGAAGCATCGGCAAGCGCATGGATTTGTATGACTGTTGACACGTTACTGCCGAACATATGTCGCGGAAATTGAAAATCATTTAACTCCGTTAGGTTGTTTCCAAATGATATCCATTTTGTATGTAGTTCGGCGGGTAATGCTTCGTCCCATTCTAATTTTAATCTCCATAGCTCTTGAACAAATATTTTTGCAGTAACAACTACTGGACCCATCACGCCCAAGGGATCGAATAGTTTCGCAAGATCCGAGGTGACAAGTCGTTTTGTGACCCGGTTGGTAGGGTTCAATTGAGTTTTCACACGAAAATTGTCTGTCTTCGGATGCCATGTGAGGCCAAGCGCCTTGATTGATGCGTTGTCTTCGTCTTCCAGGTCAAGGTTGATTTCTTGATCCTCACTTGCAATCCCTTCAAGCAGTTGTGGATGATTGGCACACCACTTCCGTAATTTGAATCCTGCACCCTCTAATATGTGCGTGAGTTGATTCTTCGCTTCGATAGCGTTTGATAGGCTGTCCGTCCCAGTTAGACAGTCATCTACATAAAAATCGTTGAGGAGAACTTGAGATCCCAATAAAAATGTATCGGATAGCTAGTTGTTGTTGGCACTTTGTTGCTAGATAAGGTGCCGCTCTTGCACCATATGTTACGGTGTTGAGTTCATAATACTGTAAAGGCTCGTTTTCACTCTTTCTCCAGATAATGGCTTGGTACCTTTTATTATCTTGATGCATAAGTATTTGCCGGTACATTTTTTGTATGTCAGTGCAAAAGACAAACCTGGGCAATCGAAATCGAAGTAAAAGTGAAAATAGTTCACCCTGCACTGTTGGGCCCGTGTACATGACATCGTTTAGGGAAAGTCCTGATGTTGTCTTTGATGATGCATCAAATACGACTCGAAGCTTGGTAGAGCTGCTGTCGGCCTTCAACACGCAATGGTGAGGAATGATGTAATGTGGCGATATAATGTCACCGATATTGGTTTTTGTCATGTGACCCAATGATTCATATTCGTCCATGAATTGTATGTATTAAGTCTTCAACTCCGGGTTTCGGGATAGTCTCCTCTCTAAGGCTAGGAACCTGTTCAATGCAACTTCTTGAGATTCGCCAAGTCTACTTGTGTCTTCACGGAATGGCAATCTCACAATAAAGCGCCCGTCACTACCCCTTCGGGTGTTTTGTGCAAAGTGTGCTTCACACAAATCTTCATTTCTGGATAAATGAGTTCGTACTGGTTGTACCTCGTCGAGGCTCCATGAACGTTCGACCATTTGGTGTAGATCATTGTCGTTGTAAGTGGAAATTCCACATGCTGCTGCTATGAGTTGTGCTTCGCCTACCCTTCCAGCCAATACCCAACCAAAGACGGTATTCTGGAGAGTAGGTAGGTCATCTTGAAGGCGTATCTGCCCAATGGAAAGCAACTGATGATAGAATTCGGCACCAAGTAGGATGTCAATCTTGTCTGGACGATGGAATGCTGGGTCGGCGAGTGGAATGTTGTTTGGTATTCCCCATGATGAAATGTTTAAAAATTGAGAAGGCTGTGGTGTAATGATGTGCGGCAAAACAAATGCTTCCAATCAAGCACTAAAGCCATTAATTCTTGACTGAATGCTAGCATTAATGCGGTGATGGGATTCTCTTTTTTCGTTGCCAATGCCTTGAATACTGATTGATGCTGTCCTTGTGTGAAGTCCTAATCTCTTCACCAATCGTTCGGTAATCAAATTTACTTGAGAGCCAGAATCCAATATAGCTCTACATTCCATCACCTGCCCATTGTTAGCCACTATGCGTATCATGGCTGTGCTGAGCAGTACGTATTGTTGTCTTTCTCGCTCCTTGGATGCTGCTAACGTTACCGATGAATTTGTCTTCGGCTCTTGGTTCATGAGATTGCTATCGGTACATGAATCTTTATTGCTTTCGAGATGAAGAAGTGTGTTGTGTTTTTTGTCGCACTTCATACAGCTCCGCGAGACGCAATTCTTAGCAACATGACCAGCTCTTAAGCAATTCAGACATAACTTGCCCTTTTGTACCAATTGTATCCGAGCAGCAGGTTTTAGTTGCAAAAATTGATTGCAGGCATACAAGGGATGAGTTCCTTTTCCACAAGATTTACAGATATTTTTGAGCCGTTGCTCCGATGCTGCTGTTGCACAAGTTCGTGGATATCCTTCCTTTTTCTTGTGTCCGATAGCCTCTAGCGATTGAAATTGGTATTCCAGAAAAGTCAAAAATTCCTTCACTGTCTGGAGCTCTTTAGGTCTTTTAAGCGATTGTTCATAGAGGCCCCTGGAACTCTGATCTAGTTTGTTAACTAGCAAGTGTAGTAGAATAGGGTCCCACGTTGAGGTATTAATGCCTAGATTACCTAACGCTAGCAGGCACTCATGAGTGGTATCGTGTAGAGCCTTGATAGCAGCCGCTGATGGTTGAGCTTGTGTTTGGTTGGGTTGCCCAAGTATTTTTTGTATAAGTGTTGATGTCAGAATTCGAACGTTGTTGTATCGATCCTGCAGGGTGGACCAAGTGGTTGTGTAGTTCTCTTCTGATAATGATAGGTGCCGGATCAAATTTTCTGCTTCGCCGCTGAGATGAGATTTTAGATACCACATTTTTTGAACGTTGGGTATCTGTTGCTTGTCGATCATTTGAGAGAAAAGATCGAAAAATTGTCTCCACTTTAAGTAGTCACCATCGAACTTCGGAATGGTGACCTTTGGTAGGTTCAGTGAGTTCGGCTTATCTGTAATATTCTCTTCCGAAACTCCTCCTCTAGCATGTGATTGCATCTTGGTTGCCATTGTCACAAATTTCTCTTGGACCAAACTTTCCAGCAGCTTTATTTTTCTGTTTTTGCGAATTTCCCCCAATTGTCTTGCAGCCGGTGCAATCGCTCCTCAAAATAAAACCTTTTTGTTTTTCTATCTGGGGAGTCCTTTTTAAAATTGGCTATGACTCTCTGGATTTCTTGGCCGATTGCCAATTGTTCCACGACGAGTTCTTCAAATGAAGCCATGATCAATGTATATGTTTAATCTTCCGATAGTGAAGTTTTACAGATGATAGTTTTGGCCGATGTCGGGATCAAAATTTTCGCGTAATTATGATGGTACCAGTATATGGCTCCGGTACACGCCAAAGTATTTTCAAATAGTACGAATTTAAATTAGCACCAGTGTATAGCCCTGGTCTACGCTTTAAGAAAATCGAAGTCACCAAAATGTGACTGAATGTGACGATCACGTCGGGGTCACCAAAATGTTACAGACTCGTTTGCCTGCAATTGTTCTATAAGGATGTTAAGTTATTATCAAGCACATAAACTTGATAAAGATTTGATGTATAACAAGCACTTGAACTTGTTACACTCGAAGTGGATAATTATTAGAATGAAAAGAAACGTCTTCTTCCACGGTGTAATTAATAATCACAAATTTATTGAATTGGTAGCTTATACAAAAAATACATTACGTAGGCAACTTACAATTAATGAATAATAAACTAAACGTAAACAATAATAAAGAGAATTAACAAAGTAAAGAAGTAAATATGCTGCGTCGTGAATGTAGTCCGTTGCCCTAAGTAGAAATTAAAATGTGCAAAGTGCTGAATCTTCAATATAGTTCATTACCCCAAATAGAAATTAAAATGTGCGGATATGCTGAATCGTCAATACAGTTCGTTACCCCAAACCAACGAACTGATTCCAGGTCAACTGCTAGATCAGCAACAAGTTCGTTGGCTTGAATGAACGAACCGCTGTGTGTCAGCATACTTGCATATTTCTTGACGTCACTAAACACTGCCCCAATCAAAAATGAGTTCAATGTTAGACGGAATTGTCGAGTTTATTATTCACGTTATTTATTCACGCGAATCAATCAAGCGAGAATTGCACTCTTTTTGAATAACAAACTCAATGGAAGCCGATAACGTTGTATCATCAGCAAATAAATAGATATCACAGGTTGTAGAAGACAACAAGTCCTTGGTATGTATCAAAAAGAGCGTAGGCGACAAGGATTGCTCTTGTGGTACGCCAGGATTGATACCATGTGAAGCAGAAGATATACCGTTCAATACAACTTTTATTTTACGGTTCTTATTAATAAACAATCATGCTATACGCTATCAAAAGCCTTTGAAATATCCAAGGAAACAACGCTTGATTAACCTAGATTTTTAATGCTTCGATCCCAACAATGAGTCATGCATGTCATGAGTTCAACTGAAGAGCGATTTTTGCGAAATCCATACTGTACATCGGATAAAATAGCATTCACATCCAGAAGTAGTCGATTTTCAGAATTGAATTTTTTTTTATTTTAAATTTTTTTTTTAAATTATTTTTTAAAACAACGAACCAAATTTACAAATCTTCATCAAAGGCCTGAAATGGAGGTTTCTCGGGTGAAACTTGTCAAGCTACGAGGAACCGCAGAGAATCTTCAAGAGCTCGATTTGAGTCCAGCTTTTTCGCTCATCCTTGGTGCAATGATAGGCGTTGGAGCTTATCGGCTTGATAGTTGTGCGTGCCTTTTTAATTTTTTAGGCCTGGTACTACAAACGAGTCTGGCACAATTCGCTGTTGAGTTGTGGGCATTCAAGAAAGAAGTCATGGGGTTCCAAGAATTTTGAAGGCATGTCATTTTTTTGTAATATTTTCTTTTCTTTTCTTTTATTTTTCCTTGACCATGATCCATTCGTTAAGCATTTGGAGTCGCATCGTTTTACTTTCGTGATCATTTTTCCGTATTGCTTTTTTTAATGAATCAGGGAGAATTCCGTGAAAATAATTTGAAACCGGCTACAAACGTGAGGAATGTGATACATTGTAAATTACATTTATCCGATTTATTTCTTAATTTTAATAAAGGGCTTAGCCCACCTTATTGCCGTGGCGCAAGATATTCAGGGAGTATTCCCTTGGCAATACGTTTATATATATATATTTTTATATATATATATATTTATATATATATAAATTAGGCTGAAATTAATGTTAGAATCCATTACCTTTGATAGAACCATCAACAAAGCAATAGTGCGGTAGTTGGTGCAGATTTATCACCTTTTTTCGAAACGGGTTGAATATTAGCTATTTTCCAAATTGACGGAAAAACACCAGTTTTCATTGAGAGATGAAACAATTTGCTAAGCGATTTCGCCAAAGTATGATGACATCAATCGCTTTTTTGGAGTCAAGTTCTTTAAGAATTTTTGAAACAACCGGTGGCCGGAAATAGATTTTATAGACATACCATACATAGACCTGGGCCTAGATTCGGGAGAATTGGTTGGTTTTGGTTACTTAGAGGAAGGGTAGACGCACCAGCTAAGAGATAAGCTTTCTCAATATCTGTTTTATAATGAATATCATTATGGAATAAAGAAGGAACAGAAGAAGTCTTGTCTGAAAAGTTTATTTTAACCAGGACAGCAAACGACCAAAAGCTTCTACTGTTTGAATCTGAAAATAAAATTTTTCGCATGCTATCCTAAATCTTTTGGTCATTTAATATTTTGGACCTGTTTGCTTTATTTCTGGCTATTCTAAACTTAACAAGGTTTTCTTCGGAAGAGCAATTAACGTAGTTCACATGGGCTGCTTTTTTACTAAAGACACCTGACCTGCAATTTTCATTAAACCATTTATTCTTACGATTACCTATTGCTCTTCTTAAAGGAATGAATGAAATTTTTCATTCCTAACAAAATGTTTGACGTGATAAGTTAAAATGCTTCATCAGCATTATTGTTGGAAAAGCCGGTTGACCAATAAAATTAGCTATAAAATTGATACAGAAGGTCTTATTCATTGTGAATATAAACTGCTATTGTAAACTGCTAATGCGAAAACGCATAGGTGTCATATAGCAGAAGTAGCATTCGCAATGCAATAGCACAAAAAAATGTGGCACGCGTCGAATAATTATCGGAGGTCTACGGACTCTGCAAAGATTTCATGCCAAGGACCGAGTTACTAAAAGATAAGGCTCTCATCTGGTATTGCAGCAACAATAGTTCATGGCAGAGGTGGGGATAATTCAAAACCGATTTCCTGAAATATTTTCCTCCCACCAAGATTGTTCGAACGGCTTCAGGACGACATTCGCCAACGAGTACAACGCCAGAGCGAGGACTTCATGATAACTCTACAAAACCTTATGTGTCATGTCCAATACTCGGAGGAGCAGAAACTCGAACGGATCTTTCGAAACAGCCGTCAGGAGTACCAGTTGTACATCAAACGAAAGGACTTCCAAAATCTAGAGGAATTATTAAGCTAGGCGAAAGATTGCGAGTGCCTAAACTACGGTCGCAGAAGCAACGAGCCTCAGCTCCAACGCATAAGCAACAAACCCCCACTCACCCGCGAGTGGCGCAACCACAGGGTACTGTTCTGCTGGGAGTGTGGGAAGATGGGCACCAGAACCATCGAATGCTGCCGTCAAATCTCGGGAAACGCCAACGGAGACCAAAAGATGGTGGGACCCCAACAGAACACGCCCCACGAAGAATAGAAACCATAGAGCAAGAAAGTGATTGCATAGCAGTCACAATATACAGAGTTGGTAATAGACACAATTGGCGCATCGATGAGCTTTGTTGTGACCGGCACAACTATTCAATCCCTGACCACACAGTCTCGCTGCCCTCTACCCACATTTGTTGTCGATTTCATAAATCACTTATTTTATGATCGGCATAGCCTGTCACATTGCCGTTACACTCGTGTATCGAATTCCCGAATTCACATCCACCACTAATCTGCAGAGTACGTACGGATGGCTGGTGTTTGCAATAAAAAAACCGATCGAGATGCTATAAAGGCACTTAGATCCTTTATGCATCTCGAGTTTCGAGCACACACACTGTGTAAATGCAGCAGGAGGGCTGTAACGTAGTTGATAGAATCCAATTATTCATTTGGATTAAATCACTTTCGTGACACAACATATTTAAAAAATACTTTAGAATTATAAATTATGCAACACTAAAATAACAACATTACTATAGGGTGTCCCAACAAGAGCGCCGGATTTCAATTTGCCGCCATTTTGTTAATACCAGTTGTACGGTGATTTTTCTTTTGACATTTGCCACGTACAGACCACGCGATTTAAGAATATGGAATATGAAGTATTCAAACCAACAACGTTTAATTATTGTAAAAACACATTACGTGGGCGCCGTGGCTCAGTGGATAAGAGCATGGACTTCTGAGCAGGGGGTTCGTGGTTTGAATCCCCGTAACACCAAAGTATTTTTCACGGTGTCCCACCTCTCACGAAGGTTCAAACGTTCTGAGAGTAATACCCTTTCACGAAAAGCTTCTCAATTCGCCGTTCGGATCCGGCATTAAATTGTAGGTCCCTCTATTTGTTTGCAAAAAAATATACATGCTCAACACAAATGGTTGCGAGAAACCAGGCCTTGGACTGCATGGTCTGTCGCGCCGATATTATTATTATTATATATGAACACATAACAAAAATGGTGAAAGTTTTGCAAAAAAAAAACGCCAATTACGTCAAGTTTTCGGTCACAATAATGCGCCAAATGAATCGACAGTGAGGCGTTTAATTACAAAATTTGAGACCAAATTTACGCTGATGGATCAGAAGATCATTGTTCATCATCGTCCTTGTCGATCACTCGAAAATATAGCATCGTGGTCAACAATTAAACCTTTCCAGTAGCACTATGCAACGAATTTTGGTATAAGATCTGCATTTGCATGCGTACAAGGTTCATTTGGTGCAAGAAATCAAGCCAAGGGACCATGCGCAGCGTCGTGAATTTGCTGATTTTCGAAGAAAATCATTTTTTTTAGATGAGGCACATTTTAGACTCGACGGATACGGATTTGGGGTGCTGAAAGTCCTCGTTTGATACTCAAACAACCATTGCATCCACCGCGAGTAGCTGTTTGGTATGCATTCTGGGCTGGCGGAGTAATTGGGCCGTATTTCTTTGAAAATTCGCTAATTGTTAATGGAGAATAAGCCTGAAATAGTTGAACATCTTAAAGAGGAAATACGGCGCGTTTTTGGTGAAATTCATGCGAAAATGTTATTCAAAATTTCAACAAAAGAATAACCCTGTGCCAGAAGTTTCGTGGTGGCCTTTTTCCTGCTGTTGTATTTCACGTTTAATCGGAACTATTTTTCTTTATGTTGAAATAAAAATGTTTGCCTTATTCAAAAATAAATGTGTTTTTTCTTTAAAATTAAATCCGGCGCTCTTGTTGGGACACCCTTTATTAATATCAAAACTCCTGTAAATGTATATGCGAAAATGCTTATGCATTCAATTATAACATTAATATTAACCGCCTAAAAACACCCAAAGTACCAGAGTATCGCAGCTGCACAATATATAAGCAGTGTAGTACGAAAATAGCGCATTAATTAATTCCCAGCGAATCAATGCACAAATAGGCATGTAAAACGGACAATAAGAATCGAAAATAATCAGGAAGAAACTTCTACGCTTGTAGGAAGATACCTCTACGCAAGTAGAATCTATCGTAAGGCAAGCTTCGGTTCACCACCGTTCCCTGCCAACAACCAGAAAAAAAAAATATTTACGCTTTATTCAGTGGGCTACATCATGCGTAAGTAATTTACTTACACTATTGTAATTGGATGTAACTCTGCTGATATTGCTGTGATGATTTACGCTTTATTTAGCGGGAGACACCAGGAGCGAGTAATTTACTTTCACTGCGGTAGTTGGGTGTAACTCTGCTGATATTGCTCTGATAATTTACGCTTTATTCAGTGGACTAAACCACATGCACGCAGTTTACTCATACCACTGTTCTGAACAGCGGGGTACCAAGTACAATTACGCTTAGTGTTCACTCCGAACACTTCACAATTCAAGCAGCCTAATATAGATCATTGTCTTAAGCACTCAGCTAGCTGACACGAGTGACTTTTTTTCCTCTCCCGAACAAGTCCCCTCACTGAGCTCCTCCAGACCAAAGAATTGCACCTCCGTGTGCTCACTGCTGCATTGCCATCTACCAAAGCACGACCCACGCTTTTATCATAATTATGTTAAGTATAACAAGTAGTTACCAGTATTGTTATTAATTTTAAGTTGAAAGAAAGAAAACTAAAAACCGAAAAACCAAAAACCAATTGTATTTATTTTGTAACAAGGAAGTTGAGGAGAAATACGAACCCTGGGTGACCGGCGAGCGTCACCTGAGCAAACAACGTTACAAATTTTGTCGCCCGAACAGGCACGACTATTATAGTCACTTTACTGACCAACACCGAAAAAAAAAGTTTTTAATCGCATCTACAATTAAGGAACAGAAATTAGCAAAGATAAAACCCAAAATAAACCAAAGTACGAGACTGGTGAATGCAGCACCAACCGGGGAGTGCCCACATCTTTTACACTTTTTAAACTAAGTACTACGAACTACCCGAAGAAGGTACTTTAAGCGTTTCTGGTGTATATTTACTACGGAAAGAAGAATTTATAATTTTTTTTTATAATTCGCGCACGCTTAAAGGCACCTTTATAATGCTCGGCTATATTTTTCATCGACTCCATAAGCACGCATTTTAGACAAAAGAGATTGATGCCAAACTCTGTCAAATGCCTTAGAAGTATCGAGTGCAACAGCTTTGCTTTCTCCAAATTGATGCAAAGACCGGTTCCACTGTTCGATGAGATATACCATCAAATCACCATTAGAACGTTGCCCATAAAATCCATACTGCCGGTCACAAAGGATTTCGTTGGTTTAAAGATATTTCTTAAGCTGAAAATTGATCAGCGTTTCCATGACCTCGGAAAGAATGGATGTAAGTGTTATGGGTCAGTACGAAGAAGTTGACGACGGCTCGCATTTTTTTGGTATGGGCTGGACAAAGGCTGCTTTCCAACTTCTCGGGAAGAGTCCAGAAGTATAGGATAGATGGAAAAGCTTATGCAATGGTAATGCTAGCTTGGAAGAACACATGTTCAGAACTAATGGGACAATACCATCTGGCCCAGCAGATTTATGAGTGTTGAGATCGTTTAAAACTCTAGCAACTGCACGAGTACGAATTAATATCTGTCCCATAGAGTGTTCAATACTCTGAGGTGCAGGAGGCAGCAATGCACAATCTGGAAGCGTGGATCTAGCTGCGAAATGCGCATCAAATAGCCTTGTTTATAGAGCTGACAACTGGAATGTCGTTAAAAATGAGCGTTGGAATCAACGACGAGGTTGTATTTTTGATTGCAATTATTTCTGGCTCGTTTAAAATTTGTTCGGTTTTCCTCAGTAGGGTTTGCTTTGTAAAACCGAAAGCATACCTCTCTAATCCTAGAACCCTCTTTACATTTCGAGTCATACCATCCATCTTCCTTTGGTTTAACAGACTTATTCCTGAAAGGGATAAACTTTTTCATACCAATTTGTGATTGCATCAGCGGCGGCAACCACGTTGCTATCGCGAAACAATAGCGACCAGTTAATTCTCCCAAAGAAGTTGTTAAGGCCGTCCCAATTGGCTTTCTTGTATTGCGATACTATTTTTTTTTGGAGTTTTTCTTTAACTATGTGGTTTATTAACGAGAAATTAGCTGATACTACACAATGGTCAGAAGATCCTAGAGGCGATAATACATTAACGAAGTATTTATCAGGACGTGAGGTAAGAAACAAGTCAAGGGTGTTTGCGGAATGATTTGCAATGTCAGGTATTCGTGTAGGCTATTTACAAGCTGAGTAAGGTTATTAAACTCAGCGAATAACTCAACACACATTCCCTCGGATGTTGTCTGGCCAGAATTGTGTACAATGAAATCGCCCGCAATAACGATTTCATTTTTACGATGCTTTGTGTCAATTCTTAAGATTGAATCAGACAGTGCATCAAACTCACTCTGAGTTCAATCACTGTCTAAGTGGGGGCTTCTGTAAACGAAACAGTAGTAGATGTTGCGGTCTTGTACCTTTACTTTGAGCCAAATGAAATTGAATTCCGAATTGTAAAATAATTGTTAAATACCTGAGACAACTTCAGCGAAGAATTACGCCGTTTCTTTTTACCCGCGCAGATCAACACAGCTAGCTGATCGCATCGGGAACCGAACTCAAAACGGCCGAGAGAAAGACAAAGAGTATATTACGTCCATTCAAGATCTGATGCGATGGCACGTTGCACTCACCCCTGAGGAAAAACTGAAAATAAATATATATGAGAATCTCCGATCGGACTACTGACATTACATTAAGCGAAGAGAACGCACTTCGCTCATCGATGATTTTGAATGTCTTATGAGTGAACAACTATATTATCCAAACACCAGCAATGATACTTATCCACAGCATTACCCGAATACCAGCAATGTAATATATCCACAGCATTATCCTAGCACCAGCAATGTAATATATACACTGCATTACCCGAATACCAGCAATGTAACATATCCACAGCATTACCCGAATACCAGCGATGTAACATATCCCCAGTATTTGCCAAACACCAGCGATGTAACATATCCACATCATCCACCACCCGTCCGTCCATTCCTAGTCAATGGATACGACCGAAGAATCTGTTGCTGGATATGTGGCCAATATTTGCGAGAAGGTTGCCACTACTCTTGAAACCATCCATACACATAACGACGGCCGACCACACATAACCGCGCTTGGCACCGATACCTTCCTGAAGAAGACTACCGCTCCCGCACCGACTACACCGCTCAACACCTATGATGACAACCGTTACCGCTCTGATGATTACTACCGCTATCATTTCATTTGTCGCTCCGGCTGCAATTATGACAACCGCTTCCGCTTTATTAGTCGCTACCGCTCTGACGATGACTACAGCTACCGTCCGGCCCTCCGATACTGCACGGACCTACTATTAGCATAAGCCTTATGAGAGAATATGAAAAATGTTATAGAAAAAAAAAAGAATACAAATATGAAAACAAAAAATATGAAACATTTTTATTAAATTTTTATGTTTGTACATTTAACTTAAATTAAAGTGTATATATAGTTTTTAAAGCTACAGTTTATGTTGTTATAAAATAATTTTCGAGTTTAAAACTTTTAATTCAATTCAATTAGAAATGTAGAAACTATTAAAGTCAAAGCGAGCTGACCAGAGAACCATCCAACAGAGACAAGACTACTGTACATGTTTGTTTCGTATTTAGTATTTATTTAGTATTGTAGAAATTTTTAAAGAAAAAAAAAGCCAAAGGAAAAGGAAAAAGTAGCAAGTTACTGTTTTTTTTTAAATTGATCACAGGATTCGGTTGTCTGCCACAACAAACAAATACATCTGGAAGCAAAGTAAATAGGCGTAGAGAATTTAAAAAAGCAATGCACATTCATGGCTAATGTAATTTTGCTGTCAAGTTAAACCCACACTACAGTTTTTAAAATTTTATGAGCTCCATGCTTAAGTGCTCGCAAACTGGTTGTTGATGAATGTATAGGCAAAACCCTCTCAACAGAAAGCCCAACTGTTTTGCTGATTGACAGATTCATGCTTAAAAACTAACAAAATTAGATGTATTGGTAATCAACGAAAGAGAAAAATACATATAAAATTTGTCTGTGTCTACTACGACTTACGTTTTGTTATAAAATGAGTCTGTTTATTTTTTCTATACTGTATTCACATCTTACAAATACAGCCGCTTTTGTTATTTTCACAGAATAGGTATGCGTACAGTTGGGCTTTCTGTAGAAAGGTTTTATTCTGCACACGAAAAATCAAAGTTTGAGCAACAGCGTATGCAAAGAGAACAATAGCAAATAGGAATGTCGCTTGAAACTTGTAAGAGGCACATAAGTGGCTTAAATAAAATATTCTTCTATGCCGAGTGTTTCCGCTAGTCTAATGTATAAATTTAAAAGTATGTTTGTTATTTATACAAATCCGCACCACATCCGGACGCGAAATAAATACGAATAAATAATAAATAGGCGTAGAGAATTTAAAAACGCATTGCACATTCATGGCCAATATAATTCTGCTGATTCATTATCAATGCTCATTAATTTGAATAATGAAAATCATAGCAATGATGATTTTATCAACATTTAGTATGTAATGTAGAAATGATTAATGATAAATGATTTCTTCTATGTATACTAAATACAAAAAAGAGGACAGTCCTACGACTGGCACCGTAGCTCATCAAATCACATACAATGAAATAAGTAATTTATGAGCGAATTTAAATGTTCATAACCACTTACTGTGAGGTGGGTACATATTGCATATTGGATATTGCATATCACTGCCAAAACAAATGAAAGGAGCTTTGTTTTTCAATTCATAAAAAATTGAGTAATTTTAAAATAAATTTGAAGAGAAATGAAGCGAGAAACACTACGCATGCATCGAAATATCGTAGGAGCTTCGAAGGATGTCGCTTTGAAACATGCAGGCCAATTATTCATCATTAAATTTCTTTTGCATGGTTTTCTCATTTCTGTAATTGATCGAAGAGTTATTTACTTTAGTTACTGTAAACATGAGTAAGGATAAGATAGGCGAAAAGAAAAGGAAACTTGTAACTTATAGTAGTATTTTTCTCTGTAACACGACCAAACACGACAGCACTGTATCACTTTATGCAATGCTGATAGAAAGACCAGAGCAGAGCACCTATAGAAATGAACAGAGACTATAAATTAAACATTTTATTATTTAAAAATCATAAAGAAAATACTTTTATTACTTTATGCCTTCACGGCCACTTAATAACTAATTTACAAATGTGTTTACTAT
This sequence comes from Nephrocerus scutellatus, assembly GCA_947095585.1. Classification (NCBI taxonomy): domain Eukaryota; kingdom Metazoa; phylum Arthropoda; class Insecta; order Diptera; family Pipunculidae; genus Nephrocerus; species Nephrocerus scutellatus. The sequence goes on along the minus strand of OX352761.1, from coordinate 73,346,354 downwards.
AAGAATAAAACCTAACCAGAACGCTCAGCATAGTTCACACGGTGCATTTTGTATTCATGCATCTAAGCAATTCCAAGTATTACATATCTGCTGAAGACATGTCTATGCCCGCTACTGTGTGAACCTGTGTGAACCTATGTTGCGCGTATCGCTGCCCGCTGATGGTGTCGTAATCTGATTGTCGTTAACTCCTCCATCCTTAGGTTCGAATGTCTGTAATGTTATTTGGGTCTATTTGTTGCCTACAATGCTCTAGCCCACAAAAAAGGGGCGTGGTCACAAGGGGAATCAGGATTTTCAGCGATGATCGAGGTCACCGCCGAATTCCAGGTTGAGCAGCTGCCTATCGGTTTCGCACGCAATAGGATACCTTCGCCAGCTCGTCGTATATGGGGTGGGTCCTTGATTAGGCGGACCGCTAAAATTTTCCCCGACTTACATATACAAAAAAATTGTGCGTGCTATTCAATAGTAAATTTAAAATGAGAAAAAAACGGAAGTACTGCCCAGCACATCCGGTAGGGAAAGCCTTCCCCTCGATGATGTCTGACTAGTGGAACGGGTGTTAGGATCCCCTCAGGCGTCTGAACCCGCCCTACCATGGGTCCAAAGTTTGGAACCCCCTCCTTAACTAGCGGCCAAATCAGATCACTTGATCGACCGCGGACCGATGGAACTCAAGCCCCATCTCACCCATCTCTAATCACTCAGACCCAACTAAACCCCATGCCGGAGTATTCTTACCGATCTACCTACTAAAAATTATTACACTGTCGAAATTAGGTAGTAATTACAGCTATTTTTATTCAAACCAATTTAAATTTTTTTTTTTTTTACAAAAAAAATGTGCTGCCAACGCGCATAATTTAATGAGTTAATTTATAAATAAATATAACGAGTATATTGCCAACGGGCATAAACGTTAAGGCTATAAAAAAAATGTTGCCAACGGGCATAATTTAAGCTAATTATTTACAAAAAGTATATTGCCAACGGGCATAATTTAAGCTAATTATTTACAAAAAGTATATTGCCAACGGGCATAATTTAAGCTAATTATTTAAAAAAAATATATTGCCAACGGGCATAATTTAAGTTAATTATTTGCAAAAAAAAATATCTTGCCAACAGGCATAAACGTTAAGGCTATTAAAAAAGTGTTGCCAGCGGGCATAATTTAAGTTAATTCTTTACAAAAAAAAGTATATTGCCCACGGGCATAATTTAATGAGTTAATTTATATCAAAATATAAAGAGTATATTGCCAACGGGCATAAACGTTAAGGCTATTACAAAAGTGCTGCCAACGCGCATAATTTAAGTTAATAATTTGGAAAAAAGTATATTGCCCACGGGCATAATTTAATAAGTAGATGTCAACACAAAATATATTGCCACCAGGCATAAGCTAAATTTAATTTATTACGTGGGAATATGGATGCATACAGATGTATATATATATATATATATATATATATAGCCCAATTTCATTTTTAAAGTTTCTTCGATTTCTATATAAGCAAAAAATTTGCTCTGCCTATAGAGTAATTCCTGACGACGGACACATTCGCCAAGAGCCCATATACAGGGCGGTACTGTACGCAAAAATAAATACTAAGGAATTATGAGTCTCCCCTTACCTTTTCCTTTTCAGGTACCACCATCGTCGCCAGCGCTGTCGATGAGGAAAACAACCTGCTAGGAAATTTTTTTTATAGATTATGACGAACCGCGAGTTACCCCGGGGCTACGTGTCCGCGTACTAGAACCTACATTTGATGGGCTTCAAACCAAACAATCTATATCATCTACTTTCTAAAAGACTATCAGACACTGTGTGAAGAACTCCTAGTCCAACCGGAGATGGTTTCCTTTCTTTCATTCCGTTGGGTTAGTGATGATATTGCTGAGTTCCCAGAATATACGCCTTGGGCTTGGCTGGTGATTCCTAATCCCGTTTCTACCTTCTCCTTTAGGTTGTTGTTGTTCTCGCATGCGAAATACAATGTTGCCCAAAGTCCTCGATTGTGTCGTTAGTTCTGCACGTGCTTAGTAGACCGGCAGCGGGGCAATTACCTTGCACTTTTAATTGAACTGCCAATATTCTTTGGCTTCTGGCTGCCATTACAGACCAAAAAAATTGTTTTGTATCATTGTGGCACACTTAACCGAAATGTGAAGGTTGTAGAGTTCATGCGAAGTCGTTTGCAGATGATTTTTGCGAATTTATTTTCGGAATAGTTGCACTCAGCCGTAATATAAAACAGCACAAAACTTTTATGACACCATTACAAGTCGATCTTTGCGAAATTATTTGCGGAATAGTCGCACTTATCGACATTATTGAAAATGACAAAACTTGTAGGACGCCATGTGCAGTCGCTTTTTGCGAAATTATTTTCGGAATAGTCGCACTCAACCGTAAATTAAAATATAAAATTTCATGGCTCCATTAGCAGTCGATTTTTTTTTTGAAATTATTTCCGGAGTAGTCACACTTAATCGAAATTATAAAAAAATTACAGCTTGTAGGACGCCATTTGCAGTCGGCTTTAGCGAAATTATTTTCGGAATAGTCGCACTCAACCGCAAATTAAATTATAAAATGTTATGACTCCATTTGCAGTCGGCTTTAGCGAAATTATTTTCGGAATAGTCGCACTCAACCGCAAATTAAATTATAAAATTTGATGACTCCATTAGCAGTCGATTTTTTTTTAATTATTTCCGGAGTAGTCACACTTAACCGAAATTATTAAAAATTACAAACACAAGATAATTTTCCAGGTGGTTTATAATAAAATAATTTGCTCCACCGAATAACAAAGATTGGCGACAGCGCAGTCAGCCTGCCGAAAAAAAGACAAAGGAGAAAATGAACAGCGAGACGAGGTGACCCTTCGATTGCCAGTAACTTAATGAATTTTTCTTTTTGCATCGCATCATGTCGCAGTTGTGAGCTGACCACCTGTGTTGGTATGGGTGCGTTGGACATACTCCACAGTGTCACTGCTCATGCATCATGGGTATCACCCCATCCTAAGGTAATATCAATTGAATATCTATTTACCTATACTAATCCACTTGTGGACTACTGCCTGCGTAGCAGGTCGGTATTTGATATTCAAGTGCAAAAGTGAAATCTTTCGATCTAGGTCAACCTCCGGTCCTACCATGCTTAATTCACATAATTCATTTGAATGTAATCGAGACAGGGCATCTGGAACAACGTTCTCGGACCCTTTCCGATGCTTTATCGAAAACTGGAAACCTTGCAGTTTCAGGGCCCATCGCGCTAACCTACCGTTCAGATCCGTTTGTCTCATCAGCCACTGAAGACTTGCGTGGTCAGTGATAATAGTAAACTCTTGCCCTTCAATGTACGCACGAAATTTTTTTTATACAGAGAACCACGGCCAAGCATTCCTGTTCCGTAACGCTATAGTTTCTTTGCGCTTTGTTAAACTTTTGGGACATGAAAGCCACCGGTAGTTCAACACCATCGTCCGTAATTTGGGCAAGAACGCCACCGATTCCGTCCTGACATGCGTCACATTGCACGAGAAATGGTCGACCAAAATCCGTATTCGCCAACACAGGTGCGGAAGTCAATCTTTCTTTCAATTCGTTAAAAGCTTTGTTGGCTTCATCCGACCAATTAAATGATTTTGCATTTTTGAGTAAATCTGTGAGGGGATGGGTTACTATCGAGAAGTTGGCTATGAAACGCCGGTACCAACCCGCCATTCCGAGAAAGCGTCTCAGTTGTCGAACAGTCGCTGGTATGGGAAACTCCGTTATCGCAACGAGTTTATCTGGGTCAGCCTTCAACACCCCGTTACCGACAATGTATCCCAGGTACTTAACTTCCTTTAAACAGAATTTACTTTTGTTCACATTAATCGTCAGACCGGCCTTCCGCAAGTGTGTTGCGACTTCTTCCAGGACCACCATGTGCTTGTCGAATGTGTCTGTGATGACGAGCAGGTCGTCCAGATAGACGCAAACAAAATTTCTTAGCTGAGGAGGAAGTACTTGATCCATCAAACGGCAGAGCGTCTGGGGAGCATTACATAACCCGAAGGGCATCACTTTATATTGGTACAGTGGTCGGTTTGGAACAGTGAAAGCAGTCTTGTCACAAGAGCCTAATTCCAAGGGAATTTGGTGAAAGGCCTTCTTCAAATCTAGGCTCAAGATAATCTCCGCAGGCGGCAATCGACCTAGAATCCCATTAATGTGTGGTAAGCGATATGCGTCCTTGACCGTCACGGCGTTGACCTTCCGCGAGTCTAGACAGAGTCGAACCTTCCCTGGTTGACGTACTAACACTACCGGGGAACTCCAAGAACTTTTGGATTCCTCGATGATACCCAGACCCAGCATTTCATCCAGTTCCGCGAAAATCAATCTCTCGACCGCCGGAGAAACTGGATAATGACGCTGCTTAATTGGCCTTGCATCTTGAACATCGATGACGTGTTCAACCAAATACGTCTTTCCCAATCCGTGTTTTTCGAAAGAAGGAAAACGTGCCTTAACTGCTTCCAATCTTCTCGCTTGGTAATCCGACAAAACTATGCTTTTACTGTTACCAACTTTGTCCAAATCAGCTTCCGAGCCATGGTGTAATTCGCTAATGATTCCCGGGGCTAGGTTAAATGCTCTCCAGAAATCAATGCCAAGATATAGCTCCTGTGAAAGGTTCGGAATGAGGTACGTTCTCGAAATTGTCCTCGAAACTCAATGTCAACTTTAACTTTCCCCTTAACTGGTTGTCGATTCCCATCAGCTGTTCTGATACTACTGGAAAACTTAATCACGTTGTGACCACCACTCAAAATCTCCCTTGCAACCCCCGAGCCTATGCAACTTATGGTAGCCCCACTATCGAGTAGACCTAGCATAGTCCGATTCAAGAATTTGACCTCCGCATATGAACGAACGTCGTCCTCTCTGTTGATGATTGCATTGACAAACCTCCGACGACTTTGCTACACCGATCCCCAAAATGTTCGCATCCTGAGCGTGGAGCGTTTACTCTTCCTCTTTACTGTTGGGTTGGTCCCTCCAAAGATCCGAGCTCGGGTTTTCTGGTAATTTTCCAGACGAACATGATAAGGAAGAATTGCCCATACGACGGATTTAGTAGCCTGAGGTTTGGATTGGATATTGTTTAGATTTGTGTCCTGCGTGCTTTTAGGAACTTGGGGTGTGGGTTTCGCTGACGGAACTGCGCCACATCCGGTCGGGAGTTTCCCGACGCCCTACATTTTAAACAGTTCGGCTTGAAAACGTTCACAGCACCGCATCCGTAACAGAAAATTCGTCTAACTTGTAGACAATCCAAGTATCTATGGCCAGGTTCATCGCAATTCCAACAAACCAGGCCAACACCCTCCTCCATAGCACCATTTTCGTTCCTAACATGTGGTATCGAATCATTCCCCTTTGAAGGGTCGTAAGCAGCGTCCACCTCAGATATGTTACGTCGGGGTTGATGATTTCTCCATCCAGGAAAACCACGGCTGACTTCCTCCAAGAAACGTTCGCGTTTCCGGCAAATATCCCGCAGTTGCCCAACAGAATTGATGTTAAGGTACAAGATTTCGTGACACACATCCGGTCGCAGGTTATGAGATAAGAGTTCGATTAACTCTTTCTCGGTCAATGAATTATTCAATCGGTTGTTTAACACCGAAACCGAATCGAAATATTCATCAAAATATTCGCGCTTCTTCTGTTTCCTCGACCGAATGCTCTCCAATAAATCGTAATCCGTACTACAATCTTTATATTGCGTTCGCAGGGACTTGCGAAGATCGAACCAGTTGCAATTCAGCGCACTGCGATGATATCGCCAGAACTATTCACGGGCTTTCCTATGAAGTAGCATGTGGAAGTGGTTGCAAATTAACGAGAAATCACCATTTAAAGTCTGGTTCGTCAGGACTTGAACGCGATAAAGGAATTCATCAACAGGGAGACCGTCCGAAGATCCATCGAATCGAAACTGCCACTTTTGTATGATACTTGTGACGCGATCTGACTTTCCCAGGTCCAAAGAACGACCGTTTGCTGATGGAAGATCCGGTGCGAATGACACGCTACGCAAATTAGATTGCAGTGCTGGGTCGCTGAGTCCATTAGGGGCTGTCGAAGAGGGTATATGAGAGAAGTCTTCAAGGCGAGGTTGATAGGCACTTGGTTGACTACCACGAGCTAGATTGGCTTGAGGATTCCATTGTTCGAAACATCGCTGCACGTTGGAGATAACCAGGTCAGTTAGTCTACTGGTCAAGCAGTCGATGGTTTCGGACTGCTGTCGCTCTAAGGATGCGCTTATCAGGTCCTTAACTTCATCTACTGAAAGGCTTTTGACCGTATTCCCAATTGGATGTAACCCAGACATCCTCCGATTATCATCGAAAAAGATACCGTCGTCCACAAGACTTCGGTTCGCATTAGGGTTAGCCCCGGTGTCTAGTGAACTGCGATTCATGGACCAGTCTAACGGGTTACGTCTCCTGCCATTACCTTTTCTACCGGCACTTACACTGCGAGTGTTCATAGCCTTCGGAATAGCTCCCTTCGCGGTCGGAGTACGCTTGGTAACTCGCCTTCTTTCCACCATCGCACTGGGAGTTGGTAACACCGATATCTCAATTGGCTTCAAACTTTCGCCCAAGCATTCCCTCTTGCAGACGGGACACTTGGTCGACGTCTTCAGAAATTCGGTGATACATACGTTGTGGAAGACATGTTCGCATTCCGAAATCAGACTTTCGATATCAGTAGTCAACTCCGTTTTGCATACATGGCAGACCACACTAGGATTTAGGCGCGTCAAATCCTCCGTACTTCGAACCTTAGCCATTTGTACGACTATAACTACGAGCCTAATTTGACACCCAAAGTCAGGCACGTTCCCTTAGGAGCAACCAGCAAATCAAACGCGCAGAAATAAGCGACTACCTCTAAGCGGTACTTCGACAACCAAGCTTCAAACAATTTACGAACGCTATACCTAAGCGGTGATAAAACAATCGACAGCTATCATTAAACCTATAGTTAAGCTGTTAGCCGACAGAATTTATTACCTTTAGGATCGAGGTACAACCGTGAGATTAACGAAGAAGCAAAAAAAAAGAAGTTCAACAAAACTTTGTAGAATATACAAATAAAGGTACCTACCATTCTCCATGGAGAATGGTCAAGTTGCAAAAGATACTTTAACTTAAATTTCGGCAGCTTGAATCGTGATCAATCCTCCGTGACTGAAATAATTCACGATACCGATTACTAACAAAAATACGTTTATATACGAAATGCAATATATATAGATGGGGGGTGAGATTTGGTTGAGTTCCTTCTCACAAGGACCTGAGTCTTAAGTCATATAACATCATCGAGGCAAGAATATAGTTTGAGATAGAGAAAGAACTAATATTCAATAATTCATAGGCTACTGTATTTTCTCTGGTCTAGCATTTGCATGAAGCAAAATAACAAGCAGTTCCATGAGCAATGGACGACCACTTCACTTAATGACATAATCCGGAAGCTTTTTGGTCAGAGAGTCCGTACCGTACGAACACTACTGTCATTCCAAGAAAATCCGAATCATTCATCATTCTGATTTAGTAAGTCTGTGTGTAGCTAAGAAATGAGACGAACAAATTTTCCGACAATACGCAAATAATCCTTCATGAGGAAGCCTTGGTCAGGTGCCGTTGTTACATAAGAATCAGTACTGAGCACCCGCGTTTCCGAATGACTTCCATAACTACACACGAGACCACCAAAAAGTTTTTTAAAAAGGAAATAATAGTTGAAACGAGGGATACTATTCGCTTACCAGACGAACCGTTGATTCTTTGGTCAAGTCGTCCGCCTTTGGCAGACTCCTGCGATTCCAAAGGGAAAACGAACGCTCATGGCAAAATAAATAGACACCAGATAGAATAAGAATTTTGGTGTAGTACCGGCTTATCACCAGAACGGTATTAAGCGTTTATCAGACAGTTATCTTTAGTCGGCAATTCTTAAAAGAGTCACATAAATCCGCAATTCCAAAGAGTCTGACCGATGGTCTCCACCAAACACAAGCTAATGTCCTACGGACAGAATATATCAATCTAAACGAAAGTAATAACCGAGCACAAAATAATAATTTGATAGGTAAAATTGTTGTGAACTACCATGAACTCAGGACGAACCTAAAACCCCTTGGTCAGAACAACCGCTACGAGCGAAAAGTGTGCAGTTCCATAGGTCGATTCTACTTCATCCCTTGAACGCGGCAGAACCTAAAGGATAGAGAAGGGATTTGAGACAGTAAGCTGAGTGGTTATGCCAGGTCAGGTATTCGAGAAGATAGTACTCCAAAATCACCTACAATTCACAAACACCCCACTCAGATACTATTCCAAAACAATCAAAATAATGTCCTACAGACATACTATATTAATCTACAAAGAAATTAAAATTCGAAAGGATGAAACCCAAGAAAATTTTGGACTAAACCGCAACTCTTCGGGCCCCACGTTGGGCGCCATTTTGTAATGTTATTTGGGTCTATTTCAAAAAATCACAAGGTATAACAAAAAAGGGGCGTGGTCATAAGGGGAATCAGGATTTTCAGCGATGATCGAGGTCACAGCCGAATTCCAGGTTGAGCAGCTGCCTATCGGTTTCGCACGCAATAGGATACCTTCGCCAGCTCGTCGTATATGGGGTGGGTCCTTGATTAGGCGGACCGCTCAAATTTTCCCCGACTTACATATACAAAAAAATTGTGCGTGCTATTCAATAGTAAATTTAAAATGAGAAGAAAACGGAAGTGCTGCCCAGCACAACCGGTAGGGAAAGCCTTCCCCTTCATGATGTCTGACTAGTGGAACGGGTGTTAGGATCCCCTCAGGCGTCTGAACCCGCCCTACCATTGGTCCAAAGTTTAGAACCCCCTCCTTAACTCGCGGCCAAATCAGATCACTTGATCGACCGCGGACCGATGGAACTCAAGCCCCATCTCACCCATCTCTAATCACTCAGACCCAACTAAACCCCATGCCGGAGTATTCTTACCGACCTACCTACTAAAAATTATTACACTGTCGAAAATAGGTAGTAATTACAGCTATTTTTATTCAAACCAATTTAATTTTTTTTTTTTTTTTTTTACAAAAAAAATGTGCTGCCATATGCGAGTTAATTTATAAAATTTATAAAAAAATATAACGAGTATATTGCCAACGGGCATAAACGTTAACCCGCCCTACCATTGGTCCAAAGTTTAGAACCCCCTCCTTAACTCGCGGCCAAATCAGATCACTTGATCGACCGCGGACCGATGGAACTCAAGCCCCATCTCACCCATCTCTAATCACTCAGACCCAACTAAACCCCATGCCGGAGTATTCTTACCGACCTACCTACTAAAAATTATTACACTGTCGAAAATAGGTAGTAATTACAGCTATTTTTATTCAAACCAATTTAATTTTTTTTTTTTTTTTTTTACAAAAAAAATGTGCTGCCATATGCGAGTTAATTTATAAAATTTATAAAAAAATATAACGAGTATATTGCCAACGGGCATAAACGTTAAAGGCTCAACCTCAACTATAATGCAATTTCGCCACCTTACGTTAAAGTCAAAATCCAACGAAATGCTTTCCAAAGTTTCTAAAGTTTCTCATCCGACCATAATGTAATTTTGTCAATGACAATGAAATAACATATGACAACTGTCAAGTTTTCTTAAGAAAATGCGCTCGCCAGCGCACATCTAATCGATTGCCAAAGTAACGAATCTATTGCGAACTCTATTATGGGCGCAGCATACATTTTCTTTGTATTCGCTCAGTTTATCGTCGGGTTTTGACACTAGCGTAAAGAGACGAAATTGCATTATAGTTCCGGCTTAAGGCTATAAAAAAAATGTTGCCAACGGGCATAATTTAAGCTAATTATTTACAAAAAGTATATTGCCAACGGGCATAATTTAAGCTAATTATTTACAAAAAGTATATTGCCAACGGGCATAATTTAAGCTAATTATTTAAAAAAAATATATTGCCAACGGGCATAATTTAAGTTAATTATTTGCAAAAAAAATATCTTGCCAACAGGCATAAACGTTAAGGCTATTAAAAAAGTGCTGCCAGCGGGCATAATTTAAGTTAATTCTTTACAAAAAAAAGTATATTGCCCACGGGCATAATTTAACGAGTTAATTTATATCAAAATATAAAGAGTATATTGCCAACGGGCATAAACGTTAAGGCTATTACAAAAGTGCTGCCAACGCGCATAATTTAAGTTAATTATTTGGAAAAAAGTATATTGCCCACGGGCATAATTTAATAAGTAGATGTCAACACAAAATATATTGCCACCAGGCATAAGCTAAATTTAATTTATTACGTGGGAATATGGATGCATACAGATGTATATATGTATATATATATATATATATAAAGCCCAATTTCATTTTTAAAGTTTCTTCGATTTCTATATAAGCAAAAAATTCGCTCTGCCTATAGAGTAATTCCTGACGACGGACACATTCGCCAAGAGCCCATATACAGGGCGGTACTGTGCGCAAAAATAAATACTAAGGAATTATGAGTCTCCCCTTACCTTTTCCTTTTCAGGTACCTCCGTCGTTGCCAGCGCTGTCGATGAGGAAAACAACCTGCTAGGAAATTTTTTTTATAGATTATGACGAACCGCGAGTTACCCCGGGGCTACGTGTCCGCGTACTAGAACCTACAGTTGATGGGCTTCAAACCAAACAATCTATATAATCTACTTTCTAAAAGACTATCAGACACTGTCTGAAGAACTCCTAGTCCAACCGGAGATGGTTTCCTTTCTTTCATTCCGTTGGGTGAGTGATGATATTGCTGAGTTCCCAGAATATACGCCTTGGGCTTGGCTGGTGATTCCTAATCCCGTTTCTACCTTCTCCTTTAGGTTGTTGTTGTTCTCGCATGCGAAATACAATGTTGCCCAAAGTCCTCGATTGTGTCGTTAGTTCTGCACGTGCTTAGTAGACCGGCAGCGGGGCAATTACCTTGCACTTTTAATTGAACTGCCAATATTCTTTGGCTTCTGGCTGCCATTACAGACAAAAAAAATGTGATTAGGGTTTTGTATCATTGTGGCACACTTAACCGAAATGTGAAGGTTGTAGAGTTCATGCGAAGTCGTTTGCAGATGATTTTTGCGAATTTATTTTCGGAATAGTTGCACTCAGCCGTAATATAAAACAGCACAAAACTTTTATGACACCATTACAAGTCGATCTTTGCGAAATTATTTGCGGAATAGTCGCACTTAATCGACATTATTGAAAATGACAAAACTTATAGGACGCCATGTGCAGTCGCTTTTTGCGAAATTATTTTCGGAATAGTCGCACTCAACCGTAAATTAAAATATAAAATTTCATGGCTCCATTAGCAGTCGATTTTTTTATTGAAATTATTTCCGGAGTAGTCACACTTAATCGAAATTATAAAAAAATTACAGCTTGTAGGACGCCATTTGCAGTCGGCTTTAGCGAAATTATTTTCGGAATAGTCGCACTCAACCGCAAATTAAATTATAAAATTTTATGACTCCATTTGCAGTCGGCTTTAGCGAAATTATTTTCGGAATAGTCGCACTCAACCGCAAATTAAATTATAAAATTTGATGACTCCATTAGCAGTCGATTTTTTTTAAAATTATTTCCGGAGTAGTCACACTTAACCGAAATTACTAAAAATTACAAACACAAGATAATTTTCCAGGTGGTTTATAATAAAATAATTTGCTCCACCGAATAACAAAGATTGGCGACAGCGCAGTCAGCCTGCCAAAAAAAAAAAAACAAAGGAGAAAATGAACAGCGAGACGAGGTGACCCTTCGACTGCCAGTAACTTAATGAATTTTTCTTTTTGCATCGCATCATGTCGCAGTTGTAAGCTGACCACCTGTGTTGGTATGGGTGCGTTGGACATACTCCACAGTGTCACTGCTCATGCATCATGGGTATCCACTTGTGGACTACTGCCTGCGTGGCAGGTCGGTATTTGATATTCAAGTGCAAAAGTGAAATCTTTCGATTTCGGTGACCAATCAAAATGGTCAATTTATTCTTTTTGCAATATTACGCCACCTATAACCAAGCTAAATTTTCGCGAAATTAGCTATTGATGGTGTAAGTGAACCGCAAGATGTTATCATACACAGGGTGTGATGCGACCGAAAATTCGATTTCCTTTTTTTTTTTTTTCTCGTTTAAAATTCCGACTAGGAAAAGTAAAAAATTCTACCATCACAAAACAAGTGATAGAACGAATTTCTTCGCAAATCCAAACCGGGATATCAATTGAAAACGGTAGAGCGAGCTAAGTCAATTACTGCCGAATAACTTTGGCGTGAAAAACTCCCAGCGGTTTACCTGCTCTATCTTCGAGGAAGAAATACGAGTTTCCCCTTTTCTCGCGGATCCTAGCCGGTGAAAACAATGGAGCCAGCTTTGCGCTAAAACCTTTGGCAAAATTACTTTGCACGAAGTTACGTTTGAAAACCTCTTGCCATACTTTAAAATCAACGCTGCGACTTCGTGTGTCATACGTACGCTTATTCGTCTCATAAGCACGGGTCAAATTTTCTCCAACTTTATTCTGAATTGACAATAAGTTGTCTTGGGAGATATGCTCACATCGTGATCCTCCAACAACCTCAGATTCCAAAGCATTTCATAATCCCTATCACGGTGTACCATGTGAAAACCAAACAGAACATAATAGGGAGCAAATCCGATTGACGAGTGATACGAGCTCCGCAACGAACAACTTATACTGCTAAGACATGTATCCCAGTCTCTTTGATCGTCCTTGACGTAAGCCCGTATAGCCGCGATGACCGAACGATTTACTCGCTCACAAGCGTTGGACTGTAGCGAATACGTGATGTATACCGTACTTTGAAAGGAGTGAATTGAACTTAGAAGACTTGAATTGTACGCCGTTATCAGACAAAATCACTTCGGGAACTCCGAACGTAAGGAAAATGTATTCCTCCAGGTATTCTACAATAGTTGAGGCGCAAAACTTCTTCATGGGCTTCAGGAAGTTGAATTTCGAGTGGTGATCGACAACGATTAAAATGCCTATTGCTCCAGACCTAGATCTTGGGTACGGACCTAACAAATCGATATATTTACAACCGTTGGAACGGTCGGGCTGAATGTACCTGTTTACCCATAGGTGGGCGTAAGATGACGTAGAGGGTTTGGTGCATTTGCACGTTTCGCAATTCGATATATAGTCTTTGACTTCTTTGAACATTTGTGGCCAGAAGAAGTGACGCTTAATCTTCTCCAGGGTTTTGCCTATGCCAATTCCAATTGCCATTGACTTGATTTACATTATCCCCGGAATATTCGGTGCGCTAGAACAGGTGTTTACCCACAATTTTGAGATCGGGTAACCGATTTTGGTTAGCAATTACCTTGGCCTTGATTTCCATATATTCGAGGCTATCGAACTCGGAGGAATCTAGGTCAACCTCCGGTCCTACCATGCTTAATTCACATAATTCATTTGAATGTAATCGAGACAGGGCATCTGGAAGAACGTTCTCGGACCCTTTCCGATGCTTTATTGAAAACTGGAAACCTTGCAGATTCAGGGCCCATCGCGCTAACCTACCGTTCAGATCCGTTTGTCTCATCAGCCACTGAAGACTTGCGTGGTCAGTGATAACAGTAAACTCTTGCCCCTCAATGTACGCACGAAATTTTTTTATACAGAGAACCACGGCCAAGCATTCCTGTTCCGTAACGCTATAGTTTCTTTGCGCTTTGTTAAACTTTTGGGACATGAAAGCCACCGGTAGTTCAACACCATCGTCCGTAATTTGGGCAAGAACGCCACCGATTCCGTCCTGACATGCGTCACATTGCACGAGAAATGGTCGACCAAAATCCGTATTCGCCCACACAGGTGCGGAAGTCAATCTTTCTTTCAATTCGTTAAAAGCTTTGTTGGCTTCATCCAACCAATTAAATGATTTTGCCTTTTTGAGTAAATCTGTGAGGGGATGGGTTACTATCGAGAAGTTGGCTATGAAGCGCCGGTACCAACCCGCCATTCCGAGAAAGCGTCTCAGTTGTCGAACAGTCGCTGGTATGGGAAACTCCGTTATCGCAACGAGTTTATCTGGGTCAGCCTTCAACACCCCGTTACCGACAATGTATCCCAGGTACTTAACTTCCTTCAAACAGAATTTACTTTTGTTCACATTAATCGCCAGACCGGCCTTCCGCAAGTGTGTTGCGACTTCTTCCAGGACCACCATGTGCTTGTCGAATGTGTCTGTGATGACGAGCAGGTCATCCAGATAGACGAAAACAAAATTTCTTAGCTGAGGAGGAAGTACTTGATCCATCAAACGGCAGAGCGTCTGGGGAGCATTACATAACCCGAAGGGCATCACTTTATATTGGTACAGTGGTCGGTTTGGAACAGTGAAAGCAGTCTTGTCACAAGAGCCTAATTCCAAGGGAATTTGGTGAAAGGCCTTCTTCAAATCTAGGCTCGAGATAATCTCCGCAGGCGGCAATCGACCTAGAATCCCATTAATGTGTGGTAAGGGATATGCGTCCTTGACCGTCACGGCGTTGACCTTCCGCGAGTCTAGACAGAGCCGAACCTTCCCTGGTTGACGTACTAACACTACCGGGGAACTCCAAGAACTTTTGGATTCCTCGATGATACCCAGACCCAGCATTTCATCCAGTTCCGCGAAAATCAATCTCTCGACCGCCGGAGAAACTGGATAATGACGCTGCTTAATTGGCCTTGCATCTTGAACATCGATGACGTGTTCAACCAAATACGTCTTTCCCAATCCGTGTTTTTCGAAAGAAGGAAAACGTGCCTTAACTGCTTCCAATCTTATCGCTTGGTAATCCGACAAAACTATGATTTTACTGTTACCAACTTTGTCCAAATCAGCTTCCGAACCATGGTGTAATTCGCTAATGATTCCCGAGGCTAGGTTAAATGCTCTCCAGAAATCAATGCCAAGATATAGCTCATGTGAAAGGTTCGGGGTGAGGTACAATTCGATTTCTCGAAATTGTCCTCGAAACTCAATGTCAACTTTAACTTTTCCCTTAACTGGTTGTCGATTCCCATCAGCTGTTCTGATACTACTGGAAAACTTAATCACGTTGTGACCACCACTCAAAATCTCCCTTGCAACCCCCGAGCCTATGCAACTTATGGTAGCCCCACTATCGAGTAGACCTAGCATAGTCCGATTCAAGAATTTGACCTCCGCATATGAACGAACGTCGTCCCCTCTGTTGATGATTGCATTGAC
This sequence comes from Nephrocerus scutellatus, assembly GCA_947095585.1. NCBI lineage: Eukaryota > Metazoa > Arthropoda > Insecta > Diptera > Pipunculidae > Nephrocerus > Nephrocerus scutellatus. The sequence goes on along the minus strand of OX352761.1, from coordinate 73,330,966 downwards.
AAACCTCCGACGACTTTGCTACACCGATCCCCAAAATGTTCGCATCCTGAGCGTGACGCGTTTACTCTTCCTCTTTACTGTCGGGTTGGTCCCTCCAAAGATCCGAGCTCGGGCTTTCTGGTAATTTTCCAGACGAACATGATAAGGAAGAATTGCCTATACAATCCTCAGTAGCCTGAGGTTTGGATTGGATATTGTTTAGATTTTTGTCCTGCGTGCTTTTAGGAACTTCCGGTTCATCATTAATATCGCAGGGCTTTTTGACTTCTGGTGGAACATTATCCGAGGTTGTAACTACTTGGGGTGTTGGTTTCGCTGACGGAACTGCGCCACACCCGGTCGGGAGTTTCCCGACGCCCTACATTTTAAACAGTTCGGCTTGAAAACGTTCACAGCACCGCATCCGTAACAGAAAATTCGTCTAACTTGTAGACAATCCAAGTATCTATGGCCAGGTTTATCGCAATTCCAACAAACCAGGCCAACACCCTACCCCATAGCACCATTTTCGTTCCTAACATGTGGTATCGAATAATTCACCTTTGAAGGGTCGTAAGCAGCGTCCACCTCAGATATGTTACGTCGGGGTTGAGGATTTCTCCATCCAGGAAAACCAGGGCTGACTTCCTCCAAGAAACGTTCGCGTTTCCGGCAAATATCCCGCAGTTGCCCAACAGAATTGATGTTAAGGTACAAGATTTCGTGACGAACATCCGGTCGCAGGTTATGAGATAAGAGTTCGATTAACTCTTTCTCGGTCAATGAATTATTCAATCGGTTGTTTAACACCGAAACCGAATCGAAATATTCATCAAAAGATTCGCGCTTCTTCTGTTTCCTCGACTGAATGCTCTCCAATAAATCGTAATCCGTACGATAATCTTTATATTGCGTTCGCAGGGACTCGCAAAGATCGAACCAGTTGCAATTCAGCGCACTGCGATGATACCGCCAGAACTATTCACGGGCTTTCCTATGAAGTAGCATGTGGAAGTGGTTGCAAATTAACGAGAAATCACCATTTAAAGTCTGGTTCGTCAGGACTTGAACGCGATAAAGGAATTTATCAACAGGGAGACCGTCCGAAGATCCATCGAATCGAAACTGCCACTTTTGTATGATACTTGTGACGCGATCTGACTTTCCCAGGTCCAAAGAACGACCGTTTGCTGATGGAAGATCCGGTGCGAATGACACGCTACGCAAATTAGATTGCAGTGCTGGGTCGCTGAGTCCATTAGGGGCTGTCGAAGAGGGTATACGAGAGAAATCTTCAAGGCGAGGTTGATAGGCACTTGGTTGACTACCACGAGCTAGATTGGCTTGAGGATTCCATTGTTCGAAACATCGCTGCACGTTGGAGATAACCAGGTCAGTTAGTCTACTGGTCAAGCAGTCGATGGTTTCGGACTACTGTCGCTCTAAGGATGCGCTTATCAGGTCCTTAACTTCATCTACTGAAGGGCTTTTGGCCGTATTCCCAATTGGATGTAACCCAGACATCCTCCGATTATCATCGAAAAAGATACCGTCGTCCACAAGACTTCGGTTCGCATTAGGGTTAGGGTTAGCCGGTGTCTAGTGAACTGCGATTCATGGACCAGTCTAACGGGTTACGTCTCCTGCCATTACCTTTTCTACCGGCACTTACACTGCGAGTGTTCATAGCCTTCGGAATAGCTCCCTTCGCGGTCGGAGTACGCTTGGTAACTCGCCTTCTTTCCACCATCGCACTGGGAGTTGGTAACACCGATATCTCAATTGGCTTCAAACTTTCGCCCAAGCATTCCCTCTTGCAGACGGGACACTTGGTCGACGTCTTCAGAAATTCGGTGATACATACGTTGTGGAAGACATGTTCGCATTCCGAAATCAGACTTTCGATATCAGGAGTCAACTCCGTTTTGCATACATGGCAGACCACACTAGGATTTAGGCGCGTCAAATCCTCCGTACTTCGAACCTTAGCCATTTGTACGACTATAACTACGAGCCTAATTTGACACCCAAAGTCAGGCACGTTCCCTTAGGAGCAACCAGCAAATCAAACGCGCAGAAATAAGCGACTACCTCTAAGCGGTACTTCGACAACCAAGCTTCAAACAATTTACGAACGCTATACCTAAGCGGTGATAAAACAATCGACAGCTATCATTAAACCTATAGTTAAGCTGTTAGCCGACAGAATTTATTACCTTTAGGATCGAGGTACAACCGTGAGATTAACGAAGAAGCAAAAAAAAAGAAGTTCAACAAAACTTTGTAGAATATACAAATAAAGGTACCTACCATTCTCCATGGAGAATGGTCAAGTTGCAAAAGATACTTTAACTTAAATTTCGGCAGCTTGAATCGTGATCAATCCTCCGTGACTGAAATAATTCACGATACCGATTACTAACAAAAATACGTTTATATACGAAATGCAATATATATAGATGGGGGGTGAGATTTGGTTGAGTTCCTTCTCACAAGGACCTGAGTCTTAAGTCATATAACATCATCGAGGCAAGAATATAGTTTGAGATAGAGAAAGAACTAATATTCAATAATTCATAGGCTACTGTATTTACTCTGGTCTAGCATTTGCATGAAGCAAAATAACAAGCAGTTCCATGAGCAATGTACGACCACTTCACTTAATGACATAATCCGGAAGCTTTTTGGTCAGAGAGTCCGTACCGTACGAACACTACTGTCATTCCAAGAAAATCCGAATCATTCATCATTCTGAATAAGAATTTTGGTGTAGTACCGGCTTATCACCAGAACGGTATTAAGCGTTTATCAGACAGTTATCTTTAGTCGGCAATTCTTAAAAGAGTCACATAAATCCGCAATTCCAAAGAGTCTGACCGATGGTCTCCACCAAACACAAGCTAATGTCCTACGGACAGAATATATCAATCTAAACGAAAGTAATAACCGAGCACAAAAGTAATAATTTGATAGGTAAAATTGTTGTGAACTACCATGAACTCAGGACGAACCTAAAACCCTAGCGAAAAGTGTGCAGTTCCATAGGTCGATTCTACTTCATCCCTTGAACGCGGCAGAACCTAAAGGATAGAGATGGGATTTGAGACAGTAAGCTGAGTGGTTATGCCAGGTCAGGTATTCGAGAAGATAGTACTCCAAAATCACCTACAATTCACAAACACCCCACTCAGATACTATTCCAAAACAATCAAAATAATGTCCTACAGACATACTATATTAATCTACAAAGAAATTAAAATTCGAAAGGATGAAACCCAAGAAAATTTTGGACTAAACCGCAACTCTTCGGGCCCCACGTTGGGCGCCATTTTGTAATGTTATTTGGGTCTATTTCAAAAAATCACAAGGTATCACAAAAAAGGGGCGTGGTCATAAGGGGAATCAGGATTTTCAGCGATGATCGAGGTCACCGCCGAATTCCAGGTTGAGCAGCTGCCTATCGGTTTCGCACGCAATAGGATACCTTCGCCAGCTCGTCGTATATGGGGTGGGTCCTTGATTAGGCGGACCGCTCAAATTTTCCCCGACTTACATATACAAAAAAATTGTGCGTGCTATTCAATAGTAAATTTAAAATGAGAAGAAAACGGAAGTGCTGCCCAGCACAACCGGTAGGGAAAGCCTTCCCCTCGATGATGTCTGACTAGTGGAACGGGTGTTACGATCCCCTCAGGCGTCTGAACCCGCCCTACCATGGGTCCAAAGTTTAGAACCCCCTCCTTAACTCGCGGCCAAATCAGATCACTTGATCGACTGCGGACCGATGGAACTCAAGCCCCATCTCACCCATCTCAAATCACTCAGACCCAACTTAACCCCATGGCGGAGTATTCTTACCGACCTACTAAACTGCCGACACTGCCGAAATCAGGTAGTAATTACAGCTATTTTTATTCAAACCAATTTAAATTTTTTTTTTTTTTACAAAAAAACTGTGCTGCCAACGTGCATAGTTTAATGAGTTAATTTATATAAAAATATAACGAGTATATTGCCAACGGGCATAAACGTTAAGGCTATAAAAAAAATGTTGCCAACGCGCATAATTTAAGTTAATTATTTGCAAAAAAGTATATTGCCCACGGGCATAATTTAATAAGTAGATGTCAACACAAAATATATTGCCACCGGGCATAAGCTAAATTTAATTTATTACATGGGAATATGGATGCATACAGATGTATGTATATATATATATATATAGCCCAATTTCATTTTTAAAATTTCTTTAATTTCTATATAAGCAAAAAATTCGTTCTGCCTACAGAGTAATTCCTGACGACGGACACGTTAGCCAAGAACCCATATACAGGGCGGTACTGTACGCAAAAATAAATACTAAGGAATTATGAGTCTCCCCTTACCTTTTCCTTTTCAGGTACCTCCGTCGTCGCCAGCGCTGTCGATGAGGAAAACAACCTGCTAGGAAATTTTTTTTATAGATTATGACGAACCGCGAGTTACCCCGGGGCTACGTGTCCGCGTACTAGAACCTACAGTTGATAGGCTTCAAACCAAACAATCTATATCATCTACTTTCTAAAAGACTATCAGACACTGTCTGAAGAACTCCTAGTCCAACCGGAGATGGTTTCCTTTCTTTCATTCCGTTGGGTGAGTGATGATATTGCTGAGTTCCCAGAATATACGCCTTGGGCTTGGCTGGTGATTCCTAATCCCGTTTCTACCTTCTCCTTTAGGTTGTTGTTGTTCTCGCATGCGAAATACAATGTTGCCCAAAGTCCTGGATTGTGTCGTTAGTTCTGCACGTGCTTAGTAGACCGGCAGTGGGGCAATTACCTTGCACTTTCAATTGAACTGCCAATATTCTTTGTCTTCTGGCTGCCATTACAGACAAAAAAAATGTGATTAGGGTTTTGTATCATTGTGGCACACTAAACCGAAATGTGAAGGTTGTAGAGTTAATGCGAAGTCGTTTGCAGACGATTTTTGCGAATTTATTTTCGGAATAGTTGCACTCAGCCGTAATATAAAACAGCACAAAACTTTTATGACACCATTAGAAGTCGATCTTTGCGAAATTATTTGCGGAATAGTCGCACTTAATCGACATTATTGAAAATGACAAAACTTGTAGGACACCATTTGCAGTCGCTTTTTGCGAAATTATTTTCGGAATAGTCGCACTCAACCGCAAATTAAAATATAAAATTTCATGGCTCCATTAGCAGTCGATTTTTTTTTTGAAATTATTTCCGGAGTAGTCACACTTAATCGAAATTATAAAAAAAATTACAGCTTGTAGGACGCCATTTGCAGTCGGCTTTAGCGAAATTATTTTCGGAATAGTCGCACTCAACCGCAAATTAAATTATAAAATTTGATGACTCCATTTGCAGTCGGCTTTAGCGAAATTATTTTCGGAATAGTCGCACTCAACCGCAAATTAAATTATAAAATTTGATGACTCCATTAGCAGTCGATTTTTTTTTTAATTATTTCCGGAGTAGTCACACTTAACCGAAATTATTAAAAATTACAAACACAAGATAATTTTCCAGGTGGTTTATAATAAAATAATTTGCTCCACCGAATAACAAAGACCGGCGACAGCGCAGTCAGCCTGCCGAAAAAAAGACAAGGGAGAAAATGAACAGCGAAACGAGGTGACCCTTCGACTGCCAGTAACTTAATGAATTTTTCTTTTTGCATCACATCATGTCGCATTTGTGAGCTGATCACCTGTGTTGGTATGGGTGCGTTGGACATACTCCACAGTGTCACTGCTCATGCATCATGGGTATTACCCCATCCTACGGTAATATCAATTGAATATCTATTTACCTATACTAATCCACTTGTGGACTACTGCTTGCGTGGCAGGTCGGTATTTGATATTCAAGTGCAAAAGTGAAATCTTTCGATTTCGGTGACCAATCAAAAGGGTTAATCTATTCTTTTTGCAATATTACGCAAGATGTTATCATACACAGGGTGTGATGCGACCGAAAATTCGATTTCCTATTTTTTTTCTCGTTTAAAATTCCGATTAGGAAAAGTAAAATTTTTTTTGAATAAGTTCTACCATCACACGTCCTCGTTCGATTTTGATGCTTTTAGAAGATTGGGGATATCTTCGATACCTATGGTTGTTGATGTTTAATGTATGCGTTGTTGAACATCTTTTGTTTCAGGCTTAAGGCGTTTGCTGATCATCTTTTTTGCGGATGCTATTGCAACTATTAGTATGACGATTATCAATCCAATATTTGTTACTGTGCCGATTCTATTTTCCTTCTCTAACAATTCTATCTTTGATGTTCCCTTATTGTGTAGCTGCTTTAACATCTGAGTTTATTTGGAAGTCGGTTGAAGTATTGCTGGCATTGGTTGATGAATGATCAATTCGGTGTTTCTTATTTCTTGTCCATCGATTTGTATTGTAACGTTTGTGTGGCGAATGACGTATTTCCGTTTAATTCTATTGGTTCATCGTTGATAGTTACTGTTCCATCGTATTGGTTCAAAAGTAATACTCCTGCTGATACTTCATCTATGCTTGGTATGTGCTGATGGTTGATGAGGGTGCAATTAGCTTGTTGACTATTGAGCAGTCTGGGTATACAGGTTGAGTTACTTATATCTATTATACTATTTCTATTACATATTGCTAGGTTATTAAATGTTTTACAATCCTTTATTAAACCATACATTTGTTTGCTACATGCTAGTATTGATTCATATGGTATTTTGTTAATTTTATCAATTTTTTTAACTGCTTTAAGCATCATAATATTACAGTTTTTGTTTTCGGTAGTAGGTAAATCTAATATGTAAACTATATCTTTATTATTGAAAGCTATCTTTACATTTGCAAATTATAATGCTTCGTCTAAACATATGGAAAATGTTCTTGCTTAATTATAATTTCTGTTATATTTATTTCGTTGTCTGAAAGTATGAACGAATTTACAACGTTGGCTTTGGCCCAATGTATTGCATATGCAATGTTTACGATTTCTTCCTTAACTAATTCTAATTTATATTTCATTCTAAAAATTAAACTATTTGTTACACTTTCTTTTTCTTTTATTATTTTTAAAATGTGATTGGACATGTTTGTAACTTCGTTTATCTTGTCTAATGTTATTCTTTTAATCACAACTTGATTATTGTTGTTTTGCAATACATTATTCATTTTGTCAGTTAAAATTTCGTAATCGTGATGATCCGGGTTTCCCGCGATCCATTTCCACGTACTACCAATAAAATCTAATGATCTTTTATTTCTGTTATTTATTCTTAATCTATCTAAATAATTTTTAATTCGTAGTGTTTCGAAGGAGAGGATATCGTGTAGAGGATGATCGGGTTTTACAACGGATATAATGTTTTTTTCTATAGTGTTGACAAGGTCTTGGTAGGATTCTACGTTAACTGTGTGAATTATTTTGAAAGATCCGCTCTGAACCTTCGCTGTTCCTGTACTGATCTTGATTAGTTGAGAAATTCGTATAGTCTAGTATTTGAACGGTTGTAGTGCTCAAGGGCTGTAATAGGCTGGCAAAAGAAAAATTAGTTTTTGATTAAACTCTTGTGAATTATTTTACCGGATTTTGTTACTATTGTTGAATTCCTGTTTTCAACTACTACCTCTTTTCTGTATCTGGGGTTTAATTTGTTTCCTATTCTTTTGTTGTTTTTAAATTCTCTATATTAACTTCGCGTGCACGTGGCTGGCTGGGTGGCTGGCTTCCCATAGCCCGATTTTATTGAAATTTTGCATACATGTATATTTCCGGTGAAAATATTTTCTATTAATTTGCGGCCTCTCGGACGTCGGGGTCGGGGGGCTCCCATACAAATATTTTAAAAAATTTACCCGATTTTCTTAAAATTTTATACAAATGTGTATCTCCGATGGAAAACACTTTTTGTAAATTTTTTTGGAGAGATCGGGGCCCTGGGTCACACAGATACAAAAACCATAGAAAATCGATAGACTTTGTAGTGTACTCTGTGGTGGGTAAAGGGCACCCATACAAATTTTATGAAAAGAGTTCCAGATTTTCTTCAAATTTTATACGCATGTGTATATCCGATTATAATTATAAATTTTTAACGCACTTCCTAAAGCCCGATTTTCCTGAAATTTTGTTCACATGTGTATTTCTGGTGACAATACTTTTTTTTTTAAATTTGGAAGTGATCGGGCCCAGGGTTCGTGGGGCTCCCATACAAATTTAAAATAAAAATTACCCGATTTTTTTCAAATTTTACACACATGTGTATACCCAATAAACAATACTTTTTCAATTCTGCAATTAGAGAATTTAGCTGAAAAATTTTAATTTTTATGGGTTGTTTTTTTTTTTACGGATATTGTTTCTCCTACAGAGTAATTTTTTATAGGGTCTTTCTTCCTGTTAAGATACTCTTAGTCAGTTTGTTGCTTGTTATCTATTCTCTGCATATTTTCCTGTCTTACGTATGAGTTCTTCTGGGTTGTTAAGCAATTGTTTCCCGAAAAATGTATCGATTGGTTTTTTACCAGTTGTAGAGTGTACGGATCGGTTGTACTCGTAGATAGATCTATCAAGTAACTCTGAAAATGTTTTATGTGTGTTTTCCGTTTTGAGGCAACGGATTACTTCGAAAAGTGTTGAGTGGAATCTTTCGATTTGTCCATTTGCCGAACTTGTGTAAGGTGGAGCTCTAAAGACTTTTACGCCGAACATGTTTTGCAACATGAAGGTTATGGAGGCTAGAAGCCAAGGATTTTTCATTGTCCTTAACAATAGTTTGTGGGACTACGAACGCTAATACTAATTCTCTGAGAGGTTGTTAAATATCCTCTGAGGCTCTTGATTTTAGTATTTTGGCTAAGGCGTACTTGGAAAATTTATCTATTGCAGTTAAAATGGTTTTTTTGTCGGTAAAGTAAATGTCAATATGGATAATAGGGATATAGGAATAAGAGTCGATTGAATTTGGGGTTTATTGGGGTGTCGATCATACTTGTGTTCTTTGCACAATTTACACAATTTTGTTACTTTATCTATTTTAGCTTTCATTTAGGGAAAATTAAAGCTTTGTAAGATTTGGAATTTGTTCTCACGAGTGTTTCGATGAGCACGGTTATGCTCTTCAATTATCACAGTCCATTAGTGACTGAAGGGTTAAGATATTTCTTAAATATTTTTGTTAAGTTTTCTTGAGTGTATTCAGGCTCTGTAATAGTATGGCGATTATAGGTGGGGAAAACTATTTGAAATTGGTATGACGGAGTGTTTCCTACATTTATAATAATTTGGTTTTTAAAAACATTTAGGGGTGCGTCTACAATTTGGATTAGATCCTGGCCGGAGCTTTCGTCGCTATGTTGAGTTACTGTGAGAGAGTTTTTATTGCTCAACGCATACGTCAATGGCTGATGGTCTGTAAAAATCTTGGGTTTATTTGGGCCATACAGATAGCTTCTTAATGAATTAAGGGCCCATACTATGGCCAACATCTCTTTTTCGTTAGCGGCGTAGTGTTCTTCCGCTTCATTAAGAGTTCTTGATATAAAAGTAATTGGTTTATTATCTTGCGACAATACAGCGCCAATGGCGTAGTCTGAGGCATCAGTTGTCAGGTGAAATTCTTTTTTAAAATCAGGAAAGGTGAGGATAACGTCTTCTGAAATCAGCGAATTTTTAATTTTATTAAATGCATATATTGCTGCTTCCGTCAAATTAATTATTTTTTTACTTGAGGCTGTTTTGGACGTACGTACATCCTCCCCTCTTAAAAGGGTTGTAATTGTGGTGGTATTGCCAATTTAGCATAGTCGTCGATGAATCTGCTGTAAAATCCCGACAGACCAAGGAAGACCGCAAATCTTTCAGAGTTTTTGGATGCGGAAATTTGGAGATGGCTTCCGCTTTGGCCGGATTTGCTTTTATGTCTTCTGAGGAGACTATGAATCCTAGGAATTCAACTTGCGATTTCAGAAATTCGCATTTATCTAATTAAACCCTGAGGTTAGCTTGTTGTAGGGTTTTAAAAATCTTTTCCAGATTTTAAAAGTGAGTTTTGACATCCTCACTGAACACAATTAAGTCATCGATATAGACATAGCAGGTTTTACCTATGTGCTCACGTAATATGTCGTCTAGAGCTCTTTGAGTCCGAAGGGTAGTCTTGTGAACTCATATTTCCCGTTATTGACGGAGAATGAGATTTTCTCGATGTCATCGTTGTGAAGAGAAATTTGCTGAAATCCGCTCTTAAGGTCAATCACCGAAAAATATTTATTTTTCCCTAGTTGGGCTAAGACCTCGTTTGTCTCGAGAATTTTGTAGCGATCGGGGATCGTTACCGTAATAAGTTTTCGGTAATCAATTACCATGCGGTACTTTTTTTTGTCGCGTCGGCTTTCTTTGGTACAATCCATACCGGAGAGTTGAATGGAGATCTTGAGGGTCGAATGATTCCGTTATTTAATAGTTGATTAATTTGTTTATCTATTTTCTCTTAAAATGCTACGGGGTATGGGTAGTGTTTAGAATAAATTGGATCCTCGTTAGTTGTGCGGATTCTACCCTTAAAAGTTAATTTCTCATTCGGCTCGCCGAATAGACTTATAGTCAAAGAGTTTAGGTTTTCCTTTTGATCCTGTGACATCTGATCGTCTGTTATGTTGTGGATTGATTCGGAAATTTGCCATTCGTCCTACACTCAAAATATGGTAGAGACGATTTCGTTAATCTAAAAAATGCACATCAACAAAGTCTGTACATTGTTCAGTAGTTTCGTTATTATTCTGTTGGTCTAAATACTGATTGAATGTTTGGTCATTGGCTGGCTGGATGTTCATGGCAGAGATCATGGCACAATAATTGTTCATTTCACTTTGGGATTCGATTGTGTTATGTACTTCTGGTATTTGATAATTAAATTGAGGCTCGACTGCAGAAGATTCAACGTGAAAATTTCTTTGCATTTTATTCGAAGGTATATATTGTTGAGGGGGGAGCATTGGTCGTTTAGGAGCGGGTGGCCAGTTTTTAGCTGGCTGTGCTGGTCTGTTCATGTAACTGACATTATTTGTCCTCATGGTGCTTGTATCCATTGGTTCTTCTCTGGTTGATGATTTCGTTGGGTATAATATGTGTTGTTGTTCTGGAAATTAGATCTTTGGTTATGTTGATTGTTCATTGGGAATGGTTGCTGTTGAGAACGTGTAACTTGATAGTTTTGAAAACGCGGTGGAAGGCGATGCAGAAAGTTCATGGGGCGTTGTGGTAGATACGCCAATTAAGGGTAAAACGGTTGGTGATTCCGTGTAAGAATTGGTGGAGCTGGATGTGAAGGTTTTCGAATTCCTCCAATATTGTGGTTCGCGCAGTTGGATCTAAATTGTTGGTTTTCTAGTTTTTGGCACAGATTGAGTGCAGTGGGTAGATCAACTGGTTCGCGCATAGCTAATAGTCTAGGCAAGTCTCCTTTGAGACCTCTTATGAAGGTGTCTAAGGCCTTCGCTCTGTATGATTCTGATAAATGATGCAGTGCATCAGGTGGAAGTTCCCTGCTCGAGATTTTGTTTTGAATAAGGGACAGATGATTGTTAATCTTAATATAATGTGTAAATTTGTGTGTTCACTATTAATTATTTATTAAATATTTTTAAAAATGTATTTTTAAAATTTCTTTAAAGTCTATCTTACATAATTATCATTCCAGCGCTGTTAGAGGGGCTCCGTTCCCGTTTGAGTTGTTTACTAGGGTTCCTTTCTCTAAAACTCCCTCGCTGGTGGATTAGTCAATCGACGTTGTCCTGGTTCTTGTTGTGGGTGGCCCAGTAGAATATGTCCTTGGAGCTGCTTGAGGTCCTTTTTTGTCTCCACTGATTCACACATGTTTCTGATGGAGCTACTTTAGGTCGTTGTATTTTACACTCGGGAATTACTAATGAAAAACACACAGACTTTACTACCAGGCCCCACGTTGGGCGACAATTAAACAATTTATTATTTAAAAATCATAAAAAATATACTTTTATTTCTTTATGCCTTCACGGCCACTTAATAACTAATTTACAAATGTGTTTACTCTAAGAATGAAACCTAGCCAGAACTGCTCGCTCAGCATAGTTCCCACGGTGCATTTTGTATTCATGCATCTAAGCAATTCCAAGTATTACATATCTGCTGACGACATGTCTATGCCCGCCACTGTGTTAACCTATGTTGCGCGTGTCGCTGCCCGCTGATGGTGTCGTAATCTTATTGTCGTTAACTTATACTATCACTAAGGCTGCGGTAATGAATTAAGTAGCTGCACAGCTTGTGCCGCACCAAAAAATGGCAGGCAGTCGGTATGCACCAAATTGCGGCTATATTTTAAACCGAATTACAGACTGCTTTTTTTAAATTTGACATTAACATTTATTTGCATCCAATTTAAAGTAGCTGCGTAAACGGCGCAGTCGATTTTTCTTTACTGCATTGGCTGCAAAAGTAAATTTTTGACCAACATGCAGCATAAACTGCGCAGCGGCTGAATTGTTGACCGCGGCCTACTACTGCATATGTTTGTTTCGTTCTGCTCAAGCTATGAGCTTGATTTTATGTTATTGAAATCAGATACATCATCATCAATTACATCAAATACAACAGAATAAATAATTTTTAAGCTGATTTAAATTTTTATAACAATTTATTGTGATTATTGATTATTGCATATTGGATATTGCATATCAATGCCCAAACACAGTAATGCAGTTGCGTCGATAGTAGTAGGAGAAGTAAGAGCATGAGTGCATGTAGTCTTTACGCGCGGTTAGAGTGAAATTTCTTTGACGTTGTGGGCGATATTACGATAAAAATAAAAGGCTCAATTCGCTTGAGAAACGGCGCAGTTTCAGAAATTCCAGTACCTAATGACCATATCCCAGAATTTCGATGGGAACAAGTTTAACAGTCGCATCTTAATCCTACATTCCGAATTTCATGCAAATCGCTTGAGAAATGGCTTAGCTCCGAAAGTTCCAGATCTTATTGACCATATCCTAGAATTTCCATAGAAAAAGGTCTTATAGTTGCATCTTAGACCTATATTCCGAATTTCCTACGAATCTTTGAGAAATCGCTTTGTTCCCAAAATTCCAGACCATAATGATCATATTCCAGAATTTCCATAGGAACTAGTCTTATAGTCGCATCTGAGTCCTACATACCGAATTTTATGCGAATCGCTTGAGAAATTGTTTTATTCCCGAAATTCCAAACCATAATGATCATATTCCAGAATTTCCATAAGAAGAAGTCTTAAAGTCGCATCTTACCCCTACATACAAAGAAGATGCGACTATAACATCTTACCCCTACATATCGAATTTCATGCAAATCGCTTGAGATATTGCTTTGTTCCCGAAATTCCAGACAATAATGATCATATTCAAGAATTTCCATAGGAAGAAGTCTTATAGTCGTATCTTAACCCTAGGTACTGAATTTCATGCAAATCGCTTGAGAAATTGCTTTGTTCCCGAAATTCCAGACAATAATGATCATATTCAAGAATTTTCATAGGAACAAGTCTTATAGTCGTATCTTAACCCTAGGTACTGAATTTCATGCAAATCGCTTGAGAAATTGTTTTGTTCCCGAAATTCCAGACCATAATGACCATATTCCAGAATTTCCATAGTAACAAGTCTTATATTCGCATCTTAACCCTACATACCGAATTTCATGCAAATCGCTTGAGAAATGGCTTAGTTCTCAAAATAGCGACATTTTTTAACAGTGTCTCACTTAACAGTGTGAGCACTTAACATTTTACTTTTTGAGCATGCACCCCTTGTTTGGGGATCTCCATTGTGATTGATCGGGAAACTATTGACTGCTCAAAACTTTGCTTGCTCTACATCCTCGTGGTGGTCCCCGGCCAACTATGTGTATAAATCCTTATATATGTAGGCTAAAACTGCAAGTGCGAACGGTCTAGCGTTACTAGTCTAGGTAACGTGGGATAGCACCCTGCGGTACCGAAAAATACCCGCTACTGAAACCGACACAACGCCTCGGATAAGTAATGATCGAATAATGACGACTTTTGGCTATTGTATCCGGACTAAGATTGGTTTCTGGAATGTGAGGACGCTCCTTGACTCAGGGAGTGAAGGACCTCAAAATGCCAGATTTCTTCAACTGGAACGTGAGTTTCTTCGATATAATTTGGATATACTGGGAGTGAGTGAAGTAAGATGGTTCGACGCGGGAGAGTAACAATCCCCCACGTGTAGCACTGTGCTACTCTACTCCGGTAAACCCTCCGGCAGTCCCCGTGAATCTGGCGTGGGTCTGCTGCTAACGCCAACAGCACGTAGAGGCCTAATTTCCTGGCACCCGCATAGTGATAGAATCTTATCGGCCAGATTTCGGACTAGAGTACGGTGCCTCACGATCATACAGTGCTACACCCCAGCGAATCTTTCGACGGAGGATGAAAAGAATAACTTCTACAATCAACTAAGCGCTGTATTCAACGCAACGCCGAACGGAGATATCGTCATAGTGATGGGGGACTTGAATGCCAAGGTTGGCAACGACAATGAAGGACTCAAGCATGTGATTGGGAAGCACGGCCTCGGCGAACGAAATGACAATGGTGAAAGATTTGTTGATTTCTGCAACACCAACAACCTTGTCATAGGAGGCACCATGTTTGAGCATAAGACTTGCCACAAGGTCGGTTGGGTGTCAACTGACGCAATCATCATCCAACCAAATCGACCATGTGGCGATCAGCCGACGTTTTAGGAGCTGTCTTTTAGATGTCCGAAACAGACGAGGAGCTGACATGGGTATGGTACGGGATCATCACATTATGGTAGCTACTGTCCAGTTACGTACTGCATCAGTTCAAAGAATCCGCAATATCATCCGAATGCTTGGGTATAGCATCGACCGGTTAAAGATCCCCTCAGTACGCCAACAATTAAGGGATCATTTATCGCAAGGATTGGAGGCAATCAGCAGCTCACTGCCGACAACCATCCAGGAATATTGGAAGGCTGTGAAAAATGTTTTCACATATGGAGCGGAAAGTATTGTTGGTAGAAGCCAGGCAAGGCACAGCACGTGGCTTACCGAAGATACTTGGAGGCGGATTGAAGAACGTAAGCTACTTAAAGCTCGTATTGTAGATATCCCAGCAGCAGCGAGGATCGAGCTAGAGTCCATGTATCGAAGAAAAATGAGAGAAGTGCAGCGTAGTGTAAGACGTGACAAGCGTTACTATATTAACAACCTAGCCTCAGAAGCAGAGGAAGCAGCGAGCAGGGGCGATAGCAGAACCGTTTACAGAATCACCAAAGCGCTGACAGGTGGTCACCGCTCTAGCCAACATCCGGTGAAAGGCCTAGATGGTGCCGTACTCGTTTCAGATGAGGATCAGCTCCAGCGATGAAAGGAGCATTTCTCTACGGTCCTTAACCGTGTATTTGCTAACGATATGCACCCAAATCAAACGGAGCTGCTGGAAGTAACAATTTCCCGAATTCGCACATCAACTCCCAGTAAAGACGAGATCGCTACCGCGATCAACGCACTAAAGAACAACAAGTCGGTAGGACTAGATGGTATACCCGCAAAGCTTCTGCGTGCAGCTTTTATATCCTCTTGTAGAGAGAGCTTTGGAGGCAGAAAGCTTTCCCGACGAGTGGAAGAAGGGAATGATTGTCAAGCTCCATAAAAAAGGTAGTCTTATGGAGTGCGAAAACTGGAGATGTATTTGCGTTCTTCCTGCAGTTGCAAAAGTAATAGCCGAAGTAGTACTTGAGCGAATTAAGGAGCATCTGGAAGATACACTAGATGCCGAACAAGCAGGTTTCCGCACTGGTTCCTCCTGTGTAGACCACACAAACACCCTGTGGATCATTATTGAACAGTGCGCTGAATTCCGGTCACCACTGCACCCGCTGTTCATCGATTTCAAGAAGGCGTTTGACAGTGTCAACAGACAGTTTATCTGGCTCGCCTTGCGCAGGAGAGGTATACCCGATAAACTGATAGCTATTATTAAAGCAACCTATGATGGCTCTAAATGTCATGTGCTGCATAGAGGAAAGCTGTCAGAAGAATTCGAGATCCTAAGTGGGGTACGACAAGGTTGCATACTTTTTTTGTTGGTGATTAGCGATGTACTTCGCGCAGCTTTATCTACTGGAAACGGAGGAATTCGTCGGACTCTACATCTCAACTCAAACATCTGGACTACGCTAACGACGATTGCTTACTCTCACACAGAATTATGGAGCTGCACCAAATGACAACAAATGTGGAGAGGGAGGCAAATGTTGGGGGTTTGAAGATTAATACTGCCAAAAATAAAATCATCAACCCCGGCACTAACTCAGTAACTCAAGTTAACATTGCTGGACAGCCGGTAGAGAGAGTAGAGAGTTTCCAATATCTTGGGAGTATTGTCTCGACCGAAGGTGGAACCGAACAGGGCATTGTCAACCGAATCGGCAAAGCAAAATCAGTGTTTCGAATGATGTCCATGATATGACGAAGCAATGCGATCAGCTTGAACACAAAGCTACGACTGTTCCGTTCAAATGTTGAATCTGTGCTGTTGTATGGGTGCAACACTTGGAAGGTGATCGCTACTGTCACAAAAAGATTACAAACGTTCGTAAATATGTACCTACAGAACATCTTAAGGATTGTCTGGCCTAACCGTATCTCTAACGAACATCTTTACTAGAGAACGGGTCAGGAACCAATAGGCACAAAAATCCAACGACGGAAGTGGCAGTGGATTAGTCTTACACTACGAAAAGGCGACAGTTCCATAACAAACTAAGCAATGCAAAGGAATCCGTTATCTCAGGATGGTAGAAGAACGGATCGTCCAAGAAATACATGGCGCAGAACAGTTGAGGAGGAGTCACGGCAATTGGGGAAGAGTTGGAGAGAGCTGAAGCTCATAGCCAGGAACCGCACGCGATGGCGCGTAGGCGTAGTAGAGGCTCTAGGACCCACAAGGGGATACAGGACATGAAGAAGAAGAAGCATGCACCCCTTGTAGTGAGACGTTGTCACGTCAAAAAACTCAAGAATTATTTTTTAAAAATTTTTATATATTTTTTTAATTTTGTAACTCGGGCCGGCGATTGGCACAATGAATAAAGGTAATCCCATATAAAGAAAAAAACAGGGGTGACTACACCGACCGACCAGTATTCTTAAAATATATATAATACACATATATAAAAAAAAATATAAAAAAAAATAAAAAGATAATAGCCCTAAGTAAATATCAAGTTTTATATATACACTAGCTGATTACCCGGCGTTGCCCAGGTATTTATTCATCCCAATCTTCTATTACGCAGGGGTAGAAAAAAGAATGATATCTATCTATAAACTTAAATTGCAGTTTTTATTAACAAAATTGATTTAAAAAAATATATTTTAAATTATAGCTATTGTTTAGTGACGTCAAGAAATATGCAAGTATGCTGACACACAGCGGTTCGTTCATTGAAGCCAACGAACTTGTTGCTGATCTAGCAGTTGACCTGGAATCAGTTCGTTGGTTTGGGGTAACGAACTGTATTGACGATTCAGCATATCCGCACATTTTAATTTCTATTTGGGGTAATGAACTATATTGAAGATTCAGCACTTTGCACATTTTAATTTCTACTTAGGGCAACGGACTACATTAACGACGCAGCATATTTACTACTTTGTTAATTCTCTTTATTATTATTTACGTTTAGTTTATTATTCATTAATTGTAAGTTGCCTACGTAACGTATTTTTTGTATTGTATATAATAAGCTACCAATTCAATAAAATTGTGATTATTAATTACACCGTGGAAGAAGACGTTTCTTTTCATTCTAATAATTATCCACTTCGAGTGTAACAAGTTCAAGTGCTTGTTATACATCAAATCTTTATCAAGTTTATGTGCTTGATAACAACTTACCATCCTTATAGAACAATTGCAGGCAAACGAGTCTGTAAAATTTTGGTGTCCCCGACGTGATCGTCACATTCAGTCACATTTTGGTGACTTCGATTTTCTTAAAGCGTAGACCAGGGCTATACACTGATGCTAATTTAAATTCGTACTATTTGAAAATACTCTGGCGTGTACCGGAGCCATATACTGGTACCATCATAATTACGCGAAAATTTTGATCCCGACATCGGCCAAAACTATCATCTGTAAAACTTCACTATCGGAAGATTAAACATATACATTGATCATGGCTTCATTTGAAGAACTCGTCGTGGAACAATTGGCAATCGGCCAAGAAATCCAGAGAGTCATAGCCAATTTTAAAAAGGACTCCCCAGATAGAAAAACAAAAAGGTTTTATTTTGAGGAGCGATTGCACCGGCTGCAAGACAATTGGGGGAAATTCGCAAAAACAGACAGAAAAATAAAGCTGCTGTCGAATGTTCTTACTGATCACGATTATTTTACGAAGGAATACTATTCGGAAATATCAACACTTTGTGAAATTTACAAGAAACGGTTCGAAGAGGCAATGGCGAACATTGTAGATGCGAGTATTGAAGGTGCTACTGGCAGTGAGAGAGGAATGGACCCCGCGCAACCAGCGCTATCAAAAATAGATCCAATAACGACATCGGCGGATGAGCCATCAAGAATTAGTAATACGATCAGAAGACAAAGGGCCGTATTAGATTCGTTGCGGAGAATGATCCAGGGATTATCTCTGAGCGAAGATCAACCCCCACAGTATCATGAGATAAAATTTAAAACGATTGATCAACTGTGGCAGCAGGTTGAGTCCCTTAATTATTTCATTTAGGAATTAGAGGAAGACCCAACGAAGTTCGGCTACAAACACACAGAATATGTCGAAATGGAAAGTTTGGTCCAAGAGAAATTGGTGACAATGGCAACCAAGATGCAATCACATGCTAGAGGAGGAGTTTCGGAAGAGAATATTACAGCTAAGCCGAACTCACTGAACCTACCAAAGGTCACCATTCCGAAGTTCGATGGTGACTACTTAAAGTGGAGACAATTTTTCGATCTATTCTCTCAAAAGATCGACAAGCAACAGATACCCAACGTTCAAAAAATGTGGTATCTAAAATCTCATCTCAGCGGCGAAACAGAAAATTTGATCCGGCACCTATCATTATCAGAAGAGAACTACACAACCGCTTGGTCCACCCTTCAGGATCGATACAACAACGTTCGAATTCTGACATCAACACTTATACAAAAAATACTTGGGCAACCCAACCAAACACAAGCTCAACCATCAGCGGCTGCTATCAAGGCTCTACACGATACCACTCATGAGTGCCTGCTAGCGTTAGGTAATCTAGGCATTAATACCTCAACGTGGGATCCTATTTTACTACACTTGCTAGTTAACAAACTAGATCAGAGTTCCAGGGGCCTCTATGAACAATCGCTTAAAAGACCTAAAGAACTTCAGACAGTGATGGAATTTTTGATTTTTCTGGAAAACCAATTTCAATCGCTAGAGGCTATCGGACACAAGAAAAAGGAAGGATATCCACGAACTTGTGCAACAGCAGCATCGGAACAACGGCTCAAAAATATCTGTAAATCTTGTGGAAAAGGAACTCATCCCTTGTATGCCTGCAATCAATTTTTGCAACTAAAACCTGCTGCTCGGATACAATTGGTACAAAAGGGCAAGTTATGTCTGAATTGCTTAAGAGCTGGTCATGTTGCTAAGAATAGCGTCTCGCGGAGCTGTATGAAGTGCGACAAAAAACACAACACACTTCTTCATCTCGAAAGCAATAAAGATTCATGTACCGATAGCAATCTCATGAACCAAGAGCCGAAGACGAATTCATCGGTAACGTTAGCAGCATCCAAGGAGCGAGAAGGACAACAATACGTACTGCTCAGCACAGCCATGATACGCATAGTGGCTAACAATGGGCAGTTGATGGAATGTAGAGCTATATTGGACTCTGGCTCGCAGGTAAATTTGATTACCGAACGATTGGTGAAGAGATTAGGACTTCGCACGAGGACAGCATCAATCAGTATTCAAGGCATTGGCAACGAAAAAAGAGAATCCCATCACCGCATTAATGCTAGCATTCAGTCAAGAATTAATGGCTTTAGTGCTCGATTGGAAGCATTTGTTTTGCCGCACATCATTACACCACAGCCTTCTCAATTTTAAACATTTCATCATGGGGAATACCAAACAACATTCCACTCGCCGACCCAGCATTCCATTGTCCAGACAAGATTGACATCCTACTTGGTGCCGAATTCTATCATCAGTTGCTTTCCATTGGGCAGATACGCCTTCAAGATGACCTACCTACTCTCCAGAATACTGTCTTTGGTTGGGTATTGGCTAGAAGGGTAGGCGAAGCACAACTCATAACAGCAGCATGTGGAATTTCCACTTACAACGACAATGATCTACACCAAATGGTCGAACGTTTATGGAGCCTCGACGAGGTACAACCAGTACGAACTCATTTATCCAGAAATGAAGAGTTGTTTGAAGCACACTTTGCACAAAACACCCGAAGGAGTAGTGACGGGCGCTTTATTGTGAGATTGCCATTCCATGAAGACACAAGTAGACTTGGCGAATCTCAAGAAGTTGCATTGAACAGGTTCCTAGCCTTAGAGAGGAGACTATCCCGAAACCCGGAGTTGAAGACTCAATACATACATTTCATGGACGAATATGAATCATTGGGTCACATGACAAAAACCAATATCGGTGACATTATATCGCCACATTACATCATTCCTCACCATTGCGTGTTGAAGGCCGACAGCAGCTCTACCAAGCTTCGAGTCGTATTTGATGCATCATCAAAGACAACATCAGGACTTTCCCTAAACGATGTCATGTACACGGGCACAACAGTGCAGGGTGAACTATTTTCACTTTTACTTCGATTTCGATTGCCCAGGTTTGTCTTTTGCACTGACATACAAAAAAATGTACCGGCAAATACTTATGCATCAAGATAATAAAAGGTACCAAACCATTATCTGGAGAAAGAGTGAAAACGAGCCTTTACAGTACTATGAACTCAACACCGTAACATATGGTACAAGAGCGGCACCTTATCTAGCAACAAAGTGCCTACAACAACTAGCTAAAGAAACATCCGATACATTTTTATTGGGATCTCAAGTTCACCTCAGCGATTTTTATGTAGATGACTGACTAACTGGGACTGACAGCCTATCAAACGCTACCGAAGCGAAGAATCAACTCACGCACATATTAGAGGGTGCAGGATTCAAATTACGGAAGTGGTGTGCCAATCATCCACAACTGCTTGAAGGGATTGCAAGTGAGGATCAAGAAATCAACCTTGACCTGGAAAACGAAGACAACGCATCAATCAAGGCGCTTGGCCTCACATGGCACCCGAAGACAGACAATTTTTGTGTGAAAACTCAATTGAACTCTACCAGCCGGGTCACAAAACGATATGTCACCTCGGATCTTGCGAGCTATGGAGATTAAAATTAGAATGGGACGAAGCATTACCCGCCGAACTACATACAAAATGGATATCATTTCGAAACAACCTTAAGGAGTTCAATTTCCACGACATATGTTCGGCAGTAATGTGGCAACAGTCATACAAATCCACGCGTTTGCCGATGCTTCTGAAAAAGCATATGGAGCAGTGATATACCTACGAGCAAAAATGAAAGATGGAAGAACGATAGTAAGATTGTTATGTTCAAAATCACGAGTCGCTCCATTAAAGAAACAAACCTTACCACGACTAGAACTATGCGCTGCAGTTCTAGCGGCTCAACTCACTGCAAGAATCAAGGATGACCTAAAATTTAAAACCGTACCGACATTTTTATGGACAGACTCAGAGATTGTCCTGGCCTGGATTAACTCTCCTTCATCGTCGTTCCAAACATTCGTGGCCAACAGAATCGCTACTATTCAGGAACGTTCACTTCCTGACCAATGGCGTCATGTGGCATCCAAGCATAATCCTGCCGACGTACTATCAAGAGGATTACAACCAGCAAAATTACCACCATGCACGCTGTGGTTTTACGGACCCATGTTTCTACATGGAAATGATTACTTATGGCCAGGAAAATACGTTAAGGGGCTGGCAATCCTTGAAAATACAGAGAGAAAACGAAATTTTCCAATTGTAGCAACAGCAACCCATACTGAGGATCAAGAATTAATACACAAAATCAACCACCGGAATTCATTTGCAGTACTTCAGAGAATTGTTGGATATATACTACGCTTCCTCAAACACGCGAATTCTCCGAAACTTCAACGACAAGACGAGATTACCTTGACTCCACAGGAACTAAATGATTCATTAGTTTTCATAACCCGAGCAATACAAGCATGCGACTTTAAGCAAGAAATTCATGATCTAAAAACTTATAAAGAACTAAAACGAACAAGTCACCTTTCAAGTCTTGCCCCATTTTTAGACGATAAGGGAGTTATCAGAGTAGGAGGACGATTGGAGTCATCAGCACTATCATATGACGCAAAACATCCAATGCTTCTCCCGTACAACGATCCATTAGCGAAACTTTTATTGAAAGGGATTCATGAAAGGAATATGCACTGCGGACCTCAGACACTTTTGGCTCATGCTAGGCAACGATGGTGGCCTATCAAAGGAAAATAATGGCCCGCTCAATAGTACAATATTACATAAGGTGCAGTAGAGCTAAACCCCAATTGCTAAATAAGTAATGGGCAATCTTCATGCACCTAGAATTACACCAGCAAGACCTTTCATCAACTCAGGATTCGATTATTGTGGTCCATTTTGGATCCATTATAAAATTCGCGGGAAAAGGCCTCAGAAGGCATACGTAGTACTATTCTGCTGTTTCACCACCAAGGCTGTACACTTGGAACTTGTCAGCTACCTAACCACTGAAGCGTTTCTTGGAGCATTGAGGAGATTTATTGGCCGCAGGGGACACTGTCAAACCCTATACTGAGACAACGCAACAAACTTCGTGGGAGCAAACAATCAGCTGGCAGATTTAAAAACAACACTTTATTCGGAAACCGCACGGAAAACAATCATCAAGGAATGCAGTGACAGGGCGATTCAATTCAGCTTTATTCCACCGAGGGCACCACATTTTGGTGGTCTTTGGGAGGCAGCCGTAAATTCGGCAAAACACCTGCTTATAAGAAGCGTATCGACAGCCTCGCTCACTTACGAAGAACTTGAAACAGTGCTAGTTGGAATAGAGGCCATCTTAAATTCAAGACCTCTCACACCGATGTCCAGTGACCCAAACGACATCACCGCTCTAACTCCGGGACACTTTCTGATTGGAGAGCCTCTGACGGCCCAAATTGATGCCAACGCAGCATCTACAAAACAAACTCTATTGACCAGATGGAACCTAGTCTCTCATCTCAAATATGAGTTCTGGAAGCGATGGTCACAGGAATATCTGAGTGAACTGCATTATCGTCATAAGTGGAGGGAGTGTTACAAGAACATCAAAGTGGGAGAAATGGTCATCATTAAAGAAGACAATGTTCCACCCTTGCAATGGCCACTTAGACGAATTGTCAAAACTTATGAGGGCGAAGATGGATCTGTACGCGTTGTGGACGTCAAAAGTGCAGCTGGAGTTTGGAAACGTCCAATCCACAGATTGGCACCGCTACCAGTTGAAGACAACGACGAACATCCTGAGTTCCACTTAAAGCAGCAGAGCTCAGAGGATTCTGCAACAACGGAACCAATCACAATACCCACAAAACGACAAAAAGACATCGAGTGGCATCAACCTCACATCCTTGCTAGCCATCATGTTAATATTACCAATTGTATGTGCAGACAAGATCCAGATTTCGAAATTCAATGCAAGCCTTGGAATTCACTTCGAAGGAGTAGAGTCCGTAAATAGAGCAACAAGTGAATGGGACTTTATTATCTATTACCAACTGGACCCAATTAGATAAGAATTTAGTGCCCTCTCAAATGGAACAAAACGATTGGAGCAGTTATGTCAAAAATTGCAGGAACAAGAACTATGCCACGATACACTCAACCAGTTTCACCACATCATAGACGAGCTACAATCCGAAGAAATCTTGCTATCAGCCAGACGAACCAAGAGGGGACTGGTGAATCTGATAGGAAACATTGCCAATTCGCTGTTTGGAGTTTTGGATTCAGAGTATGCAGAACAGATGTCGACTACGATAGACCAAGTAAAGGATAACGAAAATCATTTGCTTGGCCTACTGCGCAACCAAAAATCCATAATTGACTCAACCATAAATTTACTAAAGAAAGGCGAGACAGCAACAAGTAAAAAATTCGATGCAATTGATAAACACTTGAATGAAATCACATCAAGAGTTCAGGAAAATTGCGAGGATGAGTTCCAGAGTAAGATATTCCAGGCGTTCCTATCAGTTGCCTCTCAACTAATCCTCATGATAGTGAACTTACAAAGGATGCAGACAGCACTATAAGATGTACTCTCTGAAACTCATCAAGGTAGAATTAGCTCTCTATTGCTATCAACAACACAACTTAAGGAAGAGATGGAAACCATCAAGGCACACTTACCAGCCTATTCCTACTGATGAAGATAATTTGCTGCAGTTGTACAAACTAATGACGGATAAGGGTGGAATCGCCAAAAATCATGTCGTTTTTAGAATTACACTCCCACTGGCAGATCAGGAGCAGTACGATCTATTCAGAATAATTGCCATTCCAAGTCTCATCAACAACACCATGGTTGCTATTCGAACTTGTGCACCAGTATTGGCCATAAGCTCCCATTGCGACGAATACTTTCCAATAGATTCAACAACTCTAAGATCCTGCGTTAGCCTGAAGTACGAGCAATATCTGTGTTTCAATATTAAATCAAAATACAGGAATGGCGCAGTGTAGTGTTTATCCACAATTGATACACACCCACCAAATAAACACAAACCAAATGTCAATACAAACACCACACACAATCAGTAACATTCACAAAACAATAAATTACATCACAACATAAACAAAGCACACGTGTTCGGCAAGCACCGACACGGTGCACTATGATTCATACACAACAAGTAGAGCATTTGCATCGTGCCCTACTATAGCATTAGCATTTCAAGTGCATCAATAATGAGCACACTATTGTACATAACGAAACTATTTCAAGTGCATCGATGACGATGCACTGCATTAGTTACATACATATTTTCTATTAGTAGATAAGAAATTTACATTGTTAGAATTAGTATAAAAGAAGTAGATTTTACAGAATAAAAACAGAGTTAAACATACACCCGAAAAGAGCGTATCTTTTACTTCTCACACGCCTTGCAGTGGATTCTGATCCTACTTTGCAAAGCCGCTGGTTGCAGCTTACTGCTTAGCGAAACCACACCAACATAGTTTGTCCAACGACTTAGTTTTTACATTACAACTTTACATCGTCAGTCTTACCATTACACGACGAGTAAACATACCTTTACATGGCGATCCTGCAAACACTCAAGGCACGCTCGCTGCGAAGTCGGAGCCGGCACTGGTCATTAGGTAGCTTCCCTAATTGAATACCATAAGCCTCCAAGACCGAACGAGACGAACTTCCGAACAAAACACAAGCATCACTGTGGGATCCCCTAGGATTTAATCAAACTTAACTCGATAATTCACAAAGATGACGAGTGGCCAGTTAACCCCGAACATGTCATGAGTTCAAACTGTATTCCAGCTCCGAAAAGATAACCCCACAAACCCAAAGATAAAGAGCGGCCAGTTAACCTCAAACATGTCGCGAGTTCAAACTGTATTCCAACTCAAAGACACCCCACAAAACCCAAATATAAAGAGCGGCCAGTTAACCCCGAACATGTCGCGAGTTCAAACTGTATTCCAGCTCCGAAAAGATACCCCACAAGACCCAAAGATGAAGGGCAATCCATTAAGCGGCCGGCTACTCTGGAAAAGACTCGACTAAATAAAACCTTATTCCTTCAAAATGGATTGTTCATTGATAGTTATGAACCGAGTAAAACGAATCTCGAGGACGCCACAGGGAGACTTACGATACTTGACAAAAAAAAATATAGCATAACTTGTTCACTCTCTAAGTCACAAGTAGAAGTACCCACTCTAGTTGTCAGTTATTCCGGAAAAGTCGACATGATAAAACCGTGTATCAATTTCGTTAGGTTGCTCCTACCAATAACCCAGACAATGTGCAACCACACTGTCGTCATGTAATTGAAATTAAACTAAGGCAAACTAACAATAAACTCCCATCACAAGAAGTGTGATGGCGATGACGAAACTCGAAAATAAAACTTTACGTTTCACGAATTTAGGAAAAGAGAATAAAATTTGGTAGCCTATCGAATGATAGGCCCCACGTTGGTGTTAACCAACGGGGTTTACGAAAAGCTGTGTGAGACCCAAAAGAGTTCAGACTGATGCCTGAACCGTCTTTTATGTCAATTTATGTAATGGACTTATAGGTGATGTTTTATATATGACAGCTGTTTCGGGGCCTGTGTGCACGCCTAGCGGATGCGCTAACTAGCTCGTTGGATTGTGGTGGGGCCTTGGCCCTTCAACTGTCCACGCCATACACAAATAATTATTTGCGTGCACATCGCGATACGACCCAATTATTGTAGAGATAAAAAAATAAAGAAAAATAACAGGAACCAACGATGAGGCGGTGTGATCTGAACTCAATTAAAAGATTTCGAGTGAACGTTATAAAACTGACTTTATTTCTTTAAAAGTGAATTAATAATGTTTAATTTAAGTCTATATGCAAAGTGTAATTGCATTTCTAATGCTTAAGGTAAGAAAAGGGTGTTTTTTTGGGAGGTTTGTTTTTCCGATAGATGTCGTTTTATTTTATGACAGTTGTTTTGACAGCTCAAAGTGGCATTTCTACTCAGTATTGTTTGGCAAATCATTATGAAAAAAAAAAAAAAAAAAAAAAAAAAAAAAAAAATGACATTTGTGAAAAATAGTCGTGGTAGCCATATGCCAGAAATTGTGTTTAAATGTTAAATGCCAAAAAATTATCTACCAAATAAAAAAAAATTTTGGTCATTTCATAATTTTATATGTGTTTTATTCAAAAAAAAAATCGGCAACCTCTTAAAAAAACACGTTATATCTAACGGGTGTTTTTTAAGAGGTTGCCGATTTTTTTTTTGAATAAAACACATATAAAATTATGAAATGACCAAAATTTTTTTTTATTTGGTAGATAATTTTTTGGCATTTAACATTTAAACACAATTTCTGGCATATGGCTACCACGACTATTTTTCACAAATGTCATTTTTTTTTTTTTTTTTTTCATAATGATTTGCCAAACAATACTGAGTAGAAATGCCACTTTGAGCTGTCAAAACAACTGTCATAAAATAAAACGACATCTATCGGAAAAACAAACCTCCCAAAAAAACACCCGTTATATACGTAGTGTAATTGAATTTATAATGTTTAATGAAAGTCTATATGTGGGCGCCGTGGCTCAGTGGTAATGCACATGGCTGCTGCGTAGGAGGTTCAGGTTCGAATCCCAGCAACACCAAAAGTATTTTTCACGGTGTCCCACCTCTCGCGAATTGGTGACAAACGTTCCGAGAGTAATTAATACCTTGTCACGGAAAGCTTCTCAATTCGCCGTTCGGATCCGGCCTTAAATTGTAGGTTCCATTTGTGTCCAAAAAATAAACATGTGCAGCACAAATGGTCGCGAGAACTTATGCCTTGGACCGCAATGGTCTGTCGCGCCAAAATAAAAAAATAAAAAAATGAAAGTCTATATGCAAAGTTTAATAGAGGTTATAATGTTTTAGGTAAGTATATACGTAAAGTGTAAGGGAATTTATAATGTTTAAGGTAAATATATATGCAGTGTGTAATAGAGGTTATAATACTTAAGGTAAGTATATACGTAGTGTAAGTGAATTAATAATATTTAAGGTAAATATATTTGCAAAGTGTAATTGCATTTATAATGTTTAAGGTAAATATATATGCAATGTGTAATAGAGGTTATAATGCTTAAGGTAAGTAAGTATATACGTAGTGTAGGTGAATTAATAATGTTTAAGGTAAATATATTTGCAAAGTGTAATTGCATTTATAATTTTTAAGGTAAATATAAATGCAATGTGTAATAGAGGTTATAATGCTTAAGGAAGTATATACGTAGTGTAGGTGAATTAATAATGTTTAAGGTAAATATATTTGCAAAGTGTAATTGCATTTATAATGTTTAAGGTAAATATATATGCAATGTATAATAGAGGTTATAATGCTTAAGGTAAGTATATACGTAGTGTAAGTGAATTAATAATGTTTAAGGTAAATATATTTGCAAAGTGTAATTGCATTTATAATGTTTAAGGTAAATAAATATGCAATGTGTAATAGAGGTTATAATGCTTAAGGTAAATATATACGTAGTGTAGGTGAATTAATAATGTTTAAGGTAAATATATTTGCAAAGTGTAATTGCATTTATAATGTTTAAGGTAAATATATATGCAATGTGTAATAGAGGTTATAATGCTTAAGGTAAGTAAGTATATACGTAGTGTAGGTGAATTAATAATGTTTAAGGTAAATATATTTGCAAAGTGTAATTGCATTTATAATTTTTAAGGTAAATATAAATGCAATGTGTAATAGAGGTTATAATGCTTAAGGTAAGTATATACGTAGTGTAAGTGAATTAATAATATTTAAGGTAAATATATTTGCAAAGTGTAATTGCATTTATAATGTTTAAGGTAAATATATATGCAATGTGTAATAGAGGTTATAATGCTTAAGGTAAGTAAGTATATACGTAGTGTAGGTGAATTAATAATGTTTAAGGTAAATATATTTGCAAAGTGTAATTGCATTTATAATTTTTAAGGTAAATATAAATGCAATGTGTAATAGAGGTTATAATGCTTAAGGAAGTATATACGTAGTGTAGGTGAATTAATAATGTTTAAGGTAAATATATTTGCAAAGTGTAATTGCATTTATAATGTTTAAGGTAAATATATATGCAATGTATAATAGAGGTTATAATGCTTAAGGTAAGTATATACGTAGTGTAAGTGAATTAATAATGTTTAAGGTAAATATATTTGCAAAGTGTAATTGCATTTATAATGTTTAAGGTAAATAAATATGCAATGTGTAATAGAGGTTATAATGCTTAATGCGTATATACTTATGCGCACAGACAACATTAAAGAATTCAAAACAACAATCCTAAATTTTTTTTTTAAGATCCTGCAAACACGCGCACAGACAACATTAAAGGATTCAAAACAACAATCCTAAAAATTTTTTTTTAAGACCCTGCAAAATTTAAAACGATTATAGATTATCCGACACCAAAGACCACAGACGACGTCAAACGATTCGTTGCATTCTGCAACTACTACAGACGATTCATACCAAACTTCGCAGATATATCCAAAGATTTAAATTCCCTATTGAAGAAAAACACTAAATTTGAATGGACAACAAACTGCCAGAATGCCTTTGAAACACTGAAAGAAAAACTAATCAGCCCACCAATATTGCAATACCCTGATTTTGACAAACCATTCATATTAACGACTGACGCTTCAAATTTCGCTTTAGGTGCAGTACTCTCGCAAGGTGAGATTGGTAATGACTTACCAATATCATACGCAAGTAAATCACTGCAAAAACACGACCTAAACAAGCCAGTCATAGAAAAAGAACTCCTAGCAATACACTGGAGTATAAATTTTTTTAAATCTTATCTCTACGGAAGAAAATTCACAGTAGTCACGGACCATAGACCACTAGTGTCTCTATTTACCCACAGCAATCCATCGTCAAAGATGACAAGAATACGATTAGACCTATGTGACTATGATTTTGAAATAATCTACAAACAAGGAAAATTAAACACAAACGCAGATGCATTATCGCGAATAATATTAGATATATTAAAGGAGATGATACCGCATAAAATAGATGAAAAAGCCAAGAAAACGTTAATAATTACAAGGGGAATGACCAAAAACAATAAGAAAGAGGATATTACGGAGAAATGCAGCTCTCAACAGAAGCCTGATCAACTTCAAATGTGGGAATGCACATCCATTAATGAAATAAGGAATATGAAGAAATTTAAATTCAATGTCGACAAAAATGTAAAAAACTGCAGAATAAATATTGAAAATAACTATATGTACACGTAAGTTGCAGCGATAAATCAGCGAATCCAGATTCGACTCTGAGAAAGCTTGCACAAAGAATGGAAAAAGAAAATATTAAAAACCTAGCGCTAGGATACGATGATAATATATTTAAAGTGTACACAAAAGAAGAACTAATGAAAAGATTTGCAAATATAAAAATAAATAACAGGAATCCTCAACTAAAAATATTAATATATATCGCCCCCAAACAAATAAACGACGATTTAACAAAATACAAACTAATTGACGAATTTCATAATTCAACACATGGCGGACATCTCGGAGTCAGAAAAACAATCATCAAACTTAAACAAAGATATAACTGGAAAAATTTGGCCCAAATGGTTAAGAAATTCATAACTAATTGCGACCTCTGTGCTAGAAACAAACAGACAAAGCATACAAAAGAACCACTAACAGTAACAGACACTCCCAACACCAGTTTCGAAGTAGTATCAATAGACACAGTAGGACCATTGAGAATCTCAAATTAATTCAGATACATTCTGACAATGCAATGCGAACTGACAAAATTCGTAGTTGCACACCCTATGACCTCAAAAGACGCGACATCAACAGCAAAAACAATAGTCGAACAATTTATTTTAAAATATGGACATTTTAAGGTACTCAAATCAGACAACGGGACAGAATTCACTAACGAACTACTAAGAAATATTTGTTCACTACTAGAAATAAAAAAAACATTTTCCACACCATACCATCACCAAACAATAGGAGCACTCGAACGTAACCATAGAGTACTTAACGAATTTCTTTTGACTTTTGTCAACGACAATGAATGGGACAAATGGGTACCATACTTTACATTCGCATACAACACAACTCCACACATAGACACAGGCTACACGCCATATGAACTTATCTACGGTAAACTAGCAAGACTATCCTCAGATAAATACAAAAACGACAACAAAATATACAATTTAGACGATTATTCAAACGAGCTAAGAGTCAGACTCAATACAGCACTAAACCGTGCAAACGACCTAACAACTAAGGTAAAAATGAAAAGAACTTTAGACAGTAATACTAACAAATTAAACATAAATATAGGAGACCTAGTATTAGTAAAAGTAGAAAATAGGAGGAAAAACCAAAGTCCATACAAAGGACCATACACAGTAGTAGATAAACAAGGTGTAAATACTAGTATAAACCAAAACGGCATAATAACCGTATTACATAATAATCAATTAAAATTATACCAACCTAGATTAAGCTAACTACCAATTCATATAATTAAATTTAACGCATTTTTCAACATTACTTAAAAAAAAAAAAAACATCAAAAATCCTACACAAAAAATTTTTTTTTATATACAAAACAAAATTTTTTTTTTTCATATGGTAAGGGTGTAGTGTTTATCCACAATTGATACACACCACCCAAATAAACACAAACTAAATGTCAATACAAACACCACACACAATCAGTAACATTCACAAAACAATAAATTACATCACAACATAAACAAAGCACACGTGTTCGGCAAGCACCGACACGGTGCACTATGATTCATACACAACAAGTAGAGCATTTGCATCGTACCCTACTATAGCATTAGCATTTCAAGTGCATCAATAATGAGCACACTATTGTACATAACGAAACTATTTCAAGTGCATCGATGACGATGCACTGCATTAGTTACATACATATTTTCTATTAGTAGATAAGAAATTTACATTGTTAGAATTAGTATAAAAGAAGTAGATTTTACAGAATAAAAACAGAGTTAAACATACACCCGAAAAGAGCGTATCTTTTACTTCTCAGACGCCTTGCAGTGGATTCTGATCCTACTTTGCAAAGCCGCTGGTTGCAGCTTACTGCTTAGCGAAACCACACCAACATAGTTTGTCCAACGACTTAGTTTTTACATTACAACTTTACATCGTCAGTCTTACCATTACACGACGAGTAAACATACCTTTACAGCAGAAGCCTGCTCATGTGAACTACGACTTCTCAACAACGAAACTCAATCAACATGTATGTTCGAACGGACGGAGAGTAAGTCGACATGGGTTCAAATGGATCATAAAAACGAATGGATATACGCCACGTTAGCTCCAACTCGGCTTTCAGCAGTTTGCGATAGAGAATCCTCACAGTTTGTCTTAGAGGGTTCGGGAATGTTAACACTTCAACCCGAATGTATTCTTAGACACAATTTCATCACCATCCATGGGCATCAAACGTTCTCCAGCACCATAAGAACATCATAAACCAGTTTTACAAAGCTGTCAGAAGTCGCAGTAATTATGCAACTCAAGCCACTACTCACGGATTTCAACGCCAGTAGCTACGAAAATCAACTCAAAAAACTTACGGACCTTCATGATATGATTGCCCAGCAGAAGGTGTTTGAGCTGCGTCATAAGCTTCAAGCACACACTTATCACCATCTGACCATTGGATACCTGGCGCTAATATTTTCCATCTCGCTAATCATCTACGTCACCTGGAAACACATAGCACTCAAACCTACACCGAAACCTCAGCCGAAGCCTCGACACCAAGTGGAAGAATCAGACTTCACAGTTACGATTAATAAATAGTTAAATTATTATTTAACGGGGGGAGAATGTTTAGTGACGTCAAGAAATATGCAAGTATGCTGACACACAGCGGTTCGTTCATTCAAGCCAACGAACTTGTTGCTGATCTAGCAGTTGACCTGGAATCAGTTCGTTGGTTTGGGGTAACGAACTGTATTGACGATTCAGCATATCCGCACATTTTAATTTCTATTTGGGGTAATGAACTATATTGAAGATTCAGCACTTTGCACATTTTAATTTCTACCTAGGGCAACGGACTATATTCACAACGCAGCATATTTACTACTTTGCTAATTCTCTTTATTATTGTTTACGTTTAGTTTATTATTCATTAATTGTAAGTTGCCTACGTAACGTATTTTTTGTATTGTATATAATAAGCTACCAATTCAATAAAATTTTGATTATTAATTACACCGTGGAAGAAGACGTTTCTTTTTTTCATTCTAATAATTATCCACTTCGAGTGTAACAAGTTCTAGTGCTTGTTATACATCAAATCTTTATCAAGTTTATCTACTTGAAAATAACTTAACATCCTTATAGAACAATTGCAGGCAAACGAGTCTGTAACATCTATAGTATTCAAATTATAAAATAAAATTAAAAAAACATACATAAAATTAATTTAAAACAAAACTTGGTTGTATAGAATGTTTTTAGTTTCATCTTCAAAAGCAAGAATAAATAAATTCTTAGGTCAACCCAATCCAGAGCAAGCAAAATAAAGTTGTCCGTGGGAAAAACAAGGCGATTTCATCGAAAACGCAAGTTTTACTGGAAATTATAATTTCTTAAATTTAAAAGGTAGATCCGTCGAAATGAGTGCTATCCGTGGGATAAAAACTGTTTCAAACTGTCCCTTTGCTGTCAAGATCATCATCATATTTCCGAGCAGGATTCTCTTCGCTTATGCGAGCTAGGTGTCCTGACCACCGCAGCCTACTGAGCTTAATTTTCTTCACGATGTCGGCATCGTGGTAACGCTCGTAGACCTCATCAATATAAAGTCTCCAGAATCGTCCTCCCTCACATACTGGGCCCACAATTCTCCGTAAAACTTTTCTCTCGAACGCGGCTAAGAGGTCAGAATGTTTTTTGCTTAGCACCCAATTCTCGGATCCATATGTAAGTACTGGTATGACCATTGTCTTATATACCAGCAGCTTGGATGTTATGGTTAAATTCCTGGATTTGTAGAGTCTTGACAGACTATAGTAGGCTTTGTTGGCTTTAAGCAACCGTTCGCGTATTTCTGGTTTCATGATGTTATCGGCTGCTACAGTTGACCCGAGATAGTTAAAGGATTGCACTACTTCAAATTTGCGCTCCACTATTTGAATTGAGGAAGCAATGTTGGATCTTCTACTCGCAGACGTAGCCACCATGTACTTTGTTTTGCTCTCATTTATGTGCAGCCCCAGGTTTCGTGTCGCCTGCTCGATCTGGATGAAAGCTTCCTGTACAGCTCTTCGGTTTCTAGCAACGATGTCAATATCGTCTGCGTAAGCCAGTATCTGAATGGACTTATAGAGGATTGTTCCTCTCGCCGTTACGTCAGAGTCTCGGATCACTTTCTCCAACGCCAGGTTGAAGAGGACGGAGGCTAGTCCATCCCCTTGTCGGAGCCCGTTATAGATGTTGAATGATAGTGATCCAGATATTTTTTCTTGGCTTATAACATTGGTCATGGTCAACCTACATAGTCATGTCAATCTATTTGGGATGCCGAATTCTCTCATGGCTTTATAAAGTTCTACTCTGGCTATGCTATCATAGGCGGGTTTAAAGTCTATAAAAAGATGGTGTAGTGAGTTTTGAAACTCTAGGCATTTTTCCATCACCTGCCTAAGGGTGTAAATCTGATCAGTTGTTGATTTGCCTGGGATGAAGCACACTGGTATGGACCAATGATCCCTTAAGCGGATTGAGGAGGAGGAGGAGCGGATAGGAGAGGAGAAATAGAGGAGAAAATCTTATACGCGATACTCAATAATGTTATACATCGATAATTGCTGCAGGTTTTGATATCTCCTTTCTTATATATGGGGCACAGGATGTCTCTTCGCCAGTCTTCTGGCATCGCTTCTTCCTCCCATACTTGCACTAATAGTTAATGAATTGCTTGGTGTATTGCGTGGCCTCCTTTTTTAATTAGCTCCGCTGGGATGACATCAGATCACGGGCCTTATTATTTTTGAGCCGATTTATCGCTCTGCTAACTTCGTCCATACTTGGTGGCGGCAGCATAGTGTTGTCTTCGGTTATTGGTGGAGCCTGCAATTCCTCAGTTAGCTGGCCATTAAGCAACTCATGAAAGTGCTCTTCCCATCGCTCTAAGATGCCTTTAAGATCGGCAATCAGATTACCCTCTTTGTCTTTGCAGTATGTGCAACGCGGTGTATATTGCGTCATACCGCGGACTCTTTGGTAGAACTTCCGCGCCTGGTGCGGTCCTCGGTCTTTATACTGTACTAGTTCACGGACGAGATTCTTCTCCAGGCTGCTTTCTTTCACCGGTGAATTGTTTTTTCATATCTTCTGATCTCTTTATATTCATCTTCGCGTGCCCATGTTCTATGAGATTGTTGCATTGCTCGGTACGCAACATTCTTACGTTCAGTCGCTAGCTTACATTCGTCATCAAACCAGTCGTTCCGATCTCTACGACTACATCCTAAGATGGAGTCAGCAGTACTAATGACAGTATTTCTAAGGCGTGTCCCTTTCTCTTCTACGCCTGACCTCTCAGCCCCAGGACTTACTCTCCCAGCATTTAGGGCGAGTCCTATCGGATACAGTCTTTCGTGATGATGCATTCCGCGCTCGGAGCACCATACCAGCAAGATAGTGGTCCGAGTCTACGTTGGCACCTCGGTACGTTCGTACCGTCATCAGGTTCGGGTTGTGGCGGCGGTTTTTCAACACGTGATCTATTTGGTTGCGAGTGGCTTCATCAGGAGATACCCATGTGGCTTGTGGATATTTTTACGCGCAAACCTGGTACTCGCAACGACCGAATTATTGCTTGCTGCCATCTCTATGACTCGTTCCCACTGTCATTAGTGTCCTCGTGTTAGCTATGGGTGCCAATGTACTGCCTGAATACTGGCTCCCTACCTATTTTAGCATTCATATACCCCAGAATGATTTTTACATCATACTGAGGGCAGGCATGGAGTTCCCGTTCGACTGATTCAAAGAATTCTTCTTTTTCATCATCTGGGGAATCCTCTGTTGGTGCGTGAACGTTTATGAGGCTTATGTTTTTAAATTTGCCCTGCACGCGAAGGGTGCGTAGCCGTTCATTTACTGCTTTAAAGCCGATACCGGTGGGTTTCATTCTTTTGCTGACTAGAAACTCCACCCCGAGCACATGAAGTCTTGCATGACAGCTGTAATACATGTCATATTCTGATTTTTGTAAGTCATCATTCCCCGTCCATCGCATCTCCTGAACTGCTGTTATCTCAGCATTATATTTGGACAGGGTATCGGCTAGCTGTTGTGCAGCTCGAGCTCTATATACTGAGCTTACGTTCCATAAGAAAATTCTTAAATCGTTTAGCCGTTTTCGTTGCCGTGGTCGTCGTCGTTCACCAGTGTATCCGAGGCTGTTTTTGGGTTCCGTAATATTGTTTTTTACGGGCAAGGTTATTGGCCTCGCGCCACTTTACTTTGAAGGGACTAGCCCGATCATTTCGCTTTTCCTGTACCGGAGGAAAATTACCAGCGGCCACCAAGTGGAGGTTTGATCACACTTCCACCAGTCAGAGATAGTTGCGGCCACATGAATTTCTGAAACAATCTGTGTTTTTTGCCCTACTCTGCTGATGACTGACCGCCTTTCTGTCAAGATAGTCGCTTCAATTATATTGCCCGGCATCTCTTTTACGATCAGTCTTGTGCCGTTGCAAAGTTTTGGCGAGTCGAGAATCCGTAGTAAAATAATTGGATTTCAAACTTTAAGACGATGTGGTGGCAATCCAGACGAATTAAGTGAATTTAGGAACTCAGTTAGATAATTAACGTCCTCATCAGTATCTCTAACGGTATCGAAACACTTATATTCAGTGACTATGCCTATTAACGTGGCAAGTATTTGATTGTTTATTTCGTGGGGGTCTCCATTTTTAGTAGCAAGAATGGCCCCTTCTCGCAACCGGTTCAAAATGTGATAGTTCTGAGAAACAGTCGGATTAATTGAATTTAATTATCTGCGGCAGATTTTCAAAATCGATGTCAATTTAATATAACTATAAAACACGGCTACTAATTTACCTTTTCCAATTTGAAGTAGGGGCGACAATGTCCTCACCCCAAAATTAGTCGCAAAATGGCTGCCGAGTACCATTCTAAACACCACTATTCATCTCAGCGTCCCCGAAAACTATGGGATTTACACTAATATCGGTCACCCTACCCCTCCGGGGATACAGCTCACCCATAGAATTGTCCTACCAACAATATTAATCTCAGTGGCCCCGAGAACTATTGAATGGACACTAATATCATTCATCCCCCTCAGGTATTGACCCCAACCCCTTAGAGCTGCCTTACCATCATCGTTCAACTCAGTGACCCCGAAAACCATAGAAACAACAGTAATAGCGGTCACCCCCCTACGTTATCGAGAAGAACTATCTTACCATCAATATTCAACTCAACTCAGCGCAATGGTCTGTCGCACCAAATATTATTATTATTATTAATATCAAAACTCCTGTAAATATATATGACAAAATGATTACGCATCAAATTATTACAGTAATATTAACCGCCTAAAAACACCCAAAGCACCAGAGTACTGCAGCTGCACAATATATAAGCAGTGCAGTACGACAATAGCGCATAAAAATTCCCAGGGAATCAATGCACAAGGGCATGTAAAACGGGAAAGAAGAAACTTCTACGCTTGTACGAAATTCTCCTCTCCCCTCTCATACGATACTACTACTCTGAGGCAAGCCTCGGCTCACCAGCGTTCCTTGCGAACAACTCGACTTTGGTTTACGCTTTATTTAGTGGGCTACACCATGCGTAAGTAATTTACTTACACTATTGTAATTGGATGTAACTCTGCTGATATTGCTGTGATGATTTATGCTTTATTCAGTGGGCTACACCAGGCGCCAGTAATTTACTTACACTGCGGTAGTTATGTGTAACGCTGTGATGTGATGATTTACGCTTTATTCAGTGGACTACACAACACGCACGTAGATTACTCACAACTATGTTCTGAACAGCGGGGTACCAAGTAAAATTACGCTTAGTGTTCACTCCGAACACTCCACAACTCAAGCAGCCTAATAGACATCATTGTCTTAATCAGTCTGCTAGCTGCCACGAGTGACTTGTTCCCCTCCCGACTGCAGAAGGGACATAGATGTCGCAGGTCGGCCGTGTACTATATGCTTGCACATTGCATTGTGTGTTGAACCCTACTTCATGCACGCTATGACGCTATCTTTCTATTGGTGGATCGGAACAAACAATTTTCACTGTGTATTAATTAATATTGCACGCGAAAGCATGTGTGCGTAACAAATTTGGTGGCAGTTGTGGGATAACCAAAAAAAATCTAACTAAAATTTTTAAAATTAATAGGCGTAAAAACAGGGAAGTGAAAAAATATATAGCGAAATAGAAATATATACCTATATATAATTGCGAGCCCGAAGGGCGAAGCTAAAAATCAGAGGACAAGAAAATTTTTCTAGTGTACATGCGTCGATTTGTCAGTTTGTACGTTTGTCCGATTGTATATCGCGACTTCTACCAGCCAGAATTTGATGTGACTTGTTTTAAAACAATTGGTAAGCGCTCGGATTGCGATGACGTGTCGCGCGTCGCGTGTGGCACTTGTAGTTTTTTTTTTAAATTACTTGTTTTAAAACTTGGCCTGCGATGAAGTGACGCGTGTCACGTGTTGCGCGTCGCGTGTGGCGCGTGTAAATTTTTGTAAAAAAAAATACTTGTTTTAAAACCTGGCTTGCGATGACGTGACGCGTGTCACGTGTCGCTCGTGCAAATTTTTTTTAAAAAAAATACTTTTTTTTTAAAAAGGTACTTGTTTTAAAACTTGACTTGCGATGACTTGACGCGTGTGGCACTTGTCATTTTTTATACTTGTTTTAAAACGAGCCCGAAGGGCGAAGCTAAAAATCAGAGGACAAGAAAATTTTTCTAGTGTACATGCGTCGATTTGTCAGTTTGTACGTTTGTCCGATTGTGTATCGCGACTTCTACCAGCCAGAATTTGATGTGACTTGTTTTAAAACAATTGGTAAGCGCTCGGATTGCGATGACGTGTCGCGCGTCGCGTGTGGCACTTGTAGTTTTTTTTTTAAATTACTTGTTTTAAAACTTGGCCTGCGATGAAGTGACGCGTGTCACGTGTTGCGCGTCGCGTGTGGCGCGTGTAAATTTTTGTAAAAAAAAATACTTGTTTTAAAACCTGGCTTGCGATGACGTGACGCGTGTCACGTGTCGCGCGTGCAAATTTTTTTTATTTTTTTTTTTTTAAAAAGGTACTTGTTTTAAAACTTGACTTGCGATGACTTGACGCGTGTGGCACGTGTAATTTTTTATACTTGTTTTAAAACTTGGCTTGCTATGACGTGATTGTAAACATTCTGTATATAATGTAAAAAGTTTGAAAAAATGGGGTTACTTTTTAAAAATAATTATATGGAAGCACCTAGGACCTGGGACCCGATCCCTGAGAAGCTCCGCTTTACTATCTTAAATACACCATAACACGAACGCAAACACACAAAACGATAACGTGGAGACACTTTCCAGCTGTTTTGCACAGCCAGGCGTTTCTTATGCAAATATCTTAAAAGGTAACAAACCGAAACCCAAAGTTCACTCTATTGAAGAGGACCTAAACATTCATACCACGGTAAATAAATTAGCCGAGACCATCCAAAGGTTCAGGATGATGATGGAGAGGCAAATGAGCATGATGATGCAAAATATGAACACGCTTATGCAAATTATAGTCAAAAATCAAAAATGACAGTTCAAAAATAGCTATTTGGAATGCGAACGGGCTCTCGCAACCTTTCTTATCGTACAAAATATAGACATCATGTTAATATCCGAAACACACTTTACAAACAAATTTTTTTTAAAATTACCGGTTATTCAGTTTACGACACCAAACATCCGGATGGAAAAGCACACGGCGGCACTGCAGTCTTAATAAAAAGAAGATTAAAGCAATACGAGCTCCTAAAATATGCTTAAAAAACACGCAATTAAAAAACAGCAATTTATCGATTTCTTTGACTAATTGGGAATCAAATTTCTAGCAGGGGTGATTACAACGCTAAACATGTGCAATGGGGTTCGAGGTTGACGTCACCGAAAAGCAAGCAAATCTACGAAGCAATAAACGAGAAAAACCTAGACTATTTATCATCTGGACATCCCACATATTGGCCTACAGATAGTAAGAAAATTCCTGATTTAATAGATTTCTGTGTAATACGAGGAATAGCACGCACCTATGCTCAAGTCGTTGACTGTCATGACTTATTATCACTCACCAATAATAGTAACACTAAATACCCAAGCATTAAAAGCTGAACTTCCCCAACGTTTAACAAACAAAAAAACAAAATGGGTTCTCTATTTTTTTATTTTTTTTATTTTTTATATAGAGACTTATTGCCAAGGGAGGACTCCCTGAATGACTTGCGTCACGGCAATAAGTTGGGCTAAGCCCTTTATTAAATTCAAAATAAAATAAAAATCGAAGGAATGTGATTTACAATGTATCACATTCCTCACGTTTGTAGCCGGTTTCAATTTATTGTCTCAGAATTCTCCCTGATTCGTTGAAAAAGCAATACGAAAAACGAACACGAATTTAGAACGGCGCGAGTCCAAATACTTTTATGAATACTTTATCCATCATCCTTCAAGAAGTTGT
Organism: Nephrocerus scutellatus; assembly: GCA_947095585.1. NCBI lineage: Eukaryota > Metazoa > Arthropoda > Insecta > Diptera > Pipunculidae > Nephrocerus > Nephrocerus scutellatus. The sequence goes on along the minus strand of OX352761.1, from coordinate 73,290,194 downwards.
TAACGGCTAATTTGAACTCCTGCAGATTATAAGATTCGGGAAACACGTGCTTGACCAATTGATTCCACATCGAAGAGACTCTCGGACAAAAGGAGGATTTAAAGTGTTGGGTTCTACAGGAAAAAAGTTTTAAGGCAAATCTATGTTGATTGGACTTTAAACGAGTGTTTACGTTACTGAGAAAAGGCCCTGGAACTAGAGAACGGGTTTCTAAAGAACATTTACCGTTGTAAAATTTATAGAAAACAGATAAAGCTCCTACATTTCGTCTGTGCTCCAAAGTATCCAGAGACGAAGTAATGGTTACATCGTTTATCAAACGGATAACTCTATTCTGAATTCCATCAAGATGAACCAAATGCGACCTCGGAGTCCCACCGCACACATATGAATTAAATTCTAAAATTGGTCTAACATAAGATTTATATAATCTTAATACTTCAGAGGGAGTGAAGTTGAAGTAACAACGTCTTATGAAGCCCAAACATTGGCTAGCTCTTTTTGAAATTTCATAAATATGTTCTTTCCAGGAAAGATCACTTGATACTTTTAAACCTAACAACTTAAGTGAATCAGATCTCGCAATAGGGGTACCATCAATACATAGTAGATGTAAATTTTCATTCGGATGTCACACTTCAAACACCAGAAGACATTGATGCCGCGATAGAAAATTTAAGACAAATAATGGAAATGGCTGCAAAAAAAGCCACTCCAGAAAACAAAAAATCAGAAACAAACAATATGCCTTCAAGTAACATTCAAAAGTTGTTGGCAGAGAAACGGGCAACTCGGCGGCTATGGAAGCTTCACCAATCTCGGCTGCATAAATGAAAATTAAATAGAGCTATTAAAGCTATGAGAGAAGCAATACAGGAGTAACAAAATTTTGGATTACAGAATTACCTTAGTGAGCTCACAGCAACTGCAAAAACAGATAACTCACTGTGGAAGGCAGCAAGAAATTTAAAAAGGCCAGAGCTAGCGAACCCACCGATAAGGAAACCAGATGGTCACTGGGCCAGAAGCGACTTAGAAAAGGCTGTCGCTTTCTCTAACCATCTACAAAAAGTGTTCACCCCAAACCAACAAAATAATGACCGCAGACTACCTCTGCCTACGGTGGACCAGTCGAACCCAAATTCAGTAAAATTTTAATGGAAACGTGTCAAAACACTTATCAAAAACAGCATAAATCCTAAGAAAGCGCCAGGCCATGATCAAATAACTGGAAAAATTATCAAAGAATTACCAGATAGATGCATAAAATACATAACATATATTTTTAACGCGATTATGAGATGTGGATACTTTTCCAAAAAATGGACAATATCTCAAATTATCATGATTTCTAAGCCAGGTAAAGACGAAACACAAGTCTCGTCGTACAGGCCAATAAGTCTACTCCCGATCATTTCAAAGCTTTTTGAAAAGATGCTACTACAAGAACTAATGCCTATTTTATCTGAAGGTCGTATTATACCAGAGCACCAATTTGGATTTAGAAAGCAGCACAGCACAATAGAACAGATGCACAGAATTGCGAACACAATCAAGCTTTCCTTAGAAGAAAAGAAATACTGCTCGGCAGTTTTCTTGGATATTGCGCAAGCTTTCGACAAAGTATGGCATGAAGGATTAAATTACAAAATTCAAACTCTTCTGCCTAGAAAATTTCATGCAATTCTTGGAAACTACCTAGCCCAAAGAATGTTCCAGGTGAAACAAAACCCGGCCACTACTGTTTTAACCGAGATTAAGGCAGGAGTCCCGCAAGGTAGTGTATTTGGACCTGTGCTATACTTGTTATTGCGGCTGACTTACCAACATCCGAAAAAATTATTATTATTATTATTATTATATTAGGTGGGGCCGAACAACCCTGAGCACTGCGACCTTTAGGTCTATTGTGCGTCCCTGACGTTTTACCACATTATGTTGTTGTTCAATTCCTTCGTGAATGCCACCACATCTGACAATGCGATTGGTCTGGCATTCGGCCATGGAACCGTATAGGCCTTGAGATGTTTCATTCTTTTCTGGGTGAGGGCTACGCATACGAAGAGTATATGCTCTGACGTTTCCTTTGCCTCGTTACAGAAGTAGCGGTCCGATTGGGATTTGCCTATTTTCAAAAGATGGTCTTGGAATGGGCCATGTCCTGTCATATACCAGATTAGTGTTCTTAGTGTATGGCGGTCCAGTTTGATGGCCCTGTCCATATGACTAATGTTGTAGTTTAGAAGCTTCTTGGCTTGTCTCATCCCAGACGAAGAATTCCATTCTGCTTCGATAGTAGCGTTTTCCCACTCTTTAATTTTTCTGTTGATATGGCATTTGGAATAGGCAATGCTGGTTTTGTGGCTCTTGATACAGCCTCGCTTTTGATGTGTATGTGCAGGGGAGGAAGTCCTTGTAGTTTTTCCAGAGCTGCCGTTGGGCAGCTCTTAACTGCACCCGTTGCACTTAGACATATTAGTCTTTGAATTTTGTTCAGTTTTGAGCGTGTCGTTGATTGCTCTGTTTTTGGCCACCAAACCAGGGCCGCGTTTGTGATCCTGGGTCTGATTATGCTTTGGTATAGCCAGAGGGTAATTTGCGGGTTTATTCCTCACGTTTTGCCAAACATACGCTGACAGGCAAAGTAAGCTTTATTAGCTTTGTTTGTGATATTTGATTTGTGGGGGTTCCATGTTAGTTTTTTGTCAAACAATACCCCTAAATATTTAGCTTCTGGCATTAATTGAAGGGTTTTGCCTTGGAATTGTATTGCTGGTAGCGTTACTTTTTGTCTTTTGGTGAATAGGGTGCAAACTATCTTGTCAGGATTGACGCTTAGTTCAACCTCTTTACACCAGTCTTTGACCTGTTTGAGAGCAACCTGCATGCGATCTGTTATCGTGCTCTCGAATTTGCCACGAACTACTAGGACTAGGTCATCTGCATAGCTAATATTAGTTAGGCCGTTGTTTTCTAGCCTAGCGAGCAGCTGATCAATCACTAATAGCCACAGAAGGGGCGATAGGACACCACCTTGTGGGCAGCCTCTGGTTGCCGCTATTGTGATGCTTTCCTCGCCGAATGAGGCTTGAATCTTCCTGCTTCTTAGCATGCTCATGACCCATCCTATGGTAGAGTAGTCGATGCCCCTTGATCTGGATTGTGTTTGAATTACTTCGAAGCTTGTGTTGTCAAAAGCGCCTTGTATGTCGATGAAGGCGCATAATAACATTTCTTTGCTTCGAAGTGTGTTTTCGATTTCAGTTGTCAGCTCATGTAGTGCTGTTTCCGTCGATTTACCAGTCTGGTATGCGTGTTGGCTGGTATTCAAGGGAGTTCGTTGGAGAGCATTCGACCTTACGTAATGGCCTATTATTTTCTCCATAGACTTTAGGATGAAGGATGTAAGACTGATAGGTCTATACGACCTAGTATCCTCGGCGGATTTCTTTCCTCCTTTTGGTAAGAACAGAACCCGCACATCTCTCCAGCACCTTGGAACGTATTCTAGGCTGTGACTGGCTCTGTAGAGTTTTACGAGTACTGGTTCTATTCATTTAATGCCTTGCTGCAGGAGGATTGGATACAGCCCGTCTCCACCTGGAGACTTGTATGGACCGAAAGAGTTTATCGCCCAGCGGATGCTTTCTGGTGGGAAAATGCTGGCTGAGCGTGTGTAGGCTTCAGTTGAGATAAGGTGTGGGTGCATGTTTATATCCTCGTATACTTCTTGATTATCCAGTATGATGCACTTGGGAAAGTGACTCTTAACCAGACACTCAAGAGTTTCTTGTCTAGAGGATGTAAGTTTCCCGTTTGGTTTTTTCACCGAACCAAGTGGATTATTGTGGTCAAGTGAGAGGGCTTTATGTAGTCGACAAGCTGTTGGCAGTGTGTCGATGCTTTCGCAAAACTCTCTCCAGCTTTTTCTTTTGCTGTCCCTTAAAGCCACGTTGTATCTGGTTAGGGCAGTTTTATAGGCCGTCCAGGTGTGTGTACGCTTGGCTTTGTTAAAGAGTTTCCGAACTTCTCTTCGTTTAGCCTCGAGGTCATGATTCCACCATGGAACGTCCCTGGTGCACCTGAAACGAATTATAGGGGAACTTGCGTGGTAGGCGTTTATGATTGCCTCGGTAAGGTCGTTTGCTGAGTTTTCGAGTTCAGCAATAGAGTTAATGGGGGTACATATACCAGTTAAGTTACAATTGAGTTGGTCTGAGTAGACTTGCCAATTAGTATGTTTAGGGGTTCTTATAAGGGATTGAGCCCTGTTAGGAGTTTCAATATTGAATCTAATATACATGGAAAATGATGCCTCCTTCATTACGTGCCATTTATGGATCGTGCTGGCCGTCCTTGTTTCGGATAGGGTAAGATCCAGTACTTCGCTCCGTATGGCGTTTATGAAGGTTGCATCGTTCCCCACGTTGTTTATCATAATATTTTTAGATGGACAATAGTTAAAAAGTTGCTCACCTCTGATGTTAGTATTGGTGCTTCCCCAGACTACGTGGTGTGCGTTTGCATCGCATCCGATTATATATTTTTGACCTTGAGCTGTACAAAAGTTGATGAAGCTCTGTGTTGTCGCTGGAGGGGGGTCTTCTTCCTCGCCTGGAAAGTAGGCAGCTGCAAAGTTTGTGGTGCTCTTGCTTCCTTGTGGCGAGAGCGTCTCTACGGTGATCGCGACTAAATCTCTGAAAATAAATTGATTTATGGAGTAAATGTTGAGGGAGTGACGGCACAGAATTGCTGACCTTGGTCTCCCATTTTCTTTGTCATAAATCAACTTACCTAGTTTACTTGGGAATCCCAGAATTTTTTCGTTCTTGGTCCAGGGCTCTTGCATAAGAGCAATGTCCCAGTTTTTGATTGCGAAGAGGTGGCAGAGATTGGCAGTAGCTGCCTTCGACCTATGCAAGTTTATTTGCACACATCTCATCGCTTTGTTTTGTAATTGGGCTATTTGGATCAGCCTGTGTACCCTGACTTGCTACAGTTGTGGGAGGCTTTTTTAACCTGTCCGCCGATAAGCCGTGCTTCTTTGAGGCCTTTATACCGACCTTGTGTCCCAAGTGACCAGGTTTCCGTGTTCGGTCAATGGGTTTGGCTTTAGTGTTGGCAGTGGTGTTGGATGTTGTCTTGGATCGTTGCCATTTGCGCCGCGTTCAGTTTAACATCAGGAAAGCCTTGGTCAGAGATTGCCAACCTGATGGCCTTCGTGACGTCACTGTAGCGTAACGCTGCGTTCGATCCGCCCGCTACCTCCGCCTCGTCTGAACCAGTATTTCCCGACCTTATGAGGTTTTCGGCTGGTTTGAGGGGGTGAGTTTGTCTGTCTCTTTTTGGCGGGTTCTTTGGACTAGAGTCGTTCGATCGGCTCCGCTTAATGGTGGATGTGACCTTCCTATCTTTTATTTTTGTTTGGCACTGGGCTAGTGCCTCGTCATGAGAAAGTCCTGTCTGTTTAAGGAAATTCAGATGTTTCCTTGCGGCTCCACTTAGGTGTGGTTTTTTCTTCCTTCTGTCTTCGAGGTCTAAGCTTGTTAGCCCATCCCTTATGTCAGAGGTGGTAGAAGTGGACACATTGTCCGAGCATTTTGGCACGATGGAGCCTTGTGCTGGGACGTAGTCCTTGGTTAGGGTTATAGACGATTCTGTGCTGTCTGTTTGTAAGAGATTAATCTCAGAAGTAGGACTTTGACGGTCCTTGGCTTCCAAAATTGGTGCGTTTGGAGGAGCACCGCCCTCAGGGGTTATATTTTCAAAACTATCCATGGATTTTGTGGGATGAGAAAGAGAAAGGTCCGCCACTGCAGAGCCTCTTGCCGTGGTAAGGCTGTCTTGATGACTTGAAACCGGAGGGCGCCAGGTATCCGGAGTTCCGTGCTAGCGACCAAAATTCTCATGGACATTAATCCCTCAGCGCACGTGTCTCACCTTGGATTGAGGATTTTTTATCGAGGTTCTCTCCTCTAGATCCGTTGAATTCTGCAAGACAGGATCACCTCGTGTAGGTGGGTAGATTGTATCCTTCAACGGTCTTGCAGCGAGAGAGGCTATGTGTTGCGCGTTTTCGTTGTCTGCTCCAAAGAGGAGGATTCCGAGGAGCCCAGCCTTCCCTGGATTTCTCGATCCCTATCCGAAAAAATAATCACCTCAACTTTTGCTGACGACACAGCTATACTGTTTTCACACAAAAATCCTCAAACAGCATCGAGAGAATTACAAGAACATCTGCACTTGGCGGATAAGGACGAATTAATGTAAATCAACACATGTAACATTCACATTGAATAAACGTACATGTCCGGCAGTAAAATTTAACAATATCACAATTCCTCAACAAACTAATGTCAAATATCTCGGTCTTCATCTCGATAGAAGATTGACATGGAAAAAGCACATAGAAACAAAACGCAACCCTTTTCTCAAAAGGAGGAAGGATGAGCACCATCAAGGTGTTACAGGCGAATCTGCACCATGCTAAGGGGGCGTCCGCTACACTTAGCAACAGATTCGTCGAGGACAATATAGCACTTTGCCTCATTCAGGAGCCTTGGGCTATTAGCGGATAGGTGAAAGGTCTACAGGATGGGACAGGTAAGTTGATAGTAGAATGTGGGGAGGCAGTACCAAGGGCGGCCTGCCTTATCAGATCTAATATTAACTTTCTTCCCATTCCAGAATTTATAACAAAAGACCTCGTTGCCGTACTGGTGGAGGTTTCGACTGAGAGGGGGAAACAAAATATAGTTTGTGCCTCAGCATACTTCCCCGGCGATGAAGTAAGCATTCCGCCAAAAGAGGTGCAAGAACTAATTATGCACTGCAAAAATCGGAACATCCAATTCCTAATAGGGTGTGATGCCAATGCACACCATGAGGTCTGGGGCAGTAGCGGTATCAATCAAAGGGGTGAGTGTCTTTTAGATTATCTTATTAGTAATAATGTAGATATTGTGAACAAGGGCTTTAAACCAACCTTCATAAATGCGATTCGCGAAGAGCTATTAGATCTCACACTCGCAAGTCCATTTATCTCTTACTCCATTTTAAATTGGCATGTGTCCTCGCTGTCAGACCATCAACACATCCGGTTTGACATTCCAGGCGCTTTGGCACATGCCTCTCCCAGATATGATCATAAGTCAACGGACTGGAATCTATATAGAGGACTAGTCCTCTCCAAATAAGATATGCTTGTCTCATCCATTGATTCCACAGAGGACCTAGACGAGGCAGCTTACCAAGTAAATGATACACTACTTGCTTCCTATCATGGCAGTTGTGTCGTCAAAACCAACCTTTGCAACCGTAAAGTTCCCTGGTGGAATGACCAACTAGCCAAACTTAGGAGGAAGGTTAGAAGGCTCTTCAACTATGCTAAACGCACGAAGAGTTGGGACGAATACAAGTTCGCCCTCACAGAGTACAACTCTGAATTAAGACGATCTTAACGGGCCAAGTGGAGGAAATGTTGCGAGAACATCGCTGAAATTCCAGCAGCTGCACGAATCCACAAGGCACTTGTTTGGGATCAGAAAAATAGTGTGGGTCTGTTGAAAAAGACTGATGGCACCTACACGACGGACCGTGAGGATACACTGAGAACGCTTCTGCTTGTTCATTTCCCCGGCTCGTATAACAGTGTACCACACACGAATACGAACACGCTTGACCGAAGGGTTAGTATCGCTAGTAGAACTAATAGTTTATCTGGTAAGATTTTCACCCCAGATAAGGTTAAATGGGTAGTAGGCTCCTTGAAACCATCCAAAGCCCCTGGTGGGGATGGCATCTTTCCTGCTCTTCTACAGAAGGCGATCGATGCAATCCCGCCAAGCTTTTCTTTTTTTTTGTATTGAAACGTAATAAATTTATGGTCTACATTTCATAACACTGCAACTAGTTTACGCTAACGAGCAGTTCAATTTTGTTGGTTTTTACATTGATTTGATATCGAAATAATTCATTCTATAAAAAAATAACACATACAGATATACAGATGTTAGTTTTAGCTGCCAGCAATTAGATCATGTGGTTTGATGCGCTTCAGTCGTCGAGTAAGTCTGGTTGTATCGAGTTTTACTGCTTCTTGATTTATATGTAGCCTCAGCCTTCGATTATGAACTGTTGCATGCTCTTTAATTGTTTCTTCAACTGTCTTGACTTTAAGGTCGCGATGTATATCTGAGTTCCTAACGTACCATGGTGCGTTGACTATGCCCCTTAAGACTTTATTTTGGAATCGTTGGATTATTTCGATGTTATTTTTGCCCGTACATCCCCATAGCTGAATTCCGTATGTCCATACGGGTCTTAGTAATTGTTTATATAGTAATAATTTATTATGAGTAGACAGACACGATCTGTTACCAATAAGCCAATAAATTTTTCTAAGTTTGATTTTAAGCTCTTCACTTTTCTTTTTTATATGCTCCTTCCATTTTAGTTTTGCATCTAAGTTCATTCCGAGATACTTTGCTGTACTTGAGTAGGGAAATTCTCTTCCTGAGATAGTAATCGGGATCTGTTGAATTTCTTTGTTGGTGAAATTGACGTGAACAGATTTAGTACTGTTGAAATGTATTCGCCATTTCTCAGTCCAACTTACTAGATCGTCTACAGAACTTTGAAGAATTATATTTGATACTACTTCACTTTTTTCGACTGCAAGTATCACGGTGTCGTCGGCAAATGTAGCTACTGTACTGTTTGGAGGGACTGGTATGTGATTTGTAAAAAGCAAATATAGGATTGGCCCTAATATACTTCCTTGTGGCACTCCAGCTTTAATTTTTTTAAGGTGGGAATAAGCATCTTCTTGCTTGATACGAAAGTATCAACCTGAGAGATAAGACTCCAGTATTGCCGTATATTCTTTGGGGAAGAGTAGCTTAAGCTTATATAGCAACCCTTTATGCCAAACCTTATCAAACGCTTGAGCCACGTCTAAAAATACAGTTGAACATACCATTTTATCTTCTAGAGCTTTCACAACGATGTCGGTTATTCTATGAACCTGCTCTATGGTTGAGTGTTTTTCTCTGAACCCGAACTGATGAGATGGTATCATCCCTTCACTTTCAATGAGCGGTTTTAGCCTTTTTATAAGAATCTTTTCAAATATCTTCGACATGATGGGCAATAGTGAGATGGGTCTGTAAGATGACGGTTCATTAGAATCCTTTCCTGGCTTCGGAATCATTATTACCTCGGCAACTTTCCAATAGCAAGGAAAATGTTTTAATCTGAAACAAGCATTCATTATCGCTGTAAGCTTACACTTGGCTCCCTGGGGTAACTGCTGCATCAGTTCAGCTGTAGTGAGGTCATAGCGAGGGAATTTTTTAGTTGTAGCTCTTTTTGAATAACTGTTTCGATTTCAGTAAGCGTGACTAGACAGATCTCCTCACTCCTTTGTGCACTGCTTTCTGCCAAAATTTCATGCGTTTCATTGGGTTGAAATATGTTTGCCATGTGTTCGGAAAAAAACACTGCTTTTTCAAGTTACCCAAGTTTTCCAAGTTAGCCCATGAACTATTATTTCTTCTAAGTGGTGGATTCTGTTTTAAAGGGCGTTTGAGATATTTAGTTGATTTCCACAATGAATAATCTGTTGTTTTGTCTGCGGTGAGTGCATCTAAATATTTTGTAATCGTTTGATTCGTATGTTCTTTTATTTGCATGCGAACTAATTCTGTGAGTTGGTTTAGTAGCGAATTGTACAAAGGATATCTTGTTTGTTGCCATTTCTTTCGGATTTTCCGTTTTTCAGAAATTAGATTTAAGATTTCGTTTGGATATCTCAGTCCAATTTTTGCTTTTGTCATAACAGGAGTACTTTTCCAAGCTGCACTCTGTATCTGCTGAGTGAAGAAAAGTACTTCTTCTTCAAGCTGATCTATGCTTGATATATGAGTGTGTAGATATATTCCCTCTTCAAGCAGCGCTTTAAAATAATTCCAATCTGTTTTCTTATTTGTGAGAGAGATATTATTTTCACTTTTCATATTTATACAATCGCTGTAAACCATGTAGATTGGAGAGTGATCTGAATTCAGATCTGATCCTTCGTCTATTTGTATTAATCCCCTCGATATTTGTTTTGTTATAAAGAAGTCGATGAGGTCAGGTGATTTAGCTCTATCCGTAGGCTAAGCTTGATTTTATTCTTTAGAGCAAGCTACAATTAGGGATACATCCCTACTGTCTGGAGACAGGTAAATGTGATTTTTATCCCCAAACCTGGCAATAGGCCTAGTGAGCTACCTAAATCATACAGACCAATCAGTCTAACATCTTTTGTCCTAAAAATCATGGAGAGACTCATTGATGCTCATATCAGAGGCCGGCTAGAGGTGTCTGCTCCTCCGCACTCAAGTCAGTTTGCATACAGAAAAGGCAAAAGCACAGAAGGTGCACTCCATTATCTTGTTAAAAAGATAGAAGGAACGTAAAGGCGTTAAGGGCGCGAGAATATATATCTATTCAGATAGCCAGGCAGCATTCTGTAGTGATCGCACTACATGTCGCCTCATCAAATGAACTCTCCTAAATATGATCTTTCCCACGACGTCAAATGCGACACAATATCGAAAGTACGCCAAGTACGCTGCAGCGCTCACTTTTCATGTCGAACATAAATATTTAATGTTCATGAGCTCGTCACCCGATACCTACTTCAGCTATAAGCAACACAACACACACGGTGCATTCAATGATGTGTATATACAACACTACAAATATAATGAATAGCAATACACATAGTTCATGCACTCGCGGCTCATTCAATGATGTGTATATACAACACTACAGCTATAACGAATAGCAATACACTTTCCCAATTGTTCCATACCGAATACAATGCTATGCGGCGGCGGATACACACGAAATCCAAAGTCAAGTACAATTATGAATTGTAGGTATAGAGAGCAAGGGTGAATGGACATCGTCAACGGAATTAGCTGGGTGTATGAACTATATCCAGAGCCATTAACAAATTTTATGCTGATGCAATAATATTGTGTAATAATTTACCGACTTAATTGTTTAACCCAATATTATTAATATTGGACAATAATTTAATTGCTTACGCAGTTAAAAGTGCATCGCGCTATATCTGGAGCATTAATTATTTGATTTATCGATATTGGAAATATTGCTGATGAGTGCATTTCCGTGAACTGCGTTTGATTTGGGGACAAAGATCGTTTGGATTTGACCATTTAAAAGGGGAGTAAAATCTAGTTGAAAAGTCAGAGTTAATCCGTAGTTTAAACCAGAAAGTAATTCTAGTAGAGGTCGCAGCCAAGCTAAAGACAGCGGGCCTCCCTAGGATTTTATAATAAAAATATAATATAAACTTATCATTCTAAGCTATCTAGTAGTGGTCGCAGCCACGCTAAAGACAGCGGTCCTCCCTAGAAGTATATAACCAGAAATTCATTAAATATTATATTTAAATAAAAATCATTTAGAAGTATAAAAATTCTGTTTAATTAACTATCCGCCCAAGTAACTCTTCCCTTAGGTATAAGTAAGCACGGTTACTCACACAGGCGTTAAAACATTGGTGGCAGCGGTGGGATCTACAAAAGATCTCTTAGATAATAAGCCGAAACAGAAGACCGTTCTTCTAATGCGTGCTGGGGCTATACACCAGTAAAATAAGCAAAGTGAAGTGTATTAGAAAGTCGCGAAAACCGTAAGTCCTTGCCAGCTTTAGAGCGTAGGCATTTGGCCAACATTCGGGCAGTGAAAGACCAGGCTGTAACTAGGCAAAATCAACAGCAGCAGCAGCGAGAGTCAACAAAAGCAACAGCAGCAGAAATCAGCTAAATTCAGCAGCAGCAGTTCAACTCACAGCAACAGCAGCGACATCCACAACAACAGCAGCGGCAAGCAGCAAAATTCAGCGCCAACACCCACAGCAACAACAGCAGCAACAGCAGCGACATCCACAACAACCACAGCAAAATCGGCAGCAGCAGAACAAGTAAAATTGACAAGGTAGAACAATCCTTCTATTTTTTTAAAAAAGAAACATATATATATATATATATATATATAATAATAATTTTTTGAAAAAAAACATATCTTTTGGTGAATCTTGGGTTTTTTCCTTTGTTTTGTTGCAACCTTTTTTTCCTCTGTCTCTTTATATTACTCCGATATTTTTCGCGAATAATGTTTTATTTTGTTGTATTACTCCGATACTTTTCGCGAATTTTGTTTTTTGTGTGTGTGCTAGTCGATCTATTTCTTCAAAATAAGTAGACCAGTCACTAGGCAAATTAGTAGACAAGCAAAAGCTATTGCTGATACTAATTTGTCTTCAAATTTGAGTTTTTCGTCCGATTTGGAGGTTATTCCTGAAGAGGAGTCGTCTGACATGGACATTAAAATTAGTATTTCTGATGTTTATAACATCATACCCCTTTTCGATGGGAAGCCAGCCGATTTGGCTAAGTTCACATATTGCGGTGACATTCTCTTCACCTCTGTAAAAGAGAGTGATGAACCCACATTTTTGGCCATCGTTAAAAAAAGGCTACAGGGTCCCGCATTCGAGTTGACTCAGTTCAACTCACTTACGACTTGGGCAGCTCTCAAGGAGAAGCGCGAGTCAGAATATAAGGAGGTAAAAACGCGTTCCTCTGCACATAATGAGCAGTTGATCACAAAGCAAAGATACAAAGAATCGGTCAAGGAATTTGGCGAACGGGTTTGCACGGCCCTAAATAATTTAAACTCCGCCACCTTCAACACAACCCGCGACAGTTAGGGAATTCTTGGTCCAAGAAAACCGCCATCTAGCGATCCAGGTGTTCGAGGATGGTTTGAAAAATGACCAAATTAGGCTTATAGCCAAGGCTTTCGGGGGAGCAGACCTGAAAAAGGTTATAGCTTATGATGAGGGACATGCTGCACGCATAGATCACGCTCCACAAACTTACCAAAATAAATTTGCCCCCCACAGAAATCCGCAAACTACAATATGTTGCCAAACATGCGGTAAGCCCGGTCATACTAGGGAAACGTGTTACCGGAATAATCAATTCAAAAACTTTCAGGGTAGGCCTCCCATTAAAAAAGAAGTGCAATTTCTTACTTGCAATTACTGTAAGAAGAGCAACCACATGGTTCGGTTATCCAACCACAGGCCGCCACAAAATCCTTTTAGGAATGGCGATTCCACTCCTGGTTTTATTGGAAACCATAATAGACCTGCATACACCTCTAAGCAGAATGATAGCCATGTGGTGAGATATTCTAATATTCTTGAATCGGAAAACGAAGCCATTCGGGAGGAAGCAATCGGCAATTCCTCTCGAATGACTACGACAGCCGACATCCCAAGAATTGAGTTTTAGATGTTTCGTTTCGTTTTTTCCCGAGTTTAAGGAACCAACGATACGACTGAAATTCAGTCCTTCGGATAAGAAATTTTCTACGTTTTTGATAGATACGGGTACCGACGTTAGCTTGGTAAAAGAAAATATGTACAACAAAAATACAATACATGGTGACGACTTCTACACCATTACTACCATAGCCGGGGAATCGCTAAAAACCCTTGGTTTGGTGTATGGTACCTTAGAGTTCAAGTCAACCGAACATACCCTTTTATTAGAGCACCCTTTCCATTTACTTGATAATCGAATTAATTTCCCTTATGACGGTATTATTGGGAAAGATTTTTTATCAAAATTTAAATGCGTAGTGGATTTCAAACATTACACTCTAGAAATTCCATATAAAGAAAGCCAAACGGAGGAAAATAAACCTTTCCGTTCGGCATACAAAGAAAACTTTAAAAACTTTGAGTCGCCATGCGAACTTTGATCCACCGATACTGATGATTCCAATTTCAACTTTAAAAATAAACAATTTAATAAAAACTTTGTCGAGAGTAAAACCAAGCAAAAAGACTTAGAGACAATAGATCCTAAGCAAAATCAAAAAGACTTAGAGACAATAGATCCTAAGCAAAATCAAAAAGACTTAGAGACAATAGATCTTTAGCAAAATCAAAACGACTTAGAGAAAATAAATCCTAAGCAAAAGCAAAAAGACTTAGAGACAATAGATCCTAAGCAAAATCAAAAAGACTTAGAGACAATAGATCCTAAGCAAAATCAAAAAGAGTTAGAAAAAACTAAGCATTTTTCAAAATCAACAACAAACTTGGTAGACAGTAAATCTAAGAAATATGAACAAATCGAATCACAGAATGAAGAAAAGTTAATAAAAGGAGAGATTAAGTCAAAGAAAGGAGAGAACTTAGTGCAAAAAGGTTTAATCGAACAAAGTAAGGTAATTGATGTTTCTAAAGGTAAGTCTTCTATATATAGCGGATCTGGGGAAGTAGCTCTTCCAAAACCAGAACGTATTTTTGATGGAGCAGAACAGAAGATCATGAAAACCAAACAAAAATTTGTTGACCAGATTAACATACCTGCACGAAGTACTCTATTTTCTAAAGTCACTTTTAATTGTGCAAATGACGTCGTCATTCGGAAGAAACAGGTTTCACCTGGGGTCTTTTTGGCCTCTTCCATCGCTCAGTCAAGTGACAACTTTGCAAAAGACTTACTCCTGAACATCAATGAACACCCAGTGCAGCTAAATGCACACGATCTGAGTATACAAACGGCTAGAAAAGCTGGAAAAACTAGTGGAAATAAACTTACAGTGGTTTATTTAAGAAAGATCTTCTATAATCCAGATATGTCGCGAGTGTAATGATTTGTTTTACTTACCTGGCGATAAGCTCACTTGTACCAATGCAGCCACACATCAGATAATCACTGAAGTAGGTAAACCTCCTATATATGCTAGACCACATAGACTGCCAGAAACAAGGAGAGCTGAGATTAACAAACAGGTAGACGAAATGCTCGAAAACGACATTATCCGACCAAGTTACAGTCCTTACAATTCTCCTCTATTACTTGTTCCTAAAAAACCTGATGCTCAAGGTAATAAAAAATGGCGAGTAGTTGTAGACTACAGGCGTCTAAACGATGCAACTGTTGGGAATGCGTTTCCGCTTCCCAATATAACAGACATTTTGGACCAACTAGGTAAATCAAAATATTTCAACCAGTTAGATCTTGCGAATGGCTTTCATCAAATTTTAGTTCAAGAAGAAGATCAGGAAAAGACAGCGTTCAGCACTCCCACTGGTCATTGGGAGTATAACCGAATGCCTATGGGTATGAAAAACGCTCCCGCCACTTTCCAAAGAACGATGAATAATGTTTTAATGGGTCTAATTGGAATAGAATGTTTTATTTTTGTTGATGACATTGTAGTTTATGGAACTACGAACATAACCGAAAATTGCGAAATGTTCTAACAAGGCTACGGTTCAACAAACTAAAATTGCAACCAGACAAATGCCATTTTATTAAACGAGAGCTTATGTACCTGGGACATATTATCAGTGATGAGGGAATCAAGCCAAACTCAGATAAAATAGAGGCGGTGAAACATATCCTAGACCAAGGAAAGCCAAGGATATTAAAGCATTTTTGGGATTTGTAGGATACTACCGGAGATGTATTCCTCAGTTTACCCAGGTAGCTAAACCGTTAAATAATCTGTTGAAAAAGAATGTAGATTTCAAATGGGATGCTTTATGCGAAGAAGCGTTTGTTATTTTAAAAGAAAAATTAATCACCTCACCAATATTGATCTACCCAGATTTCGAAGAAAGATTTCTTATCACTACCGATGCAAGTGATTTTACAATAGGAGCCGTGTTATCTCAAGGTAAAATAGGCCAGGACAAGGCTATATATTACGTCAGCCGTACTTTAAATGTTGCTGAGACAAAATATACAACTACCGAAAAGGAATTATTAGCAATAATATTTGCAGTCAAGCAATTCCGTCCTTACGTTTACGGTAGAAAATTTACGATTCTCACGGATCACAGGCCGCTTCAATGGCTGTTAAATCTTAAAGATCCTACATCAAGACTGGCGCGATGGCATATTTCATTGGAGGAATATGAATATGAAATCCTATACAATCCAGGCAAATAACGGGTGTTTTTTTGGGAGGTTTGTTTTTCCGATAGATGTCGTTTTATTTTATGACAGTTGTTTTGACAGCTCAAAGTGGCATTTCTACTCAGTATTGTTTGGCAAATCATTATGAAAAAAAAAAAAAAAAAAAAAAAAAAAAAAAAAAAAAAAAAAAAAAAAAAAAAATGACACCCGTTAGATATAACGTGTTTTTTTAAGAGGTTGCCGATTTTTTTTTTGAATAAAACACATATAAAATTATGAAATGACCAAAATTTTTTTTTATTTGGTAGATAATTTTTTGGCATTTAACATTTAAACACAATTTCTGGCATATGGCTACCACGACTATTTTTCACAAATGTCATTTTTTTTTTTTTTTTTTTTTTTTTTTTTTTTCATAATGATTTGCCAAACAATACTGAGTAGAAATGCCACTTTGAGCTGTCAAAACAACTGTCATAAAATAAAACGACATCTATCGGAAAAACAAACCTCCCAAAAAAACACCCTATATAATGCCAATGCCAATGCACTCAGTCGCATCCCTGGAGAAACACAAGTTGGCATAAACAATGGCAAAGTTTTAGTCACTACTAGGAGCAAAGCTAAACATTAAAACCTTGATGAAATAGTAGTAGTAGGAAGCGAGGAAGTTGAGCCTCTACCAACTGAATGTACTGTAATCAAAACTAGTAAGCCCATAATGTTAGCCGAAAACAATTCTCCAATCCAGATCTTTTTTCTACCCCATGGAACACGACAAGAGGAAACTTTATTTAGGAATATTTCGGGATATACTCGCCCCACTCCTAATGAATTAAAAATATTTCCTAGCGGAACAGGATCATCAACATACATTATCACCTCTTTGCCAATACATCTTACAGAAAAGGCAACTTTAGAAAAACACATTATACAGATCCGAAATTTTTGTCAACAAGAAAAAGTTAAAAGCACCTCCTCAAGAACCATTTTTTGATTTTTTAAAATCCTCTATAATACAGGCATTTTCCCACACAAAACTCGATATTCATCTGTATTCGGACAACCGAATCAGTCTCACAGATCCTCAAGAGATCAATAAAATTCTGCTTGACTATCATAGTTCACCTTTCGGAGGTCACCAAGGAACCTCTAGAACAATTAAACGTCTCAGAACAAGGTATTATTGGCCTACTTTAGTCAAAGATACAAAGGAATTCATTCGAAGATGCGAATCCTTCCAAAGAAACAAGCTAAGGCAAAATCCACGAATTCCAATGAAAGTCACGACAACTAGCACAAGTCCATTTGAGCGTGTATCTTTGGACATTGTCGGGCCACTTCCCACTAGCTATGAGGATAATACATACATACTTACCTTTCAGGACGATTAGAAAAAATAATATGTCGTTTTAGACCACCCGATGCAGTATTAACTGATCAAGGTACTAATTTCTTGAGTAACCTTTTTAAGGAGGTTTGTAAGCTTTTAAAAATCGAAAAGATACAGACGACTCCATACCATCCGCAAACGAACGGAGCCATTTTACACAAAAAAAACACGTAGTGTATGGTAAGATATGGCTTTTCAACGATCGTGTCCCGAAAATTCCAACCGTGGAATTTCCTTCTTCTAAGGGGGTTGGGATGTAGTGACCGAACTACGTGTCGCCTCATCAAATCAACTCTCCTAAATATGATCTTCTTTCCGACGATGTCAAATGCGACACAGTATCGAAAGTACGCCAAGTACGCTGCAGTGCTAACTTTTCATGTCGAACATAAATATTTAATGTTCATGAGCTCGTCACCCGATACCTACTTCAGCTATAAGCAACACAACACACACGGTGCATTCAATGATGTGTATATACAACACTACAAATATAATGAATAGCAATACACATAATTCATGCACTCGCGGCTCATTCAATGATGTGTATATACAACACTACAGCTATAACGAATAGCAATAAACTTTCCCAATTGTTCCATACCGAATACAATGCTATACGGCGGCGGATACACACGAAATCCAAAGTCAAGTACAATTATGAATTGTAGGTATAGAGAGCAAGGGTGAATGAACATCGTCAACGGCATTAGCTGGGTGTATGAACTATATCCAGAGCCATTGACGAATTTTATGCTGATGCATTAATATTGCGTAATAATTTACCGACTTAATTGTTTAACCCAATATTATTAATAATAATTTAATTGCTTACGCAGTTAAAAGTGCATCGCACTATATCTGGAGCATTAATTATTTGATTTATCGGTATTGGAAAAGATTGCTGATGAGTGCATTTCCTTGAACTGCGTTTGATTTGGGGACAAACATCGTTTGTATTTGCAAAGGAAGAAATTTTGAAGGTTCAAGAAGAGAACAAAAGGAATTACAATCGAAATAAGAAGCCGCCTACAAAGTATAGCCTGAGGGACCTCGTTGCCATCAAAAGAACGCTGTTCGGAGCGGGCTTAAAACTCTACGCCAAATTCCTGGGGCCTTACGAAGTCACGAAAGTGAAGGGAAATGATCGCTACGAAGTTTGCAAAGTAGGCCAACATGATGGACCCAATACAACATCGACGGCTGCTGATTTCATGAAACCCTGGGTGTCTGATCCTGAAGAAGATGAGTATGAGGAAGAAGACGATAGTGATGAGGAGCTCGACTGAGGACAGCTGAGATATCCAGGATGGCCGTGTTGGATAAGTTTTCATATTAAGCAAATTTTTCCATAGTGTCACTGACACATAATGAGGCAAGCAATGTGATAAACACATTCTTGCCGCGTAATATTTCTTTCTTCCAGTCATCATCGCATCGTCGGCCGTCAATAGAATAAATCAGGAGTCATATTTCCATTGCAATCGTTGCAATGACCTGGTTGTGTGCATATAAAATGCTGCAACCAGGCATTGCAACTAGAAACAAGATAACGAAATGCTGCCAGCAAAGGTAGCCGTGATATTCGCCGCTGTGTGCTGCATCGGTGTACTGGCGCTGTTTGCACTAAAAATGCTGACCTGGTATAAGGTGCTAAATTCGCTAGGATTGTGGAATTTTTTCTGAGGAGCTGCGAGGCCGGCGATGACGATGGAAAAGAGAAGGCGTTGACGACGGATGACCAAGTAGGCGATGACTAGGCTTACGGCAGAAAAGTTTGCGAGTCTGCCTTCAACTACGGCTGTGGCGGGTTCTCCTAGTACGAGTGTGTCGTTGTAATTTAATTTCCCAATGATTTATTCTGTTGTTATTATTCAATTAAATTTTTGCTTTTAAATAGAATTAAACTAAAATACTTTATTAATCAATAAATTTAAATCTTTAAGTCTTTCAATCAATCGTTTAAACTAATTTCCTCTACATTAATTAACTAGAATTAATTTTTTTTTTTGTCTTCTCCTGTACCGGTGAAAGAACCCCCCCCCCCCCCCTTATTCCCTTTTGTTCTAAGATAAAACTAATAATAACTATTGCCTTCACAGACTTGTACTTCGGCCTCGACAGCGCTGGCGATGACGTCGTTAACCTACATGAAGAAAAAAAAAAGTAAATTTTGACGATATTAATTACCCCACAAAAGAAACCTTATGCTCCTCTCATGAATTCCTTCACCGATCATAATGTTCAATTTTTTTTTCCTTATTGATTTATTACCCTTTTAATCTTTTTTGTTGATTCTATCCTACTAGAAAGAATCTCTAAGTAATCATAATTGAAAAACAAAGATAGTAACTCAAGTTTTTTTTCTGGTACAAACTAAAACGATCATTGATTAGTATTAAATGTTATTATTAATATTAATTGAAAGGCTAATGAACTGAACTAATGAATTACTTAAATAAAATTGTTAAGAATAAGCATAACTTTAAAAAAATGCGTTATTATTAAACAGGACGGTCTTTCTCTCTCTGCTCGGTTTGGTCTCTCCTCGGCCGCATCTCGCTTATCGCTTAGTTCCCTGGCTAGGGAACTGACAAGTCAATGATTGGTAGTCGTGAATTTCTGTGATTTGGTTCCTTTTCGATCCCTGTAATTTTATTTTCCTCTCCCTCATAAAGATCACGCACAAAATATATTCTTATATAATGGTAACACACAAAAGGTTGGCATGGCCGGCAAAGAACCCCCCCATACCCCGACGAGCTAGTTAGAGCACAGCTAGGCGTGCACTCCGCCGTTGACCATCCCAACCTCCGGCTAAGCGTTTGAACAGTCCAAATCTACCCATGTTTGGAAGTTATCGCAAACCTGGTAATCTCAGACTGGTTATCCTCAAACACCAAAAAGGATATAAACACCAACGAATAACAACACCAACCCAAAAATAAAATCAAAATCGTTACATAAAATGGCGCCCAACGTGGGCTCTACCGACTGAGCTAGCCGGGTTTGTTTCGGAATTGCAGGATTTGGTATCTGTCAAATACCTGACCAGAAATGCCTTGCAGTTCAAAATAGCGAAGGCCGACGATTTTTCTTTGACTTCCTAACTGCTTAATTCTTCCACCAATTGATAATTCTGGGTTCGGTTATTGAAACCAACGGTTTCTTCAACTATTAATTCCTCGATTTTTTTTTCAGTAATAAGTAATTATTGTGAGGGCCTTGTATTCACACATGGGCGGCCGTGGGCCGACCCAGCACGATGAGAAAAGGGGGGTTACCATCCATATGCGGCTTGACTGATGGGGGGGAGATGGCTGAGAGAGAGAGAGAGAACTGACCCAAAGTAAACACATTAACACATTAAACACGTTAGCTTTTAAATATATTGGTTTAGAATTTTTTTTCTTATTATCGAACTTAGATTTTTTTTATATTCAAATTACATATTTTTATTGATATTCTTGAGGTTGTCTCTTAGCACGCTTGCCATAGGTGAAATAAGTATAGCTCAAAACTCCTTGCAATAAAACTCCATAACTATGAACAAAAATTTTTTTTGTGGTTGAGTTCTTGGTCTAATACTGGACAGTACAACGTGGCTACTACGTACTTCCAATATAATTAAAATATTTTTTTTGTATCGTCTAATGGTTCTCCGAATATCGATCATTGGACTGATTCTAAAGAAAAATAAAACTTAATTTTGTTCAATGATAAATTAGAGAAAGTATTTCGCTAGGCATCATTAAAATTCATTCATTACCCTATTAGCGTCTATTGGCGTTGTTGATTATTAGTTTAAGACCGTAATTTTAAGATCGATCTCGCGAAATTCGAGCCTTTCGTTTTTATGATTAAATCTCCCTTTGGAGCTAAGGATTTTAGGTTTGAACCCTGTTTTCAATTCCTTTTCTCAGAAACCCAGAATTGCGTCTCTAAAACTAAAACTGAAACCACTAGTCTTAGGAAACTTAAGTGGAAAGCTTTTTTTCTTTTCTCGCGAAGAACGCTTATTCATTTTGGGGAAATCGTTTTATTATAAACTCTGTTCTTACACTAAATTACGACGAGATACGCTCGTCTTCTTGTGGTAATCACGTAAAGAACCTCCTGGTCGTTTACAGTTCTGATTAACCCTTTAAATTATTTTGCTCGTAATCATTTCAATCCTATAATGGCGGTCCGGCGTAGTCTAGAGGGTCTAAAAAGGCCAAATGTAGCTTTAGAGGTGATTGCACACGAGTCGCTTGAATGTCCACTGTGCAAAATTGACATAAACGGTAGTGTGGAGAGCGTAATCACCACTTGCAATCACGCTTTCCACAGATATTGCTTGACGGAAACCCTCAAAAGCAAGGAAATCTGCCCCGAATGCAATCTGCCGTGCTTGCTGCATACGTTGCGGCCGTAATAGATCGAAAAGGAAACCACCACTTCGACTTCAGCCGAGTGCACAGAGGGGTAAGCAAATTAGGGACTCATTGGCTAATGAGGGACTGGGACGAAAATCAGAAGGTGCTTCGGTTACTGAGACACATACTCGGCTATCCTTACCAGGCAACACTGTTCGACAAAGTCGAGGAGAGCCCAGTCTGGTGACTATGATATAGCGTGTGGGAAATGACTCCATCGACCAAATTCAAGGGTCAATGCTGCAGCATGTCACCCAAGACCTTTCACAGCTTATCGAGACCAACGTCGAACGGTGCTTTGATAAGTTGAAACTACAAGATATCGCATCAAGGACTAACGAAGTGCCAGCTAACACGCCAGACTATGATAACTATCCGTGGCCGCGCGATATGCCATTCGAACAAAGGGACCAAAATCCGCAGACTTCTTACCCAGCTCGTTTATCTTAATTAGATATAAACACCGCCGTAAAAGTGTCCAACATCATCTCGAGTTGGCATCTCCAATTCGAAGGATCGTCGGATGGCCTAACGGTGGATAATTTCATATATCAAGTACAATCCTTGACCCAGCAAAGTCTAGATGGAAACTTCGAATTATTGTGTTAAAATGCACATCTTTTGTTCAGGGGCAGAGCCAAAGAATGGTTTTGGAGGTTCCACCGGTCGCATCCGTTTTTCATATGGGACGATTTTATCGACTACCTGCGACAACAATACAAGGACAGCCGGTCGGAATATGACATTCGCGAAGCCATCCGATGCCGGAAACAACGGGACAGAGAGACATTCGATGAATACCATGACTCGATCGTTAGGCTGACAGACAGACTCAGAAAGCCAATCGCTGAATTAGACCTAGTAGAAATCCTAATAAGGAATTTTCTTTCAGATGTACGACATGAAATCATTCACTTAGAAATTTGCTCCGTGTCCATGCTGCGACGAGTGATTCAGCGACGGGAACGCTTCCTAAATGATGTTTACCGAACCACGCCAATCGTTAAACCAACATATCCTAAGCGTCAGATTGCAGAGCTGAATCGACCGGAGAACGAGGAGGTCATTCCAGTAACGGCTCCCTCGCCTCCGGATCCTCCACTTACCGCGAAGGCCAGCTATCTCAGAAGGTAGTATGTTGGAACTGCGACATCGAAGGTCATCGATTTGATATGTGCCTGGAACAGCGAAGAATTTTCTGTTATGGTTGTGGTGCAAAGAATCTTTACAAAGCCAATTGCCCTAAATGCAACCGTCAGGGAAACCGAACGAGGGGTGTGAACCGAACCACCAGTTAACACCCACGTTAGACCAAAACGCTACTAGAATTGACCACCCCGGGGGGATAAGTTCGCCACTACCAAAAGTGATTCTAATGAGAAACCGTAAAGTCCCAAATTTAGAATCGTTTCGTAGGAAAGCGGATGTGACAATGACCCCCATAAAGCCATACTGCAACCGAATCACAAATTATCAGTTGGCTCGTGCTAGAATTTTTGAAACGATGGACGGGCTGGAACCGACGGCATCCAGTCGATCCTCCAAGAGGATAACGGAGTTTTGGAAGAAGGTCAGAGACAACCGGATCTTGTTAATGAGCGCGATCCTAAACAAAACCAATGACGCCAGACCGTACGCTGCAGTCACACTGTTAGGTAAAGAACACTTAGGGTTACCTGACAGCGGCGCGGCTCTTAGACGTTTCGTTTCATCGCTCAAAACAGCTGATGGAAAGTCTCAAACGGTCTGTGGGTCTCTCAAAGCGGACATCGCTTTTCGGAACAAGACCAAACGGTTCCATACTTGGGCCAAGATTTATATCTAGGCATCAACTTTTGGAGGGCGTTTGATCTAGTTCCAGACGTCGTTTCAGAGATAAACGTCGGACAAGTGAGTGATGTTTTGCAAAATATAACATCACTTGAATGATTCGCAGTTAGTTAGAATAGAGGCAGTGAAAAACTTATTTCCATCTTACGATACCGAGGGTTTGGGGAAAACCTCACTGGTAGAACACATAATAGATACCAACGGGTGTAAAGCCATAAAGCAGTGGCACTACCCGGTGTCACCGGCGATCGAGAAGCAGATTTTCGATGAACTGGATCGAATGCTGCGACTAGGGGCGATTGAAGAGTCCCAAAGTTCGTGGAGCTCCCCCGTAGTCCTAGTCCGGAAACCGAATAAAGTGAGGCTCTGCCTAGACTCACGAAAACTAAACGCTGTGACCGTTACGGATGCGTACCCTCTTCCACACATTCAGGGAATTCTGAGGAGGTTGCCACGGGCAGAATTTATATCCAGCTTGGACCTGAAGGATGCGTTCTGGCAAATTCCGTTGGAATTAAATTCGCGACAGAAGACAGCCTTTTCAGTTCCCAAGCGCCCATTATACCAGTTTAAGGTTATGCCCTTCGGGCTATGTAACGCTCCCCAAACCATGTGTCGTTTGATGGATAAAGTCATCCCCGCTGACCTCCACGATAGAGTCTTTGTATACCTGGAAGATCTGCTGGTCATAACCGAGGATTTCGACAGCCATGACCATGACATTAAATGTGGCCAAAAGTAAGTATTGCCTTACGGAGGTTCGATATCTTGGTCATATCATCGGAAATGGCGGTTTGAGAACGGACCCCGAAAAGATCCAAGCGATTGTGAAGTACCCTGTCCCTAAAACCGTGCGCCAGCTTCGACGCTTTCTCGGCATGGCCGGTTGGTATAGGAAATTCATGGCGAATTTCGCAGTAACTTGTACACCGTTGACGGACTTATTAAAAAAATCTAAAAGCCTTCAGTGGAATGAGGATGCGCAGGCGGCCTTTGACGCACTTAAGGTCAAACTTACTTCGTCTCCCGTGTTGTACACCCCTGATTTAACCAAACCGTTCATGATTCAGTGCGACGCTTGTCAAACAGGAGTCGGGAGTGTTCTTGTGCAAACCCTGGACGACGGTTCTGAAGTGTCGATTGCGTATTGGTCGCAGAAACTCAACAAGGCCCAACGTTTTTATAGCGTAACCGAGCAAGAATGTTTGGCCGCGATGCTTAGCAACAAACCCTTCCGCCCCCTCGTTGAGGGACTTGATTTCAGCTCCCCCGTAGTCCTAGTCCGGAAACCGAATAAAGTGAGGCTCTGCCTAGACTCACGAAAACTAAACGCTGTGACCGTTACGGATGCGTACCCTCTCCCACACATTCAGGGAATTCTGAGGAGGTTGCCACGGGCAGAATTTATATCCAGCTTGGACCTGAAGGATGCGTTCTGGCAAATTCCGTTGGAATTAAATTCGCGACAGAAGACGGCCTTTTCAGTTCCCAAGCGCCCATTATACCAGTTTAAGGTTATGCCCTTCGGGCTATGTAACGCTCCCCAAACCATGTGTCGTTTGATGGATAAAGTCATCCCCGCTGACCTCCACGATAGAGTCTTTGTATACCTGGAAGATCTGCTGGTCATAACCGAGGATTTCGACAGCCATGACCATGACATTAAATGTGGCCAAAAGTAAGTATTGCCTTACGGAGGTTCGATATCTTGGTCATATCATCGGAAATGGCGGTTTGAGAACGGACCCCGAAAAGATCCAAGCGATTGTGAAGTACCCTGTCCCTAAAACCGTGCGCCAGCTTCGACGCTTTCTCGGCATGGCCGGTTGGTATAGGAAATTCATGGCGAATTTCGCAGTAATTTGTACACCGTTGACGGACTTATTAAAAAAATCTAAAAGCCTTCAGTGGAATGAGGATGCGCAGGCGGCCTTTGACGCACTTAAGGTCAAACTTACTTCGTCTCCCGTGTTGTACACCCCTGATTTAACCAAACCGTTCATGATTCAGTGCGACGCTTGTCAAACAGGAGTCGGGAGTGTTCTTGTGCAAACCCTGGACGACGGTTCTGAAGTGTCGATTGCGTATTGGTCGCAGAAACTCAACAAGGCCCAACGTTTTTATAGCGTAACCGAGCAAGAATGTTTGGCCGCGATGCTTAGCAACAAACCCTTCCGCCCCCTCGTTGAGGGACTTGATTTCAGCTCCCCCGTAGTCCTAGTCCGGAAACCGAATAAAGTGAGGCTCTGCCTAGACTCACGAAAACTAAACGCTGTGACCGTTACGGATGCGTACCCTCTCCCACACATTCAGGGAATTCTGAGGAGGTTGCCACGGGCAGAATTTATATCCAGCTTGGACCTGAAGGATGCGTTCTGGCAAATTCCGTTGGAATTAAATTCGCGACAGAAGACGGCCTTTTCAGTTCCCAAGCGCCCATTATACCAGTTTAAGGTTATGCCCTTCGGGCTATGTAACGCTCCCCAAACCATGTGTCGTTTGATGGATAAAGTCATCCCCGCTGACCTCCACGATAGAGTCTTTGTATACCTGGAAGATCTGCTGGTCATAACCGAGGATTTCGACAGCCATGACCATGACATTAAATGTGGCCAAAAGTAAGTATTGCCTTACGGAGGTTCGATATCTTGGTCATATCATCGGAAATGGCGGTTTGAGAACGGACCCCGAAAAGATCCAAGCGATTGTGAAGTACCCTGTCCCTAAAACCGTGCGCCAGCTTCGACGCTTTCTCGGCATGGCCGGTTGGTATAGGAAATTCATGGCGAATTTCGCAGTAACTTGTACACCGTTGACGGACTTATTAAAAAAATCTAAAAGCCTTCAGTGGAATGAGGATGCGCAGGCGGCCTTTGACGCACTTAAGGTCAAACTTACTTCGTCTCCCGTGTTGTACACCCCTGATTTAACCAAACCGTTCATGATTCAGTGCGACGCTTGTCAAACAGGAGTCGGGAGTGTTCTTGTGCAAACCCTGGACGACGGTTCTGAAGTGTCGATTGCGTATTGGTCGCAGAAACTCAACAAGGCCCAACGTTTTTATAGCGTAACCGAGCAAGAATGTTTGGCCGCGATGCTTAGCAACAAACCCTTCCGCCCCCTCGTTGAGGGACTTGATTTCACCGTAATCACCGATCACGCGTCCCTGCAGTGGCTTATGCGCCAAACTGACCTAAGCGGTAGGCTGGGAAGGTGGGCACTAAAGCTTCAAGGTTACAAATTTGAAATCCGTCATCGTAAAGGATCAGAACATAAAGTCCCAGATGCGTTGTCGAGAGTGCATGATGATGTTATCGCCTCGATTGACTTGTTAGCGCCAGAAATTGATTTAAACTTATTAGAGTTCACCTCCACTGTGTACGCCGGAAGGGACAAGTCCTCAAAAATAGCGTGATGCTGCCAGATTTGAAGGTAGTAGATCGATTTCTGTACAAGCGGACCGAATTCTGCCGTGGTGAAGAGTTGCATGAACAGTCAGTGTGGAAGTTATGGGTTCCTAAGAATCTCACGAACCAAGTAATCGAACGAGCACACGACGCCCCAACGTCAGCACACGGGGGTATCTATAAGACTTTTCAAAGAATAAAAAAACATTTCTTTTGGCCACACATGTTTTCTGAAGTGCGGGAATACGTCCTGAATTGCGCAGTGTGTAAAACCACCAAACACCCTAATGTCTCCTTAAGACCGTACTTGGGTCAACAAAACGCCTCGGTAAGACCGTTTCAACGGCTTTACATGGATTTGATTGGGCCTTTCCCACGATCAAAGGTTGGTTACATTGGATTGTTAATTGTCTTAGACCATTTTACAAAATTCTACTTTCTGCTGCCGCTAAAGAAATTCATCGCGAAGCCCATCATTGAATACTTGCGAAACCACCTTTTTCCAACCTTCGGAGTACCTGGAACCATTGTTACGGACAACGGAGTACAATTTAAATGTAAGGATTTTAATAAGCTTTTGGCCACATACGGTGTGAAACATACATATATGGCACTCTATTCCCCTCAAGCGAATGCGTCGGAGCGAGTAAATCGTTCCTTTTTTATTTTATTTTTAAAGACTCATTGCCAAGGGATAAGTCCCTGAATGACTTTCTTAATAAAATTAAAAATTAAAAATTCGAAGGAATGTGATTTACAATATAATACATTCCTCACGTTTGTAGCCGGTTTCAATTTAATTTCTCAGAATTATCTCAGATTCATTGAAAAAAGCAATACGAAAAAACGAACACGAAACTAAAACGATACGAGTCCAAATACTTTTATCAATGAATCATGGTCAGGGAAAACTACAAAAAACCTTGACCAAGAAAATATTACAAAATAAACAATAAATATTATATATAATACAAAAAATAATAATTTTTTTATATAAAAAAATTGTATCCTCTAATGAACACTACGGTCGTCCTTCAGGAAGTTGTTGACAGCTATTTTGAAGGCCTGTAAATTATAAGATTCGGGAAATACGGAGTCGACCAATTGATTCCACATCGAAGTCACACTCGGATGAAAGGACGATCTGAAGTGTTGGGTTCTACATGAGAACGGTTTTAAGGCAAATCTATGTTGATTAGACCTCAAACGAGTGTTAACGTTGCTGACAAAAGGACCTGGGAATAGAGAACTCCAAAGAATCAAGAGATGAAGTAATGGTTACATCGTTTATCAAACGGATAGATCTATTTTCAATTCCATCAAGATGAACCAAATGCGATCTTGGAGCCCCACCCCACACAAATGAATTAAATTCTAAAAGCTAAAATAAGATTTATATAATCTCAATACTTCAGAGGGGCTGAAGTAAAAATTACAACGTCTTTGCGAGCATTGGCTCGCTCTTTTTGAGACTTCATAAGTTTGTTCCTTCCAGGAAAGTTCACTAGAAATTTTCAAACCTAACATTTTAAGTGAAACTGATCTCGCAATAGTCGCACCATTAATTACTGGTGCTACGTAATGTTGAATTGCCTTTTGAGAAAAAAGACAAGCCTGGAATTTATTTGGGTTAAATTCCACCCTATTAGATCTGCCCCAATCAAGAATGACTTGAATGTTCGACAGAATTGTTGAATTCATTAATTCACGCGAACCAATCAAGCGAGAATTGCATTCTTTTTGACTAACAAACTCCATGGAAGCCGATAACGTCGTATCATCAGCAAATGAGTGGATATCAC
Organism: Nephrocerus scutellatus; assembly: GCA_947095585.1. Lineage (NCBI taxonomy): Eukaryota > Metazoa > Arthropoda > Insecta > Diptera > Pipunculidae > Nephrocerus > Nephrocerus scutellatus. Next base: position 73,261,319 of record OX352761.1, on the reverse strand, counting down.
ATGTTGTAAAAGACAACAAGTCATTGATATATATTAAGAATAATGTTGGCGATAAGGATGACCCTTGAGGAACGCCAGCATTGATCTCATGCGAAGATGAGGAAAAACCATTCAATACCACTTTTATTTTGCGGTTCCATAAATAATCCTCAATCCATGTAATGAGATAGGGGTGTAAGTTGAGCGCCCGCAACTTATTAATAAGACAAATATGCCTAACTATATCAAAAGCCTTAGAAATATCCAAGGACAAAACGCTTGATTCGCCTAGATTTTCAATGCTTCGCTCCCAACAATGAGTCATGCACGTCATTAGTTCACCTGAAGATCGATTTTTTCGAAATCCATACTGAACGTCGGATAAAAGAGCATTCGAATCCAGATAGCTCATTAGTTTGAAATTAATGATAGATTCCATTACTTTTGATAAAACTGACAACAGAGCAATAGGGCGGTAGTTAGTAGGTGCAGATTTATCACCTTTTTTCGGTTGAATATTAGCTATTTTCCAAATTGACGGAAAAACACCTGTCTTCATTGAGAGATAAAACAATTTGCCAAAGTATGATGACAACTTTTCAATACTAATGGTGGAATACCGTCGGGTCCAGTTGGTTTATTGAGGTCAAGTTCTTTAAGAATTTTGGAAACAACCCGACGACGGAAATAAATTGAAGACATAACTGGGCTTACATTCGGGAGAATTGGTGGACTTTGGTTAGAAAATGGAAGGGTTGACGCACTAGCAAAATGCGAAGCTAAGAGATTTGCTTTCTGAATATCAGTTTTATAAAGAATACCATTATGGAATAAAGTAGGAACAGAAGAAGTCTTTTCTGCAAAGTTTCTTTTAACCATTGCTGCAAATGACCAAAAGCTTTTAATGTTTGAATCAGAATCTAAAATTTTCCGCATGCTATCTCGAATCTTTTGGTCATTTATTATTTTGGACCTGTTAATTATAGGCTTAGCTCTATTTCTGGCTATTCTAAACTTAACAAGGTTTTCTACGGATGGGCAATTAACGTAGTCCAAATGGGCTGATTTTTTACTCGCGACTGCTGACCTGCAGTTATCATTAAACCACTTATTCTTACGAATAATGCTTTTCTTAAAGGAGGAAGGAATAAAATTTTTCATTCCTAGCAGAATGGTTGACGTGATCAGTTGAGATGCTTCATCAGCATTATTGTTGGAAAAGCAGGTTAACCAATCAAATGAGCTAAACAATTGATTCAGGAGCTCCCACTTAGCATTTTTGAAGTGCCAGAGTAGCCTTTTACTTGTTGACTCTACAAGGGTTGGGGTTATTGAAAATTTGCCTAATACCAGAGCGTGGTCGGAAAGACCTAATGGAGCAGATAAATCAATTGAATATTTGTCTGGCATAGAAGTTAGAAATAAATGTAATAGGTGAGGTGATTGACCAGTTGTAACGGGATATCTAGTTGGCTTACCGACGAGTTGTGTTAGAAGATTGGTATCTGAAAATAGTTCTGCGGATTCACCTGATCGATCTCTACCATTCGAATATGTCAACCAAGAATCATTATGGACATTAAAATCTCCTAAGACTACTAATTCTGAAGTTGGTTAGGATTCGTAAATCTTGTGAATTGTTTCTGATAAATTAACAAATTTAATAATAGTGTCATGGGACAAATTAGCACTACGATAAAGGGAACAAATAAACATTGAATGGTTTTCAATTATAATTTCAATCCATATCGTATTAACAAGGGATTACATTTCGGTACATTAAAATTAGGAACACTAAAACATATATCATCTCTAATAAAGAGAACAACCCCTCGATGCGGAACCAAACAGTCGACACGGAATACCCCGGACATTGAAAATCATTAGGGGCACCCATAAAAGAAACCTGCGCTTCACATAAACTAAGAACCGCAGGTTTATTCGCGTGAAGATGCGCTACGATGGAGTTAAAATTACCCTTAAAGCCGCGAATATTAGTGAAATTAATTTCAAAATAAGAATTCATTTCACAATGTAAAAATAACTAAATACTCGAAAAAATTTATTAAATAAATTAAAATAAAACAATTAAAAATTACAACAAAAAGAAGATTTTTTTAAAAGACAACAGCCCAACAGAAAATCGCAACCATCCGACCCTCCCTTAGGGATGACCAGTCAAGCTGGGATTTGAACCTCTGCCACATAAACTGTTCATTGCGGAGTTCCGTACACGCTTCTACAGGATTTTCGCCTTACTTTCTAACGTTCGGCCAGAACATGATGGTGCACGGTGACAGTTATGAACTCCTGCGGAAATTAGAGTTACTGGAACCACCAGATATCTTCGTCCCCCATGAGGAAGGTTTGGCACAGATCCGTACTAAGGCAAAATATCATATGAAAAAGGCTTATGAGGTAAATGAACGGAAATATAACACTCGATCGAGAGACAAGACAAGTGGGACAAGAAGTCTTTCGGCGAAACTTCGCACAGAGTAATTGGCAAAAGGGTTTTAACGCCAAACTGGCGCCAACTTTCTTAAAAGCCCGCACCAAGAAGAAATTAGGAAGCTGTTATTACATGCTGGAAGACCATCAGGGAAAACAGATAGGAGTATATCCTGCAAAAGACATTAAACAATAGAATTGAGGTACTAGGTTTGGCGCCGGTTTTCAGCCTTTCCGAGGTCCTTAGGTTAAATCTCCCACCGAAATCCTGTTTTGTGGCGGCAAAAACAAATATTTATTACCGAATTTTTTTTTTGAAAAATAAGAAGCACCCAGTATCTACTACAAGGTAATTGGCGCGCAGTACAATGCGATTGTCGTGACGCACATATCGATGTCCATATAGAGCGAATGCTACCAATAATTTCAAGGCCAAAAATTGCAATTATTGGAATTTTTGATGACAAACGGCATATTTCCCACCAACTCGTCACGAATTTTGTTTCGACGCATTAGTCTGATGCTGTCGCTAAATAAAGCGAACATTAGTAGGGTAAATATGTGCTCCCCTCTCTCGATTGACTGACCAACCGCAAACTCCATATGGCGTACACAGTACATAGTGACCGAGTAACATTAATCCACAAGTGGTTGGCACAGCGGGCCGGAAGCAGAAATAAAGAGAGAGTTCGGTTGGCAATCCAACGCTAATGTATAATGCGAAGTGAGAGTGAGCGACACCTGAATGCATGGTCAACGAAAGTCATTACCGGGCATCGATATTTTTGTCTCGCCGGGCTCGGACATGGGCCACTGCTGCTCGATAGCAACTTATTAAATACATTTTTTTCTTTGGGTAAATGTTGGTCGGCACCCTAATCCGAATAGTCGTCGGTATAATTTTTCTCCTGAAAATTAACTAGTTTTTTTTTCTTTCTTTCCATTGTTAATCACATTTTACAAATTAATGTGAACTGTTACATCGGCTCATATTCCGATAAAAAAATATCATCAAAATTCGACAAAATCAATAATTACCCAAAATTTTTACTGTGCGCGTGCAAAAGGGCCGACACAGGCCCACGCCATATCGATTAGTTCCCGAAAAGTCGACAAAATCAATACTTACCCAAAATTTTTACTGTGCGCGTGCAAAAGGGCCGACACAGGCCCACGCCATATCGATTAGTTCCCGAAAAGTCGACAAAATCAATACTTACCCAAAATTTTTACTGTGCGCGTGCAAAATGGCCGACACAGGCCCACGCCATATCGATTAGTTCCTGAAAAGTAAAAAAGTTTAAAAATCGTTAATAAAATTTTACAAATTAATGTGAACTGTTACAACGGCTCATATTCCGATAAGAAATATCTTCAAAATTTGACAAATCAATACTTACCCAAAATTTTTACTGTGCGCGTGCAAAATGGCCGACACAGGCCCACGCTATATCGAGTAGTTCCTGAAAAATGGAAAAGTTTTAAATTATGAAACAGAATTTTACAAATTAATGTGAAATTTTACATCGGCTCATATTCCGATAAGAAAATATCTTCAAAATTTGATAAATCAATACTTACCCAAAAAAAATTTTACAGTGCGCGTGCAAAATGGCCGACACAGGCCCACGCTATATCGATTAGATCCTGAAAAGAAGAAAAGTTTAAAATCGTTAATAAAATTTTACAAATTAATGTGAACTTACATTGGCTCATATGCCGATTAGAAAATATCTTCAATACTCGACAAAATCAATACTTACCAAAAATGTTTATTGTGCGCGTGCAAAAATGGCCGACACAGGCCCACGCCATATCGATTAGTTCCTGAAAAGTGGAAAACTTTAAATTGTAAAACAAAATTTTACAAATTAATGTGAAATTTTACATCGGCTCATATTCCAATAAGAAAATATCTTCAAAACTCGACAAAATCAATACTTACCCAAAATTTTTACTGTGCGCGTGCAAAATGGCCGACACAGGCCCACGCCATATCGATTAGTTCCTGAAAAGTGGAAAAGTTTAAATTGTAAAAAAAATTTTACAAATTAATGTGAACTTTTACATCGGCTCATATTCCGATGAGAAAATATCTTTAATACTCGACAAAATCAATACTTACCAAAAAATTTATTGTGCGCGTGCAAAAATGGCCGACACATGCCCACGCCATACCGATTAGTTCCTGAAAAGTTAATAAAATTTTACAAATTAATGTGAACTTTTACATCGGCTCATATTCCGATGAGAAAATATCTTTAATACTCGACAAAACCAATACTTACAAAAAAATGTTATTGTGCGCGTGAAAAATGGCCGACACAGGCCCACGCCATTTCGATTAGTTCCTGAAAAGTAGAAAAGTTTAAAATCGTTAATAAAATTTTACAAATTAATGTGAACTTTTACATCGGCTCATATGCCGATGAGAAAATATCTTTAATACTCGACAAAACCAATACTTACAAAAAAATTTTTATTGTGCGCTTGCAAAAATGGCCGACACAGGCCCACGCCATTTCGATTAGTTCCTGAAAAGTAGAAAAGTTTAAAATCGTTAATAAAATTTTACAAATTAATGTGAACTTTTACATCGGCTCATATGCCGATGAGAAAATATCTTCAATACTCGACAAAATCAATACTTACCCAAAATTTTGTTGTGCGCGTGCAAAATGGCCGACACATGCCCACGCCAAATCGATTAGTTCCTGAAAAGTGGAAAAGTTTAAATTGTAAAACAAAATTTTACAAATTAATGTGAAATTTTACATCGGCTCATATTCCAATAAGAAAATATCTTCAAAACTCGACAAAATCAATACTTACCCAAAATTTTTACTGTGCGCGTGCAAAATGGCCGACACAGGCCCACGCCATATCGATTAGTTCCTGAAAAGTGGAAAAGTTTAAATTGTAAAAAAAAATTTACAAATTAATGTGAACTTTTACATCGGCTCATATTCCGATGAGAAAATATCTTTAATACTCGACAAAATCAATACTTACCAAAAAAATTTATTGTGCGCGTGCAAAAATGGCCGACACAGGCCCACGCCATACCGATTAGTTCCTGAAAAGTGGAAAAGTATAAATTATAAAACAAAATTTTACAAATTAATGTGAACTTTTACATCGACTCATATTCCGATGAGAAAATATCTGCAATACTCGACAAAATCAATACTTACCCAAAATTTTTACTGTGCGCGTGCAAAATGGCCGACACAGGCCCACGCCATATCGATTAGTTCCTGAAAGTGGAAAAGTATAAATTATAAAACAAAATTTTACAAATTAATGTGAACTTTTACATCGGCTCATATTCCGATGAGAAAATATCTTTAATACTCGACAAAACCAATACTTACAAAAAAATGTTATTGTGCGCGTGCAAAATGGCCGACACAGGCCCACGCCATTTCGATTAGTTCCTGAAAAGTAGAAAAGTTTAAAATCGTTAATAAAATTTTACAAATTAGTGTGAACTTTTACATCGACTCATATTCCGATGAGAAAATATCTTTAATATTCGACAAAATCAATACTTACCAAAAAAATTTATTGTGCGCGTGCAAAAATGGCCGACACAGGCCCACGCCATACCGATTAGTTCCTGAAAAGTGGAAAAGTATAAATTATAAAACAAAATTTTACAAATTAATGTGAACTTTTACATCGACTCATATTCCGATGAGAAAATATCTTCAAAACTCGACAAAATCAATACTTACCCAAAATTTTTACGGTGCGCGTGCAAAATGGCCGACACAGGCCCACGCCATATCGATTAGTTCCTGAAAAGTGGAAAAGTTTAAATTGTAAAAAAAAATTTACAAATTAATGTGAACTTTTACATCGGCTCATATTCCGATGAGAAAATATCTTTAATACTCGACAAAATCAATACTTACCCAAAATTTTTACTGTGCGCGTGCAAAAATGGCCGACACAGGCCCACGCCATACCGATTAGTTCCTGAAAAGTGGAAAAGTATAAATTATAAAACAAAATTTTACAAATTAATGTGAACTTTTACATCGACTCATATTCCGATGAGAAAATATCTGCAATACTCGACAAAATCAATACTTACCCAAAATTTTTACTGTGCGCGTGAAAAATGGCCGACACAGGCCCACGCCATATCGATTAGTTCCTGAAAAGTGGAAAAGTATAAATTATAAAACAAAATTTTACAAATTAATGTGAACTTTTACATCGGCTCATATTCCGATGAGAAAATATCTTTAATACTCGACAAAACCAATACTTACAAAAAAATGTTATTGTGCGCGTGCAAAATGGCCGACACAGGCCCACGCCATTTCGATTAGTTCCTGAAAAGTAGAAAAGTTTAAAATCGTTAATAAAATTTTACAAATTAATGTGAACTTTTACATCGACTCATATTCCGATGAGAAAATATCTTTAATACTCGACAAAATCAATACTTACCAAAAAAATTTATTGTGCGCGTGCAAAAATGGCCGACACAGGCCCACGCCATACCGATTAGTTCCTGAAAAGTGGAAAAGTATAAATTATAAAACAAAATTTTACAAATTAATGTGAACTTTTACATCGACTCATATTCCGATGAGAAAATATCTTCAAAACTCGACAAAATCAATACTTACCCAAAATTTTTACTGTCCGCGTGCTAAATGGCCGACACAGGCCCACGCCATATCGATTAGTTCCTGAAAAGTGGAAAAGTTTAAATTGTAAAAAAAAATTTACAAATTAATGTGAACTTTTACATCGGCTCATATTCCGATGAGAAAATATCTTTAATACTCGACAAAATCAATACTTACCCAAAATTTTTACTGTGCGTGTGCAAAATGGCCGACACAGGCCCACGCCATATCGATTAGTTCCTGAAAAGTTGATAAGTTTAAATTGTTAAACAAAATTTAACAAATTAATGTGAAATTTTACATCGGCTCATATTCCGATAAGAAAATATCTTCAAAACTCGATAAAATCAATACTTACCCAAAAATTTTACTGTGCGCGTGCAAAATGGCCGACACAGGCCCACGCCATATCGATTAGTTCCTGAAAAGTGGAAAAGTTTAAATTATAAAACAAAATTTTACAAATTATTGTGAACTTTTACATCGGCTCATATTCCGATGAGAAAATATCTTCAATACTCGACAAAATCCATACTTACCCAAAATTTTTACTGAGCGCGTGCTAAATGGCAAACACAGGCCCACGTTATCGAATGATTCCTGTAAATTAAAAAGTTTTAGAACTGTTACAAAAAGTTTTACAATTCTTGCGAGATTTTTTTCCATCAGCTAGAGGTGAGCCCGAACGCGCCCCATGTTCAGAAGATAATGGCGGAAAAAATAACATAGCCTTTGACGGGGATCCCTTGGAATCTTAAAAAATTTTTTTTGGTTGCATAATTTTATTATTTTTTTTGTATTAATTAACTAGAATTAATTTTTTTTTTGTTGTCTCCTGTACCGGTGAAAGAAAGAACCCGCCCCCCCCCCTTATTCCCTTTTGTTCTTAGATAAAACTAATAATAACTATTGCCTTCACAGACTTGTACTTCGGCCTCGACAGCGCTGGCGATGACGTCGTTAACCTACATGAAGAAAAAAAAGGTAAATTTTGACGATATTAATTAACCCAACAAAAGAAACCTTATGCTCCTCTCATGAATTCCTTCACCGATCATAATGTTCAATTTTTTTTCCTTATTGATTTATTACCCTTTTAATCTTTTTTGTTGATTCTATCTTACTAGAAAGAATCTCTAAGTAATCATAATTGAAAAACAAAGATAATAACTCAAGTTTTTTTTCTGGTACAAACTAAAACGATTATTGATTAGTATTAAATGTTATTATTAATATTAATTGAAAGGCTAATGAACTGAACTAATGAATTACTTAAATAAAATTGTTAAGAATAAGCAAAACTTTAAAAAAATGCGTTATTATTAAACAGGACGGTCTTTCTCTCTCTGCTCGGTTTGGTCTCTCCTCGGCCGCATCTCGCTTATCGCTTAGTTTCCTGGCTAGGGAACTGACAAGTCAATGATTGGTAGTCGTGAATTTCTGTGATTTGGTTCCTTTTCGATCCCTGTAATTTTGTTTTCCTCTCCCTCATAAAGAGCACGCACAAAATATTTTTTTATGTAATGGTAAAACACAAAAGGTTGGCATGGCCGGCAAAGAACCCCCCCATACCCCGACGAGCTAGTTAGAGCACAGCTAGGCGTGCACTCTGCCGTTGACCATCCCAACCTCCGGCTAAGTGTTTGAACAGTCCAAATCTACCCATGTTTGGAAGTTATCGCAAACCTGGTAATCTCAGACTGGTTATCCTCAAACACCTAAAAGGATATAAACACCAACGAATAACAACACCAACCCAAAAATAAAATCAAAATCGTTACATACAATGGCGCCCAACGTGGGCTCGAACCCACGACTCTGAGATTAAGAGTCTCATGCTCTACCGACTGAGCTAGCCGGGCTTGTTTCGGAATTGCAGGATTTGGTATCTGTCAAATACCTGACCAGAAATGCCTTGCAGTTCAAAATAGCGAAGGCCGACGATTTTTCTTTGACTTCCTAACTGCTTAATTCTTCCACCAATTGATAATTCTGGGTTCGGTTATTGAAACCAACGGTTTCTTCAACTATTAATTCCTCGATTTTTTTTTCAGTAATAAGTAATTATTGTGAGGGCCTTGTATTCACACATGTGCGGCCGTGGGCCGACCCAGCACGATGAGAAAAGGGGGGTTACCATCCATATGCGGCTTGACTGATGGGGGGGAGATGGCTGATAGAGAGAGAGAGAACTGACCCAAAGTAAACACATTAACACATTAAACACGTTAGCTTTTAAATATATTGGTTTAGAATTTTTTTTCTTATTATCGAACTTAGATTTTTTTTATATTCAAATTACATATTTTTATTGATATTCTTGAGGTTGTCTCTTAGCACGCTTGCCATAGGTGAAATAAGTATAGCTCAAAACTCCTTGCAATAAAACTCCATAACTATGAACAAAAATTTTTTTTGTGGTTGAGTTCTTGGTCTAATACTGGACAGTACAACGTGGCTACTACGTACTTCCAATATAATTAAAATATTTTTTTTGTATCGTCTAATGGTTCTCCGAATATCGATCATTGGACTGATTCTAAAGAAAAATAAAACTTAATTTTGTTCAATGATAAATTAGAGAAAGTATTTCGCTAGGCATCATTAAAATTCATTCATTACCCTATTAGCGTCTATTGGCGTTGTTGATTATTAGTTTAAGACCGTAATTTTAAGATCGATCTCGCGAAATTCGAGCCTTTCGTTTTTATGATTAAATCTCCCTTTGGAGCTAAGGATTTTAGGTTTGAACCCTGTTTTCAATTCCTTTTCTCAGAAACCCAGAATTGCATCTCTAAAACTAAAACTGAAACCACTAGTCTTAGGAAACTTAAGTGGAAAGCTTTTTTTCTTTTCTCGCGAAGAACGCTTATTCATTTTGGGGAAATCGTTTTATTATAAACTCTGTTCTTACACTAAATTACGACGAGATACGCTCGTCTTCTTGTGGTAATCACGTAAAGAACCTCCTGGCCGCTTACAGTTCTGATTAACCCTTTAAATTATTTTGCTCGTAATCATTTCAATCCTATAATGGCGGTCCGGCGTAGTCTAGAGGGTCTTAAAAGGCCAAATGTAGCTTTAGAGGTGATTGCACACGAGTCGCTTGAATGTCCACTGTGCAAAATTGACATAAACGGTAGTGTGGAGAGCGTAATCACCACTTGCAATCACGCTTTCCACAGATATTGCTTGACGGAAACCCTCAAAAGCAAGGAAATCTGCCCCGAATGCAATCTGCCGTGCTTGCTGCATACGTTGCGGCCGTAATAGATCGAAAAGGAAACCACCACCACCACTTCGACTTCAGCCGAGTGCACAGAGGGGTCAGCAAATTGGGGACTCATTGGCTAATGAGGGACTGGGACGAAAATCAGAAGGTGCTTTGGTTACTGAGACACATACTCGGCTATCCTTACCAGGCAACACTGTTCGACAAAGTCGAGGAGAGCCCAGTCTGGTGACTATGATATAGCGTGTGGGAAATGACTCCATCGACCAAATTCAAGGGTCAATGCTGAAGCATGTCACCCAAGACCTTTCACAGCTTATCGAGACCAACGTCGAACGGTGCTTTGATAAGTTGAAACTACAAGATAACGCATCAAGGACTAACGCAGTGCCAGCTAACACGCCAGACATTCGCGAAGCCATCCGATGCCGGAAACAACGGGACAGAGAGACATTCGATGAATACCATGACTCGAACGTTAGGCTGACAGACAGACTCAGAAAGCCAATCGCTGAATTAGACCTTGTAGAAATCCTAATAAGGAATCTTCGTTCGGATGTACGACATGAAATCATTCACTTATAAATTTGCTCCGTGTCCATGCTGCGATGAGTGATTCAGCGACGGGAACGCTTCCTAAATGATGTTTACCGAACCACGCCAATCGTTAAACCAACATATCCTAAGCGTCAGATTGCAGAGCCGAATCGATCGGAGAACGAGGAGGTCATTCCAAAAACGACTCCCTCGCCTCCGGATCCTCCTAGGGCCACTTACCGCGAAGGCCAGCTATCTCAGAAGGTAGTATGTTGGAACTGCGACATCGAAGGTCATCGATTTGATATGTGCCTGGAACAGCGAAGAATTTTCTGTTATGGTTGTGGTGCAAAGAATCTTTACAAAGCCAATTGCCCTAAATGCAACCGTCAGGGAAACTGGACGAGGGGTGTGAACCGAACCACCAGTTCACACCCACGTTAGACCCAAACGCTACTAGAATTGAACACCCCGGGGGGGATAAGATCGCCACTACCAAAAGTGATTCTAATGAGAAACCGTATAGTCCCAAATTTAGAATCGTCTCGTAGGAAAGCGGATGTGACAATGACCCCCATAAAGCCATCCTGCAACCGAATCACAAATTATCAGTTGGCTCGTGCTAGAATTTTTGAAACGATGGACGGGCTGGAACCGACGTCATCCAGTCGATCCTCCAAGAGGATAACGGAGTTTTGGAAGAAGGTCAGAGACAACCGGATCTTGTTAATGAGCGCGATCCTAAACAAAACCAATGACGCCAGACCGTACGCTTCAGTCACACTGTTAGGTAAGGAACACTTAGGGTTACCGGACAGCGGCGCTTCCATCAGTTGCATTGGCGGGTCACTGGCGACCAGCGTCCTGCATAACAAAGTGGCACTTAGACGTTTCGTTTCATCGCTCAAAACAGCTGATGGAAAGTCTCAAACGGTCTGTGGGTCTCTCAAAGCGGACATCGTTTTTCGGAACAAGACCAAACGGTTCCATCCTTGGGCCAAGATTTATATCTAGGCATCAACCTTTGGAGGGCTTTTGATCTAGCTCCAGACGTCGTTTCAGAGATAAACGTCGGACAAGTGAGTGATGTTTTGCAAAATATAACATCACTTGAATGATTCGCAGTTGGTTAGAATAGAGGCAGTGAAAAACTTATTTCCATCTTACGACACCGAGGGTTTGGGGAAAACCTCACTGGTAGAACACATAATAGATACCAACGGGTGTAAGGCCATAAAGCAGAGGCACTACCCGGTGTCACCGGCGATCGGAGCACCGGTGAAGACTCCCAAAGTTCGTGGAGCTCCCGTGTAGTCCTAGTCCGGAACCCAGATAAAGTGAGGCTCTGCCTAGACACACGAAAACTAAGCGCTGTGACCGTTACGGATGCGTACCCTCTCCCACACATCCAGAGAATTCTGAGGAGGTTGCCACGGGCAGAATTTATATCCAGCTTGGACCTGAAGGATGCGTTCTGGCAAATTCCGTTGGAATTAAATTCGCGACAGAAGACAGCCTTTTCAGTTCCCAAGCGCCCATTATACCAGTTTAAGGTTATGCCCTTCGGGCTATGTAACGCTCCCCAAACCATGTGTCGTTTGATGGATAAAGTCATCCCCGCTGACCTCCACGATAGAGTCTTTGTATACCTGGACGATCTGCTGGTCATAACCGAGGATTTCGACAGCCATGACCATGACATTAAATGTGGCCAAAAGTAAGTATTGCCTTACGGAGGTTCGATATCTTGGTCATATCATCGGAAATGGCGGTTTGAGAACGGACCCCGAAAAGATCCAAGCGATTGTGAAGTACCCTGTCCCTAAAACCGTGCGCCAGCTTCGACGCTTTCTCGGCATGGCCGGTTGGTATAGGAAATTCATGGCGAATTTCGCAGTAACTTGTACACCGTTGACGGACTTATTAAAAAAATCTAAAAGCCTTCAGTGGAATGAGGATGCGCAGGCGGCCTTTGACGCACTTAAGGTCAAACTTACTTCGTCTCCCGTGTTGTACACCCCTGATTTAACCAAACCGTTCATGATTCAGTGCGACGCTTGTCAAACAGGAGTCGGGAGTGTTCTTGTGCAAACCCTGGACGACGGTTCTGAAGTGTCGATTGCGTATTGGTCGCAGAAACTCAACAAGGCCCAACGTTTTTATAGCGTAACCGAGCAAGAATGTTTGGCCGCGATGCTTAGCAACAAACCCTTCCGCCCCCTCGTTGAGGGACTTGATTTCAGCTCCCCCGTAGTCCTAGTCCGGAAACCGAATAAAGTGAGGCTCTGCCTAGACTCACGAAAACTAAACGCTGTGACCGTTACGGATGCGTACCCTCTCCCACACATTCAGGGAATTCTGAGGAGGTTGCCACGGGCAGAATTTATATCCAGCTTGGACCTGAAGGATGCGTTCTGGCAAATTCCGTTGGAATTAAATTCGCGACAGAAGACGGCCTTTTCAGTTCCCAAGCGCCCATTATACCAGTTTAAGGTTATGCCCTTCGGGCTATGTAACGCTCCCCAAACCATGTGTCGTTTGATGGATAAAGTCATCCCCGCTGACCTCCACGATAGAGTCTTTGTATACCTGGAAGATCTGCTGGTCATAACCGAGGATTTCGACAGCCATGACCATGACATTAAATGTGGCCAAAAGTAAGTATTGCCTTACGGAGGTTCGATATCTTGGTCATATCATCGGAAATGGCGGTTTGAGAACGGACCCCGAAAAGATCCAAGCGATTGTGAAGTACCCTGTCCCTAAAACCGTGCGCCAGCTTCGACGCTTTCTCGGCATGGCCGGTTGGTATAGGAAATTCATGGCGAATTTCGCAGTAACTTGTACACCGTTGACGGACTTATTAAAAAAATCTAAAAGCCTTCAGTGGAATGAGGATGCGCAGGCGGCCTTTGACGCACTTAAGGTCAAACTTACTTCGTCTCCCGTGTTGTACACCCCTGATTTAACCAAACCGTTCATGATTCAGTGCGACGCTTGTCAAACAGGAGTCGGGAGTGTTCTTGTGCAAACCCTGGACGACGGTTCTGAAGTGTCGATTGCGTATTGGTCGCAGAAACTCAACAAGGCCCAACGTTTTTATAGCGTAACCGAGCAAGAATGTTTGGCCGCGATGCTTAGCAACAAACCCTTCCGCCCCCTCGTTGAGGGACTTGATTTCACCGTAATCACCGATCACGCGTCCCTGCAGTGGCTTATGCGCCAAACTGACCTAAGCGGTAGGCTGGGAAGGTGGACACTAAAGCTTCAAGGTTACAAATTTGAAATCCGTCATCGTAAAGGATCAGAACATAAAGTCCCAGATGCGTTGTCGAGAGTGCATGATGATGTTATCGCCTCGATTGACTTGTTAGCGCCAGAAATTGATTTAAACTTATTAGAGTTCACCTCCACTGTGTACGCCGGAAGGGACAAGTCCTCAAAAATAGCGTGATGCTGCCAGATTTGAAGGTAGTAGATCGATTTCTGTACAAGCGGACCGAATTCTGCCGTGGTGAAGAGTTGCATGAACAGTCAGTGTGGAAGTTATGGGTTCCTAAGAATCTCACGAACCAAGTAATCGAACGAGCACACGACGCCCCAACGTCAGCACACGGGGGTATCTATAAGACTTTTCAAAGAATAAAAAAACATTTCTTTTGGCCACACATGTTTTCTGAAGTGCGGGAATACGTCCTGAATTGCGCAGTGTGTAAAACCACCAAACACCCTAATGTCTCCTTAAGACCGTACTTGGGTCAACAAAACGCCTCGGTAAGACCGTTTCAACGGCTTTACATGGATTTGATTGGGCCTTTCCCACGATCAAAGGTTGGTTACATAGGATTGTTAATTGTCTTAGACCATTTTACAAAATTCTACTTTCTGCTGCCGCTAAAGAAATTCATCGCGAAGCCCATCATTGAATACTTGCGAAACCACCTTTTTCCAACCTTCGGAGTACCTGGAACCATTGTTACGGACAACGGAGTACAATTTAAATGTAAGGATTTTAATAAGCTTTTGGCCACATACGGTGTGAAACATACATATATGGCACTCTATTCCCCTCAAGCGAATGCGTCGGAGCGAGTAAATCGTTCCTTTTTTATTTTATTTTTAAAGACTCATTGCCAAGGGATAAGTCCCTGAATGACTTTCTTAATAAAATTAAAAATTAAAAATTCGAAGGAATGTGATTTACAATATAATACATTCCTCACGTTTGTAGCCGGTTTCAATTTAATTTCTCAGAATTATCTCAGATTCATTGAAAAAAGCAATACGAAAAAACGAACACGAAACTAAAACGATACGAGTCCAAATACTTTTATCAATGAATCATGGTCAGGGAAAACTACAAAAAACCTTGACCAAGAAAATATTACAAAATAAACAATAAATATTATATATAATACAAAAAATAATAATTTTTTTATATAAAAAAATTGTATCCTCTAATGAACACTACGGTCGTCCTTCAGGAAGTTGTTGACAGCTATTTTGAAGGCCTGTAAATTATAAGATTCGGGAAATACGGAGTCGACCAATTGATTCCACATCGAAGTCACACTCGGATGAAAGGACGATCTGAAGTGTTGGGTTCTACATGAGAACGGTTTTAAGGCAAATCTATGTTGATTAGACCTCAAACGAGTGTTAACGTTGCTGACAAAAGGACCTGGGAATAGAGAACTCCAAAGAATCAAGAGATGAAGTAATGGTTACATCGTTTATCAAACGGATAGATCTATTTTCAATTCCATCAAGATGAACCAAATGCGATCTTGGAGCCCCACCCCACACAAATGAATTAAATTCTAAAAGCTAAAATAAGATTTATATAATCGTAATACTTCAGAGGGGCTGAAGTAAAAATTACAACGTCTTTGCGAGCATTGGCTCGCTCTTTTTGAGACTTCATAAGTTTGTTCCTTCCAGGAAAGTTCACTAGAAATTTTCAAACCTAACATCTTAAGTGAAACTGATCTCGCAATAGTCGCACCATTAATTACTGGTGCTACGTAATGTTGAATTGCCTTTTGAGAAAAAAGACAAGCCTGGAATTTATTTGGGTTAAATTCCACCCTATTAGATCTGCCCCAATCAAGAATGACTTGAATGTTCGACAGAATTGTTGAATTCATTAATTCACGCGAACCAATCAAGCGAGAATTGCATTCTTTTTGACTAACAAACTCCATGGAAGCCGATAACGTCGTATCATCAGCAAATGAGTGGATATCACATGTTGTAAAAGACAACAAGTCATTGATATATATTAAGAATAATGTTGGCGATAAGGATGACCCTTGAGGAACGCCAGCATTGATCTCATGCGAAGATGAGGAAAAACCATTCAATACCACTTTTATTTTGCGGTTCCATAAATAATCCTCAATCCATGTAATGAGATAGGGGTGTAAGTTGAGCGCCCGCAACTTATTAATAAGACAAATATGCCTAACTATATCAAAAGCCTTAGAAATATCCAAGGACAAAACGCTTGATTCGCCTAGATTTTCAATGCTTCGCTCCCAACAATGAGTCATGCACGTCATTAGTTCACCTGAAGATCGATTTTTTCGAAATCCATACTGAACGTCGGATAAAAGAGCATTCGAATCCAGATAGCTCATTAGTTTGAAATTAATGATAGATTCCATTACTTTTGATAAAACTGACAACAGAGCAATAGGGCGGTAGTTAGTAGGTGCAGATTTATCACCTTTTTTCGGTTGAATATTAGCTATTTTCCAAATTGACGGAAAAACACCTGTCTTCATTGAGAGATAAAACAATTTGCCAAAGTATGATGACAACTTTTCAATACTAATGGTGGAATACCGTCGGGTCCAGTTGGTTTATTGAGGTCAAGTTCTTTAAGAATTTTGGAAACAACCCGACGACGGAAATAAATTGAAGACATAACTGGGCTTACATTCGGAAGAATTGGTGGACTTTGGTTAGAAAATGGAAGGGTTGACGCACTAGCAAAATGCGAAGCTAAGAGATTTGCTTTCTGAATATCAGTTTTATAAAGAATACCATTATGGAATAAAGTAGGAACAGAAGAAGTCTTTTCTGCAAAGTTTCTTTTAACCATTGCTGCAAATGACCAAAAGCTTTTAATGTTTGAATCAGAATCTAAAATTTTCCGCATGCTATCTCGAATCTTTTGGTCATTTATTATTTTGGACCTGTTAATTATAGGCTTAGCTCTATTTCTGGCTATTCTAAACTTAACAAGGTTTTCTACGGATGGGCAATTAACGTAGTCCAAATGGGCTGATTTTTTACTCGCGACTGCTGACCTGCAGTTATCATTAAACCACTTATTCTTACGAATATTGCTTTTCTTAAAGGAGGAAGGAATAAAATTTTTCATTCCTAGCAGAATGGTTGACGTGATCAGTTGAGATGCTTCATCAGCATTATTGTTGGAAAAGCAGGTTAACCAATCAAATGAGCTAAACAATTGATTCAGGAGCTCCCACTTAGCATTTTTGAAGTGCCAGAGTAGCCTTTTACTTGTTGACTCTACAAGGGTTGGGGTTATTGAAAATTTGCCTAATACCAGAGCGTGGTCGGAAAGACCTAATGGAGCAGATAAATCAATTGAATATTTGTCTGGCATAGAAGTTAGAAATAAATGTAATAGGTGAGGTGATTGACCAGTTGTAACGGGATATCTAGTTGGCTTACCGACGAGTTGTGTTAGAAGATTGGTATCTGAAAATAGTTCTGCGGATTCACCTGATCGATCTCTACCATTCGAATATGTCAACCAAGAATCATTATGGACATTAAAATCTCCTAAGACTACTAATTCTGAAGTTGGTTAGGATTCGTAAATCTTGTGAATTGTTTCTGATAAATTAACAAATTTAATAATAGTGTCATGGGACAAATTAGCACTACGATAAAGGGAACAAATAAACATTGAATGGTTTTCAATTATAATTTCAATCCATATCGTATTAACAAGGGATTACATTTCGGTACATTAAAATTAGGAACACTAAAACATATATCATCTCTAATAAAGAGAACAACCCCTCGATGCGGAACCAAACAGTCGACACGGAATACCCCGGACATTGAAAATCATTAGGGGCACCCATAAAAGAAACCTGCGCTTCACATAAACTAAGAACCGCAGGTTTATTCTCGTGAAGATGCGCTACGATGGAGTTAAAATTACCCTTAAAGCCGCGAATATTAGTGAAATTAATTTCAAAATAAGAATTCATTTCACAATGTAAAAATAACTAAATACTCGAAAAAATTTATTAAATAAATTAAAATAAAACAATTAAAAATTACAACAAAAAGAAGATTTTTTTAAAAGACAACAGCCCAACAGAAAATCGCAACCATCCGAGCCTCCCTTAGGGATGACCAGTCAAGCTGGGATTTGAACCTCTGCCACATAAACTGTTCATTGCGGAGTTCCGTACACGCTGCTACAGGATTTTCGCCTTACTTTCTAACGTTCGGCCAGAACATGATGGTGCACGGTGACAGTTATGAACTCCTGCGGAAATTAGAGTTACTGGAACCACCAGATATCTTCGTCCCCCATGAGGAAGGTTTGGCACAGATCCGTACTAAGGCAAAATATCATATGAAAAAGGCTTATGAGGTAAATGAACGGAAATATAACACTCGATCGAGAGACAAGACAAGTGGGACAAGAAGTCAAGAAGACAAGAAGAAAAAATAATATGTCGTTTTAGACCACCCGATGCGGTATTAACTGATCAAGGTACTAATTTCTTGAGTAACCTTTTTAAGGAGGTTTGTAAGCTTTTAAAAATCGAAAAGATACAGACGACTCCATACCATCCGCAAACGAACGGAGCCTTTTTACACAAAAAAAACACGTAGTGTATGGTAAGATATGGCTTTTCAACGATCGTGTCCCGAAAATTCCAACCGTGGAATTTCCTTCTTCTAAGGGGGTTGGGATGTAGTGACCGCACTACGTGTCGCCTCATCAAATCAACTCTCCTAAATATGATCTTCTTTCCGACGATGTCAAATGCGACACAGTATCGAAAGTACGCAAAGTAGGCCAACATGATGGACCCAATACAACATCGACGGCTGCTGATTTCATGAAACCCTGGGTGTCTGATCCTGAAGAAGATGAGTATGAGGAAGAAGACGATAGTGATGAGGAGCTCGACTGAGGACAGCTGAGATATCCAGGATGGCCGTGTTGGATAAGTTTTCATATTAAGCAAATTTTTCCATAGTGTCACTGACACATAATGAGGCAAGCAATGTGATAAACACATTCTTGCCGCGTAATATTTCTTTCTTCCAGTCATCATCGCATCGTCGGCCGTCAATAGAATAAATCAGGAGTCATATTTCCATTGCAATCGTTGCAATGACCTGGTTGTGTGCATATAAAATGCTGCAACCAGGCATTGCAACTAGAAACAAGATAACGAAATGCTGCCAGCAAAGGTAGCCGTGATATTCGCCGCTGTGTGCTGCATCGGTGTACTGGCGCTGTTTGCACTAAAAATGCTGACCTGGTATAAGGTGCTAAATTCGCTAGGATTGTGGAATTTTTTCTGAGGAGCTGCGAGGCCGGCGATGACGATGGAAAAGAGAAGGCGTTGACGACGGATGACCAAGTAGGCGATGACTAGGCTTACGGCAGAAAAGTTTGCGAGTCTGCCTTCAACTACGGCTGTGGCGGGTTCTCCTAGTACGAGTGTGTCGTTGTAATTTAATTTCCCAATGATTTATTCTGTTGTTATTATTCAATTAAATTTCGCTTTTAAATAGAATTAAACTAAAATACTTTATTAATCAATAAATTTAAATGCGAAGATGAGGAAAAACCATTCAATACCACTTTTATTTTGCGGTTCCATAAATAATCCTCAATCCATGTAATGAGAGAGGGGTGTAAGTTGAGCGCCCGCATCTTATTAATAAGACAAATATGCCTAACTATGCCAAATTGACGGAAAAACACCTGTCTTCATTGAGAGATAAAACAATTTGTCAAGCGGTTTTGCCAAAGTATGATGACAACTTTTCAATACTAATGGTGGAATACCGTCGGGTCCAGTTGGTTTATTGAGGTCAAGTTCTTTAAGAATTTTGGAAACAACCCGACGACGGAAATAAATTGAAGACATACCTGGGCCTACATTCGGGAGAATTGGTGGACTTTGGTTAGAAAATGGAAAGGTTGACGCACTAGCAAAATGCGAAGCTAAGAGATTTGCTTTCTGAATATCAGTTTTATAAAGAATACCATTATGGAATAAAGTAGGAACAGAAGAAGTCTTTTCTGCAAAGTTTCTTTTAACCATTGCTGCAAATGACCAAAAGCTTTTAATGTTTGAATCAGAATCTAAAATTTTCCGCATGCTATCTCGAATCTTTTGGTCATTTATTATTTTGGACCTGTTAATTATAGACTTAGCTCTATTTCTGGCTATTCTAAACTTAACAAGGTTTTCTACGGATGGGCAATTAACGTAGTCCAAATGGGCTGATTTTTTACTCGCGACTGCTGACCTGCAGTTATCATTAAACCACTTATTCTTACGAATATTGCTTTTCTTAAAGGAGGAAGGAATAAAATTTTTCATTCCTAGCAGAATGGTTGACGTGATCAGTTGAGATGCTTCATCAGCATTATTGTTGGAAAAGCAGGTTAACCAATCAAATGAGCTAAACAATTGATTCAGGAGCTCCCACTTAGCATTTTTGAAGTGCCAGAGTAGCCTTTTACTTGTTGACTCTACAAGGGTTGGGGTTATTGAAAATTTGCCTAATACCAGAGCGTGGTCGGAAAGACCTAATGGAGCAGATAAATCAATTGAATATTTGTCTGGCATATAAGTTAGAAATAAATGTAATAGGTGAGGTGATTGACCAGTTGTAACGGGATATCTAGTTGGCTTATCGACGAGTTGTGTTAGAAGATTGGTATCTGAAAATAGTTCTGCGGATTCACCTGATCGATCTCTACCATTCGAATATGTCAACCAAGAATCATTATGGACATTAAAATCTCCTAAGACTACTAATTCTGAAGTTGGTTAGGATTCGTAAATCTTGTGAATTGTTTCTGATAAATTAACAAATTTAATAATAGTGTCATGGGACAAATTAGCACTACGATAAAGGGAACAAATAAACATTGAATGGTTTGCAATTATAATTTCAATCCATATCGTATTAACAAGGGATTACATTTCGGTACATTAAAATTAGGAACACTAAAACATATATCATCTCTAATAAAGAGAACAACCCCTCGATGCGGAACCAAACAGTCGACACGGAATACCCCGGACATTGAAAATCATTAGGGGTACCCATAAAAGAAACCTGCGCTTCACATAAACTAAGAACCGCAGATTTATTCGCGTGAAGATGCGCTACGATGGAGTTAAAATTACCCTTAAAGCCGCGAATATTAGTGAAATTAATTTCAAAATAAGAATTCATTTCACAATGTAAAAATAACTAAATACTCGAAAAAATATATTAAATAAATTAAAATAAAAACAATTAAAAATTACAACAAAAAGAAGATTTTTTTAAAAGACAACAGCCCAACAGAATATCGCAACCATCCGAGCCTCCCTTAGGGTTGACCAGTCAAGCTGGGATTTGAACCTTTGCCACATAAACTGTTCATTGCGGAGTTCCGTACACGCTTCTACAGGATTTTCGCCTTACTTTCTAACGTTCGGCCAGAACATGATGGTGCACGGTGACAGTTATGAACTCCTGCGGAAATTAGAGTTACTGGAACCACCAGATATCTTCGTCCCCCATGAGGAAGGTTTGGCACAGATCCGTACTAAGGCAAAATATCATATGAAAAAGGCTTATGAGGTAAATGAACGGAAATATAACACTCGATCGAGAGACAAGACAAGTGGGACAAGAAGTCAAGAAGACAAGAAGAAAAAATAATATGTCGTTTTAGACCACCCGATGCGGTATTAACTGATCAAGGTACTAATTTCTTGAGTAACCTTTTTAAGGAGGTTTGTAAGCTTTTAAAAATCGAAAAGATACAGACGACTCCATACCATCCGCAAACGAACGGAGCCTTTTTACACAAAAAAAAACACGTAGTGTATGGTAAGATATGGCTTTTCAACGATCGTGTCCCGAAAATTCCAACCGTGGAATTTCCTTCTTCTAAGGGGGTTGGGATGTAGTGACCGCACTACGTGTCGCCTCATCAAATCAACTCTCCTAAATATGATCTTCTTTCCGACGATGTCAAATGCGACACAGTATCGAAAGTACGCAAAGTAGGCCAACATGATGGATCCAATACAACATCGACAGCTGCTGATTTCATGAAACCCTGGGTGTCTGATCCTGAAGAAGATGAGTATGAGGAAGAAGACGATAGTGATGAGGAGCTCGACTGAGGACAGCTGAGATATCCAGGATGGCCGTGTTGGATAAGTTTTCATATTAAGCAAATTTTTCCATAGTGTCACTGACACATAATGAGGCAAGCAATGTGATAAACACATTCTTGCCGCGTAATATTTCTTTCTTCCAGTCATCATCGCATCGTCGGCCGTCAATAGAATAAATCAGGAGTCATATTTCCATTGCAATCGTTGCAATGACCTGGTTGTGTGCATATAAAATGCTGCAACCAGGCATTGCAACTAGAAACAAGATAACGAAATGCTGCCAGCAAAGGTAGCCGTGATATTCGCCGCTGTGTGCTGCATCGGTGTACTGGCGCTGTTTGCACTAAAAATGCTGACCTGGTATAATGTGCTAAATTCGCTAGGATTGTGGAAATTTTTCTGAGGAGCTGCGAGGCCGGCGATGACGATGGAAAAGAGAAGGCGTTGACGACGGATGACCAAGTAGGCGATGACTAGGCTTACGGCAGAAAAGTTTGCGAGTCTGCCTTCAACTACGGCTGTGGCGGGTTCTCCTAGTACGAGTGTGTCGTTGTAATTTAATTTCCCAATGATTTATTCTGTTGTTATTATTCAATTAAATTTTTGCTTTTAAATAGAATTAAACTAAAATACTTTATTAATCAATAAATTTAAATCTGTCTTTCAATCAATCGTTTAAACTAATTTCCTCTACATTAATTAACTAGAATTAATTTTTTTTTGTCTTCTCCTGTACCGGTGAAAGAACCCCCCCCCCCCCCTTATTCCCTTTTGTTCTAAGATAAAACTAATAATAACTATTGCCTTCACAGACTTGTACTTCGGCCTCGACAGCGCTGGCGATGACGTCGTTAACCTACATGAAGAAAAAAAAAGGAAATTTTGACGATATTAATTACCCCCTTATGCTCCTCTCATGAATTCCTTCACCGATCATAATGTTCAATTTTTTTTCCTTATTGATTTATTACCCTTTTAATCTTTTTTGTTGATTCTATCCTACTAGAAAGAATCTCTAAGTAATCATAATTGAAAAACAAAGATAGTAACTCAAGTTTTTTTTCTGGTACAAACTAAAACGATCATTGATTAGTATTAAATGTTATTATTAATATTAATTGAAAGGCTAATGAACTGAACTAATGAATTACTTAAATAAAATTGTTAAGAATAAGCATAACTTTAAAAAAATGCGTTATTATTAAACAGGACGGTCTTTCTCTCTCTGCTCGGTTTGGTCTCTCCTCGGCCGCATCTCGCTTATCGCTTAGTTCCCTGGCTAGGGAACTGACAAGTCAATGATTGGTAGTCGTGAATTTCTGTGATTTGGTTCCTTTTCGATCCCTGTAA
Organism: Nephrocerus scutellatus; assembly: GCA_947095585.1. Taxonomy (NCBI): domain Eukaryota; kingdom Metazoa; phylum Arthropoda; class Insecta; order Diptera; family Pipunculidae; genus Nephrocerus; species Nephrocerus scutellatus. Next base: position 73,237,698 of record OX352761.1, on the reverse strand, counting down.
TTTTGTTTTCCTCTCCCTCATAAAGATCACGCACAAAATATATTTTTATATAATGGTAACACACAAAAGGTTGGCATGGCCGGCAAAGAACCCCCCCATACCCCGACGAGCTAGTTAGAGCACAGCTAGGCGTGCACTCCGCCGTTGACCATTCCAACCTCCGGCTAAGCGTTTGAACAAAATCTACCCATGTTTGGAAGTTATCGCAAACCTGGTAATCTCAGACTGGTTATCCTCAAACACCAAAAAGGATATAAACACCAACGAATAACAACACCAACCCAAAAATAAAATCAAAATCGTTACATAAAATGGCGCCCAACGTGGGCTCGAACCCACGAATCTGAGATTAAGAGTCTCATGCTCTACCGACTGAGCTAGCCGGGCTTGTTTCGGAATTGCAGGATTTGGTATCTGTCAAATACCTGACCAGAAATGCCTTGCAGTTCAAAGTAGCGAAGGCCGATGATTTTTCTTTGACTTCCTAACTGCTTTATTCTTCCATCAATTGATAATTCTGGGTTCGGTTATTGAAACCAACGGTTTCTTCTATTAACTCCTCGATTTTTTTTTTCAGTTATAAGTAATTATTGTGAGGGCCTTGTATTCACACATGGGCGGCCGTGGGCCCAGCACGATGAGAAAAGGGGGGTTACCATCCATATCCGGCTTGACTGATGGGGGAGAAATGGCTGAGAGAGAGAGAGAGAACTGACCCAAAGTAAACACATTAACACATTAAACACGTTAGCTTTTAAATATATTGGTTTAGAATTTTTTTTCTTATTATCGAACTTAGATTTTTTTTATATTCAAATTATATATTTTTATTTATATTCTTGAGGTTGTCTCTTAGCACGCTTGCCATAGGTGAAATACGTATAGCTCAAAACTCCCTGGCAATAAAACCCCATAACTATGAACAAAATTTTTTTTTGTGGTTGAGTTCTTTGTCTAATACTGGCCAGTACAACGTGTCTACTACGTACTTCCGTTATAGTTAAAATATTTTTTTTTTATATTTTATTATAAACTCTGTTCTTACACTAAATTACGACGAGATACGCTCGTCTTCTTGTGGTAATCACGTAAAGAACCTCCTGGTCGTTTACAGTTCTGATTAACCCTTTAAATTATTTGCTCGTAATCATTTTAATCCTATTACGGCGGTCCGGCGTAGTCTAGAGGGTCTTAAAATGCCAAATGTAGCTTTAGAGGTGATTGCACACGATTCGCTTCGACTTCAGCCGAGTGCACAGAGTGGTCAGCAAATTGGAGACTCATTGGCTAATGAGGGACTGGGACGAAAATCAGAAGGTGCTTCGGTTACTGAGACACATACTCGGCTATCCTTACCAGGCAACACTGTTCGACAAAGTCGAGGAGAGCCCAGTCTGGTGACTATGATATAGCGTGTGGGAAATGACTCCATCGACCAAATTCAAGGGTCAATGCTGAAGCATGTCACCCAAGACCTTTCACAGCTTATCGAGACCAACGTCGAACGGTGCTTTGATAAGTTGAAACTACAAGATAACGCATCAAGGACTAACGCAGTGCCAGCTAACACGCCAGACATTCGCGAAGCCATCCGATGCCGGAAACAACGGGACAGAGAGATATTCGATGAATACCATGACTCGAACGTTAGGCTGACAGACAGACTCAGAAAGCCAATCGCTGAATTAGACCTTGTAGAAATCCTAATAAGGAATCTTCGTTCGGATGTACGACATGAAATTATTCACTTATAAATTTGCTCCGTGTCCATGCTGCGATGAGTGATTCAGCGACGGGAACGCTTCCTAAATGATGTTTACCGAACCACGCCAATCGTTAAACCAACATATCCTAAGCGTCAGATTGCAGAGCCGAATCGATCGGAGAACGAGGAGGTCATTCCAAAAACGACTCCCTCGCCTCCGGATCCTCCTAGGGCTACTTACCGCGAAGGCCAGCTATCTCAGAAGGTAGTATGTTGGAACTGCGACATCGAAGGTCATCGATTTGATATGTGCCTGGAACAGCGAAGAATTTTCTGTTATGGTTGTGGTGCAAAGAATCTTTACAAAGCCAATTGCCCTAAATGCAACCGTCAGGGAAACTGGACCGAACCACCAGTTCACACCCACGTTAGACCCAAACGCTACTAGAATTGAACACCCCGGGGGGGATAAGATCGCCACTACCAAAAGTGATTCTAATGAGAAACCGTATAGTCCCAAATTTAGAATCGTCTCGTAGGAAAGCGGATGTGACAATGACCCCCATAAAGCCATCCTGCAACCGAATCACAAATTATCAGTTGGCTCGTGCTAGAATTTTTGAAACGATGGACGGGCTGGAACCGACGTCATCCAGTCGATCCTCCAAGAGGATAACGGAGTTTTGGAAGAAGGTCAGAGACAACCGGATCTTGTTAATGAGCGCGATCCTAAACAAAACCAATGACGCCAGACCGTACGCTTCAGTCACACTGTTAGGTAAGGAACACTTAGGGTTACCGGACAGCGGCGCTTCCATCAGTTGCATTGGCGGGTCACTGGCGACCAGCGTCCTGCATAACAAAGTGGCACTTAGACGTTTCGTTTCATCGCTCAAAACAGCTGATGGAAAGTCTCAAACGGTCTGTGGGTCTCTCAAAGCGGACATCGTTTTTCGGAACAAGACCAAACGGTTCCATCCTTGGGCCAAGATTTATATCTAGGCATCAACCTTTGGAGGGCTTTTGATCTAGCTCCAGACGTCGTTTCAGAGATAAACGTCGGACAAGTGAGTGATGTTTTGCAAAATATAACATCACTTGAATGATTCGCAGTTGGTTAGAATAGAGGCAGTGAAAAACTTATTTCCATCTTACGACACCGAGGGTTTGGGGAAAACCTCACTGGTAGAACACATAATAGATACCAACGGGTGTAAGGCCATAAAGCAGCGGCACTACCCGGTGTCACCGGCGATCGGAGCACCGGTGAAGAGTCCCAAAGTTCGTGGAGCTCCCGTGTAGTCCTAGTCCGGAACCCGGATAAAGTGAGGCTCTGCCTAGACTCACGAAAACTAAGCGCTGTGACCGTTACGGATGCGTACCCTCTCCCACACATCCAGAGAATTCTGAGGAGGTTGCCACGGGCAGAATTTATATCCAGCTTGGACCTGAAGGATGCGTTCTGGCAAATTCCGTTGGAATTAAATTCTCGACAGAAGAGGGCCTTTTCAGTTCCCAAGCGCCCATTATACCAGTTTAAGGTTATGCCCTTCGGGCTATGAAACGCTCCCCAAACCATGTGTCGTTTGATGGACGATAGAGTCTTTGTATACCTGGACGATCTGCTGGTCATAACCGAGGATTTGGACAGCCATGTAAAGACCATGACATTAAATGTGGCCAAAAGTAAGTTTTGCCTTACGGAGGTTCGATATCTTGGTCATATCATCGGAAATGGCGGTTTGAGAACGGACCTCGAAAAGATCCAAGCGATTGTGAAGTACCCTGTCCCTAAAACCGTGCGCCAGCTTCGACGCTTTCTCGGCATGGCCGGTTGGTATAGGAAATTAATGGCGAATTTCGCAGTAACTTGTACACCGTTGACGGACTTATTAAAAAAATCTAAAAGCCTTCAGTGGAATGACGATGCGCAGGCGGCCTTTGACGCACTTAAGGTCAAACTTACTTCGTCTCCCGTGTTGTACACCCCTGATTTAACCAAACCGTTCATGATTCAGTGCGACGCTTGTCAAACAGGAGTCGGGAGTGTTCTTGTGCAAACCCTGGACGACGGTTCTGAAGTGTCGATTGCGTATTGGTCGCAGAAACTCAACAAGGCCCAACGTTTTTATAGCGTAACCGAGCAAGAATGTTTGGCCGCGATGCTTAGCATCAAACCCTTCCGCCCCCTCGTTGAGGGACTTGATTTCACCGTAATCACCGATCACGCGTCCCTGCAGTGGCTTATGCGCCAAACTGTCCTAAGCGGTAGGCTGGGAAGGTGGGCACTAAAGCTTCAAGGTTACAAATTTGAAATCCGTCATCGTAAAGGATCAGAACACAAAGTCCCAGATGCGTTGTCGAGAGTGCATGATGATGTTATCGCCTCGATTGACTTGTTAGCGCCAGAAATTGATTTAAACTTATTAGAGTTCACCTCCACTGAGTACGAATGCCGGAAGGGACAAGACCTCAAAAATAGCGTGATGCTGCCAGATTTGAAGGTAGTAGATCGATTTCTGTACAAGCGGACCGAATTCTGCCGTGGTGAAGAGTTGCATGAACAGTCAGTGTGGAAGTTATGGGTTCCTAAGAATCTCACGAACCAAGTGATCGAACGAGCACACGACGCCCCAACGTCAGCACACGGGGGTATCTATAAGACTTTTCAAAGAATAAAAAAAATTTCTTTTGGCCACACATGTTTTCTGAAGTGCGGGAATACGTCCTGAATTGCGCAGTGTGTAAAATGTCTCCTTAAGACCGTACTTGGGTCAACAAAATGCCTCGGCGAAACCACCTTTTTCCCACCTTCGGAGTACCTGGAACCATTGTTACGGACAACGGAGTACAATTTAAATGTAAGGATTTTAATAAGCTTTTGGCCACATACGGTGTGAAACATACATATACGGCATATCCCTATTCCCCTCAAGCGAATGCGTCGGAGCGAGTAAATCGTTCCTTTTTTATTTTATTTTTAAAGACTCATTGCCAAGGGATAAGTCCCTGAATGACTTTCTTAATAAAATTAAAAATTAAAAATTCGAAGGAATGTGATTTACAATATAATACATTCCTCACGTTTGTAGCCGGTTTCTATTTAATTTCTCTGAATTATCTCAGATTCATTGAAAAAAGCAATACGAAAAAACGAACACGAAACTAAAACGATACAAGTCCAAATACTTTTATCAATGAATCATGGTCAGGGAAAACTACAAAAAAACTTGACCAAGAAAATATTACAAAATAAACAACAAATATTATAAATAATACAAAAAATAATAATTTTTTTATATAAAAAAATTGTATCCTCTAATGAACACTACGGTCGTCCTTCAGGAAGTTGTTGACAGCTATTTTGAAGGCCTGTAAATTATAAGATTCGGGAAATACGGAGTCGACCAATTGATTCCACATCGAAGTCACAGTCGGATGAAAGGACGATTTGAAGTGTTGGGTTCTACATGACAACGGTTTTAAGGCAAATCTATGTTGATTAGACCTCAAACGAGTGTTAACGTTGCTGACAAAAGGACCTGGGAATAGAGAACTCCAAAGAATCAAGAGATGAAGTAATGGTTACATCGTTTATCAAACGGATAGATCTATTTTCAATTCCATCAAGATGAACCAAATGCGATCTTGGAGCCCCACCCCACACAAATGAATTAAATTCTAAAATTGGTCTAACATAAGATTTATATAATCTTAATACTTCAGAGGGGCTGAAGTAAAAATTACAACGTCTTTGCGAGCATTGGCTCGCTCTTTTTGAGACTTCATAAGTTTGTTCCTTCCAGGAAAGTTCACTAGAAATTTTCAAACCTAACATCTTAAGTAAAACTGATCTCGCAATAGTCGCACCATTAATTACTGGTGCTACGTAATGTTGAATTGCCTTTTGAGAAAAAAGACAAGCCTGGAATTTATTTGGTTTAAATTCCACCCTATTAGATCTGCCCCAATCAAGAATGACTTGAATGTTCGACAGAATTGTTGAATTCATTAATTCACGCGAACCAATCAAGCGAGAATTGCATTCTTTTTGACTAACAAACTCCATGGAAGCCGATAACGTCGTATCATCAGCAAATGAGTGGATATCACATGTTGTAAAAGACAACAAGTCGTTGATATATATTAAGAATAATGTTGGCGATAAGGATGACCCTTGAGGAACGCCAGCATTGATCTCATGCGAAGATGAGGAAAAACCATTCAATACCACTTTTATTTTGCGGTTCCATAAATAATCCTCAATCCATGTAATGAGGGAGGGGTGTAAGTTGAGCGCCCGCATCTTATTAATAAGACAAATATGCCTAACTATATCAAAAGCCTTAGAAATATCCAAGGACAAAACGCTTGATTCGCCTAGATTTTCAATGCTTCGCTCCCAACAATGAGTCATGCACGTCATTAGTTCACCTGAAGATCGATTTTTTCGAAATCCATACTGAACGTCGGATAAAAGAGCATTCGAATCCAGATAGCTCATTAGTTTGAAATTAATGATAGATTCCATTACTTTTGATAAAACTGACAACAGAGCAATAGGGCGGTAGTTAGTAGGTGCAGATTTATCACCTTTTTTCGGTTGAATATTAGCTATTTTCCAAATTGACGGAAAAACACCTGTCTTCATTGAGAGATAAAACAATTTGCCAAAGTATGATGACAACTTTTCAATACTAATGGTGGAATACCGTCGGGTCCAGTTGGTTTATTGAGGTCAAGTTCTTTAAGAATTTTGGAAACAACCCGACGACGGAAATAAATTGAAGACATACCTGGGCCTACATTCGGGAGAATTGGTGGACTTTGGTTAGAAAATGGAAGGGTTGACGCACTAGCAAAATGCGAAGCTAAGAGATTTGCTTTCTGAATATCAGTTTTATAAAGAATACCAATTTGGAATAAAGTAGGAACAAAAGAAGTCTTTTCTGCAAAGTTTCTTTTAACCATTGCTGCAAATGACCAAAAGCTTTTAATGTTTGAATCAGAATCTAAAATTTTCCGCATGCTTTCTCGAATCTTTTGGTCATTTATTATTTTGGACCTGTTAATTATAGCGTTAGCTCTATTTCTGGCTATTCTAAACTTAACAAGGTTTTCTACGGATGGGCAATTAACGTAGTCCAAATGGGCTGATTTTTTACTCGCGACTGCTGACCTGCAGTTATCATTAAACCACTTATTCTTACGAATATTGCTTTTCTTAAAGGAGGAAGGAATGAAATTTTTCATTCCTAGCAGAATGGTTGACGTGATCAGTTGAGATGCTTCATCAGCATTATTGTTGGGAAAGCAGGTTGACCAATCAAATGAGCTAAAAAATTGATTCAGGAGCTCCCAGTTAGCATTTTTGAAGTGCCAAAGTAGCCTTTTACTTGTTGACTCTACAAAGGTTGGGGTAATTGAAAATTTGGCTAATACCAGAGCGTGGTCGGAAGAAGAAGCATAGAAGTTAGAAATAAATCTAATAGGTGAGGTGATTGACCAGTTGTATCGGGATATCTAGTTGGCTTATCGAAGAGTTGTGTTAGAAGATTGGTATCTGAAAATAGTTCTGCGGATTCACCTGATCGATCTCTACCATTCGAATATGTCAACCAAGAATCATTATGGACATTAAAATCTCCCAAGACTACTAATTCTGAAGTTGGTTAGGATTCGTAAATCTTGTGAATTGTTTCTGATAAATTAACAAATTTAATAATAGTGTCATGGGACAAATTAGCACTACGATAAAGGGAACAAATAAACATTGAATGGTTTGCAATAATAATTTCAATCCATATCGTATTAACAAGGAATTACATTTCGGAACATTAAAAATAGGAACACTAAAACATATATCATCTCTAATAAAGAGAACAACCCCTCGATGCGGAAGCAAACAGTCGACACGAGAATACCCTGGACATTGAAAATCATTAGGGGTACCCATAAAAGAAACCTGCGCTTCACATAAACTAAGAACCACGTGAAGATGCGCTACGATGGAGTTAAAATTACCCTTAAAGCCGCGAATATTAGTGAAATTAATTTCAAAATAAGAATTCATTTCACAATGTAAAAATATTTAAATACTCGAAAAAATATATTAAATAAATTAAAATAAAAACAATTAAAAATTACAACAAAAAGAAGATTTTTTTAAAAGACAACAGCCCAACAGAAAATCGCAACCATCCGACCCTCCCTTAGGGATGACCAGTCAAGCTGGGATTTGAACCTCTGCCACATAAGCTGTTCATTGCGGAGTTCCGTACACGCTTCTACAGGATTTTCGCCTTACTTTCTAACGTTCGGCCAGAACATGATGGTGCACGGTGACAGTTATGAACTCCTGCGGAAATTAGAGTTACTGGAACCACCAGATATCTTCGTCCCCCATGAGGAAGGTTTGGCACAGATCCGTACTAAGGCAAAATATCATATGAAAAAGGCCTATGAGGTAAATGAACGGAAATATAACACTCGATCGAGAGACAAGACAAGTGGGACAAGAAGTCTTTCGGCGAAACTTCGCACAGAGTAATTGGCAAAAGGGTTTTAACGCCAAACTGGCGCCAACTTTCTTAAAAGCCCGCATCAAGAAGAAATTAGGAAGCTGTTATTACATGCTGGAAGACCATCAGGGAAAACAGATAGGAGTATATCATGCGAAAGACATCAAACAACAGAATTGAGGTACTAGGTTTGGCGCCGGTTTTCAGCCTTTCCGAGGTCCTTAGGTTAAATCTCCCACGGAAATCCTGTTTTGTGGCGGCGACTTGAGAAAAAACAAATATTTATTACCGATTTTTTTTTTTTGAAAAATAAGAAGCACCCAGTATCTACTACAAGGCAATTGGCGCGCAGTACAATGCGATTGTCGTGACGCACATATCGATGTCCATATAGAGCGAATGCTACCAATAATTTCAAGGCCAAAAATTGCAATTATTGGAATTTTTGATGACAAACGGCATATTTCCCACCAACTCGTCACGAATTTTGTTTCGGCGCATTAGTCTGATGCTGTCGCTAAATAAAGCGAACATTAGTAGGGTAAATATGTGCTCCCCTCTCTCGATTGACTGACCAACCACAAACTCCATATTGCGTACACAGTACATAGTGACCGAGTAACATTAATCCACAAGTGGTTGGCACAGCGGGCCGGAAGCAGAAATAAAGAGAGAGTTCGGTTGGCAATCCAACGCTAATGTATAATGCGAAGTGAGAGTGAGCGACACCTGAATGCATGGTCAACGAAAGTCATTACCGGGCATCGATGCCACTCTATTATGCAGTCGATATTTTTGTCTCGCCGGGCTCGGACATGGGCCACTGCTGCTCGATAGCAACAGGCCGACACAGGCCCACGCCATATCGATTAGTTCCCGAAAAGTAGACAAAATCAATACTTACCCAAAATTTTTACTGTGCGCGTGCCAAATGGCCGACACAGGCCCACGCCATATCGATTAGTTCCTGAAAAGTGGAAAAGTTTAAATTGTAAAACAAAATTTTACAAATTAATGTGAACTTTTACATCGGCTCATATTCCGATAAGAAAATATCTTCAAAACTCGACAAAATCAATACTTACCCAAAATTTTTACTGTGCGCGTGCAAAATGGCCCACACAGGCCCACGCCATATCGATTAGTTCCTGAAAAGTGGAAAAGTTTAAATTATAAAACAAAATTTTACAAATCAATGTGAACTTTTACATCGGCTCATATTCCGATGAGAAAATATCTGCAAAATGGCCGACACAGGCCCACGCCATATCGATTAGTTCCCGAAAAGTCGACAAAGCCAATACTTACAAAAAAATGTTATTGTGCGCGTGCAAAATGGCCGACACAGGCCCACGCCATACCGATTAGTTCCTGAAAAGTAGAAAAGTTTAAAATCGTTAATAAAATTTTACAAATTAATGTGAACTTTTACATCGGCTCATATTCCGATGAGAAAACATCTTTAATACTCGACAAAATCAATACTTACCCAAAATTTTTATTGTGCGCGTGCAAAAATGGCCGACACAGGCCCACGCCATTTCGATTAGTTCCTGAAAAGTAGAAAAGTTTAAAATAGTTAATAAAATTTTACAAATTAATGTGAACTTTTACATCGGCTCATATGCCGATGAGAAAATATCTTCAATACTCGACAAAATCAATACTTACCCAAAATTTTATTGTGCGCGTGCAAAATGGCCGACACAGGCCCACGCCATATCGATTAGTTCCTGAAAAGTGGAAAAGTTTAAATTGTAAAACAAAATTTTACAAATTAATGTGAAATTTTACATCGGCTCATATTCCAATAAGAAAATATATTCAAAACTAGAAAAAATCAATACTTACCCAAAATTTTTACTGTGCGCGTGCAAAATGGCCGACACAGGCCCACGCCATATCGATTAGTTCCTGAAAAGTGGAAAAGTTTAAATTGTAAAAAAAAATTTACAAATTAATGTGAACTTTTACATCGGCTCATATTCCGATGAGAAAATATCTTTAATACTCGACAAAATCAATACTTACCCAAAATTTTTACTGTGCGTGTGCAAAATGGCCGACACAGGCCCACGCCATATCGATTAGTTCCTGAAAAGTTGATAAGTTTAAATTATAAAACAAAATTTTACAAATTAATGTGAACTTTTACATCGGCTCATATTCCGATGAGAAAATATCTTCAATACTCGACAAAATCCATACTTACCCAAAATTTTTACTGAGCGCGTGCTAAATGAACAACACAGGCCCACGTTATCGAATGATTCCTGTAAATTAAAAAGTTTTAGAACTGTTACAAAAAGTTTTACAATTCGTGCGAGATTTTTTTCCATCAGCTAGAGGTGAGCCCGAACGCGCCCCATGTTCAGAAGATAATGGCGGACCCCACGATATCTTACCTGAGGACCCGCAAGGTGATAAGGATAAAACTATAGAGCGAGAGGAAAAAATAACATGGCCTTTGACGGGGATCCCTTGGAATCTTAAAATTTTTTTTTTGTTGCATAATTTTATTATTTTTTTTGTATTAATTAACTAGAATTAAAATTTTTTGTGTCGTCTCCTGTACCGGTGAAAGAAAGAACCCCCCCCCCCCCTTATTCAATTTTGTTCTTAGATAAAACTAATAATAACTATTGCCTTCACAGACGCTGGCGATGACGTCGTTAACCTACATGAAGAAAAAAAAAGGTAAATTTTGACGATATTAATCGACCCAACAAAAGAAACCTTATGCTCCTCTCATGAATTCCTTCACCGATCATAATGTTAAATTTTTTTTCCTTATTGATTTATAACCATTTTAATCTTTTTTGTTGATTCTATCCTACTAGAAAGAATTTCTAAGTAATCATAATTGAAAAACAAAGATAGTAACTCGAGTTTTTTTTTCTGGTACCAACTAAAACGATCATTGATTAGTATTAAATGTTATTATTAATATTAATTGAAAGGCTAATGAACTGAACTAATGAATTACTTAAATAAAATTGTTAAGAATAAGCATAACTTTGAAAAAAATGCGTTATTATTAAACAGGACGGTCTTTCTCTCTCTGCTCGGTTTGGTCTCTCCTCGGCCGCATCTCGCTTATCGCTTAGTTACCTGGCTAGGGAACTGACAAGTCAATGATTGGTAGTCGTGAAATTCTGTGATTTGGTTCTTTTCGATCCCTGTAATTTTGTTTTCCTCTCCCTCATAAAGAGCACGCACAAAATATTTTTTTATGTAATGGTAACACACAAAAGGTTGGCATGGCCGGAAAAGAACCCCCCATACCCCGACGAGCTAGTTAGAGCACAACTAGGCGTGCACTCCGCCGTTGACCATCCCAACCTCCGGCTAAGCGTTTTAACAGTCCAAATCTACCCATGTTTGGAAGTTATCGCAAACCTGGTAATCTCAGACTGGTTATCCTCAAACACCTAAAAGGATATAAACACCAACGAATAACAACACCAACCCAAAAATAAAATCAAAATCGTTACAAGCGTTACAAAACAGAAAGTCCAAATATTCACTCAAAAGACTTTTCTTTTACATGCGCACAACCGCGCACAACCGAAATTTAAAATATTTTTTCAAATCCTTTACAACATCACACATCTGGCCCCGTAGTCAAGGGGCACCTATAAAATTTTTATAAATAGAAGTTCCCAATTTTCTTCAAATTTGTACACATAACTACCATTTTTTTAAAAATTAAGTAGTGATCGGGCACTAGTGGCGATTTTTTAAAAATAAAACCGATTTTCTCTTAAATAACGGGCCCCAGGGCCAAGGCGATCACATATAAATACATTCCACATAAACGATGATAACCGACACTTTGAACAAAAATGATCATAACATTCTACAATTTTGCGTTTTCATAAATTAGTTGAGAGCACTCAAAGGGTTTATTGGAAGTTATCAATATTTTGAGTTAAATAAAACACAACAAAGAAATATACTTTAATATGCTTTAATAAGAAAAACGTTGTTGCACCGTCAGTGGTGTGCTTAAGACTAACTAAACAAAAGAACACAATGAGTGTGCATGAATATAAGGAATGAAAAGGACGGGAATAATTCAACTCCAGCACTCCCACTAATTATTTCGTATTTTTCATTCCCAAAATCTCTATGTTCTTGGTAAACTTCTGAATTGGCAATGGATTCGTAAACATGTCTCCAAGCTGGTCCTCACTGCATACGTAATCGATGAGAATTACCTTTGATTCATACAGCTGCCGAATGAAATGTATCCGAACATCGATATATTTGGTTCGCTGATGCAATTCAGAATTCTTGATCAACCGAATTGGACTTTGATTGTCAATGTAAAGTGTTGGTGGGCTCTCTTGAACGCAGCTCACATCACGTAGTAACTTGTGTAGCCACACCGCTTCCTTCGCGCCCTCGCACGCTGCCATGAATTCAGCTTCGGTAGTGGAAAGGGCCACTGTCTTCTGCCGACGACTCTTCCATGTGACCACGCACTCACCCACAACAAATGCATAGCCGGTGTTTGACTTTCGCGTGTCAACATCGCGGGCATAATCAGCATCGAAATATCCTCTCAATGCTGTCGACGATCCAGAATACTCTTTCGGCCGTTTTATTCAAATATCGAAGAATGCGCTTGACAGCCGAAACATGCGCTGGCTTTGGATCCATAAATCGGCTGACTTCTCAGAATGCATACGAAATGTCCGGTCTAGTCACGATAGCGGCGAACATAAGAGATCCAATTGCTTGCCTATACGGGAAGTCGACGCTGACCTCTTCGCACAATTTGGTCAACATGACATTGCTGTCGGCTCGAGTAGAAATGTGCTTTGAATACTGCATGTTGAACTTTTCGACGACTTTCTTAATGTATGCTTTCTGATTCATGAAAATCGTCTTCTTCTGTCTATTTCGATGTATCTCTATGCCAACGTAATGACCTACGCTGCCTCGTGTCATCTCGAAATTATCTGACAGATAATTCATCACTGTCTCAATCGTGTTTCTTCATTTCGATAGAACCAATCCGTCGTCTACGTACAATAATAACACGACTCTCATACCGTTGTTATGGCCGCTGAACACACATGAATCTGGCTTCGACTACACCAAGTTGAAATCACTGAGGAACTTCGTGAAATTCTTGTGTCACACTCTGGATGCTTGCTTTAACCCATATAAACTTTTCTTAAGCAAACCATGTTCTCTTCCTCCATATCTAGTCCTTTCGGTGCCTCCATAAAAATCTCTTCGTGTAGGTCACCGTTCAAAAACGCAGTCTTTATATCAAACTGCTCCATCTCCAGATCTTCTGCTGCGGCGATCGATAGGACAGTCCGAATGGAATCGTATCGGAACACTGGTGAAAACGTTTCACCATAATCAACTCCTTCTCTCTGCGAAAAACCTTTTGCGACTAGACGAGCTTTGAAAATTGGCCCAGATGTATTTGGCTTCAATTTATAAACCCATCGACATCCGACGACGTTGCGGTTCTTCAGACGTTTCACCAACTCCCATGTCGAATTCTTCTTCAGTGCTTGCAGCTCATCTTTCATCGCATCTCGCCATTTAGCAGCTTCCTCGGAATTTATTGCTTCTTCATAGGTGTTGGGCTTCAACACTACAGCTAAATATCCACTTACTATCAATCGATCTGGTTCCTTAACTTTCTCAGGCAAAATATAACGCATATTTTTGCGTACGTTCTCGATCTCATCCTCATCGTCATCTGCTATCAACGTGATATCGTTCGTATCGAAGAACTCATTATCAGACATGGACGATGCATCATGTCCATTGTCATTCGTGTCGATACACTGCGGATACTGTTCGTTGCTCTGTCGACGATTTCTGGATCGACACTTGCTCAGTCAACTGTTGCTTCTTGACATTAACGATGATCTTCTGTGTGTCTGGATCAAACAGCCGTGCTGCACACGTCCATTATGCTCAGGTGTGTACGATGCGATTCGCTCAACTGTCACTCCTGCATTCGAGAGCCTTCGCATACAATCTTTGTTTACAAATTCAGTGCCGTTGTCGAAACGAATATGCTTCACTGAATTTCTTGTCGAATTGCGAACCAATGACAACACATCCTTGATTTTGTCACAAACCTCAGATTTGCTGGCTACTAGATACACATACTTAAAACTCGTTGCCTCGTCCTTGATCAGAAGAAAATATCGCATTCCTCCAATGCCCAATTTCTCCATTGGTCCACAGAGATCGGCATGCAAATATTCGCCCTTTGAAGCTCGTTCTTGCGCTTGTTTGTGCGAAGCACGGAGCATTTTTCCGACATGAAAGTCTTCACAGAAAAATTTCGCTTTGCCCGACAATTATATGCCTTCAATCAAATTCTGTTTGCACATACGCTTTATCGTGTCCACATTAAGATGTCCCAATCGATGGTGCTCATCGATAGGATTGTTATTATGTTGCTCCAGCATATTCATAAATTCTCTGTCGAAACACCATTCTCAATTGCTTGCTGTCATCTTTCACACCAACAGCATACACGATACCAGCAGCATCCAACAACTTGCAGCCATCATCGGTTAACATTATCTTAAAACCCCTTCGATGTGGCTGACGCCGTCGAAAATAAATTCTGCTTTAGCTCAGGAACATGCTGTACTTTCTTCATCTGTCTCTTCTCCCACACACCGTTGACCTTTGCTTCAATTAGAATTGTGCCTGTGCCACTAATCGGTAGATGAATGCCATTTGCGATTTGGACAAACCGCTCGACATCACACTTCAATGCGAGAAGACATGTGTTCTGTGGCACCCGAATCAGCAATCCAAACGTTCCTGTAGTCCATTGCTGTTTCACTCTCAAGATTCGCACAAAATACAGCATCGCAACCGCCTTACTTTCAGACGATTTGTCACCACGCTTCGGACATTTTCAACTTCATGAAATTTGTTACATTTTGTTTTCTTTTTTAGCTCATCAATCGACGTTGACTGCTTCTTTCTTGTTTGTTGCTACTTTGACTTAAATTTTGCACTGTAAGCAGCATTCGATGGAACGTCATCCATTTTATTCAGTTGGTCTTCCTCCAGTTGCAATCGTGCAAATAAACTGTCAAACGTTCTAGTCTCTTTGATATTGTACCAGACAGTCTTGAAATTATGATATTTCGGCGTCAAACTGCTAATGATGCGCACCATTTTTATGTTCTCTGATAATTTTTCACCTTGGTCTTCGATTTCATGTGCTGTTCGGCTCGCTTTTGACACAAACGACACGACTGATTCGTCATCAGCCATTTTCAATGAAAAATAACCCTCATATAGGCTTATAATGCGCACCTCACTGCATTTCTCATGAATGCTGACCAATTTGACTGCAATTTCCTTCGCTGTTTTGCACATCAGAATGTGATTCGCTTGCTCACTGTCTACTGATGAAATTAAAATCGCCATCGCCTTGCCATCATTTCTGTCGTATTGATTTTTTGCTCCGTTGGTCGCACTCGCAACGGGAACATTGCCGGCCATAACGTCCGTAAGAGCTCTGGACTTCATCACGGCATCAATCTGGAACTTCCACAATTTATAGGTTGAGCCATTCAATTTGTGGTTACTTGTGCAACGTTACCACAATATGATGAAATTCGCTCGAACCTTCCAGAATTTCCAACACGTGTGTCGATATCCAATGCAGCCTACTATTGGTTGCTCAATACACACTCGCATACACACACCTCTTCGATGAAAAAAAAACGTTCACTACTTTTGCGTACGGCACGCCGGCTCGACTTCACAAGTAGAATTACTTTTGTTTTTATTACAAATCAAATAGTTTCAATTCTGAATCTTTTACTCAAATAAAAAGCCACTGAGCCCATAACCTATTGGAAGTTATCAGTCATTTTCAGTAAAATAAAACACAGCAAAGAAATATACTCTAATATGCTTTAATAAGAAAAACGTTGTTGCACCGTCAGTGGTGTGCACTGTGCTTAAGACTAACTAAACAAAAGAATACAATGAGTGTGCATGAATATAAAGAATGAAAAGGATGGGAATAATTCAACTCCAACAGAGTTATCAAAAAAATTTCCGTATTCCCTTAATTGCTCAGAGTATGATCAGAGCGTGCTCTAGGTGCTCAGAATAAAATTATGGAGCACACTGAGCTCTTTATAAATACGGTATCTTATGCAAACAAATGCAAAACAAACAAAAAATAACCCATACAAATTTAAAATTTTCATGTAAATTCACTAATAAGAGATACATATGCGTTTAAAATTTGAAGAATATCGAGCTAATTTTTAAAAAATCCATCAGTAATTCACATGTGTTTAAAATTTGAAAAAAATCGGGTTAATTTTTAAAAAAATTTACATGGGCACCACTCGCGTCTCAGAGCCTGAACACTCCAACAAATTTACAAAAAGTTTTGCCCATCAGTTTACCACGTGTGTTTAAAATATGAAGAAAATCGGGCTAATTTTTTAAAAATTTATATGGGCACACCTTGGGCCTTAGATCGAGCTAATTTAAAAAAAAATTACATAGGCAACACTCGGGCCTCAAGGCCTATTCACTCCAAAAAGTTGACAGAAAGTTTTGTCTAGGAGTGATACATCATCATCAGCATCATCATATTTGGCTCTACAACCTGTGTCCGGTCCTGGCCTCGCTCAAAAAGTCTCTCCACCGGTCCCGATTTCGAGCCTATGTCATCCAGTTTTGCATCCATAAAATCTTGGCATCCTGGTCTACGCCATCCTTCCAACGTAGGCTTGGCCGGCATCGCTGGCGTGTTCCATAAATCCTACCGCAAAGGACTTTTCGAGTAGGATCATCTTCGCTCATGAAAGCTAGGTGTCCTGCCCACCGGAGCCTACCGAGCTTAATTCTCTTTACGTGTCGACATCGCGGTAACGCTCGTAGAGTATCCGGAATCGTCCTTCCTCACATATGGGGCCAACAATTCTCCGTAAGACTTCTCTCTCGAACACGGCTAAGAGGTCAGAATGCTTTATGCTAAGCACCCAAGTCTCGGATCCATATGTAAGTACTGGTATGACTATTGTCTAATATACCAGCAGCTCGGATGTTATGGTTAAGTTCCTGGATTGAAATGGTCTTGACAGACAGTTGGCTTTGTTGGCTTAAAGCAACCGTTCGCGTATTTCTGGTTCCATGCTGTTGTCGGCTGCTACAGGTTGGCCCGAGATAGTTAAACGATTGCACTACTTTAAATTCGCGCTCCACAATTTGAATTGAGGGAATAATGTTGGATCTTCTACTCGCAGACGTAGCCACCGTGTACTTTGGTTTGCTCTTATTTATGTGCAGCCCTAAAGTTCGTGCCGCCTGCTCGATCTGGATCAAAGCTTCCTGTACAGCTCTTGGGATTCTACCAACGATGTCAATATCGTCTGCGTAAGCCAGTATCTGAATGGACTTATAGAGGATTGTTCCTAATGTTCCTATCGCCGTTACGTCAGAGTCTCGGATCACTTTTTCCAACGCCAGGTTGAAGAGGACGCAGGCTAGTCCATCCCCTTGTCGGAGCCCGATATAGATGTTGAATGGGCTTGACATTAATTTGGATATTTTTACTTGGCTTTTAACATTGGTCATGGTAAGCCTACATAGTCGTGTCAGCATATTTGGGATGCCGAATTCTCGCATGGCTTTATAAAGTTTTACTCTGGCATAGGCGGCTTTAAAGACTATAAAAATATGGTGTTGTGAGTTTTAGAACTCTAGACATTTTTCCATCACCTGCCTAAGGGTGTAAATCTGATCAGTTGTTGATTTGCCTGGGATGACGCCATAGTGGTATGGACTAATGATGACTTTATCGTATGGGGCAATCCCGTCTTGAAGGATAGAGGAGAAAATCTTATACGCGGTACTCAACAACGTTTACTACGATAATTGCTGCAGGTTGTGATATATCCTTTCCTACGCATGGGGCACAGGATGCCTCTTCGTCAGTCTTCTGGCATCGCTTCTTCCTCCCATACTTGCACTATTAATTCATGAATTGATTGGTTTATTGCGGGGCCTCCTGTTTTAATCAGCTCCACTGGGATACCATCAGATCCCGGGGCCTTATTATTTTTGAGCCGATTTATCGCTCTGCTAGCTTCGACTATGCTTGGTGGCGGCAGCATAGTGTGGTCTTCGGTCATTGGTGGAGCCTCCAATTCCTCAGTTAGCTGGCCATTAAGCAACTCCTGAAAGTGCTCTTCGCTTCGCTCTAAAATGTCTTGGAAATCGGCGATCAGATTATCCTCTTTGTCTTTGCAGTATGTGCAACGCGGTGTATATTTCGTCATACCGCGGACTCTTTGGTAGGTCCTCGCTCTATGTACTGTTCTAGTTCACGGACGATGTTCTTCTCCAAGGCTGCTTTCTTTCGCCGGTAAACTGTATTTTCATTTCTTCTTAGCTCTTTATATTCATCTTTGCGTGCCCGCGTTCTATGAATTTATTGCATTGTTCGGTACGCAACATTCTTACGTTCAGTCGTTAGCTTACATTCGTAACGAACCAGTCGTAACGATCTCTACGACTACTTCCTAAGATGGAGTCAGCAGTACTAATGACAGTATTCTTAAGGCGTGTCCATTTCTCTTTTTCGCCCGTAATCTCAACCCCAGGACTTACCCTCCCTGCATTTAGGGCGAGTCGTATCGCTTGACCGTAGTTGTTTTTGGTCTCTTTGCTGTGAAGGGCAGCCGTGTTGACTCGAATCTGATTCGTGGATGCTGTCTTTCTTGATGATACAATCCATATATTTTTTTCCTCATAGGGCATCAGATAATGTCATACTATGATGACTGTGTTCTGTGTGTGTGGTGCGCTGTGAGCATCGTTGCTTGCTTTACGATTGGGGTTGTTTTGTGGTTGGGTTGCAGTGCTTCGCATGTGTTTTTATTTTTCAGCATTTAAAGTGGAATTCAGCATACTTTTGTTATTGGAGAATTTACATGCAAAAATTTTATGGGTTGTTTTTTTTCCGATTTTCTTTAAATTTTAAACACATGTGTATCTCCGATGGACAAAACTTTTTGTAAAATTTTTTGAGTACCCAATTTTCTTAAAATTTTATACGCAAGTGTATCTCCGATGGACAACACTTTTTATAAAAATGGGCAAAAATGGATGGGCAACCATGCAAATTTTATAAAAACAGACCCGATTTTCTTTAAATTTTATACGCGTGTGTATCTTTCGATGGGCAACAATTTGGAGTGATTGGGCCCCGGTGTCGGAAGGCCCCATGCAAAATTATAAAAAATTTACCAGATTTTCTTCAAATTTTATACATATATGTTAAATCTTATGGACAACGTTTTTTTTAAAAATTTGGAAGTTGGCCCATGGGCGAGTGACTCCGATATAATTTTTTAAAAATTAGCCCGATTTTCTTTAAATTTTATACACATGTGTATCTCCGTAAGATATAAACGTAGAAAATAAAAACATAGAAAATAAATATAGAAGCGGAAAATAGAAAAATGGCACATTTAATTTAGAAACGGCAATGAAAGCCATTCCTACATTTTCAGGAAACTACAAAGAACTAGATAGCTTTTTAAAAATCATAGAATTAATAGATAAATCACTCATAGGAACCACGAAGGCAGACTTGCTAGAACCGGAAAATCTAGAAGCACTGAATACAGAACTCAGAACTAGATACAAATCCGCAACCACTATACCACACATTCACACATCTCTTAAACAAATCGCGCAAAAAATTTTTTCTGTCACAAGGACAGAATAGCAAATCTGACTGTTAACCTAAAAAAATTACAAATTGACAACCTCGGTATCACAAACGGAACCGAAAAGTCAATAGTTACAAAAATGAATGACACACATGCATTAAACATGTTTAAAAATGGACTATAAGATGAGCTCAAATCAACAACATTTGCCGCTCAACCAAAAACATTTACTGAAGCAACTAACCTTGCCTTAGATATAGAAAAAGAACACACAAATAGCATTATGCATTTCAACAGAAACCGACCAACAATCAACCGAACAGGCAATAACAGAACCTACGACAATAATCGTCAGTAAAAACCGACGCACTTAGACCATGAAGGTCCGTTGTAATACCACAAGGATCTTGGAAAATTCCACGCCTACTCGTTGAACCACTTGTAGCTTCGTATTAAGCGCAAGAGACTATTAATGTCAATGTGGGTTAGATCGTTGAGGTCATTGAAAAAGAACGCTCCCAGATGGAGCTTCCGCCTATTCGAGAGGGCTGGGCACGTACAAAGTAGATAGAGAGTGGTTTCCTCCTCCTCCTCATCCATGCAGCTTCAGCAGAAATCTTTCTACATGCTTGCCTATGAGACAGTGTCCAGTTATGACACCTATAATGGCTCTTAAGTGCAGTCTGTTTTGAGAGATCAAACACTTTGATCATTTCGGATCTAGCTTGGGCCAGATCTCTTTCAAAGCTATGCAAGTTGTGCCGTTTGAGTATCTATAATTAGTTTTTACTATAGCATCGGCATGCCTAGTGAACCATATTCAGGCAATAGGGGTAGTGTGGTTCCATGTTTGGCGAGTTCATCAGCCATACAATTACCAGGAATGTCTCTATGCCCCGGAACCCAGCACAGGCGAATGTTGAACTGCTCCGCCATCTCATCAAGAGACGATCGGCAATTCCGGGCTTGAATGGAATTTGTGGAGACTGATTCCATGGACTTTAGCTCAGCCTGGATATCCGAGTAAATGTGAATATCCTTAACAGATATGACATTACTCTTCAGCCAAGCCAAGTAGATACCTTCCTCCCAAGAAGACCTGGAGGGGATGGTGACCTGGAAGTTTTAGTTGAAGTGGAGCTGCGGAATGGTGTAGTCTATGTTGGCAAGTGGAGTCCTGACTGAATTCAGGATAGAAGAGTGGCCAAAATCATTCACGGTCCACTGAGAGATTGCTCTGAGGCGAGTAGCCGCGGTTGCAGCCAGTTGCCGAAGATGTCGGGTGGAGCAGGTTGAGCAGAATGTCTAGTGCAGAGGGAGTTGTACGAAGCGCTCCGCTTACACAAAGACAAGCTGAACTTTGGACTCTGCTTAGTTTGTCGCAATTAATCGCTTTATCTAATGCAGTCCACCAAACAATCACAACGTATAGCAGAATAGGTCCGACTACTGCTGTGTACAGCCAATTAGTGATATGCGGTTGAAGACCCCATGGCCCTATGGCTTTTTTCCTTGAGGAGAGTGCCACTGTGGCTTTACGGACTCTTTCTTGTATGTTGGGTTTCCAGCTCAGCTTCCTATACAGAATAAGACCAAGATATTTGGGCTTATCGGAGAAAGTCAAGCTTGTTCCCTTGATGGACGGAAGGTTGACAAGTGTGACTTTGAACTTCCTCGTAAAGAGGACAAGTTCGGTTTTTTTTGGGTTTACCCCTAGACCACAATGATCTGCCCAGCTTATTAGCTTATTAAGAGCATTCTGCAGAAGTTCTTTCAAGTTGTATGGGTGCTTTCCTGAGACGGCTATGGCAACGTCGTCCGCATAGGCGATCACTCTGCATCCTTCCCCCCTCAGGCGAACCAGCAGCTCATTCACCGCCAGGTTCCAAAGAAGTTGGGATAGGACACAAATCATGTTTTGAATTTATGATCCTACTTGTGAGTAGAAGATCAATCACTTCACCAAGTGAGTCGTTCATCCCCAATTTCGACAGCGCATCCGTGATCACAGATGTTTTAACGTTGTTAAAAGCGCCTTCTATGTCCATGAAAACCAACATTGAGTACTCCTTATGATGAAGGGAGTTTTCAATGGAACGTGCTAGCGTATGCAGAGCTGTTTTTACAGAGTTGCCCTTGCAGTACGCGTGTTGATCGACGGACAGAAGTCTTTTGTCAATACTAATACGAAGGTGGATTTCGATCAGCCTTTCTAATGTTTTTAAAAGGAATGACGAAAGGCTAATGGGTCTAAGGACTTTTGGACTGACGTGGGAACATTTACCTGCTTTAAGAATGAAGACCACTTTCACTTTTCTCCATATAACTGGAATATAGACCAGATCAAGACAACTTTTGAAAATTGTGTCAAGCAAAGGAAGAATAATGTCCGACGTCCTCCGTCGTCCGTTCGACCGGAATTATGCCATCTGGTCCTGCAAATATATGTGGTTTGAAGCTATGTAGTGCCTAAAGCAATTTGTCCTTATCAATTATATCTTGAGATATGTTCTTATACCTAATTGATCTATTTAGATCAGTGTTGTAGGTAGTATGAGAGCTATCGGGAAATGGGTATCTAGAAGCAGATTAAGCTATTCTTCGCTAGAAGTAGTCTACGAGCCATCAGCTTTTTTCAGACAGCTAGGCATTATTGGATTCGTTGAGAGGATTTTACTGAGCCTTGATGCTTCCGAAGCCATTCTGCCACAGAAGAGTCTCCAGGATGCGCGGTTGGCTTTCCTCAATTCTTTTTTATACACTTTAAGGGATTCTTTGTAGGCATCCCAGTCGGTCTCTGTTCCTGTGAACTTGGCGAAGATGAAAAGCTTTCTACAGCTTTTTCTAAATTGGCCCAGCTCAGAGTTCTACCAGTGTGGTCTCTTCTTACCCCTAGGTAGAATTAGAGGACAGGAAGCGGACATAGCTCTATTTAAGGCCAAGGTGAGTTCCTTGACCTTATTATCAAGCTCAAAAAAGCTAGTGGGAGCATAAAGAAAGGGGGTTCATCGTCCAGACTAAACTGAATGTAACGGTGATCTGAGAAAGAGTGCTCATCCGAAACCTTCCAGTTTAGTATTTTGTGGTGAATTGAGTCAGAGACAAGTGTGATGTCTAGGACCTCTTGTCTATTTTTGGTAATGAATGAATGAACAACCAGGTTAGTACTTAAAATATAATAAAAAAGTAGCTTACCTCTGTCGTTTATGTCACATACCGAATGGTGCGCGTTAACGTCACATACGATTATTATGCCAGTTTTCTTGGATTTCGCTTCCTCTATTAACCTCTCCAGATTGACACCTGGTAGAGATTCCACGCAGTCGTGTGCCTGATATGCCGATGCCATCAGATATGCACCCTTGGTAGTCTCCAGCTTCACCGCAATGGTATCACGGGCGCTAAAATTAGGGAGTAAAAATACGTTGATACTATTTTTCACTAATATGCAGGATCTTGGTTTACCTTTGTCTGTCACATATAGTGGATAGTAGTTAGGAGTCCTGAGTCCACAAATTCGGTTGTTGACAAGCCAAGCCTCTTGTATCAGGACTATATCTTCTCTGTCTTTACAAATACGGAGTAAAAGGGAGGCCGAAGCCGAGCCAGCCAAACTAGTTACATTTGAAACACTTTACTCCTTTTTCCTTATCTAGACAATTCTGCGCGATGTGCGACAGAGCTCCGCAGTTATGGCATCTCCTGTTTGATGCATTAAATCGTCCCACATCAGTTCTTTGTGCACTGGTAGTTCTACTCACATCTGTCCTCTGCTGCGGCATCTGCTTGTGCATCTGTTGATAGCATTCCATTTTCCTCTTCAGTCTATATTGGTTGCCTCGTACATGATTATTTTATTGTCAACAGAATCAGGAATTCCAGCTTTTATGTACTCGATGATAGAAGATTCGTCAACCTTTTCTTTTTTGGCGAGCCGAACCATGGTGTACAGATATTCAAGTAAAGTTTCTGAGCTTGCCTTCTTTTGTTTCTCCAGCATCCGTCGGATCTCAATTGCGGACAGCTTCTTTCCAAATTCTTTTTCCAACCTTGCCTTCAATGTTGTCCAATTCGAAACTCCGCTCGTCGATTCTATGGCTAGCTTAGCTGCGCTTTTTAACAAACGTCGTGCGTACAAGTACTTTTGAATATCATTCCATTCGCACGCTGATGAGATATCCTCGAACTCTTTTATCCAGTCCTCGTAATTCCTCCCCAAAAAATTTCTCAAGTGACTCCTCTACGTCCCTGAACACAAAAGTGTTTCTGTTGGCCATCCCGTACAACTCTTCAGGGTTTATTTCGGTTTCTTCTGCGTCATCTGGTGCTTCGCACCCTTCGTCTTTCACTTTGTAGTTTAGTGCTACACACTCCTCGTCGCTTAGTGGTACGCACCTTTCGTTTCTCTCGTCGTCGTTTAGTGCTACACACCCTTCTTCGTTAAATGGTACGCACCCTTCGTTTTCAAACCCTTTCTCTTGACCTCGTTTATAGCCACGGCTAATACGTCGTTAATCTTTACTTGCCCGAAAGCCGCGTGGTTACGTTCCACCAAATCGGTCTTTACTGCGTATCGGCAGGACTCCGTCGTCCACTCGATCGCTGCCCCTCCCTCGTCACCCTAGCAAATTCCAGAGGTGCAGCGAATACAGCACCTTGTGCCAGGTCCACCAATTCAAAATGCAAGTCAGCATAATCGAGCCGACACACACGCCAACGATGATTATTGCTAACCTTAGCGGAATCATCGTATACCAAAGATACTAATGCTCACATCGCATTTGCTTTTATTGCTTACCAATGTAGGTCAGCACTAAATTCCCTAATGATTAATCAGTAGACATAAACAAATGTGTACCACAGCGCATGGGGACAGCGAACGAGCGGACGACTACTCGTGCAATCGCAACTTTGTAATTGGAGCCTGAAGCATTAGCGCAGTCGACGGCCGACGATATAAAGGCAATCTGAGGAATGATTAATAAACAATTAATAGCATTAAAGAGGACAAACAAAATAATACGATATAGGGATTTTTCCTACATCAGCATTTCTACATATAAAAAAATATGAATGAAATAACTAGGTTGTTTGCCTATGGTGATAAACATGACAAATCAGCAACATAGACAAGCGACCCAAAGCTCATAGTAAGCGGACTATTACCCAAAGCACTGGAATGCAATAATGCTGACAAGTACAATATGGGATATCGGATCAGGAATCAATAAAGTATTCGTAGATATTTGTATGATATTGATATTATTCATATGTATTAAAGTCTTCGGCGGTCAGCCATCAGCAGAATAAGGGGAACAACACAGAATGCTCTAGAATTGCAGGTGGCCAACTATCTCTGAGTGGTTGATGTGTGATCAAACCTCCACGTGGTGGCCGCCGGTAATTTTCCTCCAATGTAGGAAAAGCGGAATGATCGGGATAGTCCCTCCAAAGTAAGGTTGGCGCGAGGCCAATAACCTCGCCCGTAAAAAATTATTATTACGGAACCCAAAATCAGCCTCGGATACACTGATGAACGATGACGACCACGGCAACGAAAACGGCTAAACGATTTAAGAATTTTCTCATGGAACGTACGCTCACTGTATAGAGCTCGAGCTGCTGGCCGATACCCTGTCTAACTATAAGACTGACAGAACAGCAGTCTAGGTGATGCGGTGGACGGGGAAGGGTGTCTTAAAACAATCAGAATAGGACATATATTACAGCTGTCATGCAAGACAGCATGCGGTTGGGGTGGGCTATGCACCCTTCGCGTGCGGGGCAAATTTAAAAACATAAGCCTCATAAAAGTTCACGTACCTACAGAGGATTCCCAAGATGATGAAAAAGAAGAATTCTTTAAATCAGTCGAACGGGAACTCAATGCCTGCCCTCAGTATGGTGTAAAAATCATTCTGGGGGATATGTTGTATGAGTAGAAAACTGGACCTTTTAATGCTAGCAGTGCTGCCTGACTGTCTGAGATCACATTGCTAGAGTGTCCTGGTTTGGTTGCTTTTATTTGTTCAAGAATTTTCAGTTTTGTGGCTCTTGATACAGCCTCGCTTTTGATGTGTATGTGCAGGGGATGAAGTCCTTGAAGTTTTTCCAGAGCTGCTTAACTGCTCTTAACTGCACCCCTTGCACTTAGACAGATTAGTCTTCGTATCTTGTTCAGTTTTGAGCGTGTCGTTGATTGCTCTGTTTTTGGCCACCAAACCAGGGCCGCCTATGTGATCCTGGGTCTGATTATGCTTTGGTATAGCCAAAGGGTAATTTGCGGATTTATTCCCCACGTTTTGCTAAAAATACCTTGACAGGTAAAGTAAGCTTTATTAGCTTTGTTGTACACAACAATTGAATATTATTGTGCAACTTAAGCTAATAAATTATTTTGGGGTAAACGTCCGATCGATGAATACCCATATTCGTTGCACAACAATTGAACATATGCTTAATGCGTTTATTTTTGTTTTGGTTTGGGTATTTTTTTTTGTTGTCATAAACAAAATCCCGGCGGAAAAAGGTTGTTGGTTGTAAGGGAGGAAAAATCTAGACTGATTCTGTTGTTATGTGTGATATCGACTCGTTATTGATTATGTATGCACGTACCCAGCTTCCGGGTATTTTATCTTTTTTATTGAGGTAACTGACGCTAGCAATTTCTGATTTTTTTTCTTTGGCGCTGTTTGCGTATGGCAACGATGAAACAGAGAATGATGCAGAGTATGGTGCATACACTTCCTACTCCAAAAATACCAGTACCGATGATCCAAGGTGTCCCAGTCATATCCATACAGTTCATCTGAGAGTTTTTCCTTGAGAATAGCGAGGCGAGGATCTTTGGGGATTATCTCGTTTAAATCAATTTTGGGGGGAGACAAACTTTCCTCGTCTGGAAAAGTCTTGATGTTGGTTTCTACTTTCTTGAACCCTTTGGTGGGAGCCGTAATGTTGAATTGAGTGCCGGAAATTCTGCATCCTGGAAATCTTACCAGATATACTGTTGTTATGAGGGGTGTCAGTGTATCGTTGCACACAATATTAATTTCGTTCGTAGCAGTTCTATAGATGACTACAAGATCACTATCCAAAAGGTATATTTTATTGAATTCCTCTTTAAGTTGCTTTGCTCTGCAGGTGTCAGTAAGGGAATCTGGTGTAGGACTCAACGCAGTTTTCCAGCAGTCACTTAGTTTGTTTTCTTCAACTTTCTCGTAAATTCCTTCCCCAAGATCAATGGCTAGAGTTGGATCAAAGTAAGTTTTGTTATCACTGCTGAGCACAATTTGTTGAACAAAGTCTTCGCGGTCTAGGAGAACCGCATAAGACTCGATAGTTGGAACACTGATAAGAGCAAATTTAGAGAAGATTCTTGATTGAACCAGAGGAATGTTGAACGTCACAGTAACAGACAGACAGTCACAGTCTCGGACAGATTTTGTTACTTTGTTGAACATAAATAGCACAGATGTATCTGATACATTTGGCAACATGCAGAAGCTTAAGTCACCGTTTATTTTACTGACATACCTTGTTAAAGCTTCAACGGGGCGGATGTTGATGATGTTCTGATGATTTGCTTGGATAGCGTTGATGAGTAGTTGAATGCTGGAGGAGTAATCATTCATTTGTTCTTGAATTCGGAGTTGTTGCTGCTGTTCTACTAGTGCATGAAGTTGCATGTCCACAGTTTTAGACTCTATGTCATTGATGTCTGTGATGAGGCGGGACACTTTTAAAACTTTTTTAATTTTGTCCTCCAATTTTACGATTTGATGCTCCAGTTGATAGTTTTCTACTGTATGATAGGCTACGCCGGCAGTCATAAGTATTTGGGCAGCGTATTTGACAATACCTTTTAAAACCCCTGGCATTATGAAACGTTTCGTCCGTCTACTACTATAGCTTTCAGTGATGCCTTCTTTAATTGTCATGGCCTCGCGTCTCACTGCTTCTTCTAGGGTCCAGCAATCTTGATGTAATGCTGAGTAGTTACTGTTCGGAAATTGTTGGCACTAGTCGTTGAAGTCCTTAATATGCGTGTCGATGGCAATCAGATCTGAGGTCAAATTCAAAGAGGTTTCGACAGAGAACTCCAAGTCGAAATATTTGATGGAAGCCGTCTCCCAACCGATGAATGTGAAGACCTGGAGTGAGTGGGTGAACTTCTAGGGACTCGAGTTAGTAGCGAGGTGGTTCGATTTTTCTGACGATTACTTCTGCGTAGGGCAGCCTCCTCCTGGGTGTCTTCTGGGAACAATGGGACCAAACGATTTGTGGCGCGATGCACGACCTCGCGTTTGGTTGTCTTCACGTCAACTCTGCGGATGTCTCCTTTACTGTCAGGATAGCTTTCAATAATTCGGCCCATTTTCCAATCTGCGGAAGTAACACTCGGTTCTTGAAGTAATACAACATCTCCGATGCCGAGTGTTCGGGAAGGGAACTTCCATTTATTTCTCTTTTGTAGTTGATGAAGGTACTCCTGGTGGAACCGTTCCCGAAATTGTTGTTGAAGTTGTTGAACTTGTAGCCAGCGTTTTGTGATCGGAACAACAGCTGGCGGAGCTGCATCGACTATGGAGTTTTTAAAGCTGCGTTGCGTGATGAAATGGAATGGTGTAAGGGCGGATGGGTCTTCTGCTTCTGATGACTCTGGATATAATGGTCTGCTATTTAGGATACCTTCGATGTGGCATAATACCGAATTGAATTCTTCATAGTTCAGATTAGTTGTACTAGACATTTTCTTTATAAGAAGTTTCATTGACTTAACGGGAGCTTCCCATAGTCCACCGAAGTTAGGGCTGTAGGGCGGGTTGAATTTCCAAACAATCTCTTGAATAGCCATTCGGTCCTTACTGTCTGTGGTTATCTTGCTCCATTCTTTGTTTATCCTCTTCTTTGCTCCGACAAAGTTGGTGCCATTGTCGGAGAGGTACAAGGAAGGCCAGCAACGTCTGTTTGCGAAGCGTGCGAAGGCTGCGAGGAACAGTTCAGTGCTTAGATCCGAACAAATTTCTAAGTGAACAGTTTTTGTAACCAAACAGCAAAGACTACCATCCAAACTTTGATGATTTTGTCGAACCGAATTGCGCTGGCTTTTATGTGGAAGGGACCGCATAAATCTACCCCGATTTTGCTGAACGCGGGTGCTGGAGTGATGCGCTCTGCCGGTAGATCTCCCATGATCGGTTGAACAGTTTGAGCCTTCCATCGGATGCAGGTTGGGCAACTCCGAATACATTTCTTGATGCGTGATTTTACAGCAGGGATCCAGAATTCTTCCCGTATTAAGTGTTCCGTTAGAGAGTTTCCGCAATGGTGGTGATCCAGGCGTGCTTGGCGTACTATTAAATCAACTAAATGGCATTTGGTTAATAAAATGAGAAATCCTTCCCCTTGCACGAAGAATGTTGTCGTCTGGATCAAATATTGGAGTTAGAGAGGTAAACCAGCTTTTTCTCGGAAAAGTGTTTGTTTTTATCGAAGTGGGCTATTTCGTGATTTTTGCCTTTGCATTGAAAATTTCTTCAGCAGTGATTGAGCCAACCTCACCTTTATGCTGTTTTCTGGCCCACCGAAGGCAATATGCGGTAACTCGCAGTAAACGGTTAAGGCATGAGAACCTTTCAATAAAATTTTCTTTGTCCACCTCAGTTCGAGAGGCATGCGTCATGGTGATCTCCATATCTTTAAATGGTGTAAATGGCAGTTGGTTATCCAGTAACCAATCTGGACCTTCAAACCAGGCCTGGTGTTTTTCCACGTGAAGCTGGATCTGCCGGATTCTCCGATGATTTGACGAAGTGGATATCCGCCGGTCCAATCACTTTCCGATTTTTGGCAACTCTACTATTCACAAATTTGTTGTCAATCACTTTATTGCTTATTGCTTCGTACCCAGGCTAAGGCAACCTCACTATCAGTGTATGCTGTCATCGTGATATTACTGTGGCGGATATTGCTTCTGATCTGTTTGATGAGCTCGGAAAGCAGTACCATTCCCTGAAGCTCCATCTTGGGGATCGTACATATATTACTGTCTTTGTTTGTTCTTATCTTGAGTGGCGTTACGCGGCCCTTGGCTGCTAGTAAACGGGCAGTGTACGTTGCCCCGATCTTTACTCGACTGTAAATCACTGCCGCGTATCCATCGCCTGAGGCGTCACAAAATCCAATGAGCTGTATTGCAGGGCTTTTGGTTCCGTCGATCCAGCGGGGAATTCTAATGTCACTGAGTTGAGATAGAGTTTCCAATGGTTTGCTGAATTTCTTTTGGATTTTCTCGTCTAACTGGTCATCCCAGTCTTCCCCATACTTAAGTATCCACAACTCTTCGATCCGTATACGGAAAAGCATTATTACTGGCAAGATCCAACCCATGGGCTCGTAAAGCGAAAGCAGACCTCTTTTAGTGAATTTTATCTGGTTTGGAGTTGGTATTCGGATGAGAAATGTGTCCTCTCCTGGATTGTAGTTAATCCCTAAGATTTTCATAATTGGATCGGCAGTATTTTTGTAGGCACTGAGTTTTTTGCTGTCTTCTATGTAACGAAGAACGTCTGGGTGGTTTGATGACCATTTTGTTAGGGATAGCTTACCGGCCTCTAGTGTAGTTGTTATCTTAGCAATTTGCTCTTAACATTCTTTAATGCTATCAGCTCCGTGAAACAGGTCATCCATGTAAATAGAGTTCTTTATTATGTCCTTGGTCCCCCAAACCGGTGCGTTGTCATCTGCGATTTGATGGATAGTACGAATTGCTTGCCATGGTGCGCAGTCCACGCCGTATGTCACAGTGTTAAAGAAAAATTCGCCCCATGGTTCTGTTTCGTTGGGTCGCCAGAAGATTCGAAATTTCTCGCGGTCTGGTTTCGGGATCAGGAACTGGCGAAACATCTGTTTCATGTCGCTGGTGTAAGTAAACTCGTACTGTCTATTCTGAAGGATGATATCAAAGATGTGACTCTGCAGTTTCGGACCTGGGTAGATGAGCTGATTTAGAGAGATTCCGTTGCTTGATGGCGCGCTAGCGTTAAAAACGTTCCTCAACTTGGTTGTAACAGCATCTTTTCGGATGATGCTGATATATTGGATGTAGTAAGCGTTTCCGGTCTGGGGGACATGTGATGCGACGTGAGATAGTCTTCCATAAATTCGTTTGATATTTTCTTGTAAGTCTCGTTTTGTTCCCATCATCGTTCTTGTCCAATAAAGAATTATACTGCATTCCTATACGAATTTCCCAATTCAGGTGCGTCGATCTTCCAAGGGATTGGGACGATGTAGAGGCCGTCTTTAGTTCGAGAGTGGTTTTCAATGAAAAAGTTTTCGCAGTACGAACTCTCAACTTTACAGATGTCTTCTTTGGTAATTGGCATGTCCCAGAAATCCAGTAGATTTGACTCGAACTCTGATAGTGTAGTAAAGGCTGAGGTTAGTTTTCCACTTCCGTTTCCCGGGTCTCCAGATACGATCCACCCAGCAAGAAATGTGTTTTGCAGTAATAATCCTTCCTTCTTCTCCAAACCTGGACGTAACACAGTTGAATATACTGGTCCACCCAATAGCAAAGGAATATGTGCTGGTCTGTTGAAATGCGGATCTGCAAGAGGTTTGTCAAAAGAGGATTTACAGGCGATGTGGCTGGGAAGTGATCCGGTAACTCGTTTGACCACGAGTGCTTTTATGTTTATGAATGGTTGATCTGGATTATCAAGTTTTAGTTTTATATTGGCAATAGAGCGGATTGTTCCAATCTCCCCTCGTACTCCAATAACTTTGACAAGTGTTCGTTTTTTAGGCAATCGTAAATTCTGCACCAAATCTTCGGATATGTAATTGGCTTGGCTGCTTTGGTCCAGCAAGCAACGAACTGGAATGTTGTCATCGTTAACTTAAAGCGTCGCAATAGCTGTAGGTAGGAGCACACTAGAAGAGGCATCGGACTCATTTTGGCACAGGTAAGTGCTACTCGTCGATGGAAGGTTAGCCGTGGAATTTGGTTGCGGATGCATTTCCGTAATATGAGGTCCTTGACAGGTTCTGCATTTTAAATAATGCAAGGAGAGCGATAGTCGAAACGATGCTTTAAGCAATAGATGCAGATCTTGTGGTTACGTAGCATGGCTTCTCGATTTTGTGAGCTCAGGAACTTTGGACAGTCCACAACTGGATGGTTTTTTGTGCAGATGAAGCACTTCATTGTTACCTTTATTGCTGCTTCTTTCGATTGAAGTGTAACATGAACTTTGGTATGCGGAATACTAAAATCCTTTCTAGGTACCTTATGAGATGACTGAATAATTTGACAATTGTCGTCTTGATCTAGATGATGCAGATATTCCTTGAACATGAAGTCTTCTATTTCCTCTAAGGTAGGAAGTCTGGTTTTACAGTTGTAAAAATCGTCCAATCTGCCACGTGTGATAGGATCTAGACCTTGAAGTATTAAATAGGCCATGATCGGTTCTCCACTTATTTTATTTCTTTTGAGATTGGAGACTCGTCCTTTAGTGTAGTGCATGTATGATATTATGGACTCTGCATTTCCTGGGATTGTTGGACGTCGTGGGAGAGCTAGCATAGCCTCTAGTTCAACTTTTGCTAAATGTCTCGGATTGTCAAACGTTCGGTCCAATGTTGACCAGGCAATCGGATAGTTGTCTCCAGTCAAGTCCAAATCGGTAATTGCTTCCAATGCTTTCCCAGTGAACTTCGACTTGAGTAAAGTGAAGCAATCGATGTTGGACACTCGGCTTTTCACTACCAGTGAATCGAACTGCTGTTTAAATTCACGGTACTTCGTGATGTCACCACTATATTCTCTTAGGTGTACCTCCGGGACTTTGATACCCTCTGCACGCGGTCTATCTGCCTTCGATTCATTCTTTCGATCAAGCGTTAGTTTCGCTATGGTATGTAGAAGTGCTTCGGTTGTATTACTTACATGTTGAGGTTAGTTGGACGGCTGCGATGGAGTGATGTATTCTTGACCACACATCCCTCCCGCGGGATTTTGTAACACAAACCCAACTCCTTGCACGTATGAAAATACTGGTTGAACGGGCATGGAGAGTTGGGTATCGTTAGACGCCTTGGACTTCACCTTGCAGCTTTCGACAGATGTAGCGGGAGAATTGTTCCTTTCTTCTGTTTGAGGGTTGGAACTTGCGGCCGTTTGTGCTTCGGGAGCCTGGCTGGTTTCCTCATCAGTTGGGGCAACTGCATCTCCAGGATTTCCTCGTTTTGTCCTCATCCAACAACTGCGCGGAGTTCTTCTTGATGAACTCTTTAATTTTGGCGAATATTGTTTGAGCTGCCTCGAATTTTGACAGGAATTCGGCAGCGACTTTTTTGCTTAGCTAAGTTAGCATAGTAAGTCTCGATGGAAGTCCAAAGTCTGTTAGCCTTTTCGTACCGCCTGGAAAGCGTTTCTGGAGAACGCTTTTCTAATCCCAGTTTGACGAGGTTAACTCTAACCTCTTCCAGCTGGGTGATGACATCTTGTGTTGAAGTGAAATACGTGTTTATGCGTTGGTGAAGTAAACTATTACTTCTAAATTCGTATAAAGTAAACTATTACTTTTTTATATGCTTGGCAAAGTAAACTGTTACTTTTTTTTATTTATGCGACTGTTTATAACCACCCTAGTGCAGCCTCACACTAGGATACGAAAGAATAGCTTGGAAGTGATTATAAACTGTCGAGGCTCGACCACTGTTTGAAGATATTGCTCCTTGCGCTTGAAATACTTGAAATAGTCACCTTACCTTGGGTAGGGGGATAACTATTTAATATGAAAACAAGACTTTTTGAAAAGATAACTTATTCTGAATTTATTATGAAAATTTCCTAACTATTTATACAATTTATTTTGCTTACTTAATTACTAATAATTTACTTAAACTAGGCTAAATTGTTATTGTGCAATTTATGCTTACTAAAAATAAATGCTAAATTATTGTGCAACTTAAACGTCTGATGCAATTTATGCTTACCAAGAATAAATGTGCAACTTAAGCTAATAAATTATTTTGGGGTAAACGTCCGATCGATGAATACCCATATTCGTTGCACAACAATTGAACATATGCTTAATGCGTTTATTTTTGTTTTGGTTTGGGTATTGTTTTTTGTTGTCATAAACACGCGTTGTTGCTAATATAAATCGAAGCAACAACACGCGCGGTCAACAAGTGCAAAGTGCAGTGTGTGTGTCCGTGGATCCCATCCCAAACAGCACAGCTAAATAGCTTGGTGAAATCTAACTGTCGCATGTTTTGCATGAAGATGGATGGTATGACTCGAGCTGTAAAAAGTTTTCTGGGATTAGAGAGGTATGCTTTCGGTTTTACAAAGCAAACCCTACCAAGGAAAACCGAAAAAAGTTGAAACGAGCAAGAAATGCTTGCAATGCCCATCTTCGGCGAGTCAAATTCGTCTACGACCAAAAATTAAGGCAAAAAATACTACAATGTAGTAAAAATATCTGGTCTTTCGTGAAAAGAATCAAAAATACAGCCTCGTTGCCAATTACAACGCTCATTTATAATGACATTCCAGTTGTCAGCTCTATAGACAAGGCTAATCTGTTTGCTGCGCATTTCGCAGCTAGCTCCACGCTTCCAGATTATGCATTGCTGCCTCCTGGACCTCAGAGTATTGAACACTCTATGGGAGAGATATTCCTTCGTACTCGTGCAGTTGCTAAAGTTTTAAACGATCTCAACACTCACAAGTCCGCTGGGCCAGATGGTATTTCCCCATTAGTTCTGAAGAGGTGTTCTTCTAAGCTGGTCTTTCCATTGCGTAAGCTTTTCCATCTATCCTATTCTTCTGGACTCTTCCCAAAAAGTTGGAAAACAGCATTTGCCCAGCCCATACCCAAAAAAGGCGAGCCGTCGTCTCCTTCTTCGTACCGACCCATAGCACTTACATCCATTCTTTCCAAGGTCATGGAAACGCTGATAAATTTTCAGCTTAAAAAATATCTTGAAACCAACGAAATCCTTAGTGACCGGCAGCAATGGGCAACGTTCTACTGGTGATTTGATGGTATATCTCACCGAACAGTGGAACCGGTCTTTGCATCATTTTGGAGAAAGCAAAGCTGTTGCACTCGATATTTCTAAGGCATTTGACAGAGTTTGGCATCAAGCTCTTTTGTCTAAAATGCGTGCTTATGGAGTCGATTAAAAACTGCATCATTGGATTAGAAGCTATCTTTGTTTTGGACGGTTACAAATCCAAAGTTCATTACTTAAATGCTGGCGTTCCCCAGAAATATTTCACTTCCTCTTGAGTACAATTGCCATATCTGGTCTGGTGCGCCTAAGACTAAGACTAAGACTTGCTTGTCACTGTTTTATCGCTTCTTCTACCAGCGGTGCTCAAGAGAAATAGCCAGCTGCATGCCACCTATCCTTGAATTCAACCACAATACTCGTGGCGCTCTAAATGCTCATCAGTTTACTCTCAAGCCCATCTCCGGACGTACAGTTAAATTCAGGGATTCGTTCTTCAGCCGTACAACACTTACGTGGAATGCTCTACCAAGATCTGTCTTCCCACATCACTATGATCCACAGGCATTCAAAACACAAGCTCATGGATATCTCCTCTTTTTTCCTCGTCTTCCTTAACGCCCACGCTGTGCCAGGCACATAGCCGAGTATTATAAGGGTGCGAACCCCTTGAAGCATGCGCAAATTATAAAAAAAACCACCACCACCCTGTGGACAGCCCTGGCTGTGGCTGGCTCTGTATAGTTTTACGAGTACTGGTTCCATTATTTTAATACCTTGCTGCAGGAGGATTGGATACAGTCCATCTCCACCTGGAGACTTGTATGGGCCGAATGAGTTTATCGCCCAGCAAACGCTTTTTGGTGGGAAAATACTGGCTGAGCGTCTGTAGGCCTCGGTTGAAATAAGGTATGGGTGCGCGTTTATATCGTCGTATGCGTCTTGATTGTCTAGTATGATGCACTTGGGAAAATGACTTTTAACCAGACACTCAAGAGTTTCTTGTCTAGAGGATGTAAGTTCACCGTTTGGTTTCTTTACCGAACCAAGTGGATTGTTGTGGTCAAGGGAGAGGGCTTTGTGTAGTCGACAAGCTGTTGGCAGTGTGTCGATGCTTTCGCAAAACTCTCTCCAGCTTTTCCTTTTGCTGTCCCTTAAGGCCACGTGGTATCTAGTTAGGGCAGTTTTATAGGTCGTCCAGGTGTGTGTACGCTTGGCTTTGTTAAAGAGTTTACGAACTTCCCTTCGCTTAGCCTCGAGGTAGTGATTCCACCATGGAACGTCCCTGGTGCACCTGATGCGAATTATAGGGGAACTTGTGTGGTAGGCGTTTAAGATTGCCTCGGTAAGGTCGTTTGCCAAGTTGTCAAGATCAGCAAAATAGTTAATGGGGGTACATATACCAGTTAGGTTACATTTGAGTTGGTCTAAGAAGACTTGCCAATTAGTGTGTTTAGGGGTTCTTATAAGGGATTGAGCCCTGTTAGGAGTTTCAATATTGAATCTAATATATATGTGGTCGGAGAATGATGCCTTCTTCATTACGTGCCATTAATGGATCATGCTGGCCGTCCTTGTATCGGATAGGGTAAGTTCCAGTACCTCACTCCGTATGGCGTTTATGAAGGTCGCGTCGTTCCCCACGTTGTTTATCACAATATTTTTAGATGAACAATAGTTAAAAAGCTGCTCACCTCTGATGTTAGTGTTGGTGCTTCCCCAGACTACGTGGGTTGCGTTTGCTTCGCATCCGATAACATATTTTTGGCCTTGAGCTGTACAGAAGTTGATGAATGTTGTCTCTGGAGGGGGGTCTTCTTCCTCGCCTGGGAAGTAGGCAGCTGCAAAGTTTGTAGTGCTCTTGCTTTCTTGTGGCGAGAGCGTCTCTAAGGAGATCGCGACTAAATCTCTGAAAATAAATTGATTTATGGAGTAAGTGTTGAGAGAATGGCGGCGCAAAATTGCTGACCTTAGTCTCCCATTTTCTTTGTTATAAATCAACTTACCTAGTTTACTTGGGAATCCCAAAATTTTTTCGTTCTTGGTCCTCTTAAATAAGAGCAATGTCCCAGTTTTTGACTGCGAATAGGTAGCAGAGATTGGCAGTAGCTGCCTTCGATCTATGCAAGTTTATTTGCACACATCTCATCGCTTTGTGTAGTATTTTGGCTCTTTGGATCAACCTGTGAGCGCTGACTTGCTACAATTGTGGGAGGCTTTTTTAGTTTGTCTGCCGATAAGCCGTGTTTCTTTGAGGCCTTTATGCCGATCTTGTGTCCCGAGTGACCAGGTTTTCGTGTTCGGTCAATCGGCTTGGCTTTAGTGTTGGCGGTGGTGGGGTGTGTTGGTCTCTTTGACGGACTTGGTTACCCGGGTTTTGATGGTGCATCAATGGTTTTGGCTTCTTTCTTTAACCTTCTTTGGTCTGAAGTAAACGGACCCGAAGAGCCAGTTTACCTTATTGTTGGAGCCCTTTAAGTTCTCCGTTATGTTTTGTAACGCCGAGATGGTCAACTGCAGGTAGTCATTTTCCCTGTCTTTTCTTGGCAGGATTTTCCAGTCTGCGTTGAGTAGCTCCTTGTTTTAAGCTACTAGGCGCCTGCTGATTTTCTCATTTGTCTCATTCCTGCAGTGCGGAAGATAGACATAGAAAATCTGGTTGCGAGGAATTTCGTCCTCCCCGACTATTTTCAGTCTGGCATCTGGCCATGGTTTCAGGGTTGGTGCCGTATTGGTACGCCATGCTGCCGTTTCATTGTCTGCGCTATTAACGGATAGCCAACCACTTTTGGCCCTGCAGCCCAGAAAGTTAGGGTTAATGCCATCGGTGGGAAGCTCCGCTACCGCGTCCATGATGTTGTCCTGGATCGTTGCCATTTGCGCCGCCTTCAGTTTGACATCAGGAAAGCCTTGGTCAGTGATTGCCAACTTGATGGCTTTCGTTATGTCACTGAAGCGTAAAGCTATGTTCGATCCGCCAGCTGCCTCCGCCTCACCTGAACCAATTTTTCCTGCCCTTATAGGGTTTTCGGCTGATTGGAGGGGGTGAGCTTGTCTGTGCTTTTTGGCGGGTTCTTGGGACGAGAGTCGTTCGATCGGCTCCGCTTTATGGTGGATGTGACCTTCTTTATTTTTGTTTGGCACTGGGCTAGTTCCTGGTCATAGGAGAATCCTGTCTGTTTAAGGAAATTCAGACTTTCCTTGCGGCTCCACTTAGGTGTGATCTTTTTTTCCTTCTGTCTTCGAGGTCTAAGCTTGTTAGCCCGTCCCTTATGTCAGAGGTGGTAGAAGTGGACGCATTGTCCGAGCATTTTGGCACGATGGAGCCTTGTGCTGGGACGTAGTCCTCGGTTATGGTAATAGACGCGTCTGTGCTTTCGTCTGTTTGTAAAAGATTAATCTCGGAAGTAGGACTTTGACGGTCCTTGGTTTCCGATATTGGTGCGTTTGGAGGAGCACCGTCCTCAGGAGTTATATTTTTAAATCTATCCATGGATATTGTTAGATGAGGAAGGGAAAGGGGGTAAGGTCACTTGAAACCGCTGGAGCTAGAGTTTTTACTTTTTAAGCTCAAAATCTGCTCGTTAATCTCCACAGGGGTAATTAAAACAAATCCGAAACTATTCGTCTGATGTCTTTCTTCAAGAAGATGTGCAGCGAGGTTACAGTTGCAGCCATCATGCTGGGGGATCATAGGCTTTAATTTAACAGAAATATCCACGAAGTAATCATTGAATCTGTTAGCTATGCTGCAATCGTCTGAAATTACTTCATTATCGAAAACCAAGCTTTGGATTACGGTAGATTTATTACCTTTACCTAATAAATTGTTCACAATTCTTCATTCTTTCTTGCTATTTCCCTTGTAACGATTAAATTGATTGGTGAAATGCAGATCCCGCGCTTCTGCAACCTGTTTCTTGATTATCTTACAACGTGTTTCATAGGCTAGTTTAAGTCTTAAGTTTAAAGGACTTCGTTTGCATTTTATAGCTAGGAGATTTTTCCTTCTAATTTGTTTTAGCAATTTTTGTGACATCCATTCTTTCAAGAATTTTTGCGAGTTAGAGTGGGATATCGAAGTACAATACTTAATAGATTTGTTAAAATCGAAATAAAGAGGTCATAAGATTTAGATGGATCATTTTCAAGAAAAACAGGCTCCCATTGCTCGACAGTAAGTCTTGCACGTAGCTTGTTGTAGTCCGTAATAGTTTTTTTAGTATTATCATTTACTTGGTAATTAGAATCAATGATATTAGCATATAAGCTGCAGAAAAAGTGATCAGATATAGATTTAAGATCAAGAACCTCCCCACTAAATAAGGTTCTATTATTTTTATGACACCGTAAGAAGATATGGTCAATGCAACTTTCTGTCAGAATTGTTACCCTAGTTGGTTCGTTAACAACACAGTGTAGGCCGTGAGAAGCCATAAGAAGCAAATAATTCTCAGCATCTCTGTCAGTCTTATTTGATATGTCAATGTTAACATCACCTATAACTATTAGATTTTTTGATTTAATGGAACACAAAATATTGTGAAATTCTTCAACAAAATCTTTTTTACTAGCTGCATGTATATACTAACAACATTGGAGCAATCGCACACATAATCATTCCTGGCAAAAACAGCCACTCCATCAGCAGCGTAAGATTGGTTACAATTACCATAAAGAGCATAACCAGGTATGTCATAAAAAATTAATTCATCCTCAAAGATCCAAATCTCACTCAAAACAATAAAAAGAGGCATTTCCTGAAGAGAAGCAACATGAGCCAAAAAATTATTAAAGTTTTTAAGAATACCACGTATATTCTGATGAACACAAAAAGAGTACACCAAATATGCTGTGTCATTTACATTATTACGATTAATGTGGAATAGACTATTTACATTTACATCATTAGTTGTACTCATATTCTGCTAAGATCAGACTCGCAGGTTATTTTTATAGCGTTGTCTCCCTCCTTTTTGCGGATGTAAATCAGTCCATTTCTAATCCACAAAAATTTGTAATTCTTTGCATTCTTACGAGAAGTAGCAGCTTTGAGCAATTGACGAGAGATGTACGTCAGGCTGTCGTTGATATACATTATTTGATCATCAGATTGCGTGCTGATAACTGTAGATCTTAAATTCCCTTTCTTTTCTTGTTTCGCTCTCATTATTTTTTCCTTCAGAAAACGAGAGACGAATTTCACTACTAAAATATTTTTTCTCCGGCTTTTCGATGATAGCGATGTGGAAGATTGAGATGACGAGTCAACAGCTGATTGCTGATGTTTAACATTTATTGTTTTCATGAAACAGTAGTCGATGTCCTCTTCCCGTATGCTTACATTCAGCCCTTCGCGAATAATTTTAAGAGCAATAGCTGTGTTAGATCCAACTGTATTATTGTGAAGGTTAGGGACATTTACAATTTCAAGAGTGTTCAACAATAACTGCTGCTCTAGGGCATTGACCTTTTGCTCCATTGCAGCCAGTTTGATTTCGAATTCAGTGGTTTTTTGTTGCAGTGCCGCAATTTGATTTTTTTGAATGTTTTTTAGAGATAAAATTTCTTCGTACATCATTTCCAGAGTAATGGTAGAATTACCTGGTAATGCCTCAACTGAAGGCGTGGTATCAGCACAGTGTGTAACTCGTTTGGAGTCACCAACACAGACCACCTTGTTCACTGCGCGACCTCCGTCTTTCCGAACAGACGCTGCTTCCGAAAAGGAGCTTCGCCGTTGCTTTATGCAGATGTGACAACGCCAGGCATTTTTGCTTTTTCTAATGTAATCTAAGTCAATTTCTGAGACATTCACACACTTCGTATGGCAGTCACTACATTCAATTTTTATGTCTGAACGCTCGACTTTAAATTTGCACACACTACAGGACATTGCAATTTATTATGAAATTTAACTAATGCTCTAACTTTATATGTAATTAAGAAAAAAAAAAGTGTGTGAAAACTGAAGACACAAAAAGAAGAGTTCGCGACACGTCTGTACCCCACAACGTTCACAACTCAATGACGGTTCGAACGTAACGTAGGTACCAACGTCGACTCGGACCTTTATCTTGTTGGTATAG
Organism: Nephrocerus scutellatus; assembly: GCA_947095585.1. Lineage (NCBI taxonomy): Eukaryota > Metazoa > Arthropoda > Insecta > Diptera > Pipunculidae > Nephrocerus > Nephrocerus scutellatus. Next base: position 73,196,636 of record OX352761.1, on the reverse strand, counting down.
TGCTCCGAGCGCGGATTGTATCATCACGAAAGACTGCGTACGCGAATCAGATTCGAGTCAACACGGCTGCCCTTCGCAACGAAGAGACCAGAAACAACTATGGTCAAGCGATAGGACTCGCCCTAAATGCAGGGAAAGTAAGTACTGCTGAGATGTCAGGCGTAGAAGAGAAATGGCACGCGTTAAAAATACTGTCATTAGTACTGCTGACTCCATCGTAGGCAGTAGTCATAGAAATTGGAACGACTGGTTCGATGACGAATGTAAGCTAGCGGCTGATCGTAAGAATGTTGCGTACCGAGCAATGCAACAATCTCATATAACGCGAAGATGAATATAAAGAGCTCAGAAGATATGAAAAAACAGTTCACCGGCAAAAGAAAGCATCCTGGGAGAAGAATCACGTCCGCGAACTAGAACAGTATAAAGAGTCCGCGGTATGACGCAATATACAGCGCGTTGTACATAATACAAAGACAAAGATGGTAATCTGATTGCCGATCTCAAAGGCATCTTAGAGCGATGGGAAGAGCACTTTCATGAGTTGCTTAATGGCCAGCTAACTGAGGAATTGGAGGCTCCACCAATGACCGGATATCATACTATGCTGCCGCCACCAAGCATAGACGAAATTAGCAGAGCGATAAATCGGCTCGAAAATAATAACGCCCTGGATCTGATGTGATCCCAGCGGAGCTGCTAAAAATAGAACTCCACATTACACCAAGCAATTCACGGATTAATAGTACAAGTATGGGAGGAAGAAGCTATGCCAAGTCATCATTGGTCCATACCAGTGCGGCTTCATCCCAGGCAAATCAACAACTGATCAAATTTACACCCTTAGGCAGGTGATGGAAAAATGTCTAGAGTTTCATAACTCATTACACCATCTCTTTATAGACTTTGAAGTCGCCTATGATAGCATAGCCAGAGTAGAACTTAATAAAAAAAAATTTATGTCCATTTATGGCAAAAAGTGTTGTCCATCGGAGATACACACGTATATAAAATTAAAAAAAAATCGAGTTAATTTTTAAAAAAAAAAATTTGGGGCCCAATGACCCTGGGGCCCAGGGTCTCCAAAATTTTCACAAAAAGTGTTTTTCATTGGAGATACATACGTATATAAAATTAAAAGAAAATCGGGTAAATTTTGTAAAATATTTGTATGGAAGCCCCCGGACCGCGTGGCCCGAGGGGCATCAAATTTTAATAGAAAATGTTGTCTCCGGATATACACATGTGTGCAAAATTTCGGGCTTTGGGAAGTTAAAAATTGATCGCAAGATTCCACGACAGACGACCGACGACCGACATCCGTGCCACGGGCAAGTGGGGTTAATGTAGAGAATTTAAAAAAAGGATAACTTAAATAGGTATAAAATGAGAAAATGTTTTAGTTTTCATCAGTATATAGATCAATTGGCAGACGACAAAGTTTTGTAATTGATCGTTTTAATGTACCGTTTATAGTTTTAATCGTCGCGACGCGCACTAAACCCTCCGATCCGGGTTGAAGCTCTGCAACACGTCTAGTGATGAGCAAAATTGGTCTTGGTCTTGCAGTCTTGTCTTGGTATTGCAAAAAATGCAAGACCAAGACCAAGACCGTTCATTCAGTTGCAAGACCAAGACCAAGACCAAGACTGAGAGTGCAAGACCAAGACCAAGACCAAGACCAAGAATATGTATGCAAGACTGCAAGACTACAAGACTCTTGCATTTAAAATTGCGTAATATCTCTGTTGATATTTATTTATAAAACCTACATATATCGTATGTTTATTTGTATACGAGTAAGTACTTATATAAGATCTACACCAAGTCTGTTGTGTAGTATGGTATTTACAGGCATATGTATGTACATACATAGATTGCTATTTCCTGACCTTTTTATATTTTTGGGTTTTTTTTTGTTATAGGTTTTTTCTTTCCAGACAAGTCATATAAACGAGGTTTGACAAAAAAAACCTTAGCGAAGACGTGTGTGACATGGCATGGTTACAAAAAGAAATGATGAAATTGACGGAGTTCTTTTGGAAGAATAAGTCTAGACTTTCTTGAACAAATTTTTTTCGAACTAACCGCTAAACATAAATGTTGGTAGTTTTATGTGTATATACTAAGTGATGAGAGTAAAGTAAAGGATAGACTGTAGAACAAGTCTTTGTGAACGTCATCACAGCTAAATACCATATAAGAAATGTAAGCATTTATGCAAAAGTGACTGGGAAATCTATATAGAAATGTATTCACGCACAATAATTTGGGATCTGATTCTTGGGTATATTCTGAGGAAAAAATCGTTAAACAGTCTAATGTTGACATCATTTCTCGGGGATTTAAGAAAAAGCTTACTTTTGTGTACCCTGACCCATGTTAACGAAAATGGCTCTGTTAATAGTAATTGTAGAAACTTTATTTATTTAGTAGGACTTTATTTTTAGAAGAAATACTAGCCTATGTAACTGCGTTTAAATGAAATCGATATCTTATTTGAGTCTTCAGATATCCAACTTCAATGCCTGTTCTAGTTTTCTTGCCCATGCTAATTTTTGACTATGAGGTCAATTTTCTCCAGAAAATGCGTAATAAACATAACGTTTTACTATTTTTTTCTTATGAACATAACAATAATAAAACACCTCAACAAGAAGTTTGCGGAAAAACTTTAGATTTTATGATACTTGGGAAAACCCGCACCAGGTAAAATTTTTAAAAGAGTTTTTTTGCGTTTATGGTTTTTGGAGGAGGTAGTTTGAAGGGGCCGATTACCTTGTTTCCAATTTTACCTGACCACCTATTGACGCTGAATTTGTGTTGAAACGATGATTGTCTCCTTCTGTGTGGATTCTCCACAGCCCATATTGAGATTCGTCCGTCCAGAGAATTTATGTGTATTTTTGTACCAAACTAACTCTGGACCGCCTTGGCCAATTTTAACCAAACTTGCTGGCATACATATTACTTATTACCTGGAATCAATACAGCTGGTTGGTATTGATGGATTTGCGGTGGGGGGGAAGTTATCAACATTGGTTACTAATGTTAGTGTTGATTCTACAATTTTCGGTATCGCTGAGACAAATAGTGATGGTAATACACACCACTAGGGTGTATGGAGCAAGGCGCTCCACAGTTCTAGAACAAAAATACATACATACATATATCCATTTATGTATATACTCATATAGAAATTATTCAAAAAATACTTGGTCTGCAAGAATTTTAGCAAGACCGCAAGACCAAGACCAAGACTCAGGCTGCAAGACCAAGACCAAGACCAAGACTAATGGCACGAATGCAATACCAAGACCAAGATTCGACCTGCAAGACCAAGACCAAGACCGATATGAAATGGTCTTGGTCTTGCGTTTGCTCATCACTAAACACGTCCCAATAACCAATTCAGTGGAGGAAGGCGTTCGTCCTTTATCAACAACAGATCACCTTTCTGCAGATTGTTTTGAGATCTTAACCATTTTGGACACGATTGTAACTGATTCAGATATTCATTACTCCATCGGCTCCAAAATATTTGTTTCATTTGCATGAGCCACGCAAATGAGTTGTTAAATTCATACCATTGCTTTTCGACTTGGGTTCTGGTATTCCACGGCAGACATCACCGTTGTGGAAATGGTTCGGCGTTATGGCGGTTAAGTCCTCTGGGTCTGAGTTATATGGACATAAAGAGCGACTATTCAAAACCCCTTCAATTCCAGTTAACACAGTCGACCATTCTTCAAAGGTGAATGCACGATCACCCCAAACTCTCTTGAGGTGATATTTCACCGGCTTTACCCCAGCTTCCCAAATGCCACCGAAATAGGGGGAAGCAGGAGATATGAAGTGCCTGGTAAAAGCTCTTTTGGCAAGGTATAGCGAATTTCCTGGTCAATTTGTCGTTCAAATTTTTTCATATGATTTGAGCGGATTGGATGCTCCTGTAAACGTAGTACCTCAGTCACTGTAGATATCCGAGCGTCTAGCTAAAAATCGCTTGAGAACTGCTAGAAATGTGGAGGTAGGTAGATCACCTGCAAGTTCCAAGTGGATCGCTCGAACTGCTAGGCATACGAAAATGTAGATGTACCCTTTGTATTTTATTTTCCCACGACACGATGATGCCTTTACTTGCATGGGACCTGCAAGGTCTATACCCGTAGATTGAAATATCGGTGAGGGCTGCACCCTGGTAGATTTTATGACACCCATACGTTGCTCTCCACCTTTTGCTCGCATTCTTTAGCATGTGATACATTTTAGGATATGAAAACGAATTGTGTTGCGTGCATTCAATATCCAATACTTCTTTCTCAGCCATGTGAGCACGATTTGTGTTCCACCATGCAATGTTACTTGATGACATTCAGATATTAATATTTTTGTGAAGTGATTTTGTGTTGGTAATATAATTGGAAATTTCTCTTTATAGCTTAAGGACTAATTTTCCAACCTACCACGAACGCACATAATACCGTTGACATCAATAAATTGGTTTAGATTTAAAAGCTTACTTTTCACTCCAACTTTGCTAATCTCAGATAACGATTTCATCTCAGATGAAAAATCGTGCTATTGAATCGTACGAATCCAAAAATTACATGCAAAATCACGATTTGATGACGACCTCTTTTCGCGAGTAAATGAAAACAAGCTGTTGTACGTAGTAATTTGTTGCATGATGAAAAACCTTGCAGAGTTTCAATTGTTTCTGAGCTTATTATTCTTTGTAAATGAACTTGAACAGGTTGCGTGTCTAAAATATGATCGCTCAATTGTTGAGGAAAATACATTTTAAATTCCACTCAACGTTTTCACTGTTGAGTGGTTGGTTCGTAGAAATTCTTCTTATTATTGTTATTTATAATATTTTTTGATTTTTTATATTATTATTATCTTATTTTACGTATATTTTCATCATCTTGACGGGTTCGGTATTTTTAATTTGTAAAATGAACTCTTATTTTGAAATTCATTTCAACAAAAATTCGCGGCATTAAAAGAAATTTCAATTCGATCGTAGCACATCTTGACGCGAATAAACCTGCGGTTCTAAGTTTATGTGAAACGCAGGCCTCTTATATGGGTACCCCAAATGATTTTCAATGTCAGGGGTATTCTCGTGTCGACTGTTTGGTTCCTCATCGTGGGGTTATTTTATTTATACGAGAAGACATCAGTTTTAGTGTACCTAATTTTAATATTCCAAACAGTAATCCAATGTTCAATACGATATGGATTGAAATTGTAATTTCAAACCATTCGATATTTATTTGTTCCCTTTATCGTAGTCCTAATTTGTCACCTGATGACACTAATATTGAGTTTAATTACTTATCAGACACAATAGACAAGATTTACAAATCATCACCAACATCAGAATTGGTAGTCTTGGGTGATTTTAATGTCCACAATGATTCATGGTTGACCTATTCGAATGGTAGAGATCGATCAGGTGAAACCGCAGAACTATTTTCAAATGTTAATCTTTTCACCCAACTCGTTGATAAGCCAACTAGGTATCCCGATACTACTGGTCAATCACCTCACCTTTTAGATTTATTTCTTACAACTATGCCTGATAAATATTCAATTGATGTATCTGCTCCATTAGGTCTTTCTGACCATGCTTTGATAGTTGCCAAATTTTCAATATCACCAGCCCTTATAGAGACTACAAGTAAAAGGCTACTCTGGCACTATAAAAATGCTAACTGGGAGCTCCTGAACCAATTTTATAGCTCATTTGATTGGTCAACCTGTTTTTCCAGCAATAATGCTAATGAAGCATCACAACTTATCACGTCAACCATTTTGCTAGGAATGAAAAATTGCATTCCTTCTTCATTTAAAAAGAAAAATACTCATAAAAATAAATGGTTTAACGAACATTGCAGGTCAGCAGTCGCGTGTAAAAAAGCAGCCCATTTGGACTACGTTAATTGCACTTCTGAAGAAAACCTTGTAAAGTTTCGAATAGCTAGAAACAGATCAAACGCTATATTGAAAAGGTCCAAAATAATATATGACCTTAAGATTCGAGATAGCATGCGAAAAATATTGGATTCTGATTCAAACAGTCGAAGCTTTTGGTCGTTTGCTGCATTGGTTAAAAGAAACTTTGCAGACTATACTTCGTCTATTCCTTCTTTATTTCATAATGGTATTCATTATAGAACTAATATTGAGAAAGCTAATCTCTTAGCTTCTCATTTCGCTGGTGCGTCTACTCTTCCTTTAACTAATCAAAGCCCCCCAATTCTCCCGAATCTAGGCCCAGGTATGTCTAAAATCTATTTTCGGAAACGGGTTGTTTCAAAGATTCTGAAAGAACTTGACCCCAATAAAGCGACTGGCCCCGACGGTATTCCGCCATTAGTATTGAAAAGTTGTCATCATACTTTGGCAAAACCGCTTAGCAAATTGTTTCATCTCTCAATGAAGACAGGTGTTTTTCCATCACTTTGGAAAATAGCAAATATTCAACCCGTTCCGAAAAAAGGTGATAAATCGGCACCTACGAACTACCGACCTATTGCTTTGTTGTCGGTTCTATCGAAGGTAATGGAATCTATCGTTAATTTCAGACTAATGAACTATCTGGATTCGAATGTTCTTTTATCCGATGTTCAGTATGGATTTCGTAAAAATCGATCTTCAGGCGAACTAATGACGTGCATGACTCATTGTTTGGAGCGAAGCATTGAAAACCTAGGTGAATCAAGCGTTGTTTCCTTAGATATTGCTAAAGCTTTTGATAGAGTATGGCATGATTGTCTTATTAATAAGATTCGTGCGCTGAATTTACACTCCTCTCTCATTACATGGATTGAGAATTATTTATGGAACCGTAAAATAAAAGTTGTATTAAATGGTATATCTTCAGATTCACATGGGATCAATGCTGGCGTGCCTCAAGGATCATCCTTGTCTCCCACGCTCTTCTTGATATATATCAACGACCTATTGTCTTCTACAACCTGTGATATCCATTCATTTGCTGATGATACAACACTATCGGCCTCCATTGAGTTTGACAATCAAAAAGAATGCAATTCTCGCTTGAATGGTTCGCGTGAAAAAATGAATTTGACTATTCTGTCTAATATTCAAATCATTCTTGATTGGGGCATTTCTAACAGAGTAGAATTTAACCCAAATAAATTCCAGTCTTGCCTTTTTTCTCAGAAGACAACTCAACATTATGTTCCTCCTGTTATTAATGGTACCTCTATTGCGAGATCTGATTCACTTAAGTTGTTATGTTTAAAAGTATCAAGTGATCTTTCTTGGAAAGAACATATTTATGAAATTTCAAAAAGAGCTAGCCAATGTTTAGGCTTCATAAGACGTTGTAACTTCTACTTCACTCCCTCTGAAGTGTTAAGATTATATAAATCTTATGTTAGACCAATTTTAGAATTTAATTCATATGTGTGGGGTGGTGCTCCAAGATCGCATTTGGTTCATCTTGATGGTGTTCAGAATAGAGTTATCCGTTTGATAAACGATGTAACCATTACTTCGTCTCTTGATACTTTGGAGCACAGACGAAATGTAGGAGCTTTATCTGTTTTCTATAAATTTTACAACGGTAAATGTTCTTTAGAAACCCGTTCTCTAGTTCCTGGGCCTTTTCTCAGTAACGTAAACACTCGTTTAAGGTGCAATCAACATAGATTTGCCTTAAAACTTTTTTCATGTAGAACCCAACACTTTAAATCCTCCTTTTTTCCTAGAGTATCTTCGATGTGGAATCAATTGGTCGAACACGTGTTTCCAGAATCTTATAATCTGCAGGCGTTCAAATTAGCCGTTAACAATTTCTTGAAGGATGATGGTTAAAGTATTCATAAGTTGTTTCTTAATATATAAAAAAAAAAAAAAAAAAAAAAAAATTGTTTATCAGTATTTTTTAAATTATTTTTATAATTTGTAATATTTTCTTGGTCAAGGTTTTTTGTAGTTTTCCCTGACCATGATTCATTGATAAAAGTATTTGGACTCGCGTCGTTCTAAATTCGTGTTCGTTTTTCGTATTGCTTTTCCAATGAATCAGGGAGAATTCTGAGAAAATAAATTGAAACCGGCTACAAACGTGAGGAATGTGATATATTGTAAATCACATTCTTTCGATTTTTATTTTATTTTGAATTTAATAAAGGGCTTAGCCCAACTTATTGCCGTGACGTAAGTCATTCAGGGAGTCATCCCTTGGCAATAAGTCTCTATATAAAAAAAAAAAAAAAAAAAAAAAATTTATTCGTAGAACTGAAGGTCCATGCCACCACAAAGTATTTTCTTCTGGAACCGTCATTCCTCGAGTACCAACATCTGATGGATTTAATTCGCTGGGGCCCAGGGTCTCCAAAATTTTCACAAAAAGTGTTTTTCATTGGAGATACATACGTATATAAAACTAAAAGAAAATCGGGTAAATTTTGTAAAATATTTGTATGGGAGCCCCCGGACCGCGTGGCCCGAGGGGCATCAAATATTAATAGAAAATGTTGTCTCCGGAAATACACATGTGTGCAAAATTTCAATAAAATTTCGGGCTTTATGAAGTGGATTAAAAATTGATCGCAAAATTCCACGGCAGACGACCGACGACCGACATCCGTGCCACGGGCAAGTGAAGTTAATATAGAGAATTTAAAAAAAGGATAACTTAACTGCATGAGCCACGCAAATGAGTTGTTAAATTCATACCATTGCTTTTCGACTTGGGTTCTGGTATTCCACGGCAGATATCACCGTTGTGGAAATGGTTCGGCGTTATGGCGGTTAAGTCCTCTGGGTCTGAGTTATATGGACATAAAGAGCGACTATTCAAAACCCCTTCAATTCCAGTTAACACAGTCGACCATTCTTCGAAGGTGAATGCACGATCACCCCAAACTCTCTTGAGGTGATATTTCACCGGCTTTACCCCAGCTTCCCAAATGCCACCGAAATAGGGGGAAGCAGGAGATATGAAGTGCCTGGTAAAAGCTCTTTTGGCAAGGTATAGCGAATTTCCTGGTCAATTTGTCGTTCAAATTTTTTCATATGATTTGAGCGGATTGGATGCTCCTGTAAACGTAGTACCTCAGTCACTGTAGATATCCGAGCGTCTAGCTAAAAATCGCTTGAGAACTGCTAGAAATGTGGAGGTAGGTAGATCACCTGCAAGTTCCAAGTGGATCGCTCGAACTGCTAGGCATACGAAAATGTAGATGTACCCTTTGTATTTTATTTTCCCACGACACGATGATGCCTTTACTTGCATGGGACCTGCAAGGTCTATACCCGTAGATTGAAATATCGGTGAGGGCTGCACCCTGGTAGATTTTATGACACCCATACGTTGCTCTCCACCTTTTGCTCGCATTCTTTAGCATGTGATACATTTTAGGATATGAAAACGAATTGTGTTGCGTGCATTCAATATCCAATACTTCTTTCGCAGCCATGTGAGCACGATTTGTGTTCCACCATGCAATGTTACTTGATGACATTCAGATATTAATAGTTGTGTGAAGTGATTTTGTGTTGGTAATATAATTGGAAATTTCTCTTTATAGCTTAAGGACTAATTTTCCAACCTACCACGAACGCACATAATACCGTTGACATCAATAAATTGGTTTAGATTTAAAAGCTTACTTTTCACTCCAACTTTGCTAATCTCAGATAACGATTTCATCTCAGATGAAAAATCGTGCTATTGAATCGTACGAATCCAAAAATTACATGCAAAATCACGATTTGATGACGAGCTCTTTTCGCGAGTAAATGAAAACAAGCTGTTGTACGTAGTAATTTGTTGTATGATGAAAAACCTTGCAGAATTTCAATTGTTTCTGAGCTTATTATTCTTTGTAAATGAACTTGAACAGGTTGCGTGTCTAAAATATGATCGCACAATTGTTGAGGAAAATACATTTTAAATTCCACATTTATTCGTAGAACTGAAGGTCCATGCCACCACAAAGTATTTTCCATTACTTCTGGAACCGTCATTCCTCGAGTACCAACATCTGATGGATTTAATTCGCTAACGACGTTTCTCTATTTTTCACAAGGAATTATTTCCCTTATTTTGGTCACACGATTGGCTACAAAGAATTCCCATCGATTTGAGTCTCCATTGAGCCAATGCAATATTATCTGCGAGTTTGTCCATTCAAAGATCCTTGGTATAGACGACACTTTCCAATTTTTGATAACTTTGTCCACTTAAACTGACAGTAACACGGCTCCCATAAATTCCAATTTGGGAATTGAAGTCGTTTTGATCGGGGTTTTCTTTGATTTTGATGTAATGAGATGGCAGTGAAAATCACCAATATGTTGAAGCTGCATTAGCTTCTTTCGAGGCATCACAAAACCCATGAAGTTCTACCGACGTAGATTGATCGTCGGTTAAAATCCATCGTGGTATATTCAGTTTCGACAGATCATGGAGATTTTGTAGGTATTGTTGCAATCGAAGTCGCAAATCTTGAGATACTGGATCGACCCAATCCAAATTTTTTGGCCACAAATCTCGCATCAATACCTTGGCAGGCAGCAGAACTGGTGTGATAAAACCCAAGGGGTCATACAGACGTGCGATCATTGACAAAAGACTTCGTTTCGTTATCTCTATTTAACGCAGTAGGCAATTCAAGATTAAATTTGAATTGAAATTGATCAGTATTAGGCTGCCATGAAATTCCTAAGTTTTGACTGAATTCTCTAGATTGAGTGAGAAAGGTAGCATGAATTCTCGATGCTCTTCAGGCAGAGATTGCATAATTTGTTCTTCATTACTCACATTTACGAAGGTGAAATCTACTCCCTTTGCACATACCAATTACTTGTTGCAATAATAGAGCCTTTTCGGTGTTAATTGCACCCCCGAATACGTCATATAAATATGAAAAATTTTCTAGTAAATAGTTGCCATTGGATACTTATCCTGAAGATCATGTGACAATTGTTTAAGTGTGGGTATTGCCAAGTAAGATGCACAAGTTGTCCCAAATGTTAATGTATTCATTATATATTCTTTAAGAGGCTCACTGGCTTTATCACGCCAAACTACTCGCTGATACGGTACGTCATCGGGATGAACCAAAATTTGTCGAACTATTTGTTCAAGGTCAGCTGTAAATACCACCCGATGGAAGCGCCAATTAGTAATAACCGATGGCAAATCATTGTGCATTGTTGGTCCAGCAAATAATACATCATTTAATGAATTGCCATTTGTTGTTTTTCGAAAAACATTAAAGACAATCCTCGATATTTTGTCGTTGAACTTGAGTCTTTAAAGACTGCGTGATGAGGCGATAGCCACAGCTTACTGAAATTCGACCATCTAGGTATGATGTGTGATGCTGTTCAGCTGTGCTCACCGGTTGCAATTGATTGTGTGTAACATGTTTGAATATTTTTTATGAAACTCAGGATCGCGAATGAACCTTCTTTCTAATTGTTCAAACTGGTTGATGACCGTTTGACGAGATTTCCCCAAAACTAATTCGCTATTCAAATGAGTACGAAAGGGTAATCCTACTAAGTAACGACCAGGTAATATTCTTGTAGTTGTATCATTGAACCACTTCTCACTCCATTTTTCTTCCGGGCTTAATTATCGCACCAAAGATATATTATCTACCTCCCAGAATTTTTGAACTAGTTGATCAATTATACATCACTACCGAGAAGCAAATCAATTTTTTCTGGTTTGTAGAACTGAGGATCAGCTAATGGCAGCTCAGCAATATGTGACCAGTTGACCACACCAACTATTTTTTGTGGTAACAAGTTGGTTAATTTTATGATGACGTAGGCTGGCACATATAATTGATAATCGTTCACCCTTGAGCGTAAATTTAGATGAACCACTTTATTGCTAGAACTGGCTGTGACATCACTGATTCCACTGATGGTTGCTTTGACTGATAACTGAGGTAAGTTTATTCAGTTTACTGCTCGTTGAAATATTATGGACGCATCGCTGCCCTAATCAATAAGGGCTCGAACAAACTCACCTTGAGAATTCTGAACTTCTGCTATGGCTGTTGATAGTGATATAGTGATTGAAATAATTGATATACAAAAGGCGTAAGGCTCGTTCACAGTGTTAATACAAATTACATACTCTAACACCGCCTCTTAATTTTATGGAACCACTGTGTTCATTTGTAATTGCAAAAACTAAACTTCTAAATTTTACGTTAAATATTAATGAATGATGAAATCAAATAAAATTTAAATCCTTACGATGCTTCACAAAAATATTCTTTCTAAGTCCTTTTGTCATGATGTCGGCTACTTATTCATTTGTTGGTTTGTATTTGATACAAACTTCACCTTTTGCAATCACATCTCGAATGAAATTGTACTTGATGTTCAAATGCTTCATTCGCTTGCTTTCTTTTGAATCGCCAGAAGACCTGATGAACGACTGATTGTCTTCGAAAATTACCACTGGCTCATTACATTTGATGCCCAATTGAAACAGCAATTTTCGAATCCATTTGAGCTCACAAATCACTTTGGCCAGTACAAAATATTCAGCTTCAGTTGACGATAAACTGACTGTTGTTTGTTTTCGTGGTGCCCAGCTAACTGTGTTCCCAAGCAATTTGAATACGTAGCCCGATGTTGACTTTCCATCGTTTTATCACCAACTCAAACGGAGTCACTGTAGCCAGCTAATGTTTCTGCATAATCTTGCTTTGTCAAATCAAATCGATTGTCCCACGAATGTATCGCAAAATGTGCTTCCCATGATTAAACTGACGATCATCGAAAATACTTTGAAATCGACTGAAATAACCAGTTGTTCAACAAAGATCTGATCTTGTGGTTATCGTAGCGTACGATAAGCAAGCGATATGCTCGCGATATGGATGATCCGAGCAATTGTCTTTGTCGCATTTTTCAATGTGCAAACTTTTTTCCATTGGAGTTCATCGTGGTTTGCAATTTTTCATGTCGAATTTTTCCAAGACAAATATCGTTACTCATTCATGGCATTGTACAATTTGCAATGTCTTGTTCGATGTGCATACCCAAAAACGAATTCACTTGACCAACTTCGAACTTCTTTGCCAGCATTCGATTCACTGTGTTGATCACTTTTATGTCGCTACAGAAAATCAGTGTATCGTCGACGTACAGCAAAACGAAGCAGGTGACTCAATTTTGTACCTTCACGTATAGACAACGATCCGATTCGCAGCGCTAGAGTCCAATTTCGATCATAAATTCGTTGAACTTCTTGATCCATACACGTGATGCCTGTTTCAGGCCATAAAGTGTTTTGATTAGCTTACACACTGTATTACCATTTTTAAATCCTTCTGGGAGATCCATATACATTTCTTCGGATAGCTCACCATTCAAAAATGCACACTCGACGTCCATTTGATGAGTGTGCATGTATATTGATTTGCAATCGCTAGAAAACTTTTCATTGTGACTAATTTTGGTACTGGAGCTTAAGTTTCATTATAGTCAAATCAAAACTTTCGACTTAGGCCACGTGCTACAAAACGAGCCTTGTATTTTTCGATTTGACCATCTGCTTTAAACTTCAACTTGAACACCCATTTGTTAGTGACTGCTTTTTGACCTTTTGGCAAACCACATTCAATCCAAGTTCTGATTTTGATCAACGATTGGTATTCGCTATCAATGCCCCGTTTCCATTCGTACCAATCGCTGTTACCCATGCCATTTCTACTGGCATCGTAGACATTATCACTGTTGTCACCGACGCATTCCTTATTTGCACCGTGGCTCAATATTTTGCGATTACCAACACAATCCGAACTTGTGCTGTGGATCGACGAATTGTGGCTACCAGATCCTTCCAAATTTGTGCTGTGGATCGATGAATTGTGGTTACCAGCACCTTCCAAATTTGTGTTGTGGATATCATACACCTCTGCATCAGTTTCATTAAAACAACTGTTGAATGAATTAGCATCATCATCACATAACGTTGATTCATCATCGCTGTCGCTGTTCATCGTGTCACAATTGATTTCGTTCGTTACCGCCTCTAAATCCGATATTTCTATCAACTCTGTCGTCTCAACACAGATGCCTCATTAAATGTGACATGACGCCCAAGAACCAGTTTGTCCCATAAACGATACGAGCTCATTGAAGCTGTATAACCAAACATCAAACATTTAGTCGCCTTTGCTTCTTTGCTTTGCTTTGATCGATTATTCGCTGGAATGTGATGTAACTTTCCTAACCAAATATATATATACAAATGTGATAAATCTGGTTTCTGCTTAAACTAAATTCAGCTGGTGTCTTGTTTTTAAACTGCAAAAGCATTTGTCGGTGATCGATTCTTGATGTAATTCGCCGTTTGAATCGCTTCGCTCCAAAACTTTCTGTCCATACCACTTGCTAAAATCATAGCCGTTTTCTTTAAGTGTACGATTCAATCGCTCAGCCACCGAATTCATTTCTGGATTGTATGGAATGCTATACATACGCTGGATTCCCTTTGATTTACAAAATGCATCCGTTGCATGCGATTCATATTCACCAGTGTTTTTTTTCCATAAACACATGATTCACAAAACTTCTATTTAAAGTTTACATTGACATGCCATGAATGCCATAAACTTTGCGAAATTTTATTAAAGTTACGCTCACCTGAGAAACCATTTTGTATGCGCCACAAATCGTGTTTCGCCTTTGACCGACGCATGAGCCTTCAAAAACTATGCGATAGCCTTTCTTTGAATCAACATCAAATTGCAGCTCAAATCTTTGACTAACAAAATATTTTTAATTGTTTTACTCGAAAAATCACCATCATGAAATGCCTTCACAGCAATTTCTCCTTGTTGTTTGGCAGAAATGCATTGATTCTGTTTTGCAATTTGTTTTGACTTGGAACCTCTTTTAATTCCAATGTTACTTTTCTAAATGCTCCTTAGCTCGGGTGGGGCGTAGCAAATAAAAATACTGATCTGACTTCTGAATGTAAAGTGATTTTATTTATTAACGCTTATCTTCTATTTCTGTATTTGCTTGATGAAATGATTTTGATTCTTTATTCAAAGAAGTGGCCCTTAAATACTTATTCTCTAAGATTGTTTTTAATGATCTAATATAGGAAATATGAATCTAAAACAATAGAATTCATATCAAAACAAAGTATAATTATTGATCTATATTTGATTTTCAGTGCACTTGACCCACTTTAATAAGGTAGCGCACAGAGTCATAAACTATTGGTAATAATAGTTACATCATTGACATTTACGATTGAGTCACCCAAATAGTGCTTAGAATATTACTGTTCATATAAAGTTTGGGCTATTAATATGCGAGCTGTGTTGTTATGTATGCATTGTACTCGGTGTACTGTATTTTATGGCTTAATACTTTTTATCGCTAATGTTATTCTTATTTGTGATTTGCCTAATGGTGAGTGTTTTTAGACATATGGTTTGTGGCGAAGTAGATTTTACTCGACTTTGACACACTTATAGGCTAGGAAAAAAAAATTTATTACAGGTTAGATAAGAACTAATTAATAACTAATGCAAGAAAATGTTTATATATAAGAAAAATCCTCTCGTATGGTATGGTCACTCTATTTTTTCTTACTGGATGGTCTAAGACCTTTATTGCCTCGTGCCAACACCGATACGAGTTACAAAAATAAATTTTATATAAAAAAAAATTGTGTGGGTTTGTTTGTTGTTTTTTTTCTCTTCTTTTGAGCGTAAATTTAGATGAACCACTTTATTGCAAGAACTGGCTGTGACATCACTGATTCCACTGATGGTTGCTTTGACTGATAACTGAGGTAAGTTATTCAGTTTACTTCTCGTTGAAATATTATGGACGCATCGCTGCCCTAATCAATAAGGGCTCGAACAAACTCACCTTGAGAATTCTGAACTTCTGCTATGGCTGTTGATAGTGAGAAGTTCCGAAGATCAAAGAAATAAAATAACACGATTGAAATAATTGATATACAAAAGGCGTAAGGCTCGTTCACAGTGTTAATACAAATTACATACTCTAACACCGCCTCTTAATTTTATGGAACCACTGTGTTCATTTGTAATTGCAAAAACTAAACTTCTAAATTTTACGTTAAATATTAATGAATGATGAAATCAAATAAAATTTAAATCCTTACGATGCTTCACAAAAATATTCTTTCTAAGTCCTTTTGTCATGATGTCGGCTACTTATTCATTTGTTGGTTTGTATTTGATACAAACTTCACCTTTTGCAATCACATCTCGAATGAAATTGTACTTGATGTTCAAATGCTTCATTCGCTTGCTTTCTTTTGAATCGCCAGAAGACCTGATGAACGACTGATTGTCTTCGAAAATTACCACTGGCTCATTACATTTGATGCCCAATTGAAACAGCAATTTTCGAATCCATTTGAGCTCACAAATCACTTTGGCCAGTACAAAATATTCAGCTTCAGTTGACGATAAACTGACTGTTGTTTGTTTTCGTGGTGCCCAGCTAACTGTGTTCCCAAGCAATTTGAATACGTAGCCTGATGTTGACTTTCCATCGTTTTATCACCAACTCAAACGGAGTCACTGTAGCCAGCTAATGTTTCTGCATCATCTTGCTTTGTCAAATCAAATCGATTGTCCCACGAATGTATCGCAAAATGTGCTTCCCATGATTAAACTGACGATCATCGAAAATACTTTGAAATCGACTGAAATAACCAGTTGTTCAACAAAGATCTGATCTTGTGGTTATCGTAGCGTACGATAAGCAAGCGATATGCTCGCGATATGGATGATCCGAGCAATTGTCTTTGTCGCATTTTTCAATGTGCAAACTTTTTTCCATTGGAGTTCATCGTGGTTTGCAATTTTTCATGTCGAATTTTTCCAAGACAAATATCGTTACTCATTCATGGCATTGTACAATTTGCAATGTCTTGTTCGATGTGCATACCCAAAAACGAATTCACTTGACCAACTTCGAACTTCTTTGCCAGCATTCGATTCACTGTGTTGATCACTTTTATGTCGCTACAGAAAATCAGTGTATCTTCGACGTACAGCAAAACGTAGCAGGTGACTCAATTTTGTACCTTCACGTATAGACAACGATCCGATTCGCAGCGCTAGAATCCAATTTCGATCATAAATTCGTTGAACTTCTTGTTCCATACACGTGATGCCTGTTTCAGGCCATAAAGTGTTTTGATTAGCTTACACACTGTATTACCATTTTTAAATCCTTCTGGGAGATCCATATACATTTCTTCGGATAGCTCACCATTCAAAAATGCACACTCGACGTCCATTTGATGAGTGTGCATGTATATTGATTTGCAATCGCTAGAAAACTTTTCATTGTGACTAATTTTGGTACTGGAGCTTAAGTTTCATTATAGTCAAATCAAAACTTTCGACTTAGGCCACGTGCTACAAAACGAGCCTTGTATTTTTTGATTTGACCATCTGCTTTAAACTTCAACTTGAACACCCATTTGTTAGTGACTGCTTTTTGACCTTTTGGCAAACCACATTCAATCCAAGTTCTGATTTTGATCAACGATTGGTATTCGCTATCAATGCCCCGTTTCCATTCGTACCAATCGCTGTTACCCATGCCATTTCTACTGGCATCGTAGACATTATCACTGTTGTCACCGACGCATTCCTTATTTGCACCGTGGCTCAATATTTTGCGATTACCAACACAATCCGAACTTGTGCTGTGGATCGACGAATTGTGGCTACCAGATCCTTCCAAATTTGTGCTGTGGATCGATGAATTGTGGTTACCAGCACCTTCCAAATTTGTGTTGTGGATATCATACACTTCTGCATCAGTTTCATTAAAACAACTGTTGAATGAATTAGCATCATCATCACATAACGTTGATTCATCATCGCTGTCGCTGTTCATCGTGTCACAATTGATTTCGTTCGTTACCGCCTCTAAATCCGATATTTCTATCAACTCTGTCGTCTCAACACAGATGCCTCATTAAATGTGACATGACGCCCAAGAACCAGTTTGTCCCATAAACGATACGAGCTCATTGAAGCTGTATAACCAAACATCAAACATTTAGTCGCCTTTGCTTCTTTGCTTTGCTTTGATCGATTATTCGCTGGAATGTGATGTAACTTTCCTAACCAAATATATATATACAAATGTGATAAATCTGGTTTCTGCCTAAACTAAATTCAGCTGGTGTCTTGTTTTTAAACTGCAAAAGCATTTGTCGGTGATCGATTCTTGATGTAATTCGTCGTTTGAATCGCTTCGCTCCAAAACTTTCTGTCCATACCACTTGCTAAAATCATAGCCGTTTTCTTTAAGTGTACGATTCAATCGCTCAGCCACCGAATTCATTTCTGGATTGTATGGAATGCAATACATACGCTGGATTCCCTTTGATTTACAAAATGCATCCGTTGCATGCGATTCATATTCACCAGTGTTTTTTTTCCATAAACACATGATTCACAAAACTTCGATTTAAAGTTTACATTGACATGCCATGAATGCCATAAACTTTGCGAAATTTTATTAAAGTTACGCTCACCTGAGAAACCATTTTGTATGCGCCACAAATCGTGTTTCGCCTTTGACCGACGCATGAGCCTTGAAAAACTATGCGATAGCCTTTCTTTGAATCAACATCAAATTGCAGCTCAAATCTTTGACTAACAAAATTTTTTTAATTGTTTTACTCGAAAAATCACCATCATGAAATGCCTTCACAGCAATTTCTCCTTGTTGTTTGGCAGAAATGCATTGATTCTTCTTTGCAATTTGTTTTGACTTGGAACCTCTTTTAATTCCAATGTTACTTTTCTAAATGCTCCTTAGCTCGGGTGGGGCGTAGCAAATAAAAATACTGATCTGACTTCTGAATGTAAAGTGATTTTATTTATTAACGCTTATCTTCTATTTCTGTATTTGCTTGATGAAATAATTTTGATTCTTTATTCAAAGAAGTGGCCCTTAAATACTTATTCTCTAAGATTGTTTCTAATGATCTAATATAGGAAATATGAATCTAAAACAATAGAATTCATACCAAAACAAAGTATAATTATTGATCTATATTTGATTTTCAGTGCACTTGAACCACTTTAATAAGGTAGCGCACAGAGTCATAAACTATTGGTAATAATAGTTACATCATTGACATTTATGATTGAGTCACCCAAATAGTGCTTAGAATATTACTGTTCATATAATGTTTAGGCTATTAATATGCGAGCTGTGTTGTTATTTATGCATTGTACTCGGTGTACTGTATTTTATGGCTTAATACTTTTTATCGCTAATGTTATTCTTATTTGTGATTTGCCTAATACTTTGTATCACTACTGTTATTCTTACTTATAATTATTCTTAAACTATTGTAACAGTCTTTACTCGAGTGGCGCTCGCCGGTCACCCAGGGTTCATTCTCCTTCTACTCTTCGTTACAAATTAAATGATTTCTTCGTTTCGGTGTTCATTATAATAAGTTTTCTTTTATTTCTTATAATATTCGGTTCTTACTTAATGATATGATGCTTATAACACTACTTATAATATTCTGCTTTGTGCGCATTAATTGTGGGGAAACCAGCGGGGTTTTTTGGTTGTTTTCTAGGCCGATATCGGGTTCGTCGACGCCGTTATCTGCAAAGATTACGAAAGGGGGTGATGGGCGACTTCTGCTCTTTTCGTTGCTACCATGAATATGAAACACAGGAGCAGCGTTCGGGTGAACGACAGCCGTACAATATGACAAGGTCTCGGGTGCGTCGACGCCGATAACTTGTTATATTTGGAAATAGTATGGCAAAATTCCGGGTACGTCGACGCCGTTATTTTGCTATTTAGCACTAATATGGCAAGAATACCGAGTGCGGCGACGCCGCTATTCTGCTATATCAGTAATAACAATAAGATGAGTGTGATAGCTCAAGCACTCAATTGTTATTGTTTTTTTAAAAATCTGTTCGTAAAGAACAAAGGTCAGCGAGGAGCTTTCATTGTAGGAGAATTTGTTGTATATTACAACGTCCCCTCGAGTAGATTTCGCTGCCTTACCGCAGTGTGTTCTACTCTGATTTTGTTGTGTTATCTTAGCCTATAAGTTTGTCTAATTAGTTGTTTTTCCTAGGAATTTTATTGCCACCCTTTTGGAAAAATAGTAGATTTTTCCTATATTGCTATATATGAGAATTCTTACCAATGTTTTATAATTATTTTATTATAAGTATTTTTCATTATTAAATTTCTACTATTAATCGGGTGGCAAACCTTTTCCCAGAAAAAAATAATTTAATTGGTTCGACCACCGGATTTAACCTCGCACCCACTGAATTCCGGCCTAGTACACTCTCATGGTGCCAATGGGATATATAGACAAAGTTGGTTGGTTATGCACTATGTATCGAGTGACTGCGTGTTTTTGTATGGTGAGTGTTTTTAGACATATGGTTTGTGACGAAGTAGATTTTACTCGACTTTGTTACATTCCCCCCTTACTTCGGGGTGGCAAAAAATTGTAAGACACACTTATAGGCTAGGAAAAAAAATGTATTACAGGTTAGATAAGAACTAATTAATAACTAATGCAAGAAAATGTTTATATATAAGAAAAATCCTCTCGTATGGTATGGTCACTCTATTTTTTCTTACTGGATGGTCTAAGACCTTTATTGCCTCGTGCCAACACCGATACGAGTTACAAAAATAAATTTTATATAAAAAAAAATTGTGTGGGTTTGTTTGTTGTTTTTTTTCTCTTCTTTTTGTTTTTTTTGTTCCCATTTTTTTTGTTCCCATTTTTTTTGTTTAGCTTAAGCTTAAGTATAAGAATAAAAATATTAATTAATTTTTTCCCAATTTTTGTTTTGTGTGTTTTTTTTTTGTGTTTTTATATATTTTTTTTGTTTTATTACAAATTTTTTGTTTTGTTTTATTTTTTATATATATATATTTTTTGTTTCATTAATAAAAATTTTTTTTTTCTTTCCTAATAAAATTTTTTTTGTTTTGTTTTATATATTTTTATATTTAAATTATTTTTTTTTTTTACAAGGTAACAATAATGGTAATAAGTATAATAATAATAGTAACAAGTATAATATTAATAGTAATAAGTAAGATAGAAAGAAAAAAAATTTTTTAACAAGGTAGCAATAATAGTAATAAGTATAATAGTAATAATAATAGTAAGAGTATAATAATAATAGTAATAAGATAAAAAATTTTTTTTTTATCCTTAAAGGCGTCGGGGTTGAACGGATTACTTCTCTCAAGCGTGATAAACTTTATCAATGGCAAATTTCTGTTTGGTTTGGCATTGCTGGTTGCTATGGTACTGGTAGGAGGGCTAGTTTGGGGAATTGAGGTATTGGTTGGTGTTTTTGCGGTGGTGTCTTCGGGTTTTATGGGCGTGAGGGAAATATCTTCGGATGTTTGGTTTCGGGATGTGTGGTTTTGGGTGGTTGGTGGGATGTTTCGGTGTGCGGTGAGTTCCTGGTGATGGATTGTCGCCGAGGAACTTGGTGACGTGCTGCTCTGTTGCCATTTCGATTGGTACTGGTGTTGCTGGTTGGGCAGTGGTGTTGAGTGGTTGGTGGTGAGTGTCGGTGGCGGTAATAGACCATTTCCCCTATTACTGGCGTCCATGGGCGTCGACGGAGGTCGTAGTAGCGTTTTTGTGTGCTAAACGCTTTTGCTAGGTTGTGCTTAACTAGGGCCAGTATCTCTTTCAAAATGGTGATACGTTCCGGTGTGTCAGGTTCCTTATTTAATGGTATATCTGGGGTGGCTGGTAACCGTAGCTCACGGCCGAAATTAAGAAAGGCGGCGGAGTACCCGGTTGTCTCGTTGTGACTGGTGTTAATGGCTAACATAAATTCGGGTAGGTACTCGTCCCATCGACGGTGATCTGTTTTGACATATTTTGGGGCAGCCTTACTGGCTGAGTATGCGTTCTTTAAAACCTTAAATGAGGGTGGTTGCGTGATGGAGAGCAAAGAATTCTGCCCATTTAGAGAATTTATCGCAAAAGAATATTATCATTGTGTTTCCTTTTGCCGATCGTTGGAGCGGACCTATGAAATCGGAGCATACGATTTACCATGGATGGTTGGCGGTGGTTACATGCATCTCTCCAGCAGGTTTTCGAGTCGGAATCTTGTACTCAAGACAGGTGGGGCACCTTCGGACGAATCGCGCGGTATCGCGATATAGTCCGGGCCAGTAATAAGTTTTCGCGATTCTAGTGATGGTTTTGGCTATCCCCATATGGCCTGCGGTCACATCTGCGTGATTCTCGTGAATGACCTGTTGGCGAAGTGGTTTGGGCACATTTTCCAAGCTGACGTGGTGGCTTCGGTGTAGCTGGTCGAAGTGAATATGTGTCGGTATAGGGTTTTCTCTATGATCTGGTATTCTGGGTTTTCCTCTGGTTTCGTGATGGCCGATTGCATCTTGGCATCGTACCATGGGCAGGTTTCGGTTATTGGTAATAAGAATCTGATGGAGTTTTCGGTTGGTTGTTGAGACAGTACATCGGCCACGGTGTTGGACGAACCCTTTGGGTAACGGATTATCGATCGTCTGCCAAAGTACTGCTCCGAGACCGTCGGCACTGGCATGTGTCTGAAGGATGAACGGTCGGGTGAAATCAGGACAGGCAAGTATTGGTGGTTCGGTTAATTTTGTTTTTAAAGTCTCGAAAGCTTTTTTCTGGTCTTCTCCCCATGACCATTTCTGGTTTTTCTTCCATAATCTGGTAAGCGGTGCGGTTATGGTAGAGAAGTTCGGTACGAAGCGTCGATACCAGGATGCGATGCCGATGATTCGCCGGAGTTCTTTTATGTTTCGTGGTGCCAGTAGAGATTTTACAGCTTCGATTTTATTGGGGTCGGTGTGTATACCATATCGGTTCACCATGTGACCGAGATAACGGATTTCTGGTTTGCCGAACTCACATTTGTCTGGGTTAATTTTTAATTTCGCCATTCTCAAACGTTTGAACACTTCTGCCAACGCCACCATGTGTTCTGTAAAGGTGCGCCCGGTTATGATAATGTCGTCTAAGTATGCGAAAGCATGTGGCTCTAGCTCTGGGCTTAATTTTTGTATCGAGTAATTGTTGGAAATTGGCGGGGGCGGAGTGGAGTCCAAACGGCATTGACTTTCCATTGGAAAAGTCTTCTCGCAGGAACGGTAAATGCTGTACATGGTCGACTGGTTGGCTTCAGTGTCTGCCAATACCCCTGTTTCAGATCGATTGTTGAGATAAATTTGGCTCCCTTCAGTTTGTCCAATACGTGGTTGATTTGCAGTAGAGGGTAGGCATCTTTGACAGAGAGTTCATTCAATTGACGATAGTCCACGCATAGCCTCCACTTGCCTTGTTTTTTCTTAACTAGAACCATCGGAGAGCTGTAGGGGCTATTTGACAGTTCGATTTTATTCTCTGCCAGCAACTGGTCTATTTCCGCATTGATAATTGCTTGCATGGCTGGATCGGTTGATGGTAAATCCAAACTTTGATAGGAAGTCGGTTCCTATTAGAAATTTGTCCATGAGTTCTGGTATGTGGGAGCGAGACGAGTAGAACACCCCATCAACGTCCACCGGATAATAGAACAAGTAGTCAAGTATTGTGATTCACCGGCTGGCCGCGAACGGACGTATTCCTTTTTACTCGATACCATTTCTTTAGTATTACAATATTATTCATTTGTTATTTAAATATCATTCCATTATTATCTTTACTTCAATAAATTTTAGTTATCTTTATTGAAATTCCACAATACAATATACAAACTCGTGTGTAGTGGTGCGCCCCTTCCATGTTAGTTTTGTCATGTACGCAAGGCGGGCGGTAATGGTGGATTTGTCGGCTAAGGCGAAAGTCATGGCTATCGGTCGGACTGGTTTACTTTACAGACATGTTGTATAGTTTTACCGCTGCATGATCTTCCTGCCCCGGTGTCGATGACGGCATTGTATTGGTGATTATAGAATGTGATGGGTAGTGTGTATGAGGCGTGGCTGAGGGTAGTCAGAGTGGGGGCGTCTAATGCCTCACAAGATTGGACGGCCCGTTAACGTTTCCCGGCCTGCATTGGCAGCTCTGTATCCCCTGTGTATCGCAGTGACGGGTGTGTATATATGTTGTATTTTTGGTAGAGATCTGGTGGGTGAAATAGCTGGTGTGTGACGGGTATGAATGTGTTACATCGTTGGCCACTGGTTGATATGAAGATGTGACATTTCTGGTGTGTGACGGGTATGATTGTGTTACATCGTTGGCCACATGTTGATATGAAGATGTCATATTTCTGGTGTGTGACTGGTGCGGATATGTTACATCGTTGGCCACGGGTTGACATGAAGATGTGACATTTCTGGTGTGTGACTGATGCGTATATGTTACATCGTTGACCACAGGCTGATATGAAGATGTCATGTCTCTGGTGTGTGACTGATGCCGATATATTACATTGTTGGCCACTAGGTCTGGTGGCAAAATTGGTCGAGCGGACTGGATAGGCAGGTGGTATGAAGTGGCTACGGGTTGAGACGCTGGCTGGCTGTGTTGTACTGGTGACAATTTGGTCGAAACGGTGGTGTGGTATGACGGAACGGAGGGACGGTAGGGCGTAGTGGCACTGGTCGACTTTGTGTCTGAGTGGGTTGTGATGGATGTTGTTCTGCCACTAAGCACTCGAAATACTCAATTAATGTGGTTAGTTCGGACAAGGTGTTGAACTCTCTTCGCTTTATATAGTGCCGGTAGTCGGGCCGCAAGTTGTCGTAAATCCGATCGAGCTTTTCTTCGGCTGTCATTGTGGTATGCCATCGCATCAGGGCTTGAATTGATGTTAGAAATTTCTTGCCCTTTTCTCGATTGTTTTGCGTGCGACTACGAATACGATCGAGTAGTTGGGCGTAGAACCGTGGTGGTAAGAAAAAGCGTAGTTCCCTGCTAAATGCTTTCCAGGTACCTAGAAACTCTTTTCTGTTCCGGTACCACACCAGCGCGTTCCCTTTCAACAGTTTGGGTAGTGTATGGACAATTCGGTCGAGAGGTATTTGGTAGCAACTCTTCGACGAGTTCCGAAAATTCCAGTGGATTATTCGTACCGCCGTCCTACCTCACATTCCATTTCCGTACCTTATCCATTATGTACGCGTCTGACAATCGGTATGCGAATGGTTGCGAAGTACTTGTATTAACCATTTGTGAGGTACTTGCATCTACTCCTGGGTAGATCATTGATGATGCTTCGTAATATCTGCTAGTCGGATTTGGTACACGCAAGTCCTCAGTGGTTTCGCGTTTCTTTTGTAAAGTACTCGCATCTACTTGTGGGAATATAATTGCTGGTATTTCGGTTCCTTTTCTGGTCGGGGTCAGCTCTTCGCCTTGTTTCATTCTTTTGACTTCGGCGCTCAACCTTTTGAGTAGCTCGTCGACAGTGCCCGTTGAGTCGATACCACGACGCTCTAACTCACTAACCAATTCCTCCTTGCGGAGAGAGTACACCGCAGAGGCGTTAAGTTCGGGCTCTAACGTAGCCATTTATAAAGTAGATTTGCTAAATTTCTGATTTTGGATACTCCACGGTTGGTGTCCAGACTTTGGTCAGTGGTGACGCATTCACCAATAAATAGCTACAAATCTACTTTCTGCGACTATTCTAGTTGTCCCTGTTCGAGCGCCAAATTTGTAACAGTCTTTACTCGGGTGACGCTCGCCGGTCACCCAGGGTTCATTCTCCTTCTACTCTTCGTTACAAATTAAAAGATTTCTTCGTTTCGGTGTTCATTATAATAAGTTTTCTTTTATTTCTTATAATTTTCGGTTCTTACTTAATGATACTTTGGGGTTAAGATAACTCGGGAAAGAACCGAGAGGTCCAGGGCTTGAAACTTTTCGGGCGTCAGAGCTCTGACTCTGGGATACATAGAAATCAGCTAGAACTGTCTGGCTGTCTTCTGTGGGCCGTTGGGTTGGAGCTAGGACGCCTGGGAGGAGCAGAGACTTCTCAGGTTTCAGGCAACGATGATGCGCAACACAAAGCCTCTCTCCCTGCAAGATCGTTGAACGGGTTTTCAAACCCATCCTACCCGAGGTGACCCTGTCTAGCAGAATTCAACGGACCTAGAGGAGAGAACCTCGATAAAAAAATCCTCAATCCAAGGTGAGACACGTGCGCCGAGGGATGAATGGCCATGAGGATTTTGGTCGCTAGCACGGAACTCCGGATACCTGGTAACCTCCGGCTTCAAACTGCCTTACTACAGCAAGAGGCTCTGCTGTGGTGGACCTCCTTTCCTCACAAAACAAAGTTCATCGATAGAGAACAAGAAATAAAACCTGAGGGCGGTGCTCCTCCAAACTCACCAATCTCAGAAGCCAAGGACCCCCTAGGTCCTACTTCTGAGACTGAACAATTAAACTACGACGATAGTTCAAATTCGTCAAACATTACCGTGGACTACGTCCCTGCACAAGGCTCCAACGTGCCATTATGCTTGGACAACACGTCCACATCGACAACCACTGACTTAAGAGACGGACTTAATAGTCTAGCACTTGAGGACAGCAAGAAACAGCGACAACACCTTAGTGGAGCAGCCAGGAAAAGACTAGCTTTCCTTAAGCAAAAGGGGCTCACCCATGACGAGGCACTAGCACAGTGCCTGACAAAAATCAGAGACAGGACTGAAACAATGACTATCAAACGAGGACGATCGAACGACTCTAGCCCCAAAAACCCCCCCAAACGAGAGAGGCAAGCCCCTACTCCAAAAGTAGCCGAAACGACAAATACCACGGCCATATTGGGCCCAGGCGAAAAAGAGGTAGCGAGCGGGTCAAGGACAGTGCCAGACTACAGCGAGATCGTGAAGGCAATCAGGTTGGCAATCAGGTTGGCAATCATCGACCAAAGCTTTCCCGATGTCAAACTAGACACGGCACAGATGTCCAAAACCCAAGACCTCATAATGGACGTAGTGGCAGAGCTCCCTATTGACGGTATCAGCCCAAACTTTTTTGGATGCCGACACAAGAATGGCTGGCTATCAGTAAGCTGCGCAGATGCAGATACGGCTGAATGGCTTGCTAATACAGTGCCAAACCTCAAACCGTGGGACAACGCCAAAATCAAAATAGTCAGGGAGGATGAAATCCCCCAAAACCAAATATTTTTCGTATATCTTCCCCACTGCAGGAACGAGACGAATGAAAAGATATGCAGGTGCCTGGTGGTCCAAAATAAGGAGCTTCTAAACGCAGATTGGAAGATTCTCTCGCGCAAAGATAGAGAAAATGATTATATCCAACTGACTGTTTCAGCGTCGCCAAAGATAGCGGAGAACTTGAAAGGCTCCAACTACAGGGTCAACTGGCTCTTCGGGTCAGTCTACTTCCGACTGAAAAAAGACGAAAAAAGTAAAAAAGATTCAGCGGGATTCAGACCCGACAGCAACAAGTCAAAAACAGCAAAGAAAAACCCGGCTGCCAAGCCGCTCCATTACCCAAAAACCTCCGTCAACAAGGTCAATCCTAAGACCCAATCACCAAAGCCTGGCCAGTCGGTTCATGGCATAAGCAAGGCCTGTAGAGCCAAAATATGCAAAAAACACGGCCTAGAAACAGCTAAACCCATCAAGCCGGCCGCAACTCCAACCACACAGGGACCGAATGATAGACCAAAAAGTCCCAACTGCAAGCAATCAGTTGAATTGCGTGCAGATAAACCTTCATAAGTCAAAGGCAGCCACTGCCAACCTCTGCCACCTTTTTGTGGCTCATAACTGGGACATCGCTCTTATTCAGGAGCCATGGACCAACAAAGGTAGAATCCAGGGTATCCCCAATAAAATAGGTAAGTTGATCTATAGCAAAGGTGACGAGAGGCCAAGGACAGCTATTCTATGTCGCCACCAATACAACAACTACTCTATAAATCAATCTATTTCCAGAGACATAACCGCGATCTCCCTAGAGACGCACACTACTCAAGGCAGCACGAGCATCATCAACTTTGCCGCTGCCTATTTCCCGGGAGACGATGAAGAATCGCCACCAAAAACAACACAGAGCTTCGTTGAATACTGCATAGCTCATAACCAAAAATTTGTGATCGGATGCGACGCAAATGCACACCACGAAGTCTGGGGAAGCACCGACACTAACAAAAGAGGTGAGTTACTTCTTAATTACTGTCTATCTACTAACGTAATTATAAACAACGTGGGAAGTGATGCAACTTTCATAAACGCCATAAGGAGAGAAGTTCTGGACCTTACTCTATCGGATAAGGGTACGGCCAGCGCAATCCGTAATTGGCATGTTATGAAAGAGGCATCGCTATCAGACCACATGTACATAAAATTTAATGTAGAAACTCCCAATAGGGTTGAAGCCATCATAAGAACCCCCAAACACATCAATTGGCAAGTCTTTCAAGACTCACTGCAATTAAACTTGACTGGTATTAGTACCCGAATAAACTCGATAGCCGACCTAGACTCCACAGCAAACGACCTTACCGAGGCAATCATAAACGCCTATCACACAAGTTGTCCTGCAGTCCGAGTCAAAGGTACAAGAGACGTTCCCTGGTGGAACCATGATCTCGAGGCTAAGAGAAGAGAAGTCCGGAAAATGTTCAACAAGGCCAAACGAACAAACATTTGGACGGCCTATCGAACTTCTCTCACAAAATACAAGGTGGCATTAAGAAGCAGCAAACGCAACAGCTGGAGAGAATTCTGTGAAAGCATCGACAAACTACCAACAGCGTGTCGACTTCACAAGGCTCTATCCCTCGACCACACAAATCCACTCGGGTCTGCCAAAAAACCTAACGGTGATCTGACAACCTCAAGAAATGAAACACTCAACTGCCTGGTAAAAAGCCACTTCCCAGACTGCTAAATACTGGGTAACGATGAGGAAAACGAGGACATAAACTCACATCCTTATATCATACCAATCGAGGCCTACAGGCGCTCAAAAAACATATTTTCCATTGAAGGAGTCCGCTGGGCTGTAAATTCATTCGGCCCACTAAAATCTCCTGGGGGAGACGGGGTCTACCCAATTTTGTGGCAACGTGGGCTCCATCAGATAGAATTTTTGCTCGTTAAACTCTACAGAGCCAGCTATAGCCTAGAATACGTTCCAAGGTGCTGGAGAGAAGTGCGAGTTATTTTCCTACCAAAGGCTGGTAAAAAATCTCCAGAAGATACAAGGTCCTACAGACCAATCAGCCTATCTTCATTTCTACTCAAATCCATGGAGAAGATACTATGTCACCACATAAAATCTAATGCACTCCAAATTAACTTACTAAACCCCAGCCAGCATGCATATCAGACAAGGAAATCAACAGAAACTGCACTGCACGAGCTGACAGACGAAATCGAAGATACACTTCGGAACAAAGAAATGTTAATATGTGCCTTCATAGACATTCAAGGCGCTTTTGACAACACTAACTTCGAAGTGATTCAATCACAAGCCAGAAACAAGGGTGTAGAATCCCCAATCATAGGATGGGTTATAAGCATGTAGGAGGGTTATAAGGGGTAGGAGAATTCGGGCCTCATTCGGAGACGAAGCCATCACAGTAGCGGCAACCAGAGGTTGCCCACAAGGCGGAGTCCTATCACCTCTTTTGTGGCTGCTGATGATGGACCAGTTACTCTCAAGGCTTAAGAATAATCATATTACCAATATTGGCTATGCGGATGACCTCGTCCTTATGGTCCGTGGCAAATTCGAGAGTACGATAGCAGAACGGATGCAAATTGCTCTCAAACTAGTAAACGATTGGTGTAAAGAGGTGATCCTAAGTGTCAACCCAGACAAGATAGTGTCCACCATCTTCACAAAGAGGAGAAAAATAAATCTTCCTATTATAAATTTCCAAGGCAAGGTCCTCCAAATAATGCCGGAGGCCAAATATCTGGGAGTTATGTTCGATCAAAAACTGACATGGAACTCCCATATGACGTACATTATCAACAAAGCTAATAAAGCTTACTTCACATGCCAACGCATGTTCAACAAAACGTGGGGAATAAGCCCGCAAATGACTCTTTGGCTATACCAGAGCATTATCAGACCTAGGCTGACATACGCAGCCTTGATATGGTGGCCAAAAACAGAGCAATTTAAGACACGCTCAAAACTCAATAAGATACAAAGACTCATCTGTCTTAGTGCAACAGGTGCCATAAAGACCTGCCCTACGGCAGCCCTCGAGAAGATTATAGGACTGACACCACTTCACATACACATTAAAAAAGAAGCTGGCTTAAGACTCTCTAATCTCAATATACACAACCTGGTTAAATCCAACAGACCAGACCATACAAACATCATCTCCAAAATTAACTCGGATCATGGTATTGTCCTACAATCAGACTCAATGATGAAAACAACTGATTTCCAAAGGAACTTCTTGGTTAGAATTCCAGAACGTCATCAAGTTGAAAATATCATCAATAACCTCCCCCATCATGCATCCATCTGGTACACAGATGGATCTAAAACAGATACAGGGACAGGAGCAGGAGTATTCGGACCCAGAACCACACTGCGAATACCCCTAGGCAACTCCCCAACCGTTTTCCAGGCAGAAACAATTGCACTTGAAGCCTGCATCTTGGAATGCACTAAAAGGAAATACAGAAGAACTGAGATTTATATGATCTCAGATAGCCAGGCCGCACTACTTGCACTAAAAGGTCCTACTTTCAACACAAGGAAAACGTGGAGCTGCTACTGCCACTTAAAACAATTGGCCAAGACTAATAAAATCACCCTTATGTGGTCCCCAGGGCACTCAGGCATTGCAGGGAACGAGGCAGCAGATCTCTGCGCAAGAGAAGGCGCAGAAGGTACCTTCATTGGGCCGGAACCAAGCATTGCCTACTCTCTTAGCCACCTCAAAAACAAAATTAAAGAGTGGGCCAACAATGCCATCGAAGCTGAATGGGCATCGTCAACAGGGATGAAACATACCAAAAGGCTTCTCAAGTACAACATTGTACATATAGACAAGGCAATTAAACTGAACCGTCATGCACTCAGATCTCTAGTCTGGTACATAACGGGACACGGCCCATTCAACAGACACCTATTGAAAATGGGAAAATCCCAGACGGACAACTGCAGGTTCTGCAACAAGGCAAAAGAATCGCCAGAACATATATTGTTCGTGTGTGATGCTCTTATAAGGAAAAGACTCAAGTACCTCAAGGCTTACACAGTCCCAGGACAGAATGTCACTTCAATCGAACTGTCAGACGTAATGGCATTCATTAAGGAACTAAGCCACCACATAAAGTGGTAATCATCTGGGATGCACAATAGATCTCTAGGTCGCAGTGTACCAGGCTTTTCAGCCCACCCAACAATAATAATAATAAAAAATAATGATATGATGCTTATAACACTACTTATAATATTCTGCTTTGTGCACATTAACTGTGGGGAAACCAGCGGGGTTTTTTGGTTGCCTTCTAGGCCGGGTGCGTCGACGCCGTTATCTGCATAGATTGCGAAAGGGGGTGATGGGCGACTTCTGCTCTTTTCGTTGCTACCATGAATATGGAGCACAGGAGTAGCGTTTGGGTGAACGACAGCCGAACAATATGACAAGGTCTCGGGTGTGTCGACGCCGTTATTTTGCTATTTAGCACTACTATGGCAAGAATACCGAGTGCGGCGACGCCGGTATAATGCTATATCAGTAATAACAATAAGATGAGTGTGATAGCTCAAGCACTCAATTGTTATTGTTTTTTTAAAAATACCGGGTGCGTCGACGCCGTTATTTTGCTATTTAGCACTAATATGGCAAGAATACCGAGTGCGGCGACGCCGGTATAATGCTATATCAGTAATAACAATAAGATGAGTGTGATAGCTCAAGCACTCAATTGTTATTGTTTTTTTAAAAATCTGTTCGTAAAGTTGTTGTTATCTTAGCCTATAAGTTTGTCTAATTAGTTGTATTTTCTAGGAATTTTATTGCCACCCTTTTGGAAAAATAGTAGATTTTTCCTATATTGCTATATATGAGAATTCTTACAAATGTTTTATAATTATTTTATTATAAGTAATGTTCATTATTAAATTTCTACTATTAATCGGGTGGCAAACCTTTTCCTAGAAAAAAATAATTTAATTGGTTCGACCGCCGGATTGAACCTCGCACCCACTGAATACCGGCCGAGTACACTCGCATGGTGTCAATGGGATATATAGACATATGGTTTGTGGCGAAGTAGATTTTACTCGACTTCATTACACTATATAGTGTATGCACTGGCATATTACATTGTAGTTTGTGAGGGTGCATGAATCGACGTGACGCACACATTGGTACATTAAAACATTACAGAATTCTGTAGTGATGTATATGTCGTCATGGCGCATACATTGGCATACTCACTCACCCTTTAATTTAAAAAAAATTTTATTTTATTGAAAAAAAGAATTTTTTTTTGGATAATATATTAAGGTTACATTTAGTCATTAATTGTACTGAAATAAGTAGAATTTTGTCTTTGAATACTTAAACTGATTGGTTTCTTTGCGATATGTTTGCTAAGAGCGTGGCTACACAGGCATGGGAATGAAAGTCATGCCAATAAACGTTGTGGGTGTATGTGTGTATGTTTGTTTATTTGTTGTTTTGCCGTATAGAACGTTCATGCTTGCGCCGAACGTAGTTCGTAGTTGACTTTCGGTGGAATCAAGCTTTCTCTTTCCAAATCACTAAAAATCTACCTGTTTCGCTGAACATGACTTTCATTCCCATGATCGTGTAGCCACACTCTAAGGCTGTATGAATTTGTGGTATAGTCGTTTTTATTTTTAATTTTTCTTTCAATTGCTTACATAATTTAATTTTAATGCTGTTTTTACGTTATTTCTTAATTTTAAATGATATACAATTTCTAAAAGGTCTGGCTTAGCAGTCGTTGATAAAATTTTGTCTACAAGTTCAATTATTTTCAAAAAACTATCCATTATATAACTTTTTAATTCCCTAAAAATATTGGTATAGTTTTCATAGCGATGTCTAAACTGAAAGTCGTCATTTTTAAATCTATGTCTGAAAATTTATGTAATAAAATTGATGCTTAGTAGTGTTTTTATATGAATACAACAATTATTTAAATTCCGAAATGGAAAAAGTTTTAATTGACAAATTTAATATTATGATGCTCTAGCTTACCTTTTTTTGTTCTAATACAAGGTATATATTAAGATTTCCATGCTTACAGTTGTTTATTAACTTTCTGCTTTGATTGTTTGTTTTCTTTTATAAAACGATGCCAGGGTTGTTATATGTTGTTGCCATCTTATTTTTGAATATTGAGCATATTTCATATATTGTACATTTTTTTCGGAACTTTTGTCCAGTTCTTTTGATTTTTTATCTGCTTCATCTTGTTGCGTCGTAGCTCCGTGCTTTCCGCTTTTCAGGTGGAGAGGAGAATGTAGACGCTGGTATGTATGAATGACCAATCGGACCGATTTAATACTCGACCAATAGTATTAATCCTTATAATCATATCTCCTCTTACGCAACAACATGTGCAACGCAGCTGCATTATACTTATGTACAGAGTGCTGTGCTGTCGTAAAGTAAACACAGGCGCTGCACTACATAATAGTCTTTATTGATACCTGAAATACACTGCATATTGCTTGCTTGGTTGATGTTCTATTACGTGGCAAGTGATAAGGGATTTGTAACCACGAATCATCGGTTAGGTTTATCAAAATATAAGAAGACACTATACAGATAGAGGCTAAGGATACCGTGTAGTGGTTTTTGGTCCCCGCACAATGCTAATGAACATACAAGCGAGATAACTGTTCCAGCTTGTATCGTTAAGATAGAGTTATTTATGTAGATATGAAATGACGCGAAAGCAGAGTAAAACATGATAAGGGTATTTATGAAGCGATAGCAGAGTGAGATATGATAAGATATGTTGATCACAGCATCCCTTCCCCTGCGAATAAGAAAATTCTACCTTGAAGAGTATGAGCGTGGCTGCCTGTGGGAATGAAAGTCATTCAAATAAACGTTGTGGCTACACATAACGAAGCATTTGTGTGTGTTTGTGTGTTTGTTCGTCAATTTGTTGTTGTTTTGCCGTATAGAACGTTCATGCTTGCTCCGAAAATCATTTTTTGTAGTTGCCTTTCGGTGGATTCTCGGTGGATCCAAGCTTTCTCTTTCCAACTCACTAAAAACCTACGTGTTTCGCTGGACATGACTTTCATTCCCATGATCGTGTAGCCACGCTCTTAGAATTTTCGTACAGAAGTCGAAGCTGATGTTTATTGAGAGAGCTGAGGTATACAATTTGTATCATTTCTTTAGTAAATCATGTGTTTGTATGTATATGTATAGATTTTGTGTACAGTAAATTTATGTGTAATATATAAGGTTTTTTTTTTGTTCAATGTGTATGTCAAATAATGATATTTTTTGTAGTACGTATAATATATAGAAAATTTTAATTTTAATAATTCATTCATTCAATAAAACATTAATTCTACTCTATACGTAATAAGTATAGAGTAGAATTAATGTTTTTTAGAACGTTATAGAATATTTGTATTTTTTTAACGTATAGAGTAAAATTAATGCTTGTTTCGTTTAATTAATACAAGAAAAATAATAATATTAAAAGATATTTGGGATAAAATTAATTTCATAATATACTGTGATATAAAACTTTTTTTTTATATATACATATTTTATAATAAACATTTTTTATTTCTTTTTTATTTTAAGTTCATTTGTTAAGATAAAGTTGATTTAAGCACGCAAATTATACAGGATGATATTTTAATTTTTTTTTAAATTCTTGAACACGCTCTATCTTGTCCAGAACTGCCTCGTATTGTTCGGAGTATATCTCGTTAAATCTTTAAAACGAATCTAGGGGTTGTTTCAGGTTTGTCGTTTTTCTCTTCGTAGTTATCATTTCTGTTGTGTTTTGTTCTTTTTGGGATTTGATTTAGTTTCTAAGTTTTGTTTTTTCTGCGTTTGCAACGGAAATGCTTCTGAGAATTTGGTCAAATCATCCTGGAATGTTAGTAAGTATTTTTGACCGTGATAGCTTACTGGTACTGGTACAACTATATCTAAAGCGATTCGCTCAAATGGTGTAGAACTTATACTAGTTATTTCATTGGTATTGGAGGGTTTCTATGGTTTTTGTTTAATTGACACGACCTACACTTTTGAATATGATGCTAAATGTCTGCAGTCATTGTAAGCCAGTAAAATTTTAGTTTAATTCTTTTCAAGGTTCGAGATACTCTGTCCTCTACTGGGTGTCCTCTAAAATGTGATTCATGGTATTCGGTTAATATTGCTGCTGGATTGTTTAAGATAATTTTGTTATTTATGCCTAGATTTGCCGTTATGTTTAGATAATCTTTTTTCTAGAGTTGTTTTAAACTCATTTCAAATTGTTCCTGTAAATTAGGTATGTTGATTGCTATCGTCTCGCAACTTTTTGCCAATTACATCTTTAATGTTTATTAGAGTTTGTTCAATTAAACCTTGTTCCTTCTGACTTGGAATGGGTAGGGTACAAATATGTAAGGATTAGTTTTGCTCTTTCTGGAAGCTTTTTAATGAGTATAAAAGGTGGTGCTCACTGCAGAGAATTCATTAGTCAATTGGAATTTAACCAGTGCAGTTGAAAAGCTCTTGCTTGCAGAAATATTGTAAAGTAATAAGTACTTTTGTGTACCTTTAAAGTTTTCACCAGAATAAATTGGTTTATTTTTACTGTCCATTTATAAAAGTTGTTTTTTGTAAATTAATAAACTTGTGTTGTGTTTAATTTGCAAAATCCTTTACGAACTCGAAAGCCCGAATTTCGTAACAATTAGTGTCAGAAGTTGGATATTGCAAATCGTGACAAATATAAGGTTGACATAACAGCAATCCAGGAGATGCGGTGGACACCGTTATTGGCTTTAAAGCAATAAATGAACGGCTATGCACCCTTCGCGTGCGGGGCAAATTTAAAAACATAAGCCTCATAAACTTTCACGCACCTACAGAGGATTCACCAGATGATGAAAAAGAAGAATTCTTTAAATCAGTCGAACGGGAACTCCATGCCTGCCATCAGTATGATGTAAAAATCATTCTGGGGGATATGAATGCTAAAATAGGTAGGGGGCCAGTATTCTGGCAGTACATTGGCATCTATAGCTTACACGAGAACACTAATGACAATGGACAACGAGTCATAGAGATGGCAGCAAGCAATAATTTGGTCGTTGCGAGTACAAGGTTTGCGCGTAAATATATCCACAAAGCCACCTGGGTATCTCCGGTTGGAGCCACTTGCAACCAGAAATGACCACGTGTTGATGGACCGCCACCGCAATTCGAACCTGATGACGGTACGAACGTTCCGAGGAGCCAACGTCGATTCGGACCACTATCTTGTTGGTATGGTGCTCCCAGCGCGGATTTCATCATCACGAAAGACTGCATCCGCTAATCAGATTCGAGTCAACACGGCTGCCCTTTGCAATGAAAAGACTGAAACAACTACGGTCAAGCGATAGGACACGCCCTAAATGCTGGGAGAGTAAGTCCTGGGGCTGAGATGGACACGCCTTAAAAATACTGTCATTAGTACTGCTGACTCCATCTTAGGCAGTAGTTGTAGAGATCGGAACGAGTGGTTCGATGACGAATGTGCCCCATACATAAGAAGGGAGAGATAAGGCAAGTGATGGAAAAATGTCTAGAGTTTCAAAACTCACTACACCATCTTTTCTACATTATAGTCTTAAAAGCCGCCTATGATAGCATAGCCAGAGTAGAAATTTATAAAGCATGAGAGAATTCGGCATCCCAAATAAACTGCCACGACTATGTAGGTTGACCACGACCAATGTTATCAACCAAGTAAAAAGAAAGAAAAGAAAGAATGAGAAAGTGATCCGAGACTCTGACGTAACGGCGAGAGGAACAATCCTTTATAAGTCCATTATATACTGGCTTACGCAGACGATATTGACATCGTTGGTAGAAACCAAAGATCTGTACAGGAAGCTTTTATTCAGATAGAGCAGGCGGCACGAAATCTGGGGCTGCACATAAATGAGAGCAAAGCAAAATACATGGTGGCCACGTCTGCGAGTAGAAGATCCAACATTGGTCCCTCAATTCAGATAGTGGAGCGCGAATTTGAAGTTAAAGGATTGCACTTTAACTATCTCGGGTCAACTATAGCAGCCAATAACAGCATGGAACCCGAAATACGCGCACGGTTGCTTAAAGCCAACAAAGCCTACTATAGCCTGTCAAGACTCTTCAAATCCAGGAACTTAACCATAACACCCAAGCTGCTGATATATAAGACAATGGTCATACCAGTACTCACATATGGATCCGAGACTTGGGTGCTTAGCAGAAACCATTCTGACCTCTTAGCCGCGTTCGAGAGAAAAGTCTAACGGAGAATTGTTGGCCCCGTATGTGAGGAAGGACGATTCTGGAGACTCTACAATGATGAGATCTACGAGCGTTACCGCGATGTCGACATCGTGAAGAAAATTAAGCTCGGTAGGCTCCGGTGGGCAGGACACCTAGCTCGCATGAGCGAAGAGGATCCTGCTCGGAAAGTCCTTTGCGGTAGGATTTATGGAACACGACAGCGAGGCCGGCCAAGCCTACGCTGGAAGGATGGCGTAGACCAGGACGCCCAGAGTTTAGGGATGCCAAACTGGATGACATCGGCTCGAAATCGGGACCGCTGGAGAGACTTTTTGCGGGAGGCCAGGACCGGACTCCGGTTGTAGAGCCAAATATGATGATGATCTCACTTTTTAACTTCTTCTTAGGATTGCAATAATATGTGGAATTTAGAAAAACAACAAAAAAAAATTGGAACACTGTCATGAAGCCAAACGAAATTGGGAACGTGTAATTTTCGGCAAGATAAAGATAAATCTAAATCGCGAGAAGCCTCTTCAATCTGTAGTTGATGCGGCTTAAGGCGACCTGTGGGCACTGGGCAAGTAATTTGCGACAACACTCTTTGACGACTCTAATTTATCAAAAATATTTTTGCAATAAAAGTGATACTTGTCGCAATTGCAATAGGAACTAACGCAAAATCTGAGCAATTTTTTTTTGCTAATAGCAATTAAGAACTCAGCGATGGTTCGACACGACACAGAAGAGTGACCGATCGCATGCGACTAAAAACACTCTCTCCTATATCGAAAGTGGATTGACTCTGTGGAATCTCCAAAACCAATCTCGCGCTTTCCCATAAATAGCAAATGAACATTGTCACAGAGTAGATTAAAATCGCTATTCAGGTTTTGATCAGCCATTGCCCTGATGTGATAAATAAACTCTTCGAATAGTATTCTGTTCGATAAACCATCGAAGTGAATATTCCAACTGATTATAATGCTCGATACTTTGTTGGGGTTATTCACGAGATGGGAATGGCGGTTATTACCAAAGAGATTTTCTGGAGATTGATAAGACTGTCTGGGTATGGGCAATAATTTTCTATAGCTAGTACGATACTGCTCGTCAAAGTCATTCGCCTGGGTCTTATGAAAGTGGAGGCATCTCATGTGGCCAATCCGGATTCGTAGATGTCATCGGAGTGTTGGCCGGTGGCACCAAACCATTGTGCAACGGTAAGCTTTCCAGCTGCCGATGTAGGGAAGTGGAATTGTTTCATTGATAAATAAAGCCAACCTGTCCCGGAAGGGTCTCTGCTCTTCGCGAATTGCCACTTAAACAAATCATATGAGTTCTTTCTTCGAAATTGGCTAATTATCCAGCGTAGGAAAGCTAGAGGGAGGTGGAGGCCTATTTGTGGAAACAGACTCGGTTGCAGCTGTCGGGCTGGTAAATCTGACGTGCTGGTCCAATATACTGGAGTTATTCAAAGACCAGTCCACTACATTTCGGTCTTTATTTGATCTCGTCGATCTGCCAACCATAGAGGGTTTCGGTATCGCACCTTTTCCCTTACCTCTCAGAAGCAAACTACCTCGTTTAAGTGAACTACCAGTTGAAGCCCTGGCTCTATCACCAAGTGCGGTTAGTTGTGACAGATTGCATAGCTGACGTCAACTTGGACACGAGTTTGAAGTCTTTAACCAATTAAGTAAACAACTTGCATGGAACTCATGCTGCCACTTGGTCACGACTATTTCCTGTTGGTCATTTAAAACATTCCGACAAACTACGCAGGAATCCTTTTCCTTGTTCAAGTTTACTAAACTTTCCATGCTACGATGTACGGCCATAGTTTACAAAAAAAACGGTGTAAGTTCAAGGTGATGAGCAAGAAAATATTAGTCCGAGATAAAAAAAAATAAAATAAATACACGACACGATGTCAGACAAAAAATCAAGATAACAAATCGAGAAGCCAATATAAGAAAAATATAAGATAAAAATTCGATACTACAAAAAGAAAAGCCAAAATATCTATACGGTACGAAAGCACGATAAGATTTTATGTCTATACTTACGTATATTATAAAAAAGGTAAGGTAAGATAAGATAATCTATTGGATAATAAAAAAATAAGCAAAAAAAAATCAAAATCGATACGATAAGATAAAGATATAATAACGAAAAACAAAAAAAAATAAGAAATTTTTTTTGAAGCTTCCTCTCCAGGTCAAAGTCAGAGGGCGTTTGAAGTAGAAAAACAATCGAATAATTTCGAGAAAAATATCTTTATTTTTAAATAGACTAAATTGTAATGAACGAAGTCTTTGAGTCGATAGAAGTCGTGCTCCAAATATATATGTGAAACCAAAGGTCGTAAAATCTCAATAAAAGAAATTACATGAATTCCGAAAAGACAATCTATCGAAGCCAACATGAATTCGACCCAAGCCTTCCCAGATACAAAATTTGATATCAGGAACTGCGCCTATCACCCACCATACAACAATTACGACGAATGAAACGATCGTTGATCTTGGGTTGACGTTACCAATTAAGGATGTGTCACCCAATTCCACAAGAGACGAACGTCATATCGACGCGATAATGTGCCAAAGGCTGACAATTAGCATCCACAAAACAAGATTTTTATTAAAGGTTTAAAAGTAAAACTTTATTTAAAGACAAAAAAATATCGATTAGGTACTTGTGGACGAATTTGGCGTTGCAAAATCCCCGAAAAAAGAAAATATTCTCTCATTTATTTAGAGGCCGTATCTCACTTTTTAACTTTTTCTTAGGATTGCAATAATGATGTGGAATTTAGAACAACAACAAAAAAAATTTTTGACTGATTTTATCTTCGAAGCATAAATTTGAAAATTTCTCATCAATAAAACTTCTTTTTAAATTTCAATTATCTCACTTATTAACTTTTTCTTAGGATTGCAATAATGATGTGGAATTTAGAACAACAACAAAAAAAAATTTGACTGATTTTATCTTCGAAGCATAATTTTGAAAATTTCTGATCAATAAAACTTCTTTTTAAATTTTTTTTTGCCGTTTGCACCGCTCTCTCCGCGATTCCATTAGATTGTGGGTTATATGGCGGGCTTTTAAGTACTTTGATTTGATTTTGTTCGCAAAATGTTAAAATTGGTGTGAAAATGCAAATGCTGTGAGGAAAACCCAAAATGTTGAAAGTTTTTCTTAAAAAAACCAAAACCTTCTTAGTTGTTGTTTTTTTCATTACTTCGAGTTCAATCCATTTCGTATTAATACATTATATTGGGCAAAGCAGAAAAAATCTAAATGAATGCGTGCAAACGGATAACTCTCTGCTGAAAAGGTAAACTATCTTAAGTCGACTTAAGAGAATTTCTTACATTTAAGTGCGTGGTGTTCACCATATTAATACGCGTAGTTAGCTCTAATCCTTGTGTTTGTATCGAACTTGTATCCCAATTTATTGAACATAGTTTTTCATCTTAAGTCCAAAAACATTCATATGAGCATTTGCGTAAATATCTTAAGTCCACATAAGATGATTTAATAAATATATAATAATAAACCTTATCACCTAAAAAAGTGCACAAATTAAGTTAAGATATTTTTGCTCCAACAATAGTAGGCATTACCTGAAAACATCTTATTTTGATATAAAGGAGTTTGCTTCGTGTAATTTTCTACAAATTATGTTCCTAAGTTGACTAAAGATGAAATAAGAAAATCTTAGATTTATGTCGACATAAGATGTTATGCCAGGTGCATCATGCAAACGATTTGCAAATAAATTCAACTTAAGATATTAGTTTACTACAGTGCACACGATAGTTAGAGTTTTCCTATATTACTATAATGTCTAATGCTTGATTTACATTAGGGCCGTGCGAGAAAAAATGAGCAGGACGACTGTTAAATACGATGATATAGGATATTTAATGCGTACTGGGCACTTGGAAGCCATAAGATAAGAGCTCAATATTTAAGTGAGTTAATAGGATCAATACCTAAAAAGTCTGAGTGCTTGCAAAAAAAAAGAAACTAATAATCGGAAGAGGACCCATTCAAATATTTACAAAATGAGGTCCGTGAATACATCAATAGCATTCCTTTATACGAAAGCCACTATACTCGTGCAATGCGACTTAAGCGTGAAAAAAATGCATAACTTTACTCTGAATCTCATATCAATCCTGTTTCATATACGAAGTATAGGCAAATATTTTTCACCATGGGTATTAAAATAAAAAAATCTAAGACGGACTGCTGCAATAAATGCATGATTAAAATGAAAATTGATTCTTCATTTAAGGAAGACGAAAAACGTCGCCATAAAGCCAGTTTGTTTGATGAAGCACGAAGGTATTGCTAAACGTGGAGGAAACGAAATCGCGTCTTGTCTTATGAAATATTTAAAAAGTATTCGAAACAATTGCAAGCACCTCACCCTGTACAGCGATTCATGTGCTAGACAAAACAAGTACGCGTTTGTTTCAATTATGTTCATTACATTCATGCAAAGTGAGACAACAATAGAAACAATTGTTTTTATACTTGGTAACAATCCCTATTGGATCCTCTTCCTAACGTTGGCTATGTTCGACTCAAAAAAAGAGTAAAATGGGGGAAAAAATCGTTTCTGTATAATACCAAAATGACAGTTTACAACAATTTACATTGTGCTAAATGTATACTGAACTGGCATAACAAGTTATATTGTACTGATTATGGTAAATGTATACGAGAGATTTGGTTTGACAAATTCTGGAATCTATTGCTGTTTTGTTTTGGCTTATCCAGCTTGGCTTACAACAAAATCGCATAAGCATAAAGCCGAAAATAAATCCAAAAAGTTTTTAGGATTTATAACTAAAGCCATTTTTTAGTTATAGCGCTCACCGTAAGGCGGTGTTTTGTTTAACACACATAACAATTAAAATATTAAAATACATCGTACATTTAAAGCCAATTTAAAGCCAAAGCAAAACAGCATATGTTTGCAAAATATGTAATTGTTTTTTAGTTGCTGATTTCCAACAGACGAGCTTAAATAACGAGGAAGAATTTAAAATATTGAATGTCAAAAAAAAGGGGATATAATAAAAGTAACAATCTTTTACTTTTTTTTAAACTTTTTTTAAAACAGTCAGTACACTCATTAGTCCAATTGAAAGGAGAGTTTAAATGTAATAATTTATCCTTTTTTTTTTTTTTTTTTTTTTTAGTTGACCCTAGTCCAGTGACCGACACCGCGACCTAAAAGATCTATTGTATCAATATGGCATTAATTTTCTAATAGACTAATAGACATTAAACTTTCCTAATGAAAGACAGAATGTCCTTAAATATGTCCTTAAAATACATCGTACATTTAAAGCCAATTTAAAGCCAAAGCAAAACAGCATATGTTTGCAAAATATGTAATTGTTTTTTAGTTGCTGATTTCCAACAGACGAGCTTAAATAACGAGGAAGAATTTAAAATATTGAATGTCAAAAAAAAGGGGATATAATAAAAGTAACAATCTTTTACTTTTTTTAAACTTTTTTTAAAACAGTCAGTACACTCATTAGTCCAATTGAAAGGAGAGTTTAAATGTAATAATTTATCCTTTTTTTTTTTTTTTTTTTTTTTAGTTGACCCTAGTCCAGTGACCGACACCGCGACCTAAAAGATCTATTGTATCAATATGGCATTAATTTTCTAATAGACTAATAGACATTAAACTTTCCTAATGAAAGACAGAATGTCCTTAGTAGCAAAGTTATTCAACACCGCTGCCGAGCATATTTCCTTATGGAGTATGCGTCTCCTTAACCAAATAAGTGCTGGGCAATCGCAGAGAACATGTTCGGATGACTACTCATCCTCCGCACAGAACCTACATTTTGTCACAGAACCCACACCAATTTTGTTAAGATGATATCTCAGGCCACAGTGGCCAGTTAGAAAACTCACTAGCTTCCTAATGCTACCCTTATCTAAATATAGGATTTCTTTGTATGAGAAGGGTCTGATCAGTTGTTTGGACTGCCTTAGCCCCGGGTTGTTT
The DNA here is from genome assembly GCA_947095585.1 of Nephrocerus scutellatus. NCBI lineage: Eukaryota > Metazoa > Arthropoda > Insecta > Diptera > Pipunculidae > Nephrocerus > Nephrocerus scutellatus. The sequence goes on along the minus strand of OX352761.1, from coordinate 73,153,055 downwards.
TCCAATTGAGCCAGGCGAAGTTTGCCCTCCCAACAGTTAATCAGCTTTGTGGCGGCACTCCAATTGACGCACTCCAATTGACGCCACAAAAGGGTTCAGGTCCTATGAACGCAGTTTCCGAACCAGCCCTAGCCAGTTCATCTGCGGCTTCGTTGCCTGCAATACCTCGATGACCAGGTACCCAACCGAGCTTAACCCTGTTTAGTCTGGCAAGGGATTGCAATGCATCGTAGCAGCTTTTAACTGTTAACGAGTCCATTGACTTGGACGACAGAGCTTTGAGTGCTGCCTGGCTATCTGAATAGATATATATTCTCGCTCCCCTAACGCCTTTACTTTACTAAAAAATCTAAGACGGACTGCTGCAATAAATGCATGATTAAAATGAAAATTGATTCTTCATTTAAGGAAGACGAAAAACGTCGCCATAAAGCCAGTTTGTTTGATGAAGCACGAAGGTATTGCTAAACGTGGAGGAAACGAAATCGCATCTTGTCTTATGAAATATTTAAAAAGTATTCGAAACAGTTGCAAGCACCTCACCCTGTACAGCGATTCATGTGCTAGACAAAACAAGTACGCGTTTGTTTCAATTATGTTCATTACATTCATGTAAAGTGAGACAACAATAGAAACTATTGTTTTTATACTTGGTAACAATCCCTATTGGATCCTCTTCCTAACGTTGGCTATGTTCGACTCAAAAAAAAAACAACCCATAAAAATTAAAATTTTTCTTGTAAATTCTCTAATCGGGGATACACACACACACACACACTAAGTGCTCGTTTTGTGGCAAAATCATTCACAAATGACGCAGCGGCAGCGAACAGCGCTCACAAAGCACAGAGCTCAGACTTTGCCGTGATCTGATGCGATATAGCGATATTTAAAAATTGTATATTGGGGTCCCCAAGGGGCCGATCGCTCCAAATTTTTACAAAAAGTGTTTTCCATCGAATACACACATGTGTACAAAATTTAAAGAAAATCGGGTAAATTTTGTAAAATATTCGTATGAGAGCCTCCCGACCCCGCGGCCCGAAGGGCCTCAATTTTTAATAGAAAGTGTTGTATTGTGTGCAAAATTTCAATAAAATCGGGCTGTAGGAAGTGGGTTAAAAATTGATCACAAGATTTGGCCAGCCAGCCAGCAGCCACGGGCAAGTGAAGTTAATATAGAGAATTTAAAAAGAGTGAAATGGGGGAAAAAATCGTTTCTGTATAATACCAAAATGACAGTTTACAACAATTTACATTGTGCTAAATGTATACTGAACTGACATAACAAGTTATATTGTACTGATTATGGTAAATGTTCAGCCTAGGAAATACTTTTCCTTAAACTGACTATTATATCTTCCGCTTGCCGTGGGTCGGGGCTTGACGAAGATATTAGTTCGGCGATAGCTTTTTTTGAACTATATTTTATTGGACTAAAGGAAGGGTTTATATACAAAATTACAAACTATCTAACCATATCTAATGACAATAATTTCTTATCTCTAACACGTACAATATGCAAAATGCAGAATTGCATTTGCGTGTGAATATGCTGCATTGCATATTCACATTAGTAATATATATTATAGGTAAATAATAATAAATAAGGTTATATTAAGGTAAAGAACAAATATGTGCACAAACAAAATATCTAGTAACATTAGGTACCTTTGGTCTTCACTATGTTCCCGAACATCCTCCGGGGCGGCTATGAAGCGAAGTGGCAAGGGAACCATGGTGGGGTGTTGTTCTGATGAGGGTGTCTTCTTCTTCTTGCAATAGTAGGCAATGGCAATTCCGATAGCTGTAGCAATGATCCCATATAGAACCACGTAGTGATGAACCTCGTGGAAGTTCATCTGTTGATCTTCATGTTGTGCTGATGTCTTTATTTGCGTAAGACTGGTTGAAAGGTGATCTAAGTCCGTTTGAATGTTGTTAAATTCATTACGCGTCACCATCCTGTGGGTATAGTTATGGCGAGTTTCATTTTCGGATTGAAAAATTAAGCTACTCAGATTCATTGCGGGTTGATAAAAGGCTTCCATTCTTGTGTTGAAGTTTTCGATGGAGTGTATAGTTATCATCCCATCCGTAAGCAAGCTTAGTAATGGGATCATGGTGTATAATAGTAGCCTTGATTGAAAACAGGGTCTTATTTTTCCTTTGTTAGGTTTAGGTTGGGGAATGGTCTTCATTTTCTCTGCAGCCTTTTTTACCTCTTCCACAGCTCGATTTCGCATCCAAATTCTTGGTCGTTTTTTATCTTCGTGTAAGGGTTCCTCAATCATATTATGTTTCTTTTGGTTGGATTTCTGGCTAACAGTGGTTGACAATACCAATTTTGTTATTGACCTTTTTATAAGGACCCTTCCGGGGCCGCGGAGTGTTGCGACACGAACAAGTCCATCCGTCCCTGGGTGAACTTCTATAATTCGTCCAGTTATCCATCTTGATGGTGAAATATTATTGTCACGAACAAGCACTAATTGTCCCAACTCTAAATCTTGTGTTTTTGTGGTCCATTTTGTCCGTTGTTGTAGTTGATGTAAATATTCTTGTGACCATTTCTTCCAAAAGTCTTCTTTCATCTTTAGGATTAATTTCCATCTTGTTAATGAATTTATTTTCTCTTCTGAAGTGCTGGTTATATTGTACTGATTATGGTAAATGTATACGAGAGATTTGGTTTGACAAATTCTGGAATCTATTGCTGTTTTGCTTTGGCTTATCCAGCTTGGCTTACAACAAAATCGCATAAGCATAAAGCCGAAAATAAATCCAAAAAGTTTTTAGGATTTATAACTAAAGCCATTTTTTAGTTATAGCGCTCACCGTAAGGCGGTGTTTTGTTTAACACACATAACAATTAAAATACATCGTACATTTAAAGCCAATTTAAAGCCAAAAGCTGTTGCTTTTGTAAAGCCAAGCTGGATTAGCCAAAGCAAAACAGCATATGTTTGCAAAGTATGTAATTGTTTTTTAGTTGCTGATTTCCAACAGACGAGCTTAAATAACGAGGAAGAATTCAAAATATTGAATGTCAAAAAAAAGGGGATATAATAAAAGTAACAATCTTTTACTTTTTTTTAAACTTCCAACCTCCAATTGAAAGGAGAGTTTAAATGTAATAATTTATCCTTTTTTTTTTTTTTAGTTGACCCTAGTCCAGTGACCGACACCGCGACCTAAAAGATCTATTGTATCAATATGGCATTAATTTTCTAATAGACATTAAACTTTCCTAATGAAAGACAGAATGTCCTTAGTAGCAAAGTTATTCAACACCGCTGCCGAGCATATTTCCTTATGCAGTATGCGTCTCCTTAACCAAATAAGTGCTGGGCAATCGCAGAGAACATGTTCGGATGACTCCTCATCCTCCGCACAGAACCTACATTTTGTCACAGAACCCACACCAATTTTGTTAAGATGATATCTCAGGCCACAGTGGCCAGTTAGAAAACTCACTAGCTTCCTAATGCTACCCTTATCTAAATATAGGATTTCTTTGTATGAGAAGGGTCTGATCAGTTGTTTGGACTGCCTTAGCCCCGGGTTGTTTTCCAATTGAGCCAGGCGAAGTTTGCCCTCCCAACAGTTAATCAGCTTTGTGGCGGCACTCCAATTGACGCCACAAAAGGGTTCAGGTCCTATGAACGCAGTTTCCGAACCAGCCCTAGCCAGTTCATCTGCGGCTTCGTTGCCTGCAATACCTCGATGACCAGGTACCCAACCGAGCTTAACCCTGTTTAGTCTGGCAAGGGATTGCAATGCATCGTAGCAGCTTTTAACTGTTAACGAGTCCATTGACTTGGACGACAGAGCTTTGAGTGCTGCCTGGCTATCTGAATAGATATATATTCTCGCTCCCCTAAAGCCTTTACTAAGGTTTAACCTAGCGCAGATCTCTATGGCATGGAGTTCAGCCTGGAAGACCGTTGGACTTACTCCCATTGGTATCGAGACCTTTGTATTGGGTCCGAAGACACCAGCTCCAACTCCAGATTCCATCTTTGATCCATCACTGAACCAAACCAGACCATTAGCGTCTAGTGTCGGAACACCATTAGACCAGCTTGCACGGTCTAAGATTTCTACCTCAAATAACCTTCCGAAACAGTACTCAACGTCCGGTATTGTGCAGAACATGTCTCTTTCGGGAATTGAGTTGAGAATTCTCAGGTGTCCCACAAGGTCGCCTGGTTTATACTTATATTCTAGTTGCAGCTTTATAGCGCCCGCTTCATGATGAAGATTTGTAGGGGCGAAAGACCTACGATAGCTTCTAATGCTGACGTAGGGAAGGTACGCATAGCACCTGTAATACCTAAACAGGCAATTCTTTGAAGCTTCTGAAGCTCGTTTGCCGTTGTTCGTTCGAGTACCTTGGGCCACCAAACTATGGGTATTAAAATAAAAAAATCTAAGACGGACTGCTGCAATAAATGCATGATTAAAATGAAAATTGATTCTTCATTTAAGGAAGACGAAAAATGTCGCCATAAAGCCAGTTTGTTTGATGAAGCACGAAGGTATTGCTAAACGTGGAGGAAACGAAATCGCATCTTGTCTTATGAAATATTTATAAAGTATTCGAAACAATTGCAAGCACCTCACCCTGTACAGCGATTCATGTGCTTGACAAAACAAGTACGCGTTTGTTTCAATTATGTTCATTACATTCATGCAAAGTGAGACAACAATAGAAACTATTGTTTTTATACTTGGTAACAATCCCTATTGGATCCTCTTCCTAACGTTGGCTATGTTCGACTCAAAAAAAAACAACCCATAAAAATTAAAATTTTTCTTGTAAATTCTCTAATCGGGGATACACACACACACACACTGCGTGCTCGTTTTGTGGCAAAATCATTCACAAATGACGCAGCGGCAGCGAACAGCGCTGCCCACAAAGCACAGAGCTCAGACTTTGCCGTGATCTGATGCGATATAGCGATATTTAAAAATTGTATATTGGGGTCCCCAAGGGGCCGATCGCTCCAAATTTTTACAAAAAGTGTTTTCCATCGAATACACACATGTGTACAAAATTTAAAGAAAATCGGGTAAATTTTGTAAAATATTTGTATGAGAGCGTCCCGACCCCGCGGCCCGAAGGGCCTCAATTTTTAATAGAAAGTGTTGTCTTGTGTGCAAAATTTCAATAAAATCGGGCTTTAGGAAGTGGGTTAAAAATTGATCACAAGATTTGGCCAGCCAGCCAGCCAGCCACGGGCAAGTGAAGTTAATATAGAGAATTTAAAAAGAGTGAAATGGGGGAAAAATCGTTTCTGTATAATACCAAAATGACAGTTTACAACAATTTACATTGTGCTAAATGTATACTGAGCTGACATAACAAGTTATATTGTACTGATTATGGTAAATGTTCAGCCTAGGAAATACTTTTCCTTAAACTGACTATTGTATCTTCCGCTTGCCGTGGGTCGGGGCTTGACGAAGATATTAATTCGGCGATAGCTTTTTTTTAACTTTATTTTATTGGACTAAAGGAAGGGTTTATATACAAAATTACAAACTATCTAACCATATCTAATGACAATAATTTCTTATCTCTAACACGTACAATATGCAAAATGCAGAATTGCATTTGCGTGTGAATATGCTGCATTGCATATTCACATTAGTAATATATATTATAGGTAAATAATAATAAATAAGGTTATATTAAGGTAAAGAACAAATATGTGCACAAACAAAATATCTAGTAACAAATTTCAAGGTGAATATGTGTGGGAATATGCTGAATTGCATATTTACAGTGATAAACATAATTTGTTTTACACCCTACGTTTGGCAGCTTTGGGTTTCTGCATTTTATCACCTACGGTAGGTACCTTTGGTCTTCACTATGTTCCCGAACATCCTCCGGGGCGGCTATGAAGCGAAGTGGCAAGGGAACCATGGTGGGGTGTTGTTCTGATGAGGGTGTCTTCTTCTTCTTGCAATAGTAGGCAATGGCAATTCCGATAGCTGTAGCAATGATCCCATATAGGACCACGTAGTGATGAACCTCGTGGAAGTTCATCTGTTGATCTTCATTTTGTGCTGATGTCTTTATTTGCGTAAGACTGGTTGAAAGGTGATCTAAGTCCGTTTGAATGTTGTTAAATTCATTACGCGTCACCATCCTGTGGGTATAGTTATGGCGAGTTTCATTTTCGGATTGAAAAATTAAGCTACTCAGATTCATTGCGGGTTGATAAAAGGCTTCCATTCTTGTGTTGAAGTTTTCGATGGAGTGTATAGTTATCATCCCATCCGTAAGCAAGCTTAGTAATGGGATCATGGTGTATAATAGTAGCCTTGATTGAAAACAGGGTCTTATTTTTCCTTTGTTAGGTTTTGGTTGGGGAATGGTCTTCATTTTCTCTGCAGCCTTTTTTACCTCTTCCACAGCTCAATTTCGCATCCAAATTCTTGGTCGTTTTTTATCTTCGTGTAAGGGTTCCTCAATCATATTATGTTTCTTTTGGTTGGATTTCTGGCTAACAGTGGTTGACAATACTTTAGTCAGTGTGGTAGCTGAGTTTGTGCATTGTTCTTTTTCGGCACCTTGAATTGGTAGAGGTACCAATTTTGTTATTGGCCTTTTTATAAGGACCCTTCCGGGGCCGCGGAGTGTTGCGACACGAACAAGTCCATCCGTCCCTGGGTGAACTTCTATAATTCGTCCAGTTATCCATCTTGATGGTGGAATATTATTGTCACGAACAAGCACTAATTGTCCCAACTCTAAATCTTGTGTTTTTGTGGTCCATTTTGTCCGTTGTTGTAGTTGATGAAAATATTCTTGTGACCATTTCTTCCAAAAGTCTTCTTTCATCTTTAGGATTAATTTCCATCTTGTTAATGAATTTATTTTCTCTTCTGAAGTGCTGGTTTCTGGTAGCGTTATTAAGGTTTCTCCAATTAAAAAATAGCCAGGGGTTAAAAAGGTTGGATCACTTGGATCGTTGGTCATTGGTGATATTGGCCTTGAGTTAAGACAGGCCTCTATTTGACAGGTTAACGTGGATAGCTCTTCAAATGTTAAAGTGGCTTCGCCTATGACTCTTTTTAGATGGGTTTTTACAGATTTTACGGCGGCCTCCCATAATCCACCGAAATGAGGTGCTCCTGGTGGTATAAAATGCCATTTTGTTCCGTGTTCGGCGATAGAGATTGAAGCAATGTGTTCTACTGTCTTCAATGTTTTTGATTCAATAACCTTGCTTGCGCCCACAAAGTTTGTACCATTGTCGCTAAAAATGTCCGTGCATATACCTCTACGTGATATGAAGCGTTTATAAGCTGCTATGAAGGCATCCGTAGTTAGATCGCTGACTACCTCAATGTGGACAGCTTTTGTTGCCATACACACAAAAATCGCTAGGTAGCCTTTGTATGATTTATTACCTCTACCTTTTGATACTCTCACACTGAATGGTCCAGCGTAATCGACACCTGACTTTAGGAATGGCCTGGCGGGAGTTAGCCTTACTTCTGGGAGATTTCCCATTAATTGATTCTTAATGGTTTTGGTAAATCGATGACATCTTAAACATTTGGCTATTTGTTGTCTTATCAAATTTCTTCCATTTATGATCCAATATTTTGTCCTGATGTGGGCTAGTGTTAACTGGGTACCACCATGCATTGTTGATGTATGACCTTCTTGAATTATTAGGTTTGTAATTGGATGTGATTGTGGAAGAATTATTGGATGTTTTTCATCATATGACCAGGCGGTTGAATTGTGTAACCGTCCGTCTTAACACATCGTTCTTTAAAAATGGTGAAAGTGACAGCAATTTACTTTTACAGTTAATCGGTTTGTTGTTTTTTAGGTCACGAATTTCACTTTTGTATTGACTTTCCTGCGCATGTTTGATTAAGTGAGTGAGCGCCTCTTTAATTTCTTGTTGTGAAATTATGGTATTTGGTTCGTATTTCACTAGTTTTAGCTTGTTGATGAAGCGTTTGCAGTATGACACTATTCTCTGAATTTTCTTTAAATTTCAATGTTTCACGTATAGCTCATCAAAGACATCTTTCATGCTTATTAATGTTATTGTTCTAGATACCGCCACTAGTTTGTTATCTGGAATGTCTACAGTTGCTATTTCTACCTTTTGAGTTGGCCAGTCCTTTGGATTGCTTGTTAGCCAACTTGGCCCATTCCACCATAATTCATGTTTGCCTAGGTTTTTAGGTTCTACGCCCCTTGACGCACATTCAGCTGGGTTTTCGGTTGATTTGATATAATTCCATGTTGATGGACTTGTGAGACCGTGAATTTCAGATAATCTGTTTGCCACAAATGTTTTGAATGGGTATGGTTCTGCTTTGATCCATGAAATGATGATTTTCGAGTCTGTCCATGTGTGTGTTGTAATATTTGGAATACGGAAGCTTTTTATCACCTTTGCCATTAGTTTCGCAAGTAGCAAGGCGCCGCACAATTCTAATCTAGGAATTGTTTGCTTCGATTTTATTGGTGCGACCTTTGTTTTTGATATTATTAGATATGGTCGTGGGGAATCCTCTGTACCGTTCCTTTGGTAGGCATATATTACAGCTGCATATGCCAATTCAGATGCATCGCAAAACCCGTGAAGTTCTATAGGGGAATTGTTGAACGTGTTAACCCATCTTGGTATTTTTATTTGTTCTAGTTCTGAAAAAGAATATTTGTAACTGTTCCATCTTGCTAATATTTGTTGGTAATGGTTCGTCCCATGATAATCCTGTTAACCAGAGTTGTTGAAGTAGTATTTTTGCTATTATAATGGTTGGGGCTAACCATCCCAGTGGGTCAAATAATTGTGACACTTCAGATAACAATTTTCTTTTGGTAGTTGTTTCTGACTTTGTTCTTTCTTTTTTTATCTTGAATCCGAAGGTGTCTGAGTCAGGGTTCCATGATAGTCCAAGAGTTTTTATTGTGTCATCTAATTTTATATCCATTGTGCCAAAAGCTTGGCAGCTTCGTGGTATTTGTTCTAATATTTGTGGATCGGTACTTGCCCACTTTCTGAGCTTAAATCCTCCTTTTTTGAGTAATGTTACTAATTGTTGTTGTTCCAGCTGTGCTTGTTTAACAGAATCACTGCCGGTGAGTAAATCGTCTACATAAAAATCGTGCAACGCGATGTTGGCTGCTATTGGAAACATATTTTTTTCATCGTTTGCTAATTGTTGTAATGTGCGTACGGCTACGTATGGAGCACTCGCTGTTCCAAATGGTACCGTCGTTAGTTGGTATTCTAATATTGGTTCGTGGACATTTTCCCTCCAAAGAATTTTTTGATATTTTTGGTCATCCTCATGTATTCGTATTTGGCGGTACATTTTTTCGATGTCTGCTGTGTAGGCAATCTTGTACTTCCTCCATCTTAACAATATTGACACTAATTCTTCCTGTAGGGTTGGCCCAACCAATAGTTGATCATTGAGACTCTTGTTGTTACTGGTTTTTGCTGAAGCATCGAAAACAACTCGTAACTTTGTTGTAGTACTGCCTTCTTTAATGACTGCATGGTGTGGGATGAAGTATTCTTCAGTGGATGTCATTTCGTTTTCACACAGTCGCATGTGACCTAGTGTAATGTATTCCTTAATGCATTTTTTGTAGTCGTCGGAGAATGTTGGGAATGATGCAAACTTTTTCTCTAATTGCAAGAATCTAGCTAGGGCTCTGGTTTTGGATGTTCCAAGGATTGGTGGATTATTTTTGAATGGTATGCGAACCTCATATCTTCCACTGGGGTCACGATGATAGTTTTCATCGTAATGTGTTTGACATTGCTTTTCTTCTTTTGTAAGTGATTTTTCCATTTGTACTTCTTCTATTTCCCAGAATGATTTTAGTCTGTGATCTATTTCTACTTTTGTTATCAAACATTGAACTGTTGTTATTTTGTTTTGGTCGACTGGTCCACATATGATCCATCCTAATTCAGTTTTTTGTGCTATCGGCTCTCCGGTAGCACCTTTTATGACTTCATTCATTACTATGGCAGGATAGTAATCTGCACCCAGTAATATGTCGATTTTGTTCGGCATGTTGTAATTCGGATCTGCCCATAACAGGTTACTAATGTGAGGCCATTTCCAAGCAATGAAGCTGTTTTCCGGCAGGTCTCCGAGTAGCTGGTCTACTATAAGTGCACTTACTTGAAATTGAAATTTTGACGAGAATCTCGGCTTGATGTTAAAGTTGATTCGCTGATCGGAAACGCCAGCTTTAGCTCCTCCTATTCCTTTATACTCAACGTGAGTTTTTTGGCTTTGAATGTTTAGTTTTTTCGTTTATTGTTCTGCTGAGCTACAGTTGTATTTTTGGTGACGCCTTCTTTTGTGTGGAGAAGGGTATGGTGTTTGCCCTTGCACACTAAACACGTGCTTTTTAAAAAACACATTTTTGAAAATTTGTGAGTGCCTAAACATACTCTACATAGGTTCATCATGGTACAGATCCTGTTGCGTTCGATCGTTGACATTTGCAAAAATGATTTGCACGTGTCGATGTTGTGTGATCCTTTACAATTTATGCATCTGTTTGTTGTTGCTGCTAATGTCGTTATGGCCCTTTGGGGTTGTGGTCGACTGCTTGTTGGTTGATGTCGGTTGCTTTTATTTCCGATTACGTCTAGTGATTGGAATCGTTTTTCCAAAAACAGCAAAAATTTATGTGGATGTTGATTCTCTTTGGGATCTTCTAAAGTTGTCTCATAAATTCTGATGGTCTCACTGTCTAATTTTTTTTTGCAAAATGTGAATGATTAAGGCATCGAATTTTTCTTCATTTTTTAGTATGTTGTTGATGTTATGAATGGCTTCACTTGTGGTGTCGTGCATTGTTCTGATTCCTACACTGCTTTCCGTTAGCAAGTTTGGTTGATTAATCAGCTGGTTGAAATATGCTGCTGCCATCACTCTGTTGTTGTTGTAGCGATTATTCAATATCTCCCAAGCTATAGAATAATTTTCTGCTGTTGATTCAAGATGGCTTATTATTTTAGCAGCTGAACCTCCTAAGTGACCTTTTAAGTAGTTGATTCTATGAGTGTCTGTAATTGTCTTGTTCTTATGCACTAGTTTTTCAAAGATGTCTGAGAAACCTTTCCATTTCATGATGTCACCATAGAAATGTGGAATTTCTATGTTTGGTAATCGGACTTCCACTGTGTTGTTATTTGTTTGATAATGACTGTCATTCTCCATCTCAATTGTGATTTTTACCACAATGTCATCATGTTCTTGTCTTATGTTGTTGTATTGCTGTTCCATGAAGTATTTTAAATTCGTCTCATCTTCGTCCGAAGCTTCTAAATGTATCTTCTCGTCGAGGTCCGTGATCTGCTCCATCACCCTTTCAATGTGTTTCAAGGCGAGCTTCAATGCTTGCTTCGGTTTATTTTCTTGCAAGGCGTCTTTCGCTGTTCTTATTTCCCTATTCAGAGTTCTTATTTTAATTGTCTGCTGTTTTATCATCTGATCGAACTCTTTCCTGTTGGTAATTTCTGTGGTTGTGAAATTGACATCGGATTGTTGTTGTATCTTCTTCGTGGCTGTCTGCTCGTTGTCGTCTATTGGTGGCTCATGGTTTAGAAGTGTCCGCATCTCATATATTACGAGGTTGTAAATCTCCGCAATCTCCTTTATGGTTGTTGTATATGGATGATGTTGGTCTAATGATGGTTCCTTGTTTCGGATGATATCATCAGTGGTGATGAATTCTTTGTAGAGATTCTTCAATGCCGCTATTTTCTTCTCCAGATATGATTTTGTTTTTCGGGTAGCACTATCTTTGTAATAATTCGTTTTAAATTGAATTATCTTTTCGGTTGTTACCTCTTGTTGTGTTAGAAGCGCTTCCATGTTGTTATGTTGTCTTCTGGTTGGTGGCTCAGACAAATGCTTGATGCTTGTTCCAGCCGTAGTTTGTTGGGGACACGGTAACTTCTAGGTGCCGGTTCCTGGTTGTCTTGGAAGCACTGATGAACAGGATGGTTTTCAGTCACCTTTGTGTGCTAGTTGACTGTAAGTTATTGGATTTAGTTGAATGATGGCTCTGTAACTTCTAGTGGTTGATGGCTGGAGTTGTAAATTCCAGTTTCCGTTGGTAGGTGGATCTGCGTCTTCTGGGTTTTAAATTCCAGTTTCCGTTGGTAGGTGGATCTGCGTCTACTTGGTTGTAAATTCCAGTTTCTGGATGGCTTTGAATGTTGGTATTTTCCAGTGGAGTTGTAAATTCCGTTGTTGGTTGCCAGTTTACTAGTTGGCTTCGAAGGACCAATGTTCAGCCTAGGAAATACTTTTCCTTAAACTGACTATTATATCTTCCGCTTGCCGTGGGTCGGGGCTTGACGAAGATATTAATTCGGCGATAGCTTTTTTTGAACTATATTTTATTGGACTAAAAGAAGGGTTTATATACAAAATTACAAACTATCTAACCATATCTAATGACAATAATTTCTTATCTCTAACACGTACAATATGCAAAATGCAGAATTGCATTTGCGTGTGAATATGCTGCATTGCATATTCACATTAGTAATATCGTTATATTAAGGTAAAGAACAAATATGTGCACAAACAAAATATCTAGTAACAAATTTCAAGGTGAATATGTGTGGGAATATGCTGAATTGCATATTTACAGTGATAAACATAATTTGTTTTACACCCTACGTTTGGCAGCTTTGGGTTTCTGCATTTTATCACCTACGGTAGGTACCTTTGGTCTTCACTATGTTCCCGAATGTTATGGTAAATGTATACGAGAGATTTGGTTTGACAAATTCTGGAATCTATTGATGTTTTGCTTTGGCTAATCCAGCTTGGCTTACAACAAAATCGCATACCGTAAGGCGGTGTTTTGTTTAACACACATAACAATTAAAATACATCGTACATTTAAAGCCAATTTAAAGCCAAAAGCTGTTGCTTTTGTAAAGCCAAGCTGGATTAGCCAAAGCAAAACAGCATATGTTTGCAAAGTATGTAATTGTTTTTTAGTTGCTGATTTCCAACAGACGAGCTTAAATAACGAGGAAGAATTTAAAATATTGAATGTCAAAAAAAAGGGGATATAATAAAAGTAACAATCTGTGACCTGAAAGCAAGCTATAGCGGGCCTATTAATATAAGTTCGGCAAAAAAGAAAGATCTGGTGGACATGTTAGATCTTATAAATCAAAATTTCATTTTTATTTAAATTTACCAACGAAAGATGAACCAGATATACACCCCGATTTAAGCGACGAGTTTGATGAAAACTAATATGTATTGTAAATAATAAAGTATAATGCATGTAATTGAATTTAATTTAATTATTTATATTTTGTATGTTTGTATTAATGTTTATTTCCAGAAATAATATGAAAAATTAAAGTTTAAAAACATGATAAGTACAAAACATCTTATGTCTCATTAAACAAAGCATTGACATTTCAACTTCATCTTATGTCGACTTAAGAACTGAAGTCGAAACTCAAAAAAATTTGTTAAAGTATCTTATGTCAACTTAAGAAGCTTAAAAGCACAAACATACGAAAGGTAAATCATCTTAAATGTAATTATTCCTTATAACTCGATAGTTATTCAAAATATAGTTTTAAAATGTGGCTGGGATAAAAGAAGAAAAAATTTCGCTTCTAAAAAGCTTTCATATCCAAGTTAATAGTTGAAGGTTTTTTTTAGATTTAATTTTTTCAGTTTTTTCGCTCTCCTGAAAAGCAATGAAAACAGACTTAAGATAGTTTACCTTTTCAGCAGAGAACTAGTTTTCTTCCAAGGTATAAATTGATCTGGCTTTTTGTTTTCCGTTTGCGAACAAACTACACAAGATCGCACATATCTTTCAATGTCTATATCAACACCTCTCCACCAAACATAACTCCGCGCAACCTTTTTCATTCTTATAATACCAATATGCGTATTTAGAAGGGTTGAAAATATCTTTCAGTGGCTTATGGTCTGTATAGATTATAAATTTAAGACCGTATAAAAATTTGTTGAACCTTTTAAGTGCAAAGATTATTGCTAAGGCTTCTCGATCTAGTTGCGAATAGTTTTTTTCAGCTGTTGATAACGATCACGAGGCAAAACACACAGGTTTTTCTACACCTTGACAAAAATTGCTAACACGCCGCCTATTCCGTATGGACTTGCGTCAAACGATACGATTATCTGTTTCGTAGGGTCGAAATGGAACAACATGGATTGACTTGAAGAAGTTTACTTTTTTTAAAACAGTCAGCACACTCATTAGTCCAATTGAAAGAAGAGTTTAAATGTAATAATTTATACATTTTTTTTTGTTTTTTTTTTTTAGTTGACCCTAGTCCAAGTGACCGACACCGCGACCTAAAAGATTTATTGTATCAATATGGCATTAATTTTCTAATAGACATTAAACTTTCCTAATGAAAGACAGAATGTCCTTAGTAGCAGAGTTTTTCAACACCGCTGCCGAGCATATTTCCTTATGGAGTATGCGTCTCCTTAACCAAATAAGTGCTGGGCAATCGCAGAGAACATGTTCGGATGACTCCTCATCCTCCGCACAGAACCTACATTCTGTCACAGAGCCCACACCAATTTTGTTAAGATGATATCTCAGGCCACAGTGGCCAGTTAGAAAACTCACTAGCTTCCTAATGCTACCCTTATCTAAATATAGGATTTCTTTGTATGAGAAGGGTCTGATCAGTTGTTTGGATTGCCTTAGCCCCGGGTTATTTTCCAATTGAGCCAGGCGAAGTTTGCCCTCCCAACAGTTAATCAGCTTTGTGGCGGCACTCCAATTGACGCCACAAAAGGGTTCAGGTCCTATGAACGCAGTTACCGAACCAGCCCTAGCCAGTTCATCTGCGGCTTCGTTGCCTGCAATACCTCGATGACCAGGTACCCAACCGAGCTTAACCCTGTTTAGTCTGGCAAGGGATTGCAATGCATCGTAGCAGCTTTTAACTGTTAACGAGTCCATTGACTTGGACGACAGAGCTTTGAGTGCTGCCTGGCTATCTGAATAGATATATATTCTCGCTCCCCTAACGCCTTTACTAAGGTTTAACCTAGCGCAGATCTCTATGGCATGGAGTTCAGCCTGGAAGACCGTTGGACTTACTCCCATTGGTATCGAGACCTTTGTATTGGGTCCGAAGACACCAGCTCCAACTCCAGATTCCATCTTTGATCCATCACTGAACCAAACCAGACCATTAGCGTCTAGTGTCGGAACACCATTAGACCAGCTTGCACGGTCTAAGATTTCTACCTCAAATAACCTTCCGAAACAGTACTCAACGTCCGGTATTGTGCAGAACATGTCTCTTTCGGGAATTGAGTTGAGAATTCTCAGGTGTCCCACAAGGTCGCCTGGTTTATACTTATATTCTAGTTGCAGCTTTATAGCGCCCGCTTCCTGATGAAGATTTGTAGGGGCGAAAGACCTACGATAGCTTCTAATGCTGACGTAGGGAAGGTACGCATAGCACCTGTAATACCTAAACAGGCAATTCTTTGAAGCTTCTTAAGCTCGTTTGCCGTTGTTCGTTCGAGTACCTTGGGCCACCAAACTATGGCCGCGTACGTGATTATGGGTCTCACCATCATTGTATACATCCAGTGTATCATATTAGGATTGAGGCCCCAAGTTCTGCCGTAAAGTCTTCTGCAGGCCCATAATGCCCTTGTAGCGGGTTTTGTAGCAGACTTGATATGAGAATTCCAGTTAAATCTTTTATCAAGGATGACACCGAGGTATTTGACCTCGCTGGAATACATTAGAGTTGTGCCTTTAATGGTGATTGTGATTGGTGATTAACCCTTCCCTGCTGCACCAGTCCAAAACTTTTAATAGCGCACATTGCATGACAGCAGAAATGGTCGTGCAGTGTTTACCCGTAATAATGATCGCCAAGTCATCAGCATAGCCAATGTCGATGTAGCTTGATCTGTGTAGATCAACCAAAAGATCGTCTAAGACCAGTATCCACAGAAGGGGAGAGAGGACTCCTCCTTGGGGACAACCCTTGATGCAGTCACAGACACGGACACTTCTCCTGAGGTGGAAGTAATATCTCGACTCTTGAGCATAGCCCTTATCCATAGATTGGTCGAGACTTCGATACCCTTGTTACTAATTGCTCTCTCTCTATTGAGTCATAGCCAGTGTTATCGAAGGCGCCTTCAATGTCTAGGAATGCACACAGAGCAACCTCCCTAGATCGAAACGTTCCTTTTATCTTTTTAACAAGATAATGGAGTGCACCTTCTGTGCTTTTGCCTTTTCTATATGCAAACTGACTTGAGTGCAGAGGAGCAGACACCTCTAGCCGGCCTCTGATATGAACATCAATGAGTCTCTCCATAATTTTTAGGACAAAAGATGTTAGACTGATTGGTCTGTATGATTTAGGTAGCTCACTAGGCCTATTGCCGAGATGTATCCTCAATTCTAGCTTGCTCTAAATAATAAAATCAACCTAACAGCGGCAAAAATTTATTGTGAGTTTCTACCACAACAATAGGCAAATAGTTGTTATATACGAAAACTTTTATTTGACCCATTACTTTAATATTGCTACCATTTATACTTCGAAGCCCTTTATCAAAATGTTCTAACTGCTTTTAAACTATTCTCTATATGTTTCTTGATCAACTACAGTTACTGCTGCCCCCGTATCAACTTCAAAATTGACTACAATGTTGTTTACTGCAATAGAAATACAAAGAGGTTTAGTACATAACAATACTATTAATTGCAAATAATTTTTTAATCACTTGATTATTCCAGCACTTAGTTGCTATGTGCCCTCTCTCTCCACACTTAAAGCATGTCCAACTTCTTACTTTACAAGTTCCCTTCTGATGAATCCATCCACAACGATTGCAAATCCACTTGCCGCTAGCTGTTCTAGTCTCTCTTGTACTTTTCTTCATTTTTCTGCCTTTGGTGTGATCTGAACTGATCTGCTGTTTGAAAATTGTGTGTCTTCAAAGCATATGCTTCCACAATCTGTTGATGTTGGGCCTCCGAATCAATATCGCGTAAATTTTTCCGAGTTAAGGCATCGTTGAGAACAATTTCTTTTGCCTTTTCCCACTCTAGATTAGCTTCACTTAAAAGCTTAGCTCTCAAGTTCGTTCCACTAACTCCACACACTAATCTGTCCCTTAGGGCCTCGCAGAGAAATGACTTGAAATTGCACGTTGTTGCTAGAGACTTTAATTCCACAATATATTACTCTATTGGTTCTCCTTCTTTTTGATTGCGCGTGTGGAATTTGTAGCGTTCTACTGTTTCATTCACTTTTGGGGCAAAATGTGCACTCAATATTTTTATTATTTCAGAAAATGTTTTCTTTGTCGGCTCTTCTGGTGCTGTCAGTGAGGACAAAATTTCGTATGCGATTGGCCCCATCAGAGTTATAAATAATGGGACCTGCTTTTCCTTGGGCATATCATTTACTACTGTAGTGTAACACTACGTACACACAACCAAAACCCATAAATAATACAATTCACGGAAATATATTCCCACAAGTCATAACACAATAAATTACACTAGTCGCCTAAGTAAACAAACTGCACGTGTTCGGCAATGACGACACACAGAGTGCATAGGCGACAATAGTGAATTACATTGTAAAGTAGGGCACTTGCATTGCGCCCTACTCTAGTAATATTTCAAGTGCATCAATGACGATGCATGATTTTAGATATTTAGTTATTTACTTTAAGACTGTATATAACTAGTAAAATCTCGGTTAAGAAAAAGTATAAAAGAACTGATTCTTTACGAAATAAAACAGAGTTAAATTCAAACCTAAAAGCGACACGTCTTCTTATTTTTACTCTCGTCTACATCGCTTCGCATGGACTAAGTCCAAAGTGTGAAGACTAATAGCATTATGCTAGTTGTCTGGCACAGCGTTTAAATCAATAGTCAGTAGTAGTAATCCTCATTTATTACATGGCGATCCTGCCGACCGAATCCTGCAATAATCTATAACAATTTCGATCGATTTTAAATTTTTTTAATGATCCTGCAAACAGAATCCTACAAATATTTAAAAAAAAAAACAAAAAAAAATGTTTTTTTTGTTCCTGCAATAAATCATCACAATTCGATATTGCTAACTACGCAATACAAAAACTGCGTACATTAAAACTTTTTGTAATCCTGCGGACCGAATCCTGTGATCCTGCAAAATAAATCTTCAATGGAAGAGTATATCCCTAAATCGACAAATCAAGGGATACCACCGCAATACATCCCATGCAACAAACTACAAGGACCAAAAATCTTTACAATAGAAGAATACCGGAAGAAAACTCAAGAACAAACCGACAACAAGAAGACAGCAATACCAATCATAAATACCGCAGCTATTACCAAACCTAAAAGAGGAGGTCAACTCGTAAGGGATAAAAAGCGACTTGCACATCTACTGCAACTAGTAAGGGACGACGTAAACCCAATTCCCTGGAACCAAGCCACAAAACTTTGGGAAGAAATTGACATAATCAGAAGCAGATTCCAAAGCAGAAAGGACAAACAAAAACACAAACGATGGGCAACTGGCTATCCAAAGACGAATCCAATGTAAAGGAAACGATAGTGACCAACAACAACAACGAAACCCCAAAAGAAATAAAAACAATTTAACCTTAGACATAATAATAATATTAGTAATAGTAACAATTGTACTAACAATATATATCATAAAAGAAATAAACAATTATCTTAGGAACTATGTAAACAAACATATAAACAGAACACAAAACGTTTAATAATAAAATATAAATACAAAAAAAAAAAATTTTTTTTTAATGGATGAAGCAAGAAAATACATCCAAGAATTAAACAAAATATTAAATAACGCTAGGAAAACCTCACAAAGAGGATACAAACAAGAAACGACAAATAACAAAATTACAGAAATAAACAATTTAAAGACCAAATTCTTAATATCATTGAAAAATCCTAAACTAAAAAACAAAGAAGTAGAAAAATACGACTTAATTAAAGAATTTAGCGTAACATTTAATCAGACAAACAACCTACTAAAACAATTCTTAGAAAGAACAGACATAGAAATGGCATCATTTAATTTAGACCCTGCCATGAAGGCAATTCCAACATTTACAGGCAATTACAAAGAATTAGATTCATTTTTAAAAATTATAGAAATAATTGACAGAACACTGACAGACACCGCAAAAACAGACTTGTTAGAATTTGTTTACCGCATTAAATTAAATTCAAATGTGAAAGCCACGATACACACACAACCAACTAATTTAAGTTCTCTTAAAGAACAATTACAAAACAGATACAAATCACATACCACAATACCACATATACACACTTCTTTAACATCAATGACACAAAGAAACCTATCAGTAACAGCATACAAAGACAAAATTCTAAATCTTATTTGTGATTTAAACAAATTACAAATAAACAATTTAGGCGAGAACACAAGCGAAACTGCAAAATCAATTGTCACTCAAATGAACGATCAATATGCGTTAAACATTTTTAAAAACGGTTTAAAAGATGAACTTAAGCCGACAATTTTTGCTGCACAACCAAAAACACTGACAGAGGCCACTAACCTCGCCATTGAAATTGAGAAAGATAACTCAAACAAAATAATGCATTTCAATGCACAAAAACAAACCAGAACCTACGACAATAATCGAAGGTCACAAAATATAAATAGATATAACAACAACTACAGACAACAAGGAAATAACTCGAATAACAACAGACCGAGAAACAATTTCAATAACACATATGGACAACAGAGAGATTTTTCCAACAACAATGTACACAGACAAAACCCAAACACAAACCGAAAATATAACAACAATTATCGCTCAAATTTCAACCAAAGGCAAAACAATTACATACGAACGATAAACAATGAAGGAAATACTGGATATGACTACCAGGGAAACGAGGAAGCCACGGGGCACGTGTTTTCCCCACAAGGCCAACAATAAATATTTTTAAAATCTCGGATAACAATACGAATTATATAATTTTGAAGAATAAAAATGCAGACTTGAGTTTTTTGATAGATACTGGCGCCGACATTTCAATTTTTAAAATCTCGATTTTATCCTGAGGAAAAGTGTAAATTAACGGGAATTACAGAAGAGGAAACATACTCTTTAGGAACCCTTTATTTAGATTTACTCATAGGTGACGCATTCTGCACACATGAATTTCAACTGGTTTTTAAAAAGATTTTTTTGTAAGAAAAACCTTTACAATTTCAATAGTAATGAACGAAACAAACCTCAATTTACCGATGCATTCAAAACCCTTACAGACACTAAAGATAACTATACCCCCAAGAACAGAAATAATACATCCAGTAAAATTAAAACTAGACGAGGACAAAGTTATTCTAAACAAAGAATTGACTCAAGGCGTTTTCTTAAGCAACTCGATAGCACCCAAAATAGGAATGACGCATATTAAATGTTTTAAATGCAACAGAAAACGAAGTAACACTTGAAAACATCACCTTAGATACAGAACCACTTAAAGACTATGACAAACTTAAATACAATAAATACGAACATAACGACGAACATTTTCAACAAATAAAAAATCTTCTCAATATACACTGCAATGACGATTTTTCTAAAAATTCTATATTAAATATACTGAAACAATACCAGGACATATTTCATCTAGAGACAGACCATCTAACTACAAATAACTTCTACACACAGAAAATTTCAACAAACGACGATACACCAGTTTACATAAAGAACTACAGACTGCCACATGCGAATATGGAAATAATTACAGAACAAGTCAATAAAATGCTTACAGATGACATAATAGAACCTTCAGTTAGTCTTTATAACGCACCACTTCTTCTTGTACCCAAGAAAAACAAAAAAGACAAAAAGAAATGGAGAGTCGTTGTCGATTTTAGAAAACTAAATGACAAAATAGTCAACGACAAATTTCCGCTAACAAGACTAGAAGATATATTAGACAAGCTAGGGAGAGCAAAATGGTTTTCCACCCTAGACATGACAAGTTCTTTCCACCAAATAGAATTAGATAAGAAATCTAGACCACTTACCGCTTTTTCCACACCTAATGGACACTTTCAATTTAAACGTCTACCTTTTGGTTTAAAAATCTCATCCAACAGTTTTCAACAGAACAGAAGCTTTCTTATACGTAGATGACATAATCATCTATGGATGCAGTTTAAATCACCACAACCACAACCTAATAAAAGTATTAGATAGGCTAAAACGGTATAATTTAACGGGTGTTTTTTTAAGAGGTTGCCGATTTTTTTTTTGAATAAAACACATATAAAATTATGAAATGACCAAAAGTTAAATTGGCATTTAACATTTAAACACAATTTCTGGCATATGGCTACCACGACTATTTTTCACAAATGTCATTCTGGAGGTCCAATTTTCCAGCACTTTTTCAAGCATTTGAGGGCGTATGTCAGCAATGACACGTTGAATATTGGTTTCCAAAGCGTCAATCGATTGAGGTTTATCCACATAAACCAATGACTTCACGTATCCCCACAAAAAGTAATCGAGTGGCGTCAAATCGCACGAACGCGGAGGCCAATTCACCGGACCATTTCTCGAAATAATGTTGTCGTTGAAAGTTTCTTTCAATAAGTCGATTGTTTCACGTGCTGTATGGCAAGTGGCACCATCTTGTTGAAACCACATTTCATCCATATCCATATCTTCAAGATTTGACAACAAAAACTCATTTAACATGGTTCTGTATCGATTTCCATTCACGGTAACGCGTCGTCCTTCCTCATTTTTAAAGAAATATGGACCGATGATCCCACCAGCCCATAGACCGCACCAAACAGTACATTTATCAGGATGCATTGGTAATTCTTGAACGGCGTGTGGATTATCTTTGCTCCAAATGCGACAATTTTGTTTGTTGACGTATCCATTTAACAAAAAATGCGCCTCATCACTGAAGAGAATTTTACGGTAAAAAAATGGATCTTCGTTCAATTGATTTAACGACCAATCACTGAATTCACGGCGCAAACGATGGTCGTGTAGCGAAACAACCTTCATTTTACCCATGCATTCAAAACCCCTACAGACACTAAAGATAACAATACCCCCAAGAACAGAAATAATACAGCCAATAAGATTAAAACTAGACGAGGACAAAATTATTCTAAACAAAGAATTAACTCAAGGCGTTTTTCTAAGCAACTCCATAGCACCCAAAATAGCAATGACACATATTAAAATTTTAAATGCAACAGAAAACGAAGTAACACTTGAGAACATGACTTTAGATACAGAACCACTTAAAGACTATGACATACTTAAATAAAATAAATACGAACATAACGACGAACATTTTCAACAAATAAAAAACCTGCTCAATATAGACTGCAATGACGATTTTTCTAAAAATTCATTATTAAATATACTGAAACAATACCAGGACATATTTCATCTTGAGACAGACCATTTAACTACAAATAACTTCTACACACAGAAAATTTCAACAAAGGACGATACACCAGTTTACATAAAAAACTACAGACTGCCACATACAAATATGGAAATAATTACAGAACAAGTCAACAAAATGCTTACAGATGACATAATAGAACCTTCAGTTAGTCCTTATAACGCACCACTTCTTCTTGTACCCAAGAAAAACACAAATGACAAAAAGAAATGGAGAGTCGTTGTTGACTTTAGAAAACTAAATGACAAAATAGTCAACGACAAATTTCCGCTAACAAGACTAGAAGATATATTAGACAAGCTAGGAAGAGCAAAATGGTTTTCCACCCTTGACATGACAAGTTCTTTCCACCAAATAGAATTAGATAAGAAATCTAGACCACTTACTGCTTTTTCACACCTAATGGACACTTTCAATTTAAACGTCTACCTTTTGGTTTAAAAATCTCATCCAACAGTTTTCAACGAATGTTAACAATAGCTCTCGCCGGATTAGAGACAGAAGCTTTCTTATACGTAGATGACATAATCATCTATGGATGCAGTTTAAATCACCACAACCACAACCTAATAAAAGTATTAGATATTAGATATTTTAGAAATGCTGTTTCTTACGACCTGAAGTCGTATATTTAGGACATTTAATAACCAGAAACGGTGTAAAAACAGACGCGCCAAATTTAATGCCATCAAAGACTATCCAATACCCAAAAATATTGATGACGTAAGACGATTCGTTGCATTATGCAACTACTACAGACGATTTATTCCAAACTTCGCAGATATAACTAAAGACTTAAATTCTCTATTAAAAAAGAACGTGAAATTTTCATGGACACCAGAATGTCAAAATGCCTATGAACTATTAAAAGAAAAACTCATAAGTCCACCCGTATTGCAATATCCAGACTTTAACAAACAATTTATACTAACGACTGACGCATCAAACTTTGCTTTAGGTGCAGTACTCTCACAAGGTGAAATTGGTAAAGATTTACCAATATCATATGCGAGCAAATCACTGCAAAAACACGACCTAAATAAACCAGTCATTGAAAAAGAACTATTAGCTATTCACTGGAGCATAAATTTTTTTAGACCATATTTATATGGAAGAAAATTTACAGTGGTAACAGACCATAGACCACTAGTAGCATTATTCACGCATACTAATCCTTCATCGAAAATGACCAGAATTCGTTTAGACCTTTGTGACTATGATTTCGACATAGTCTACAAAAAGGGCAAATTAAACACGAATGCAGACGCTTTATCTAGAATACAAATTGACAAATTTTAAAAGAAATGATACCGACGGAAACAAATGAAAAGGCAAAAAGAACACTAGTAATAACAAGGGGCATGTCTAACAAAGACAAACAAATAAATAAAACGGAGAACTGCAACTCTCAAATGAAGACTGTACAACTTCAAATATGGGAATGCACGTCCATCAACGATATAAAGAATAAAAGGGAGCTTAAATTTAAAGTCGACAAATATATACACAATTGTAAAATTAACATTGATAATAAATACGTGCACGTTGGATGCAGCGATAATTCAGCGAATCTAGATTCGACACTGAGGAAGCTGGCAACCAGAATGAATAAAGAAAATATCAAAGACCTAGCGCTAAGGAAAAATGATGAAATATTTAATGTATACACTATTGAAGAAATGAAAGAAGCATATGCCAAAATAAAAATTAATAACAAGCAGCCCAAATTAAAAATCATACTATATGCCGCCCCAAAACATATCAAAGACGAATTAACAAAATATAAGTTAATCGATGAATATCATAATTCTACACACGGAGGTCATCAAGGAGTAAGAAAAACACTGATAAAGTTAAAACAACGATACGTCTGGAAAAACATGAGCCGAATGATTAAAGAATTTATCACAAATTGCGACCTATGCGCAAGAAATAAACAAACAAAACACACTAAAGAACCCCTAACGATAACAGACACACCGACTAACAGTTTTCAAACAATTTCCATAGACACAGTAGGACCACTACGTATATCTAACAATTACCGATACGTCCTAACCATGCAATGCGAATTAACCAAATTCGTCATAGCACATCCTATAGAATCAAAAGACGCTGTAACCATAGCCAAAACATTAGTAGAACAGTTAATATTAAAATACGGACTATTTAAAACATTAAAATCAGACAACGGGACAGAATTCACAAATGAACTTCTAAAAAACATTTGTAAATTACTTAAAATTAAACAGACATTTTCAACACCATATCACCACGAAACATTAGGATCTCTAGAAAGAAACCACAGAGTTATGAACGAATTTCTTCTATCCTTCACTGAAAACAATGAATGGGACAAATGGATACCCTATTACACATTTGCATATAATACTACTCCACACATTGACACAGGCTATTCACCATTTGAATTAATCTATGGTAAATTAGCAATTCTACCGAGTGACATTACAACCAATAACCAAAAATTCTATAATTACGAAGACTATACAAACGAACTTCGAACTAGGCTGAAAACAGCACTACAAAAAGCTAGGGACATAACTAACAAAATAAAAATGAAAAGAACATTAAAAAGCCACAATGACTATAAAAATACTTTAAACGCAAACATAGGAGATTTAGTCCTATTAAAAGTAGAAAATAGAACAAAAAGTCAAAGCCCATACAAGGGACCATACGAGATAATAAGTATAAACGGTGTAAACACCACAATAAACGTTAATGGTATAAATAAAACCATACACAACAATATGTTAAAGTTATACAAACCATGTATAAAATAGAAATAAGAATTTTAACACTATTATATTTTACCTAGAATAATCACAAACAAAATACATATATTATATCACTTTAAAAATTTTAATAGCATAAGAACAACTTTTTAAAAATATTATGATTACAAAATTTTTCTTTTTTTACATAAAATAAAAATTTTTCCCTAAAGGGTGAGGGTGTAGTGTAACACTACGTACACACAACCAAAACCCATAAATAATACAATTCACGGAAATATATTCCCACAAGTCATAACACAATAAATTACACTAGTCGCCTAAGTAAACAAACTGCACGTGTTCGGCAATGACGACACAAGGAGTGCATAGGCGACAATAGTGAATTACATTGTAAAGTAGGGCACTTGCATTGCGCCCTACTCTAGTAATATTTCAAGTGCATCAATGACGATGCATGATTTTAGATATTTAGTTATTTACTTTAAGACTGTATATAGTAAAATCTAGGTTAAGAAAAAGTATAAAAGAACTGATTCTTTACGAAATAAAACAGAGTTAAATTCAAACCTAAAAGCGACACGTCTTCTTATTTTTACTCTCGTCTACATCGCTTCGCATGGACTAAGTCCAAAGTGTGAAGACTAATAGCATTATGCTAGTTGTCTGACACAGCGTTTAAATCAATAGTCAATAGTAGTAATCATCATTTATTACACTACGAAATATTGCTCTATTCTTTGCACATATAAATAATTTTCACCCGGAATGAATTGTTCGATTACTCCAATCAAAGACATTTTCTTGTTGAAATAAAAAACGAGCTGATGACGATGACGATTCTTTTCTCTTGAAACCGACAGAATTTTTATATGCACAACTTAAAATACGGTAATGTTTTTTAATAATAATTGTAATCGCATTTCGCCTTAATCTTTTCGTTTTAATTAAAGTATTTTATTTAGTTTTTTAAATCAAAGTTTTTGTGAATACTCTCGTCTAAACTCGTCATCAACAATCGCAAAATCCGCTCAGCCATCGTGGTTAACGAAATTGGTCCTTCAAACATGAGTGCCAGATTATCATCGAAATCATTCACGTGTTTTATTTAATTCAATCGTCGAGTTTTACACATTTTCGTAATAATTCACGTGTGATTCATCAAGTTTTACTCATCGTGTGGCAAACAATCACACATTATCATAAAATCAAATCATATATCGTATAGTTAAGTGTACGAGAGTATTCTACATCGTTATAAAATAACTCACGTGCTTATCAATTCGTAAAGTGAAGTCGTGTGCAAATTACACACATTAATATCGCACATTAAATTTGAGGTTAAATTATGCGCGAGTTAAATCAGTGATTCAGTGAATATGACCCTTCGGGCAAAGCAGGCGTCGCTCCAAAAACGTAGCTCTCAAACGTAGCAAGGAGCTAAGTGGGGATACTGAAGTCACAAAAGAGACAATCGAAGTCCAGATTGATCACCTGGAACAAAAGTACACGGGATTTTGTGATACACAAGACAAGATCGAAGCCGTGTGTGGCGAGAATGAGTTAGAACAACAATTTGGCATTCGAGAACAAATCGAGGAGTATTATTTCGTCACAAGCTCAAACCTCAAAATATTATTGAAAAAATTTACCTCGGCGACTTCAACACAGGATACCAAGGCAATCCCAGCCGATGCTTCCACACCACATCAATCGAAATTCAGTTACCACACATCAAGGTTCCTGTCTTCGATGGCAATTATGGAGATTGGACGGAATTCGAAAGTCTGTTCACTGATCTTATCGACAAGAATCCGAGATTGACAGATTCGCAGAAGCTCCATTACCTGAAGGCAAATCTAACTGGTGAAGCCGCTACTCTATTGAGAACGGTGCAGATCAGCGATGCCAACTACACAGAAGCATGAAATAGCCTCATCAATCGGTACAAACATCGACGTTTTATTATCGACAGTCACCTCCATCGATTACGAAATATGCCCGCAGCCCTTCATGAATCCGCAATCGGATTGAGGGGCATCATCGATACCTCTACAGACAAAGTCCGAAGTCTAAAGGTTTTGGCCGTTCCGGTAGCTACCTGGGATATCATTCTCGTCAGCATCATCGTCGACAAACTCGATCCATAAACTCACCGTCAATGGGAATTGACACTAACTTGAACGAAGTATCCCACATATCAAGAACTTATGGATTTCTTGGAGACTCGATGGCAATCATTGGAAATGATTTCCATGTCCAAGTCAAATTCGTCGCGACAAATCACATCATCGAAGAAACGAGCCAACAACACCTCGTTTCCCATCAACAGCTCAACCATTGTCATATCGCTCAAGCTCGAAGCGCGAATCGTAATCGCAATCGTCTCACTCGTTCGTCGCTACTTCGACTCCAACCAATTCGCTGAGCTGTCCATTCTGCAGCGAGGAACACAGTGTGTTCCAGTGTAGCAAATTAAAATCGTTCGATCAGAAATCAACCAAAATTCGTGAAAACAATCTTCGTTTCAACTGTCTGCGGAAGGGACACCGTAGCACAGAATGTCGTTCAAGTTTCTGTCAAGTCTGCAACCGCAGACATCACAACCTATTACATATACCGGATGGGTCATCTAGAACTCCAGTCACCAACACAAGTAAAACATCGAATGACAACTTGCCAACTGCCGAAAATTCGAACGATGCTAATTTGAATCACACCACATCGCCGCTGACAGATGTATTACTCGCAACAGCAGTTGGGAAACAAGATTTCACCATTCGAGCCCTGCTTGACTCAGGGTCCCAAGTAAATCTCATTTCCGAGAATGCCATAACTCGGATTGGCTTAAAACGGAAACCAGCCTCAATCTCAATTAACGGAATTGGTGCCATTGAAGCAGCCAAATCACAATCGATTGTCGAATTCGTTCTTAAATCACGTGTTGATTCAAGATTCTAGATTTCCATCACAGCAGTTGTCGTCGAAAGGATAACTGGCATCATGCCATCGCAGTACATCGAATCGCAACAGTGGAAACATCTACACGAGCTGCAATTAGCCGATCCTCAGTTCAATCGTCCTCACAAAATCGACGTGCTGCTTGGTTTCGTAGGGTCGAAATGGAACAACATGGATTGACTTGAAGAAGTTTACTTTTTTTAAAACAGTCAGCACACTCATTAGTCCAATTGAAAGGAGAGTTTAAATGTAATAATTTATACTTTTTTTTTTTTTTTTTTAGTTGACCCTAGTCCAAGTGACCGACACCGCGACCTAAAAGATCTATTGTATCAATATGGCATTAATTTTCTAATAGACATTAAACTTTCCTAATGAAAGACAGAATGTCCTTAGTAGCAGAGTTTTTCAACACCGCTGCCGAGCATATTTCCTTATGGAGTATGCGTCTCCTTAACCAAATAAGTGCTGGGCAATCGCAGAGAACATGTTCGGATGACTCCTCATCCTCCGCACAGAACCTACATCCTGTCACAGAGCCCACACCAATTTTGTTAAGATGATATCTCAGGCCACAGTGGCCAGTTAGAAAACTCACTAGCTTCCTAATGCTACCCTTATCTAAATATAGGATTTCTTTGTATGAGAAGGGTCTGATCAGTTGTTTGGATTGCCTTAGCCCCGGGTTATTTTCCAATTGAGCCAGGCGAAGTTTGCCCTCCCAACAGTTAATCAGCTTTGTGGCGGCACTCAAATTGACGCCACTAAAGGGTTCAGGTCCTATGAACGCAGTTTCCGAACCAGCCCTAGCCAGTTCATCTGCGGCTTCGTTGCCTGCAATACCTCGATGACCAGGTACCCAACCGAGCTTAACCCTGTTTAGTCTGGCAAGGGATTGCAATGCATCGTAGCAGCTTTTAACTGTTAACGTGTCCATTGACTTGGACGACAGAGCTTTGAGTGCTGCCTGGCTATCTGAATAGATATATATTCTCGCTCCCCTAACGCCTTTACTAAGGTTTAACCTAGCGCAGATCTCTATGGCATGGAGTTCAGCCTGGAAGACCGTTGGACTTACTCCCATTGGTATCGAGACCTTTGTATTGGGTCCGAAGACACCAGCTCCAACTCCAGATACCATCTTTGATCCATCAGTGAACCAAACCAGACCATTAGCGTCTAGTGTCGGAACACCATTAGACCAGCTTGCACGGTCTAAGATTTCTACCTCAAATAACCTTCCGAAACAGTACTCAACGTCCGGTATTGTGCAGAACATGTCTCTTTCGGGAATTGAGTTGAGAATTCTCAGGTGTCCCACAAGGTCGCCTGGTTTATACTTATATTCTAGTTGCAGCTTTATAGCGCCCGCTTCCTGATGAAGATTTGTAGGGGCGAAAGACCTACGATAGCTTCTAATGCTGACGTAGAGAAGGTACGCATAGCACCTGTAATACCTAAACAGGCAATTCTTTGAAGCTTCTGAAGCTCGTTTGCCGTTGTTCGTTCGAGTACCTTGGGCCACCAAACTATGGCCGCGTACGTGATTATGGGTCTGCAGGCCCATAATGCCCTTGTAGCGCGTTTTGTAGCAGACTTGATATGAGAATGTCTGTTAAATCTTTTATCAAGGATGACACCGAGGTATTTGACTTCGCTGGAATACATTACAGTTGTGCCTTTAATGGTGATTGTGATTGGTGATTAACCCTTCCCTGCTGCACCACCAGTGATCGCCAAGTCATCAGCATAGCCAATCAATCAATCTAGCTTGATCTGTGTAGATCAACCAAAAGATCGTCTATGACCAGTGTCGACAGAAGGGGAGAGAGGACTCCTCCTTGGGGACAACCCTTTACTGCAGTCACAGACACTGACACTTCTCCTGAGGAGGAAGTAATATCTCGACTCTTGAGCATAGCCCTAATCCATAGATTGGTCGAGACTTCGATACCCTTGTTACTAATTGCTCTCTCTCTATTGAGTCATAGCCAGTGCTATCGAAGGCGCCTTCAATGTCTAGGAATGCACACAGAGCAACCTCCCTAGATCAAAACGTTCCTTTTATCTTTTTAACAAGATAATGGAGTGCACCTTCTGTGCTTTTGCCTTTTCTATATGCAAACTGACTTGAGTGCAGAGGAGCAGACACCACTAGCCGGCCTCTGATATGAACATCAATGAGTCTCTCCATAATTTTTGGGACAAAAGATGTTAGACTGATTGGTCTGTATGATTTAGGTAGCTCACTAGCCTATTGCCAGGTTTGGGGATAAAAATCACATTTACCTTTCTCCAGATAATAGGGATGTATCCCCAATTCTAGCTTGCTCTAAATAATAAAATCAACCTAACAGCGGCAAAAATTTATTGTGAGTTTCTACCACAACAATAGGCAAATAGTTAGTTGTTATATACGAAAACTTTTATTTGACCCATTACTTTAATATTGCTACCATTTATACTTCGAAGCCCTTTATCAAAATGTTCTAACTTACTGCTTTTAAACTATTCTCTATATGTTTCTTGATCAACTACAGTTACTGCTGTCCCCGTTTCAACTTCAAAATTGACTACAATGTTGTTTACTGCAATAGAAATACAAAAAGGTTTAGTACATAACAATACTATTAATTGCAAATAATTTTTTAATCACTTGATTATTCCAGCACTTAGTTGCTATGTGCCCTCTCTCTCCACACTTAAAGCATGTCCAACTTCTTACTTTACAAGTTCCCTTCTGATGAATCCGTCCACAACGATTGCAAATCCACTTGCCGCTAGCTGTTCTAGTCTCTCTTGTACTTTTCTTCATTTTTCTGCCTTTGGTGTGATCTGAACTGATCTGCTGTTTGAAAATTGTGTGTCTTCAAAGCATATGCTTCCACAATCTGTTGATGTTGGGCCTCCGAATCAATATCGCGTAAATTTTTCCGAGTTAAGGCATCGTTGAGAACAATTTCTTTTGCCTTTTCCCACTCTAGATTAGCTTCACTTAGAAGCTTAGCTCTCAAGTTCGTTCCACTAAATCCACACACTAATCTGTCCCTTACGGCCTCGCAGAGAAATGACTTGAAATTGCACGTTGTTGCTAGAGACTTTAATTCCACAATATATTACTCTATTGGTTCTCCTTCTTTTTGATTGCGCGTGTGGAATTTGTAGCGTTCTACTGTTTCATTCACTTTTGGGGCAAAATGTGCACTCAATATTTTTATTATTTCAGAAAATGTTTTCTTTGTCGGCTCTTCTGGTGCTGTCAGTGAGGACAAAATTTCGTATGCGATTGGCCCCATCAGAGTTATAAATAATGGGACCTGCTTTTCCTTGGGCATATCATTTACTACGAAATATTGCTCTATTCTTTGCACATATAAATAATTTTCACCCGGAATGAATTGTTCGATTACTCCAATCAAAGATATTTTCTTGTTGAAATAAAAAACGAGCTGATGACGATGACGATTCTTTTCTCTTGAAACCGACAGAATTTTTATATGCACAACTTAAAATACGGTAATGTTTTTTAATAATAATTGTAATCGCATTTCGCCTTAATCTTTTCGTTTTAATTAAAGTATTTTATTTAGTTGTTTAAATCAAAGTTTTTGTGAATACTCTCGTCTAAACTCGTCATCAACAATCGCAAAATCCGCTCAGCCATCGTGGTTAACGAAATTGGTCCTTCAAACATGAGTGCCAGATTATCATCGAAATCATTCACGTGTTTTATTTAATTCAATCGTCGAGTTTTACACATTTTCGTAATAATTCACGTGTGATTCATCAAGTTTTACTCATCGTGTGACACACAATCACACATTATCATAAAATCAAATCATATATCGTATAATTTAGTGTACGAGAGTATTCTACATCGTTATAAAATAACTCACGTGCTTATCAATTCGTAAAGTGAAGTCGTGTGCAAATTACACACATTAATATCGCACATTAAATTTGAGGTTAAATTATACGCGAGTTAAATCAGTGATTCAGTGTATATGACCCTTCGGGCAAAGCAGGCGTCGCTCCAAAAGATTTTGGAAAGGGCCCTCAAACGTAGCAAGGAGCTAAGTGGGGATACTGAAGTCACAAAAGAGACAATCGAAGTCCAGATTGATCACCTGGAACAAAAGTACACGGGATTTTTGATCGAAGCCGTGTGTGGCGAGAATGAATTAGAACAACAATTTGGCATTCGAGAACAAATCGAGGAGTATTATTTCGTCACAAGCTCAAACCTCAAAATATTATTGAAAAAATTTACCTCGGCGACTTCAACACAGGATACCAAGGCAATCCCAGCCGATGCTTCCACATCACATCAATCAATCGAAATTCAGTTACCACGCATCAAGGTTTCTGTCTTCGATGGCAATTATGGAAATTGGACGGAATTCGAAAGTCTGTTCACTGATCTTATCGACAAGAATCCGAGATTGACAGATTCGCAGAAGCTGCACTACCTGAAGGCAAATCTAACTGGTGAAGCCGCTACTCTATTGAGAACGGTGCAGATCAGCGATACCAACTACACAGAAGCATGGAATAGCCTCATCAATCGGTACAAACATCGACGTTTTATTATCGACAGTCACCTCCATCGATTCCGAAATATGCCCGCAGCCCTTCATGAATCCGCAATCGGATTGAGGGGCATCATCGATACCTCTACAGACAAAGTCCGAAGTCTAAAGGTTTTGGCCGTTCCGGTAGCTACCTGGGATATCATTCTCGTCAGCATCATCGTTGACAAACTCGATCCATAAACTCACCGTCAATGGGAATTGACACTAACTTGAACGAAGTATCCCACATATCAAGAACTTATGGATTTCTTGGAGACTCGATGGCAATCATTGGAAATGATTTCCATGTCCAAGTCAAATTCGTCGCGACAAATCACATCATCGAAGAAACGAGCCAACAACACCTCGTTTCCCATCAACCATTGTCATATCGCTCGAGCTCGAAGCGCGAATCGTAATCGCAATCGTCTCACTCGTTCGTCGCTACTTCGACTCCAACCAATTCGCTGAGCTGTCCATTCTGTAGCGAGGAACACAGTGTGTTCCAGTGTAGCAAATTAAAATCATTATCGTTCGATCAGAAATCAACCAAAATTCGTGAAAACAATCTTCGTTTCAACTGTCTGCGGAAGGGACACCGTAGCACAGAATGTCGTTCAAGTTTCTGTCAAGTCTGCAACCGCAGACATCACACCCTATTACATATACCGGATGGCTCATCTCGAACTCCAGTCACCAACACAAGTAAAACATCGAATGACAACTTGCCAACTGCCGAAAATTCGAACGATGCTAATTTGCATCACACCACATCGCCGCTGACAGATGTATTACTCGCAACAGCAGTTGGGATTGTCGCAAACGGGAAACAAGATTTCACCATTCGAGCCCTGCTTGACTCAGGGTCCCAAGTAAATCTCATTTCCGAGAATGTCATAACTCGGATTGGCTTAAAACGGAAACCAGCCTCAATCTCAATTAACGGAATTGGTGCCATTGAAGCAGCCAAATCACAATCGATTGTCGAATTCGTTCTTAAATCACGTGTTGATTCAAGATTCTAGATTTCCATCACAGCAGTTGTCGTCGAAAGGATAACTGGCATCATGCCATCGCAGTACATCGAATCGCAACAGTGGAAACATCTACACGAGCTGCAATTAGCCGATCCTCAGTTCAATCGTCCTCACAAAATCGACGTGCTGCTTGGTTTCGTAGGGTCGAAATGGAACAACATGGATTGACTTGAAGAAGTTTACTTTTTTTAAAACAGTCAGCACACTCATTAGTCCAATTGAAAGGAGAGTTTAAATGTAATAATTTATACTTTTTTTTTTTTTTTTTAGTTGACCCTAGTCCAAGTGACCGACACCGCGACCTAAAAGATCTATTGTATCAATATGGCATTAATTTTCTAATAGACATTAAACTTTCCTAATGAAAGACAGAATGTCCTTAGTAGCAGAGTTTTTCAACACCGCTGCCGAGCATATTTCCTTATGGAGTATGCGTCTCCTTAACCAAATAAGTGCTGGGCAATCGCAGAGAACATGTTCGGATGACTCCTCATCCTCCGCACAGAACCTACATCCTGTCACAGAGCCCACACCAATTTTGTTAAGATGATATCTCAGGCCACAGTGGCCAGTTAGAAAACTCACTAGCTTCCTAATGCTACCCTTATCTAAATATAGGATTTCTTTGTATGAGAAGGGTCTGATCAGTTGTTTGGATTGCCTTAGCCCCGGGTTATTTTCCAATTGAGCCAGGCGAAGTTTGCCCTCCCAACAGTTAATCAGCTTTGTGGCGGCACTCAAATTGACGCCACTAAAGGGTTCAGGTCCTATGAACGCAGTTTCCGAACCAGCCCTAGCCAGTTCATCTGCGGCTTCGTTGCCTGCAATACCTCGATGACCAGGTACCCAACCGAGCTTAACCCTGTTTAGTCTGGCAAGGGATTGCAATGCATCGTAGCAGCTTTTAACTGTTAACGAGTCCATTGACTTGGACGACAGAGCTTTGAGTGCTGCCTGGCTATCTGAATAGATATATATTCTCGCTCCCCTAACGCCTTTACTAAGGTTTAACCTAGCGCAGATCTCTATGGCATGGAGTTCAGCCTGGAAGACCGTTGGACTTACTCCCATTGGTATCGAGACCTTTGTATTGGGTCCGAAGACACCAGCTCCAACTCCAGATACCATCTTTGATCCATCAGTGAACCAAACCAGACCATTAGCGTCTAGTGTCGGAACACCATTAGACCAGCTTGCACGGTCTAAGATTTCTACCTCAAATAACCTTCCGAAACAGTACTCAACGTCCGGTATTGTGCAGAACATGTCTCTTTCGGGAATTGAGTTGAGAATTCTCAGGTGTCCCACAAGGTCGCCTGGTTTATACTTATATTCTAGTTGCAGCTTTATAGCGCCCGCTTCCTGATGAAGATTTGTAGGGGCGAAAGACCTACGATAGCTTCTAATGCTGACGTAGAGAAGGTACGCATAGCACCTGTAATACCTAAACAGGCAATTCTTTGAAGCTTCTGAAGCTCGTTTGCCGTTGTTCGTTCGATTACCTTGGGCCACCAACCTATGGCCGCGTACGTGATTATGGGTCTGCAGGCCCATAATGCCCTTGTAGCGCGTTTTGTAGCAGACTTGATATGAGAATGTCTGTTAAATCTTTTATCAAGGATGACACCGAGGTATTTGACTTCGCTGGAATACATTACAGTTGTGCCTTTAATGGTGATTGTGATTGGTGATTAACCCTTCCCTGCTGCACCACCAGTGATCGCCAAGTCATCAGCATAGCCAATCAATCAATCTAGCTTGATCTGTGTAGATCAACCAAAAGATCGTCTATGACCAGTGTCGACAGAAGGGGAGAGAGGACTCCTCCTTGGGGACAACCCTTTACTGCAGTCACAGACACTGACACTTCTCCTGAGGAGGAAGTAATATCTCGACTCTTGAGCATAGCCCTAATCCATAGATTGGTCGAGACTTCGATACCCTTGTTACTAATTGCTCTCTCTCTATTGAGTCATAGCCAGTGCTATCGAAGGCGCCTTCAATGTCTAGGAATGCACACAGAGCTACCTCCCTAGATCAAAACGTTCCTTTTATCTTTTTAACAAGATAATGGAGTGCACCTTCTGTGCTTTTGCCTTTTCTATATGCAAACTGACTTGAGTGCAGAGGAGCAGACACCACTAGCCGGCCTCTGATATGAACATCAATGAGTCTCTCCATAATTTTTGGGACAAAAGATGTTAGACTGATTGGTCTGTATGATTTAGGTAGCTCACTAGCCTATTGCCAGGTTTGGGGATAAAAATCACATTTACCTGTCTCCAGATAATAGGGATGTATCCCCAATTCTAGCTTGCTCTAAATAATAAAATCAACCTAACAGCGGCAAAAATTTATTGTGAGTTTCTACCACAACAATAGGCAAATAGTTAGTTGTTATATACGAAAACTTTTATTTGACCCATTACTTTAATATTGCTACCATTTATACTTCGAAGCCCTTTATCAAAATGTTCTAACTTACTGCTTTTAAACTATTCTCTATATGTTTCTTGATCAACTACAGTTACTGCTGTCCCCGTTTCAACTTCAAAATTGACTACAATGTTGTTTACTGCAATAGAAATACAAAAAGGTTTAGTACATAACAATACTATTAATTGCAAATAATTTTTTAATCACTTGATTATTCCAGCACTTAGTTGCTATGTGCCCTCTCTCTCCACACTTAAAGCATGTCCAACTTCTTACTTTACAAGTTCCCTTCTGATGAATCCGTCCACAACGATTGCAAATCCACTTGCCGCTAGCTGATCTAGTCTCTCTTGTACTTTTCTTCATTTTTCTGCCTTTGGTGTGATCTGAACTGATCTGCTGTTTGAAAATTGTGTGTCTTCAAAGCATATGCTTCCACAATCTGTTGATGTTGGGCCTCCGAATCAATATCGCGTAAATTTTTCCGAGTTAAGGCATCGTTGAGAACAATTTCTTTTGCCTTTTCCCACTCTAGATTAGCTTCACTTAGAAGCTTAGCTCTCAAGTTCGTTCCACTAAATCCACACACTAATCTGTCCCTTACGGCCTCGCAGAGAAATGACTTGAAATTGCACGTTGTTGCTAGAGACTTTAATTCCACAATATATTACTCTATTGGTTCTCCTTCTTTTTGATTGCGCGTGTGGAATTTGTAGCGTTCTACTGTTTCATTCACTTTTGGGGCAAAATGTGCACTCAATATTTTTATTATTTCAGAAAATGTTTTCTTTGTCGGCTCTTCTGGTGCTGTCAGTGAGGACAAAATTTCGTATGCGATTGGCCCCATCAGAGTTATAAATAATGGGACCTGCTTTTCCTTGGGCATATCATTTACTACGAAATATTGCTCTATTCTTTGCACATATAAATAATTTTCACCCGGAATGAATTGTTCGATTACTCCAATCAAAGATATTTTCTTGTTGCAATAAAAAACGAGCTGATGACGACGATTCTTTTCTCTTGAAACCGACAGAATTTTTATATGCACAACTTAAAATACGGTAATGTTTTTTAATAATAATTGTAATCGCATTTCGCATTAATCTTTTCGTTTTAATTAAAGTATTTTATTTAGTTGTTTAAATCAAAGTTTTTGTGAATACTCTCGTCTAAACTCGTCATCAACAATCGCAAAATCCGCTCAGCCATCGTGGTTAACGAAATTGGTCCTTCAAACATGAGTGCCAGATTATCATCGAAATCATTCACGTGTTTTATTTAATTCAATCGTCGAGTTTTACACATTTTCGTAATAATTCACGTGTGATTCATCAAGTTTTACTCATCGTGTGACACACAATCACACATTATCATAAAATCAAATCATATATCGTATAATTTAGTGTACGAGAGTATTCTACATCGTTATAAAATAACTCACGTGCTTATCAATTCGTAAAGTGAAGTCGTGTGCAAATTACACACATTAATATCGCACATTAAATTTGAGGTTAAATTATACGCGAGTTAAATCAGTGATTCAGTGTATATGACCCTTCGGGCAAAGCAGGCGTCGCTCCAAAAGATTTTGGAAAGGGCCCTCAAACGTAGCAAGGAGCTAAGTGGGGATACTGAAGTCACAAAAGAGACAATCGAAGTCCAGATTGATCACCTGGAACAAAAGTACACGGGATTTTTGATCGAAGCCGTGTGTGGCGAGAATGAATTAGAACAACAATTTGGCATTCGAGAACAAATCGAGGAGTATTATTTCGTCACAAGCTCAAACCTCAAAATATTATTGAAAAAATTTACCTCGGCGACTTCAACACAGGATACCAAGGCAATCCCAGCCGATGCTTCCACATCACATCAATCAATCGAAATTCAGTTACCACGCATCAAGGTTTCTGTCTTCGATGGCAATTATGGAAATTGGACGGAATTCGAAAGTCTGTTCACTGATCTTATCGACAAGAATCCGAGATTGACAGATTCGCAGAAGCTGCACTACCTGAAGGCAAATCTAACTGGTGAAGCCGCTACTCTATTGAGAACGGTGCAGATCAGCGATACCAACTACACAGAAGCATGGAATAGCCTCATCAATCGGTACAAACATCGACGTTTTATTATCGACAGTCACCTCCATCGATTCCGAAATATGCCCGCAGCCCTTCATGAATCCGCAATCGGATTGAGGGGCATCATCGATACCTCTACAGACAAAGTCCGAAGTCTAAAGGTTTTGGCCGTTCCGGTAGCTACCTGGGATATCATTCTCGTCAGCATCATCGTTGACAAACTCGATCCATAAACTCACCGTCAATGGGAATTGACACTAACTTGAACGAAGTATCCCACATATCAAGAACTTATGGATTTCTTGGAGACTCGATGGCAATCATTGGAAATGATTTCCATGTCCAAGTCAAATTCGTCGCGACAAATCACATCATCGAAGAAACGAGCCAACAACACCTCGTTTCCCATCAACCATTGTCATATCGCTCGAGCTCGAAGCGCGAATCGTAATCGCAATCGTCTCACTCGTTCGTCGCTACTTCGACTCCAACCAATTCGCTGAGCTGTCCATTCTGCAGCGAGGAACACAGTGTGTTCCAGTGTAGCAAATTAAAATCATTATCGTTCGATCAGAAATCAACCAAAATTCGTGAAAACAATCTTCGTTTCAACTGTCTGCGGAACGGACACCGTAGCACAGAATGTCGTTCAAGTTTCTGTCAAGTCTGCAACCGCAGACATCACACCCTATTACATATACCGGATGGCTCATCTCGAACTCCAGTCACCAACACAAGTAAAACATCGAATGACAACTTGCCAACTGCCGAAAATTCGAACGATGCTAATTTGCATCACACCACATCGCCGCTGACAGATGTATTACTCGCAACAGCAGTTGGGATTGTCGCAAACGGGAAACAAGATTTCACCATTCGAGCCCTGCTTGACTCAGGGTCCCAAGTAAATCTCATTTCCGAGAATGCCATAACTCGGATTGGCTTAAAACGGAAACCAGCCTCAATCTCAATTAACGGAATTGGTGCCATTGAAGCAGCCAAATCACAATCGATTGTCGAATTCGTTCTTAAATCACGTGTTGATTCAAGATTCTAGATTTCCATCACAGCAGTTGTCGTCGAAAGGATAACTGGCATCATGCCATCGCAGTACATCGAATCGCAACAGTGGAAACATCTACACGAGCTGCAATTAGCCGATCCTCAGTTCAATCGTCCTCACAAAATCGACGTGCTGCTTGGTTTCGTAGGGTCGAAATGGAACAACATGGATTGACTTGAAGAAGTTTACTTTTTTTAAAACAGTCAGCACACTCATTAGTCCAATTGAAAGGAGAGTTTAGATGTAATAATTTATAATTTTTTTTTTTTTTTTTAGTTGACCCTAGTCCAAGTGACCGACACCGCGACCTAAAAGATCTATTGTATCAATATGGCATTAATTTTCTAATAGACATTAAACTTTCCTAATGAAAGACAGAATGTCCTTAGTAGCAGAGTTTTTCAACACCGCTGCCGAGCATATTTCCTTATGGAGTATGCGTCTCCTTAACCAAATAAGTGCTGGGCAATCGCAGAGAACATGTTCGGATGACTCCTCATCCTCCGCACAGAACCTACATTCTGTCACAGAGCCCACACAAATTTTGTTAAGACGATATCTCAGGCCACAGTGGCCAGTTAGAAAACTCACTAGCTTCCTAATGCTACCCTTATCTAAATATAGGATTTCTTTGTATGAGAAGGGTCTTATCAGTTGTTTGGATTGCCTTAGCCCCGGGTTATTTTCCAATTGAGCCAGGCGAAGTTTGCCCTCCCAACAGTTAATCAGCTTTGTGGCGGCACTCAAATTGACGCCACAAAAGGGTTCAGGTCCTATGAACGCAGTTTCCGAACCAGCCCTAGCCAGTTCATCTGCGGCTTCGTTGCCTGCAATACCTCGATGACCAGGTACCCAACCGAGCTTAACCCTGTTTAGTCTGGCAAGGGATTGCAATGCATCGTAGCAGCTTTTAACTGTTAACGAGTCCATTGACTTGGACGACAGAGCTTTGAGTGCTGCCTGGCTATCTGAATAGATATATATTCTCGCTCCCCTAACGCCTTTACTAAGGTTTAACCTAGCGCAGATCTCTATGGCATGGAGTTCAGCCTGGAAGACCGTTGGACTTACTCCCATTGGTATCGAGACCTTTGTATTGGGTCCGAAGACACCAGCTCCAACTCCAGATACCATCTTTGATCCATCAGTGAACCAAACCAGACCATTAGCGTCTAGTGTCGGAACACCATTAGACCAGCTTGCACGGTCTAAGATTTCTACCTCAAATAACCTTCCGAAACAGTACTCAACGTCCGGTATTGTGCAGAACATGTCTCTTTCGGGAATTGAGTTGAGAATTCTCAGGTGTCCCACAAGGTCGCCTGGTTTATACTTATATTCTAGTTGCAGCTTTATAGCGCCCGCTTCCTGATGAAGATTTGTAGGGGCGAAAGACCTACGATAGCTTCTAATGCTGACGTAGAGAAGGTACGCATAGCACCTGTAATACCTAAACAGGCAATTCTTTGAAGCTTCTGAAGCTCGTTTGCCGTTGTTCGTTCGAGTACCTTGGGCCACCAAACTATGGCCGCGTACGTGATTATGGGTCTGCAGGCCCATAATGCCCTTGTAGCGCGTTTTGTAGCAGACTTGATATGAGAATGTCTGTTAAATCTTTTATCAAGGATGACACCGAGGTATTTGACTTCGCTGGAATACATTACAGTTGTGCCTTTAATGGTGATTGTGTTTGGTGATTAACCCTTCCCTGCTGCACCACCAGTGATCGCCAAGTCATCAGCATAGCCAATGTCGATGTAGCTTGATCTGTGTAGATCAACCAAAAGATCGTCTATGACCAGTGTCCACAGATGGGGAGAGAGGACTCCTCCTTGGGGACAACCCTTTACTGCAGTCACAGACACTGACACTTCTCCTGAGGAGGAAGTAATATCTCGACTCTTGAGCATAGCCCTAATCCATAGATTGGTCGAGACTTCGATACCCTTGTTACTAATTGCTCTCTCTCTATTGAGTCATAGTCAGTGTTATCGAAGGCGCCTTCAATGTCTAGGAATGCACACAGAGTAACCTCCCTAGATCGAAACGTTCCTTTTACTTTTTAACAAGATAATGGAGTGCACCTTCTGTGCTTTTGCCTTTTCTATATGCAAACTGACTTGAGTGCAGAGGAGCAGACAACACTAGCCGGCCTCTGATATGAACATCAATGAGTCTCTCCATAATTTTTAGGACAAAAGATGTTAGACTGATTGGTCTGTATGATTTAGGTAGCTCACTAGGCCTATTGCCAGGTTTGGGGATAAAAATCACATTTACCTGTCTCCAGATAATAGGGATGTATCCCCAATTCTAGCTTGCTCTAAATAATAAAATCAACCTAACAGCGGCAAAAATTTATTGTGAGTTTCTACCACAACAATAGGCAAATAGTTGTTATATACGAAAACTTTTATTTGACCCATTACTTTAATATTGCTACCATTTATACTTCGAAGCCCTTTATCAAAATGTTCTAACTTACTGTTTTTAAACTATTCTCTATACTTTCTTGATCAACTACAGTTACTGCTGCCCCCGTATCAACTTCAAAATTGACTACAATGTTGTTTACTGCAATAGAAATACAAAAAGGTTTAGTACATAACAATACTATTAATTGCAAATAATTTTTTAATCACTTGATTATTCCAGCACTTAGTTGCTATGTGCCCTCTCTCTCCACACTTAAAGCATGTCCAACTTCTTACTTTACAAGTTCCCTTCTGATGAATCCGTCCACAACGATTGCAAATCCACTTGCCGCTAGCTGTTCTAGTCTCTCATGTACTTTTCTTCATTTTTCTGCCTTTGGTGTGATCTGAACTGATCTGCTGTTTGAAAATTGTGTGTCTTCAAAGCATATGCTTCCGCAATCTGTTGATGTTGGGCCTCCGAATCAATATCGCGTAAATTTTTCCGAGTTAAGGCATCGTTGAGAACAATTTCTTTTGCCTTTTCCCACTCTAGATTAGCTTCACTTAGAAGCTTAGCTCTCAAGTTCGTTCCACTAACTCCACACACTAATCTGTCCCTTAGGGCCTCGCAGAGAAATGATTTGAAATTGCACGTTGTTGCTAGATACTTTAATTCCACAATATATTACTCTATTGGTTCTCCTTCTTTTTGATTGCGCGTGTGGAATTTGTAGCGTTCTACTATTTCATTCACTTTTGGGGCAAAATGTGCACTCAATATTTTTATTATTTCAGAAAATGTTTTCTTTGTCGGCTCTTCTGGTGCTGTCAGTGAGGACAAAATTTCGTATGCGATTGGCCCCATCGGAGTTATAAATAATGGGACCTGCTTTTCCTTGGGCATATAATCTAATCTTTGCTTATATAAATAATTTTCACCCGGAATGAATTGTTCGATTACTCCAATCAAAGACATTTTCTTGTTGAAATAAAAAACGAGCTGATGACGATGACGATTCTTTTCTCTTGAAACCGACAGAATTTTTATATGCACAACTTAAAATACGGTAATGTTTTTTAATAATAATTGTAATCGCATTTCGCATTAATCTTTTCGTTTTAATTAAAGTATTTTATTTAGTTGTTTAAATCAAAGTGCCCTTTTTTTTGTGAATACTCTCGTCTAAACTCGTCATCAACAATCGCAAAATCCGCTCAGCCATCGTGGTTAACGAAATTGGTCCTTCAAACATGAGTGCCAAATTATCATCGAAATCATTCACGTGTTTTATTTAATTCAATCGTCGAGTTTTACACATTTTCGTAATAATTCACGTGTGATTCATCAAGTTTTACTCATCGTGTGGCACACAATCACACATTACCATAAAATCAAATCATATATCGTATAATTTAGTGTACGAGAGTATTCTACATCGTTATAAAATAACTCACGTGCTTATCAATTCGTAAAGTGAAGTCGTGTGCAAATGACACACATTAATATCGCACATTAAATTTGAGGTTAAATTATACGCGAGTTAAATCAGTGATTCAGTGTATATGACCCTTGGGGCAAAGCAGGCGTCGCTCCAAAAGACTTTGGAAAGGGCCCTCAAACGTAGCAAGGAGCTAAGTGGGGATACTGAAGTCACAAAAGAGACAATCGAAGTCCAGATTGATCACCTGGAACAAAAGTACACGGGATTTTTGATCGAAGCCGTGTGTGGCGAGAATGAGTTAGAACAACAATTTGACATTCGAGAACAAATCGAGG
This sequence comes from Nephrocerus scutellatus, assembly GCA_947095585.1. Classification (NCBI taxonomy): domain Eukaryota; kingdom Metazoa; phylum Arthropoda; class Insecta; order Diptera; family Pipunculidae; genus Nephrocerus; species Nephrocerus scutellatus. The sequence continues at coordinate 73,109,395 of OX352761.1, read as the reverse complement.
AGTATTATTTCGTCACAAGCTCAAACCTCAAAATATTATTGAAAAAATTTACCTCGGCGACTTCAACACAGGATACCAAGGCAATCCCAGCCGATGCTTCCACACCACATCAATCAATCGAAATTCAGTTACCACGCATCAAGGTTCCTGTCTTCGATGGCAATTATGGAAATTGGACGGAATTCGAAAGTCTGTTCACTGATCTTATCGACAAGAATCCTAGATTGACAGATTCGCAGAAGCTCCATTACCTGAAGGCAAATCTAACTGGTGAAGCCGCTACTCTATTGAGAACGGTGCAGATCAACGATGCCAACTACACAGAAGCATGGAATAGCCTCATCAATCGGTACAAACATCGACGTTTTATTATCGACAGTCACCTCCATCGATTCCGAAATATGCCCGCAGCCCTTCATGAATCCGCAATCGGATTGAGGGGCATCATCGATACCTCTACAGAAAAAGTCCGAAGTCTAAAGGTTTTGGCCGTTCCGGTAGCTACCTGGGATATCATTCTCGTCAGCATCATCGTCGACAAACTCGATCCATAAACTCACCGTCAATGGGAATTGACACTAACTTGAACGAACTATCCCACATATCAAGAACTTATGGATTTCTTGGAGACTCGATGGCAATCATTGGAAATGATTTCCATGTCCAAGTCAAATTCGTCGCGACAAATCACATCATCGAAGAAACGAGCCAACAACACCTCGTTTCCCATCAACAGCTCAACCATTGTCATATCGCTCGAGCTCGAAGCGCGAATCGTAATCGCAATCGTCTCACTCATTCGTCGCTACTTCGACTCCAACCAATTCGCTGAGCTGTCCATTCTGCAGCGAGGAACACAGTGTGTTCCAATGTAGCAAATTAAAATCATTATCGTTCGATCAGAAATCAACCGAAATTCGTGAAAACAATCTTCGTTTCAACTGTCTGCGGAAGGGACACCGTAGCACAGAATGTCGTTGAAGTTTCTGTCAAGTCTGCAACCGCAGACATCACACCCTATTACATATACCGGATGGCTCATCTCGAACTCCAGTCACCAACACAAGTAAAACATCGAATGACAACTTGCCAACTGCCGAAAATTCGAACGATGCTAATTTGCATCACACCACATCGCCGCGGACAGATGTATTACTCGCAACAGCAGTTGGGATTATCGCAAACGGGAAACAAGATTTCACCATTCGAGCCCTGATTGACTCAGGGTCCCAAGTAAATCTCATTTCCGAGAATGTCATAACTCGGATTGGCTTAAAACGGAAACCAGCCTCAATCTCAATTAACGGAATTGGTGCCACTGAAGCAGCCAAATCCCAATCGATTGTCGAATTCGTTCTTAAATCACGTGTTGATTCAAGATTCTCGATTCTCATCACAGCAGTTGTCGTCGAAAGGATAACTGGCATCATGCCATCGCAGTACATAGAATCGCAACAGTGGAAACATCTACACGAGCTGCAATTAGCCGATCCTCAGTTCAATAGTCCTCACAAAATCGACGTGCTGCTTGGGGCAGATGTCCTCGGAATGCTTCATATGGGTGAATTCGCAATTCGCACAAGAAACCAAATTGGGGCACATATTGTTTGGGAGATTCGATTGAAACACAATCACACACTCCTTAAGTGCGACTGCAACCATCGAAAATTACACCAACGTTGACAACACTTTGAAGTCATTTTGGGAGCTTGAAAATGTACCAGCAGCCCAAGAACTCACGGAAGATGAAAGCCATTGTGAAAGACACTTTCAATCGACGCATTCCAGAAAAAAGGAAGGAAGATATATCGTGCAACTCCCATTCGTTGATCAGCCATTGCCACTCGGAACATCTCGAGAAGGTGCAATCGTCAGACTGAAGCATATGGAACGCCGATTTTTGAAGAATCCGCAGTTACGCATCGAATACCGAGACTTCATGCAAGCCTATCTCGAGCAACATCGAAGCAGTGCCAGTCGACGATGGATCAATCACAAATCAAACGTGCTACCTCCCACACCATGGCGTGATGCAGGGGTCCAGCTCAAAGTCAAAATTACGTGTGGTTTTTGACGCCTCACACAAGACGACTTCCAGAGTTTCACTGAATCAAAACCTTCGTATCGGTCCCAAGCTTTAACAGAATCTATTCACGATTCTCACTCGATTTCGACAACACAAATTCGTGTTCATCGCAGATATCCGACAGATGTATCGACAGATCTTGGTGGCCCATGAGCACCAAGATTATCAACGTATAGTTTGGAGAACAACGCCTGAGAACCCAATTCAAGTTTATCGTCTGCGCACAGTAACTTACGGTACCAGCTGTGCTCCGTATTTGGCAATACGCACGCTCAATCAGTTAGCACATGACGAATCCAAGCAATTTCACATCGCTGCGAAGGTCGCTCTTGCCGACTTCTATTTAGACGAAGTCAAGGAGTTGCTAGAAATCCAGCAACAGATGGTGGCATTACTTCAACGTGGCGGCTTTGAGCTTCGAAAATGTTCATCAAATTGCCAATCTCTACTCGATCAAGTGCCATCAGAATACCACGAACATCGGCCATTGAGGGAATTGAAATGGGAAGAATCGGTCAAGGCACTTGGATTACATTGGCCACCATCGGGAGATTATTTTGCATTTAAAGTCGAAGACTTTCCAGAATCGCCAGTAACAACCAAACGAATTATCCTCTCAGAGGCTTCAAGGAACTTCGACCCGCTCGGGTGGTTATCCCCTAGTGTCATCATCGCAAAAATCATCTTTCAAGATTTATGGGTGCTCGGACTATCGTGGGACGAGGCAGTACCAAAATCAGTCGCTTAAAGATGGTCAAATTATCAGAAGAATCTGGGATTTTTGGAAACAATCAAAATCACTCGTTGGATGGACTATCAAACATGTCGCAACAATCTTCAGATACACGGCTTCAGCGACGCATCAATGAAAGCCTATGCTGCGGTCGTATATGCTCGCACCACATCAGAAGATGGATCAGTAAAAATTACCATCTTAGCAGCGAAAACCAAGGTCGCTCCACTCAAAACCGTTAGTTTACCGCGTTTGGAGCGATGCGCCAGTGTGTTACTAGCCAACCTCATGCACAAGATCGTCCAGTCACTCAATCTCCACTACATACAACAGTTCGCATGGACTGATTCGCAAGTGGTTCTGGGATGGCTCCGCAGCCCTCCCAGCCGATGGAAAACATTCGTGGCGAATCGCGTTTCGCAAATCCTCGATCATCTAAAGCCCAATGAATGGCGGTATGTTGATACTCGACACAATCCTGCAGATTGCGCGTCTTGCGGCATCGACCCGTTGCTGCTTCACGATCATCATATTTGGTGGAAAGGTCCTAAATGGCTATCGAAACACTCGTACACTTGGCCAACACACAAAATCAATGAGTACTCCATCCCATTGGAAGAATGCAGAACCACTTCTATGGTCGTCACGCAGTTAAACGAATCATCAAATTCTGATGGGATCGATCAACTTCTGAATCTCTGTTCCACTCTCGAAAAATTACTTCGAATCACATCCTATTGTAGACGTTTCGTTCTACAACTTCGTACCGACAAAGCTGATCGTAATACAGGCTTCATCACCGTGCCTGAAATGAATCGGTCATTCCATTTTTGGGTCCGATTTGTGCAGGGAGCCCACTTCCCTGACGAAATCAATCGATGCCGATCAGGAAGAAATCTGTCGAACAAAAGTGTTTTAATGTTTTGTCTTAGAATGTTAGTGAGATGGTAGGATCGCCATGTAATGATTACTCGTTACTGAGATAGTAAGATTGCTGTGAGAATGTTATGGTATTACAGTCAAGAGAAAGTATGAGTGTATACTTGTACAGATGCCAAGCAGTAAACTGCACTCAGCTTGCTTTGCAGTCAGGACCAAAATCCTAGCAAGGCGTGTAGTTTGAAAGAAAATATACGTTCAGTTAGAAGGTATAATTAACTCTATCTTTATTTGGTAAAATCTGCTTCTTTTATAGTAAATCTAACAATGTAAATTTCTTATCTACTAAAAGAAAATATGTATCTAATAATGCAGTGCATCGTCATCGATGCACTTGAAATAGTTTTGTTATTTACAATAGTGTGCTCTTATTGATGCACTTGAAATACTTATGCTAGAGTAGGGCACGATGTAAATGCTCTACTGGTCGTGTGTGATTCATAGTGCACCGTGTCGGTGTTTGCCGAACACGTGTGCTTTGTTTATTTTGTTACGTAATTTATGGTTTTATGAGTGTCACCGATTGCATGCGGTATTTGTATGGATATTTAGATTGTGCATTGGTGTCGTCATAAATTAATGTTCTTTATTGTATTTACTTGGGTGGTGTGTATCTTATGGATATACACTACACCCTCATCCTTTGAAAAAAAAATTTTTGTTTTGTATATAAAGAAAAATTTTTGTGTAGGATTTTTTTTTTTTTTTTGAATATGTAATAAAGGAAAAATGCGTTAAATTTAAATATATAAATTGGTAGTTAGCTTAGTCTACGTTTGTATATACAATTTCAATTGATTATTATGTAGCACGGTTATTATGCCGTTTTGGTTTACACTAGTATTTACACCTTTCTTATCTACTACTGTATATGGTCCTTTGTATGGACTTTGTATGGATTTATGTTCAATTTATTAGTATTACTGTCTAATGTTCTTTTCATTTTTACTTTAGTAGTTTAAATCTTTTGCACGGTTTAGTGCTGTATTAAGTCTTTACTCTTAGCTGGTTTGAATAATCGTCAAAATTGTATATTCTGTTATTGTTTTTGCATTTATCTGAGGGTAGTCTTGCTAGTTTGCCGTAGATGGTTCATATGGCGTGTAGCCTGTGTCAATATGTGGAGATGTGTTGTATGCGAATGTAAAGCATGGTATCCATTTGTCCAAATCATTGTCGTTGACAAAAGTCAAAAGAAATTCGTTAAGTACTCTGTGGTTACGTTCATGTGCTCCTATTGTTTGGTGATGGTATGGTGTGGAAAATGTTTGTTTTATTTCCAGTAGTGAACAAATATTTCTTAGTAGTTCGTTAGTGAATTCTGTCCCTTTGTCCGATTTGAGTGGTTCCATGACATTTTCTAGAAAAACATTTTCTAGAAAAACATTTTCTCGAAAAACATTTGCTCGAACGTAATTTTTTGGTAAAAATTAATAACCGAAAAATTTAAAAAAAAAACTCGCGTTTCGCGAACAAAAATTACTCGCGATAGTTTTTAGAAGGATGAAAACAAAGACTATTTAGTTTTCGAGAAAATGTTTTTCTAGCAAATGTCGTTTTATACATTTTCAAGCAAATGTTCTTCGAGTAAATGTTTTTCGAGTAAATGTTTTTCGAGAAAATGTTTTTCGAGCAAATGTTTTTCTAGTAAATGTCTGGATACCGATTTGAGTACCTTAAAATGTCCATATTTTAAAATAAATTGTTCGACTATTGTTTTTGCTGTTGATGTCGCGTCATTAGAGGTCATTGGGTGTGCAACTACGAATTTTGTCAGTTCGCATTGCATTGTCAGAATATATCTAAAATCATTTGAGATTCTTAATGGTCCTACTGTGTCTATTGATACTATTTCGAAACTAGTGTTAG